>CM076584.1:861234978-863634978 GCA_034641835.2 Pinus albicaulis | reverse complement strand
GCCAAAACGAGACCGAATTTCAAGCATAAACTTCAACTATGCCCCCAAACCTTATAAAGCTAATGATAGCAAGATCAATAAGAGAAATGGAAGACTAAAAACTCAATCAAACAGCCAAGAGAAATAGTGCAAATTCGTTGCAACACAAAACTCCAAAGAAACAAGAAAAGATCTTCGAAAAATGCAACAAAACCCTAGCTTATGAAACTCAAGAAAACCAATCGAAAACAAAGCAAAGAACGCAATGCAAAGCACAACACAAAGATAGGAACGAGTCAGTGAGCAGAAGCTCTCTGTTCTGGTAAATCAGAACAGCCAAGAACGCTCAGAAAGCGATCTTGGAACTCAATCCAGGAGTGCTAGCACAAACAAGAACACTTCGCCAAAAATATTAGTTTTCGGACAAACGAAAGAGAACCAAGACTTAAAACCACTTCTGTCACACTCCAGTAAGTACAGAGACTCTGCAGACACAGGCCTCCACAGCCAGAAAAGACCAAAAATACCAGAATCTTGAAATTTCAAATTCAGCCTAGGTATACGCGACCTTGCAATTATGCAACAGGCGTGTATACGCGTATGTGTTGAGGGAAAACCGCGTATACGCGGTTCCTTCTACACAAACTCGCGGGTATACGCGACTGTGTGCAAGAAAAACTGCGTATACAAAGAAAGATAATGAAAAATAAAAAGTACAAGCCTGGGAAAGGTATAAAAGCTTCAGACTGACTGCAAGAAAGCAAACTGGACTGTAAAAGACAGAAAAAACTGTTGGTATCCTACCAAACAGCTGAAACAACCCAACAGGAGAATCACAAAAATGTGATCCCCAGTGGAGTCGCCAGTTCTGTTTCTGGGATTTAACACCCTAGAGGTTGGTTGGGATTCAACCTCCACAGAGCAGGGGCGTACTACTTAACAGAGACTCACACGATCATGCACATTCATAAAAACGAAATAGAGCAGAATGAGAGGTTTACCTGTTGGTCCTACGTTTGAAGTAGATCCACGTGGAGTTCAAACTCCCTGCAACCGTCCTTCCTCCTTCACCTGAAATACAAGAAGAAACCAGCACAAAGGACAAGTTGTACAGTATATTTCTACTCTATATGTTAGTGAGATTCATATAAAATATTAAATAAATCATCATGAATGCTTGTATAAAAAATATTCTTCATACATCAAAGCATATACTAACACGTTTATTTCGGGAACAGCATGATACTTCTGTATTATAAAAATAGTACGTACAAAAGTAAGTGGAGAGATCACCTGATCCTTCCAAGGCCTTCGCAGACCGTCGTCCGGATCCGTCCAGCCCTTGCCTCGCTAAGACTCCTTCCAAATGAGTGCATACGAGATAACATATAAAGGGATGTGTGTCTCAAGGAAACAAGGGTTTCCTGAAATGAACTGGGAAAGTGCAGGAGGCACGGGGAATCAGACTTGGATAGGGAACCAACAGAGTATAATAATAGGTCCTTTTATATATATATATATATATATATATATATATATATTTTTTTTTTTCTCCAAGTAGTTTCGGCGGTTGGAAACAGTTGATGTTGTAAGGGTGGTTGAACTACACGGTAACCATCAACCCAGTAGCGAAATTAAGAGACCACATATAAATTTTAATCATTAAAATGGCATGCACGATGCAAATTTGTACTCGCGTATACACGCGGAAAAACACGGGCATAGTCGCGTATGGAGGATTTTCCATTGTTTTTAAGTGAATTTGTCCAAGTCTGTAGGAATGGGTGCCCATAAAGCCATGAAGCAATCATGAATCAAGTCAAGGTGAGAAATGATGCTATAAAAATGTCAAGGATGATCTGAAAATAAGTGAAGAAGACCTGGCGCAATCCTATTGAAGAGATTGAAGAAATCTGG
This sequence comes from Pinus albicaulis, assembly GCA_034641835.2. Taxonomy (NCBI): domain Eukaryota; kingdom Viridiplantae; phylum Streptophyta; class Pinopsida; order Pinales; family Pinaceae; genus Pinus; species Pinus albicaulis. The sequence continues at coordinate 863,633,082 of CM076584.1, read as the reverse complement.
GTAAGTTCATAGATCTGGTCTGTACTGCAAAGTTTATCTTTTATAGATCTATACGCAGGTTCGTTTCATGAAAAGCGAGTGTATACGCGGGTTCGTCTTCTAGAAAGCGCATATATACGCGAGTCTGATTAAATAAAAGCGCGTATGCTTTCTGATCTAATGGTTGCTGAAGGTTGAATGTGTTTCTGCATATCTATTCTGAATTCTGGGTTATATCTGATATTCTGGTTACAGTGGTCTCACTGTTCTGTTTAAAGCAATGAGAAAGGTATGATTGTTGATAAGTGAAGGGTTGTGTTGAAGCTGTTTGATCTAGTTTGAAAATTGATGAAACGTGGTCTGCATTGGTGCTGAGGGTCGAAGCCTTCAGTCAGGGGGTTGTAGCTCCCTTCCAGGAGAGGCTGGTAAACGAGTTCAGGGGGTCGTAGCTCCCTTCCAGGAGAGGCTGGTAAATGAGAGCAGGGGGTTGTAGCTCCCTTCCAAGATAGGCTGGTAAACGAGAGAAAGTTGTAGCCTTCTGCAGGTGGGTGCCTGCGTGCTGGTTTGAGTCTGCACCAGTACATGATTGTAAGAAGTTTTCTTAATAATAAATTTTGAAGGCTGAAACGACGGTAGCGGTGGTTTTCTCCCGAATTGGGTTTCCCCCTAAAAATCCTGGTGTTCATGTGTGTTGCATATATATGATGATTATTTTGTTCTGTCTGTGCCTACTTACTGTTTCTGAAATATCTGATGAATAAATAATGCAATGATCTAAGTTAATATTCAAACACATAATTAGATCTCTGGACATACGCGAGTTTTGTAAAGGATATCTGCGTATATACGCTAGTTTCCTTTAGTAAAGTAGCGTATGGGTTTTTAGAAAGGAAAAAGTAAAATTTTGATTTTAAATTTGCACTAAATATCTTGGGTCACCCCCCCCCCCCCCTCTCGAAATTATTTTTCCCCCCTTGTTGATGGCACTAGTGTTGTCACAGAATATGGGAATAGGCTCACTGAATTGTACTTGAAGATCTTGCAAAGTTTGTTTCATCCAAAGGACTTGAGTACAACATGATGTTGCTGCAATGTATTCTTCTTCCGCTGTAGATAACGAGATTGAAGTTTTCTTTTTGCTCAACCATGATACGAGACAACCACCTAGATAGAATGTTGCTCCACTAGTACTCTTACGATCATCAATGCTTCCTGCCCAATCTGCATCTGTAAAGGCTTGAATAATGAGATTGTTACCCTTGGGATACCACAAGTCATATTCCTCTGTGCCCTTTAGATATCGAAGAATTCTTTTGATGAAAATAATATGTGATTATTTTGGTGCTGCTTGGAATCTTGCTACTTGTCCAACTTCTTGCATAACATCTGGCCAAGAGGTTGTTGCATATAGAAGACTACCAATCATAGATTTGTACAACTTCTAATCCACATCCTTAGATGAGTCATCTATGCTCAATTTGCAACCTGTTAGCATTGGAGTAAGGACGGGTTTGCAATCTTCCATTTTGAATTTCTTGAGCATTTCCTTGATGTACTTGGCTTGACATATAAATATTCCTTTCTCTTACTGAGATATTTGAAGCCCTAAGAAGTATGTCAGCTCACCAAGTAAAGACATCTCAAAATTACTTTTCATCTTTGTAGAAAAGTTCTTACTTAGTCGATCATCATTGCTACCAAATATTATATCATCCACATATACCTCAACAATTGTTAAATTATCTTTATCTATTTGTACATAAATATTGCTATCAACAGTACCTTTCTTGAACCCTTGTTGACGTAGATATCCATCAAGATGAGCATACCATGCTCTGGGAGCCTGCTTGAGACCATATAGAGCCTTCTTTAACCTGCAGACATAGTCTTCTTTTTGTGATAGTAGAAAACCTTCAAGTTGTTCGATGTAAACTTCTTATTCTAATTATCCATTCAGAAATGTTGACTTAACATCCATTTGGTAGACTTTGATTTTTCGTGAACATGCATAGGTGAGAAAAATTCGGATGGCTTCCATTCTAGCAACTGGTGCAAATGTTTCATCAAAATCAATTCCTTCCACTTGTGCATAGCCTTTGCAAACCAATCTTGCTTTGTTTCTGGTAACCTGCCCATCTTCATTCAATTTGTTCCTGAACACCCATTTAGTCCCAATGACATTTTTATCTTTTGGTCATGGAACTAATTCCCAGGTGTTATTCTTCTCAATTTGATCCAATTCTTCATTCATAGCTACTACCCAATGTTCATTTTGGCTAGCTTCCTCACAACTACGAGGCTCAAAGGTTGATAGAAAAGCAACGTGAGCTTGTTGTGATGAACGAAGTTGTCAACCTTCATTTATGTCACCAATGATTTGATTTGATGGATGGTTCTTTTGAATCCACTCTTTTGTTCTCCTTGGAGGAGCTTCTTATTGTTGTTCTGGTATATCTTGATGATCATTGTTTAATTCTTCCTCGTTGATAGTTTCTTCTTGTTCTACAATTTTATCTGTGTCTTTTTCAGCCTCTGTCTCAAGTTTCAAAGATTCTAGATCCTCATCATTACTCGCTAGAACACCATCTTCGTCAAATGTAACATTTATGCTCTCCACTCTCTGTTTTCATCTTAGATTATAGAATTTATAGGCCTTTCTTTTGCGTGAGTAACCAAAAAAGATACCTTCATCAACACGTGATTCAAACTTACCCAAATTTTGATCTTCTCTTTTGATATAACATTTGCTTCCGAAGATTCTGAAATATTTTACACTAGCTGGTTTTCCTTTCCATAATTCATATGGAGTCTTGTTGCAATTATTTCTGAGAAGACTTCAGTTGATGATGAAGACTGTCATATCAATTGCTTGAACCAAGAATTTTTCATCCAATTTTGAGTCCTTCAACATTGTTCTACCCATTTCCTATACATTTCTATTCTTTCTTTCAGCAACTCCATTTTGCTGAGGTGTTCCTGCTGTTGAAAATTTCTTTTTTATTCCATTTTCGTCACAATATTGTTGAAATAATTTGGAAGTGAATTCTCCACCATTATCTGATCTTAAAAACTTTATTTTCAAATCAGTTTCATTTTCAACCAACTCCTTGTAGATCTTAAAGCACTCAAATGCTTCAGATGTTTTCTTTAGGAAACTGACGGCTATGATCCTGGTATAGTCATATATCATCAACATGAAATATAATTCTCCGTCTAAGCCTTTTGTTCTCACAGGACCACATAGATCAGTATGTATCAATTCCAATGGAGGTGATGAAAAGTGTTCTTTTTTTTTTAAATGGACTTTTGTCTGCTTGCCATGTCGACATGCCTCACATAGTGTGTTGGAAGGTTTTGAGATTTTCGTAATTTCTCGTACTGCTAACTTTTTGCTTATCCTAACAAGATTATCAAAGTTTATGTGACCCATTCGTTTGTGCCATAACCAACTTTCATATTCTTTAGCTAGTAGACATGCTTTAGTTGCTTCATCCAGAACACATATGTCATTTGGAGCTCGACTTGCTATAGCCACAATTTTACCATACCTGCCTTTCCTGATTTCACATTTTGTGGAGTTGAATAGCATTGTGTGTCCTTTATCACACATTTTTCCAACACTGAGCAGATTGTTATTCATGTTTTCGACCAATAGAACATCTATAACATCTTTGCTTCTGAGAGTGATGGTACCTGATCCTATAACATTTGAAGATCCATCATTTCCAAAGAATATGGTTCCATCCTTCTTGTCTTTCAGAGATACAAATTTCCTTCTATCTCCAGTCATATGCGTTGAGCAACCATTGTCAACATACCACCCATCTTTCTTTTTTTGAGCCTTGAGAGCGAGAGCACAATTATTAGTCTTCTTCTTCTTCCATGTTCATTCATTCTGTGGCTTCGAAGATTCTTCTGGAGGATTTTCAAGTTTGCAGTCTCTGGCTATGTGTCCAAAGTTTTGAAATTTGTAACATTCCATATTATTTCTTAAATTTTCAAATCTATTGATGTTTCGTTGAGCCCTGGGAGGTTCATATTTGAAGAATCTCTTGGAATTGTATTGGTTCATAGGGTACGTGTGACATTTTACAACTTTATGACAAAATTTTCCACATGAATAACAATAGCCATGAAAAATATGTGGGTACCTGGATGAAAATCTTCGTCGAGGAATTGTCTTCCAAGGATGTGCTTGCGAATCTTTTCCAATGAAGTCTTCATGTATGTCAGATCTCATAGGTTCATTGTATTTTGCTTTAGAAGGTCCTACTCTTCTTCTTTGTAACCGAAGCCTATTTTTTCATTGTAATATCATTAATTTTTGATGAGTTCTTCCAATGCCCTTGAGCTGTTGGCATAGTTTTGGACAATTTTTCTCTTCTTCACTTCCTTACACAGCGAGACTACTTCAGCTTCTAATGCTTCCCTTTCTTGGTTGCTTTCTTCCAACTTCTTTTGAAGTGACTCTTCAATACATTTTTGTTCTTCAACCTCAATTTTGAGACCTTGAATTTGTTCTTCAAGAGTGTTGGAATTGATCTTCTCATCATTGAGCTCTTTTATCAGCTTGATTGCCTCCTCATAAAATTCTTCTATGGTCAACCATTCTTCTTCATTGTTTGATACTTCTTGTTTATTGTGCTTGGACATAAACAATACTTTGTCATTGGCTTCTTCTTTGCTGTCAATTTCTTCATCGGATGAGGAGCTATCTTCTTTAGAGAGAAAGTTACTTTTGGATCCTTTATTTTTTCCTTGCTTTTTGAATTTATTAAAGCCTTTATTTCCTTTTCCATCACTTTTGTTTGGACATTTTGCTATCAAAAGCCCAACCTCACCACAACCGAAACATATCAATGGAAGTTTACCTTTGAATTTTCCCTTACCAACTTTTAGTTTTCTCGTAAAGTAAGCATATTATTCATCTGAAAGACCTTCTCCATCATCTCCCTTTTCTTCACACTTGCAGGTGCATGTCATTTCAATTGAAGGTTGTTTTTCCTTATTGGTTTGCTTAGATGCAATGAATGCATTTTCTAGATTTGAAGTATCCTTTTCTTCATCAAGTCTCATTTCATATGCTATGAGAACTCCATGTAATTCTTCCTTGCTGAGTTTGTCCAGATTTGCAATGTATTCTAAGACCGATACCTTTGGGTTGAATCTCCCTGGTAACATTCTAAGAATCTTCCTTATAATAGTCTTCTCATCAACTAGCTCTCCCAATCCTTCCAGAGTATTGGTTATTTCATCAACGTATTGGAAGTATGTAGCAATGTTGCAATCTTCTTTCATTCTGAGTTGCTCAAATTTTGCTCTATAGATTTGAAGCTTTGCTTCTTTGACATTTGAGTCACCTGCATATATATTCTCAAGCTTGTCCCATATATTATTGGTAGTTTTACAACCCAACACCTTATGATAAGCAGATTCAATAAGTCCACTGATAATAATATTCTTTGCTTTTGCATCATTTACCAAATTCTTCTTACCTTGTTCATCCGCAGTTGATGTAAATCCATTTTGAACAGTGTCCCATACTTTGTAACCTTGCGCCAAGAGATATACCTCTATTCTTCCTTTCCAGAGTGCATAATTATTTTCATTGAATAGAGGTACACCATTCTTGGTATGCTCCATGACCTCCTTCTAGCTATTAAACCGCTATTGAAGGAACCAAGCTTTGAAATCAATTGTTGGAAATACTGAGAAGGGGGGTGGGGGGGGGGGGTGAATCAGTATTCCTTTCAATTAGAGCATTAGTTAATCTTCAATTATTATCAGTGTTTGTACAATGATATCAGTAAATAAGAGGAACACAAATGCACATAGTTTTTAAGGTGGAAACCCACTCCAGGATAAAAACCACCTAATGCTTTTCTAATAATTCTTTAATATTCAACTCCAATTGAAAATCAAGCTCCAAATTCCTAGAATCTAGAAAAGAATTCTTCTCCAGCTCCCACTGGATGGGTGCTCCAACACCTGAGATTCTTCAGTAGTCAACTGAACGGGTTCCCCAACACCCAATGAGCTACAACTCACCCTAGCACCACCCTACCACCCTATAGAAGAATAAAAGAAGAATGGACTCTTGTACCAGGGAAAATGGTCCACTTTACAATGATATAGAATGATGTAGAAGAAGAATATATACTAGACCATAACCCCAACTTTGACACAACCACCTAATGATGATCCTAGACCTCCCAACAGTGCCTCTTCAACCCTTGGCAGATAGATACTAGTACAATTTGTACAATAATGTATTTACATTGACTAAGTACAATGATACCTTTACAATGATTATATGCATTGCTGCCCACTTGAGGACTTCATATGATTAACTTCTTGCTACTGTTATGCACCTTGGTTGTTTCTATTGTCATGCTACCCTCTGCTGCACCTTTCTTTTCTTTTTTTCTGTAGAAAGTCTAGTCCTTTGCAACCCTTGACAACACATGATCTAGCTTTTTCTTTCCTTCTAGGAGCTCAATATTTAATCTGGTGTATCTCTGTTATTTCAGATCCTCAATATCTGATTTTCAGTCTTGTAGTATTCCTCTGAGTCATCTTTCCAATTCCATAGGTCTGACCCAATTTGGATTCTTGAAGAGAGAGTTATACCCAACCTCTCACAATGCCCTAATTATGGACTGTTTCAGCAGAGCGCACTTGTACGGTGTGCCACGTGTCAATGTTTCTTCATTTGTTTCTAAAATTGATAGAGAAAAAATTAAATATTGTGCACTATCTGTCACTTTTTACGGCATTCCAATCCAATACTCATAAAGAGATTTATGATGAATTTACCAAGGTCACTTCTTTGAGATGAATTTCAGGAGCCTGCAACAACCCTAACTTACATAGATCATATCTCCAAATATATTGCGTATCTTGATCTGGAATTTTTATTGCAGCTTCCTCCATATTTTGGATTCGCCTCATAAAAATTTCAGCTTCTGAACCTTCATAGAAAAAAATTTAAAGTGAAAATGCCAATATGAACTGTTTCAGATGGCCGAATCCCTTGCATAAGGAGGAAATGAATATCACAATTTCTATGAATGCTTAAGTTGAGAGGGGCTTCAACAAGTGAACCTGGGAGGGATTTTAGGAGCATAAAAATATTAATTATGACTTTTCAATGACCCATGCCCCAACCCCATGGGGTTTTACCCCACTAACTATGGGTACAAACTTCAAACATGAATATCTCTCAAACCGTGAAGAATTACATGGTGTGCCATATATCAATGGAAACATCTCAACAAGTAGAAACCATAAAAATAATTATCGACCTAGAATATATTAATTTGGTAGGTCAAAATTCCCATGCAATATTGGGTTAGCCCCTGGTGCTGCTTGGGTTGACATTAATGACAACCACTGATCAACAAACTGTGGTATGTGTAGGAATCGATCATAGGTTTGGAGGCCTGAAGAGGTGCGTTGGGAGTGCAGGGGTGTGTTTGGAGGGCAAGAGGTTCACTGGGAGTGTAGGGGTGCACTCAGAGTGCAGAAGGCGCACTGGAAGCGCAAGAGTAATCTACAGCTATGAAAACTAGTCGTTGGAACAGTAAAACTGGGTAAAAAGAAAATTTTACTGTTCAAAGGAGCGGGCAACCGGCAATTAATGAGGCAATTTCTGAAGATTTTTTACCGTATACTTGATGGTAAGTTCCCAATAAGCTTCACCCAACCGTTGGTTGATCTCCAAGGCTATAAAGAAGAAGGATAACTCAGAAGAGGGTTCCATGTATCTTGAGCAGTTTGTGTTTTTCAAGATTCTGTGACTATTGCGCCTTTTTCATGTATGAGAGTGCTTCCCCCTCTGATAGTAGCCACCCTGAGTTCATTTTTCACACCAGAATGAATGCATCTAATCCCATTGAATCTTCCCAGACAGTGGCCTTGATGGAGAAAGAGTCTGATGAAGTACTAGAAGTTAACCCTGAAGTTGGGGAGGTTATCTCCACGTCGAGCAAGGGAAAACATAAAGGAAAGGAAAAAGGCCAAGTGCTAGGGAAACCTGTGAAATGGGCTAGAGGGAAGCCCTACGCCTCCCCTCAAAATGTGAAATCCCTCTTTCTACTTAGGAAGAAGCCCGGATACCTGAACCGATAAACTGGTTGCCGCCCTATGTCCGACCTCGTAGGCTCTCGATGCACACACCTAAGAATATCGATGGCCTACGCACATATCTGCAAATGCCGCTGATTTCAGGAGAGGTCCCCATAATTGGAGACTCCTTTTGTAAACTCCACTTAGTAAAATTCGATGACCACGACCTGGCCAATTTGGATTCCTTCCCAGAACTGGCACCTGAGTTATATCTTGAAAGGGTATTGGAGGATGACATTTTGAATTTAGTTCCCATGCCATGGGCAAGTGGATTGGTTGGTTCTGGACTATTAAACTTGTTGCGGATGCCTCATTTTGGCCACTACAATGTCATAGACCTACTTATGTGATAGCTGCTTTCCCTGGTCCATGATGGAAGCTTATGGATACAGGATATAATTCACATAGACGCAACACTCATTCACCGTATCACTGACCTGCCCATGAAGGGGCTGAATCCCATGGAATGCGTTGTGAAGAAATATGAATAACAGATCACTAATAAGGTGCGTGAGGACTATCACATTGAATGAAACACTAGGGGGTTAATGATCAATATTATCAGTGACCACAGGGCGTGCATGGGCACCTTGTTGTTAGCATGAAAAATTATGCACAAATGGCAGGTTGCAACCGTCCTTGCATACGTGCTTCATTTTTCTGGGCGCTGCGAAAAGGGGGTCTGCTACAATTGGTCCCAGTTCTTGTGTAGTGAAATTATAGAGAATTTGCACGAGGCCTAGGATAAGGGAAAAGCATTATGCTACTCATGGCTACTGCTCCTCATCGCGTTGGTCGCATGGGAAGCCCTTGAAGACTCAGTACTCCCTGAGCTCGAGCCAGGTATGTGTGAGGGAGCGTGATACACAAACTTATGGGATTAAAAGGACGCGTAGTGTATTGAGGATAATCAAGTCTTCTGGGTCCTATTTTAGAGTGGGCTCATAGCTACTATCAATTCTCGGCCACTTTTGTCACTCGAAATTTATGATAAGTATAAGGGCATCGCAGCCTTTCAGGTAACAATGCACAATGTACAAAGCAGGGGACGCAAGGATCCAACATGGGTATCACTCCCATATATGGTCGCGGATGAGGAGATTGACCGCCTTATTGCTGGTTAGCCTCTGCACTGGAAGCTCAACTTCAAGTCAGGTACAAAAGACACTGCAGGAATGAGCAACACTGTTACACAGTAATTTGTCACCGTCCCTGCAATTCCCATCTCGCCCATTGGAGGGTCGTTTCTGTGACCAATAAGCAGTGTCATGCCTTGCAAATACCATCATTGCATCCCTTTCCATGAGGACAACATTCCTTCTGTTGATCATTTCCTAAGCAGACCCCTAAAAATACTTTTTGCCTTGCCGTGCCTGCTATGTACTCGCGCCAATGGGGGAAAATTAACACCGAGCCCGCGCCAATTGGCGCTTTGTCCCAGTGTTGTACCCGCGCCACTCTGTTTATGGAAAGTTTTTTAAAAAAGAGGCGAAGTTTCGATTACAACAACTTCGTGGATGAGTCATCAGGAGTGGTTTCGCCTGAATAACCACGGCCTTCCTCCTTTGGCCTCTTGTTTCCACCTTATGGGGAACCTCCCAAGGGATAAGGCCTTCCTTCCACTATTGTAGGGATCCCAACCTCCTCCTCTCCTCTATAAATATAGCCTTCATCCATTGATGAAGGGGCTGAAGGGCTAATAGTCTTGAAGTGCCTAAGCTTTGAATCTCCAAATTCCCAAGAGCCTTTGTGCTGTAAGAGCCCTCTTTCCTCCCTTAAGGCCGACTCAAGTAAGGAGACTATCATCGAGAGACTCAGGAGAGGTTTGCCCTTTCCCCAACGAGCTTTGCGAGACATGAACAAATGGAGACCCATCCGAAGGAGAACACGACATCAGAACATTGGTTGTAATATTTCTTCGATTGTTATTTAATGAATGATTACGATTATGGTTCCACTCTGTTTTCAATGATGTTAATATGAGTAATATCCTTTCTGACTGATATTTAGTTACGTATGCCGGATTTTATGCTTGTATCTGTTTGTTTCTTGCATGTGCAGGTGTCCATCCACGGAGATCGTGGAGGATCGTGATCTGCCGAGGTTGAGGAACGGGGACACTCTCTTCTTCAGATCGTAGCATTGGATTCCAAGTAGGCTTCTATATCTAGTCTTTTCATTCGTAACTAGGAACTTGCGTCGTAACATTTTTGATTGTTGCTAGACCCCTGCTGGGCTAGTAGGGATCGCCTCTGTCCGCAGAGGGGATTTACCTCCTCAACAATTTGGCGACTCCGCTGGGGATCGTCTAGTTTTAATTGTCTCGTTTTGATTGTTTCGTGGTTTTCCTTGCTTGGTTGGCCTTTTGGGCTGGCTCTTCTTGTGTTTTGGCTTTTGGTTCAACCCCAGAGGATCAGATCTGACCTCTGCTTTTCCGAATTTTTCACCTTTTCATAGTTGGCTTGATTGGCGTGAGTTTATCCCTGACAGTCGCGCCAATTGGCGCTGGTTGCCAGTTCATCACTCGCGCCATCCCCTGTCTGGCGTGGATTACAGCCAGATAGTCGCGCCATTTCCTGTAGGTGGTAGGGTTACCCTTGTTCGGAAGTTTCTTTTGGTCAGTACTTTGCTTCTGGGTTTGTTTTAGATTCATCTTGAAGTGGGAAGTCTGGTCTTGGTTGGTAGAAATTCTTTGTTTTTTCATTTTCAGGCATTGGCGCTTGTTGTCAGTTAGCAACCTGCGCCAATTGGCCATTGGCGCTAGTTGTCAATGTACAAGTCACGCTAGTTGGTGCTAGTTGTCAATGTACAAGTCGGGCCAATTTCAGGATGTGTGAAATTTGAGATTTTTTCCCTAAATCCTTCACTAGTGTGTCTTTCCCTTCCAGCCAATCCTCTGTATGAGCATAGATTACATTGCTCATTGTTTGGAATGTCTTATTTCCATGATTACTTGATGTAAAAGGGAATGAATGCCTTGTTTTGATCTCATGCTTTGGAAGTCCTCTTTGTGTTTTGTCACCTTTTGAGGAATTTTGTTACAAAATGTTTTGAAACAACGATTGCATTCTTAGTGTTTGTTTACATCTCTTTTGCATTCATCCTTCATTATGAAGATTTGCGTTCTTTTAATTTTCGTCTCATAGTATGCTTTTCGTTTAAATGCATTAGATCACATTGCATTGAAGAGTATTTTGAGATTTATCATTGAACTTAGATCACATTGTTTAATGATTGAAAGCTTAAAATCACTTTGAGTGCATTCTCTTTCATTGAAAGCATGCATTAAGTAGATTCTCATTTCATCAAAAAATGCATTGAGTACATTCTTATCATTTGAAAAGGAAAAGGAAATTGTGCATAGATTACAATTGCATAGTTTTCGGAAAAAGAGGATTTTGCATAGTTTACATCGCATTATTCGCATCGTTGAATGTTTGAAATTACTTTCAGATAGTGAAAGTCATCTAGTTTGGAAAAAATTTGTTTACAGTGTTGTTGTTTGTTGCATCATTGTTTGAAGCTCTTCCCTTAACTAGATAGCATTCATCGAATTGAAAAGTTTTCTTTTCTCATATAGCTGCATACAGGAGATTGTCATATGACATGCGGTAGGGCCTGAAACCGAAACATAATTGAAGATCAACCTTAAAATTTATTCAATTTACCCTAAGGAAGAATTTAAACATTAACGAAACATTTAGAGGTCTAGGCTAGAGACGTGTTCTGGCGTCTTTAAACCTAGTAGTTGTCGTTCGCCTTTCGGCTTTAGACAGCGCTAGTACGGACTTGTGCTCCCCGTACCGTCGCGTATATAAAGGGAGACCCCTCTAGGTTTTCAATCCTTTATCCGTAGGAAGCTGAGTTTGCCGCCCTATACCCGTGATACACCGAACACAGCATTCGGGGAGATTGCCTGGACGTACGTCAAGTCCTTGGTTGATTTCTCTTTCATTTTGAAGCCAAGGTGTATATTGCAGTTCACGGTTATTTGGTACACCCTTTGCCTAGCATTCCTAAGCAGTCATTTCAATCTTTTATGACTCTTTAAATTTGAAAATGTCATCAAGCGCTTGTCCTTTCACGCTTGTTTCCAATCTGAAAGTGATAGAGTCACCTTTTGCCTGTTTATTGACTCTTAAAATATGAAACGGTAGAGTTTTGTTTCAATGTTTTAAAAATTAACTGCCCACGAAATATTCCTGGTTAAAGTTAGTTTCCTTAGGGTGTTGTTCTGAAGATCGTTTCTGATGGAAACTTTTCCAGAGTTTACCAACCAAGGAATCCCCTCAGAAGGGAATCCTAGTCATTTTCCTCCTTTTGGAAATGTTGGTGCTCCTTACATGGTGACGTTGTCCCTTCCTGGGTTAACTGTTGGGTTGCTTGTTTGGTTGTTCTCAACCTTTGTTGTCCTGAATGTCTCCACTACTGTTCAATCAGTTTCTCTGCCTGAACAACATCATGTTGATTCTAAGGTGGACCTCTCCCCTTCTTTTCCTGTTTCTGCGTCCTCCTCTTCTGGTTCGCCTGGTGAAAGTCTGGATTCTAGTAACCAGGTGGCTAAGAAGAAGAAGAAGAAGACAAAGAAGAAGAAGTCTGATAAGAGAGAGGCTAAAGTTGTAGCTACTGCTCTTATTGATAAACCTTCCAACCATCCACGGAAAGTCAAGTTCCCTTGCATGTTGTGCATGGGAGACCATCTTCTTCAAGACTGCCCCGGCATTCCCAAGGTGCTCGAATTATGGTCCAACGGTCGCCCACCGTTGTCTTTGGCTTCCGGGAGTCAGGTCGGGGGCACGTCGTCAGCTACTATTGGTAAGGCTCCTAAGAAGCAGGGTAAGATTACCAATCCCTGTAAGTTGTGTGAAGGGCACCATGCCATTCACCTTTGTCCGTATATGGATGAAGCCAAGAGAGTTTTGGACAACTCAACTATTTCTACACCACGCCTCCCGGCTGGTTATAAATAGATTTCTTCGAGTCCTCCACCATTTGATTCCATGATTGGTCAAGAGTCATCCTTGGTCAATCTCACTCCCTCGGAAATTCAAATTCAGGAATCCATCCCTGACCAACCATTGGTCGTGGGATCGGTTGATCTGGCCCCGTCTGCGGTGCACCAGGTCTTTTCTGTCGAGAGTGGACCTCACACCCCTCATGTTCTTCTAGTTTCTTCAGATTCCTCAGACTTGGAGAAAGATTCTCCTGTCCCCGTACTTCAAGAAGCTCCTCCTCCGCCTCCCATGATGGAGGCTCCGGAGGATATCCCTCCCACCTTCGAGATGGAGGTCATGGAGGATGCTCCTTCTTATTTCGTAACACCAGGGGAAGACCATCTCAGTTTGATGGTAGCCCCTCCAAGTAGCTTGGTTGCTTCCTTTGATTGGAGTCGATTTACAGGATACCGCCTTCCGTCTTATGTGCCTTTCGAGATCACAGTACAGGCTTTTGGTCTAGTTGTACCTAGCACCATTATAGACGAAGGTACCTCTGTTAGTATTTTATCTTCAACTACTTGGCAAGCTTTCGGTTCGCCACCACTTGCGCCTATTACGCAGAATCTATTGACTTTTAACAGAAGGACGAATCAACCGTTGGGGATCCTTCCAAGGTTACCGGTTACTTTGGGAGGTAAAACCGTCCATATGGACGTGATGGTTGTTCCAGGCCCCTTGGATTTGAATCTGCTTTTGGGGCGCAATTACACCTATGCCATGGGAGCGCTCGTCTCCTCCCTCTTTCGTGTGGTCTGTTTTCCGCATGAAGGAAGGATTGTGACCATTGATCAGCTTTCCTTCTTTGGTCCTAATGTGGCAGCTGGTCCGCCATCATCCCCTCCTGGTTTTTATCCACCCGTTGTATCTGCCCCACCGCAGGTCAACTATGTGGCTACCTACCCCGTGCCTGTACTCAGTGATGATGCCGTCGTGCATAGTGTGCTGGGGGCATTGGGTCCTGATTTCCAAGATGTTGTTCTCCCACCTCGTGCGGAACTCTTGGGAATCATGACTTCTTGTTTGTCATAATGAGTAGTCTGTCAGAGCATAGTTCCTTGTCTTGTGTCAAGCTCCTTAAAAAATGAAACAAGGGTGTTCGAAGCAGAGTTCCTTGTCTTGTGTCAAGCTCCTTAAACCATGAAACAAGGTGTCCCAAGGACAGTTCTTTTAATGTGCCAACCTCGTTAAAATAATGAAACACGTTCCTGTTCAATTCGAGTCTTTGATAAGTTCTCGTAAAATCCCAGTCGAGTCTTTTTCTTGATCTCGTAACTTGAACCTTCACTCCATCTGCCTTTCATATGGACTGAAGCTTGGGGGGCATGTACCTCGAATTGAGTCACCATGCTGGGGGCATGCTTACTTTTTCAAGCATATTTTGTTTCCGTTTCAAGCTTGTGTAAAAATGAAACCGGTTTCAAGCATAGTTTATCTTTGTTTCAAGCTTGTGTAAAAATGAAACCAACTTCAAGCAGAGTTTCCTGATTTCAAGCTTGTGTAAAAATGAAACCATTCTTATTTTACCTCTTGTGATTGCCATTTTATCAGCCTATTTCTGCCAGATGAGCCTTGGTTTTCTCACTCCATTGTCACTATCTGCTTGGCCGATCATATGCCTTCACTTGGTTGTTTTACCCGTTCCCGAGGAACCGCTGCTATGAGTGGTCTTGTTAGCCAGCCTCTCGACCTTTATTTGTTCAGAGTAGTTCCACCATTACCGGAACCAGTTGCTACCCTTTATACCACTCGTTCCTCCAGGAGGAGTCATCTTTCAGCTCTTTTCTGACTCTCTAAACATGAAAAGATTGTCGAGGCCCTTGTCGTTTCGATCTCGTTAAAATGGACACGAATCGACATTCACCCAGTATAAGTTTAACCCTTTTTCGGGCTGGGATGGATTGATTACGAAAAAGGAATACCCTAGCCTATCGCGACTAGGAGGTTTTCTCGGATATTGTTTTCTACCTTTTCGGATCTGAGGAACTATTCACGAAAAGGGACCTTTGGAGTTTACTTTTCCGCTGTCTTTTCAAACTCTCTAAACATGAAAAGACGTCGAATTCTTCCTTTTTCAGACTCGTTAAACCTTGATGACATCGGACCCAGTCGAAATGATGTTCTCCGAGTTCCTCCTTCCTAGGACTCGTTAAATGCACTAGGATGGATTTGCCCGAAGGGCGGACTTATATTACAAGCATATGCTATCCCCTTCAAGCTTGTTATCAAAAATAATTGTGGTACTCGGCAGAAATGGTGGGGGAAAAATGGAACCATCTTCATTGTCGTCGGAAGTATGTCGCTCTTGAACATCGCACTTGTCTGCATTCGTGTCGGGTTGGGGACATCTCATCTCATTTTCTTCACTTTGCCTCCGTGGGTTTGGATAATCCTTTTTGACCTCTCCTCTACTCATTGCCTTGTCACCATGACCTCTGATCCGTTGATGTCAAATACTGCCAAATCCACTGTCGTGCCATCAATATGTTCAAGAGAAGTAGACCTCTGCACATATCAACCTTCATTTGATTCTCATACGATCCTGATTCACAAAAAAAACATCATGTTCCTCTGTCTCGTGTCGATGATGTGGGAAACATTATGGCCCACCTTCGATCAAGGTCACTTCCTGTCGACTTCAGCTCCTTATCCAGGAAGTTGATCTAGAGACTCCTTTATGGTACCTTGGAGCCTGCATGCCTCAATGGCAGGTTCGTCGCATTCGACGTGAGGTTTTCATCATTGGCCTCCGATCGAGTGATTTTGCGGGTGTTCGATGCCAACTCATTAATTCACACGCCATAGATTGTACCTGCAGTACCTTGAGGGCTATTGTCATTATTGGTGGTTCCTCTCGCGTCTGTTAACAACTTTCATCATTGGCTGGTAATCAGACGATGTTCTTGCATGTTCGACTTCAGATCACATATTTGCGTGCTTGAACCTGTACTTTGTTTGGGTCGAGATGGAGCGCAAGACCCTGGATTGTGTCTGTTGTAATCAAGGCTGCGATTGTGGATTATTATCATTATGTACATGACTCATTGATTGGATGGCTGCGCCCATACCCTGGGTCCGGATTATAGTGTACTCTGTTTCGGATGGCTGCGCCCATACCGCATATACATCATGTACTTGAGATATCAGTTGTGTTTTTCTGCGCAGGTTCTCCGACGGAAAGGCTTCAGTTGAACATGTTCTCGTAAAGCATTTCACCCCTCTCTCTCTCTCGGGCCTCATGATTTAGGGGGCATCTGTTACACAGTAATTTGTCACCGTCCCTGCAATTCCCATATCGCCCATTGGAGGGCTTCAAGCTTTTGACCAATATGTGTTGTCATGCCTTGAAAATACCTTCATTGCATCCCTTTCCATGAGGACAACATTTCTCCTGTTTATCATTTCCTAAGCAGACCCCTAAAAACACATGTTTTTGCATTGGCGCTGGTAGCCCGTTATGTACTCGCGCCAATGGGGGAAAATTAACACCGAGCCCGCGCCAATTGGCGCTTTGTCCCAGTGTTGTACCCGCGCCACTCTGTTTATGGAAAGTTTTTTAAAAAAGAGGCGAAGTTTCGATTACAACAACTTCGTGGATGAGTCATCAGGAGTGGTTTCGCCTGAATAACCACGGCCTTCCTCCTTTGGCCTCTCGTTTCCACCATATGGGGAACCTCCCAAAGGATAAGGCCTCCCTTCCACTATTGTAGGGATCCCAACCTCCTCCTCTCCTCTATAAATATAGCCTTCATCCATTGATGAAGGGGCTGAAGGGCTGATAGTCTTAAAGTGCCTAAGCTTTGAATCTCCAAATTCCCAAGAGCCTGTGTTGTAAGAGCCCTCTTTCCTCCCTTAAGGCTGACTCAAGTAAGGAGACTATCGTCGAGAGACTCAGTAGAGGTTTTCCCTTTCCCCAGCGAGCTTTGCGAGACGTGAATGACTGGAGACCCATCCGAAGGAGAACACGACGTCAGAACATTGGTTGTAATATTTCTTCGATTGTTATTTAATGAATGATTACGATTATGGTTCCACTCTATTTTCAATGATGTTAATATGAGTAATATCCTTTCTGACTGATATTTAGTTACGTATGCCGGATTTTATGCTTGTATCTATTTGTTTCTTGCATGTGCAGGTGTCCATCCGCGGAGATCGTGGAGGATCGTGATCTGCTGAGGCTGAGGAACGGGGACGCTCTCTTCTTCAGATCGTAGCATTGGATTCCAGGTAGGCTTCTATCTCTAGTCTTTTCATTCGTAACTAGGAACTTGCATGGTAACATTTTCAATTGTTGCTAGACCCCTGCTAGGCTAGTAGGGATCGCCTCTGTCCGTAGAGGGGATTTACCTCCTCAACAACCACAAAGGTCGCCCTGCCCACCACCAAAAAAGAGACCGGAGGACAAGGCAAGAGCACTGGAAAAGGGGTTGACTCAGAACCATAGAAGGAAGGACATGGTAAGAGCACTGGGAAGGGAGTGGACTTGGAAGCATAGAAGGGTTCGCAGAAGGATTCACAGCAGGATCTGGGTGTATAGGGTCTAGATGCGGGAGGTGCTAACTCCACTCGGGGTACAAAATGGATTGGTGACCCTGTTAAGGAACCACAGAAGAAGTAATGCGCTCAATGGCTGGAACAAGACACAGGAGTTACTTTGACAGAGGAGGACCTAGAGCAGATCGCGGATTCAGTCACCCTGGCTGTAGAAGATAAATGGTTGGCTCTGGAAGAGCAGCAGAAGGCCATGGTCGAAACCATCCAGTCTAAGCTCCAGGCTCTACAGCTAAAGACTAACACCTTGCAGAAAAGTATGATCCAGGCAAGGTAAGCTCCATCAACAAGCAGTGCTTTGATCATTACAACTGAAAGCCGCCTCTACCCTTTGCCAAGCGAAACCCTCATGCTGAGTCCACCTGACTTAGGAGTGCAAGTCCAGGCCTACCCAAAGGTACAATTGGACCTAGCCCGCTTGACACATGAACCATTACAGGTCCTCCACACATCCTTGTTCAAAGAAATTCAACACAGGGACCGTCGAGTACACCAGCAACTCAGTACAACTGAGCAGATGATAGAAGATAAAATTGCTGAAGTATCCCAGGGACAAGCTGCATGTACACTCGCCACTGCATAGAAGACAGAGTTGGAACGCCTAATTAGTAGGCTTTACACATATTTCACTGAATATATCTTGGCTTCTGCCACCCTCCAGGCCAAGATTGAGGGGCTTGTTGCGGCACTCAAGGCTTTGAGGACCGATATCTAGGCAGTCAAATCAGAGATGGAACAACAGATAGCGGCCTTGCAAGCCAAATTAAAACTGGAAACGCCACCTGAGGTAAGGGCCCAGTGAGATGCGCTAGTCACAGAGGTCACTAATGTCATCACAGATCAGATTTCTTAGGGCGCAGGACTGTTGGATATAGCTATGCAGCTGTGGACTAAGGTGCAACAAGATCCTCTCCTGTGTGAACTTGCTCAAACATTGTGCCAGAAGGAAGAAGAGTTTGAGCATCTGGAAGCCAATATACCTACTTTGATCCCCAATTAACACTTGGCATCACTGCGTACCAGCCACATGCTAAGAGATGAAATTGAAGAGCTTCACCAGAAAAAGAAGGTCCTTAGAAACCACCTTAAGCCATGGGTCGATGAATCCCTCAAGTTCTCTCAAGACGTCGATATTGTAGTTAAGTAGCTAAACCAAACTTTGGAGAGCGTCACTGTTGCTACAGAAGGTCCAACTCCACAAACGTTGGGGGAGATTTCTCAGAATTCTGATGCGCAGAGTGAAGGAGTGCTACCCCCGCTTGTTGTGGTGATCAGGCAGTTGTAGACAAAGATGGAAAACTCACAGCCGCAGTGACTCGGGACGAGTCACAAGATTGTGTTGGGGGCCTGTTGGAACGAGGTTCCCTAACTTGCGTTTTGATACATTTTTGTTAAAGTTCGTCATGCGTAGGGGTTTTGGGGTGGGTCAAAGCCCCTAATGTTTTGTAATGGGTTAAAGGGTAGCTCTAGGGTCCACAAACCATGGTTTGCGGACCATTGGATAGCAAAGGCTAAGATGTTATAAATAGATAGATAGTTGGGTCTAGTAAGGAAGAAAGTAGATAGATCGATTCTACGTGTGAACTATTAGATCTGTTTGGGTTTTTTTGGGTAAGGAATCCTACTGGATATGTGCGTGGAGATCCTCAATCCTGCTGTGTGCGGACCCCACTAGGATGTGTGCGCGGGCTATGTTTTGGTTGTAAGTGGATCTAAATGTTAATGAATGTGAAATATCGTTAAATGTATCTGTGTGTTATCTGAATTGGTTATGTTTACTGTTGAAGTGCATCTGTGATGCCTATCTAAGCTGTGAATGTATCTGTGTTCCGAAATTAGCATAAGTATATCTGCGATATAATATTGGTTGCGATTATAGTAATCTGTGATGGTATTTGGTAATGTGCACATGGATGCAAATATACTGATTAGATCTGATAGCTTTGTTATGGTTATATGCTAATTTCACTGTTAAAATGTATGTGAACAGACTCATTATGTGTGATCCTAGTAATTTATCATGCAGATTTGGCTCAAATTACCTACTCTCTCTTAGGGTGCAGAAACCTGGTTCCAACACCCTCCCTTACTGCTTCGAGTGATACCTTGGACTGCACACAAGCAATTCATTTCCAAAAGGGATAGTAGCATAGGGTTTTTTGGCAAAACTTAACCTCCGAACCTGGGTCAGGACCCATTAAGCCAACAAGATACCACAAGCCATATTCTTTTGTGCCCTTTAAATATCAAAGAATTCTTTTGACATCAATAATATGTGATCCTTTTGGTGCTACTTGGAATCTTGCTACTTGTCCAACTGCTTGCATAACATTTGGCTAGGAGGTTGTTACATATACAAGACTACCAATCATAGATCTGTACAACCTCTTATCCATATCCTTAGATGAGTCATCTATGCTCAATTTTCAACCTGTTACCATCGGAGTAAGGACGGGTTTGCAATCTTCCATTTTGAATTTCTTGAGCATTTCCTTGATGTACTTGGCTTGAAATATAAATATTCCTTTCTCTTGCTGAGATATTTGAAGCCCTAAGAAGTATGTCATCTCACCAAGTAAAGAAATCTCGAGCTCACTTTGCATATTTGTAGAAACATTAGTACTTAGTTGATCATCATTACTACCAAATATTATATCATCCACATATACCTCAACGATTGTTAAATTATAATTATCTATTTGTACATAAAGATTGCTATCAACAGTACCTTTCTTGAACCCTTTTTGACATAGATATCCATCAATATGAGCATACCATGCTCTGGGAGCCTGCTTGAGACCATATAGATCCTTCTTTAACCTGCAAACATAGTCTTATTTCTCTGATAGTAGAAAACCTTCAGGTTTTTCGATGTAAACTTCTTCTTCTAATTCACCATTCAAAAATTCAGACTTAACATCCATTTGGCAGAATTTGATTTTTCTTGAACATGCATAGGTGAGAAACATTCAGATGGCTTCCATTCTGGAAACTGGTGAAAATGTTTCATCAAAATCAGTTCCTTCCACTTGTGCATAGCCTTTGCAAACCAATCTTTCTTTATTTCTGGTAACCTATCCATCTTCACTCAATTTGTTCCTGAACACCCATTTATTCCTAATGACATTTTTATCTTTTGGTCATGGAACTAATTCCCAGGTGTTATTCTTCTCAATTTGATCCAATTATTCATTCATAGCTGCTACCCAATGTTCATTCTGGTTGGCTTCCTCAAAACTACTAGGCTCAAAGGTTTTTAGAAAAACAATGTGAGCTTGTTGTGATGAACGAAGTTGTCGACCTTCATTTATGTCACCAATGATTTGATTTGATGGATGGTTCTTTTGAATCCATTCTTTTGTTCTCTTTGGAGGAGCTTCTTGTTTTTGTTCTAGTATATCTTGATGATGATTATTTACTTCTTCCTGGTTGATAGTTGCTTCTTGTTCTAGAATTTTCTTTGTGTCTTTTCCAGCCTCCGTCTCCAGTTTCAAATATTCTAGATCCTCATCATTATTTGCTAGAACACCATCTTCATCAAATGTTACATTTATTCTCTCCAATGTCTGTTTTCCTCTTAGATTATAGCGTTTATAGTCCTTTCTTTTGTGTGAGCAACCAACAAAGTTACCTTCATCAACATGTGATTCAAACTTACCCAAATTTTGATCTTCTCTTTTGATATAACATTTTCTTCCAAAGATTCTGAAATATTTTACATTAGCTAGTTTTCCTTTCCAAAATTCATATGGGGTCTTGTTGCAATTATTTCTGAGAAGGATTCGGTTGATAATGAAGACTATCGTATCAATTTCTTGAACCCAACATTTTTCATCCAATTTTGAGTCCTTCAACATTGTTCTACCCATTTCCTATACAGTTCTATTCTTTCTTTCAACAACTCCATTTTGTTGAGGTGTTCACGTTGTTGAAAATTGTCTTTTTATTCCATTTTCGTCACAACATTGCTGAAATAATTTGGAAGTGAATTCCCTTCCATTATCTGATCTTAGACACTTTATTTTCAAATCAGTTTCATTTTCTACCAACTCCTTGTAGATCTAAAGAACTCAAATGCTTCAGATTTTTTCTTTAGGAAACTGACGGTTGTCATCCTGGTATAGTCATCTATCATTAACATGAAATATAATTCTCCATCTAATCCTTTTGTTCTCACAGGACCACATAGATCAATATGTATCAATTCCAATGGATGTGATGCAAAGTGTTCTTTTGCTTCAAATTGAACTTTTGTCTGCTTGTCGCCTCAACAGGCCTCACATAGTGTGTTATTTTGAGATTTTTGGAATTTCTCATACTACTTCCTTTTTTCTTATCCTGACAAGATTGTCAAATTTTATGTGACCCATTCATTTGTGCCATAACCAGCTTTCATCTTCTTTAGCTAAAGACATGCTTTAGTTGCTTCTTCCAGAACATATATGTTGTTTGGAGCTCGACTTGTTGTAGCCACAATTTTACCATACCTGCCTTTCCTAATTTCACATTTTGTGGAGTTGAATAACATTGTGTGTCCTTGATCACACATTTTTCCAACACTGAGCAGATTGTGATTCATGTTTTCAACCAATAGAACATTCTTGGCTATAAAATCTTTGCTTATGATAGTGACAGTACGTGATCCTATAACATTTGACGATCCATCATCTCCAAAGGATACACTTCCATCCTTCTTCTCTTTCAGAGATACAATTTTCCTTCTATCTCTAGTCATATGTGTTGAGCAACCGCTATCAACATAACACACATCTTTGTTGTTTTAAGCCTTGAGAGAGAGAGCACAATTATCAGTCTTCTTCTTCTTCCATGTTCGTTCGTTCTGTGGGTTCAAAGATTCTTCTGGAGGATTTTCAAGTCTGCAATCTTTGGCTATGTGTCCTAAATTATGAAATTTGTAACATTCCATATTATTTCTTAAATGTTCAAATATATTGATGTTTTGTTGAGCATTGGGAGGTTCATATTTGAAGGATCTCCTGGAATTTTATTGGTTCCTAGGGTACGTGCGAAATTCTATAGCTTTATGACCAAATTTTCCACATGAATAATGATAGCCATGAAAAATACGTTGGTACCTGGATGGAAATATTCATCGAGGAATCGTCTTCCAAGGATGTTCTTGCGAATCTTGTCTAGTGAAGTCTACATGCATGTCAGGTCTCATAGGTTCATTGTATTTTGTTGTAAAAGGTCCTTCTTCTTCTTCTTTTTAACTGAGGCCAGTTCTGTTGTTGTAAGATTGTTTATTGTTGATGAGTTCTCCCAATTCCCTTGAGCTGTTGGCATAGTTTTGGATAATTTTTCCCTTCTTCACTTCCTTATGCAACGAGACTACACCGGCTTCTAATCCTTCCCTTTGTTAGTTTCTTTCTTCCAACTTATTTTGAAGTGACTCTTCAATACATTTGTGTTCTTCAACTTCAATTTTGAGACCTTGAACTTGTTCTTCAAGAGTATTGGAATAGATCTTCTCAGCCTTGATCTCTTTTATAATTCTAATTGCCTCCTTAGAAAATTCTTCTATGGTCAACCCTTCTTCTTCATTTTTTGATACCTCTTGTTTGTTATGCTTGGCCATTGGCTTCTTCTTTGTTGTCACTGTCTTCATCGGATGATGAGCTATCTTCTATAGAGAGAAAGTTCCTTTTGGATCCTTTCTTTTTTTCTTTCTTGTTGAATTTATTAAAGCCTTTCTTTCCTTTTGAGTTGCAAGCACTTTTGTTCAGACATTTTTCTGCGAAATGCCCAACCTCACCACAGCCGAAACATATCAATGGAAGTTTACCTTTGAATTTTACCTTACCAATTTTTAGTTTTCTCGTAAAGTAAACAAATTATTCATCTAAAATACCTTCTTCATCATCTCCATTTTCTTCACACTTGTAGGTGCATGTCATTTCAATTGAAGGTTGTTTGTCCTTATTGGTTTTCTTATATGCAATGAACGTAGTTTCTAGATGCGAAGTACCCTATTATTCATCAAGTCTCATTTCATATTATATGAGAACTCCATGTAATTCCTCTTTGTTGAGTTTGTCCAGTTTTTCACTATATTCTAAGACCGGTACCTTTGGGTTGAATCTCCCTAGTAACATTCTAAGAATCTTTTGTATAATAGTCTTCTCGTCAACTGGCTCTCCCAATCCTTCTAGAGTATTGGTTATTTCATCAACGTATTGGAAGTATGCAACAATGTTTCCATCTTCTTTCATTCTGATTTTCACAAATTTTTCTCTATAGATTTGATGCTTTGCTTCTTTGACATTTGAGTCACTTGCATATATATATTCTCAAGCTTGTCCCATAAATTTTTGGTGGTTTTACAACCCAACACCTTATGATAAGTAGATTCAATAAGTCCACTAATAATAATATTCTTTTCTTTTTCATCATTTACCAAATTCTTCTTACCTTTTTCATTTGCGGTTGATGTAATTCCATTTTGAACAGTGTCCCATACTTCATAACCTTGCACCAAGAGATAGACCTCCATTCTTCCTTTCTAGAGTGTATAATTATTTTCATTGAACATAGGTACACCATTCTTGGTATGCTCCATGACCTCCTTCCAGCTGTTAAACAACTATTGAAGGAACGAAGCTATGATTCCAATTGTTAGAAATAGTGAGAGCGGGGGTGAATCAATATTCCTTTCAATTAGAGCATTTGTTAATCTTCAATTATTATCAGTTTTTGTACAATGATAGCAGTAAAAAAAAGGAACACAAATGCACATAGTTTTTAAGGTGGAAACCCTCTCCGAGACAAAAACCACCTGAATGATTTTCTAATAATTCTTTAATATTCAACTCTAATTGAAAATAAAGCTCCAACTTCCTAGAATCTAGAAAAGCATTCTTCTCTAGCTCCCACTGGATGGATGCTCCAATGCTTGAGATTCTTCAGTAGTCAACTGAACGGATGCCCCAACACTCGATGAGCTAAAACTCACCATAGCACCACACTACCACCCTAAAGTTTTCATAGGCTTGAACCTGTTGGTGACTTCATGCACCAGCCTAGAACCACCTTACCACCCTATAGAAGAATAAAACAAGAATGGACTCCTGTACTAGGGAAAAATGGTCCAATTTACAATGATATAGAATGATGTAGAAGAAGAAGACACTAGACCATAACCCCAACTATGACACAACCACCTAATGATGATCCTAGACCTCCTAACACTTACTCTTCAACTCTTGGCAGATATACACTTGTACAATTTTTACAATGATGCATTTACAATGACTTAGTACAATGATACCTTTACAATGATTATATGCAGTGCTTCCCACTTGAAGACTTCACATGTTGAACTTATTACTGTTGTTCTTCACCTTGATTGCTACTCTTTTCATGCTACCCTCTGCTGATCTTGCTTTTCTTTCTGCCCTAGAAATTCTGGTCCTTTGTAGCCCTTGACAACACATGATCTAGCTTTTTCTTGACTTCCAGGATCTCCATATTGAATCTGGTGTATCTCTGTTATTTCATCTCCCCAATATGTTATTTTTGGTTCTATAGTAGTTCTTTGAGTCTTCTTTCCAATTCCATAGGTCTGATACAATTTGGATTCTTCAAGGGATAGTTATTCCCAATCTCTCACAATGACCTAATTATGGATTGTTTCAGTAGATCAAAATTGTATGACATTCCACGTGTCATTGTTTCTTCATTCAGCTCTGAAATTAATACAGCGTAAACTACAGACTGTGAATTATCTACCAATTTTTACATAATTCCAATCTGATACCTAGAGAGAGAGTTATGATGATTTTTCCAAGGTCACTTCTTTGAGATGAAGTTCAGAAGCCTACAAAAACATTGACTTCCACAAATCATATCTCCGAAAATATTGCACACCCTAATCTGAAATTTTTACAGGAGCTTCCTCAATGTTTCAGCTTCGCCTCCTAAAAATTTCAACTTCTGAAACTTTGTAGAAAAAATTTTAGAGTGCAAATTCCATGATGACATGTTTCAGGTAGCAAAATCCCTACATAAGGAGGATATGAGGATCACAATTTATATAAATTCTTAGGTTGAGAGGGGCTTCAACAAGTGAACGTGGGAGGCATTTTAGGAGCTTAAAAATTATTAATTATTGACTTTTCAATGACCCATGCCACAACCCCATGGGGTTTTAGCCCACTAACTTGGGTTACAAACTTCAAACATGAATATCTATCAAACCGTGAATAATTATGTGGTGTGCCATATATCAACAGAAATATCTCGACAAGTAGAAACCATCAAAATAATTCTTGACCCAGAATATAGTAATTTGGTAGGTCCAAATTCCCATGCAATATTTGTGTAGCCCCTAGTGCTTCTTGGGTTGACATCAATGACAACCTTTGATCAACAATGTGATGGATTAGGATGGAGATCTTATCTCACATGGACATGGATAAGAATGGTTCAATGGTTGGATTACTTATTATCCTAGGTGGAGTATGCACCATGATGAGGCAGTAATATGTACTATGGAATGCATCCCAACATTGTGCTTTGCTCTTATGAAATGTAAAGTGTGTTCGTTAAGGCCCTGGGTAATGTGATGATATTGGTTGTGTTGAATGATGTTTATCAATGTGGAACTTTTCTTATGAGAATTTTCAAATTGAGTATTGTCCTTGTACCAGTTAGAACTATGAATACCTCCATAGTTAAGAGGGAGTGTTGGAAATTGTAACTAGTTTTAGTCTTCATAATTGTCATGTGTATCATGTCATGATATAATCATTATTATATTTGTCAAAAGGAAATATTTTGTAAAAAAAAAATTATTTTTTTTAAGCATAGGTTTCTTTCCCATGGTCTTTGATTCTAGGTCTAGCACCAATTCAATGATCTAGGGGTTTTATCTTGAGTCAAAGTCAAAATAATGATGTAAAATACCCATTGGGCATATGTAACAAGAAATAAGAAAATTATTTGATGTTTAAAAGGTATCTAAATATTCCCCAAGATTAGGTCAGCAAGCCCCTTCAGTTTGGCCTAGAGGAGGCCCTTCCATCATGCGATAAGCCTATCTAAAGGAGTCTTCGACCAACTCTTGTGACATATACACTTGACATACCTTATCTTAAATGAACTACCACTAAAATGAAGAGTGAGGGTCCTAGAAGAGAACATGAAGGCAACAAAGAAGGAAGGAAGTTGGATCTTCTATTTTCCTGGGAATTTTCCTTGAATAAGCCCTCCCATGTGAAGTTTATGTGGTACCTAGGGTTTCCATAGGTCCAAGAAATTACAAGATATTTTTGCAAACATTATTTGAAGATAACATATTTTTTTCAATAGTTGGCTTGGTGTTAGAGATTTTGTTTTGAGTCTTAGGTCTTGGAAGTCTCCTTTGAAATTTGCTAAGAAGAGAAGTTCTTGTGAGTTTTCCCCTATTGGAGGCATTTTTTCCTTGCATGATGCTTACATTTTGTGTTCTTGTGATCTTTGTTTGTTTGGAATTTATTTGATGAAAAAATAGTACACACATAATAAAAAGAGCATAATCACAAATAATTGTCAAGTATGGAAATATAGATTAATAAGTTTCCCTAACCAGTTTTCCAACAATGGACATGATGCTTCCACATGCAAGCTCTCTTGTGATAGAATCATAAAGGAAAGGAATGAAGAGAAAGTAAAATCACCAAATAAAGGGAAAGGTAAAGAACTTGAATCCACTCATTGTATTGTGGCACATTGCAATAATGGAGTTACTGATTGAAGACTTGTTTAATGCTTCACTTGTTTTGCGGAAAGATGCATGGTTGCCTAATTCAAGAGAAAATTTCCACATTAACTTTAAAATATATTTATTTGAATAATTTAGTGACAATGTTGATCAAGCATTATACTTTGCATACAATTCAAAACTTAAGCCATCTGGGCTTGGCGCCATAGGCCTAAACTACCTAGTCTCCCTAACTTTCTTCTACATGATGTTCTCTACCCCCCAGGGTTGCAGAGAAACTTTTTATCCTTGGTTCACATCCACCAACAATTAAAATCCATTAAAATTTTCTATGACAAGGTTTAGCTAAGAAAATCATTAGGAAACTCACTTGTTATGACTGGGACATAAGAAGAAAGGCTCTTGAAGCTGCAAGGAACTTTTGCTCATGCACAAAATTTTTCATACATTTCTCAATATGATGAAGGTACATTACCATCCATTCTCTTATGGCATGCTAGATTTGGACATATAAACTATGAAATTATTTCTTATTGAAGAGAAATGGTGTTATTGGTTTTCCAACCATTCCTAGGAAACTTAAGTAATGTGATCCTTGTATCTTAGGAAAACAAGACAAATAGTCATTTCATGATTCTCGTTCCAGAGAACATAGAAAGCTTAAACTGATTCATTTTGACTTGTGTGGCCCTGTGCATGTTCCTTATACAAATGGTAATAAATACATGATGACTTCTATCGATGACTACACCAAAATTTGTTGGGTATATCTATTGAAGAAAAATATGAATCTTTTGAAACTTTAATGAATGGATTGAAAACTATAACAATCTCATAATGGCTCTATTCATACTGATAATGAAAAGGAATATACTTCAAATGAATTTGAAAACTATCTTTTCCAACGTGGGATCAAAAATTAAACAAAAATGCCTTATAATCCTCAACAAAATGGTGTAGACGAAATAATGAATAGGACACTCTTAAATATGGTATGTTCAATGATGTTTTTCAAAAATGTAAAGTTGATATTTTGGTCTGATGCGGTTCTATGAGTAGTGTATATTAAGAATACGTGTCCATCTCATTCTCTCAAAAATAAAACTCCCCATGAAATGTGGTATGGTTGCATTCCTTTTGTGAGGCATCTCGGGCTTTTTGGTTCCACCTATTATTCCTTGATATCTAAGGAACATAGAAACAAACTTGGTGGAAGGAGTCATAAATGTATCTTCTTGGGGTACTCAGATACCTCCAAAGAATATTCTCTCTATTATGAGGTAGATAATAAGTTTATATTTTATAGAGATGTGATTTTTCTTGAATCTTCCAATACTGATAATGTTGTTGAGAAACAATTTGATCATTTGGCCATATTCATGCATGCAAAATATTTTCATGAATTTGATAATGAGATTCCACATCTTGAAGGGGGGATCCCTATCCTATATCAATCTATGGAATCTTCTTCTGAAGCACTCTCTCCCCCTCATGAAGCTCCAACCATTGATTAAGAAGATATTTTGAGTGATGTGATTGAGATAATTGGAAGGCTAAATATTTATTTAGCCCCATCTCAATCAACTAAATATCCTAGGCCATCTCAGAAAAGTCCTCCAAAATGGCTCTCCAAGACACTTGAAGGTGTTCATCCTGATGAGGTTAGGAGGAGAGGAGCAAGAATCTCTACTAGACCTAATGGAGGTGGTGTAGATGATTTTGATTTAGTTTTTGATATGGATGTTACTTATGATTATGAATTAAATTTGTCTACATATTTTGAGACATCTTCCTTCAAATAAGTTTCTCCTCATGATTAATGGAAAGAAGCAATGTAGAAAGAATATAAAGCTTTAATAAATAATGGAACTTATAAGCTGGTGGACCCTCCATTGGCAACCAAACCGATTAGATGCATGTGGTTCTTCAAGAACAATTATAAAGCATATGACTCACTTGAAAATCATAAAGCTAGGATCGTGGAAAAAGGTTTTTCATGGAAGAAAGGGATCGAATGTGAGGAGAATTCCCCCCCCCCACAACCAAATGGGCTACCATTTGGACTCTCGTTTCCTTGGAAACTTGGAAAAATTGTAAATTCCATCAAATGGATGTAAAAAATGATTTCTTGAATGTAGATTTGAAAGAGAATTTTTTTCTGTCTCAACCAGAAGGATTTTTTGTGAATGGATAGGAGCACAAAGTATGAAAGCTTGGATTCAAATAAGCACTTTGAGCCCCATCAAGAAATTGAATGAGCATCTTCTGAAACTAAATTTTAAACACTATGATCTTGATGATGAAAATTTGTTAGTCAATAAAGTTAGAAAAATAATTATATATTTTATGGTATATGTAGATGATTTACTGATGACAAGGAACAATTAAAATTGAATTGCATCGATAAAGAAAGAATTGAGGAAATGTTTTTAGATGACAAATTTGGGATATTTTCACTACTATTTGGGTATTGAAGTAACCAAACATTTGTTGTGTATATTCCTCTCTCAAAAGAAGTACATTGGAGATTTTCTATACAAAATTGGCATGGCTGAGTAAAATCCTTTGACCACTCCAATGGAACAAAATTTAAAGCTCACATCCAGAGAAGAAAATGAATATCAAGATGCAACAAAGTACATACAGCTTGTAGGAAGTCTTAACTACATAAATACTACTAGACCATACATTTCGTTTTCTATTGGAATTCTCTCGAGGTTTATGAAAAATACTTTTGAGGGTCATTTCTATACTGCAAAATAGTTCTAAGGTATTTGAAGGGAACTCAAGGGTTTGGACTCAAGTATACGTAGGTGTATGTCTTTAGCTTGATTATATTTTATGATTCAAATTTTGATGGAGATAAAGAAAATGGAGTATTTTCTTCAGGTTATGTTATGAATCTTGGATCAAGATTTGTCTCTCGGAAGTCATGTAAAAAATCAATTCTATAAGATTCCACAATAGATGCAAAATATGTGGTAGTTATAGAAGTAACGAGGGAAATTGTGTGGCTCGGGAAAATTCTTGAAGATTTGCAGGTGAAACAAGTGAATTCTAATCATCTTCTGATTGACAATAATTTTATAATACAATTGGCCAAGAACCCAAAGTTCCATGATAAAACCAAGCATATCAATACAAAGTATCATTTTATTCAACATTTTGTTGAGGCCAAGACTATTCACCTATGCCATTGTTCCAAAAATTAGAAAATTGCAGATATATTCCCCAAAGTGCTTGGAAGATAAAAGTTTGAAATATTTAAAATGATGCTTAGACTCACCAACATCCCTTCAGATTAGGGGGGAGGGGGGGGGGGTGTAATTTTGACACCTAATATTTAGGTATTAGGAAATTATCATAAATACACAAATGAGAAAATGAAGAGACATTGGAATATGGATTCCACTAATATCTCTCTCCTTGTATATATTGCACTCTTCATCACTTTTTACTGTACTCTCTAGTATATATTAGTTTTAGTTATATATCTCTTGCATTCAAGCATTCCTATATTCTTTATCACTATTCATATATCAACTTATCAATATTAAGAAATATATCAAAGTAGAAAAGAAATATTTATGTAATTATCCCTAATTATTATGGGTTTCTTGTTGTTCATGCCCATTATTTTCTACTATAACAATTTCATCTACATTATGTAGCTTCTTGTAGCATTTTCCATTTTTCGTTGTTGTCTTCGACCATCCTCAAGTCCAACTAGATGCTTGCAACATTCTATAAAATCATTTTTATTTTTATTCATTTTTGCTCCTTTTTTTTAACACTTTATATCTAAGCCCATCTTTACCACTTCACATATTTAGCTAATATATCATATTGGTATTAAAACCTCATACCTTAGCAAAATTTTCCACAACTTTATCTTACCTAAAAATTTCAACACTTATGGTGCTATGGTAATTCTTCTTCCTTGATCAATCTTCTCTAAGCCTTTTCACCATTGATGAATTTTCTAACACATCGTAATGTTTTATTTATTCAATTTCAACTTCATATAGGATCCTCTAGAGACCACTCATTTTTGCACCTAACTATGTGGGACCTTACAACATTCTGTAGCATTACAAATAATTCCCTTCAATATCTTCTTATGTCCTTTCTTAATATCTCCTTTCTACAAATCACTACACTAATGTTTTTCTTGAATTTTCATCCATTATACACTTGGAAAGTTCATTATTTCTTCCAATGAATTCTTTACAGTTTGTACCTTACTTCCACTATGCACTTTGATATCACACATTGGTGTACTTCTCTAAATTCTCCAAACAAAAGTTGTTGGTTCATAGCTTGCCACTTGTAACACCCTCCTCCCACATCTACCCAAGTAACTAGCCAACCGGGGTAAACATGTGACGAAGAGTTACTATGATATAATTCAACCTCCCACGTCACCTTAAGTAAGTGGAAGTGACACCACACAACACCACGACCTTATACATCTACTAAAGGACATCCATTAGCCATGAAAACCTTCTAGAAGGCTAGCCTCTACATCAAACTGACCTTTTCAAGAATCAAACCCCAGTCGCTCCCTTAACAGGGGAACAGTGCAACTGGAACCTCCCAGTCACACACATAACCTTGCTTTAGTGTGACTGTGGACTTTTTCACCCAATGTTATCCCAACGACTGCATATTTTAAGGCTACACTCTAAGTTTGGGGCTAGACCTCTGCCCAGAAATACCTGTAACTCTCATAATTCATAAATTACATAAGGAAAATTCCTGCGAACCAAAAAATGACACTTGGACTGGGCCTAACCATCCCCAACCAAAACTGAAATTTTGTCAAACATGTCACAAACATGTAATATATATGATTAAATAACATATTTGAGCATAGAGGTCTCATACTTATCTGAGAATCGCTAAGAAGCATTATTGACTCATCAAATTAACTTCATTATCATCTATTTTGGCATAGATACATTAAGTATGAGGGGTTTACGCAGTGCATTATATTAGATATCATTTTTGGGATTCAACTGCATTAATTTAGTCATTCATCTATGACCATTTTCATGAGAGGTAGTCGTAACTAACTAATCTCTCATGATTTTTGAATAGTCCACTTAGCACTCATTGCATCGGGTGATGCTCACAGGGGTGAAGAAGTGGGATTGAAACTAGTGAAATGAATCACATAGCATCAATCATCACTTCCGAGGCTTGCACCCGGTAACCAGGACTTCCTGGGAGGTCACCCATCCCAAAACTCCTTTGGCTCAAGCGTGCTTAACTGTGGAGTTTTCCCCACAATCAAGCCCACTTAGATTGCTACCCCATTTGCAAAACTTTAGCATCTATTGTGCCTCATGAACCATTCAAGAAGAGATCCCTTTACTCTTAGTACAGTATGAGGGGTTTCCGCAGTGCATTATATTAGATATCATTTTGGGATTCAACTGCGTTAATTTAGTCATTCATCTACACCATTTTCATGAGAGTGAAGTCGTAACTAACTAATCTCTCAAGATTTTTGAATAGTCCACTTAGCACTCATTGCAACGGGTGATGCTCATGGGTGAAGAAGTGGGATTGAAACTATTGAAATGAATCACATAGCGTCAATCATCACTTCCGAGGCTTGCAACCAGTAACCAGGACTTCCCAAGAGGTCACCCATCCCAGAACTCCTCTGGCTCAAGCCCGCTTAACTATGGAGTTTTACCCACAATCAAGCCCACTTAGCTTGCTGCCCCATTTTCAAAAACTTAGCAACTATTGTGCCTCATGAACCATTCAAGAAGAGATCCCTTTACTCTTTAGTATTTTAAGTATGAGGGGTTTCTGCAATGCATTATATTAGATATCATTTTGGGATTCAACTCGCACTTAGTCATTCATCTATGACCATTTTCTTTTCATGAGAGGTAGTTGTAATAACTACTCTTCATGATTTTTGAATAGTCCACTTAGCAGTCAGTGCATCGGGTGATGCTCATAGAGGTGAAGAAGTGGGATTGAAACTAGTGAAGTGAATCACATAGTGTCAATCATCACTTCCGGGGCTTGCACACAGTAACCAAGACTTCCCGGGAGGTCACCCATCCTAGAACTCCTATGGCTCAAGCACGCTTAACTGTGGATTTTTCCCCACAATCAAGCCCACTTAGCTTGCTACCCCATTTGCAAAACCTTAGCAACTATTGTGCCTCATGAACCATTCAAGAAGAGATCCCTTTACTCTTAGTATTTTAAGTATGAGGGGTTTCCATAGTGCATTATATTAGATATCATTTTTGGGATTCAACTGCATTAATTTAGTCATTCATCTATGACCATTTCCATGAGAGGTAGTCGTAACTAACTAATTTCTCATGATTTTTGAATAGTCCACTTAGCACTCATTGCATCGGGTGATGCTCATAGGGGTGAAGAAGTGGGATTGAAACTAGTGAAATGAATCACATAGCGTCAATCATCACTTCCGGGGCTTGCACCCGGTAACCAAGACTTCCCGGGAGGTCACCCATCCCAGAACTCCTCTGGCTCAAGTGCGCTTAACTGTGGAGTTTTCCCCACAATCAAGCCCACTTAGCTTGCTACCCCATTTGCAAAACCTTAGCAACTATTGTGCCTCATGAACCATTCAAGAAGAGATCCCTTTACTCTTAGTATTTTAAGTATGAGGGGTTTACGTAGTGCATTATATTAGATATCATTTTTGGGATTCAACTGTGTTAATTTAGTCATTCATCTATGACCATTTTCATGAGAGGTAGTCGTAACTAACTAATTTCTCATGATTTTTGAATAGTCCACTCAGCACTCATTTCATCGGGTGATGCTCACAGGGGGGAAGAAGTGGGATTGAAACTAGTGAAATGAATCACATAACATCAATCATCACTTCCATAGATACATTGTTCATTCATTTAGAAGTCAAAACATTATGAGAGGCATACATCATCACTGTCATAAAACACATTCATAACCAACATATAAACAATAGAAATGACAAGTATATAACAACCATATAAGACAACTAAGAACAAGAATATTTACCTATCAATACAAGAGGAAAAGAGATCTTATTCCCATAATAAAAATGCAACCAAGTACGGGAATTCCACGTTCCACCTGACCATAGACATGGTTGAGCCAAATATCTCTTCAGTCAGTCACCCCGTGCCATATTCCAAGCATGAATGTGGGATCTCATAAAACTCATCAGTTAAAACCAAACCAGGGCTTCCAGATGCCAAACCACCTCAACCCTCAACCAATGATTCCACCTCATGGTCAAACATCATAACCATCACTAGATTGGTCTCCACCCAGTTTGTCCAGGGCTTAAGAGTGTTTTCTCCAACCAATGCTTCTAGGACCAGTAACACAACCCATAGTTGTCACTGGGCTTCTAAAGTGTTTTTCCAACCAGGGCTTCTAGGACTAGTAACTCAACCCACCAAGGGATTCTAAAGCATTTTTCCAACCAAGGCTTCTTGGAATATTAACTCAACCCAAGTTGTTACAAGGCTTCTAGATATTTTTTCCAACTAAGGCTTCCGGGAACTAATAACTCAACCAAAAGCCAAAGGTACATGAGAACCAACCAGAAAAAAAAATAATGAAATGAATCCACAACACCATGGATATCCAGGAAATGGCAAGGATAGGCACACACACTTTCAATCTAGGAAATCCTCCATGCCAATGAAAGATCATAACCAAGAAACCACATGCATATTTCATGCATACCAAAACTAGTGAGGAAACGTACACACAACTTGGTACCTGCAAACAAATCTAGTTGTAGCTACTCATCCTGATGTCCTCTTGTGATTTCCTACTCTTAATTTTCCTTCTTTCTCCAAATATCCAAGTATTCCACTCTCCAAGAGTGCTCCAAGAAAACTCTATGTGTCCAAGAGTATGAGAGAGAGAGAGAGAGAGAGAGAATAGAATGAGAGCTCTAAAACTGAACTGAAAAAAGGTTACCAACTAATCCTCATAAGCCTTTTTATTAATGAAGCCTCTATTTTCTTCATTTTTCCATTATTTAACTTCATTTTCCTCCTCACATGCAACCTGTGATCTTTCACCTCCCTTTTCTCCTAATTTCCATTATTTTCATAAATAAATGCCAATAAATGCCACTTTTCCTTTCCAAAGCCTTAGCCATTTCTTTTTCCAATTTCCATAGCCATAATAAACCATATAAACACCTACACTAGGGTGTTTTTTTTCCAAAAATTTAGCTTGAAATATGTGTCCCATGACCTTGGTTATTATTTTTCCTTTATTAATTTTTATTACATGGCATTTTCACCAGGCCTGTTACAGAACCCTCCCCCTTGGGGGAACACCATCCTCTGTGTTCAACGACAACTACAAAAAATAATACTATTGTAAGAAAAACATACTAC
The DNA here is from genome assembly GCA_034641835.2 of Pinus albicaulis. Lineage (NCBI taxonomy): Eukaryota > Viridiplantae > Streptophyta > Pinopsida > Pinales > Pinaceae > Pinus > Pinus albicaulis. Next base: position 863,597,302 of record CM076584.1, on the reverse strand, counting down.
CCATGGAGCGTTATAACTTAGCTCGTTGCAATATTTACAATGTTCAACCTACTAAGAAGCAAACCAACATGACAACATGACAACATGACAACTATAGCATAATAATGACATGACACCCATACAACTTATTAGAGCTTTATAACATAGCTCATTCCTGTATTTACATCCATATACATATGTAAATATACCAAACATCATACCAACATATACCAAAACACATGCCAAAATATTCACTCAACCAGCAGATAAGGAAGGATACATAGCCTGCATCTGAGCTACCATCTCCCATGTAGCTTCATTGGGCCAAAGTGCTTCCAATGAAATTTGACTTGCTCGATTTCTCAATTCCAGAGCATCAGTGTATTTGTATGCAAAATTCGCTGAGGTTCCAGATGGAATTGTCCTTCTGGCTCCACCTACATTATAGAATAGTCAATCACATGATCAAAATATTTAACATAATTCTTATGCAATGACACATGGGAAACATCATGGACTTTCACTGTCAAAGGCAGTGTAAGTCGATAGGCTATTGGCCCAATCCTTTCAAGAACCTTGAAAGGTCCACAAAATTGAGGTTCCAGATTGGCACATGATCCAATCCGCAACGAGATATTCTTGGGCTTGATGCGCAATTTCACCTGTTCCCCAACCTAAAAATCCTTTAACAAATTGTTTTGATATGCATAAATTTTATACCCATCATGTGACTCTTTCATATTATTCTTGATTAACTGCATTTATTGTTCCATCTCTTCCAACATGTCCATTCCAATCAACACCATAGTAACTGGATCACTCCAACTAAAGAAAGTATTGCAACTTTGCCCATACAATGCCTAAAATTGACTTGTCCTCAAAGATTCTTGAAACCCATTGTTGTAGGCGATCTCTACCAGTGAAAGATACTCTTCCAACTTTCTCTACTAATGCATCACATACATCCTCAACATGTCCTCAATGAACTTGTTTACCCTATCTATTTCTCCATCTATCTGTGGATTATAAGTTGTACTGAAGACCAAATTTGTGTCCAAACCTGCAAACAACGCCTTCCAAAACTTGGAAGTGAACTTCGCATCCCTGTCTAACACAATATTCTGTGGAACACCATGCAAACTGACCACATCCCTGATGAATAAATATGCTACATAATTTGCTAAGTATGTAGAGTTCACTGGAATGAAGTGTGCTACCTTCGTCAACTGGTCCACCACAACCATGATGGAATCATTTTGTCTAGATGTCCTCAGTAAACTTGTGATAAAATCCATGGAAATGATCTCCCATTTCCACTCTAGAATCAAAATCGGTTGTACTAGTCCTCCCAAATTCTTACACTCTTCTTTTACTTGTTGACAATCCAAGCACCTAGCTAAAAAAGTTGTTACATCTCTCTTCAAATTCAGAAAATAGTAAAAATTATTCACTATTGTAAGTGTCTTCTAATAGCCTGGGTGACCTAAATATGGTTTCAAATATAATTCCCTCAATATCACTATTGAACCTCATATTTACCCTCTCTTTTATAGTTTTTCTCACACCTTTCCATCACTTTCCCATAAGATCACAAACCCCAATAATGAAAAATGCTATGTTTTGTCTTAAGGATGCATTAAAATGATTTCCATATTATATTTTCATGCTCTTGCTATTTGGATAGATTTTTTCAATTTAGCTATAGAATGCAGCCTGTTCTATAGCTAATTGTGCATTCCGTAGCCACTCTCATGGTTTAGCAGGTTTTGGGTGTCAACTAAGGAATTGGGCCACATGGGTGTTTCTAGAATGATGCCTACATGGATTCTATCCTACTCACTTGGTACAGATCAACAGAAAAGTGAGCCTAAACTCATGGTCAAAGGTGGAGTCAAACTATGTTATCCAAATGTAGTAGGACTCTTGATTTGAGTCCAACAGTCCTATTGCAAGTCTAAATTCGAATTAGCAAGAGTCCAACTGTCCTATTGCAAGTCTAATTCGAATTATCCACCTGTAGAATGTATATCTCATAAACAATTATGTATTTTCCTTTAAATATTGGTTGTACAAGGCCAAAAAGATAGTTCAGTACAGTTCAAATTTGCAAGTGAATACTCTTTTTTCCAGACTCTGTTTTAATAAAGAATTTTCGATACCAAATGCTAGTTTGATTGCACTTTTGACAAGCTAGGAGTCAACCAACTTAGTAGAAGAGGGTCCCTGTTGCTAAGGAGGTTTTTATTATGCTTTCTAGTTAGATTTCCTTCATTTTGTTTAGTAATTTCTGTTATGATTTATTTCCAGTCTTTTTCAAATAGTTTAATGATAAATTGCAGTTGTGCAGACTTGTTCTTCCAAGACATTTCAAGAATATAGAAATTTTGTTTTCAATATTGGAATAAGGATTCAAGTGATGGAAACCATGGTTGTTTAGCTTTACTTTTCTTGCCTTTTCATTTTCATAAAATAGAATTGCCAATTGCTGTGTCAAATTGATATTCATGAAAACCATTTCCAGTATACTAAATTTATATTAATGGTTAAATGTTTCACATGTGCAGTGGTTGAATTTCTCTTATTTATTGTCATTTTCTTGCTAATAATCAAAGGAATAATTGATTTCTCCAAAGATACTTCAGGAGGTTAAAAGCTTCACATTTTAGTATTCTTGAAAAGTCAATTATACATTTGGTTGATCTTAGTTAGAATTTGCATGTTTTTACCTTCAAGACCCTCATTTGACTACAAACATCTTTCTAAAACCCACTCCATAAAGAACTCATATGAACATATTAATAAAGGATGGTTGAATGATTGACTATAATGAAACTTCTGGGTTATTTACATAGCTTTCCTAGTGCTTTAATTCAAAACAGATGTAATTAGCTTACTCAACATTACTTCAAAGAAGGTCACTCTTTACAATTGAATAATTGGAGTAGCTAGACACATCTTAGATGCTTTTATTTGAATTCCTTTTTTTCTGTTTTATAGCCTTAGCATGCAAAATTAGATCCATGGCTTAGGATTAACCAATCAAATAGATAAATTCTTTGATTTTCAAGACTAGGTCTTAAGATAATTCTTAGCCTTAGGTTTGATTTTATGAAAATTATATTAGTTTTAGTACACTTCCTTTTCTTCCTTCTAAAGTTAAATTAGATTAACTTAAATATTTTTCATAATTTTAGGTTAGTCATTTCAAAGAACTCAAAGAACAAAATCCCCCTTAAAAAAAATATAAAAACACAAACACAACGAAGTGAGAAATAGGTTGCTTAAGCACATATGGTGCATCACACTTCATCAGTTTACTAGCCTTGGTTGATAATTAATGAAGACAATTTAGGAACACTAAATTGACTAAACGTTTTGGCGTTGTTGATGGGGAAGTGTAACTCAGTAACCTTAATTCTTACATCAAAAACAAAAAAAAAAACAAAAAAATTCAATCACCTACCACACCCACTATATCATGTGGTGCAGTAAAAGCCACACATCCACATCATGAATTCATTTTTTTGCAGGTAGAAGACGAGGTGAAAAATGAGGTTGAATAAATGGATGGATATGATGAAAATGAGGAAGATCCTTCTGGATTTACCATTCAAGAAACTGATATCAACGTTCAAATGAAGAACATCCATCCATTTGTACTTCCTAACTTCAAAGGTATGAGATCAGAAGACCCAGAAACCTTTCTTTTTGAATTTTAAATAATTTGTAGATCTTATGGCTACTCATTGCACATGCAAAAATTGAATTTGTTTTCGGCAACATTGAAGGATAGAGCTCTTAGATGGTTCATGACTTTAGGAACAAATTCTATAAGGACATGGGATGATATGAAAAGAGTATTTTTGGAAAAATATAAATATTATTGCATGCACCATGACCTTAGAAATGAAGTCTTTAAGATGAACCAAAAAGAGGATGAAAGCCTAGAAGATTTAGTGGAGATATTTACTTATAATATCAAAAGATCTAAATTGCATAATTTAGGATTAGATGCATTAAAAACTCTCCTACTAAATGCTATAAAGGATGAATGGATTGATCTTCTTAATCTTGTGGGAAAAGGAGATGTCTATCAATTTCCATTTCAAGAAATTTGTGAACTATGCAAGAACATATCAAGAGGAAAAGAAAAGTGTGTAAGGTCCCCTCAAGATCCATTTATGGCAAAAGTAAGTAAGTCAGCATCAGGATTGGTAAGTCAAACTGAACCTAACAATTTGCTAAACATTCTTGGTAATTTAAATGAACAAACTGACATGCTAAGAATGCAAAATAAGCAAAAAGTTGCTTCATTTATATTTTTCCCTAAATGTAGAAAGAAACATGCTTTGCATGGATATCCACTTGATAACATTAAAATTTGTAAAATTTGTGCAGGATCACATACTACTGAAGATTTCCCATCATTACCGGGGTTGAAGGTAGTTTACAAAAATGATAATGGAGCAAATCAAGCACAAGAGCAACTTTGTTATGTAGCTACAAGAGGACTATGGCAGCCCCATCAACCCAAAGTGATGCAATATCCTTATGCACAGTTTCAAGGTTATGCACAACAATCTCAAGGTAATTGGAAAACACCCTTGCCTTGGAAACCTTGGGAATCTCAATCCCAACCTCAAAACCAACATTGGAAACCTTGGCCATCTCAATACAAACCTCAAAATCAATCTTGGCAATAAATTTGGCAAAGTCACTCCGAAGGAAATCCACCATATCCTCAATCTTTCCCTTTCTATCCTCAATACCATCATCAATGTTATCCATACCTTTTACCTCCACCACAACATCAATATCACCCTCATTTGTCCTCAATTCAACCTTTCCCATTATCATCCACACAAGCACCCCAAAAATCCATTCCCACTCCACTACATGCACAACCATTTCATATCCCCAACAATAAAACACCTCAATCAACTTATAATTTTGAGGTATTGGAAAATGATTTACCAGCTATCATTGAAGAACAACGACCAGAAGAAGAAGGTTTAGATAAGGTCCAATAATCATGGATGTATGTTAATAAAGAGAAGTTATTGGAACGAGAGATTGAAAAGTCTCATGCATGCCTATCACCGAATTCTATGAATGAAGATCAAGTCTCCGAAGACTTGCATTTCATGATAGAGGAAAGACAAGGAAGACAATATTACATTGAATCTTGGTTCAAGTTAGTCATCGGATCCCAATGCTAAATTCTTCAATATCTTCTGACATCATCTAAATCAAGACAGTTGGTATCTCATATATTGGTACATATCAAAGAGTATCTTTCAAACCTGCATATGAGTTTATCTATCATCTTGTTATAGACATGGTTCCATTGGAAGTATTCATATACTTGAACAAGATTTTATTTTTCAAGTAGAGTAGGACATATATATATATAAATTAAAGAGAAAAATAAGTCCTATTGTGAAAACCAGCTTGTTGCCGCAATTGGACATGAGCTTTTCTTGAAAACCAGGCAACTGGCGAGCAAAGTTCACAATAAGTTCTACAATTTCATGATGGTTTCAATCTTTTAGTATGGTTCTTCAAATCATTTTTGGTTCTATGCTCGAGTTGGCTCATGTGGGATTCCTTAAGGCCCACCTTCCAACATATCTTGCCCCATCGAATTCAACACCTTATCTGGGATTAATATTAGAGATTATTTGGAGTGCCTTGGAACTTGCATACATCAATGGCAAGCTTCCTCATTGATAACAATGGGAATACAACAATGTCTCTTGATTTTCAAATCTTGTAGGCATCTCGACTTCGACACATTCATTCGTCCCTGTCAAGATGCACTCAGGTACCTTAACACTCATTTACATTATCGGTGAGTTGTCTCGCATTGGTTAACGACTTTCATCATTGATCGGTAATCCAATGATTTCTTCCCATGCTCGAATTCGACACATTAATTCGCATGGTAAGAATTGTACCATGAATTTTGGATTCGATGAAGACTAATGGTTTTATGGAATCAAAAAAAACTTGTAGCAGTACATTTTATTGGTTTCTTGTAGCAGCATGTTCATCTTTTTGTCATTCAACAACAGCATGATGGCACCACTGCAACATTTTTTTCATTCATTTCATTTTCAAGAAAAACAATAAGTTTGGGACTATTTCAGTCAATATACATTATAGTAGGCAGTACACAATTCAAATCAGCAGTTCAAACTCAGAGAAAAACAATTTCCTGCAAAAAAATTGACAGCTGCAGAAAGTGGCAGTTTCTACAGCTATCGCTGTAGCAGCCTGTTTTTTCTTTTGAAAACTTTTTCCAGAGGCAGTTTTGGTGCAAATATTGCAAGAGATTGGAGCATAAATAAAAAATTCTGAGCCTCTAGGTTTTCTCAGAATATGGTAAATTGAGTAATACACGGACATAATTAAAAAAATAAGCAACTTTGAAGGGCATTTCAAGTGGATTTCTAAGGCAGATTTTCATTTTTCACCATTATGGACAGATTTTGGTATTTTTGCACAACAACACCTTTTCTTCATCAAAATGAAATTCTGAAAGCATGTGGAAGTAGAAAAGGTAAAAATACACAGTTTCCATTTTGAATAACTCAATTTGGCCTTAAAATGAGTTTGTGGCATATTTTTTTGTTACAACATTGGGCAGCATGAAGGGTGAAATAGGGCAGAAATCGATTTGATCGTAACTTTCAAACCATACATCCGTTGGTCCTAAAATTTTTATGGTAAATGCATTGAGGTAGGGTAAATGAACACACAAAAATTCAGAAAATTCCAGTGTGTATTTTTCAAGAAATTGGCCACTTTCACGTACAACCATTTCTCATTTTTCTTGAGATTCGTACAACCATTGGCTGAGATTTTTGGTGGAAATATGTATAATATTAATGGTAACAACCTCAGAAAATTTCAGGAGAATCCGATGTACCATTTGAGAGAAATTGAAAAATTCATTTCATTTTACACTTTCACTTCAACTCACTCCACTTTCACTCCATCTCACTCCACTTTCATTCCATTTCACAAGTCATATTCCACTTTCATTCCATTTCATTTCACATCCATATCCCATAGCCATACTTCATTTCTTCTTACATATTTCATTCTACAGCCACATCTTATTCAACAGTACTGACACAATTGTACAACCTACAAACAAATGATGATTATAGGAAATTGAAGGATTCTATTTTGAAGACCAACATGCTAAAAGGGTACCTAAGGATCAACAGCAAAGAAAGAAACAAATGAAAAGGCTAAGTTCTAAAAGGTAAAGTGCAAAAATTTATTTTAAATAGCAAGGTTAAAACATTAAGCATGTATAATATGGATATCATATGTTTCTTTGACAAATCATCATTTGATTAGATTGCAATTTCTATCATACCACATATTGGCCATATCCTCCGCATCCCCAATACCATCTCCTGTCAACATTTATCCTCCACACAGTCCTCAAAAGTCTCCAATTCATAATTTTGAAGGTAGCCCCAGCATAAGATCTCTAGGCATAGACCCAATGCAACAACAAATATATGATTATGTAGAATTATTGGAGAAAATAAGTGCATCAATGAACCCAGAACCTTTTGTCAATCCACAAGAACCTCTAGTTGATGCTCTCAAGTAGGATATCTATGAACTAGAGATATTGAGCATACATATCAAACAGAAGAATGAGATCTTGAAGGAAAAAAATAATTTGGACAAGGAAATTCATGATAATACTATTTTGCATCTAGGACTATGGTATAAGAAAAATAGGAAATTGAAGAGGAAGAACAAGTTATTGAACAGATCAATCATTAACCTCAAGTTCCAGCTTCTTATGAGAAGGCCCAGAATGATAGTCACATCAAAGAAGAACAAAAGAAGAAAGTTAGATGTGCTAGTAGAGGTATCAAAGAAAATGCAGTAGGGGAGAAGAACCAACATTTTTGGAAAATTGCATGAGGACATGCAATGATTTTGCAATGGGGGTATGTTGAACCTCAAATTTACCCTCTCTTTGACAATTTTTCTCACACCTTTCCATCACTTTACCATAAGAAGACAAACCCCAATCAATGAAAAATGCTATGTTTTGTCCTAAGGATGCATTAAAATGATTTCCATATTATATTTTCATGCTCTTGCTATTTGGATTAATTTTTTCAATTTAGCTATAGAATGCAGCCTATTATGTAGCTAACTATGTGTTTTGTAGCCACTCTCATGGTTTAGCAGGCTCCAGGTGTCAACTGAGGAATTGGGCCACATTGGTGTTTCTAGAATGATGCCTACATGGATTCTATCCTACTCACTTGGTCCAGATCGATAGAAAAGCGAGCCTAAACTCATGGTCAAAGGTGGAGTCAAACTATGTTATCCAAATGTATTAGGACTCTTGATTTGATTCCAACAGTCCTATTGCAAGTCTAAATTAGAATTAGCAAGAGTCCAATTGTCTTATTACAAGTCTAATTCGAATTAGCCACCTGTAGCAAGTATATCTCATAAACTTTTATGTATTTTTCTTTAAATATTGGTTGTACAAGGCCAAAAAGACAATTTAGTATAGTTCAGATTTGCAAGTGAATACTTTGTTTTCCAGACTCTGTTTTAATAAAGAATTTCAGATACCAAATGCTAGTTTGATTGCACTTTTGACAAGCTAGGAGTCAACTAACTTAGTAGCAAAGGGCCCATGTTGCTAAAGGAGGCTTTTATTATGCTTTCTAGTTAGATTTCCTTCATTATGTTTAGTAATTTTTGTTATTCTTTATTTCCAGTCTTTTTCAAGTAGTTTAATGATAAATTGCAGCTGTGCAGAATTTTTCTTCCAAAACGTTTCAAGAAGATAGAATTTTTTTTTCAATATTGGAATAAGGATTGAAGTGCTGGAAACCATGTTTGTTTAGCTTTACTGTTCTTTCCTTTTCATTTTCATAAAATAGAATTGCCAATTGTTGTGTCAAATTGATATTCATGAAAACCATTTCCAATATGCTAAATTTATATTAATGGTTAAATGTTTCACATATGCAGTGTTGAATTTCTCTTATTTCTTGCCATTTGCTTGCTAATAATCAAAGGCATAATTTATTTCTCTAAATATACTTCAAGAGGTTAAAAGCTTCACATTTGAGTATTCCTGAAAAGTCAATTATACGTTTGGTTGATCTTAGTTAGACTTTGCATGTTTTTACCTTCAAGACCCTCATTTGACTGCAAACATCTTTCTAAAAACCACTCCATAAAGAACTCCTCTAAACATATTAAGAAAGGATGGTTGAATTATTGATTGTAATGCAACTTCTTGGTTATTTACAGAGCTTTCCTAGTGCTTTAATTTAAAACAGATGTAATTAGCTTACTCAACATTACTACAAAGAAGGTCACTCTTTACAATTGAATAATTGGAGTAGCTAGACACATCTTAGATGTTTTCATTTGCATTCCTTGTTTTCTGTTTTATAGCCTTAGCATGCTAAAGTAGATCCATGGATTAGGATTAACCAATCAAATAGATAAATGCTTTGATTTTCAAAACTAGGTCTTAAACTAGGTTTTAGCTTTAGGTTTTGATTTTATGAAAATTAGATTAGTTTTAGTACACTTCCTTTTCTTTCTTCTCAAATTGAATTAGATTAACTTAAATCTTTTTCATAATTATAGGTTAGTAATCTAAATAACTTAAAGAACAAAACCCCTTAAAAACAATATAAAAATACAAACACAACGAAGTAAGAAATAGGTTTCTTAAGCACATATGGTGCATCGCACTTCATCAGTTTACTAGCCTTGGTTGATAATTAATGAAAGCAATTTAGGAACACTAAATTGACTAAACAATCACCTTCTTGACTTAATTGTTTTTTTGCACATATATCCTATCTCTAAAACTAATCAAGGCATTTATTGTGAGACGATAGTCCACATCCTATGCACCTGTACCTATACTTGTACCACTACATGTAACTATACTCGTACCACTACTTGCACATGTACTTGTACCACTACATGTACCTGTAACTGTACATATACCATTACATGTACATGTACTTTTACTCTACTGCGATATATGCCTAATATGCATATACCTGACATGTTTCTTGTTATAGGTCAATTTGGGCATCATCCCCCATGACATGTTCAAACTCGACATCATCCCAAGGACCAATGAAATAGGGTCTATCATTCCCTCATATTTCACTTGCTATATGCCCTAAGAGAATAACAATTCATTCATGGCTTCTATTTTGATATTTAAAAGGTTTGAAGTATATGTTATATCACCTATTGACTCACCAACGTAGCCTCTAAAGAGACTAACTATGTTGCATATGTAGCATCCTCCATTCAAGGTTTCACTGCAATGCACTTCCTGACATTCAAGAGTGTGTTGGTCACCTGGGAGTGGAATTCTCATTGTTTTAGGAATTTCCACATGGCCAGTGCCTTCTAGAAAAGTCCATATGTGTCAAAATTTGAATCCAAGTGTCCATCTAACACCTCGAAACTTGGTAACATGTCTTTCCTATTCTTAGAAAGTCATTCATTGAGAAACTACCATTAGTTTCCCTATAAATTGATCACTCATTCTAATGCTAGGGAAGGAAGAATTTTGGTAAAGAAATGTTGATGGATTCTCATTTGAGAGAGTGGAAGTACTGATATGTTTTTGGTATGATGTTGGATGTGATGAGGCTGGGATGAAGCTGGAGCTTGTGGAAACAAATCAATCATTGGTTGTAACCTCCCCCTTCTACTCTTTAATAAAGATTGTTGTTCATTTTCCCATATATATGTCTCTATTTCTTATGCAATGGATTCTTGAATGATATATATATTTCATGTATAATCAATTTGATTGAATAAGATAAGTAGATATCTGTATATTTCATGTTGTTTTTTTTTCTCTGTTTTTGTTTGCGGGAATCGATTTGGCGATTTGAGTTGGATTGAGAGAACCAATAATAGCGACAAAAGGAGAAGGAGAAGAGCTTGGATCACAAGTAGGTTCTTTCACCATTCTATATATCTACTTATTTTATAGAAAGTGATAATAAATTCTTTCCTCTGTTGTTCTAAGTGACTAGCACCACACTTATGGAATTTGGTTTATCTGTAGATCATAGTTACGCATAACAAATTGGCAACTCTGCTAGGGAGTATCCTCTCATTCCTAGTGTTTTTTTCCTCTGCTTATCCTCATTAGTAGCATATAATTTTAGTTATTATACATTTGAATGAAATAATTGCATTAGAAGTGTGTTCTGTAGCTTTATTTTTCAATCCCTGCTGCGCCCAATGCACTGTTGGTCAAGACACAGTGCACTGGAGTGCATTGTCTCCCACTCAGGGGTGCACTACAATGCACTGTCTCCCTTTAGAGATTGTGTTTCCCCCTTATCCAACCAAACTCCATTAAAATTTTTCATTTCTATCATTCTCAACCATTTTTTTGTTATATTCTCAATTGTCTAATACCTCTTAGAGACCAGTAAACTTTCTAGATTCTTCCTCCTTTGAAAATTAAATTTGTTCAATGTCTCTTTGTTGTTTTTCTTTATCATTGGAAAATCGAATTCAATGTATTATATTTCTTCATTAGATCCATTTTTTTTAAAGGAAATTTTTGTTTCATTCTTCGTTTCTGGTAGGAAAAATTGTAGTTCCATTCTTCATTTTTCCTAAAAGAGAAATTGTTGTTAAATTCCTCATTTCTCAAATAAGAAAACATTTTTTTTATTGATTTTTTCATATAGTTTCCTTTCTTACATTCACATTAAAGGAGATGAAAAGAAAAACATGCACGTGCATATAGTGAATTTTGTGTGTTGCATAGGAACGAGATAGGAAAGTTTCATTTTAGTTTGTTCTCTTTGTTTTTTTCTCTAAAACTGATCGATCTTTCCATTAGTAGCTAGGATTTTCATTGAAAAATCTAAAAGTGAAAGGTTTTCTTATCATTTTAGTTTGCATTTTTAGGAATTTCCATCACATCACGCAGTGAAGCTCAAAGAAAAATTTCTAAACATAATCAACATAAAATTTACATCAATTTACCTAAGAAAGCATTGGAACATTAATGATAAAATTTAGAAGGTATAGGCTATAAATGTATTTCGACGTCGTTAAATGTATTTGTTGTTGTTAACTTGTCTGTGATACATTTCGAGTTTGATACCTCACTCCACGTACGTAAGTATATCAGAGCTCGTCCACGTACCTTCGGGTATATAGGGAATTGTTCTAGTATGAAAAGTATAAGGGGGTGCTCTCACTATGCAGTTTCGCATTAGACAATGCTAATACAGACTTGGGCTTCCACGTACCTTCATGTATATTTTGGAGGACAACTTTAGGTTGCTATCCATCCATAGTGAACCAATTCGGCCGCCTTGTAACTTGCGATACATCGAACACAACATTCGAGGAGATTTCATACCCGTACTTCTTGGTTTTCCAAGAGGTATTTTGCAGTTCATAATTACTTGGTAAACCTTTTGCCTAGAATTACCCTTTTACTTTGTTTATTTTTTATTTTTTATAAAATAAATCATTCATTATGGAAGAAGAACATCCCTTTCCCCATCATTCGTGTATAATAACACTGAAACCACCTCTACCACCAGAAACCATTTCTATTCGGCGAAGGCGACATCGTTCTACCGAAACTAGTACTATCAGTACCTCTGGTGCGACATCATCCTCACATATACCAGAGTCATCTTGACTTGTGTCTATAAATCCTGGTTCATCTACTATTTTCAAGACAGATTCCTCTTAGCTACTTGTGGTCATGATCCATCCAATCAGTGAAACCATACTTCCCGAATCCGACGTTGTTCAACTGGAAGTTGATCCGGATCTTGTCGTTCTTTTTCCAAAACATTTGATTCTCAAAGTCGAACAACCATAATTTTTTCATGTATCGGTCTCCACACAATCTATTGTAGCCATTAAGTCTTCCATATCGCGCAGTCAACCTCCTGAAATATACTTCGAGCCTGACAACAAAATCCTTCCACCTTGTTTGATTTTGATTGAAGAAATTCCACAAGACAAAAACACCTTTGAATCCAACCCATTTTGGATCAGAGCTTTATCTTTACGAGACTTTTCCTCAATCACCCCACTCTGCTTTCCTTGATCTTGTGTCTATTCGAGTTCCCTTATATCCAGTTGGGTACACATTTCGTCAAATAACCATGCCTAAGCCAACATCTTCGACTAGACCATCTATTCTAGTTGCAATAGCACCTGCTCTTGCTACCCCATCAATGTTCACAACATCACCAGAGTCACCTCTATATGGTGGCCCTTCCGTCCCACCTGGTTACCAATATTTATCTAGAACCTTCTCTGGTGCATCCTCAAACCCATGGAATTCACCAATGTCATCATCTAGTATTATATCTAGTACATATCTAGCGAGTACTGAATGGATTGATCCTTTATATACATCATCAGGGCAATATCAAGCTAGTCCATCTGGGTATATTCCATTTGGTACAATTTTAGCTGGAATCCCTACATTTGGAGAACAATATTTTCCATATTATTATACTACTCATGCTAGGGGGCAACCTATGGTCACCCATTTTGACAATACTCCATCTTTATTTGGTCATCCTAATGTCAGAATGCATGTTTTTCAGTGTCAACCCACTCTACACATCCAACCACAAACGGTTGTAAAATCATATCAACCAGTTCAACCTGTTTCACCCACATCTTATCCACTTTTTAATACATCATTACCCCTGTTACAAGCTCAAACTGTTGTACCTCAACCGTATCAGGCATGTCCTTCAACCCAATACCCTCAAGTATTGGGCCCTCCAACTCCAACTACTTCGGCTGGTTTACAACAACCACCTGTATCTGGAATTATTTATTCACAAGTTGGATTACCATATTATGGGATGTCGTAGCCACAACCAGGTTATACCTATCCACAACTGAATCCAGGCTATTCTAGTTTGGGTTATAATCTTGGTGGATAAACCCCTTGGTAGCCACAAGCACAAATGCAACAACCTTCATTTCAACAAGTAGTGTACCCAAGTTTTTTGGTCAACAGAATCCTCAAGTGTTTGCTTATCAAAACAACCCCTTTCTAGGTTACTAGCAATAGATTCCTTATGTTGGTGCTCAAAGGCCTGTTGCCCAAGCAATTCCATCATACCGTGGCTATGCTCAACTCGACTTAAATCGACAGTTTCCCTTTGTTTCAACTTTAGAGTTACCAGATTTAAACCCACTCACAGTTGATCCAATCAACTATGCTCCTTGGTGGCCAGTGATACCTCATAAATTACCTCGGATATTCCAAATTTCAATAGAAACCCTGACGAAGACCCATTGATGCATGTTATGACTTATCATTTGTGGTTTTCATCTAACTCCCTAAATGATGACTCCATTTGACTACGTATTTTCCAACGTACGCTCACTAGTCCAACCGCGAAATGGTACATTGAGTTACCAAGAGATTCATTTTAGAATTTCATTTCCCTATCTACTATATTTTTGACCCACTTCCAATTACCCATACGATATGAAACGGGAACGAAACTCTTGACTAATTTTAAACATACTAATGCTACTCACATTTCTGATCATATTCATGAGTGGTGTTGTCATCATAGAATGGTTGAGACATTTTTTCTTGATCAGCTCCTTGCTGGGTGGCTTCATCACTAAAGAGAAGGTCATTTCTCATGCCTAGTACTTATACTTTATTTATACTCAGTCTAGCACTCTCTACGAGAAAATTCCCAAAGTTCTGCGATCTAATTTTACTGTTCCTCCTCCATCTAAGGACTCTCATGTCAGAGATGATATGATCGGTACTGTAAGCACACATCACTCTATTGCATCTGATCCTGTAACTTCTTCCAAAATCCATGACGTGTCATCTAAAAAAGGAAAAAATGACAAGCAACCCAGAAGTAAGAAAAAATGGAAATCAAAGAAAAATAAAACCTCTACCCCGCAGGAATGATCATCTGATCAACAAACCAGAAATCGGAAACCTTGTTACCTTTGCATAATCTATAATGAGGAGAAATTTATTCAATATTGTCCTCACTGTTCCAAAGTATCAATATTTATTAATACTTCACATGCATCCGTTGTGTTGACAGATCCATTTCCAAATCCAGACACAAATTTGGTTGCTACGGATCTAGCTTCTAGTTCCCAAGTTCTTATGATGTCTGTCACGAAGCCATTGACTGATTTTTTGGTGTCAAAGTGTAATAAATATTATGGCAGTTAGGCTATTGATCAACCTACTACCCCGACCATGAATCTGTCTACAGAATCAATACCTCCAACTACTATTCCTTAATTGGCAATAAAGCTGTTGAAGGGAGTCGTTCATCAATTGACATTTGATCCTCGAGCTCGAGCTGCTCAAAAGTATAATATAGTTGAATATTTGGCTCAATCCCCTTCAGCTATGTCAATGCTTGAGGTGCTTCAAAATTGTCCCTCCCAGAAGCAAGCTTTGTTTTCGGCAATTGGTGGAATTGATACGATAGATTCCAATCTTGTAGTCTTTAATTATATGGGATATGTACCGCAATTACCAGTAGAATTGGCATTCTCCATCCAAGTAAATGTTATCAATCACCTCGTTCATCGTACAATTATTGTTGAGGGATCATCTACGTGCATTATGTCTCTAAACTACTGGAAGTCACTTGGCTTGTTGCACCTATCTGAATTTCCTACGACTTGAAAGGTTTCGATGTATGTACATATAAGCCTTGTGGTATCATCAATAAACTGGATGTTAAACTAGGTGGGGAACAGTAAATTTTTAAGTTGAGGTCATTAACATACCCCTTGATTAAAACATTTTACTCTAAATGCCATGGGTATATGCTATGACTGCGATCGTCTCTAAATATTTTAGAATGATCGCTTTTCCACATAAAGGTGCAGTCATCAATCAACTATCCTTCTTTACCTCTATTTCCCATGTAACTGGAATTGTTCTGTTAGTTCATGCTCCCCAACTAGCACTTCAGAACATTGGTGTGAGACTCTTAAAGGATTCTTCCCTCATGGGAACCTTTGCATTACCACCACCTGTGACATCGGTAGAAATTGCAAACATAGAGACCTGCTACATGATATCTTCCACTCCATTTGGCTTAAGGAATATTACGGGTGATTCTGAAGTTGTTACGTTGGATGAATTTATATCGCCCAGCCCAATTGAGCTAGCATACCAATCAATCTACATGGCTTGGGCGAAAAATCTGAAATCATCGTCTCCAGTCGTTTGGTTTGATCATTCATTAGATTTTGGTACTCCATCTGATCCTTTTTCATCCACATTCTTGACAGATGAGAATATTTTGGAATCCATGACGCCAGAAGGAGAACCATGGGAAGATCATCATCATCACTCCCATCTTCAATATTACGATGAAGATAATGTTATTGAACTATATCACCCATCAATAAAAACATTCTTTTCGAATTCCTTTCCCATTAATGCAATCTAATCCAAGTGAAACTTATCAAATACTGAAGAAACCATTTATATCTATATTTCGACGAAACTCGACGTTGTAGAAAACGTTAATGTCGGCATGCCTTGTTCTCCATCAGAACTCGAAACATATCACTCTCTCTTTCGTGAATTTCATGAGGTGTTTTCTTGGTCTTATGAGGAAATTCCAGGCATAGATACTAGTATTGTTGAACACACCATTAACATGTACCCTGATTTCAAACTGGTACGTCAATGCCTTTGTCCTGTTCATCTGAAGAAGGTTATTTCCATTAAAGAAAAAATTGAAAAACTTTTGTGTGTTGGTTTCATTTACCCTGTTCCGCTAACTAAGTGGGTTTCCAACATTGTTCCTATTATGAAGAAACAAGGGACAATTAAAGTATGTGTCGATTATCGGGATGTCAATCTTTCTTGTCCAAAAGACAACTATCCTACTTTCTTTATCGACCAAATTATTGATGATTGCGCTTGATGCAAAATATTTTCATTCATGAATTGATTTTCTAGCTACAATCAAATCAATATCCACCCAGAGGACCAGTATAATACAACATTCATATGTCCCTGGGGCACATTCGATTATCGCAAACATCCATTTGGATTAAAGAACGTTGGGGAAAATTTTTAGAGAGTAATGGATTATGCTTTCAATGAAATCAAGCACATTGTTAAACCCTATCTAGGTGATTTACTTGCGCATTCAGAAAACCAGACTGATCACCCGATGCATTTGAGAGATATATTTCTACGCTGCCAACACTACAAAATACGCCTCAATCCACATAAATGTGTGTTTTGTGTTGGTTTTGGTTGCTTGCTAGGATTCGTCATCTCAAAAGAAGGAATTTGAATCGACCCACTGAAGGTTCGAGCCATTCTTGATTTGCCTACGCTATCAAATTTACTTCAGTTATAGAAATTTCAGGGAAAGGCTAATTTCCTAAGGAGGTTCATACCCAACTATGTCAAAATGGCTAAAGGATTTACTCAGCTCTTGAAAAAGGGGATTCCCTTCCATTGGGATAAGGTTGCACAAGCTTATTTTGTTGTTGTCAAGGATACACTTGACTCGGTGTCATTAATGTATCCCCCCAATTATCAGAGTGATTATTTCTCATATATTTTCGTGACTGATATGACGATTGCTATGGTATTGGTCCAAGTAGAAGATGGGTTAGAACATTCGATATATTATTTGAGTTGCAATCTCAATTATATGGAATTAAAGTATTCATACATAGAAAATCTTGCCTTGACGACCGTTCAAGATATCCAAATATTTCACCATTGTATCCTGTTCCAGAAGACCATTTTCATTTCAGATTGAAACCCCATGACTTACATCTTATCACGTCAATTGCCGAGGGGAAAGTATTCAAAATATATTGTCATTTTGCAGGAGTTTGATTTGGAATTCATCAAATACAAGTCAAAGAAGTCTTTATTTTTGGCTAAGCTTCTCTATGACCTTACCTCTGATAGTGCTACTACTACATCAAAACCATCTATTCCTGGTGATTCTTTGTTTCAGATCAGATCATATGATCCTTGGTATGGGGATTTTATCATTTATCTCCATACCTAGAATTTTCAGCCTAATAACTCTCGCTCTGAACATTGATGTATTCGATACGAAGCCAAATATTATCTGATTGTCGGTGATACACTTTATCGTCGTGGTGTCGATACAATTTTAAGGAGCTGCCTCACTCATGAGGATACCGAAAAGGTTTTAAATGATTTTCATGCTGGGGCTTGTGGTGTACACTTTTCTGGATACACTACCACATAGAAGTTAATCTGTGTCAGTTACTTTTGACCAACCATATTTCGCAACTGCATCCTCACAGTAAAAAAAATTCATGCATGCCAGATATTTGATCGTAAATTCCGCAAACCGCCAACACCTATGCATATTGTTATTGCTATGGGACCATTTTAGAAATGGGCCATTTAATTCATGACCTGCAACCCTCATTCGTCCAGGGGGCATGGTTATATTATTGTCGTAGTAGACTACTTTACCAAGTCGGCCAAAGAGATTCCTACATTCAAAAACATAGGAGAAACAACTGCATTATTATTTTTTAATCATGTCATTTCATGGTTTGGTGTTCCATAGGCTATAGTCACAAATCATGGTAAGCATTTTCGCAATCACATGATGAATGAGTTGATTGTGAAATTAGGAATGTCACATAATAGTTCTACTCCTTATTATCCACAATCAAATGGAAAATTTGAGGCTATTAACAATATTCTTAGACGAATACTTCAACGAATGATAGGATTTCATAAACAAAATTGACATTTGATCCCATACTCGGCTTTGTGGGCGTACCGAACCTCGGTAAGAAACGCGACTATATTTACACCCTTTCAATTGGTGTATGGTCTGGAAGCTTTCTTTCCTATCCAATGTGAAATATCGTCATTAAAACTCCCAATCGACTTGTTACTTGACACCTCTTTTGAAGAAGTGTGTCATTTTAACCTCATCCATCTTGATGAAATGCATCATGAAGCTGAATTGGTCAATGAAGCCTATAAGAGACGTATAAAGGCACAATACGACAATCATGTCTAGCCTCGCATATTCTCAGAGGGTGACATGGTCCTTCTTTATGATCAGGAACCTGATGTAATAGGTATAGGGAAATTTGAGCTGTTATGGAATGGCCCCTATATTGTTAAAAGAGTTCTTGCTCAGGGTGCCTACGAGTTGGTAGATTATGATGGAATTCCATTTTCAAAACCCCTAAATGGGTTTTACTTCAAACATTACTATGCTTAAACATGAGTGTAGTGAATTGTTGTATTATATTGTATATATGCTGTTGATTTTCATTCACTGTCTTAGTTTGTTTTTCTAGAGTTTTCTTGAAGTTAGTAATCTGCTTTACATTTAATCGCGGATGTTTGAATATTTGGAGCCATTCATTGGATATGTTGATGACGCTAATCGTAGTACACAGAATCTATCCTCTGCAGCGTGGACCATTTTCACTCCAAACGACGAGTTTGTGAGTTTTTAAGGGATTTGTATCAGTTGACCTACAAACAATATCGTTGAGAATAGCATGTCTATCAAACTTCTCTCTTATGCCATTTCATTTGGTATTAATTTCATCATCATTAGGTTAGAATCACAACTTGTGGTACTACAACTTACTAGTGTTTATACTGTCAGAAATCCAACACTGCATCGTATGTTCCTATGAGTTCGACTTTTGGAAAGACATTTTGATTTCATTCAATATCAGCACATTTCTAGAAACTTGAACACATTAACTGATTATTTAGTGAATTATGTTATAAATAGACATTTTCAACACATGTAAAGACATATTTTCAATTCAAATCACATAATTGAATAGGATTGTGCAATAAACATAGGAAAACACTGAAAACAAATAGATATATATTATAGGTTTTTAAAAAATTTATGCCCAAGAAACATTGGTCATATGACCTCAAAATTTATGCAACATGTCCAAAGTAAACTAATGATTCTCATGATAATATGCTAATGATCTAGCTATCCTACGCAATAATTGCATCCAATGATTAGGAACTCTTATAGTATGGCGCTGCAGTCTCATGTATAGAAATCCGGAATATCGATATTCAACCCCTGTAGATGTTGTTGTATCCTAGCAAGAGTCTCAACCATATCCAAATCCTGAAGGACTGCTCTACTGACAACCATCTCTGTTGGCTCGTCTGCTCCCTGCTCTAGTTGTTCCACTAGTCGAACTCGACCTACATCTGCATTAAATCAAAATTTTAGTTTATTCTTGGGAAACATAAAAATACAAACATATATAAACCTTATAAAAATAAAAAAACATGGTCAAAACATTCTTACCAATTGCACCCCATTAAGTGTTATTTGGTAAAGCCAAATCTGGATCTCCTCAAAATTCGACGTTTGCATATGCATAATCATCAATGGAGACCATCTATCGCCTGAACCATTCGAAGAATGCAGTAAAGAAAATGATGGTTGATTTACCAACATGTATAGCCATCAGTTCTACCCATCTCTCCATCCTTGGATCTCTAGGGCTAGATATACCCAATGTCACATGTTGAGGTTGCATCAATGGAATCCGCTCTAAGGCAAAAGAAATGAGGATCAAACCATAGTTGAAAATTTTATTCCTTCCTCCCTTTTCCTTGCTCATATGTTCTTTCATCTAAGAGAGTAAAACTTCAACCCAGTTGAAAATTTTTGGTTCTAAGCACTCTAGTGCATACTACATGTAAGATCTGTTTGCTACGTGTAGTGTAGCAATACTAGCAAGTTTTGTGATAGTGAATAGGATGGTTCTCAATGGCAAGTCACGAACATCGTGGATGTTTATTTTCCCATCCTTACCAGGTTCAACCCTTGGATTGCAATACTACAATATATAATCTCTCACTATATATCGTCTGAGAGAAACCCCTGAAAGATAAATGGAAAAACATCTCCTCGATAATCCTGTGAGAAAATAGATATCATCCACTAATATTGAGACCACTTAGTCCCCAATGTGAAATGCCTCTATTGTTGGATCCCATGAATGAACAAGGAACTCTAATAGTTCCATATGTTGCCTCATACCCGATAGTCTGGTGTACTTTAGCAACCCATAGTCTCTAAAGGCTCTTATAGTACCCAGATCATTTAGGGTAATCATACTTTGTTCCTCATGTTCGCTTTCCCTCCATGTAATCATCATTTTGGTTCGATGAATCCCTAAAACACAATCATAAGACTCATAAGGATCCATTTCATGAAAAAAAATAGGCAAAATTTGGGCACACTGCAAGAAACAAAAATGGGAATTGCACCCAACGCACCCCACATCAAGGGACAGTGTGTTGCAAGCGCACTTTGCCTTCAATTCCAATGCACTGCAATGTACCTTTCGACATTGAAGGGTTTGTTTCCCTCATTTTAAAATAAATTTACCCTAAGGGGCCCAAAACCCTAAAAAAATGCAATGAAATGAAACATAAATGCTACTAAAGGAAAGAGAAGGTTCATAGCTCCAACCTGGATTGAACGACGAGGAAAATTTTCCATATAATTTGTCGCAATCAACTACTGAATTTTGGGGGAAAAATTTGGTTCAGAGCTCCAAAATCCAAATGGTAACTTTAGAATGGTAAATGTGAATGGTAAAACTCTTTTAATTAGTCATCTGATTATTTGCAAATCATATTTATTGTTGTGACTATGGTTTTTATTCATTTTTTTCTATGAAACAGGTATTTTTAATCCATTTGATGTTGTTCTGAACAGGTTTACAACTGATATATCAGATTAGTCATGCACACTTATTCAAGAATGATTTGACCACAAATCATACTTTTATCCTTATTTTTCAAGCTTTGATAAAAATGAAAAAGGACTTGAAGTGCACTTTTATCTCTTTTTCGAGCTTCAGTAACAGTGAAAAAAGAACCACTAGAGTCTTCTTTTAGCTCTTTTCAAACTCCGATACTGTGAAAATATTCCTGAGCACTTGTCTTTTCAAGCTCGTAAAAGTAAATGAACTGACATATACTCAGTATAAGTTTAACCCTTTTCTGGACTGAGATATATTATTTACGAAAAAGGAAAACCTTAGTCAAACATGGCTAGGAGGTTCTCTCAGATATTATTTTATACTTTTTCGGATTTGAGCAACAAATTTACGAAAAAGAACTTATGGAGTTTTTTTTTTCCTCTTTTTCAAAATCTCTAAATATGAAAAATGACTAGGCTGCCACTATCGTTAGGCTCGTTAAAACATAAAATAGTGATGGGCTTTCCTATCATGGCAATAATTGAGTTTCATTTATTGCTAGACTCTTTAAATTATTAAATAGCGATGCATATTCGCCCGAAGGGTTGAATTATAGATCAATCATATGTTATCCCCCTCAAGCTTGTTAAAAAATAAAGAGGTACTGGTCGACAGATGATAGGGGAAATTTTGGGAAAGAGAACAAAACACTTTTACGGTAGCAAGTTGCTCTTGAACATGAAAATTCACTCCATCATTGTGATTTTTGGGTTGGGTAATATTCTTGAAGATTCATTCAAACCTATGGTTCATCATACCTTCACTTCGATCTTGGGTCAATGCTACCAACTCATCTTAGTTTCACCAATATGTTCAAGAGAAGTCATCCAGTGAATACTCATCCTTCTACAATACTCGTAAACCTTCATTTTCATGACAGTCATCCCTGAACATTGCTATATCAAGTCACATTTTGTCTCCAAAATTAGTATCTCCCATTTCGCAATAAAGTGGCTTCCTGTTGACATCAAATCATCATCTAGGAATTTTACTTAGAAACAACATCTTATAGTACCATGAGGCTTGATAAATCATTGACAGGATCCTCGCTTCCAGACCTTTGACTGAAATATTTTGTTTGGTGTTCGACATCAAATCATCTATTCACACCTTACAAACTGTACTGCAGTACCTTGAGAGCCATTAACATCAATGGTGGTTATCTCACGTTTTTTAACAACTCACATCATTGGTAGGTAATCAAATGATTTCTTACCATGTTCAACTACAAATCTTATATTCGCATGACTAGACTTGTACTTGAACGATCGAGTGAACGATATAATAAGACCTCGGATCTAGTTTCATCCATTCGGGCTTCGATTTCAGGATTTTTGTACAAATCATCTGTATGGTGACCTTAAATAAAGATCGTCATCCGAACATGGGCCTATATCTATATGCATGTCTGTATTCGGAAAAATTCCAATGTAGATGAATTTATGAACTATGTACATGTTATGGTTTTCAAACTTCTGTGGTTATCATTAATTGTAGAATCCTGATTATCCACAGTATCATAAAACAATGGTCGACGTTTCAAATCCCAACGGGGATCCATCTCTTGTCCTCAAGATGGATCCCCATTGGGATTCGAAACGTCGACCATTTTTTTATGATACTGTGGATAATCTGGATTCTACAATATGTTCATGTTATTAGATAGTTTATGTGCTGAGCATAGGAATGCCTCCCTCGGCAATTCATGATCAAGATGAACATATCATGATGTAATGTATTGTAAGATTGATGGATGTTGCCATTCCACTTCAATTCCATCTCATCACATCATAAAGCATCTCATCCAAATATTATTATTATTATTTTGACTTCATGCTTTAGGGGGAAACTGTTATAGGTCAATTTTGGCATCATCCCTCATGACCTGGTCAAACTGGACATCATCCCCAAGACCAATGAAATAGGGTCTATCATTCCCTCATATTTCAGTTTCCATATTCCCTAAGAAAAGAAAAATTCATTCATGGCTTCTATTGTGAGATTTCCAAGGTTTGAAGTATATGTCATATCACCTATCGACTCACAAAAACAACCTATAAAGGGACTAAATACGTTTCATATGCATCATCCTCCATTCAAGGGTGCATTGCAATGCACTTCCCAACATTCAAGAGTGCGTTGGTCACCTAGGAGCGGAATTCTCATTATTCCAAGAATCTCCACATGGCCAGTTCCTTCTAGAAGAGTCCATATGTGTCAAACTTTGAATCCAAGTGTCGATATAACACCTTTGAACTTGGGAACATGTATTGCCTATTCTTAGAAATTCATTCATTGAGAAACTACCATCAGTTTACCTAAAAATTGAGCACTCATTCTAGTGCTAGGGGAGGAAGAATTTTTGTAAAGAAATTTTGTTGGATTCTCATTTAAGAGAGTGAAAGTATCGATATGTTGTTGGTATGATGTTGGATGTGATGAGGCTGGGATGAAGCTAGAGTTGGTGGCAACAAATCGATCATTGGTTGTAACCTCCCCCTTCTACTCTTTAATAAATATTGTTGGTCATTTTCCCATATATATGTCTCTATTTCTTATGCAATGGATTCTTAAACGATACATATATTTCATATCTAATCGATTTGATTGAATAATACAAGTAGATATATGTATATTTCATGTTGTTTTTTGTTCTCTGCTTGTGTTTGCAGGAATCGATCTAGCGATTTAAGTTTGATTGAGAGCAATGGCAACAATGACAGAAGGAGAAGGAGAAGTTCTTGGATCACAAGTAGGTTCTTTCACCATTCTATATATCTATTTATTTTAGAGAAAGTGATAGTAAATTCTCTCCCCTGTTGTTCTAAGTGACTAGCACCACACTTAGAGAATTTTTTTTATCCATAGATCACAGTTCTACATAACGATGTTTACTTTCTTGCAAGATCTTATCTTGTAATTCTATCCCATAGGAACTCATAGCTGCAATGTGATTTACTTGTATTCACCTGCTAATAGCATCTACAACTATGTTCTATTTACCTTTAATATACTTGATCTCGAAGTCGAACTCATTGATCATGGAAAACCATCTATCTTTCCTGGCATTCAAATTCAGTTGGTCAATAGAAACATCTTACCAACAAGATAGTTCCTCCACATCTTCATTGCATGAATGATCTCTTCCAACACAAGATCATGAGCTCGATAGTTTTGCTCATTCTCATTTAGTTTTTGTGACTCGTAGCACACTACATGTGCTTCTGTTAGGCCCATAAATTGTCATATTTAATACACATTCTCACCTTATGCTTACCCATGGTTTTCATTGTTATTACTATCATTTTGCTCAATTGTTGGGCTAATATCTTAAATTTGGAGCATGATCAGGTAGTTGTTCATTATTTAACCTATTTCCTTTATTTCGATAAGATTTGCATCAAAATGATTATTGACCATGGTGCCTGTCTTGTTTCAGGAAATTGCATGAAATCACGATCAAAGATACAAATGCATCAAAAATTAATTGCACCAAGTTTTGTTCCTGCTCCAACACTCCTACACTAGCATTCTTGCACCTATTTGAGGCTTCGACATCTCGACACACTTGTAGGGAAAATCAAATATGGTTATTGTCCAAGATGATGTTATAACACCCTCCATGTGAGTTTTATTTCACGCAGGTCGCACGTGTGGGTCTCTATAATCAAATCAACAAATATGCTCAAAATTCACACATTTTTCAAACTATCAAGTTTGAACTTGATTTTTGTGGAGTTGGAGGCAAATCTCGAAAATCGGATAAAATGGGGTTTTACCAGTATAAAAAATTATCTAGAGCCCGAAGTGTTTCCAAATATTCGCATTAGTCTAAAAGTTACACGCAGGTCTTTGAAGTTGTTTTATAAAAAAAGATTGTTTTTCTAGAATTCTAGGATCTTGCCCAAATTTTCCAAAAAATGGAAAATTTGTATCAGATATGCATTTTCTTGATGGGGCAATGGTTGCAATGGTCTCCTATTAATGGAAAATAGTTTGGATTCACTTCCTCATCTTTTTTTGTAATGGATTGGTTGGCCTAAAGCCAAATTTGTATCATCAAATGTATAAAAACAGAGTTATTGCTCCAAGCCTAGGGAAGCAAACCATTTCTTTGTACCTTGATGCTATTAAACTGAGTGTTTGGGGTTATACCCCATACCCTTTGATAAATTAGAGGTTTTACTACTGCAGATGTTGTAAAATACTAAGTTTTTAATTCAATGTCAGGTTCATGCATCTCTTATGTTTATTTTCTGGGTTGTTAACATTGCTCACATAAGTTAAGAGTTTTCCTTAAAGGGAAACGAGTTAGTTGGTTGGGCTGCAGCTAACCCAACTATTTCTCCGCATATTTCTTGGTGCTCTTAGATACAGTTATGTTATGAATAGATTGATTTATGTATGCTTGAGCTTGCGGGTTTGGAGAAACCCTTGTGAATATATTTCTTTTATGCGTGATCTCAGATCTAAGGATTCCTCGTGTGCATTGAGTATATTTTTATTTCTAGTTTTAGTATTTTATTATTTCCTAAAGAATCGCATTGTTTCTTTTATTTTTGAAGATCATTTATTGAGTTATTTCCAAAATATTATACAGGGTTAAAATTTTAATGGTTTAAGTTTGATACGAAGATTTATTTCCTTTTATAAGCACAAAATACCATGAATAAATACGAGTTCTCGTTGAGTGATGATATCTTTGTTTATAAGTTTATACTGTAACGATTTTTTCAAGAGATCATAAACTAAATATCACTAAGCACGGGAATTGTTTATGGAATTTTATGAGCTTAAATACTTTATGAAATTAATCTTTTAAGTAGAGTATATGTATCATGCTTTGAAAAATATATGAATAGGTTTAAGTTTCATCTTTTGGATAATACACTTTTATTTACAATGCAAGAGTTTTTCCTTTTTGCCATTGTGAGAATTTAATTAAGTCTTTGCAGTTTATCTTTTCACTTAAAGTTTGCATCTGATTTGGGATTCTTTACATTAATGTTCAAGATAAATTTTTCTTTCCTACTTTGTTAATTTCTTGATTATTGTTTATAGTACATCAATTTATGAATTAAGGATTGGTGAATGTGAAACTATCTCAATACAAGAACAAGATGTTGTGAGTACAAGAACATAGTGGTCCAGTACAGGAACAAAAATTTCTAGTACAGGAACAAGGTCATTTCGGTATAGGAACATAATTGTCATAACATAAATGAATTTACTCTGTTTTACTAGTACATGAATCACAGTACGGGAATAGATTTACTTTTTGAATATTTTGAGTTTTGCAATCGATTCATTGAGTGGCATGAATTCTAAGTTTATTTATCTCTTTTAAGAAGTATTTTTTTTTCAGTAAAAACGTTTACTGTTATATTCTTATGAGATTCCATTTTCCAATGTGGTGTGAGAAGTTTCTACACAAGTTAGGGTTTTTTCCTACAGGTTGCTAGATTCCTTCTCTGGAATTTCTAGTATTGCACCTCAAACTTCATGAACTCTGGGATTGACAATTAAATGTTGGTCCATTAATATGCCATATACTACACCCAACATTTTGGCTCCATTGTTGGGGAGGTGCTTGAGGGATAGGGCCTTGTTGCTCTGTTATGCTATTTTTATTTCTTGAAAATGAATTTTTTGTGTGATTTTCTTACTTTTTGAAGCATACTGGATGGTATTTCTAAAGAGATCACAAGCCTGGTTTTTTCCCTTTATTTCAAATAAATTTTTAGTGTGATTTTCTTGCTTATTGAAGCATACTGGACGGTATTTCCAGAGAGATCACGAGTCTATTTTGTTTCCTTTCCTGAAAATACGTTTTTTATGTTTTTTGGGTGCTATAAGAACCCCCCTATATTCTAATCCATGTGTTAATAGGATCTTCCAGGCAGCAGAAGAAGAATGAACAAATTATTGAAAAAATATGCACTCCAATATATTTCTCATATCTTGGCAGCAGTTGGTGTCTCTGCTTCCCAAGAGGAAAAAATCTTTCCAGAAGTCAAAAGTAGATCCATATTTTCAGATGTGATAAAGGAACAAAATGCCCATGATCCATCCCTTAAAGAAGGTTGAGAATCTTGCTTTGAAAACCTTTGTCAATCTAATGAGGAAATTGAAGAATCATGGATCAGACCTGATGAGGAGGAAGAGAAATTGGAAATAGAGAGTGAAGAGTTCTTGACATGTTTATCACAAGATCCATCTTGCACTCAAGAAAACAATCAGAATTCCTGGGAAGGCCGACATGATATAACCTAGGAGGGGACACCACCAATTACTAATGAATCAAAAGATCAAGAATATGTGAACTCCATTGAAAATTGGTTCCAAACAATTGTCGATACACAATGTTCCTCCATCATTCAACAACTCTTGGTACCATCTCAATTAAAGCAATTGGTTTCTCACACTCTTGTATGTGTTCAAGTTTATTCTTTAAAACCAAGTGTGAGTATATTTAGCATTATGTTACGCACATGGTTACATTGGAAGTAATCCTACACTTTAAGGATATATTCCTCTCCCTAAATTAGGGTAGGGTAGAGAACAACGAATAAAAATGTCATTTGAAATAAAATTTTACAACAAAACTCTTAAAATTGTGATCCCCTAAGGCACAACTATTGAAATTTTCCAAGAAACCTTGGCCTAATCACTTGATCAAGTTATTTTCCAAGAAATATTTTCAATTTTCTATTAAGAGATATTGTTGAAAAAACCTCCTATGGCATACCACTCCTATAAAACCCTAATGAGCTCTTATGAGAACCATAGCATGATCAACTCGTGGAACCTTTTGGTCACTATTTTAGAGGTTTTATTTAAAAATATTCTTTAGGGTAGAAGGACCAACCATTAAATATTAGTAATTAAAAAAATTTCACGCCATCCCGTGCACTTAGGGAACATATTTTCCTCCCCACATATTAAGTAACCTATTTAAGGTTAATTATAATCAGAGTTTCTTTCAAAATTATTGATTGAGGGATAGGAGGTCGCATTACGCGTTGGCCTACCATGATCATGGGTCCTAACAAGAATAACATTACCACTACCGGTCACCAAGCCAGGGTAATGTATTTTAGTTGAAAAGCTAGAAGACAAGAGGTCTCATCACAAGCTAACTTGTTCATTCTTGTTAGTTCTTATGAATGGAACTTTCATTAGCTGGTTACCAAGTGAGAACAATGGACTTCAATTAATTTCTAAACAAATGTAAATGCTTTCAATTGAATATGAATCTATATCTAATAGGTGTGACACAAACATTTCATTGGGTTAAAAGGCATCCTTGTCGAGGCTATAGATGCCTGCTGGCAGCAGGGCCATGTATGTGGTATTAAAGTTAATTTTACACTATGATTTACTTGATCATTTTTATCTTTCCCTAAACTCATTATCATATCTCTCTGAGAATGAATTTAAGATCCTTTCAAGTAATGTCCTTTGGAATTCTATCTTTCAAAAATACGAAGGCTTTCGTGGATGTGGGATCCTTAGTGTAGATGATTCACATTGCCTGAAAAAGAGGAACTTTAGCTATATGCTTAGATAATGGTAAGATGGGAAGGCATCATTTTTTCATATTTATTTTCCCCCATTTCCATCCATTTTAATGTCTTGGATTTCAAACAATGTCACTTTTGTTTATAATAATGAGTCTATTGAAAGTGAAGACCTACTGGTTTGGATTACTATTGAGATGTTTTGTGAAATTTTTTATGGTTAAATATTTTATGATGACACTATCCCTGCAGTAACAACATTGTTAGCATTCCTTTATTATCCCTAGCATTAGTTACTCTTGAAATAATGAAGATCAATCTTGAAATCACTGAATCTATGGTCGCAAGACTTTCTTATCTTATTGATGTGAAGGGATTCGACATCATATGGAACTTACCTACATTCTCTTACTCAATTATCCCTATAGTTTAAGACAATGCAACATGACTCTAATAAAGAAGCCATATCCCTACAGTCTTAATTAACTTTGGTCTTTGTTAGAGGTTTTTCTTGCATGAGGACATACATGATGATCAGCATGGGGGGATATTAAGCCCTGGAATTTTCATGTTTAATTCACATTCCCACCCTATGCTTACTCATTGTTTTCATTGTTATTATTATAATTTTGTGCAATTTTTGGGCTAGTATCTTAAACTTGGAGCATGATCAAATAATTGTTCATTATTTATCCTATTTCATTTATGTTGATATGATTTGCATCAAAATGATTATAGATGATGGTTCTTGTGTTTTTTCAGGAAGGAGTATGAAATCATGATCAAATATACACATGCATCAATAATTAATTGCACCAAGTTCTGTTCTTGCAGCAACACTCCTACACTATCATTCTTGCACCGATTTGGGGCTTCGACATCTAGGAATGCTTGCGAGGAAAACCAAAGATGGTTATTGTAAAAAATGATGTTATAACACCTTCCAATGAGTTTGATTGTACCCAGGTCACATGTGTGGGTCTATAGAAGCAAATCAACAAATCTACTAAAAAATCGCACAATTTTGCAAACTACCAAGTTTGACCTCGACTTGTGTGCATCTAGAAGCAAATCTCAAAAATTAGAGAAAATGGTTTTTTTTTACCAGGTATAACAAATTATATATAACCCAAATCATTTCCAAATATTTTCATTATTCTAAAAGTTATGCTCAGGTATTTGAAGTAGTTTTATAAAAAAAATTGTTTTTCCAAAATTCTAGGATCTTACCCGAATTTTCCAAAAAATGGAAAATTCATATCAGATCTGCACTTTCTTAAAGACAAAATTATTGTACTAGTCTCATATTGATGGAAAATAGTTGGGATTCACTTCCTCATATTTCTTTCTAATGGATTGTCTAGTCTAAAGCCAAATTTGTATCATGAAATGTATAAAAACGTAGCTATGGCTCCAAGCCTGGGGAAGCAAACCATTTATTTGTACCTTGATGTTGCTGAGATGAGTTTTGGGGGTTCTACCCACTTACATCTAATAAATTGGAGGATGGACTACTGTATATGTTGTAAAAGACTGATATTTTAATTTAATGCGAGGTTCATGTGTCTCTTATGTCTATTTTCTGCATTGTTAACTTCGCTCGCATAAGTTAATAGTTTTCCTTAAAGGGAAATGAGCTGGTTGGATAGGGCCTATCCAAACCAACTTGTTCTCCCCATATTTCTTAGTGTGCTTAGATATAATTATGCTGGTGTGAATAGAGTGATTTCTTTATGCTAGAACTTGCAATTTTGGTGAAACCCTTGTGAATGTATTTAATTTATGCACGATATCAAATATGAGGAGTCCTCATGTGTGTTGAGTTAATTTTTATTTCCAGTTTCAGTATTTTATTCTTTTTTGAAGCATAGAAATGTTTCTTTTTATTTTTTGAGAACATTTCTTGAGTTATTTCCGAAATATTAGATAGGGTTACAAGTTTAATGGTTTAAGTTTGATAGGAATATTTATTTCCTTTTATAAGCACAACATACCCTGATATAAATACGAGTTTTGGCTGAGTGGTGATATCTCTGAGTAATTTCGGCATAGGGAAAAAATTTTCATAACATAAATGAACTCACTCTCTTTTCCTAGTACAGGAATCACAATACAAGAATAGATTTACTTTTCGAATCTTTTGATTTTTGAATTGATTTATTGAGTGGCTTGAATTTTGAGTTTATTTATTTCTTTTAAGAAGTATTTTTTCAGTAAAATATTTTACTACTATCTTCTGAGTGAGAGTCTCATTTCCAGTGTGGTGTGAGCACTTTCTACACAAGTTAGGGTTTTTCTCTGCAGGTTTCTAGATCCTTTATCTAGCATTTCAAGTGCTACACCTTGAATTTCACAAACTTATGGATTTAAAATTAAATGGCGGTCCATTAAAATTCCACATACTACACCCAACACCTTCCTGCATAAGGACTCCACCAATCCCTCCCTTGCAAGCATATGTACATACCACAAAACCTTTATCTGGATCTGCAATATTTATCACTGGAGCATGTGTCAACAACTGATTTAACTGCTCAAAATTGGTTGCACACCCTGCTATCTATTCGAACTTCTTACCTTTCCTTTGCAATGATGTGAGAGGATAAGAAATATGTTAGAAGTTCCTGATGAACCTCCAGTAATAACCTGATAACCCCATAAATGATATTACCTCATCCACATTCCTAGGAGTTGCCTACTCCATAATAACCCTTATCTTTTTTGGATCTATTGTTATGCCTTCCTTGGAGACAACATGTCCCGAGTAATGTACCTTTATCTAAAAGAAACTACATTTTCTAAGCTTAGCATACAATTGATTCTCTCTTAGCAATCTCAAGGCTGCTGGTAAATGTTTGGCATTATCTTCTTCATTTTAAGAATATACCAATATATCATCAATGAACATTGTGTTAGTGTGTATGGTGCACGTATGTATGAAATCACACCAACTTAAGGTGTGTAGTATTCCCTCTTAAGTTATTGGTCACAGGAAGAAAATATATGGAGTCAAGCAAGTTAATGGAACATGCTAGAACATAAACATACTAGATAGAGAAATAGCATGCATATTCAAACATAAAAATTAAACTAAAACTAAAAAAAATAACACAAAAGCTCTAAATAGAGTCAAGAAACTTCAATAATCCAAATGGTGGCGCTTACATCCCCTCTTATTGAGTGTTGGTAGGAATAAGGATGAAAGTTTAACCCACTTTCAAAGGGGCCCTTAGAACTAGGGGTTCTAAGTCTCGATGAAAGTATGTCTTTACTTTCGAGCTGCCTTGGCGCAAAGTCTCCCTCTCTTTACTATGGTGGACTGGAGTTGTTAGATGGCCAACAACTGAGTCTCCTCTATCTCTGCTCTAAATCACACACTGTTGGTATTGCTTGGGGAAATTATGGCCAACATAACAATTTTCTCTCAAGTTGTTCATCTCTTGGTGCCCTATTATAGGAGAATTCAAATCCTCCTTCCCTCTCTTGGTACATTGTGGATAGTGACCCAAGAGAGGGTGATTCCATTGTGTGCCACATTTATTCCATTGTGTGCTCTCTTTATGTCATAAGGAGGCTTGGGTGGTTGTCCTTAGGTGGCTTCAAGTGTGGAATCAATGTCCTGGAGTGTGCCTTGTGGTCCCGGAAAGTGACTTCCGCCACTCCCAAGATTGTGCGCTTTTTGGGTCAAAAGGCGTACAAGGGCATGTTTATCGAATGATTTTGCATGCAAAATCATATTTGAACAGTCCTTCTTGTATGAAATTTGATTTTTCCTCAAACCTTAGATATTTTTTAAATACTTTCAGATTCTCTAATATCTCTTAGCCTCGTAAATCTTTTTGCCTGACATTAAAAAATGTCACCTTTTCTTGTACGATTTTCCAGTGATAACAGTTTCCCCCTAATGTGTGAGATCTAGGAATAATTGTATAGCCGAAATACATTATAGTTTCTTTTCTGTATACTGTGCATAGAGAGAGAGAGAGACTTGTGTGTAGCTCGTAATTGGAGACACCCTGCACCGAATCAAAGAACGACCATGTCCTGTGGGAGCCCTGTAAATAATGGTATAATACAATAAATACAAATTTTCTACAAGGCGGGCATGTCCCATGCTCATAATGCTTTGGCTAGTTAAACAAATCTATTTGACAAATACATATTCTATCTGTGTCACTGATATGGTAGTGACCTGTTGGTTGATGACGATGACTGTTGATGCCCTCAGGGGCATTTTTTCTTTGAAAATAGGTGGAATGTGGTATCCATATGCATAAAATTGGTATGGAATATAAATGTGCATTGTACACATAGGTGTTGGCTGGGACCTCCCGTGTACGTATTGCTAACATAGACACTTATGAAGGCACAAGTCTTTGACGAATTTGATCAAAGTGCAATGGTTGTAAGGTACGCCACCATACTGACATGAAAAATTATGTTGTAGTTGAATGTTAGGAGGATCGATGACATCTATGGGTAATCATGTCTCTGACAGTGCCACCTGAGGATTTCCCTTTAATGGAGAGGGGTGATCCAAGGTACTGCTTCCTTTTTGGAAAAGAGGTGTTGATGTCGACAAAAAAGAAGCCTCAATCGAACTAGGGGGTCGCTGATACGGAGGATAAGGATCTTGGATGTGATGGGTTTAACATAGGAATGGTGGTGATGAGTGACTAAAAACAGATGATGGGGATTTAGTGGCCCAAGGTCGGAGTATAAAAGGTAGCTTGGCAGCATTCATAACTATTTTTTATGGGGAAAGCCCTGGAGTCGGTATGACCTTTAGGGTGGGTATAAACTGGTTATGAGTGTCATGGTGGCTTTTGCGTGAGGGTGGTATACTCCGACCAAGGGTGGTCAGGGACTCTTGTCATGGGATAAAAAATGAATGAGTGGGTGGGGGACATAGTGCACCATTTGTGGTCTTTGTAGACTTACCAAAAGGATAAAATAATGGGGTTTGGTTTGTACAAAACACAGAGATAGGTGCCCCAAAGCATGAAAGTGGTTGCTCACTGATGATGTGAGGAAGGAGTTTTGCTAGGGGTGGGGGCCCATTGGTTGGTCTCATGTTTGATGTTGATGAAGTGAATGAAAAATTATCGCAGATGGGATTATGTTGATGAAGGTATGATGGGTGAAATGCGAGGCACGATAGTGTGCTTTTAATTTGCTTGTACAACTTGGTCATCCGGCAAAGGGGTTTTATTTCATATGGTAAAAATTGACCTTATGCATGATGAATGAATGGGTATGAGGTGCTTCCCAGACTAAAGTGGTATGGCCATGGCATCACTTTTGTTGTGATATATGGTCTACTGTGGTTAATGAGCGCCATGGGGGTAGGAGGCTCTACCAACCAACGAGGATGCTTATCATGTACAAGGTGAGGTGTTGATAAACATGGTCAGGTGTGTGGAACCTATGGATGATTTCTGATGGAGAAATGATGTCAGGATATGTAGAGTTTTTCTAGGACTCTATCATGCTGGGGAGAGAATGATACTTGCTTTGGAACTCTCAGTGGATGGAGTTGTGGATGGTTTTCATACTACTTGCAAAAACAACTATCCCAAGTGAAAGCATCTTCTTTATCAAATATTATTGAAAGACATGTGCTTTAAAAAGAAGATGAGAGGGGGCATACCTGCCAGTGTTGAAAATTTACTTTTTCGGGGTTGTGAATGTGTGGCACCACCCTTGAGCATTCTGGAGTGTTGATCACAGTGCTGCTTTCAGTTTGGTGATCGGGCTTTATGAGATCTCGTTATGGTCCTCCAAAGTTTTTGAAAAGGGAAATATGTAGGTGAATATGACCCTAATTCAATTCATTTGTGTTTGTTAAGTATTGAGAGGTCAGAGGCTTCTGCGGAGCAGTTCTTGTCATTGCGGTCAGCCGAAGTACCAGGGATTAGTGATATTATGCCGAGGTAAACTCCATGACGTCTTGCATTTTAATTTTTTTAGTATGAGGGTGTCAGGGTCCGTACAATATTGGTTTGTATGGATTTTGAGCCTGTTTTACCCTAGATTGCGCTGGCGATCAGGGTAAAAGTGCACCTTCTACTCACAAAATCAGGGTAAGAGCGTGCCTTATGCGCGCTTTTCTCAACCTTGAGTGCGCCTTCTGCGTGCCTGTGAGAAAAAAAAGCATTCCTTCCATGTGCTTGTCTAAGGTACAAGCATGCAAAAGGCCGAGGTAGTTTTTGTCCACATTTTTGAACATTTTTCCTGTTTTTGATATTTTCATTCTGCTGATGTGCTCCTATTTGGATGACAGGATTTTTTGGCCCGAGCTCTAACTACTTTAGCCACAGACGGTCACACACACCAACAATTGGTGCAATGGGGTCTCCTAATGTTTGTGGAGAACAACCTTCTTCAGTCACAGGATCAACTCTTGTGTTACCTGATCGAGCATTGGAACAGGCGGTGCAAGGTGTTTGTGGTGCGTGGGTGTGACCTTGTTATCCATCATGAGAAAGATATATACTTTGTGACCAAGTTTTTTCCTCAGGGTGAGGCGCTGTGGTTTCTCCTCCCTTCTGGGAGGGTGGATTTTTAGCAGTTCTGGATGCGGCACAGTGGCGGGGCACCCCTTATGGAGGGGTGCATAGCCATTCCATCGGTGATATATTTGGCCGAGAGATGTGATTTGGCAGCTATCGTGCAACTCGCAAGGTTGTCAGCTCCACATCGAGCATCGAGCCTACAGGTTGGAGTCTTGTACTGGCTGAGGGACAGGAATTTTTTCGACTTTGCCCATTTTTTCTATGACGGGATGCTAGCACAACTTTACAAGATCTGGAATGGATCGAAGTTGTTTTTGTATGCTAGTATTTTATGTAGCATCATGTATGAGGGGGTGGTGTTGTTGAGACCGGTGGTGGCAGTGCCTACTAGGGGGCCACGAGAACCTCATATGAGGAGGTGGGTTCTCGTGATGCCGCGAGGAGGCGGGGGTATGGCGAGGCATTACTAGAACGCCACGATGGAGGCATGGTTTGACGCCAACCCCCAAATGTTTCTACCATTCCCATATGCAGGGATGGACTTTTGGGGGGATACAGAGATGGGTCTCCCTCCTGGCTACCTTGGGGGCAAGTAGACATACTTTTTGTTTTCTAAATTTATTTGAGTATTTATGTTTACATGTGTTTTTATGGTGGCACTAACATAGTTTTGGTTCCTCCTACAGATGTTGGCAAGGTTGGTCACCCTGTGGCTCGATTGGTTGGCCATGGTTCTCTTAGGAGACCTCGGGGAGGTTGTGGGGGGCTGGAAGGAGATCCTGCACAGCCTCAGGGTGGGGGACTCAGCGGTTAGGTTAGCCATTCAAGGGAGGGCAATAGCTTGGTTGCTGCCGAGACTGCGGCTGAGCGAGCTCGTGATGATGCAGCAGAGGCTCGTGCGGATGCAGCGGAGGCTTATGTTTTTGAGCTGACCATGCGAGTGCCAGTTCTAGAGGATGCCTTGGATCGAGTGGACCACTTGACCCAGGGGATTCCATCTCGAGGATTTTTGGATGACCTCAAGGAGGTATGGCTGGGGAACTTGATGGCCCATGAGAGGGACTATCAGCCAGTATTACATCAAGTGGCGGTCTCGGTGTTGATGGCGGCTCTAGTAATGGTACTGAGAGTAGCAGTGGGTCCAAGTGCCCCACCTGGGGGAGCACCGCCCTAGAGTCTTTTCTGTGCATGGGGAAAGCACCCATTATGAGGATGCTTCCCCTACTTTTGAAAAATTATTTGTGTGTATTTTTGGGCTGACCGATGGGTCAGAGACACCATTTTTGTACTTAGATACATAGATTTGATATATATATGAAAGATATTTTTTTCGGCTCTACATGGTGTGCCCCTTGTTTCTGCTTATGGATTATGTTATGCTAATGGATATCTATTTTTTCCATGTTTTTTGTTTTTTTTTTTTATGTATGATGGTTTATTTGAGATGCATTCCAGTTTAGAATATTGCTAGCTATGTGATCAACTGTTTGTTTTTTAATCCTTGGTACATGTGTGAATGTAATGTAGTTGAAATGTCTGCTTAATATTTTTGCATGCAAATATCTTCTAAATCGATGTGAATGTCGAATCTCAAATGTTTGGTTTAACTGCGAAACTACTAACTAGGAATTGAGGTAGACACGCATATGGTGTATGCCCTAATGGAGGGCATTGCACATAATTCCTATGATGGTGTCATATTCTACCTGATTTTTTGTTGTTGAACTGATACACACACCGTTTGTGTAGAGTGGTGATCGGTTAGGATGATAGATAGCCCAGGCTACTGCCACTAAAATTTGAGACCATATTGATGCTCCATCAACAAATCTGAAGTAAGGGTTGGATGGATAATCCATTATGACACTCAAGCGCATTTTGTAACAAGTATTTTGGTCAAAAATTTAAAGTGATTTGGTTTGTGTACGTTGAATCTAGGATAGGGCATGCATGGCCCTTATGGGTAGAAATTATTGAGGTAAAGGCTGTTGACAGGATTGCTGAGGCATGTCCTGTCCGGTTCCATCAAGATGTATGCCCCTTGGCGGAGGAAATTTTTTACGATGTAGGGTCATGTCCACAAGGTTTCAAACTTTCCTCACCCTAGTGCTTCTTTTGCAACATCATAGCAGAGGACTAGTTCTCCCTCAGTGAATGAGCAAGGGTTGATGGGGAGGTCGAATGATTATTTTACCCTTTTGTTATGGGCCTCGTTGTGTTGCAGCAACTGTCTTCGGCTTTCTTTGACAAGCTCTAGTTGTACTAGGCATTGTTCTAGAGGTTGGGAATCATCGAGGAGTTCGATGGAGGCATGCAAATTCAGGATCTCGCATTCTATGGGAATCACAGCTTCGACCCCATATACCAAGTGGAAGGGAGTGAAACTAGTGGATGTATTGACATCCGTGTGGTATGCCCACAGGGCAAAGAAGAGCATATGGTTCCATTTGGTTTTATGGTTATTCACCATGCATTGCAACATCGTTTTGAGGACTTTGTTTATAACTTATACCTATCCATTGGATTGGGGGTAGTATGGTGAAGCGAATTCGTGGGTGAATCTGAGGTGGTGAGATAGCTCCTCGAAAACTTCATTCTCGAAGTGCTTCCCATGGTCGGAGACTAACTCTTTGGGAATGCCGAGCTAGGAAATTATGTGGTTAAACAGAAATCAAGCAGCGGTTTCTGCAGTGTTGTCATATGTGGGCATGTCCTATGCCCACTTGGTGAAATAATTGACAGCCACTATGATGTATTTTTGTTTCCCAGACAATGCGAGGTTGCAATTCATGAAGTGGATTCCCCATTTACAAAAGGGGTTGGTGACAATGACAGGGTGCAGAGGAGTGGGAGGGGATCTTGCCTTATGAGTGAAGCTCTGGCATCGCTCGCATCTCTTGACTGTTGTAATGAAATCGCGAAACAGGGAGGGAAAAAAATATCCTTCCCATAGGAATTTTTGGGCAGCAGGGAAAATTTTGAGGACGGTAAATTATTTTGAAGTTTAAAACATTGGTGAATCTCACTAGTCCCTAATATGCAAACTATAAAATGTTTATTGATATATTTGTAAAATTATTCAAATTTATAATGATTTTCTATATACTCTCTATATAATTTTGGTGATTTTGAAGTTAAAATAATTTTATATTGTAAAATTTGGGAGAATCATTTTTATAAAAAATGGAAAAAGTCGATTTTTTTTTTGGAAAAAACATGGAAAATTAGCCCACCTGCGAATATTAGCCCATAAAATTTTACATGTTGGGCGGTGGTCATTCTAGATAGGTGGCCACCGCAAGCACCTCCATGGCAGTCATTTAGGGCTTTTTCTTCTTGGTCGTGAGTGAGGCATCGACGTAAAATGGTGTCGATGCCCCATCGGTACAAAACATCGCTCATGAGGAGATATCGGGGGGCCTGATGGTGTATGCGCCGATGGTCGTCTCGAGTGAGATGAGGTCTAAAATTCTGAGTTCGTAGGAAGAGGAGAATGTATCCATACCAAGGGTATTTAGTTTCTATGAAGAAGAGATGCTCGTATGGTAGTGAATTGTTTACTGGTGATCCCTTGGTATCCCTTAGGAGGTCTGTAATGAACTCTGCTAAGGTAAGCACCTTTTTGATTTTAGGGGAGAGAAATTGTAAGTCGTATTCTCGGAGAATGAATATCTAGTGGGAATACATATGGTTCATTAGATGGCGTGTGAGCAGGTATTTTATGGGATTAATATTTTCGATAACAGTAGTGGTTTTTAAGATGATGTAGTGGCGAAGCTTCTAGACTGCATGTATTAATGCTAGGGCAGTCTTTTCTTCAGGCTCATATCTTAATGTTGGGCCCAATAAGGTTTTTTTGATGTAATAAATTACTTTCTCATTTCCATCTAGGAATTCCTAGATCAAAACTCCAGCCAAGGTGGACTCGGAAGCACATAGATACATGATGTAATCTTTGTCATAGTCTAGGGGACTGATGAGTGGTGTTGAAGATAAATTTTCTTTCAGTGCATCGAATGCTTTTTAGGTGTGATCATCCCATTTGAATGGGATGTCTAGGCGAAGGTGGTGGAATGGGAACCCTTGAGCACAAGTGGCATAATCTGGGATGAAGCGTCTTAGAAAATTGGCCTTCCCCTACAGGCTTTGCAGTTGCCTGAGGGTTCGAGGTGGAGGTACCTCTTTGATAGCTTGGACCTTGAGGGGGGCCACGCGAATCCCTTGTTGGGACATGATAAAACGTAAGAGTCTACCTACGCTAATGTAGAAGACACACTTGATGGGGTTCAAGCGTAGGTTGTATTGACAGCATCGTTGGAATACCAATCATAGATCCTCAAGATGGTCAGAGCACTTCTTGGAGCGGACAGTCAAGTCATCCAAATAGGCAAGGATAAGGTGTTAAAATTCATGAAATATATAGTTCATGGCCCTTTGGAATGTGGTTCTAGTGTTTTTTAGGCCAAATGGCATTAAATTTTATGCGAATATGCCCCAATGGGTAGTGAACGTGGTTTTGTACTAGTTTGTATGGCGGATTTGAATTTGGTTGTACCCAAAGAATCCATACATAAAGGAGAGGGCCTTGTGACCCACACAAGCATCAATGACTTGGTTGATGAATGGGGGGGGGGTTATTTTCCTAAGGATAATATTTGTTCAAATCTCAAAAATCAGTGCAAACACGTATGGTGCCCTGTCGGTGCAAACCCAATATCAATAAGCAATAGGGTAGATAAACCTTGTTTTTTGAATCTTATCAATTTCTTGTTTTATTTCTTCTGCCTTTTATGGGTGCAGTTGATGTTGTTTCTGGCGCACTGGAGGTACTTCAGGCCAAGTGTCAATATGGTGCTCTACGATAGTGGGACTAAGCCCAGACATTTCTAAGTAGTCCCACATGAAGATATCTCGATACTCTTGTAGCAATTGGGTATAAGGGGCTATTTCTTTTGGAGAGCATGCTGCCCCAAGTGAGATTTCTTAGACCTTTGCAATATTTTGGGATATGTTCAATTTGATAGTAGGTGAGATGTTTGACATATTTCCTTCCTTGAACACATCGAGCACCGGGATGGGATTTTTGAACCAATCGAATTTTCTTGATGGAAGGAAGTTTTTTGATTTGATTGCATAGATCTCTTTTTCTTTTGTATTTTTAGGACTGAACGCGTGCTTGGGGAGAAAAATTGAATGGTGATGCATTGCATCCCATGGATAATCTGGCTCTGTCATTACCTTTAGGATTTCCTCATCTGAATGAAATAGGGATCCTAAGGGCGATTGATCCTGCTCAATATTATGTTGAATAGGTTCAATCCTCATGGAACTTGTTCAGAGACACGAGAAGGATTCCATCGTCAATGTGGTGGAACCAGACGCGGTCGACAGAGAGTAGATAGATTGGGTCTGCATTGTCATAGGTATAGCTACTCTCGTAGTTGCAACTGAATCGACACCTATGGCAGATGAGAAGACAACTCAATTTATTGTCCCAATACATGATGATATGAATCATATATGGTGTATCGTATCTTTAGAATTTGGTGGGGGAAGAATCTCCATGATGGGATTTTGCGTAAGTGCAAGGTTGGGTTCCCCGCTAGGATGGTCAATTTCCTGTTGGTGGAAATTGTGCCTGGTGTAGAGGTGCCTGAAATTTTCTATTAGCAGGCATGCCTCTGGTTCGTGGTTCTGCCCAGTGAATATGGTGCATCGTACCATTGTGCCAACTAAGTAGATTGTGTGGGAACCAACACTACTCTTCATCCAAGATGTGGACGCTTGGAAAGGATCTATGGTAGAAGATGAGGTCTTTTGCTTCCATTTCTGTGTCGTTGGCTTCGGTGTGTCTAACTCTTTTGGGGAGTGTAGACTTAATGCTACTCTTGCCATTGTGAGCTTGGGGAGATGCTCACATTTAAATTTTTGATGAAAATGTGAACAAATCTGGCAATAAGTACGCATTATTTTCTCTTGGTTAGATAGAATTTTATGCGGCAGAGAAGAGACTATGCTAAAATTGTTTGTGAGGGGCTTCAGTTCTTTTCACTGATTGACTCAGTGGTCAATCAGGTCACATAGTCTGCATGTTATCCTAGGTTGGGCCTGGGTCATGCTTGGTTGGTGCGCTATCCTATTTTTCCCATCATGCTGATGTGGGTGTGGGGTTGCTAGCCTGGGGGTGATTTACTTTCTATATCGTTTGAGAAGATCATCCTATTTCTTCTCTATTGTATGAATCATATCAATGAGAGGAAAAAATTGCAGGATATAGGTACAGTGTTTTCCACATTGATTTCCTTGACATACTAGGAAAAAAAGCCTAGATATGGAGGTCCCTTCATGCTCAGTTTGTGGTTTGGTAGGGTACCAGCGTCGTAGTGCTACTAAATCATGGCAAGTGGTGACCACATGATTGGATGTTGTACATAACGCACATGTTGGTATTCTCTGTAGAGAGTGGTTGGGGTAAACTAAGGGTTCCCTAATTAGTTGCTTTTCAGCTGACAGGAAGAGGATGGATCTGCTCGTCACATCTTCTTCAGTTGTCGAGCTGTTCATGGATTCTGAGTTTGTGCCATCTTCTTGGGAGAGGTGGACTATGGTTGAGCGCAAACTAGTGAGTGCTAATCGGAATCGGGGGATATAGTGGAAATTATCTATAAGGTGGTTGTCAGTGCATAAAGAACATGTGAATTGTGTTGCCCGCAATCCAACGTAATAAACCCATTATATAGTATACCATCTGTGGATGAGTTCTAGGGATGTGCATTCTGCGATGAAGTGTCCACGTTCATCGCACAACATGCAACGTATGATAGGAGGGGGGAATATGAATGGGTGTCTTTCTGGTGACTGTTGTTCATTCTGCAGGTATAGGATGGTACAAGGTTCATCCCCAGATGACTGGGTGGAGTGATCCTCTTGATAGGATCGCTCGATGGCATGTAAGGCATCCCTATATTATATGACTTCTAGGAAATGATGGGTATAGTGCCCATAATTGTTGTAGATAGCGCATGCATGATTAGTACGCAATGCTTTGCCCTTACCTTTGGTGCCAAGTTCCTTTTTTCAAGAAAGTGGTGTCGCGATGTTTTCCTCAGAGCCAAGGAGAGGTTTTAGTTCATCCATCTCTGGGAATATATGGGTAGGGTGACCTACTATGTCACATATGGCACAACTAGGTGATTCCCGTTGTATGGTAGGAGTCTCCACCCTCTTTCCTCTCTTGATTTTCTTAGCCATAATCATCGATTTTTCAATGGGAATTTTCTTTGTAGGGATGTTTTAGACACTTTCTTGTATGGGTGGGGCCTTCTTAGGACTGAGGGGATTTAAATATATGGTATTGATGTGTGTGGCTCCTATGCCAGTAGGGGAAATGAGGTACCAAACTGGTATTGCGAAAGATATGTTTAGTAACACCATTGTTGCCAAAACCTATTGGGATACGAAACTAGGTGGGGGGTAGAAGAAAGGGGCTTGGGAAGTGATGTAGGTTAGAGAGGCTATCATTGTCAAGGACTCGGTGTCATTACTGCTTGTGTCTATGTCCTGACTAGCTTTGGCGCTTGATGTGGACACCATGCACACTGGAGCCGCTGTGACATCAGGTGATGACTCAGGTATAATAGGGGGATCTCCTAGGAATGATCCTAGGATGGACGAAGGTTTGAACTGGCCGAGGCCATACTCTTGGTACTGTGAAATCACGTCCATAGATGTGTCTACGTAGGGTAGAATGACATCGGTATTTTTTGGGGGCTTCTTTTTGCTATGTGGCAATTGGTTGACAATAACGATGTGGTCCTCATGGGGGAACATCATAGTTCAGAAGATAGAGGAGGCGATGGTTAACATGGCATACATATAACTCATCCCAAGGAGTATATTGTAGTCCAAGTGGGCATCCAAGACTTCAATGTCTATAAGGACTGTCTTTCCGGCTAAGCAGACTAGGATGTTTTGGTAGAGATTGATGGGGTTTGAAGGGTGACCATTGTATGCTCTAAGCGTGATGTTTGATGGATTTATCTCGAGAGACCCTAACTTCTGCCAAACATTCTTTGACATGATGCATGTAGATGCACCCTCGTCAATGACACATTGGTGAATCATAATGTTTTGGACCAATACTGGTATTTAGAAGGCGACCATTGAAGGAAGCCTAGGGATGGCTTTGTCTAAATAAAAATCCATTAGGCATGTATCGACAAGGTCAATAGCACCTAACGCTAGAAGCAAGGATTTTTTTTGCTTTGGGCATGACTGTAATACTTCCAAAGCTGACATACCAGCGGGAGATTGAGCTAGATCATCCACAATGTTATAGTTATGGGCTTCTTTGGAATAGTTTCTTGCTCGCCTAGTTGGTCCCTTAGCCATCTTGGGAAAAGGTTCAATAGGATTTTTTGATATGGTCAAAGGTGTTGTTGGTGCACTGGTACTAGCCCATGTTGTGTTGGTGTCTGGTTGCATGCTGTAATTTCGATTATGCATCTGAAAAAACATTTCCTAGCCAGTCATGTAGATTTCATGGCTGTTTTTTTTCGGAGTCATCGGGAGTTGTTGCTGAGTGCTAACTTTCCCTTGATGGGGGAAGGGATCCTACATGATTTTTGGTTACTGGGAAAATCCCCCTTGTCCATAGTTACTCTGTAGCTTCTTCAGCTCAGGTAGGTTGGGAAAATGGTGAGTGTAATGGTCATACTCACCACATATCGAACAAGAGTGGTTTGTTCGAAGAGGTGGCCTTTTGTTCTGCCTCTGGGAATTGCTTGGCTCCTGGTTTTGACTTCAATTGGAGTTTCCTCTAGCCTAATATCATGGATTGAATTTCTGGTTGTTTCCCCCCTATCCAAGATTTCCTTTAGGCTTGTTTTTTCCTTTTTTCTTAACTGCATTAGGAGGATAATTCTCTTGTTTATATGGTTGGCGCAGTTGGTTTTGGGAAGGTTGCTCAAAGTTTACCTGTGCATTATTCTACATGGACGAGTATTGTGCTAGGGACTGAGCATAATGTGGTCCTTGGTTTTCAAATGGCTGTTGGGGGGGAGCTCTTATGTCAGT
The DNA here is from genome assembly GCA_034641835.2 of Pinus albicaulis. Classification (NCBI taxonomy): domain Eukaryota; kingdom Viridiplantae; phylum Streptophyta; class Pinopsida; order Pinales; family Pinaceae; genus Pinus; species Pinus albicaulis. The sequence goes on along the minus strand of CM076584.1, from coordinate 863,552,349 downwards.
ATGTTTATCTACGTACTGGGTCGCCTGAGCCGGAGGATAGGGTCCTCTGTGCCGTTAGCGATACGACGATGCCCTACTGGCCAAATTTTGCAGAGGCATGTGATGACTATGGTAGCTGGGTTGTGGTACATTCTAGGGAGAATCATACATGTAACTTGGGTTTGGAATTCTACCTCCTGGGTAACTTTGGGTCAATGACCTAATTAAACCATCTGTAGAGTTTGACGCACCTGGAAATTTTTTGTAAGTTTGCAGGCATGAGACATTTGGCAGGATATTGTAAATATACCCTGAATTCATATAGATCAGCTTCAATTATTGGGCCTTACTGATGGTATCCTCTTTGGATATGGGCTTTTTTTGCACCAAATCCTTCAAAATCTCTATTGTGAGAGTTTTTATGAACAAGTCTAACAAAACTTGATTTCTGAGTTTGGCATTGCACAAACTACGACGTCATTGCCATTCGTGGAGATGTTCTAAGATATAGAGTGAGGGTTTTCCTAAAGTGGGTCAGTGATTCCATTCCAGAATCGTGGTGGATGGGTAATTGAAAATAGGTCACGAATGCAGTGGCGAGGGCACTAGAGGTTCCATGTGTAGCAAAGGGTTGCTCCACATAAAATTTCACTGCTACTCCAGTTAGAGTCCATTGAAATAGTCTTAGTTGAATAGTATCATCAATGATGTTGTTCGACGAACACCACAGGTGGAAATTTATAACATGATTTCCGGGGTCCTCTTCTTACTTCCCATCAAATTTTGGAATTTCTGATGGGAACTTCATGAGCATGGGAGGCCATATGGGTTTGTGTGCAATGGGTTCGTTCGTCAACTTGGTTAAATCTAGTAGATTCAACGAAACTGGAAAATGTGACTGCGAGGTTGTAACCATTGTCACTTGTGAAAACACAATATTCTGGTTAGGAATAGGGTTTTTCTATGACGTACCCTACTGTGCGTTCAACTGGTTTCCCAAATGGGTAGCACTCCTTTGCCCTCTAGGGGTTGTGGGAAGAGTGGTGTGTGGTGTAGCATTGGGAGACCGACCAAGGTTCCCAACTAAAGATGCCCCAATAAAGGATGAACCAATAATGGTGGTAGTGTTCCATCTTTGACGCTTGAATGGCGAAAGACCTGGAACCCCTCCCAGTAATGGGGGGAGGTCCAAAAGACGTCTAAATTGATGAGGTCCCATTGGGTCCGTTCTGGCATCAACTAGGTGTGGCTTTGGAAAAATTTGAGAGGGTAAAGATTATAATCAAAGAAAAATTCCAATCTCATACATAAAACAAAGCGAAAATAAAATAAAATTTCCCTTTAGTTTAATCCTATGTGATCATTCAATCACAAAATATCATTTTTTTTGTTTTTGTATGATACTCAAATCCTAGAATACCTAATCATCCTCACACACTCAAATGTAACTGGGCCTTTAAAAGATATCTTGCGAGTTTTGGCACAACATCTCGTAAGAGCTACCAACGGTCCCAGTCAGCCAAAGAAAATCCACCAAGGTAAGGGCAGAGGATTTAGTGCTTTCCTGCACTGTCACCTATAGGGAAAGGATGCCCTAATTTTTTCCACTAAGTACCACCATCCCACGTGAGCATTCGAGTCTTGGGCTTCTTGGTAATTCAGCTAACAATACCGAGTATCAGTCAGGTTAGGTAACCCCAACCAATACTTGCCCGCACTGCACCTAAGCCTAACCCCCTCTGAATCGAGTCTCTACCGTGCTCGAGTTTTCTTTTCCATGGGCTGATAGGTGGATTTGAAAGTTCCCTAAATAGTCAACTTCTATGTTTCAAGATGAAGAATGATCATGGCATCTTATGAGATTCCTACCCCCTTGATCCTAACTTAGGCTATAAATTGTTTTGTGGCCCCTATGGGGAGAGTTCAGTGAGTTTTGTTAAGCTAGTTTTAGGTGTCTTTTCTTTGCTTAGTGTGTTGATGTGTGTGAGAAAAAATTGAACAATCACATAGTTTGAATGTGTGGATATGCGATGATCCTTTTCAAAATCATCTATTTAAACTATGTTCTATTGTTCCTGGCTCAAAAGAAAAACATGCGTAGATATGGGCTGCTTTCATTTTTTCCTAGTTAATCTATGTGATCAACTATAGGGAGATGGTGAGTTGTGAATAGAGAGTGCTCATATGCTTGCCTAGGATCACCGGAGGGTGCAAAGGCAGCAGATATTACTTTCTATTCTATCGACAATTCGGTCCTGGTCCCGAAATCCTAGTGCAAAAATTGAACTAAACTAATGACCTTTACACTAGAAAAAATAACTAGCTAAGCATGCGTGGAATTGGGCCACTTACTTTGGCTAATTATCTAGGTGTTTTGGTACCTAAATTTGCAAAACATAATTTTTTTCGGAATGCAAGTTAATTTTTCCCCTACTTAAGCTATGTGTTAACTTTGCAAAAATCATCTTGAAATAAAACTAACACCAAGCCTACCAAAAGCAGCTAAGAGTGAGCTTTAGAAAGCTGCGGGGAACCTCAACCAGTGCTGGCAGATGTATTATGGGCTACTAGGCACTTTTACAAGCAGGAAAATATGGAAATATTGGAGAAAATTCCCATTCTGTTTTTTGTGCGCAAAAGGGTGAAACAAGCGCGATGTCTGCACGCAGGTCAACTCTAAACGCACACCCTGGGGCGTGCTTATCTATGAGAAATGCATGAAAATTCTTGCAATGTAATTTTTTGGAGCTTTTTTGCTTCAGTCTATCTCTAGGGAGAAAGGGGGCAATTCTAGCCCAAATCCACAGCAAAGACAGAGGTCTCTGCACAAAGGCACTACCACATAAACTTGGAAATAAATGTTAGTGGAGTCGACAATCTTGTGTCAGTGTGTTTGGTGCATGTATGTATGAAATCACACCAACTTAAGGGGTGTGGTATTACCTCTTAAGTTATTAGTCATAGGAAGAAAATATATGGAGTCAAGCAAGTTAGTGGAACATGCTATAACATAAACATACTAGATAGAGAAATAGCATGCATATTCAAACATAAAAATTAAACTAAAACTAAAAAAAATAACACAAAATCTCTAAATAGAGTAAAACAACTTCAATAATCCAAACGGTGGCACTTACACCCCCTCTTATTGAGTGCTGGTAGGAATAAGGATGAAACTTTAACCCACTTGCAGAGGGGCCCTTAGAACTAGGGGTTCTAAGTTCCGATGCAAGGATGTCCTTACTTCTGAGCGGCCTTGGTGCAAAGTCTCCCTCTCTCTATTATGGTAGATTGGAATTGTTGGATGGCCAACAAATGAGTCCCCTCTATCTCTTCTCCAAATGACACACTGTTGGTATTTCTTGGGGAAATTCTGGCCAACATAACAATGTGCTCTCAAGTTGTTCATCTCTTGGTGGCCTTTTATAGGAGACTTCAAATCCTCCTTCCATTGTGTGCCACATTTATTCCATTGTGTGTTCCCTTGATGTCCTAAGGAGGCTTGGGTGGCTGTCCTTAGGTGACTACAAGTGTGGAATCAATGTCCTGGAGTGTGCTTTTTGGCCCCAGAAAGTGACTTCTGCCACTCCCAGGATTGCGCACTTTTTGGGTCAAAAGGCATGCAAGGGCGCGTTTATCGAAGGATTTTGCACGCAAAAGCATATTTGAATAGTCCTTCTTGTACGCAATTTTATTTTTCCTTAGAACTTAGAGATTTTTTAAATACAATCAGATTCTCTAATGTCTCTCAAGCCTGTAAATCCTTCTGCCTGACATTAAATAATTTCACCTTTGCTTGTACGATTTTCCAGTGATAACAAACACAACAACAAACTTTTCCAGATAAGTGATGGGCATCCAAATTAGACATAATTAAGGTCCATATAACCTTTGGTAGGCACATAAAGGCTATATTAAATCTCTCCTTCTACACTTAATAATGTTTTTTAAGATTTAATATGTTCTTAGGAAGGTTTAGATATAATTGCATATTGTGCCTAATATTATTATTTTTGAAGGATATTGTGAGAATATTCGGTAGATTATGAATATTTGGAGAAGGATGTAATTTAGGGACTTGCTCCCTAATACAAGAGGATCAATATTGGAGAACAAATGAAAAAAAATAACATGAAATTATTGAGAGATTCTCGAACTCTGATGATTGAGAAAATCTAGGAATTTGTTCCTTGTCATTTAATGCAAACTCCTAGTGTTGGAAACAAGATCCACTATTTGAGAGATTTTGGAGGGGAAATATTCCTCATTTCATGGAGAATGCTTCCTCATCATTTTTTATAATTACCAATTCGAATTGGCGTCTAGGGGCATGTATTTTTTAGTCTTCTCATGGAGAAAACTTGTTGTTTAATAGCTCCATTTTCATTTCTTCTAGGGATGTACTTGGATTGATTCAAATAATGAAGATTGGTGTCATTTTTAGCTTTTAAGGGTTGGTTTATTCCATAGGACTCTGATTCTCCTTGGGCTTTTCCATCTCCGGATCCTCAGAGCCCTCTTGCACAATCTATTTATGTTCTTTTAACTTCTTATACACATGCATCTCTTATTCTTGTTTTGCCCATTTTTGTATTTAATATTGATGTTTTTCTTGCTGTAGGATTGAGTTGAATGATTGAAGGGAGTTATTTTGAAAGTTAATTAGAGATTCAAAATAATTATTCATCCTTACAATAACCTTTTAAGGCCATCTTCATAATTGAGCTACTTGGTTTGGTTACTAGTTCACGAATATAGGATTTCTGGAAATGCCTTGAAGCGAAATAGTAGTAATTTCTGCTATTTTTTAGAATGGGTTAATGAGATTGATTTGAGCTTATTCCTCTTATATTAGGTCATTAAAAAATTCAAATTAATAACAAAATTCACCCCCTTGCATTTACACTTGATTAGGTTAGGCATTTGATAGGTTAACTAGCTCACTAATTCTTGAATTTCTAGTTTTTAGAGTAGTAATTTTCTATTATTTTTTAGCATGTGTGAACAGGGGTATTTTTGAGTGATTCCACTTGGAATGGAGACCTAATACATCATAATTAATAAACAAATTGTCCCATACCATTTTATTTTATTTACTTAGCCATTCCATAATTTATCTCCAAAACAGAACTTCTTCTAGCAAAAACATAACTTCCTGTAGCACTCTTGTAGCATGTGTAAATTTGACCAGATTTTCTTTCAAAGCTTGGGTTTTGTCTATTAGGCTTGAATCATGACCAATAGGATCTAAATCCATGATAAAGGAAGAATAAAAAACACTTAGGACTAGAATTTTTACAAAGTAGATTAGGCCCATTTATTTGAAATTATGTTCTTAGGATTTCAATTACAAATTGTTGTTCTTGCCTAGGATTAATTTCTTTTCAAAGAAACACTTCCTTTTTTTCAAATTTAGGATTTGATTTCATGACATTCACTCCATTACATCAGATCAACAAAATAAGGACACATTTTATGTTGTACATATAGTGCTGATACATCCTATTTTTGTATGAACCCCGGGTTGATAATTAAAGTTGGTAGCCTTAGGATTTGCAGCATTCTTGTTTTGATAATGCGAGGCTCATCGGTTTTGGCACCATTGTTGGGAAGGTGTCAAAGTATGCAATTTTTTCTTCCCTATGTGATTCATTTCTTTTCTTTCTGTAAAAACAAAAAAAAATTGCATTAGGCATATTTCATTTGAAATACATAAAATTGTATTGCATTAGTATTCTTATTCAAAAAAAATATTTAAAAATACTTCTCCAACACCAACCACCCTCCCGCCATCCTTTTATCATGTGGTGTAGTAAGAACCTCATTACCATCCACTTTTTTAGGTAGAAGAAGAAGTGGCAGAAAAGGTAGAAGAAATGGATGGAGATGATGACAATGAAGAAGATCCTCTTGGATTTCCCATTCAAGATATTGATGTCAGTGTGCATATGAAGAGAATCCCCCCATATTTCCTTCCCAACTTCCATGGTATGAGGTCAGAGGATTCATAAACCTTTCTCTTTGAATTTTAAATACTTTGTATATATTATGGATACTTATCACACACTCAAAAATTTAGATTGTTTCCTGCAACATTGAAGGATAGAGCTCTTAAATGGTTCATGAGTTTAGGTACTAATTCAATAAGATCATGGAATGATATTCGAAATATATTTCTAGAAAAATATAAAGATAATTATCTTAAGGAAGAAATATTTAGAATGAATCAAAAAGAAGATGAGAGCCTTGAGGATCTAATATAGGGATTCATGTATAATTTTAAGACGGAAAAATTATATCATTTAGGATTTGATACACTAAACACCTTCTTACATAGAAGAATTATGGATGAGTCTATTGATCTCCTAGATCTCATGAGTAGAGGAGATGTATACCAATTATCCTTTGAAGAAATTTGTGAAACATGCAAGCGCATATCAAGAGGAAGGGAAAGAGAAAGTAAATCAACATCAAGATCGGTAAGTCAAGCTAAACTTGGAAATTTATGTGATGACTTTAAAACAAAAATTCTTAGCAATCTAAGTGAACAAGTAGAAATGTTAAGAATGAAAAATGATCAAAATGAAGATGTTGATATTTTTTTTATCCATTCAGAATCACATGCTACTAAATATTTCCCATCATTACCAAGTGTTACACAATAATTTGTCACTGTCCTTGTACTACCTGTTCCTTGATCCTGGAGGATCCATACAGTGACCCTTGTGTACTTTCCAAGCATGGAATACATACCCCTGAACCACACTTTGTCTGCCAATTCATCTCCCTTTACAACTTTTCTGGAAGATCCCTAAAAAAACCTAGTTTTCAAGGTGGGTGCTTTGTCTCAGTGTCTGACCCGCGCAGATAGCAGAGATTTGCACTAAGACCTGCATTGATCGACGCTCTGTCTTAATGTCGGACCCACGCCAATCCTCTTTTGGAAAGTTTTAAAAACATAAACGAAGTTTCCATGACTAGAAGCTTCGCAAGGTGGCGAGCTGGAAGTTTGTTTTGAGGATATGGCCGAGGAACTCCCCCTTAGGCTTCTTGTTCCCAAGAAATAGGAACTAATCCAAAGGATAAGCTCTTTTCCCATTATTTGAGGGCCCATAACCTCCTCCTCCATTTTTATATAAGGAGACTTCCTTCATCTCTGCTGCCTTAGCTAGAGTTATCTAGAGAGGAGAAGCAATTATAGCTTCAGGAGAATAGTGCATAGTGTGATTTTTTGTGTGTGTTAAGAATATAGTGAGATCATGGACCTTTGCATATGAGGGTGTTGCAAACGTGCTTGGATACGGACATGCTGAAGGAGATCCTCAACATCAAGGCTTGGTTGTAAACTCTCCTTGTCTTTATCATAATAAAATGCAACTGATGTTTATCTTCCATTCTCGTTTACATTTATAATGATATTTCTATCATTCCTTGATCAGTTAGATAGGTTGTAATTGTTTTATGTTTTTTGTGATTTTACGCTTATTGTTGTGTCTTGACTGTCGGTACAGGAAATCAAACATTGGTAACAGTGTGTATCGAGCTTGAGAAGAACGAGGGATCAAGAAGCTTCAACGGAAGATGAATACATAACATCAGAATAAGGTAGGTCATCTTCCTTGCTTTGAATTTCATTTGCAATATAGGAAGGTAGATGTTAGTATGTTCATGTAGTTTCTAGACCCACCCTAGGGCTAGAAGGATCACCTCCATCCGCAAAGGGAATTTACCTAGAAAACAAATTGGTGACTCCACTGGGGAGTTTCCTTTGAGTTTTTCACTCTTTGAGGTCTTAGCCATTCGACGAGTTTAGTTGAACAACCATTTCCCTGTTTGTTCCTGTGTTTTTCATCAATTACAATCTTTTAGTTTTTTCTTGAAGTGGTGAGTCTAGCCTTGGTTAGGGGAAATTATTTGTTTTTTTCTTTTTCAGGCACATGGAAAATTTTAGGGGCTAATATTCGTAGGTGGGCTAATTTTCCATGGTTTTTCCAAAAAAAATATTCGCTAATTTCCATTTTTTATAAAAATGGTTCGCCCAAATTTTACAATATAAAATTATTCTACCTTAAAAATCGCCAACTTTATATACAAAATATATATAATATCATTATAAATTAGAATAATTTTACAAATACATCAATAAACATTTTATATTTTGCATATTAGGGACTAGTGAGATTCGCCAAATTTTTAAACTTCAAAATTATTTTCCATCCTTAAAATTTTGCCGGTTCAAGCACTGGCGCTTTTATTTGTTTGACAGTCGCACCAATTGGCACTTTTTTCCAGTCATAAAGCCACGCCATCAGCCCGTTGGCGCTAGTTTCATCCCCTAAAGTCATGCCAATTCCAGTGTGTGTGGAAAATTAAGGTTTTTTCCCTAAGTCTTTAACCAATGTGTCTTTCCCTTCCAATTTTTTTTTCTCTGTATGATTTACATGTTCTCCCCTTCACTCAAGTTGGTTTGATTGACTCATTGGCTTGGTTTTTGGTTGTTTTTTTTGTCCTTTCTATTGGGACGTACATCCTAGATCCTAGGTTTTTCTAGGATTGTGCATCAGTTGCCTGGTTGAATGCTTCGCGAGACATCGCCCTGCTAAAAGAGTCAATCGCCTTGCTTGGTGAGCCATCTCTAGTTGATTTCCTTTTTCTTTTTGTTTGATTGAGTGATAAATTCTCAAGTGTCTGTTCGATTTCATTTTGTCTGCTTGTTCGTTTATGAGCATGGATTGCATTGCTCATTGTTCAGTTGAAAAGTCTTCTTTGTATGTTTGCTTGATGTAAAAGGGAATGAATTCCTTATTTTGAACTCACACTTTGGAATTCCTCTTCATGCTTGAACTCATATGTCTTGTAGCCTTTTGAAGAATTTTGTCACCGTGTGTTCAAAAAAATATTGTATTCTTAATTTTTGGTTGCATTATTTTTGCATTAAGGAAATTTGCATTTTTTAGTTTTTGTCTCAAAGTTTGATTTTCGTTAAAATGCATTAGATCAAGTCGTATTGAAAAGTCATGTTTGAAATTTATCATTGAACTTAGATTACATTGTTTAATGATTGGAAACTAAAAGTCGTCTTGAGTGCATTCTCTTTCATTAAAAGCCTGCATTAAGTAGATTCTCATTTCATCAAAAAATGCATTGAGTGCATTCTTGTTCATTCAAAAGAAAAAGAAAATTGTGCATAGATTACAATTGCATAGTTTTCAAAAAGAGAATTTTGAATATATTACATTGCATAATTCGCATCTTTGATTGTTTTAGATTACTTTGGGATCGTGAAAGTCATCTAGTTAGGAAAAATTTTTGTTTGCAGTATTACTGTTTGTTGCATCATTGTTTGAGAATCTTCCCTTAACTAGATAGCATTCATCAAATCGAAAGAGTTATTTTCTCATATAGCTTCATATAGGAGTTCTCTGATGAAAGTGGTAGGGCCTTGAAACTGCAACATTAATTCAAGATCAACTTTAAAATTTGTTCAATTAACCTAAAGAAGCATTGAAACTTAACGCTCACACTTAGAGGTCTAGGCTAGTGATGTGTTCCGACGTCATTTAACCTAGCAGCTATCACTCACAATATTGCATTAGACAACCCTAACACGGAATTGTGCTCCCCGTATCATCGAGTATATAAAGGGATACCCTCATAGGTTGCAATCCTTTATCCATAAGAAGTCGAGTTTGCTACCGTGTAGTCATGATACACCGAACACAACATTCGAGGAGATTGGTTGTCGTATGTTAAGTCCTTGGTCATTTCTCTTTCATTTGATCACCAAGGTGTATATTGCAGTTACGATTACCTGTCAACCCTTTATGCCTAGAATACCCTGATTAGTCATTTTTTATCTTTCCATGACTCTTTAAAAATTGAAAATATCATCGAGCACTTGTCCTTTCAAGCTCGTTCAAACTAAAAGTGACTAGATTCACCTTTTTTCCTTTTCTTGACTCTTAAAATATGAAAAGGCAGAGTTTTGTTTCAGTGTCTTAAAATTGACTGCCCACTAAATATTCCTGGTTAAAGTTATATTCCTTAGTGATTTTTTAGGGTTGTTTCAAATGGAAACGTTTCCTGAGTTCACCAATCAAGGATCCCCATCTGATGGGAGTCCTGGTCCTTTTCCTTCTTTTGGAAATGTTGGTGCCCCATATATGGAAAAATTGTCCCTCCCCGGATTTACCATTGGTCTGCTGGTTTGGTTATTTTCAACCCCTGTGGTTTCGAATATACCGAATGTCTCTCAACCGAGTTCTCGTTCACCTGAACCATGTCAACCCCATGTTGATCTTAAGGTTGAATCCTCGCCTTCTTCACCCATTTCTTCACCTTTTTCTTCCTCTTCGCTTGGTGAAATTTTTGATTCTAGTACCCACGTGGCTAAGAAGAAGAAGAAGAAGTCGATGAAGAAGAAGGAAAATAAGCTAGGGGAAAATCAACGACTATTGCTACCCATGCAGCTAATATCGAGAAACGTCCCACTCTGTCTCGCAGAGTCAAATTCCCTTGCAATCTATGTGAGGCTAACCACCTTCTTCATGATTTCCCTGGTATTCCCAAGGTGCTAGAAGTGTGGTATGTTGGCCCAATTCATCCTTCATCATCAACCTCTGGGAATCATGCTGATTATGAACCTTCAGCTAAAGATAATGAGACTCATAAGAAACAAGGTAAGATAAAATTTCCTTGCAGATTGTGTGAAGGGAACCATCCCATTCACCTTTGTCCTTATATGGATGAAGCTTCTAAGGTATTGGATACCCTTTCGACTTCTAATTTGTGTCTTCCCGTTGGTTATTGGAATTTTTCTTCAAGTAATATGATAGTTGATAAAGTCATTGATCAAGCTTCATCTTCGGTCAATCCCACTCTCTCTGAAAGTCAGTCTCCCGAGTCCATTTCTGATCAATCATTAGCTGAGAAGAAGGATGACCTGGTTCTATCAACATTTCATCAGGTCTTTTCCATTGAGAGTGGATCTCACCACAATTAGGTTATTTTTGTTTCCTTTGATTCCTTGGGATCGGAGGGTGATCCTCCTGTTTCCATGATCCCGGAGGGCGATCCTCCTATTTCCATGATCCCGGAGGGCGATCCTCCAACTCTTGTCGTCATAGTTCCAAAAATTGATACTCCTTCTATCATTCCTAGATCCCAGGAGGATGGTATTTCCACTCCCGTAACGCAAGGGGATAATCCTCCTATTCCTATGCCACCCCCTCCATGTAGTTGGGTCACTTGCTTTGATTGGATTCGATTCACCGGATACTGTCTTCCTTCTTATGTTCCCTTTAAGATCACTGTACAAGCCTGCAATATGGTCGTACCAGACACAATTCTTGATGAAGGTCCCTCGGTTAGCATTCTATCCTCAACTACCTAGAAAGATTTGGGTTCTCCATAGCTTATGCCTGTGACTCAGAATCTGTTGGCTTTTAACATAGGAACAAGTCAACGATTAGGGATCCTTCTAAAGTTACCTATTACTTTGGGAGGGAAAAATATCTATACAGATGTGATGGTGGTCCAAGGCCCCTTGGATTTTAATTTACTCTTGGGGCACAAAGATGCTTATGCCATGGGCGTGCTTGTCTCTTCCTTCTTTCATGTGATCTGTTTTCCACATGAAGGTCAAATTGTGACCATTGATCAACTTTCATTCTTTGGTCCTAATGTGACATCTGGTCTACCATCGTCCCTCACTAATCCATATGGTCCAGTGATATCTTCCTCATCACAAGTCAATTATGTGGCCACCTGTTCCATGTCCACATCCATTTATAATTCAGTTAGTGAGGTAGTACACAATGTACTAGGGGCATTGGGTCCTAATTTCCGAGATGTTTTTCTCCCATCAGATGAGAACCTCTTGGAAGCCATGATTCTTTGTATTTATTTATCATCTCATTGGAGTAGAGTTCATTTTCTTGTGTTAAGCTCCTTAAAAAATGAAACAAGTTGGTTGGGGCATAGTTCATTTTCTTGTGTCAAGTCCCTTAAAAAATGAAACAAGCTCTTATGAGGATAGTTCGTTTACTATGTCAACCTCATTAAAAAATGAATTAGGTCATGAGGATAGTTATTTTACTATTTCAACCTTGTTAATAAATTAAACAAGTTCCCTTTTCAATTCAAGATTTTGATTAGATATCGTAAAATCCTAGTCGAGTCTTTCTCTTGATCTCGTAATTGAACCTTCATTCCATCCACCTGTCAGTAACTAGCAGTCTACTCCGGTGAATGCAATGAAGCTTGGGGGTCATGTACCTCGAATTGAGTCACCATGCTGGGGGCATGAAAATTTTTTCAAGCATATTTTATCTTTTTTTCAAGCTTGTGTAAAAATGAAACCAATTCCAAGCAAAGTTTCCCATGTTTTCAAGCTTGTGTAAAAAATAAACCATTCTTATTTTACCTCTCGTGATTTCCATTTTATAAGACTGTTTTTCCAGATGAACCTTGGTTTTATTATTCCATCTTCACCATCTGCTCGGCCGATCATATGCCCTCACTCGATTGTTTTATGTAATGTTCCAAAATTTTCCAACAATAATTTGGAACATTAATTTTTGTTGATTTCACTTAGGAGGAGAATAAATGGGTAAGGAGGCCCATGCATAGTGATAATCTCAATAAAATCCCTCATAGTATGAAATGGGATCATTATTGGAGCTGGTTTTTGTTGGGCAGTGAAAAAGGTATGAAATTACTATGTATCTTCTCATTCTTTTACTATAGACATACTCCTTTTTACCTTAGGAAGGTAATTTATTATAAGAATTATGGTAGAATTGGAAAGGTTTATGTTTATTCCAAAAATATGACTAAATATTTCTTTTTGATTGATAAAACAGGAATTAGACGAAGTGAACAGTTGTACCAAAGACGAGGCTGAGATCAATGTAATTTCTACTCCATCAGCGCTAAACCACATCCAGCCGAAGTCAAGGAGATCCGAACGAATTTCCAAGAAAAGGCAGGGAACAGCTCAGCTTCGGTCAAATGAAACAAGATGATAACTAAACGAATCAAACTCATATTATTCCTTGTCTTGTCCGTTAGGGTCTGATATATAAAGTAATGTTCTTTAGTGATCAGGGAGTCAGTCAGTTGGTCGAAAGTTCTTATATTCAAACATTTCCTATGTAATATTATGTTTATTGACTCTCGGCTTTGAGAGAACAATATCTGTAATACTTTATGTTTGATTAATATCAAACACGCATTTCATTTTGTCTCTTAAGTTCTGAAGTAGCCCAGCAGTATTTCACTAGCGCTAAGGGCCCGGATCTGGTGGAATTACCTTGCTGTTTGTATTCTTAATCTTTTCTTACTGTTGTGTGAAGTTGTGTTTAATGTTTATTTCGATTACAGAGTTGATTGACTGTTGTTAGATTGAATACAGATTCATTAACGAATTGCATTACTATTTTATCCTTTGTAAGAAGTACATTCATTGTTCATTTATCTTGCTATTGTTATAAAATCTTTGCTGTTCTATATTCGATTCTAGTTACTATTCTATTGGTTTATGATTTGTTATAATTAATTGTTGTGTAGTATTGGCTGTTGACAGGTTTGGAGTGTGAATATTGGGTTAGAATTATAATTTATGTTCAATTCATGTTGTTGTTCCATTTTTGTTTATTGTTTATTTCTGATTTATAGCTTCAAATTAGCAGATAGATTAGTTACAGTTGTTGTGAATGCATAGGAATTATGAGTTTCTTTTCCTTTCTATCCTTTGCAGTTCCTTTCAATTATCTTTATCAGCAAGTAGTTCGAGCTTTATTTCATTTCTATTGCTTTAAGAACAAGACCACCAATTGTAGAGAACACTGGTTACTGCTTCCAAGTTCCCAGATTGGTTATCTTGCCTTAGTGTGATTGCAGTTGCATCGAATTCTAAGGGAAGGAGTTACTGCTAATGTATCCCTGATCGATGGTTTGCATATTGTTGTAGTTAAGTTTTCAGAGCATTTCCATTTATGTTACTGTAATTAGATTTCTTTACAAACATTTGTTTACTCTTGTATTTAAAATTTTGTACTACATCTTCATAGCATTACTCTTAGTTAATTGCAGCCTCAGACAAAGTACACTCTTGAAATAAAAAGTCGCTCCCGGATTGATGATTAATGTAGGCTAATTAGGTGTTCAAAATATACCTTTTTATGACCCAAAATTTTGGCGCCGTTGCCGGAGGAAAGTGTATGCTATTTCAAAATAGTGATGCACAGCTGATTTTCTTCTACTTGCGAAGAATTGGGTATTAAACATGGAAGGTGATAACCTGTGCACTGGGTAAGAAACACACTTGCTCATCACCCACTTCACAGCAGAAGTAGGTAAGCTTCTTTCTTTAGGTAGGAATGAAGGTTTGTTTTCTTGAATGAATAGACCAACTAAGAAAAAAAAAATTCCTCCTAAAATTGAAAAACCTAAGGGACCAGTGACCCTTTGGCAGACAAATTTTATTGATGAAATCCTTAAAATAACTGAATCTCAAACATCAGTAGGATTTAGAAAAGCTATCTCTAGACCGCCTACTAGTTCCCTTCAGGCTACAGAATCACCATCTGAAGCCTTTGCTGAGATACACAGTCAAACAGAGGGAACTGAGCAAGATTCCCAAGAAATTGAGAATCCCTGCATAATTTCCCCTCAAGAAGGGAACTCTAGTAATCTCTGAGAAGGAGAAGGGGAAACAGGAGAAACCAGAGACCCAAAATATCCTATTGAAATAGCCCAAACAATAAGCAGCCCAGATAAGGGAAGTGTTGTTAAACTTATTCAAAACCAAGGTCCTGAATCACCTCAAGCAGTAGGTCAACAAGGAATACTCATTATTTCAGACAAGGGGAGTGCTGTCAAAGCTATTCCTGTCCCTGCTAGTCAGCCTAGAAATTCCTTGGAAATCCCAGAAGGATATTGGCACATTTTTGACCAAATGGCCCAGAACCAAAATCAGAACCAGCAGACACCCCAGCAAACCTCTACACTGCAATATCCTATAGTAGATACTGTAGTCAATGCACCAAGGCCATTCCCCTTCAACATATTCCCACATTTCATGGCTTAACATCAGAAGATCCAAATGCGTTTTTGTTTGAATTTGATGTGTTATGCAGGGGATATGATTATACCACCGATCCCCAAAAACGAAAACTATTCCCTTCAACATTAAAAGGGGCAGCCTTACGATGGTTTATGGGATTAGGTGGGGGTGTCAGAACTAATTGGGGTCAAATGAAAGCTGCATTTTTAAAGAAGTATCAAGATTATTGCACGTCTCGAGAACTAAAAGATGAAATATTCCAAATGATAGCAAAACCAAATGAAATCTTGGAATAATATGTGGAATAGTTTCAATACAATCTTCAGAGATCCCTTATGCATCTTTACCCTTACCTGATAATGTTTTGAAAACCACATTAATTAGGGGAATGAAAGATCAATGGGTTGAAACATTCAATATTATGGGAAAAGGTGATATATATCAGGAAAGTTATCCTAACATCAATGATTTGTGTATCAGGAGTTTGAGGGGCAATAAAAGGCTAAAATCAGCAAAATGTGATATGATTACAAGAGAAAATAAGACCTCTAATGAAGGTGTGACTCATGCAGAGATTGGAAATATGTTAGAATATTTTAAGACAGATATACTTGGGACTCTAACAACATAGTTCGACATTATGCAAGCCAAACAAAAGCAAGTAGAAGCAGATCAAAATTTGGCAATATTTTGTCCCAGATGTAGAAAAAACACAACCACAAAGAGTGCCATTTGTATGTGATCAAATTCTGTGCCATTTGCATGAAATATCACCCTATAGAAGGATGTCCTTCACTTCCTGGCCTAAAAGCAGTTTGTAAGGAGGCAGAAGAAGAATCAGAAGTGGTATTTCTGCTTAATCAGCGTCGACAATGGCAGCCACGATAATCAGGTATGCAAACTGATCTATTTTCTTCTTTCCAGCCTCCTCAATATAATGCTCAAAAATATAGTGGAATGTGGCAAAATCAACCACCTTTCCCCAATTGGTCACAATAGCCATTTCCTTAAACATCTTGGCCAAATCAAACAAATCAAAATAATTGGCCTAACTTTCCTTTCCGCCCATCGTTTTGGAAAAATAATAACTATCCTACACAATGCTCCCCCTCTACTTCCCAAAGTCAGGCATGGCAGTCAAACTGGAAAATACCTACAAATCAGCCAACTGGAACAATCCCTCTCTCTCAACCTACACTACCAGCTCCTTATACAAACCCCCATACCAACTTAAGACCACAACTCCCAGCCCAACCCAACCCAAACCTAAACAATAGGCTAGTTTAGTCTGTCCAAATAATGGAACCCCCAGAATTAGAAACTGAACAAAGGGAGTGCAATGACCTTCAATTAAGGTCTAGGTGCATAGTAGAAACAGAGAGAAACAATAATGTTCATATTGAAGTTCCGTTACATGTAGAACAAACATTACAGAAAGAGAAGGAGGTTAAACAACAAAATCAACAACAAGTAACAACTTCCTCTCCACCATTCCCAGAACAATTAATCATACCGCACCCTTTAGAACATCCTAATTTTTATCTTCTGGGAGAATTAAAAAAATTGTGTATAAAAATCCCTCTCCTCCAATCTATCCAAGACATTCATATATATGCAAAGACCATTAAGGAATTATGCATAAAGAAGCCAAAGAGGAGAACAACTACCAATCCAACTGTCCAAATAGTCGGTACTTTATCTAACTTATTATCAGGAATGGAAACACCTGCAAAATATGAAGACCCAGGAAATCCTATAGTGATAGTGCAAATCCATGGGAAATTGTTTCCAAATGCCTTAGTTGATTTGGGAGCAGCAATCAATATCCTAACAACCACCACCTGTCAAAAAATTCGCATTATATCGCTAGAGCCAACAACAACCTTATTGGAATTGGCTAACCGGTTGGTAGTCAAACCAGAAGGTACACTACAAGATATAATGGTATCTGTAGATTCCTGGGAATACCCTGTTGACTTCTTGGTTATCAATCCAAAGAACTGGCTAGAAGGACACCCGTTAATCTTAGGTAGACCTTGGTTGGCAACTGCTGATGCTTATATTGGATGCCGATAAGGCAACATGACAATAACAAGGGGAAACTGTCAAGAATTTAGCTTTATATCCCCCAGCCCAGCCATGTCTATCAATAATAAATAAATAAAAAAACAACCTGTATCATATCTTATGGAAAATATGAGATCACCTCTAACTGTAGAAAATGCTTTTGATTTTAAAGATCAAACAGAGGATGATATCATTAATAGTTTTATTAATAAACCACAAATCAGATCCCATTTACAATGTCACATGATCAAGGCAGCATTTGATAATAAAGAAGAAGAAGATCCTTTGAAAGACATTCCTGATCAAGTAATACCTACTACTTCTGTATACAATAGCAAGATTGTAGAAATTGAGCCGGGAAAAACTCTAAACATTAACAAAAATCTGACTGCTAAACAAGAAGAGAAGTTGGTCCAACTATTACGAAAATACAAAGTAGCCTTTGCATGGGATTACCCCGATATGAAGGGAATTGACCCTCAATTGTGTACATGCCACATCTATATTGAAAAAGATGCAAGACCAATTCACCAACCCCAAAGAAGACTAAACCCTCACCTCAAAGATATTGTGAGAGCTGAATTACAAAAACTATTGGATGTTAATTTCATCTACCCAATATCTGATAGCAAGTGGGTCTCTCCATTAGTAGTGGTACCAAAAAAGAATGGAAAGTGGAGAATATTTGTAGATTATCGTGAACTTAACAAGGAAACACAGAAATACCACTTTCCCCTTCCTTTCATTGACCAGGTATTAGACACATTGGCAGGAAAGAAATTATTTTCTTTCCTTGATGGCTTCAGTGGGTACAATCAAATCCAAATTGCCCCTGAAGACCAAGACAAAACTACTTTTACCTGTCCATGGGGGACATTTTCCTACCGAGTCTCACCTTTTGGCCTATGCAATGCCCCTACTACATTCCAAAGGGCCATTCTCAGCATCTTTGCAGACTTAATAAATGAAGGCCTCAAAGTATATATGGATGATTTCACACCTTATGGGGATGATTTTGAGCCTACATTAGAAAATCTAGAAAATGTATTGCAAATATGTATTGACACTAGGCTTTGTTTAAGCCATGAAAAGTGTCTTATGATGATGGCCGAAGGAGTTATCTTAGGGCATTATATTTCAGCAGCTGAAATTCAAGTGGACCCAACTAAAATTCAAATAATCTTGTTAATACCCATGCCCACCACACAAACAGAGGTATGTAGCTTTCTTGGATTTTCTGGTTACTATAGAAGATTTATATAAAATTATTCTCGAATAGCTGTACCTTTATATACACTAACTGGAAATGTTGATTTTATTTGGACAGATAAATGTGACAATGCCTTTAATGATCTGAAAAAGCTTGTTTCAACAACCCCAGTGTCGAGGGGCCCAAATTGGAATTTTCTATTCCAAATTTCATCTGATGCCTCAGACACAACAATTGGAGCAGTACTTGGGTAAGAGGAAGACAAGAAGCCATATGCAATCTATTATATTAGCAAAAATCTATTCCTTATTGAATTAAATTATACTATGACTGAGAAGGAATTTTTAGCTGTAGTTCATGCTATAAATAATTTTAGACATTATATAACTGGGTATCCTGTAGTACTATATACTAATCACTCTGCCATTAAATTTTTAGCAAATAAACCTGTTACAAATGGAAGAGTGACAATATGGTTGATTTTGTTGCAGGAATTTGACATTACAATCAAAGATCGACATGGGAAAGAGAACCCTGTAGCTGACTTTATGTCAAGAATGCCAAAGCCAACAGATATATAAGCAGTTGAAGACCACTTCCTAGATGAACATCTGTTTGCTGTTACTGTCAGAACACCGTGGTATGATGATATAGAAAATTATTTGGCAATAGGTAAATTACCTAAACATCTATCCCTTAATGAACGAAAACAGATAATACAACGTAGTATCCGATTCTCTTGGATTGGGTGCTACCTATTTCACACAGGGGCATATATGCAAATAATAAGATGTGTCCAGGAGGACGAGGTATTTGATATTTTGAAAGCATGCCATGATGGGCAATGTGGCAGGCATTTTTCAGATCATAGAACTGCCCATAAGTTTTTACGAATAGGCCATTATTGGCCTACCATCTTTAAAGATGCCAAAAAATTTGTGCAAGCCTGTGATAGCTGCCAAAGGGCAGGATGCCCTAGGCAGTCTGATGAAATGCCTTTGAACCCTCAACTAGTGATTGAACCATTTGAATGTTGGGCGCCTGATTTTTTTGGCCCTATTAGCCCTCCCTCAAACCAAAAGACATACATCCTAGTTGCAACTGAGTATGTCACTAAGGGGGTCTATGCAGAGGCACTTTCAAAAGCTACAGAGGACTCCATAATACAGTTTCTTTTCCAAATCTTTGTGCGATATGGCCTCCCAAGGGACATAATCACAGATGAAGGACCACAGTTTGTAGGTAATAAATTAGCTAAAACATTACAAAACTACCACATTCAGCACAAGATTACAACCCCATACCACCCACAGGCCAATGGCCAAGTAGAGATCACGAACAAAGTAATTGAATCTATATTGACAAAAACCGTTGCCTCACACAGACAAGATTGGGCCTACAGATTTCCAGAAGCATTGTGGGCATATCGAACAACGTGGAGACCCACTATGGGATATTCACCATATCAATTGGTATTTGAAAAAGAACCCATATTTCCAATAGAATTTGAAATTCAGACATTAAGAATAGCTTAAAAGGTGGGTCTAGATCTAAATGAAGCCCAGGCTAAAAGACTGCAGCAAATTAATGAGTTAGATGAAATTAGTCTTTTTGCTCTTCAACACACAGCGTTAATCCAACAACAGAGAGAAAAATGGCATGACACCCTTATCAAAGAAAATATATTCCACGAATGAGACTGGGCACTCCTATATGATTCTAGGTTTCAGGATTTTCAAGGGAAACTCCGGACACGATGACTCAGACCCTATGAAATACAAAAAGTTCATGATAATGGAACTATTACATTAGCTACCATTGATGGATCTAGGCATTCCTTTAAGGTAAACGGTCATCGAGTATGATTGTATCATAAACCGCTTACCCGGGAATCCTTTTACCAACAGTTACGGAAAGATTCTACCATGAAATTTTTGGCTGAAGGGGATAACTCCTCCTCGGCACCAGTTTATTAAATCATTTATTTTTTAAAAATTTTGTACATAAATATTGTTCATTTATTTTATTATTTTCTTTAAGGAATTCATTTTTTAAAACCTCTATTTATTTCGTTTATTTTCAGTTTTCGTTGTTCGTTCCATGGAATTCTATTTTTTTCTCAAAAACTCTGATTATTTCACTTGTTTTGATTTTTTCTGTTCCTTTCTAAAGGAACAACACTTCTGATGTTCCTTTCTAAAGGAACAGTAGTTCCATAGATTGTTTTTCGTTGTTCCTTTTGGAAGGAACAACAGTTTCCTAGATTGTTTTTGTTGTTCTTTTTAAAGGAACAACACCTTTTGAGTGGATTGTTTTTTGTTTTAGATTAGCATTTTGAGAATTTCTGATGACTCTTCTAAAGGAAAACATATTATTCATATACAATCATACAAATTCAAGCTTACTGTAATCAACAAATCAAAAGAAATCATCATTTTTAAGAAAATTGTTTAGTAATGATAAGAAAAAGGGAAAATGGACATGATCAATAACATAATTTTGTTGTTTTATTACCATTGAATTAATCTGATCGATTACCCTTATCATGATTGGTTCTTTCCCATATGTTATAACTTTCTTTGATTTTTATTTATGGAGTAGGAATAAGGGCATATTCTTTTCTATTGAGATGTTCAGACTTCTTCCACCATCCCTACTCTTAAGGAGTACCGAGCCATCCTTTATGAATAACTAGAAAAGTGCCATATGGAAAAGAAAAAAAATTATATGTTCCACTAATAAGTTTATGATTTTGTAGATGGAGGATAGGGGGTCTCATGAAGAGCCAGCCTACCATGATCGTAAGGAAGGAAATGAAGTGGCATTCCTATCATGGCCACCAAACCAGGGATATGGTCCAATGGGCAATTGAAAAAATTAAGAAGTCCTTGGAACAGGAGGTATCATCACGAGCTAGCCTGCCCGCTTTTCACTTATTCCCGGTGAATGGCATTGTGATTTATCTGGCCACCAAACCAACACAATGGCCTCCGTTATGACATTTAGCAAGCACTTCCTCAGTATGAATAAAGGACAATGGTTCCAAGGGTGAGAAAGCAACTCTGTCAAGGTTATGGACACCTGTGGGCAACAGAGCTCTGCTGATGGTATTGGAATCACATTTATACACATCAATAGTCATATTTAACCCCTTTTCCTATATCTCTATTTAAATATCAAATGAAGTATGAATCCTTAACCTTCGATTTCGAACCTATTATACATGAAAATAATTACAAATCGATCATATTAGTTTGAACTGGTAAATAACGCATTTGTACTTATGTTTATCTTAAGTTGTCCCTTCTCCTCATATTTGAATCATTACAAAATGATTTTATATCTATTACCGATTTATCACACGCATTCATTTCAGTAATTTCTATAATTTGATTGAATTTATCATAATTACGCCTGCTTTTTCCCTGTTGTACTAATGCTATGCCACACTTGCCTCTCTCAATTGACGATCGAGGGAAACCTATCATCCATTAGGGGCAGCGCAGATGTCTGCATGCAGATCAAATCTCGATATTTCTTTACCTGTATGCAAACCAAATCCCTGCATTTTAGGGAATAACAAATTTTCAACGACATTATTCCAATTCACTGTGTTGTGTTATTCCATTGCGATCACTGTGTGTTTAGAAATAACTAACAGAGTGCAGAGATGATGGGAGGATGACCAATTCGTAGTGAGCCATAGGTGCTAGTCGTTTCTAAAGCCGCACGAGATATTTTGGAAATATTGGGGTGGATTACATATTTCATGAGGATGCAACAACCCCATGAAGTAGTGGCCACCAATTTTTTACAGAACTTGCAGGAAGGATTATCCATGGTTAGAGGAATACAGATAGCTGTATCCGACGAAATAATTGTAGAGGTGTCTGGCATACCAGCGCAAGGAACCATATGGACTCAGAAAAAGATTAGGATTCAAGAAGCCATGAAGATTTTTCAGGATGACGGATAGAAATTGGTTGTCAAAGGAAAAGGAGTTCAGCCAGCATCATTGGGGGAACCATGGATGGAATTGGCCAAGATAGTGCAGGCCTATATAACGTGCGACGGAAGGAAAGACTTGGTAAGACCTCGCCACCTTAAATTAATAGCTGTATTAAAATAGAAATGCACTGTAAATTTGCCTGAATTTTTAAATTCCCTATTGCATGATACTGCCCATAGTATAAGAAAAGCTCATCATGCAGACATGGTGGTCAGCCACCATTGCTTAATTAGATTAATAGTAAGTCGTAGCCTTGCCCAGTAACAGACCAGATGGGAAGAGTTGATATTCTCCATTGATGGTGTGTTAGCCTTACCTGCCCCGAAACGGAAAAGAATGGTTGGCTCAATAGCTGAGCCATCAACTCACAGATAGTCCCTCCGTTCAAAACGAAGTAGGGGGATGATGGAAGGACTTCCGGGCAACAGTAGCCAACCCCTGGAATTGCACAGCTCAGAGGATGAACAACCTCCACAATTGGAGGGAGAAAGCCTTCGTACTAATGAAGAAGAGGAAATGGAAGGAGAAATTTTCTACTCAAACAAAGAAGAAATAAGTCACCACACTAGTGGTGAAAAACAATCCAGTGTAGAGGAAGGAAATACTGAGGAAGAAGAAATTGGAGAAATTAGATATTCGTATGAGGAAGAAGGAAGCTATCATACCTATGAGGAGGATGAAGAAAATCATAGCGGTGACAAAGAAGGAACAGAGCCTCCCGAAAATGCTACCGTAAGCCCTCTACGGGAAGACCAATTGGCCCAAATTCTGGCCAATATGAGTGACTATGTGCAGCCTCATAGCCCTTTGGACCTTAACATTGATATTAATCAGTTATCAGAGCACTCTGATATCGAAAAAGAAACATCTGGATGAAATAGAAAACCCTAGCGAAGCTAGGGTTGCTTCCCCTAGAAGGCATGAATAAGAAAAAGAGAACACCGAAGTAATATCCCAACTTGGAAGCCCTTAGAAGATTGCAGAGTCAACTGAGGGTATGATTCCTGAAGAATTTAGCCAAGGGCATATGAATGTGGAAGAAGAACCCTAAGCAGAAGACCAAGAAGAGAACTTAACTGAAGGCAAGACTGATATGGACCAAAACCCTGCCGAGCAAACGGGTTCAGATAAAGGAACAGTTGTTCCATTAAAAAAGAGGAGGAAAATAACTGAGATTGAAAAGCTTCGCAGAGAACGAATGAAGCTTCATAGACTCATAGAATAGCTCAGGTAAACCATTAGGGTTCTGAGAATGAAACAAATGCCTAAGTGAGCCCCCAAGAGAAGAAGCATAGCTACCAAACCAATTTCGAAAAAGAGAAAGGTGACTACTAATAGGAACCCCCAAGTTGCAGAAGACATGCCTGAGCCTAATTATGGAGATATGGAATAGCAAACAGTTGTTCCAACCCAAGATATTCCAGAGGGACCCGTTTCAAGTGAAAACATGCAAGCTAGTAGTTAGCATACTTTTAGTGACCCGACACTGGCCAGACTCCAAGAGGAGTTGGCACAGGCCCGAATATAAAGGCAGAGGTTGGAAGAAGACACTGTCCCAAGAAAGAGATATCAGGAGTTGTAGAAACATATGAAATTTATCCATGAAGCAGAAGCAGAAGCTCATGAAAAGTGTCGAAAAGCAGAGAAAAAAGCTGACAAGGTAATGAACCAATTAAAACTAGCCTACAATCAAATGGACACTCTCTGCTCATTGTACACTGATGTCTTAGCCTGTAGATGGCCCGCCAAAAAATATGTTTTTTTTTTACTAGAAAGATATTTATAGCTAAATATCAAGGCAGTTAGGGTAGGTAAATCCATAGAGCTGAAAACCATAGATGACTTTGTATCATGCTGCAAACTTTGTGGGATCAAAGTACAACACCTTTTGTGTGAATTTTATTTGCATAATCTAATACTTGAAAATGATTTTGAGTCAAACCCTAGCCCTTTTGTGGGAGATTTTCAATATCAAGCATTCATTTCCTTTGCTGTAAATCAATTAAAATGGCTTAAAGCCTATAATGCTTTTCAAAGGTAGGAAAATGAATTACATTTGTGGGTTAGGAGTGAACCTCAGAACCCATTCCAACTTTGGGCTAGGCAGAAAAGTTTGATGACCAAGGAAGGCATTATCCAAGCATTGGGCCTGTCCACAAATCGACTATCCTGAATGGAACAGATTATTTCTTATCCATTAGAAACCAAGATTATATAGCAGCTAAGGTCCGGTGGAGAATTTCCAATCAGAATGTGCAAAATAGAGAACCATTTAATTATAGAAACTTTGGGCTAGCTGCAAACCGCTTGATTTCCTATAGTAATCTCATTTTAAAAGAAGGACCATTCTAGCTAGGATGTAGGTTCTGAAGCCCTATTGCATGGTATCCTGCTTCAGACTACAAATCCATTTACGAACTCCCCAAAGGACAGACAGAGCATGTTTTTGAGGAATTAGCTGCACTGTTAGAGTCGGTATCTTCATCCCTCCGTCAGAGATCAAATTTCTCTTGTTGCATTTCATTTTAGGTGTCTCACTTAGTTCAGTCAGTTGCATTCCATTAGGAGCATGGATCATCTGACGGTAGGTTCTTGTCACTCATATCCCTCATGTCATGTACCTGTTGGTCTGTGTCTGTTCATCAAAATCATTTACAGTCATTTTTGGTCTCCTGGTTAGCAAGGAGTCATTTTAGGGTTTTTAGTCTCATTAGGTCTAGGGTTTCGTTAATTTAGTCTTCAAAATGACTAATAATGTTAGAAGGAACATGAGGGAGGTTCAAATAAGGTCTCAGTACAAAAATTTCATCATCATAATGCTTGATAATAATTTTTCTTCAAAACTCTGTTTTGAAGAAAAATCGTCTATTTCATCTTTTGTAATAAATGCAATGTAATTTTCAAAGTTTCTTCAGTTGTAAAGTAATCCATGCACAGCCCTGGTCACCTTTTCCAAATCTCCATGTTAGCTATCCCTGCAAATACAGACAAGAAGCTCATCATCAGTCCAAAAAATCAAAAGGAAACAAAACAGAGTTCATTTAAAGTGTCAAAGTCTGCAACATTTAAAAATTGGATTTTCAAGAAGCAAAAATTAAAATATTTGCAATAAAATATATTTTCGTTGTCTCAAAGATTCATTTGCATGCTAAAGACAAGAGTGAAGCCAAGAAAAATCGTGGAGGAGCGAAGCAATTGTTTGAGGGCAGACTGTGTGTTGAATCTGGTTGTGCGACGCACTGGGCAACTGGTGCGGCGCACTGGCTGAGCGCGGTGCATAGGGCCGCTCACCTCTGTGCATTTTTGAACTAGCGCGGCACATAGAGGGAGCACGACACACTGGGCAGTGGTCGCGTCGCACATGGCAGATAACCAAATTTTTTACATTGCTTCCACAAACTCTAAATTGACTCGGTTTTTCTGCTCGAAGTAAGTTTATGTGACTTTGTAATTGCCATTAACCTATTTTTGGTGTTTTTTTAGTTTGAATATGAGAGTTTGAATGCCAAAAATATAAACCCTATCATCTTGTTGAAGTGCCTCCTTAGGGTTTTGAAATTGGAGTTCTAAAATTGATTTTGGTGCCAAATACTTCATTCCCCTCTTGTTATTCCTCCCTCTCACTGTTAATATTATCATTATAGTCCATCCCCTATTCCCTTACATCCCCAAAAGCACTCATTCCTAAGCCTATTTCCCTATACCTAAAGTTATTTCATTTCTGATCATTATCCCTTTCCCATCTCACTTGTAAAAAATTCCCAAACCCCAATTTTCCCAAACAGTTAATTGGTTGTCCCTACACTTGAGTTATCACTTGATTAAGATTCGTTGTTCCTACTGCCCTATTTCTCCATAGTCGCTCTCTTACCACCATATATTTGGCAATTGAAACAAAGCACCAAATTCTCATTTTCATCTCATATAAGCCAATATACACCTTGCATGGACATCATGGAGACAGATACTGACACATCATATGACCGAGATAGCGATTCTACTATTGAGCTACATGCACCTAGAAGGCCTCATAAAGGTGGCAAACATGTGAGAGAAGAGCCCACCTCATTGACTCAATTGCAGGCCTACCCACTTGCCATGGCATGTTTTAAAGAACAGTCATGCTATCAGTTTTGTGAAATGATTGCTAGAATCCATCATCATTAGGAGTTGGCTCGTTTGTTTTTATTGCATTTACATGATGGTCAGGTAACTCTTGTTGGTGTAAATTTCACTTTGACACCAGAAACCATTTCTCAAGCAACCGGAATACCGAATGTGAGTGAACAGTGGAACAAAAGACAACAAGTGGATAGAATGCATTATGAACCATATATCAGGCCTATATTTGTGAGGAAACTCAGCAGGGTGTTCCCATTCTGGTTCCTAAAGGAATCCTATGCACCTCTGATGAAACTCATTATCAGATATTTCAGTTGTGAGGGCCGGTTTTCACGCCTCTATGCCTTCCACATAAGGTTATTGATGCATTTCACTAGAGTGAGGATGATGAACATACCTTATTTCATGTGCCAGAACATCGAGATAATGACCACTCTTGTGCAGAAGAAAACTCCTGAGCAGTAGTACAACAGTATTTATCACTATGCACTCATCAAGATCGTGGTTGTACATCAGCCTGGATTGCAGGGCATTTCATGGGAGGATTTCATTTCCCATGATTTATTCATAGCTCCTTATGTTCCTCCGGAGGTTTTTCATGATGTAGGTGAACCTTCACATCAGTATGGAGGTCAGGAGGCAGAGACTACTAGTGTGCCGACATATGTCACGTATCAGAGAGGCATTAGAAGATTATTTGCAGCAGCCCGGTGAGTACTATCTCCACTTGGGGTGGAAGGGGTCTCGTTGCCATCATCAGCAGCATAGGTATAGGTACAAGACAGAGGTAAGAGGCCTATGTAGGATGAGGGCCCTTCAAGAGGCCAGGATACTGATTTTGTACTCATTGATGGGGATTTGAGCTCTCCAAGCTCAAAGTTGAGAGAGACTATTCAGGAGCAGAAGGCAGAGATTGACACATTGAATGTCAAATTGCAGAGAGCCCAATGGATCATAAATTACCTGGAGTAGTGAAACAAACAATTTTAGGATCGGAAAACAATCATGGAGTTGCAAAAAAACCGTGAGAATCGGCAAGCCGCCCAAAGAAGCCAAATAGAGATGACACCCATTGAGCAGGAGATAGAGGATGATAGAGAGACTTGGCTTGAGAAGGTCAATATTCATCTTGAGAAGCTGTTGGAGAAGGAAAACAAGGAAAAAAACATTCTCAAGCACATGAAGAACCATTATTGGGCGCGAAATCATGTTTGCAAAGCTAGGATCAAGATCCTGAAAGCAAAGCTAAGGAGGGCACTAAAGCATCGCAAAAGGCATGATAGACTCTGAATTTTGGATGAAGCTTATTTGGCCCATTAGAGTGATTTATGCTGGACATTCAGCTCAAATTTCAAGAAATTTGGGAAACTTTTTGTCAATTTTGAATTTTTTGGCCTTAACACAAATTTTTCCGCCCGACGCGTAGCACCACTTGGCACGCGCTTATAATTGGCAGCTCATTTTGACAAAAAATTTGCATTTCTAGATTTTTCATCAAAAATTATGCATGCCTACCCATTAACTAAGGATTTTTTCAAGTTTTGGGTTGCCTAAAGGGTCAAAAACATCTCAAAAATGGCCTTTCTACCACTTTTTGGACACACAGGAAGCAGTGTTGGGAGATTTGATTTTTGGAGGGGAAAATGGCAACCAAATTCAGAAATTCCACTTGGGTTAGAAATTAGACAGGCAGATATTTCCAACGAGATATCCTGTACTCAATTTGGACTTCGGGAAGGCCCTCAAAATCAGCCTCAAAGTGGTGTTATGCATAGAGATTTCAGGCGTGGCGCATTGGGAAATTTGGCCTATTTTTCACTTAGTAGCTTAGATTTTCGCCTAGTTTTGGCTAGTTTGAATTTTTCATGTAACTCTTGATGTAAATTGATGTAATTTCATGACTGCGATGTAATTTTGGCACATTTT
This sequence comes from Pinus albicaulis, assembly GCA_034641835.2. NCBI lineage: Eukaryota > Viridiplantae > Streptophyta > Pinopsida > Pinales > Pinaceae > Pinus > Pinus albicaulis. Next base: position 863,523,969 of record CM076584.1, on the reverse strand, counting down.
TACTCATCCAAGTAGATTCATTCACCAAAAAGTGAAATGTAAGTGAATGAATCAGTTTCCTATCATATAGAGGCAAGTTCTTTCATTGCCTATTTTCCAGTTCTTAGTTTAGATATGGTTGAAAAATCTCCTAGAATGGTGAGCTCAACCCCTAGAGGCATGGGAATGAGTTATGTTTGTCTATATCTTGTATTTCTTCAATCATTTTCAGGGTTGGACACTTGGGATTTCTTGGCACTTCATTGTACATTTCATCTCTGCAATTTTGGCAAAGGAATAGACCAGGGTTTGCAGCACTCTTTGGGATCCATGTGGCTCTGTGTTTTGATGGTGTGTTTCTCTATGTGATTTTAAGTTCATTGATGTTTATTTGTATCATTTCACTTCTCCTCTCTTCTTAAATTAAACAAATGAGTGATAAAGGTGGAATTCATTAGACTGCTTTGCTCTACCTGGAGTTTTGTTTAATTTTCCATTTTTTCATCTATTTGAAGAGGATTCTTGAAATCCTCTTGCCCTCTTCAGCTCCTCACTGGTCTAAAATATCCATGCATTCAATCCAAAGCATCAAAAAAATTTCCTTCCTTGCCCCATTCAGAACTCTGGAAAAACTAGGCCTCATCCTCGGACCCAAAACTGTCATTCCCTTTGATTCCAACAAAAACCCCCAAAATAAAAATCAAACTCCTTTACTTATATACCTAGCCTAAAATCAGCTTTTATTTCAAGTCATATCAAGCCCTATTGATTATCTTTGCTGAGATTGACCCGGAGAGAGCCCTCTCCTGGTCTGGTAGGGCTAGCTACCAGACTGAGCGTGGTTTGATGTTACCCTGAACTCTGCCTTCTTTCAGCCTGAGGTAGATTTAGGCAATAACATAGTGGTGACCATACTGGGGAACTAAAATGGTTTTCTTGTTCGTGTTATTCATTTTATAAGCTACAGACGGAGCCTGAAGTTATGCCAGGTAGCCTTCGAACTGCACATTGCTTTGCAAGTGCATAAGTAGATAAACGCTACTTCAGTCAATCTAAGGTCTAGTTTTGTAAACGTAACATCTGACTTGTAAATTGCCCCAATACATGTATCAAGTTAGATCTGATGGTTGATGGTGGACAACGATCAGACATAGGAAGGTTGAAATCATTCACCTGGTGACTCCAGTGTCAAAGAATCCTAAGGTTCATAATTTCTATGGCGACTCTACTCTTCAAGAATCAGTAGCCTGAGGAATTTCTTGGTGAATTCATTGTCATCAAAATGGTTTCGCTGGATCGAAGGTATGCTCCCATGAGCCGAGATCGTATTCCAGGTTTTCCAAATAAAATTCCTATGGTAGATTGGCAAAGGAAATTGCCTACATTTAAAGATGATGATAAGAAGGATGTTGCTTTACATATGGTTAGATTTCACAAACATATTCGCAAGTTGAAGGTTAATTTTCCTGAAGACTGCTTGATGAAGATATTCATGGCCACTCTGGAAGGTGAAGCCCGATCTTGGTATGAAAGTTTTCCGCCTGCTTGTATTTACTGTTTAAAGGATTTCCATACCATGTTCTTTGAAAGGTATAAGGAATCTTATCCATCCTTAACTTTAGTTCAGAAATTTTGTAGCCATGTTCATAGTTTTATTAAAAATATTGAAAATTTTTATGAAGATGATGACTTCATGGACGATGAGATCATGGAGGCTCTACACGAAAATCCATTTAAGCAACATAAAGAGAACTTAGAGGATAACCATCAAGATGCTCAGGAAACTTTGTAGCAGGATCAAGATCTTAGTACAATGGAAAATGATGAAAGAGAAGGTTTTATTTCAGATCTGTCCATAGAAGAAGACAATATGCAGGAAAGTCAAGTTTCAATTTTAGAATGTGATAAAGTCAAGTTAGCTATTTCAGATCTAGATTCAGATCGTGATGATCAAGAATACCTTGTGTTGAATCCCATGAAGGAGAGCTCTGCTGTTGAGATCATTTGGAATGAAGAAGACAGAGTTATTGATCCAAATGTTCTCATTTCATTAGAACAAAGCCTTCATGAGGAGGTAATCTAGTCAGTTCATGAAAAACAAGATGAGATCTTTGTTCAAGTAAGTGAAAAATATTCTTTCAATAATTCAGTGATAAATGATAATTTTATTGCCATTTCATATGAAGATGATAAAAAATGTTTTCAAAATTTAAAAGATCAAGGAATTAAGGACTGTCATTTAGGTTTTTCATGTTTTAAAATGTTATTTCATGAAGACAATCACTATTTGAGCAAAAGAAAACAAAAATCATTATCTCCTTTGTCTGAAGATGAGATAGATCAACTCCTGAAAGGTCATGTTACAGCCCAAGCTAAAGCAAATTTACAGTGTTCACATGGTCAAGAAAGTGTTGGTGAAACTTCTTCCTCTTTTGAAAATGATGATGGTTTTGTAATTAGCTTTATAGATCAGCAAACAGATAATATTTTCTTTCATGAAGATGATAAGGCTGTCCTATTTGATAATATTGAAGATTGTTTTCTGTTTAAGAATGACCTAGACCATAAATTTGAAGAATATGAGCTTGAGAGAGACAATATGCCAGGATTTCTCATGGTCAAGGAACCTACAGCTAACACTTAGATGGAGGAAGCCTATACCTCTCTGTGCCTTCCTATCACTCGGAAATCAATTGTTCTTTCAGATCAGAATGAAGCGAGTAGTTGTATTTTTACTGCTGGATCTCAAGACCAACTATTGCTTCATGATTTTCAAGATCCCTTCAGCATTCTTTTGCAAGCATCAGAAAAGATAAATGTTGCCTGTTTCATTATCATAAGCCTTGTTTTCAATGGTTATTGTGAGTTGCCTACATGTACATCATTCTACCTGCTCGAGAAAAGTGAAAGCAAAATTTTGGTATGTAGCCATATGCCGGATTGCTTACATTGGAAGGCTCACTACACATGATTGTACATATTTCATCAGTAGGAAGTTGGTTTTCATCATGATTTGAAGCCCTCAAATCTCCATGGACTGCTACCATTAAAAATATTTGTAAGTACTAATTTCAGTTAAGTAGGTCTTGAGTCATTTTTGTTTTAATCAGTTTCAACATAGTTTCAGTTTGAAGGCTATAACTCTGAATTTTGTTTTCAGTTTTGGTTTTATTTTTTTGAGTCAGGTCTATCAGTCATTTTGGTTTCAATATTGAGTCAGTTTGAGTCAATTTTTAGTCAGTAAAATGATTCAATAGTCTTGTGTTTGTTTGCCGAAGTTATGGACTCCATAGCCCAATGGACGAAGGCACTGCCTACTCTCCCAGAAATTTGTAGTTCTTGGCACCTCCAAGGAGCTACCATCCCCATTGGAGCCAATGTTAGAGTCAGTATCTTCATCCCTCCGTCAGAGATCAAATTTATCTTGTTGCATTTCATTTTAGGTGTCTCGCTCAATTCAGTCAGCTGCATTCCATTAGGAGCATGGATCATCTGACAGTAGGGTCTTGTCACTCATATCCCTCATGTCATGTACCTGCTGGTACGTGTCTATTCATCAAAATCATTTACAGTCATTTTTGGTCTCCTGGTTAGAAAATAGTCATTTTAGGGTTTTTAGTCTCATTAGGTCTAGGATTTCATTAATTTAGTCTTCAAAATGACTAATAATGTCATCAGGCACATAAGGGAGGTTCAAATAAGGTCTCAGTGCAAAAATTTCATCGTCATAATGCTTGATAATAATTTTTCTTCAAAACTCTGTTTTGAAGAAAAATCGTCTATTTCATCTTTTATAATAAATGCAATGTAATTTTCAAAGTTTCTTCAGTTGTAAAGTACTCCATGCGCAGCCCTAGTCACCTTTGCCAAATCTCCATGTTAGCTATCCCTGTAAAGACAGACAAGAAGCTCATCATCAGTCCAAAAAATCAAAAGGAAACAAAACAGAGTTCATTTAAAGTGTCAAAGTCTGCAACAGTACAAAAGTGGGTTTTCAAGAAGCAAAAATTAAAATATTTGCCATAAAATATATTTTCATTGTTTCAAAGATTCATTTGCATGCTAAAGACAAGAGTGAAGACAAGAAAAATCATGGAGGAGCGAAGCAGTTGTTTGAGGGCAGACTGTGTGTTGAATCTGGTTGCGCGACGCACTAGGCAATTGGCGCGGCGCACTGGATGAGTGCGGCGCATAGGGCCGCTCACCTCTGTGCATTTTTGAACTAGTGCGGTGCATAGAGGGAGCATGACACACTGGGCAGTGGTCGTGGCACACAGGGCAGATAACCAAATTTTTGACATTGCTTCCACAAACTCTAAATTGACTCAGTTTTTCTGCTCCAAGTGAGTTTATGTGACTTTGTAATTGCCATTAACCTATGTTTGGTGTTGTTTGAGTTTGAATATGAGAGTTTGAATGCCAAAACTATAAACCCTATCATCTTGTTGAAGTGCCTCCTTAGGGTTTTGAAATTGGAGTTCTAAAATTGATTTTGGTGCCAAATACTTCATTCCCCTCTTGTTATTTCTCCCTCTCACTGTTAATATTATCATTATAGTCCATCCCCTATTCCCTTACATCCCCAAAAGCACTCATTCCTAAGCCTATTTCCCTATCCCTAAATTTATTTCATTTTTGATCATTCTCCCTTTCCCATCTCACTTGTAAAAAATTCCCAAACCCCAATTTTCCCAAACAGTTAATTGGTTGTCCCTACACTTGAGTTATCACTTGATTGAGATCCATTATTCCTACTGCCCTATTTCTCCACAGTCCCTCGCTTACCACCATATATTTGGCAATTGAAACAAAGCACCAAATTATCATTTTCATCTCATATAATCTAATATACACCTTGCATGGACATCATGGAGACAGATACTAACACATCATATGATCGAGATAGCTATTCTACTACTGAGCTACATCCACCTAGAAGGCCTCATAAAGGTGGCAAACATGTGAGAGAAGAGCCCACCTCATTGACTCAATTGCAGGCCTGCCCACTTGCCATGGCATGTTCTCGAGAACAGTCATGCTATCAGTTTTGTGAAATGATTGCTAGAATCCACCATCATTAGGAGTTGGCTCGTTTGTTTGTATTGCATTTACATGATGGTCAGGTAACTCTTGCTGGTGTAAATTTCACTTTGACACCGAAAACCATTTCTCAAGAAACTGGAATACCGAATGTGGGTGAATAGTGTAACAAAAGACAGCAGGTGGACAGAGTGCATTATGAACCATATATCAGGCCTAACTTTGTGAGGAAACTCAGCAGGGTGTTCCCATTCCAGTTCCTAAAGGAATCCTATGCACCTCTAATGAAACTCATTATCAGATATTTCAGTTGTGAGGGCTGGTTTTCACGCCTCTATGCCTACCACATCAGGTTATTGATGCATTTCACCAGAGTGAGGATGATGAACATACCTTATTTCATGTGCCGGAAAATAGAGAGAATGACCACTCTTGTGCAGAAGAAAACTCCCGAGCAGCAGTACAACAGTATTTATCACTATGCACTCATCAAGATCGTGGTTGTACATCAACTTGGATTGCAGGGCATTTCATGGGAGGATTTCATTTCCTGTGATTTCTTCACAACTCCTCAAGTTCCTCCGGAGGTTTTTCATGATGCAGGTGAACCTTCACATCAGTATGGAGGTCAGGAGGCAGAGACTACTAGTGTGCCGACATATGTCATGTATCAGAGAGGCACTAGAAGATTATTTGCAGTAGCCCGGCGAGTACTATCTCCACCTGGGGTGGAAGGCGTATCGTTTCCGTCATCAGCAGCATAGGTACAGGTACAGGATAGAGGTAAGAGGCCTATGCAGGATGAGGGCCCTTCAGGAGGCTAGGATACTGATTTTGTACTCATTGATGAGGATTTGAGCTCTCCAAGCTCAAAGTTGAGAGAGACTATTCAGGAGCAGAAGGCGGAGATTGACACATTGATCGTCAAATTGTAGAGATCCCAATGGATCATAAATTACCTGGAGCAGTGAAACAAACATTTGGAGGATTGGCAAACAATCATGGAGTTGCAAAACATCCGTGAGAACCAGCAAGCTGCCCAAAGAAGCCAAATAGAGATGACACCCATTGAGCGTGAGATTGAGGCTGATAGAGAGACTTGGCTTGAGAGGGTCAATATTCGTCTTGAGAAGCTGTTGGAGAAGGAAAAAAAGGAAAATAACATGCTCAGGAACATGAAGAACCATTATTGGGCGCGAAATCATGTTTGCAAAGCTAGGATCAAGATCCTGAAAGCAAAGCTAAGGAGGGCACTAAAGTGTCGCAAAAGGCATGATAGACTCCGAATTTTGGCCGAAACTTCTTTGGCCCAGCATAGTGCTTGATGGTGGACATTCAGCTCAAATTTCAAGAAATTTTGGAAACTTTTTGTCAATTTTGAATTTTTTGGCCTTAACACAGATTTTTCCGCCCGACGCGTAGCGCCACTTGGCGCGCGCTTATAATTGGCAGCTCCTTTTGAGGAAAACTTTGCATTTCTAGATTTTTCATCACAAATTATGCATTCCTACCCATTACCTAAGGATTTTTTCAAGTTTTGGGTTGCCTAAAGGGTCAAAAACACCTCAAAAATGGCCTTTCTGCCCCTTTTTGGACACACAGGAAGCAGTTTTGGGAGATATGATTTTTGGAGGGGCACATGGAAACCAAATTCAGAAATTGCACTTGGGTTGTAAATTAGACAGGCAGAGCTTTCCAACTAGCTACCCTATACTCAATTTGAACTTTGGGAAGGCCCTCAAAATCAGCCTCAAAGTGGTACTATGCATAGAGATTTCAGGCGCGACGCATTGGGAAATTTGGCCTATTTTTCACTCAGCAGCTCAGATTTTCGCCTAGTTTTGGCTAGTTTGAATTTTTCATGTATCTCTTGATGTAACTTGATGTAATTTCATGACTATGATGTAATTTTGGCACATTTTTACTCATCCAAGTAGAATCATTCACCAAAAAGTGAAATGTAAGTGAATGAATCAGTTTCCTATCATATAGAGACAAGTTGTTTCATTGCCTATTTTCCAGTTCTTAGTTTAGATGTGGTTGAAACAGCTCCTAGAATGGTGAGCTAGACCCCTATAGGCATGGGAATGATTTAGGCTTGTCCATATCTTGTAGTTCTTCAGTCATTTTCAGGGTTGGACATTTTGGATTGCTTGGCACTTCATTGTACATTTCATCTCTGCAATTTTGGCAAAGGAATAGACCATGGTTTGCAGCACTCTTTGGGATCCATGTGGCTCTGTGTTTTGATGGTGTGTTTCTCTATGTGATTTTAAGTTCATTTATTTTTATGTGTATCATTTCCCTTCTCCTCTCTTCTTAAATTAAACAAATGAGTGATAAAGGTGGAATTCATTAGACTGCTTTGCTCTACCTTGAGTTTTGTTTAATTTTCCATGTTTTCATCTGTTTGAAGAGGATTATTGAAAGCCTCTTGCCCTCTTCATCTCCTCACCGGTCTTAAATATCCATACATTCAATCCAAAGCATCAAAACAATTTCCTTCCTTTCCCCATTCAGAACTCTACAAAAACTAGGCCTCATCCCCGGACCCAAAACTACCTTTCCCTTTGATTCCAACAAAAACCCCCAAAATAAAAATCAAACTCATTTACTTATATACCTAGCCTAAAATTAGCTTTTATTTCAATTCATATCAAGCCCTATTGATTATCTTTGCTGATATTGACCCGGAGAGAGCCCTCTCCTGATCTGGTAGGGCTAGCTACCAGACTTAGCGTGGTTTGATGTTACCCTGAACTCTGCCTTCTTTCAGCCTGAGGTAGATTTAGGCAATAACATGCACTACATGGTTTTAGGCCTTTTGATGACAAACCTTATCCGAATTATTCTTTGATTGTTGTCCATGTGAACTATAGTTTTCATGAGGACATGAAAAAGATTAAGTAGGGGGGTATGTTGGGCAGTGAAAAAGGTATGAAATTACTGTGTATCTTCTCATTATTTTACTATAGACATACTCCTTTTTACCTTAGGAAGGTAATTTATTATAAGAATTATGGTAGAATTGGAAAGTTTTATGTTTATTGTAAAAATATGACTAAATATTTCTTTTTGATTGATAAAACAGGAATTAGACGAAGTGAACAGTTGTACCAAGGACGAGCCTGAGATCAATGTAACTGCTGCTCCATCGGCGCTAAACCACATCCAGCCAAAGGTAAGGAGATCCGAACAAATTTCCAAGAAAAGGCAGGGGACAGCTCAGCTTCGGTCAAAGTAAACAAGATGATAAATAAATGAAGGGGAGCTAATCCCTGAGGATATTTCAATCCTGAGGGATCGCTATTCAAACTCATCTTATTCCTTGTCTTGTCCATCAGGTTCTGATATATAAAGCAACATCCTTTAGTAATCAGGGAGTCAGTCAGTTGGTCAAAAGTTCTTATATTAAAACATTTCCTCTGTAATATTATGTTTATTGACTCTCGGCTTTGAGAGAACAATCTCTGTAATACTTTATGTTCGATTAATATCAAACACGCGTTTCATTTCGTCTCTTAAGTTCTGAAGTAACCCAGCAGTATTTCACTGGTGCTAAGGGCCCGGCTTTGGTGGAAATACCTTGATGTTTGTATTCTTAATATTTTCTTACTGTTGTGTGAAGTTGTTTTTAATGTTTATTTTGATTACAGAGTTGATTGTCTGCTATTAGATTGCATACAGATTCATTAACGAATTGCATTTCTATTTTATCCTTTGCAAGAAGTACATTCGTTGTTCATCTATCTTGCTATCGTTATAAAAGATTTGATGTTATATATTCGATTCTAGTTACTGTTCTATTAGTTTATGATTTTTTATAATTAATTGTTGTGTATTATTGGTTGTTGACAGGTTTGGAGTGTGGAGATTGCGTTAGAATTATAATTTTTGTTCAATTCATGTTGTTGTTCCATTTCTGTTTATTGTTTATTTCTGATTTATAGCTTCAGATTAGCAGATAGATTGGTTACAGCTATTGTGAATGCATAGGAATTATGAGTTGTTGTTCCTTTCTAGCCTTTGTAGTTCCTTTTAGTTATCTTTATCAGTAAGTAGTTTGAGCTTGATTTCATTTCTATTGCTTTAAGAACAAGACCACCAACTGTAGAGAACACTGGTTACTGCTTCCAAGTTCCCAGATTGGTTATCTTGCCTCAGCGTGATTTCAGTTGCATCGATTTCTAAGGGAAGAAGTTACTACTACTGTATCCCTGATCGATGGTTTTCATATTGTTGTAGTTGAGTTTTTAGAGCATTTCCATTTATGTTACTGTAATTAGATTTCTTTACAGGCATTTTTTTACTCTTGTATTTAACATTCTATACTACATATTCATAGCATTACTCTTAGTTAATTGCAGCCTCAGACAGAGTACACTCTTGAAATAAAAAGTCACTCTCTAAGATTGATGATTAATGTAGGCTAATTAGGTGTTCAAAAGATACCTTTTTATGACCCAACAGGTTTCACATCCTCATGTGTGAACATGGTTATTTGCAAGTGGACACGGTCAAGTTTGACCAAGTCAACAACGCTGGGCCAAGAGGTGGAGCACACTTAGAGAAGCAACGCAGTATGAATGAGGAAAGGGTTATTTGGTGGAGAAAACCCTAAAAGGAGTGGGACCCATGGAGAGGGGCATTCATTTATTTAAAAGGAGGGCAAGGCAACCATTGTTTCTCATGCTTTGTATTATTCATCTCATTGGCTATTCAAGCAATTGAGCATTCTTTGTTGTTTAGCAAGAATTTCTGGGGGAATTCCTGTTTAGGATTCCTTCTCCTTCTTGAGAGGTATCTTGGGGGATTGTTCTTAATTTTCCCCACATCCAAGCTTGAGGCCAAAAATCCTCCATCAAGACAGCATTATTTCTACAGCAGATTAATGTTGTGTTGTTGGGTGTCGTAGTGAGGGTTCACTACACCACCTTCATCAGCTATTTTCAGAGGAGGAGTCCCTCTTTCCTTTTAGATGTCAGATTGGAGGAATTCTGAAGCATATTGCAGACTTTGGCATCAAGGCCAACTCATTTCCTAGCCCTACAGCGCAGTTCCATCCAGTGACTGCGTTATTTTGAGAGGAGCATTTGCTGTGGTGCTCTTGCAGACTGTTGGAGGGTGAGATCTTTGGTGAAGGGATTAGCCTTTCATCCTAAAGATCCATTGGAGGAGGCACTTTCAGCTTGGGCATCATTTGGAGCCATCTCCATCTATTTCTATTTCTGAGTTGCTGCTGCTACCCAGCAACTCCGACATTTTTGCAGTTTTTGTATTTTATTGCCAATCCTTCCAGGATTGACATGAGGTAGTCTTTGGGAGCTAATATCTTCACTCCCAATGTTGTATTGGGCCAAATATTGATTTATATATGTATTTTACATATGTAGCATGTAGTTTCTCTATAAAAATGCATTGTCATAGCTTGGTATGCATTGTGTAGCAGTGGTTTGTCATATATTTTGTACTTGTTTCTTGAGGTTGAACATTGCCTATCTTGAGTGACCTTTTTCCTCAAGATCTTGTATTCATTTGTTGCTGCTATTATTAATGACAGGGCTATGGATTTCTCTCACATTTATATGAGTTGAGTGTTGTTGCTGCACCGTTATTTTGTTTTCTTATTGCTGGATCTCCAACTCTAGAATATCTTGAGATATTCTCATTGTTGTAGCATTTTCCTGATTTGGAATATTATAGTGGTATCAGAGCATTCACGAAGAATTTGAGGAGCTAATGAGGGAGATTTGTACGGGATCTCCAAGAGGGTTTGAAACTGATTCAAACTCTAGTTTTTCTTATGGGAGATGTGAGCATGCAGCCACACCCTATAAGGTACAACGCAGTCACATGGTCAACTTTTCCATGAGAAGAGAAGAAGAAGGAGGAATGCCAAAGAAAGGAACTCTTAGAGCTTTCTTGCATGAGTATGAATCTCAAACTCAATAGTTTAGAGATCATATTACTTTTCTGGAGTTTTGCAAGATCATGGTAAGGAGGAGCAAGTAGCATGATGAGGATAGATTTCTTCTATCTATCTTTGATGGTTCCCCTACTTGTTCAGCCAGGGCTTGGATAAAAGAGCTAGACACCTTTCTGCAGTAGCATCAGATTTCCAAAGATGAAGCCATCAGATTAGCAGCGCTGCACTTGGGAGGTAAGGTCTATGCATGGTCGTTATTTGAGTCTTTTACTTTGAAAAATGCAAATACCTCTTCCTATGCAATGTTCATTCGAACTTTGATGTGGAGATTTGGTAGAAGAAATTCTGAAACACTTGTGGAGGGAACAAACACATTCAAACAAACAAAACCCTTGCATGTGATGGAGGAAACCATAGACTCAAAAATTTTTTAGAGAACCATGAAGGAGGCTAATATCTTGCATGGTGCCTTGTTGGTAGCAAGACCTTCATCTTGTATTTTGGCACAAGGAGGCAAAGAGATCCTTTTTCCAAAGGAGGATCCAATCATTGGAGGGTTTCCCACTCATGTTAAAAAATTTGAGGGCAACAACGTTGTCATTTCTAGAGTTGATCTAGTACCTCATGCAGAGGGAATAGGAGATCTTTCTCCAACTAGAGGGATTCTTGCATCTTTGCAAGGAGGTCCCCAGGATCTCATTCATGGAGGTCCCAACACAATCAATGAGTAGCACGATTGTGCATCATTGCAGCTGGAAGGAGGAGGAAGGAAGGGAGAGCAGCATCATATGATGAGGAGTTCAAACCCTTCTCTATTTCAGAGAGCTAGTGCAAAGAGGAGGCAGACTGTATTGCGCTGTGAGAGCAAGGGCAAGGTTTCCCAACCATATGTACAGTCCACTCTGGACATTGATGTCTCATTGCATAGAGGCATTCCACCAGGGAGGCCACCAGACCTATCATTGATGAGAGACATTTTGTCTTTGGGTTCACCACTCTTGGATTGTGGAGAGGTGAATATTTTAGAGGAGAAATTTGGCATGGGGGATGTCAAAGTAGTAGATAGAAGCATGAGGAGAGCTACACATGCCAGATCACCAGTGCTGTCTCTGAGGAGGATTGATCCTTACTAGAGGTCTCAACTCTTAGTAGAGTACTCCAAGGATCTTAATGCATGCATGATTCTAGATGACCTGGATAGAGGTGATGAGTATATGATGGATGATATGGTAATCTATTCCCATGGAAGAGTCTTCTTGACTAGAGATTCTAGTCTCAAGGAGCAGCTATTGCATGCAGCACATGAGGACTTATTTTCCATGCATTTTGATGCATATCTTGCCTTGGCAGAGGAGTTCATTTGGGAGGGAATCTAGCAGGACATACATCAAAGTATGGAGAGATGCAGAGCTTGAATGATGATGGAGAGGATGTCACAACCACCTTCCTACTCATTGGGAGTAAGGGAGCATTTTCAGTTGAGCCATTTTAGCTCAAGTCTTCGAGTGCACGATGAAGAATGTACAATTTCACCTTATGTTTTGTACTTCTTGTATTTTTATGAGTAGCATATTGTCCCAAGGAGGATTATTTCTTCTTGTCTATTGTATGATTATGTACTTGAAGCCATTTGTAGCATTGAGATTGGCTATCTCACTGGTGGTTTGTGGGAGAGGCCACATGATTTTTGGTGTGCACCATTGACATTGTTTTGTACTTTCATGTTCACATCTTATAGGATGATTGTGGCAGCAAACAAGTGGTTGGAAAATCACTTGTTTTTGTTTGATTTGATGCAGGCAAAGGATGAAATACGTTGGTTCCTTGTATGGGACCTTGATCCACTTTCCGGTTGTCATGTGACAACTTGTTTTTATTAGCTTTTGCTTCCATGTATTGCTGATATGTATTTGTTCATGGGAAGCTTTGATTGGAGAGTGGGCTTGAGATTGTGGATGCCCATTGGGAGCATGATTCTCCTTGCTATGAATTTTGTACATTTTGGGAGAAAACATGGGCCAACCATGATTTCCACATTACAATTCTTTCCTTCTTGTGGGAGGAACCACTTGAATATCTTGAGGAGGCATTCCATGGATCATAGGGAGATGGATGAGTTAGCATGGTCAACTCTTTTCCCTTTGAGGATGAGGGGAGACTCATCTATGAGCTACTCCACTTATATGAGCAAAACATATGGTAAGATTATTGTTGGATTGCATAATGATTTGTCTATATATATGCATCTCTTAACCATATATGTGCAGGAATTTGCTCAAAGAAGGAATATCCTTCCTTCTATATTTTATGGTCTATATAAGGCCATTATGGATGATCACTCCCTAAGAGGAGATGAGGATGAAATTTCTCATGGAGAACATACATACATTGCACATTACATCATTCACTTTCTCCAAGAGAATGGAGCAACAATAAAATGGTGGGGAGGCCACCCATCATTTTATTTTCTATGGCAGTGGAGAGTCAAACTGCTTTGGCTTCATTTGAGGGACCATTGTCCTTCTCCTTTACTACACATGGCAGCTAGCATGATTCTCCTTATGGTTCCCTTGGTTGATATTACTGGAGCTTTCCTTGGGAGCATGATTAGAGGAAAGGCACATTGGATGGATGTGTCCTTGGAGGGAGAAAACTCCCACACACCTTGCACTACATGTTATATGGGGAGCATGGGAGATGGCATGGCCACTACAGAAGCTCATTTTTTTCCTTATGAGGTGAGCCATATGAGGGATATGATGCCATATGATGATGACTTCCAACTCATCACATATGAGATGATTTGGGCCAACATGTTTCATAACGCTGGAGGAGAGATCCTTAGAGGTCTAATCTCCATCTTGCCACTTGAGGGAAATATCATTTTAGCCCAGGATCAACATACACTCTACACTTCTCCTAAGTGGATAGGAGGACAGTGTGGGGTAGGCTATTTTTTCTAACGGGAGTAGATTTGCAGCCCACCTACATTGCCGGATCCAGAGGTGGAAGATGACTTTCAGGAGTTGCCATGTTGGAACGTAGTTCATTTTGCATGGATGATTGCTTGGGGGATGGAGGATCCACATGAGGAAGATGTTCCTCAAACACTTCATAGACTCCATTCTTTGAGAGGAGGCTCTCCAGTTCTGTCCTTGTAGTTGCTTGAGGACAAGCAACATTTGGGAGGGGAGGACTATAATGTTCCAAAATTTTCCGACAATAATTTGGAACATTAATTTTTACTGATTTCACTTAGGAGGAGAATAAATAGGTAAGGAGGCCCATGCATAGTGATAATATCAATAAAATCCCTCATAGTATGAAAGGGGATCATCATTGGAACTGGTTTTCACATCCTCATGTGTGAACAGGGTTATTTGCAAGTGGACACGGTCAAGTTTGACCAAGTCAACAGCGCTGGGCCAAGAGGTGGAGCACACTTAGAGAAGTAGCACAATATGAATGAGGAAATGGTTATTTGGTGGAGGAAACCCTAAAAGGAATGGGACGCATGGAGAGAGGATTTCATTTTTTTTTAAGGAGGGAAAGGAAAACATTGTTTCTCATGCTTTGTATTATTCATCTCATTGTCTATTTAGACAATTGAGAACTCTTTTCTGTTTAGCAAGAATTGCTGGGGGAATTACTGTTTAGGATTCCTTCCCCTTCTTGAGAGGCCTCTTGGAGGATTTTTTTTCATTTTCCTCACATCCAGGCTTGAGGCCAAGCATCCTCCATCAAGACAGTGTTATTTCTACAACAAATTAATGTTGTGTTGTTGGGTGTTGCAGTGAGGGTTCACTACACCACCTTCATCAGCTATTTTCAGAGGAGAAGTCCCTCTTTCATTTGAGATATCATATTGGAGGCATTCCAGAGCATATTGCAGACTTTGGCATCAAGGCAAACTCATTTCCTAGCCCTACAACACAGTTCCATCTAGTGACTACGTTATTTTGAGAGGAGCATTTGCAGTGGGGCTCTTGCAGACTGTTGGAGGGTGAGATCTTTGGTGAAGGGATTAGCCTTTCTTCCTAAAGATCCATTGGAGGAGGCACTTTCAGCTTTGGTATCATTTTGAGCCATCTCCATCTAGTTCTATTTCTGAGTTGCTGCTGCTACCAAGCAACTCCGACGTTTTTGCAGTTTTTGTATTTTATTGCCAATCCTTCCAGGATTGACATGAGTTTGTATTTGGGAGCTAATATATTCACTCCCAATGTTTTATTGGGCCACATATTGATTTATCTATGTATTTTACATATGTAGCATGTAGTTTCTCTATAAAACTACGATGTCATAGCTTGGTATGCATTGTATAGCAGTGGCTTGTCATATATTTTGTACTTGTTTCTTGAGGCTGAACATTGCCTATCTTGAGTGACCTTTTTCCTCAAGATATTGTATTCATTTGTTGCTGCTATTATTAATGAGAAGGATATGGATTTCTCTCACATTTATATGATTTGAATGTTGTTGCCACACCGTTATTGTGTTTGCTTATTGCTGGAGCTCCAACTCTAGAATATGTTGAGATATTCTCATTGTTGTAGCATTTTCCTCATTTGGAATATTACATTTTACCCATTCTTGAGGAACAACTACAATGAGTGGTCTTTTTAGCCATCCTATTGACCTTATCATGTTCTGATCAGTTCTACTATCACCGGAACCATTTGCTACCCTTAATACCACTCGTTCCTCTAGGGGGAGTCAAATTTCAGCTCTTTTCTGACTCTTAAAAATTGAAAAGATTCCCAAGACTCTTGTTGTTTTGAACTCATTAAAGGCTGTGAAATATCATCTGCCTTGTATATGTTTACCCATTTTTTGGGATGGGATAGATTATTTACAAAAAAGGAATACCGTAGTCGAACACGGCTAAGAGGTTCTCTCAGATATTGTTTTCTACCTTTTTCGGATCTGTGAGACTACCTACGAAAAGGGACCTACTGGAGTTTTATTTTCCACTTATTTTCAAACTCTCTAAACATAAAAATATGTTGAGTTCTTCCCTTTTCATCCTCGTTAAACCTAAATGACATTGGGATCTGTCATCATGACGATAACCAAGTTCCTCCTTCCTAAGGCTCATAAAATGTACTAGGATAGATTTGTCCGAAGGAAAAACATATATGACAAGCATATGCTATCCTCTTCAATCTTGTGCAAAAATAAAGAGATAATCTCCAGAAATGGTGGGGGGAAATTGAAGTTATTCGTCAGTTGTGTCGGTAGTATGTCACTCTTGAACATGACACTTATCTGTAGTTCATGTCAGGTTGGGATATCTTCACTCCATCACTTTTCCTCCATGGGTTTGGGAAATAATTTTTCTTCTCATCTGATTACCAATCTTGTCAACATGACCTCTGATCCTATTTGAGTCAAATGCTTCCAAATTCCAGAGTCGTCTCGCTGATATGATTAAGAGAAAATTCTTCTGCATTGTGTACATTCCTTGATCCTCTGTTTTAGTCTTGATTAACACTCATATTACATTCTTTGTTTCGTGTCGATGATGAGGGATTCATTATGACCCTCCTTCGATGGATCACTGCCTGTCAACTTTAGCTCATTATCCGGGAAGTTGATCTAGAGACCCTTTTCTAGTACCTTAGAGCTTGCATACCCTAATGGAAAGTTTTTTTCATTCAGCGACAATTTCACTTTCTTGGCCTTCTATAAGGTGATTTCACAAGTGTTCAACTTCAGTTCTTTAATCACATCATGTGGATTGTACTGTTAGTACCTTGAGAGCCATTTTCATCATTGGTGGTTTCTCTCATGCCCATTATCAGTTTCTATCATTGACTGGTAATCGGGAAATTTTCCTTCATGTTCGACTTCAACTCATTATTCACATGCTTTAGATTGTACTTGATCGGGTCGTGATGAAGCGTAAGACCCTAGATTTTATTCTCTAGAGTCTAGGCTGCGAGGTGATATGATTTGTCCATGATTGGATACATGTTTCTTTCAGATGGATGGCTATGACCATACCATGAGTCTATGTGTGATCCTTCTCAGATGGATGGTTGCAACCATATCATGGTCTCTTTTACAGATGGCTGCGTCCATACCTTGATTCGTGTATTTTCATCATAGATTTCATTTATGTATATGTATCTATGATTTATTTGTAGGTCTCCTGATGACATCGTCTAGTTCCTTGCATGTACTCATAAATCATTTCACCCCTCACTCATGTTCGTAATTCATACTTTAGGGGGCATATGTTACACAAAAATTTGTCATCATCCCTATACTCCCTGTTCCTTGATCCTGGAGGATCCATACAGTGACCCTTGTGTACTTTCCAAGCATGGAATACATACCCCTGAACCACACTTTTTCTGCCAATTCATCTTCCTTTACAACTTTTCTAGAAGATCCATATAAAAACCTGGTTTTAAAGGTCAATGCTTTGTCTTAGTGTTTGACCCGCACTGATAACAGATATTTTCACTGAAACACGTGCCAATCAGTGCTCTGTCTTAATGTTAGACCCACATCGATCCTCTTTTGGAAAGTTTTTAAAATATAAACAAAGTTTCCATGACTAGAATATTTGTGAGGCGGCGAGCTGGAAGTTTGTTTTGAGGATATGGCTGAGGAATTCCCCCTTGGGCTTCTTGTTCCCAAGAAATAGGAACTACTCCAAAGGATAAGCTCTTTTCCCATTATTTGAGGGCCCATAACCTCCTCCTCCATTTTTATATAAGGATACTTCCTTCATCTCTACTACCTTAGTTAGAGTTAGCTAGAGAGGAGAAGCAATTATATATTTGGGAGAATAGTGCAGAGTGTGGGTTTTTTTGTGTGTTAATAACATAGTGAGATCTTGGACCTTTGTGTATGAGAGTGTTGCAAATGTGCTTGGATACAGACCTGCCAAAGGAGAGCCTCAACATCAAGGCTTGGTTGTAAACTCCCCTTGTCTTTATCATAATAAAATTCAATTGATGTTTATCTTCCACTCTCGTTTACATTTACAATGATATTTATAGCATTCCTTGATCAGTTATATAGGTTGTAATTGTTTTATGTTTGTCGTGGTGTGCATGCCTTTTCCTGCGTAAAAAAAAAAAAAAAAGACGAGCCAAAAAAAATGAAATGCAAAGCCTTACGATAGAATGTTAGATTTTCGGTTAGCCTTACCGGCAACTATCACTTTTTTCACTATTTCTGATTTCCCGAGATCGCACAAAGATGCAGGGAAAGAGCATACGTAGCAAAAAAATCCTTTTTTTCTGTTTTTTATTTTCCAAGATCGCACGCAGCGCACAACAAAGAGCATACACAAAGAAGAGGGTATAGATCCGGTAAATAAAAAAAACTATAAACCAAAAAAAAAAAAAAAAACCGAAATAAGCAGAACTATTGACAAATATAACTACAAAATAGAAGCTTTATACCTCCAGATCTAAACTGTCACAACTTGGGCAGCTGGAAACCTTTTCGCATGAAATGAAAGGCATTTCTCACTATAACAGACGCTTCGAACACAACCGAGCAGTTCTCCAAGCCGAAAAATGTTCATAAATAATAGATCTACAAAACGACATTCGCATGCTGTCAAATCGGCTTCGGATTTTGATCAACAACGGATGCGGCCCTCAAAATAGCTCTGATACCATGTAGGAATTTACAGGGTAAGTTCCGTAGATCAAGAAGCAAAGGTGACCACTCACAAACAGATCACAAATCAGTACACCAGTATAATAACGTGGTTAAAACCCTCAAAGAGGGAAACATTCCATGCCCTGAGCCAACGCGACCACTTCAGGGAATTTATTAATATAAAAATAAAAGTTACATATGTTTCTCTCATAAATGGTTATCGGATAAATGACCCTCCATGGCCTTTAAATAGAGATCATGGACCAATCCGGTGTTAAGCCACGGATCAAGTGCTGTTAATACCGAGGTGAGATATAACCATCATATCAATACAAATCGTGACTGTCAGATTATAAGTTACAAATGTACATGGTAAAGAAACACACTTTACCTAACTCTACACTAGACTAAGATATTCTTAACTATTTCCTATGTGTCAGAATATCCTAACATCTTGACTGTCAGTACAGGAAATCGAACTTTGGTAGCAGCGTGTATCGAGCCTGAGTAGAAAAATGGATCAAGAAGCTTCGACGGAAGATGATAACATAGTATCATAACAAGGTAGGTCATCTTCATTGCTTTGAATTTCATTTACAATCTAGGAAGGTAGATGTTAGTATGTTCCTTTAGTTGCTAGACCCACCCTATGGCTTGAGGGATCACCTTTATTCGTAGAGGGGATTTACCTGGACAACACCAAGGTTGAAGTAACTGTACCAAGAAGACAATGGACCAAGTAAATCACCAAAGAAACTATGTTATGTAGATCCAAGAAGACCATTGTAGCCTAATAAACCTGGTATGGTTCAAGAACCTAATTCACAATTTCAAGCTTATGCACATCCCTCTCAAAGTAATTGGAACACACTCCCTCCTTGGAAACCTTGGCCATCCCAACTCCAAAAAAAATATTAGCAACAAGGTTAGCAAGAACCTTATGGGAGAAATTCACAATATCCTCATTATTTTCCTTAATATCCTCTATGCCCAACTCCATGTTATCCCTACCATCCACCTCCGCCACAACCACAACCCCAACCATGTCCATCTCAAATATCCACTCCCACTCAACTACCTGTACCACCATTTCGAAACCCACACAAGGAAGTAGCTCAACCCACTTACAATGTTGAGGCACAACACTTCCAAACATATCCTCTTGATCTAAATGGTATTCATCTTAGTTCAAGAAATTTATTGCAAAAAATGTATTCTCTTGATGTCATTGAAGGACAACATCAAGAATAATAAGATTCAAATGAGGAGATCAACGATTCATGGGCTACACTTTATGGAGAGAAGACATTAGAATTAGATACTGAGACTATTCCCTCATATTTACCATCAAATCCTCCATGTGTTCAAGAGAACAATCAACAAAAAGAGGAATATTTGAATTTCATGGTAGAATAGGACATCCAAGATGATCCAAATGAGCAAGCTGACCAAGGTTATCACAACTATATTGAAATATGGCTCCATAAAATCATTAAGTTGCAACAACACACTATTCTTGAACAATTCTTCATCTCATCTCAGTCAAAGCATTCGGTATGTCATATTTAGGTACATGTCAAAGCATATATTTTGAGCCTCCACATGAGTTTATCTATCCTCTTGATGTTTACATGGATTCATTGGAAGTATTCCTATAATTTAAAGAGATTTTTTTTTTTCAAGTAGATTTGGATGGGAAAAAATAAAAATGTGGAAAAAGAGAAAAAAAGAAAAGAATAAAATCTTAGGTGAAAACCTCTTTTGAGGCACCTAATATTGGCTCACTAATTGAAAACCTCCATGAGGTGGTCAATGGGTTGGAAAAAACATAAAATCCAAGAAAAATAAAATATCCTAGGTGAAAACCTCCTTTGAGGTGTATAGGCAGACCTACTAGTTGAAAACCTCATTGAGGCAGCTAGTAGGCCTTAAAAAATAATATGAAAAAATGAAAAGAAAAAATTTATTTTCTCCATGTATCTCTCGCTGATTATTGCAGGTGCTCTCTAACCTTTGGAAGCAACAAAAAAAGTTGGCACCAAAAGAAAAAGTTGGTAAAAAATCTAGTCAAAGGAAGTCAAACTTGGACTTTTTCCTCCTTTTCTCAGATGCTCCAAAAGGAATAAGGTCATGCCAATCCATCACCCTCATCCATTTCCAACATCCACCCATCATTTCCAATATTTTCTCATTGATTTTCATCATTGTCCTAAAAGTTTACAGGAAGTCTTGTTTTTTCTACAGGAAGTCTTAGTTTTTAGCATAAAATTATTTTTATTATATCTCAAAAACCGTGCATCCATTTGTCGAGTTTTTTCCTTGGGATATGCATATAGATGATGGTAACATGCTCAAGAAATTTCAACAAATTTCAGTGCACACTTTGTGATAAATTGGCCTCCATCACCTACAACCATTTTTAATTTTTCTCGAGATTCATGGAGCCAATGAGTGAGATTTTTTATAGGGAGGTAGATAAGGATGATGATAACATGCTCAAAAAATTTCAGGTCAATCAATTCTACCATTTTGGATTTATGCATAAAACATTTCTGGTACAAGAGGGTTGTCCTGAAATGCTACAGGAAGTCTTGTAGCTGCTATAGGAAGTTACAATAAGCTACATGCAGGTGGATCGAGGAAAAAAAATCACAAAGGGCCTTGAGGTGTAATAAAATAAATGAGGAGAGTCTTCTCATAATTTCCTATCATCTTATAATCACTCCTCCATCTCAATCACAAGGGTTTTTCTTTCTAACCTTACCTTTTGTCACCTCTGTAAATTTCTAAAAGACACAAAGTTCTTGCACTCCATTTTCCGAGGCCACATCCCTTCCTCCAAAATATATAATAATCATACCATCACCATAATACCACCTTAAACTCTCCCTCATCACTTCTACAAAGTTATAAGCCTAAAATATGCAGAGAAAGAGGCTGCTACAAAAAAAGTAACTTCATGTAGTAAGCCCTGTGTAAGCACTAGAAAATCCTCGAAGATGGTTTTGACCAATCATGGATACCAATAATAATTGTGAGATGAATATAAAGATATTAATGACACAACAAGGAGGATCCTCCACCAGCATACATACACGAGAAGACTCAACAAGTTACCTACACACAGCAAATAGGTCAAGTTAAAACACCTCAAAAAGAAAGAAGACACAACAAATGATCAAACAGAAATACAAACACAATGATTCAATGCCAAAATAGCTCTAGCTCCAGCGTGCATCATCCTACAACAACTTGACCAGGAGGCAAGGCTTAGGTATGCAACTCTCTAACCTCACCCTTCAAATTTATTCTAGCTTAAGAAAAAATTAAAAGTGTGAGAAGGAAAGCTTTTTTATAGCAAAAATCGGTAGCAAAGAAACCTCGGCCTTATCTAGCATTTAGCTTTACTTTTCCACCAAGACACACACACATGGGGGAGAGGAACAAGACCAAAGTGAAGAGAACTTGATAAAGTGGGTGTTAAGCAGTTAGTTGTGATGGAAAACAAGGAGTGTCAAGGGGTAGCTGAGGGTGAATTCAGTTAACAAAAAAATCACTTTGAGTTTATTTTGCATGCAATGAATAAAAACAAAAAATATGGATCCACCACCCCTTGGCATGAAAATATTGGTTACTACAGGTGAAATAGATTTTCTACTTGAAGTTTCTACAGGAAACAAAGCTACTACAGGAAGTTGCTACAGGAAAAATAGATTTGCTATAGGAGAAAACAAAGATGCTATAGGAAGACAAAAGTTGTTGCAAAAGACCCTTATTTTGAGTAATCTAACCCCCAAACCCTAGGATTCGAAGTAAAAAATCCAAAGGAAGGGTAAATACATATGTTTCCAATATGTGAACATGAAGCCTGCAAAAATTTCATTTTTTTCAGTAGTACAACCTATGGGGAAATTTTGATAAAAGTTTATAAATTAAAAAAAAAATGAAATGTGGATGTTTCCTTTGAATTAGCTTGATAAGAAAGGGATTTTGTAATTATTTTTGGGTGAGCATTAAATAAACCTTCCTCCAGGAAATATAATAAAATTTTTCAATTTTCCTCTATATTAAAAATCATCATTACACAAAATTATCTAAAACTTTTAACTGAAATAGAGAATAGCCTTTCCAACTTTGGAAAGTTGTATTGAAGGCTATGGGGGGTGGATCTAACCATAAAAATCCCACAACCAATTATAAGGAAAAGAATAATCTAATGAAGAATCAGAATAATATGGAGAAGAGGGAGATGATCCAAAAGAAAAACTCAAGGAGGAAGGAGGAGAGAAAAAAATTGTGCTAAAATCAAAATAACAGTGCCTAAAGAGACCATATCAAAACTGAGAACTCCAAATCCCATTAGGTATTCATATAGGAAAAAAAAAGAGAAGAATAATGCAACAAAAGGCAAGAGGGCATTCACCATCAAAATAGAACTCAAACCACAATGATGAAAATAGGCTTTCCAAAAGGTCTCTAATCTCTTTCTAGCTTGTGTCTGAAGCCTAGAATATGCTATAGAAAGGTAAGAGGAAAAAAATTAAGCATGAGGTGCAATTTTTCTTAATCTTTGATAAATGTTGTGATGTGATACATAATTCTATAGGTCTAATATAGGATGCTCTAAGTTTCTACATGATCACATTTGAGGTCATTTTGATGGTTTCAGAGGCATCCAAAAGATGGAAAAAGGTAGTAGGAGGTTGGAAAATGATGTGGAATAACTTTCCAAACTGAAAATTATTCAAGAACCAATATTCCACAAGGGAAAAAGGGCAGGCTAATGGTCTCTAGAAACACTGTTATTTTTCTATATATAAATAGATTTGGAAAAAATAAGTGAAAACGAAATGTGAATCCAATGGACCAAAAAGCAAATAGAGTTCACTTTCAAAGAGGAAAGTTTTGTTTTTGTGATTTAAACATTGCTAAACAATCATGAAAAGAACAACTACATTTTTGTTCTTTCCTTGTAAAACCTAAAACCAAGCTTCTTAAGAGAAAGTATTGAGGAATGTACAAAAGAGAGGTTGCCAGGGCCATGAAGGAGACACATTTAGGTCACTAAGTTGCTCAGAGGATGACCAACACTTTAAGTAGGGGGATATGATGGGCCTCCAAATTAGACATAAATTAATTTCTATCTAACCTTTCTTAGGTACATAAAGGATATATTAAATCTCTACTTCTACACTTAATAATGTGTTTTAATATTTAATATGTTCGTAGGAAAATTTAGAGATAATTGCAT
Source organism: Pinus albicaulis (assembly GCA_034641835.2). Classification (NCBI taxonomy): domain Eukaryota; kingdom Viridiplantae; phylum Streptophyta; class Pinopsida; order Pinales; family Pinaceae; genus Pinus; species Pinus albicaulis. The sequence continues at coordinate 863,500,147 of CM076584.1, read as the reverse complement.
ATTTGTGCCTAACATTATTTGTTTTTGAAGGATATCGTGAGAATATTGGGTAGATTATGAAGATAAGGAGAAGGATATAATTTACGGACTTGATCCCTACTACAGGAGGATAAATATTGGAGAATAAATGAACAAAATATCAGGAAATTATTGAGAGATTCTCGAACTCCAGTGATTGATAAAATCTAGGAATGTGTTCCGTGTCATTTAATGCAAACTCCTAATGTTGGGAACCAAATCCACTATTTGAGGGATTTTGGACGGGAAATATTCCTCCTTTCAAGGATAATTATTCCTTGTCCTTTTTTATAAGTACCAATTCGAATTGGCCTCTAGGGCATGTTGTTGGCTTAAGGGGTGCTGACCCAAGTTCGGTGTGCAAGGTTTGCCAACAAACCCCTATACTACTAGCCCTTTCGGCAGTGACTTTCTTTCGCAGGTCACAGTCTCACCTGAAGTAGTATGGGTGGGTGCTGGAACCAAGTTTCTGCACCCTGAGAAAGGAAGGGTAAGGCAAGCAGAGCTACGTTCTGTTATGTGATTCCTAGATTACTTGGTTCTTCATAGGGCTAAGTATGTATCTATTTGCATCCACGTACACTAGATCTATAATTATATACTTTCTATAACATCAACACAGTATTATATAAACATAGTAGAACAGATCTAGATCCAATCATTCAGTACATAGATCTTCGCAGTGAAAAGACAGAAAATACATAGCACATCAATTATCAGCAATTCATACAATAGTACTCACAAATTCAGATCTCTAATAATCCTTCGCATTCATTCATTCATCAATATTTCCTTACAATTCCCTTCCCAACCTGCGCACATAGTAGCAGGGTCCACACACATCTAGACTAGGATCTCCGCGCACACAGCTAGTAGGAGTCCATTCCCCAAAACCGAAACAGACAGCTTAAGCAACATATCGCATCAATAGCTCATCAATTCTTATCCTTTTTGATACAAAATACATCTCTATTTATAACAATCTATCTCCGAATTTCCTACAGTCCGCAACCCATGGTTTTCGGACCCCTAGTTTACCCTTTGACCCTTTACAATTTGTTCGGAGCTTTGACCCACCCCAAAACCCTGCGCTATACTAAATATAATCAAAAGTAATCAAAGTGGACCAGTTTCACAGCTTGTTAGGAGACCCTGTTCCAACAGTCCCCCAACACAATCTTGTGACTCATCCCAAGTCACTGCGGTGGTGTGGCTTTGATTTGCACATGCAAAGTATCCAGAGTGCGGACAAGCAGAGGGAGTACGTCCAAAATTTGGGCTGCAACTTGCTGTGCAATGTTGACCAACGTCATGGAGGTAGGCCCATCTGTATTCGTAGTGACCCATTCTAACAGACAGTGGAGGCATGCGATGGCGAACTGAGCATCGTGTGTGAGATGGAATGCAGTACCAGACCATGGCTTCAACCATTTTTTAACAACTTTCTTGGAGTGTCGAAGGTCCTCAATCCTGTCCATGGCGGCTAGGCACTGCATGGAAATGGGGGAAGGTGTGGAGGCTTGGACTTGATCCAGAATAGCTTCTCACTACTGTAATTTCTGCTGGATATGCTGAATCATGGAATGGTGTTGCACTACTATCCATAGCTCTGTAGTTGTTTCTACCAATTGTGCTCCCTACATCAGCTGCTCCTCAATGATATGCCTTGCGTCTGTGACCACGGAAATCCACAGGGCCCGGAATTTTGGAGGTATGTCGTACTGCTGCTGCTTGTCCTGATCATGACGGTGAACCTCACAAATCACTCTAGAGGATAGTCTTTGTAGCTTTGAAATAAATAGCTGTGCTAAGTCTAGTTGGACTTCCCCAGTAATTAGGTCAAGAGTGCGAACTATGGCAGCGCGAGGGAGTGAACATACATTTCATCTGATGGGTGGCGCTCGAGAGCTGCAGAGACGTCGCAGCATGTTCCTGTACCTCAATGTTCCTTCTGTGTGGGGGTCGCAGACAATATGCTCTGTCAAAGGCCTGTGCTCAGTTCTAGAACTGCACTCAGCAGTCTCAGTTTCTGTTACAGTTCTTTCGGCGGGGCCGAGTCAATATTTTAACAAAAAGGCGAACAGTACAGAGAATATGGATGAACACAAAAAACTGAAATGCGGATAGCCAGAGCCTGTTGAACGGTGAGTAAATATCCAAGCGCGAAGTTTTCCAACCATCATCACCCCATCCGAATTTATTAAATGGCAAAGGAGTTCATTTGTGGCACGTACCCTTAATCCTTTGGACTGTTCTTACCATTAATTGCTGCATTGACGAACTGCTGCCTGTTTTTCATACTTGTGGAGGTCTTTTCTTATGAAATCAGGACATGTTGATGGTTATGCTTCATGCCCTTGGTTATGTCCATGGAATGTCAGACCATAGATGATGTTTGTATGTCGTTTTCATACCTGGAGTGAGGGTTGAGGCGAGGTGTATCTGCTAGTTGGTCAGCAGTCTTGTCGAGGCCTTTATTTCACTCGTGGGTAGGACGTCCCTGTGTGAGAAAGCTGTGTCATACATATTTATGTCATTTATTACTTGAGATGTTTGCATATTTTCAGATAGTTCTGTAATCCTATGCATACTGAGGTCTGTGGTACTCTGGCAAGTCTATTTGGGCAAGGTTCGAATGCACTCTTGAGTGCTTCACATCAGCAGGTATCCATGTCGGTCAACTGACCTCGAAGCCCACCTGGCCACAGGGGTTCCTATGTGCAGGATCACCCTACTCTAGTACTTTCCCTGAGTAAAGAATACCAGTCCTTGCGTAGGTGTTTCGCATAGTGTTAGCAATAGTGCTTCTGTCCGATGTTCCGTGGGACTCTTCGGTTCATCAGGTTATTGATCTTCACCTACATCTTCCTGCAAGGATGAGGTTCTTTCTGTGGTAGAGATGTGACGGAAATTCCTGATGGTCTGAAGGCTTCAAATCATTGAAACCTCATGCAACTGACCTTACCAATTCTCCAACTCCTCATCGGAGTCGGAAAAACACCTTTTCCCAACAGAGCATTCCTTCATCTGTGGGGTTAACCTGATCTTCGTCATGCACATTTCTCTTATAAATGTGATACAATTCCTCCTTTTCATAGGCTAGCTCTATGTACCGTGCACCATGTCTATTGCCCAGTCCAGTCCAAGGAGCATAGGGTAGGGGTCCACATCTTCTACTATTTCTATCACTTCAAAATCAGCAAGGACCAATACCCCTGCGATGTCCACCATGACTTACGGTAACCTACCCAGAGGGATGATCTTTTGTTGATTTTCCATTCGTAGTTGAATAGTGGACCATTCCAACTTAGGCTCTCCCATTCATTTCCATGTTAGTTTTGGTAAGACGTTCGCATCTGATCCAAGATCTAAGATAACCTGATCCATCTCATAGTCTACGATCTGTGCACTCAATCACATCTCTCTTACGGTGCATTTCTTATGGCTATACAGCTTTTGTACGTCCTTGGTCTCAGGAATCAAATTGGGCCAAGCTGTGCAGGTATTCAGTAATGCTAGGAGATTTTCTACGGCCTACGGATTCCTTAGTAACTTCAGACATGCCTTTAAAAAGGGCTCAACTCCTTCTTCTATCTGAGGCTGTGTGGAGGCTGCCAATGGTTCTTGTTCTTTGAATGACACTCCTTCCCGAGGGGCAAGTCCTCCCTTAGCTCCCAGGGTGACCAGCCCACTACGTGTCATGAATTTTACACTCGGGTCCGCCTTCCTTAACTCGGTGTTAACTCTTTGTACTTTCTGCGTCGGGGTGGGCTTCTTTTCCTGCATCTTGGATATTAAAATTGGGCAGGCTTCTACCTCATGATCCAGCTATCTACAATACTTGCACGATGGCCTGGTGGGATTAGGGAATTCTCTAGAAAATTTCCCTATATCCCCACAGTTATAAGAGATTAGCTGCCCACGTCCCTGACCTGCTCTTCCTCCCCGACCTCCTCTGCTTCGGGCTAGTGATCCTCCAAAGTGCGCAGCAAGTATTGGCGACACAGGGTCCGATTTCACCCTATATAAGTTCCCACGATCCATCATTAAGTCATATGTGTGATAGTTATGCTCATCATGTCCCATTGATCGGCATAATCGGTACCATTGTTGCTTCAGTTCTGGGACATACGCACCTAGCCAGGGGCAGTGGTTTGTATCATGTAGTCCTGCTACCCGACATTCATCACACCAAAGCACAGATCTAATTGATCCTAGTCTCAACAGGATAGGTTCTCTACTTGCCCCTAGGCGTATCAGACTGGGTCCTCCTTCTTGCATATAATCGGTCAGCATAGGACACTGATCCTTCGTATGGCCAGACATTCAGCATCGTATGCACCAAAGGTCTACGTAGATGTCCTTTCCTCATTCTTTTCGCAGGTTCGGTATCTCCATATGCATAGCCCCAAGTTGTTCCTAGATTTTTTGTACCCCTACTGACGTATCTTCCCAGGGTGTAGCTTCCAATTTCATGGCAACTTCCACAAATTTCTCCTGCGATTCAAAGGTCTGATGACTCATTGGTGTGCACAGGTGAGGTAATAACATAGCTATGAACCACTCCGTATGTTTTTTACCATCATATTCAAACCCTCCTTCCCTAATCACCTTCTTCAATCACTGATCAGCCTCCCATACTGACTCAGATGCACCTTGTTTTAAGTCCTTTACTTCCGCTACCAATTGGGAATAAGAATTAGGATTTCGGAATTGTTGCTTCAGAGCATATTTGATATCTTGAATGGATGTGGTCCCATTCTGAGCAATGTATCACATATACCAGTCCAGAGCTCTGTCTTCGAATGCTAAAGATAGCTGCGCCCTCTTTATCGTGTCGCTGGCCACACTTTTCGCATTCTAGATAGAGTCTGCCACAAACCAAAATTGGTCCATATCCTCATCTCCTAGCCCCTTGAAGGTAGGCAGTTTCAGGTGCGCAGCCATATCACTCTCTATGGAGGCTGGTGGTATATGAAAATTCTTACCTTTGTGTGGCCTAAGTAGCGATGTACCTGGGGGATCTTGCGCAATTGGTTCCTACAATGGATTGTAAGCAGATCTCCCTCCGTCAAGGTTGGTCTGATAGTATTTACCACTGCGTGTTGCGCTTCTATCTAGATCCGAGGTCATTCAGTCTGTATGACTACACAAGATGCTCTTTTCGCACAGTAATTTCTTGATCAACAATGGTAACATCCTCAGAAACTTGCCTCGAAATCCCTTGAAGAATCGTCGTTCAACCTCAGAGTATGATACAAATTGATCAATGGAAAATTCTGTCACAAACCCTCCCAGCACACTATCCACCTAGTGATCTACCATGCATGTGATATTATTATCATTTTTTTCAAGCTGTTCTAGCAACTCAGGGGTCCACAGAGTGACCCGCTCATCCTTCCATCACTTTTGGAATTCCACCAGTCTAGCCAACCACTCCTGGAGTTCAATTGCAAAGGTCACAAAGAATATTTCATTGCTTTCAGTAAGGACGTACCTATTTTTCCACCTTTCCGCCGTTAACTTCTCTCTTTGATTTTATTTTATTACAAATTCCTGGATCTGTCTTTCGAACCAGTCTTCGATCTCTTTTCTTTCAGGTTTCCAGTATTCTCTTTTCATTACCAAATTCCTCTCTCAGACTTATTCTGGTCTCGGAAATGGTACCATTTGTTGGCTTGAGGGGTCCTGACCCAGGTTTGGTGTGCAAGGTTTGCCAGCAAACCCCTATACTACTGGCCCTTTCAGTAGTGACCTTCTTTAGCAGGTCACAGTCTCACCCGAAGTAGTATGGGTGGGTGCTAGAACCAGGTTTCCGCACCCTGAGAAAGGAAGGGTAAGGAAACCAGAGCTTCATTATGTTATGTGATTCCTAGATTACCTAGTTCTTCACAGGGCTAAGTATGTATCTATTTGCATCCACGTGCACTAGATCTATAATTATATACTTTCTATAACATCAACACAATATTATCTAAACAGAGCAGAACAGATCTAGATCCAATTATTCAGTACACAGATCTTCGCAGTGAAAAGATAGAAAATACATAGCACATAAATTATCAGCAATTCATACAATAGTACTCACAGATTCATATCTCTAATAATCCTTTGCATTCATTCATTCATCAATCTTTCCTTACAATTCCCTTCCCAACCTGTGCACACAGCAACAGGGTCCGCACACAGCTGGACTAGGATCTCCGCGCATACAGCCAGCAGGAGTCCGTTCCCCAAAACCCAAACAGACAGCTTAAGCAACATATCACATCAATATCTCATCAATTCTTATCCTTTTCGATGCAAAATATATCTCTATTTATAACAATCTATCTCCGACTTTCCTATGGTTTGCAACTCATGGTTTTCGGACCCCTAGTTTACCCTTTGACCCTTTACAATGCGTTTGGGGCTTTGAATCACCCCAAAACCCCTGCACTATACTAAATATAATCAAAAGTAATCAAAATGGACCATTTTCGCAGCTTTTTAGGAGACCCCATTCCAACACATGTATTTTTTAGTCTTCTTGTAGAGAAAACTTCTTGTTTAGCAGCTCCATTTTCATTTCTTCTAGGGATGTGCTTCGATTGAATCAAATAATGAATACTGGTGCCATTTTTAGCTTCTAAGGCTTGGTTTATTCCATAAGACTCTGAGTCTCCTTTGTATTGGCCATCCAAGGAGCCTCAGAGCCCTCTTGCACAATTTATTTATGTTATTTTCACTTTTTATTTACATGCATCTCTTATTCTTGTTTTTCCCATTTCTGTATTTAGTATTGATGTTTTTCTTGTTCTAGGATTGAGTTAAATGATTTAAGTAACTTATTTTTCAAGTTATTTAAATATTCAAAAGAATTATTCATCCTTAGAATACATTTGGAATTTCATATTCATCATTGATCTACTTGGTTTAGTTGCTAGTTCACAAATATAGGAATTCTGGAAATGCCTTGTAGCAAAATAGTAATAATTTTCTGCTATTTTTTATAATTGGTTAATGAGCTTCATTTGAGTTTATTCCTCTTATATTAGATCATAAAAACATTCAAGTTAATAAAAAAAATTACCCCCTTTCATTTACACTTTATTAGGTTAGGAATTTGATGGGTTAACTAGCTAACTAGTTCTTGAATTTCTAGTTTTTAGAGTAGTAACTTTCTGTTATTTTATAGAACGTGTGAACGGGGATATTTTGGAGTGATTCCACTTGGAATGGAGACCTAATGCATCATAATTAATATAAAAAAATTCTAATCCAATTTTAATTGATTTACTTAGTCATTCAGTGAGTTATCTCTAAAACATAACTTCCTGTAGCAAAAATAGAACTTCATGTAGCACTCTTGTAGCACATGTAAAATTGACTAGATTTGCTGCCAAATCTTGTTTTTGTCTATTAGGCTTGAATCAGGACCCCTAGGATATAAATCCATGATTGAGGAAGAATAAACACCACTTAGGATAAGCATTTTTACAAAGTAGATTAGGCCTATTTATTTTAATTCACGCTCTTAGGATTTCCATTACAAATTGTTGTTCTTGCCTAGGATTAATTTCTTTTCAAATCAACACTTCCTTTTCTACAATTATTTTAGGATTTGATTTCATGAAATTCACTCCATTACACCATATCAGAAAAACAAGGACACATTGTATGTTGCACATATAGTGTTTATACCTTTTAATTTTGTACGAACCTCGGGTTGATAATTAAAGTTGGTAGCCTTGGGAGTTGCAGCATTCTCATTGCAATACTCAGGCTCATCAATAAGTATAAAACACAGTATTCATCAATCACATAAAGGTAGCTGGAGAATTATTCAAACCAAAAGGAACTACAACAAACTCATAATGTCTATAACTATTTTGGAAAGTTGTCTTGTGAATTCCATCTTATTTAATGTGTACCTGATGATATCTTGATCTCAGATCAATATTAGAGAACATTGTTTCTCCCTTCAACTAATCGAACAAATCATCAACCCTTGGCAACGGATACCTATTCTTGATGGTCTCTTTTATCAACTTCCTGTAATCAGTGCATAACCTAAGAGTACCATATTTCTTCTTCACAAACAATATTGGTGCACCCCAAGGTGATACACTTGGCCTAATGTATCCCTCATCAAGAATTTCCTCCAACTTCACCTTCAACTCTACCAACTCTGATGTGCTCATCCTATAAGGTGCCTTAGATGTTGGTGCTGCCCCTCATACCAACTCAATAGAAAATTATACTTCCCTGTGAGGTGGAAAATTTGAAACATTTTCAAGAAATACATCCTGATAAATGTTGTATAACTGGGTGCCTGCTCAAAACATCTTCACCCTCAACTTCCTTACCTTTGTCACTAGAAATTTCACTACAAATAACACACACCCTTTCTTGTGACAACGCTTGTCCTGCATAGTTGTAACCATCATAAATGATGTTGCTTCCTTCTCACCCAACAAGACTCTTTTTTTGTTTAAGTCCCTATATTAATAGTGTATTCCATTATTATGTTAGTGTAGCTCCACTTATTGTTATTGTTGTACCCCTGTAACCCCCATATTGTTATTATTGTGCCCTTACATTATTATTGTTAGGTCAGCTAGGATTACATTGTGGCCCACTAGGATTATATTGTGGCCCCATGGACTCCTATATATAGAAAGGAGGTTTTGTAAATTGTATCATCCAAGAATTGTTCATTTATGTAATGTATTGGAGGTTTCCCCCTCGAAGTGGCTCATTTTTAAGGCGTTGATATCTCTTTTCTTCTCTTTTTGGAGCTGGTTACACAACATTTGGTATCAGAGCTTTGGATTCTAGGGTTTCGCTGCTCCAAATAGGTCATCGTGGAATTTTCGCTATAAATTTTTTTATACAAAGTTTCAGAAGCTGAAATTTTTAGGGTATGAAGTTGAAATCCTGAGGAAGCTTGTCTAAAAATTTCATAGCTTGGTTCGCAATATTTTTGGAGATATCATCTGTGGAAGTTCGGTCTTTGTTCAGGCTCCTAAACAGGTCATCGTGGAATTTGCGCTATAAATTTTTTTCTACGAAGGTTCAGAATCTAAAATTCATATGGTGCGAAGCTGAAATACTGAGGAAATGTTTCAAAAAATTTCAGAGCTTGGTTCCCAATATTTTTGGAGATAAGATCTGTGGAAGGTAGTGCTTTTTCAGGCTCCTGAATTTCATCTCAAAGAGGTGATCGTGGGAAAAGTTCAATAACTCTCTCTCTGGGCATCGGATTGGAGTGCCGTAAAAAGTGGTCACAAGTACATGGACTTTAGTTTCTTAGCTGTCAATTTTAGAGGTGAATAACAAAACAGTGACACGTGGCAAGTCGTACAAGTTTTCTATACTGAACTAGTCCATAATTAGGTCATTGTGGGAGATTGGACATAACTTTGTCTTGGAGAATCCAAATCAAGTCAGACCTGTGGCATTCAAAAGAGAATTTAGAGGGATACTTCAGTGCTGAATTTTAGATATTGAAGAGCCACAATCACAGAGATAATCCAATTTCAATATCGAGCTCCTCAAAAGAAAGAAAAAGGTGTGTATTTTTTTTTCCAAATTGCATAAGTCTTGTTTGAAAAATCAATTTGAATTGATTCCAAAGGCATTTTGTAGAATGGATATCAGTATTCGGTTCTAGAAGATGCCTCATAAAAATAATTCAACACCGACTAAGCCTTCAGAAGGCTCTACTATGACTCATGAAGATGAAGAATTTCAACATGATCTATCAAAATTACAAGAGCAAGTGCAACAAGTTTTGATCTTACGAAGAGCAACTGAAGATGACATAGATGGTTTAAAAGAAGAAATGAAGGCTAAGTTGGATTGTTTGAAGGATCAAATAATAGCTAATATAGATGATAAATTAGTGGAAGATCACATCGAGCATCAACAACAAGTTCTCCAACTCTCGAAGGATAACCTGAATTTGGCACAAAATCTAATGAAGCAACTGGAAGATCAACATCACATCGAAAGAAATTTTGAAGTAGTCACAAAAATAAGAACTCGACAAGTACGATCAATTTTAGAGTATCTTAGCAAGTGGAAGAACTTTCCTATAGAAGATTCCACATGGGAGGATGAGAATTTTATACAGAAGCATCAAAAAATAATCAAGCGTTGACGACAACACTTGTTTGAAGGACAGGGGCATGTTAAGTCCCTATATTAATAGTGTAGTCCCTTATTATGTTAGTGTAGCCCCCTTATTGTTATTTTTGTACCCCTGTAACCCCCATATTGTTATTATTGTGCCCTTACATTATTATTGTTAGGTCGGCTAGGATTACATTGTGGCCCACTAGGATTATATTGTGGCCCCATGGAATCCTATATATAGAAGGAGGTTTTGTTCATTTGTATCATCGAAGAATTGTTCATTTATGTAATGTATTGGAGGTTTCCCCCTCGAAGTGGCTCATTTATAAGGCGTTGATATCTCTTTTCTTCTCTTTTTGGAGCTGGTTACACAACATTGTTCCTCATTGTCATCCAAGCACTCAATATCCTTTTCATAACAATCCACCTTGGTCCTGTGAAGATATAGACAATCTATACCAAAAATCATGTTATACGATCTTATTGGTAATACATTTAGATGTGCTAAGGTAGGAATACCATTCAATTCAAATGCACAAGCTATTGCCAATGATGAAATCTCTTCTTGGTACCTGTAGCCAACTCCGCTAACCAAGAATCTGCATGCACTTCTTTATTCAAACCACACTTATCCACCAGGTCATGATTAACATAACTATAACTAGATCCAGGGTTAATCAAAATAGAAACAACTTGATCACAAAGCTTATTTTCCATCTCAATAATATGTAGAAAATATAACCAAGGGATTAAATATGGTATTATAATGTACTAAAAAAAGATATTGGATCCTTCTACAATTTTTAGAAACAAAACATGATTGCACAACCACATAACAAGTAAGAGAAAGAAATCAATCGATCATCCAACACAAGATGTATCTGTTGATGTTTTGAGCATTGGGGTAGCATTGGATGTGCTCTAGCTCCCACAATTTGTGGAGGGACTAGATTACATGAGTTCTCCAAGACCCAGAAAGGGATTTGGGAAATTCCATCCAGTTTGGGAGATAATTAATTAATTAATATTTTTAATTAAGGACCCTAAGTCTAACTTAGGAAAATTAAAATATTAAAGGTAATTAATGTAATCATGTGATGGAAATTACTCAAGTCACATGGATCAATATTTCTTTTAATCTTAGCCATCGATTCAATATTAGATCGTGGTCATTTTTTTCCCAATGAGAAAGTATAAAGGAAAGGCTTGGGGTCAGTTGGAGAACATACACACAGAGACAGAGCATTATGACTAAGCTAAAATTTTAGGGCAGGTTTGCTAAGAATTTTAATAAGTGCTTTAGAGGCAGAGAGGGGTAGTATTGGCTAAGGGGATGATCTGATCTCAGTGCCAAGAATCAGCAAGAGGCAGAGAGGCAGCAACCAGGAGCAGCACAGAGGAGCAGGGGCAACAACAACAACTATGCAATAGTTGTGCAGTGTAGAGGGATTCAGCCGCTATGTAGGTGCTATGTAGGCCTAGAAAGGGCAGTGTTGAGCCAACATGATACCTCCAGGGTTACATAGAGGCCATCCAGGGTAGCATAGGGACTGCGTCACCCAATATAGGGTTACACGGCCCTCTCTAGGCCAGTGCAAAGGCACACAGAGGCTAGCAGGGTTGACACATGGGCTTCAGGGGCAGCGCTGGGGTTTCTAGAGGCAGAAAGTGGTTGATTCCTGTAAATCCCATTTGAGGGTGTCGATCAGTCAATTTTTCAATCTCCAGAACATCAGGCTAGCTGTAGATCTATTTGCTCTATCGGGTTAACTAGTAAGGTGCCCAAATTTTTTGTATTAAAAAACTACTTAATAATATAAACCCTCAAGCAGCCAGAAGACTAATTTTCCCACATTGGGTTTTTCCAGGGACATTTGTCCAGAAGATATTGTGTGTCACTTTGTCTGTGTGTGTGTGTCTTTTTCTTAAATCTGAATTAGTGAAATTCTGTTATGTGTTTACTTCGATGTTAATTTGAATTTTCAACATTAATAACTTGATTAAGTATGAGAAGAATAACCAGATCTAACAGTAGGGTTTCTGCATAAAGTAATATTCAGAAATTTTCACAATATATGGGTAAAGAAACTCCTCAAAACCTCTTTATATCTATATTTCATATGGTCAAGATCATGAAACAATACAATGTTATTCCTCACACTGACAAACCTTTGCACTCTGCTGACTATCTCACTTTGATCTTGCTCGAATCTGGCTTGCAATCTAAGCAAAATTGGTCAAGTATTTAACCTTCTTATTGCCTCTTCCTAGCCTGCGATGCTTACGCATTCTTGGGATAATTGAGCCCATATTAATTAGGAAATTCCCAATTAATAATTGCAAAATCCTTCAAGGCCTTCCCGATGACCTCATGCATGACCTTTATAATTTTCTAATAGTACAACTGATAGATATATTCCCTTTAACCTCAGTCTCAACTGGGCCTTGCTTAGAACTTACATGCAACAACTATTTATAGAAAATTACTAGTTAATTGATTGATCACTAATTATGAATTAAATCAGATTTAACTCACTGGACCTCTCACTAGCTCATCTCTCGGTTAGAACTAGTTAAACTAATTTTAACTCAAATAATTGAGTTAACTAATTACAACTCACAAATAGCTATATTTGGACCCCCTAAAAATAGAAAATTCCTTTGCATGCCTCCTCTTTGACCTATAACTCGAATTTCCCAAGCTATATAAGTATTCCTAACTCAGTTAACTAATACAAGTTGTCATGCGATGAAATTACAATTTTCTTCCAATTTAATTAAGGGAAAATTAAAGCATAAGCCTCATATGGTACCATTTCTGGGTGCCATTTTATGGATGCCAATTTCACTCTTTCTTTTTGTAAATTTCAACACTCCCTCTCAACAAGAAAGGAATTCAATCTATCCCAATCAGGTGCCTTTGGAATGTTCTGCATGCAACACTTCTCTAGTGTTTTTTTCTTCCGAAACTCTTGAAACTAAATAGCCTCCAAAATAAAAGTAGAATCGATATGATTCATCTGTCATCAATCATACCAGCTACTACATTGTCTACCAAAATCTATGCGTTGCTGCTGACTCTGCATATGTTCCCTCCACACTGCTGGAAAATCTGATCTTCTCTCCAATATATAACATCTGTCACTCTAATTTATGTATTCATAACATCTGATTGCATCAATTCTACTGATCCTTCCTACTATTGTGTACCGTGGGATCCTTGTAGCCAGTCCTGATCCATGAGACAAGCCATCTCAATGGATCCTTCCTAAATGTCTTCTCTTGGGATTATATTTGCACATCGCCCCACCTCTCACCTGAAGGTATGGTTTCATGTGCTCCCTTTGCCCATCTAGATCAAAATTCCCCCTTACTAGAGGTCTCTGCTTGAGTGGACGCCTCTACTCAGTTTCCTCTCTACTTCTTCAATTGTGGTTGCTCCACAACCTTCTGAAACTTCTTTTGAGGCTGCATGTTGAGAGGTCATTCATGTTCCCTCTCAACCCCCAAGTCACTAACATCTGCTTTTCTCCTCAATGCTTTTCATGCATCTTTGACCTCGATAACATACATGTTTTTGACTTTTTCACCGATCTGTTTCACCTGTCTCCTGGCGATGTTTCTAAGGAACACCTTTCCTTTTCTAAATATGACATCATAACCACTTTCTTCCAATACCGCTATGGAGACAAGATTCTTATTTAGTCCTAGAACATACAGAACATTTGTCGGTTTGAGAGGGGAGCTATAATCCATATAACTGGTAACTGTACCTATGTCAATCGTGATATACCTCTCGTCATATCCAAACTCTATGTTTTGTTGGAGGTCCTTCTACTCCAAGACACTGAAGAGATCTCTATTCCATGTCATATGGAATGAGGCACCACTATCTAGACACAACATGCATCCCATTATAATGTTGGTCATGCATGTAATGACAGTAAAATCAAGCTCAAACTATGAAGTTAGCGCTTCACCCGTTGCTGCTGTAGGGTCCTTCTTTCTTGGCTTCTTCTATGGAAAGTTCGAGGCACAGTGCCCGTGCTCATGACAGTGAAAATACTTGATCTTGGAAAAGTCTCTATTTCCCTCTTCACCTTGGGAATTCTTTCCCTTGACTTTATTTCCTTTTCCAACCAATGAAAAATATTCTTCTTTGTATTTTCTGGAGGTCTCGTCTCTAGTGCTCTGCCTTATCTCTTGTATTCCCAAGTCAGACAAAAAATTCTCCTAGTTTGGTAGCTTCTCCCTCCCATTCACAGATTCTTGGTAACTATATCAGCTCTTTGGAAGGCCTAGAAGTGCTAGGTTCACCAAATCATCATAAAAAATAGTCACCCCAATACTTCCAAGCTCATCTCGACACTATGTGAACTTCTGCAAGCATTTATGGATCGTGTTTCCCTCCTCCATATTGATCTTTTTGAGCTTTTCCTTCAGCGCCAACTTCCTGTGGTCACTACTATTCTGAAACATATTTGTCAAGTCCTTCCACATAACATATGGATTTTCCTTCTCATGGAGACTCGAGACAATATGATCTCGAACTCGCTCTAACAATATCCTTCTCGGCTTTGCTACCTTCTTCTGCCATGCATCAATATTTTGATCACTTGTTGTTGTGGGCATAGGAATATCAGTATCTATGAATTCCTTCAATTCGTTTTCCTCCAATGCTACCTCCACCATGTCCTCCCATGCTATGTAATTCAAATTTCCCTCAAGAGAATATTCAAGTCTCAAGACATTGGAAGACATCTTGATTTGTTGTTAGATCTTGAAGAATAAATCTACAAATTTGAATATGTTCAAGATAAAACTATGTTCCCCTCTTCTATTGTGATTCATGGCACTATGATAGCATATAGAAAATCTAACCAAGGGATTCAATATGATATTATAATACAATAAAACAAGATATTGAATCCTTCTACACTTTTCTAAAAAAAAACATGATCGTATAATCACATAACAAGAGAAATAAATCAATCGATCGCACAACACAAGATGTATCTGGGGAAAGAAACTGCTCAAAACTATTTATATTTCATATGGTCAATATTATGAAAAAATACAATGGTATTCCTCACACTGAGAAACCTTTGCACTCTGCTGACTGTCTCACTCTGATCCTACTCGAATATGGATTGCAATCTAAGAAAAATTGGTCAAGTATTTAACCTTTTACTTACCTCTTCCTAACCTTCCTTGCTTATGCATTCTTGGGCTGATTGAGCCCCTATTAATTATGAAATTATCAATTAATGATTGTGAAATCCTTAAAGGCCTTACTAATGAACTCATGCATGACATGTACAATTATCTAATGGTACAAAATATAGATCTATTCCCTTTAACCTCAGTCTCAACTGGGCCTTCCTTATAACAGACATGCAACTATTTATAGCAAATTATCATTTAATTTGATTTATCACTACTTGTGAATTAAATCAGGTTTAATTCATTGGGCCTCTCACTAAATCATCTCTTAGTTAGAATTAGTTAAACTTACTTTAACTCAAATAATTGAGTTAAATAATTACAACTCACAGATAATTATATTTGGACCACTTGAAAATATAAAATTCCTTTGCATGCCTCATATTTGACCTCTAACTCAAATTTCCTAAGCTAACTAATTATTCCTAACTCAGTTAACTAATACAAGTTGTCATGAGATGAAATTACAATTCCAATTTAACTAAGGGAAAATTAAATTAGAAGCCTCATATGGTACCATTGCTGGGTGCCATTTTCTGGATTGCATTTCTGGATGCCAATTTCACTATTTCTTGTTGCAAATTTGTTAAATTTAGATAACAATGGTGTTCTATGCTCGATGCAGTTTTACTTAAATATTTCTTAGGCCCAATAAAAAATAAAAATCACATAAAATTGAAAGTAAAATGCTGATCAAACACAATAATAGATCAATAGAAGACAAGTTGAACTTACATGAGATTTACAATTCCTTATGTCCAACAAAGATATGAGATATTTTTGCATTATGGTGGTCAACAGGATGCTTCAACCAGCAAATTATTTCTCAGTCATCCAACACTTTCATGTGTCACACCCACATCCCTCAAAGACAGGTCATCACAAGTCAACGCAAGTCAACCAAGGGACAATGCATAAAAATCAATGAAGGCAACTTTAGAAAATTCAATGTAGGAAACTAGGGCTTCAATCAAATAGTCTGGAATTCCTTGATTTAGTGCCGAGATGTACGACCTTCTAAAATCGGAATTTCTATAGAAGATTGAGGTCAAACAACCAAGGGTTTACCATGGTAAAATATGCAGCAGAAAAGCCTTAAACAGATCAGTGCATAAAACAAAAATCCCTAAATAAATTAGTGCAGAAAATAACAGCTTCGCTCCACACATGTGAGGGTAAAAAGACCTCCAAAGGCTATCAAACCAATCAGATCACAATGAGAGAATCTGTGATGATATGATGATTAAATGACCTCCAAGTCTCTCCAATTTATATTCATCAATGAGGGTGTGTGACACAGCTCTTAGGTATGTGGGATAAATCTGGCTGACGTTGCACATGTGGAAAATAAATTCAAAATTAATGTTATGCTGTAATATTCCAAATCTAGAATAGCACAGCAAGCCTGTTGAAATAACGCACTCCTGGGAGATTGATGTACAGAAATGAGTTTTAGCCCTTGGATCCCTTAGATCAGTAGATCTGGAGTCTAGATCCAAAAGGGGAGAAAAAACAAATCAAACTAGGTGTGGTAAACAAATCTGCCACTACTTAGTATAACTGGAAAACACCCTACAAGAGGGGTTGCAGCTATGCACAACAAACTACTTCAGAAATAATGCAATCTTGGAAATTATGAGCAGGAGGACATAAAATATGATTAACTTATGAGTATACATAAGCAAATTATAATTACAATGAAGCTCTTTCAATATACAGTAGAATACAAGAGACAATAGAGCAATAAATCTTCAGAAAAGAAGGCTACAACATGTATATAAACTGAAAAATGGCTTGACAGTGTTATTTTAGGGAGCTGCAGTAGCTAAAAATTACATCTTAGATCTAGGATAAATCTATGGATAAAACAGAAGTCCATTTCATATCTGGAAACTAGAACGACTTATTAACAAGATCCCCTTGGGGTTTTGATCAAATTATGCATCACAAAGAGTAGATCTGAGTTTTAAGTTGCAGATCTGAAAAATTATTCAGTAATTTCTGAAGATGAATTTACATTAAAATATATTAGATCTAAACAGAACATGGATCATCAAGCTAATCCATGGATCACCAAAGTGAAAGGAAGAGCCTAGCACCAGAGATCTCCCATAAAAAAATGCGGTCAAAACACCCTGCAAACCCTCCACTGAAAATAACGCAGTTCCTCAATGAAAACTACGTTGTAGCTTGAATAAAATAGATGGCCTGATGCCAAGATAAAAATCTGAAGCTCAAACTATGGATGCACTCTTTCAGGAGGTTAAAAGACACACTCACTGAGAAGAGGCTCCAATACAAGCTAGATCTAAGCAGATCTAGAATTCCACTTGATGCAGCTTACATAAGCAAGCAAACCCTCACTGGATCTGCACTGCCGTTGGAAGTAGAGCTTGGCCCAAAGCCTGATAGTGGATCAAATAAGAAAATAATCCTCCAAGTATCCTCAATGGAAGAGGTGAAATCCCTGCATGGGAACTCCAAGTGCTAAGCATCACAATTCTCCACTAAACAGCAGAGAATAGTATTTGTCTAAGCAGACAAGATACTCATAAATATAGACAATCAACAACCTTCTCTTGCTGCCTTCCCCTTCCTTTTATAAGATGAAATCCTTTGCAAACCCTAAACCACCTTGATGAGTTAGCTCCTTTCACATGATGGGCCTCCTTCTAGCACTGCGCTGTCCCTTCATGAGGGTACATTAAATCTAGACAACGTTGTAGATTTGGTCAAAGTTGACCAAATGTAACAGCTCAAACCCCTTTGACACCTGCAAGTGATTTATTTACATGGCCCTAATTTATTCTTGTTCACATGGGCATTGATTTATTCAGTATTTTTAGGAGTTTTACATGTCCTCCTTTATTCATTTATTCATGCAACAGAAAGTAAAACAAAAATGAATATTCCTCTTAGCTTCGGCTAAGTAGGAATATTACAATCCACCCCTCCAAAATGTTGCTTGTCTTCAAGCAAATGATAGGGTAAGAGTTGTAGTACTTCCCCTCCTCCATTTATGGCATCATCAATGATCAAATCCTCATCATAATCCAATTTCTCATCAAGCCAATACATCATGAATTGTTCCTCCAAGGTCAACATAAGATGTGCATAGTCCATCCTACCCAGAGTGAAAAACTCAAAAGAAATAAACATGGCTGGAGCAATGCTCCCTCTAAAACATGTATCATGAGGTACAGGTATAATTTCCAAACCATGTGCTACATACAAACTACCCATCCTACCTCCATACAATCCCATAAACAGTACAAATATATCATCCAAGTATGGAAACAAGACTACACATATGCAAACAGAAATTGGAGTTTGAGGAGGTGGGTCAAAATCCCACATGTGATGCCAGCACAGAGCATCACCTACCTACATTAGATCAAGGTGTGGTAAGTGGAATTCCCACCACACATTTACTACATGAGTCACCTTAACATGGCTGAAGATGTTAGATAAGTTTGGTGCCTTTGGAAAGCACCCATCATGAGAAGGAATCTCCCTTTGCACAATAAGGGAGTGGCCAAGTTCAACATCTCTATTGGCCCTCCAAAAATCATGAGATCCACATGTTATCTCACTTCCTTTAGGATTCATAGCCTACAAAAACATGGCAAAAGAATGTGATAAATCAGAAAATAAAACTTTCTTAGCATGATCAGATTCTTTACCATCATAGTCCTTCATACACATGGAGTTGTGCATGAGAATTTCCCTCCTCTCAAGCAAAGGAAGAACTGGCTGAAATGACTCTTGCAAAGAGTCCATTGGCTGCCCCAATCCTCCATATATAATGCACTCTTGAAAGTGCTGATGTAATTCCTCTCTCATGCCTTCCCAACCAAAGCTCCTCATGATCAAGGTATAGACCTTCATTGAATGCATATGGCTGAGGAATAATACTCCATGTGCCCCTTGTAGTATCTTCTGCTTGAGCTTGGAGGCTCTAGCCAAGAAGACCTTACCATGATAATATATGACTCCCTCTTGGACTAAATAACCCTCTTCTTGCTGCATGTCATCTAGTATCATACCTGTGTGGAGATCTTTGGAATACTCTACAAGCAGTTGAGATTTCCAATACAGATCCACATTGTTCAACAATGACAATGCTGATGATACATCCATGGAAGTGCTTGTCATGTTGCTGATCTCATTTTTGACATTTATCACGCCAAATTTATTTGTTGGAAGGCTGATCCTCCCATTATTCTTCTCCCACAGCGTAGATTCAGAAAAGAGAGAGGGTGATAGTGATGCAGGAAGAAGATCACCCTCATTCTTGAGTTGTCCCAAGCCCTCCAGCGCTGTAACTTGGTCTCTTATTGCTCCAATCCCTCCTGGATATAGATTTGGAGCAGCACTTTGTGAGACCTCCCCCACAAGATCTAAATCTGGTGGCATCCTAGGTGGCTTGCCACTAGATAGGAATGTCCCTTGTAGCATTCTCATGAACATAAGAGAAGGGACTATGAGATCCCTGCTTCCACTACGCAAATCTATCTTTGTTGTTTGTGTGGAAGTATTAGGTGAGGGATAAGTGTGCATGCTTTGAATCATTTGTGGTTTCCCACTCTTCAATTCCACCCACTCCATCTGTAAAGCTTTCAAATCTGTGGTGACCTTCCCCAAAGTAATCAACCATTGGACACCCAAAATGATATTGGTGTCTGGTATGTCAACTACAAAGAAGTGATCCACCAGAGTGTAGGATCCCATAATGACTGAGAGTGAGGGGACATATTGCATGCATTGCATGGTTCTATCTCTTGGGACCAAAACAGAGAATCCCTCAAAAGTATCAGTGGGGATTTCTCTCCTTTGCAGAAGATGAGCATCAATAAAGTTGTGGGTTTCCCCACTATCAATCAACACATATACCCTCTGATTCATGATTGAACCTTGTACTCTTAGGGTCAAGTACTTAGGCACTTCTCTCAAAGATGCAAGAGTCCCACTTGTTGGAGCAAAGGCTCCATCCCCATATCTAGATGGTGTTGGTTCTCCCTCAACATTATCAGCGTTGTGACTCCACCTTGGTTCATCATCTTCATCTTCCTCCTCAATATTTGAGAAGACTTCTATGTAGTGTGCTTTCCGAGCAGCACATCTATGTCCCGGTGCCCATGACTCTTGGCAAGTGAAACAAAGCCTCTTCTTCCTCAACGCCCTCCTAAGTTCAATATCAAGATGCTTTTTGAATGAGATCTCCTTGGAAGGAGCAACTTTTTCTTCCTTCCCTTTAGAATGGTGAGGGGCCTTGCTCTGGAAAGTTTCCTTTGCTTTTGGCAGGGCATCTTGAAGGTCTCTTGCCCTCTCAATGGCATCATGCAAAGTAATGGGTTTGGTAGATTTAACCAACCCATGCAAAGGTTACTCCAGGCCATCGATGAACATGTACACCCTCCTTGCTGCAGACAGATCAGGAACCATGACATATAATCTCAGAAACTTAGAGATATAAGTTTCTGCATTCCCCAATTACTTAAGCTTTGTAAGGCTTATGAAGGGTGCTTCTGGATCCTTCTTGTCAAACCTCTCCACTAGTCTTCTAGTAAATTCAGAATAGTTAGTCACATTGGTATGTCCCAATGTAGACAAACCATGGAACCACCAATTGTGTGCTTCACCTTCAAAGTGTAGCACTAAAATCTTGATGGCTTCAATCTCAAGGACTTTGTTTAACTGAAAGTAAATATCCAACTTTTGTACCCATGCCTTGGCAGAACTAGAGGATGATCCAAAAAACTTGGGAAAAAATAATCTACCCATAGAGTGGTGTCCATCCTGATTATGAAAGAACCCACCATCTCTATACTGTTGCCTTGGTCTTCTTCTGTCCTTGAGGTGACAAAACTATTGGAAAATCAAGTGGTCTCTGAATCTTTGATTCTTAGATTCATATTCCACAAAGTAGTCTTCAAGGGAATCTTTATCTTGTGGTCCTTCATTCTCCACATCCAAGAAGGTAGGCATAGTGGAGTGTTGTGGAGCTTGTGGAGCTTGTGGCTGGTTCACTGGTTGACTAGTCCAATGATGAGATATGCCAAAGCTCTCCCCAGGATGAAATCTCCCAGGGGATTCCCTCATCCTTTCCATCCTCATCTCTTTGATCTCTCTAGCAAGATCTTTCATGGCTACCAAAAGAGTTCTTGCAAACTCTTCTCCTTCTTTATCAATTGCAGTTTCAGGGGCTTTACCCTTGTCTTGATCATACGTTGTATAATCAAACTTCTTATGACTTATGTTCTGATACCTCCTCTCCCTCTCAATAAGAGTTTCATCTTCTTCTGAATGCAACATGGCCGTGGTGCTCCTGTTAGTGCCAGTCTAGTCATACTGCCATCAGTTATCAAAATTTCTCTTTTGCATTTGCATATTAGGAGTCCCATACCAATAAAATTCACCATTCCGCTAGGCCATGGATTCATTGATGGTAGTGATTTTTCATCAGTTTTCCCTCATGTGAAACTTGTTGATTCTCCTCTCTATGGTCTTTAGTCATGAAGCTACTTTCACTTTGTGAGTCATGTCAGTTGGTCATAGGATGGCTCTCATTAGATTAGAGGATCTCACCATGGTCAAAATAATGAGTCAAGTGTCAATAAATATCAGCAAGGTCATGAGGAAGTCAATAAATTCAAAGTCACAGTACCTAGAAGATCTAAGAAATATTTTATTCAGTTTGATGTAATTTTCACCTCAAAACCATGTTTTGAGGTGAAAACATGATACTTTGCCTTTATTATCATTCATTATGTAATTTTATGTCAGCATATGTAATAAGTCACATTCCAGAAGCTGTTGTCTCCACTAAGTCATCAACCTGCCTTTCAGAGAAGTTTTCCACCACATGTTTAGCATCAAATCATGTTCTAAGTATGATCAACAGAAAGAGCCCGGAAAGAGATTTCCAACGGTATACTACACTCTCAAAGCTGACTTCTGGATTGAAATTTATGCCTAAGTGAAGTAAAAAGTCCTCTATACCCTAACCCTTCCCCTTTTTCCAATATTTCTCTTAAACTTTATGTTATTAAAGTTTAATATTTATTTTTATAAACCCCTTTTTCCCCTTCCTATTACCCAATCACAATACAAAATTCTGACGCGATTTAACCACTTCCCCTCCATGACCCTTTGAGACTTTATAATAACGTTTTAAAGTTTTGTTATTATAAAATCCTGTTAAAAAACACTTCCCCTCCATACTCCATTGAAACTTTATAATAAACATTTTAAAAGTTTTTATTATGAAGCCTCATTCCGACTACATAATCATAGATCCCATGTGCTTTAATGAAACACTTCCCCGCCACGTTGTAGAACTTATAATAAAGTTAAAGTCTTTATTATAAATAAATCCCATCGATTCAAAGTCCCTTCCCTTCTGATCGCATCGCAACATTTTATATGTGCGCCCCAATCGGCCCTTTGCAAATTCTCCAATGCGATTGTAATGACCCTGCTCGATGTACATCCGAAACATTGATCGGCCCCCCTTAATCCGATGACCTGTATGTAGTCGGCGTCCTTTGATTGAGCACTCCCAAAATGGCATACTCCCAATTACACGTCCGTCGTCGATCTCATCATTCGATCCGACGGCCCATAGCCCATCAGACCGTCCCAATCAGTGTTATTATATTGAACCTTTCCCCCGCTCTCTCCTCCAATCCCCGATTCCGATTGCCTCCCAAGTCCCACCTGAAAACCCTCTGCCATTTCAAATTAAAATCGTTCTTTCCTTTGTAAAGGTGCCCAACCTTTCCTTTTATATTTTTGTTATTACCCCGTTATCCCTTATACACTATTTCAATCGCATCGGAGCTTTCAGCTTTGTTTCAAAAATATTCAAACCTCCTAATCCCGAATGCGATGATACCATAACAAACATGTATTTCAAATTTTTTATTATATTGTATCTCCTCCCCCATCGATTCAATTCTGATTTCGATTTACCATGTGGAACCCACCTCCTTTCCCTTCCCCTTCTCATTCCAAAATCAGTTTTTCCCTTCACAAAGGCATAATTTCATTTCATTTTTATTTTTCAAAGTAGTTTATTAAAGTCAGTTGTCTTCAACGAAAAAATAAAAACAGTGAGAGACAGTCAACAGGCCGAGGAACTAAATATGAAAAAGTCAGATATCTTCGGCAACGGTTTAAAGAGATATTTTCTACAGATTTTTCTTCTCATTCGTTGGATGTAACAACAACATTTTCAGATGCCCCAAATGTATAGTTGTTCCTTATTTTCAGGGGCATATTGTTGTATTTATTTCCTATGATTGCACTTCAATTCTTGAGTTGGCAAACAACTCCTCTTTCTGTGGATCCATGTTCCCACAAATCTAGTCTATTTTATGTAATTGGAAATCATTTGTAGAGCAGTCTGTAACTCAAAAGTAGGGGAATAGTGTGGAAAAACACTCTGCGCTCCATTGTACAGTTTGACAGGAAATTAATAAGAGATGAAGCTCTGATTTGTGGGATCCATGTGGTATGAGATTTAGCATTTGTTTCTCTCCTTTGTTTCATATGTAAATTGTTATGTTTCACCTCTCATCCATAAACATTTCCTTTTGAATTATTTCAAGATAAAAAGGTAGAATCCATTTTTATGCTTTGCCTTGGGAAATCATTCATACTCTGTGTTTTTTCTTCTGTTTGAAAAGGATCCATTTATTGTGCCCTTTTCAGCTCCTCAACAATCTTTCCATCCCATCCTTATTAAACTTAATTGCTAAATTTTTCTGCCTATCTTGCCCCATGAAATACCTTGTATCCTGATTTAATTCCCAGTTTCATACTGTCCCATTTTGTCCCACACATCCCTGAAAATTCATTTCATTTATTAAAATTCTTTCCCATCATTATACCTAGCCTAATATCAGATCATTATTACATTTTGTTGAATATCCTTTCACGAAGAGAGCCCTCTCCTGACCTTGTAGGGCTAGCTACAAGGCTGAGCGTGGTTTAGTTGTTACCCTGTTTTTCCCTTTTCAGCCTGGGGTCCAGATCAGGTGCTAACATCTTTGGCGACTCCACTGGGGAATTAAGATCTGACTGTCTGCAAGCTTATATTCTCGGTGCTCATTGACTGTGTTTGTTCTGTTTGAAGAACAAATCGTATTCAGGCTGTGTGAATAGCAAGTATTGAAACCTGTGTCTTAAGGTTAAAACCTTGGTTATATTGAACACGACAAACATTTACAAAGCTCTGTAATCGAAAGTAAAATCTTTATTCTTTAGCCGGTGGAGAAATAATATTAGTGGGACCCAGCCTGAATTAACCTGAGGAGTTAAAGCACCGAACCACAGTTAAGCGTGGTTCATTTACCACCGGCGGGTTTTGGAAACCATACTGCCTATATCGTGCCAATTTTGCCCCGGAGTAAAACTACTTAAAAAAAACACGGTCCAGTGAGATTAAGGCACGTCATCTCCCCAATACTGCCATATCGCGGAAATTTCTAGTGTTAAACCTCAGACTTGGAAAAAACGCGATATTCACGAGGATCGCCCGATATGGAGAGCGTCAGATCCATCGGCAATTGCGCAATGAAGTGCACACGAAATAATTCAAGATATGATCCGGCGGTTGTATATGATTTAATGTTATTTTATTCATAAAAAGTTGAAAAATGAATGCGTGGGGCCCCTGCTGAATAAAATATATGTCGCGTTGGTAGAATAAAAGCATTTCATGATATAAGTTCGAAAGGTTAAAAAGGATCGTGCTATTGATATATTTTGTTATTACAACCGAAGTACGGTGCGTTTAACTATTTAATGTGCTCCCTTACATCACATTAACCTTTAACATTTGTTTGAGAAGGCGAACATTATTAAAAGCTGTTGGAAAAGAATATAACTATAGACACTTATTCTACAGTCATAATATATTTCTGGTATCAGAGCATAAAATTTAGATCACCCCAGTAATATCTTCCCTGGTAAATAATGACAGAATATCATATTTGAATGTTGATGGTGAACAACAATCAGATGCATATGAAGGCTGAATTTTTCACCTGGCGACTCCAACTTAATGTAAAGACTCCACTGGAGGACCGACTCTTTCTGCAGGAAAATGGAAGGATCTTACACAAAGTTCAGGTATTCAAAGTGTAATGGTATTCAGGATCTAATCTATTTTCTTGTAAATTAATTCTTTGCTTTTCCTGAAGTTGTCCTAAAATTTTTTCAGAATTTGCTGCATGATAAAGGTGACCAAAATCTTGGTTCTACCTATTCAAAAAGTATAAATACTGAGGTTCCTTTTGATCTTGGCCTCCATCCTTTTTCCAAAACTTATGATGACCCTCTTCGAAATGATGAGCCTAAGGAGACCAAGACTCATCCTCTAGCTCCTGTATATATTCCTAGACCTTCTATAATCCTGGATAGATATAAACCTCTCATCTTACCTCCTATACTCCATGCTTTCCCAAAAAAATATTACCTTTATTTGCCAAGGTTTGATGGTGAATGTGACAACATCAATGCTGAGCAACATGTACAAAATGTTGAGAATTTCCTAGACCTTTTTGAAGTTGATGAAGAGGATGTCAGGATTAGGCTTTTTGCTCTTTCTTTGCAAGGCAAAGTCAAGAGTTGGTTTAAAACCTTGCCTGATGCAAGCATCTCAGATTTCCAGCAGTTCATCAAAGCCTTCCTCAACAGATGGATGGTCAAACAAAACCCTTTCCTGATTTTAGAAGAGTATGCCCAGTTGAAAAGACAGTTAGGGGAGACAGTATAACAGTTTTCTGCCAGGTTCAATCGAGTCTATTATTCAATACCTACCGATATAAGACCTCCTCCTGGCTCAGCTCTTTTACATTACCTAGGTTCTTTTGATCCAGAAATGGATTTTCAGCTGAGAGAAAGGAACTTAGAAACACTTGAAGAGATACAGAACAATGCATTAGATGTAGAAGCTAATCTGTTGATCAAAAGAGAAAAGCTGAAGGAAGAAGAAAAGAAGAATGTTGCAGAGAACCTAACACCTTCATAGGTAAAGGTTGACCTTTTGGTAAGCGCAGTGGAAAATATGATGCAAAAAATCACTACAAGGAATGAATATGATGTTCAAGAAAAAGTGGCTGATCCAAAACATGTTCTTTCTTATCCCAGTTTTCATCGATCTAACAATGACTGTGTTATAGAACATCTCGCAAAAGAGAGATCCATTGATATAACATGTATGCTTGATGATATGTTTTATGTCGATGATTTTCCAAATTTTAATCAATACAATGATGATGATTATGTTTTCCAAACAAAAGCTAATCCTGCAGAGAAATCGACAGTTGGTTTATGGGAGGAAGTTCAGTTTCAACAGCTTGAAAACAGTGATCATCTGATGCATATCATCCAGGAAAATGATGAAGGAAATCTGGAAAATATAGAAGTAAGTGGAGGATCTTTGCCTCTTTGTTTCACTTCAATTCAGTTCATCAAAGAAAACTTTCATGCAATTAGAAATCTATGAAATCTCTCGGTTCTAGTATTGAAATTTGAACAGACAAATGAAAATTCTGAACTGATGTCAATGAAAATAGTATGGAAGTGATTAATGGAATCATTTGCGATATAAATCCTCCTGACTTTCCATATTTGGAAGCCTGCAGGAGCCCAATTGAAGGTTCAATTACAGACAAAAACTTGAAGCTAAAACATATGATCTGATGTATGAATGGTTGATACCTTTGTTTTGTAGGCTTATTCAATTCTCCAAAGAAAAATTTTCATAACTATAAAGAAAGACAGCAGTCTGACAGAACATGGCAATTATTCAAATGGTAAGATACTATGACAGTCTTTTTCTCAGAGTTTTTTTTATGACCTATAGCTCATGTGTGTTTGTAGATGATGTACATATAAAAGAGTCCTTCTGTTAGCTAAACATATAATGAGAAAAAGGGGGGTAGGCAGGTAACTTTGCACCAGCAGAATTCATTGTCTTTATTCAACAGGCAATTTCATTACTAGCTCATATGGGGTTGCGATGTGAGAGCTAATGAAAGAACTTTTCATTTTCTTCAGGATCATCAATGAAGACAGTTTATTCTTAATTTGAAGGTCCTTTTGTCAACTTCTTGAGAAATGGTGAGAGAAAGACCTTTCCTGAATGTTGAAATTTTAATAATAAGGTATGAAGGTGCAGGTGAAAGTGATGTATTAATGGAAATCAATAGCTATTTTTATGAATACCCTTTCGCAGCACTCTTGAGGTCATCTAGTCAACTCATGCTTTGCAAGTTTATCAAGATTTAACTTGATTCCAAGTTTCCATGGGAGTTGCCTTTTAGTTCTTCTCTCTACTTGCTAATTAGAAAGCACTTGGGGAGAATTCAAATAGTAGCCAGGATGCTTACATGGTTGCATTGGCTATTCCATTTCACTTGATCAGGTGGTGAATAGAACAATTAGAGTAGGCTTGATGAATAAGTTCAATTAATAGCATCTTTCCAGTTTTTCAATTGTGTTTTAGTCATGTCTTAAGTCAGTTTGGTTTTATGATGGTTTTCAGTTTTATCCTTGAGTCAGAGTCAGTCTGCATTGTGTCAGCTTTCAGTATTTTTGACTCCATGCCCAATGGATAAGGCTACTTGTTCTACAGTGTTCTTGGCACCTCCAAGGAGCTACCATCCCCATTGGAGCCAATGTTAGTGTCAGTCTAGTCATACTGCCATCAATGATAAAAATTTCTCTTTTTCATTTTCATATTAGGAGTCCCATACCAATAAATTTCACCATTCTGCTAGGCCATGGATTCATTGATGGTAGTGATTTTTCATCAGTTTTCCCTCATGTGAAACTTGCTGATTATCCTCTCTATGGTCTTTAGTCATGAAGCTACTTTCACTTTGTGAGTCATTTCAGTTGGTCATAGGATGGGTCTCATTACATTAGAGGATCTCACCATGGTCAAAATAATGAGTCAAGTGTCAATAAATATCAGAAAGGTCACGAGGAAGTCAATAAATTCAAAGTCACAGTACCTGGAATATCTAAGAAATATTTTATTCAGTTTGATGTAATTTTCACCTCAAAACCATGTTTTGAGGTGAAAACATGATACTTTGCCTTTATTATCATTCACTATGTAATTTTATGTCAGCATATGTAATAAGTCACATTCCAGAAGCTGTCATCTCCATTAAGTCATCACCCTGCCTTTCAGAGAAGTTTTCCACAACATGTTCAGCGTCAAATCATGTTCTAAGTATGATCAGCAGAAAGAGATTTCCAACGGTATTCTACACTCTCAAAGCTAATTTCTGGATTGAAATTTATTCCTAAGTGAAGTAAAAATTCCTCTATACCCTAACCCTTCCCCTTTTTCCCATATTTCCCTTAAACTTCATGTTATTAAATTTTAATATTTCTTTTTATAAACCCCCTTTTCCCCTTCCGATTACCCAATCGCAATACAAAATTCTGATGTGATTTAACCACTTCCACTCCATGACCCTTTGAGACTTTATAATAACGTTTTAAAGTTTTATTATTATAAAATCCCATTAAAAAACACTTCCCCTCCATACTCCGTTGAAACCTTATAATAAACCTTTTAAAAGTTTTTATTATGAAGCCCCGTTCTAACTACATAATCATAAATCCCATGTGCTTTAACGAAACACTTCCCTGACACACCGTAGAACTTATAATAAAGTTAAAGTATTTATTATAAATAAATCCCACTGATTCAAAGTCCCTTCCCTTCCGATCGCATCACAAAATTTTATATGTGCGCCCCAATCGGCCCTTTGCAAATTCTCTGATGCTATTGTAACAACCTGCCCGATGTACATCCCAACCGTTGATCGACCCCCCTTAATCCGATGGCCTGTATGCAATCGGCGTCCTCTGATTGAGTGCTACCGAAATTCCATACTCCCGATTACACGTCCACCATCGATCTCATCATCCGATCCGACGGCCCATAGCCCATTGGACCATCCCAATCGTTGTTATAATATTAAACCTTTCCCCCGCTCTCTCCTCCGATACCCGATTCCGATTGCCTCCCAGGTCCCACCTTAAAACCCTCCACCATTTCAAATGTTAAATTGTTCTTTCCTTTGTAAAGGCGCCCAACCTTTCCTTTTATATTTTTTTTATTACCCGATTATCCCTTATACACTATTTCAATCCCATCGGAGCTTTCAGCTTTGTTTCAAAAATATTCAAACCTCCCAATCTTGATTGTGATGATACCATCACAAACATGTATTTCAAATGTTTTATTATATTTTATCTCCTCCCCCATCAATTTGATTGCGATTTTGATTAGCCATGTGGACCCCACCTCCTTTCCGTTCCCCTTCTCATTCCAAAATCCGTTTTTCCCTTCACAAAGGCATAATTTCATTTCATTTTTAGTTTTCAAAGTATTTTATTAAATTCAGTTGTCTTCAGTGAAAAAATAAAAACAGTGAGAGACAATCAACAGGTCGAGGAATTAAATATGAAAAATTCAGATATCTTCGGCAATGGTTTAAAGAGATATTTTCTACATATTTTTCTTCTAATTCGTTGGATGTAATAGCAAAAATTTTAGATGCCCCAAATGTATAGCTGTTCCTTATTTTTAGGGGCAGATTGTTGTATTTATTTCCTATGATTGCACTTCAGTTCTTGAGCTGGCAAACAACTCCTCTTTCTGTGGATCCATGTTCCCACAAATCTAGTCTATTTTATGTAATTGGAAATCATTTGTAGAGAAATCTGTAACTCAGAAGTAGGGGAATAGTGTGGAAAAATGCTCTGCGATCCATTGTACAATTTGACAGTGAATTAAGAAGAGATGCAACTCTGATTTGTGGGATCCATGTGGTATGAGATTTAGCATTTGTTTCTCTCCTTTGTTTCATATGTAAATTGTTATGTTTCACCTCTCATCCATAAAAATTTCCTTTTGAATGATTTCTAGATAGAAAGGTAGAATCCATTTTTATGCTCTGCCTTGGGAAATCATTCATACTCTATGTTTTTTTCTTCTGTTTGAAAAGGATCCATTTATTGTTCCCTTTTCAGCTCCTCACCAGTCTTTCCATCCCATCCTTATTAAACTTAATTGCTAAAGTTTCCTACCTGTCTTGCCCCATGAAATACCCTGTATCCTGATTTAATTCCTAGTTTCATACTGTCCCATTTTTTCCCACACATCCCTGAAAATTCATTTCATTTATTAAAATTCTTTCCCATCATTATACCTAGCCTAATATTAGATCATTATTGCATTTTATTGAATATCCTTTCATGGAGAGAGCCCTCTCCTAACCTTGTAGGGCTAGCTACAGGGCTAAGCATGGTTTTTTTGTTACCCTATTTTTCCCTTTTCAGCTTGGGTTCTAGATCAAGTGCTAACAGCTCCAAGGAAAGCACAGGTTGTTCCAAGAAAGGAGCTCTGATACCACTGTAATATTCCAAATCTGGAACAGCACAACAAGCCAGCTGAAATAACGCACTCATGGGAGATTGATGCACAAAAATGAGTTTTTAGCCCTTGGATACCTTAGATCAGTAGATCTTTAATCTATATCCAAAAGGGGAGCAAAAACAAATCAAACTAGGTGTGGTAAATAGATCTCCCACTACCTAGTCTAGCTAGAAAACACCCTACAAGAGGGGCTGCAGCTATGCACAAAAAACTACTTAAGAAATAACACAGTCTTGGATAGTATGAGTAGGAGGCCATAAAATATGATTAAATTATGATTATACAGTATAAAATCATAATTACAATGAAGCTCTTTCAATATACATTAGAATACAGGAGACAATAGAGCAAGAAATCTTCAGAAAATAAGGTTGCAACATATATATAAACTGAAAAATGGCTTGACAATGTTATTTTAAGGAGATGCAGCAGCTGAAAATTACATCTCAGATCTAGGACAGATTTGTGGATAAAACATCAGATCCATTTCAGATCTGGAAACTAGAAAGACTTATTTACAATACCCCCTTAGGGTTTTGACCAAATCATGCATCACAAAGAGTAGATCTGAGTTTTAAGTTGCAGATCTGCAAAATGATTCAGTAATTTATGAAAATGACTTTACATTAAAATAGATCAGATCTAAACAAAACATGGATCAGCAAGCTAATCCATGGATCACCAAAGTGAAAGGAAAAGCCCAACACCAGAGATCTCTCATAAAAAATGGGGTCAAAACACCCTGCAAACCCTCCACTGAAAATAACGCAGTTCCTCAATGAAAACTACGTTGTAGCTTGAATAACATAGATGTCCTGATGCCAAGATACAAATATGAAGCTCAAACTATGGATGCACTCTTCCAGGAGGTTAAAAGACATACTCACTGAGAAGAGGCTCCAATAGAATCTAGATCTAAGCAAATCTAGAATTCCACTTGCTGCATCTTACAAAAGCAAGCAAACCCTCACTAGATCTGCGCTGCAGTTGGAAGTAGAGCTTGGCCCAAAGCCTGATAGTGGATCAAATTAGCAAATACTCCTCCAAGAATCATCAATGGAAGAGGTGAAATCCTTGCATAGGAACTCCAAGTGCTAAGCAGCACAATTCTCCACTAAACAATAGAGAATAGTATTTGTCTAAGCATACAAGATACTTAGAAATATAGACAATAAACAACCTTCTCTTGCTTCCTTCCCCTTCCTTTTATAAGATGAAAGCCTTTGCAAACCCTAAACCACCTTGATGAGTTATCTCCTTTCACATGAGGGGCCTCCTTCTAGAACTGCGTTGTCCCTTCATGAGGTACATTGAATCTAGACAGCGTTGTAGATTTGGTCAAAGTTGACCCAGTCTCACAGCTCAAACCCATTTCACACCTGCAAGTGATTTATTTACATGGCCCTGATTTATCCTTGTTCACATGGGCATTGATTTATTCAATCTTTTCAGGAGTTTTACATGTTATCCTTTATTCATTTATTCATGCAACAGAAAGTAAAACAAAAATGAATATTCCTCTTAGCTTAGGCTAAGTAGGAATATTACATATGCTCATCTGATCAAGATGATATTTAGATCAATATTGCACCTCTCTTAAAGAGGAATCCAACAAAAATATTACCATATTTATATGAGGAGTGCAACATGGATTTTGGACCTATTTTCCCAAGATTAACACTCCCTCTCAACTAGGGAGAAATCTATCTGTCCACAAGTGCCATCCATCATGTACCAAACCAAACATCATGTGTCATCCCATCGTAAATTTCTTTGTTGGCTCTTTGTTTTAGAACAAAAGGTGAGTCACAAAGACATCACACACAACTAACCTAACGTCATATTAGAGGTAAAAACCTCTCTCAGACTCAAAAGCGTCTCATACTAACCCGAAGTTATTTTAGAGGATAAAACCTTATCATACTTGATCCCATATTATGTGTTGGGCACGTCCCATCCTAGACATAGAGAGTACGGAAATATTCGATGCGTCCATCAGTCTTACTATGGTCGCTATCCACATCTCCCACCTCAATGGAAAAATAAGAGGCACTTCCCATGAGTCTGAAACTCCATGGGTATGATGTGTGCAGGGCATAGATTAGAGAGAGGCGAACCAACTCAATATCATAATGGTGCGGGAGAAGCACAATAAGGTTCGAAAAGCCTAGCCCCATATGTGCTTATATCTCCAAGAAGTTATCTCTAAGCTCCCTGGAGCTCCCAGAGCTCATAGTCCAACTCAAGAAGGACCCTAAGAATAGGTTCTTTCCACAATTAAAAGCTTCTCATGGGAGGTTAGGAAATTGACCTTACCAGAGGCTTCGTGAGAATATCCATGACCTGCTCATCATTTCCTATATGATCGAGCCTTACAGTGCCTCATTGTACCATATCTCAGATAAAGTGGTACCTAATATCAATATGCTTGGATAAATCATGGAACACGGGATTCTTAGAAAGATGAATCACACTTCAGTTATCACAAAGGATAACGATGGTATCTAGCACATGCCCAAAAAGATCGCTGAAGAGATTTCACAACCAAACAGCTTCACAGTAGGCCATACTCATTGCAATGTTTTTGGCCTCAACAGTGCTAAAAGCCACTGACTTCTGCTTCATGCTCATCCAAGAAATAAAAGTAGAACCCAAGGTGAAGCAACATCCAGATGTGCTCTTGTGATCCACCACATTGCCAGCCAAATTAGCATCAGTATATCCATGGAGTCTCAAACTCCTGACAGTGTATCTCAGCCCATGATTTATTGTGCCCTAAATATATCCCAAAAGATGCTTGGAACCAATCCAGTGAATTTGATGAGGTTCAAACCATATGTTGAATCAAATTGTTCACTGCAAAACATACGTCCGAAGGGGACTTCACTAAGAATATGGCCCCCTACAAGTTTTTGATATTCGGTAGGATTCGCTAGCATGGGTCCATCAAAATTTACACTCAACTTCTTAAACTTGAGTTCCATCGATGTCGACACATACTTACAGTCCACCATACCAAATCTCTCTAGCAGCTTCATGACACATTTTCCTTGAGAAAGGAAAATATCGTCTAGCCTCTGCCAGACCTCCAAGCTTAGAAAGTAGTACATCAGTCCTAGGTATTTTATCTCAAACTTGGAATCTATCTCCCTCTTACACTGATGAATGAGAGGGTCAACATCTGTCAGGAAGACATTTTCCACATAGAGAACCAAAATGAGATGCATTTCTCTATCAACCTTAAAATAAAGGTTCAGATCAACATTACCTTGAGTGAAACCCAACTTCATCAAGTAGCTATCTATCCTCTCATACCAAGCCCTGGGGGCTTGATTCAACCCATAGAGGGCTTTATTCAACCTGGATACATGGGTGTATATATATCTGACTTCGAACCCCAAAGGTTGCTCCACATACACTTCTTCCTTTATAGATCCATGCAGAAAAGTGGTCTTCACATCCATCTGTTGTAGACTCCATACTTGCGTAGCATGAAAGGAAATAATAGATCGGATGGTGGTATAGTGGGCCAAAGCTGCAAATATATCATCATAATCTATGCCTTATTTTTTAGATAAGCCTCAAGCAACGGACCTTGCCTTGTACTTTTCAATACTTCCATTGAATCCATGCTTGATCTTATAGAGCCATTTTGAGGTGACAACATATTTGTCCTCCGATCTCGGGACCAATTCCCAGACATCATTCTTCATAATGTACTCATATTCTTTGTGCATAGCATCCTTACACACTTGATGCTTTACGTCTTCTTCAAATGCTCTAGGCTCAGATTGTACTATCATACTCATGGCTGCTAGATACCCTTGGTATCTCTTCGGCTTCTTGCTTTCATGGAATGTCCCCCTTGGGGAAATATGTCTCTCGGCATCTTCGGGAGTATCCATAATCCATGAGGGTCTTCTCTTATTTGAAGGAGGTGGATCAATGGGATCCATATGTCCTTCAACATCGGGCATCAAGTCATCCTTCGACTCTTCCAGCTTCCCTGCTTCTTCATCTTCTTTGTCTTCTTTGGAGCTAGGAAGATTTATGACTTCCTTGAGGGAAACATCTTCATCGAAGGTGACATCATGGCATATCTCCACTTCTCTTTGACCAGGCACATAGATTCTATATGCCTTCAAATTTTCACTACAGCCCACAAACATTCCCTTCTTTCCAGAAGCATCCAGCTTTCTTATCTTTTCTTTCGGCACATGAAAGTAAATAGGACAACCAAAAACTATAAAATGAGAAACATCAGGTTTCTTACAAGAGAAGACTTATTCAGGAGTTTTGGTGTCCAAAGCGGAATGCGAGCATCTGTTTTGAACATACACAACAGTGTTCGTAGATTCTCCCCATAGAAACTTCAGAAGACCTTGGTCACATAGCATGGCATAGGAAACTTCCACAATGGTCATGTTCTTTCTTTCAGCAACACCATTTTTCTTAGGATTGTATGCAATTGTGGTCTCCCTCTTAATGCCAGCTTCTCTACAAAAGTCATTAAACTCATTTCACTCATACTCGGTCCCATTTTCAGTCCTCAAAACTTTGATTTTATTCTCGGTTTTATTTTCCACCGAGGCCTTGAAGGTACAGAACCATTTGAATGCTTCATTTTTCTTCTTTAAAAAATATATCCAGGTCTTGCGGGAGAAGTCATTTGTAAAATTCATGTAATAGGAACATCCTCCCAAGGATGTTAGGGGTACCATACCAGATAAGTTAAAATTTATCAACTACAAGATATCAGTTGTCTTTGTGACACTTAAGGGGAATGGTCCCCTTGTATGCTTCCCTTTGGCACAACCCTGACATATAATTTCATGATCATCTCTCAATTCAGGCATCCCTGTCACCACCTTCCTTGCTTCAAGAAGCGATTTGTAATGAAGGTGTACAAACCTCCAGTGCCATAACTCTGTTTGAAGAGTTGTATCACATGTCATAGCCCCCAATGGACTTCCTCTAACTTGGATGAGTGTGTCAACTCTAAAACCAATATAAAGGGCTTCCTTGAAGTTCTTCTTCCA
Source organism: Pinus albicaulis (assembly GCA_034641835.2). Lineage (NCBI taxonomy): Eukaryota > Viridiplantae > Streptophyta > Pinopsida > Pinales > Pinaceae > Pinus > Pinus albicaulis. Next base: position 863,464,276 of record CM076584.1, on the reverse strand, counting down.
TATAATTACCTTTCCATCAATGAATTCCACCTTGAACCCTTTGCTTCCATTGCCAAAATGGAAACAATGTTCTTCTTCAAATCAAGTACATACAACACATCTTGTAATCGGATGACTTGACCTTGAGATAAATGGAGGGTCACAGTCCTTGTCCCTTTCACAAGATAGGTGGCATTATCTCTAAGGATAATTTCTAGATTAGTGTCCTTCTCAACCAAATCAGAAAGGGCTTATTTATAACTAGTGAGGTGACTTGAAGCACCATTATCAATTAACCAAACATGCAGGGTGTTGGGTGGAGATGTAGTAGAGAGGACAGATACAAGAATAAAATCATTTCTCTTATTATAAACAACATTAGACTCATCGTACCTAGAATTTCTTGACTTCTTGAAAGGTTTCCCATTTCCATTACGATCAGAGGGAGCCTTCCTTTTTCCTTTGGGCCCCGCTCTACCATGGTTTTGATTTCTTGGGCCACCATGGTTCTTCTTCTTTGCATGAGAGATGAAGGCAGTAGGGTCACTTCCATTACCATTAGAGGCATAGTCCATCATTCTTGTTTCCTCTTGAGTGCATCTTGTCAATATTTCATAGAAATTAGGAATCCGATTATTATTGAGAATAGTGGTATTAAACACATGCCAATCAAGAGGGAGACCTCCAACTGAAATACGAACCATCTCTCAATTAGATATTTCTTCCCCAACATTTAGGAGGTTATTCCTGATTTCAGTGAACCTCATAAATAGGATTGAATAGATTCATCCTTACCCTTGTTGATATTATTCAATTCATTGTTGAAGAAGAGGATTTGATTAACATTTCTAGCCCTGAACATTCTCACCATCTTATCATACATCTCCTTATATATCTTTAGCTCATAAATGTAAGAAACCAAGTTCTTATGAATTGAATCTTGGATAATCATCTTTTATTTGATTTCCCCTTTTCTATACTTCGTCTTCATGACAGTAGCTGCATTTGATGGAGGCTCTTGAATATTCCCTTGTACATAGTCCATGACATCTTGATCTTCTAGAACCAAATCCAAGGACATCTTCCATGCATGATAATCAGACTTATCTTTCAATTTATCATCAGCCTTGAAACCCTTGTAGGTTGAGGAGGCCATTTTTCCTTGATAGGGTGTATTCCTTCATAGATAACTTCTAACACTAGCTTGTACTCTTGGAATTTGTCTTCACCTTAGCTCTGAAACCATGTTAAATTTAGATAACAATGGTTTTATATGCTTGATGCACTTTTACTTCAATATTTCTTAAGCCCAATACAAAATAAAAATCACATAAAATTGAAAGTAAAATGCTAATAGAACACAGTAATAGATCAATAGAAGAGAAGCCAAATATAGATCATATTTACAATTCCTTTTGTCCACCAAGGATATGAGATATTGTTGTGTTACGGTGGTTAACAAGATGCTTCAACCAACAAAGTCTTTCTCAGTCAGCCAACACTTTCATGTATCACACCCACAACCCTCAAATACAGATCATCACAATTCAATGCAAGTCAGCCGAGGGACAGCGCAGAAAAGTCAACGCAGGTAGCTTCATAAAAGTCAATGCAACAAACTAGGGCTTCAATCAAGCATCCCAAAATTCCTTGATTTTAGTGCTCAATTGTACAACCTCCTAAAATCAGAATTTATGTAGAATTTTAAGGTCAAATGACCAAGGGTTGACCATGGTTAATTTTGCAGCAGAAAAGCCCTAAACAGATTAGCACAAAAAACAGAAAGCCCTAAACAGATCAGCGCAAAAAACAATAGCTTCACTCCACACGTGTGAGGCAAAAAATGCCTCCAAAGGCTATCAAACCAATCAGATAAAAATGAGAGAATGTGTGATGAGATGATGAAAAAATGACCTCCAAGTCTCTCCAATTTATATTCATTAATGAGGGTGTGTGGCACGTCTCTTAGGCATGTGGGATAAATCTGGATGACCTTGCACGTGGAAAATAAATTCAAAATAAATGTTCTTCTCATCTGATCAAGATGATATTTTGATCAATCTTGCACCTCTCTGAAATATGAATCCAACAAAAATATGACCATCATCATATGAGCAGTGCAACATGGATTTTGGACCTATTTTTCCAAAATTAACAAAATTTCAACATAATAGATGCATGGTGATCTTCATGCATGTTATCCAGTGCTACATAGGTCCTGGTAATACTCTATCCAACATCTCCCAATGTATGTGCCCCCTGCACACTGTAGATATGCGATCTACCACCCTAATGTTGTGGAAAATCTCCCCTGTGATGATATTTGCCACAAGTCCAACACTGTATAGGCTTCTAGCCTTCATCCTTGTTCTGCGTCCCAGATCAAAGTCCCTATCCTCTACCATATGTATTAAAATTCTTAGGTGGTGTAAAATTCTATTTTTTACTTGTATCATGGGGTCTTGCTCGCTTCTTGTCCCATTTTCCTTTGTTCTATCATTACCCTTCCAATCTTGCTTAGTCTCGGATTTGTGCTTTGATTGCTCATAACAATGCTTTAGCTTCCAGATGGCCTCCTCCAATCATCTACGCTCATAAAACTCATTCATGTATTTGAATGCTAACAACAACCCACTAATGAATCCTTGAATCTTGGCCTTCTCCTCCTTGAGATAAGGAACATATCGCAACAACTCTAGAAATATGCTAGTGTACTCCTCATTGGTCATAGATCCCATCTTTAATTCATTAAAATATTTTTTCATGTCATCATAGTATCTCTTCGATAGAAACTTCTTCCGGAATAAACTCTCAAACTCACTCCAAGTCATTTCCTCCTCATAAATATCCCTAACATTATTCACATCTTCCCACCAAATATATGCTTTACTTTTGAGGCTAAATGTAACTATTCTGGCTTAATTTTTTTTTGAGTAATCATGCAACCTGAATAACTTCCTCATACCAAGAAACCATGCTTTTGCATCCATTTATTTCTTCATTTCAAAATAAAATGTAGGTTCCTTTTATTTCTTAAACTAATTTGTAAAATATCCCCTAGTACTCCTCCTATAATGATGATAATGATGACGATCATAGTGCTTGTTAGAACCATAACTAGATTAGTACCTATGTCTGTCACCTCTCCTATTCTGAGTGTCCAAGAACCCTCCATCTTTGATTGTGTCATCTCTATTTGACCTGTGACCACCATGATACCTACTGCCATATGCCCCATTAGTCCATCCTCATGTCCATAGTTGATATGAAGTGGTCCTTTTTGTTGCAACTCTGAAAAACTTTGAAGGATTACTGCATTAACTTCTTCTTGCTTTTCTGTGTTTGTGTGAATATGTAATTATCTTCTTTAAAACTCCTTATTTCTTCCTTCAAAATTCTCAATTTTTCTTCTAAGTCATAAGGGTGCCCAACACCATGCTTCTCATCTGATTCATAGGGAAAATATTTGTAGTCTACCATATTGTTAGTCATATTTGATTTCTTCCTGCAGTGCATCTCATGTCATATAAATCAAATCACAATAAACCTGTGTACCTTAGCATAATTTGGGGAGGATATCTCATCTGCAATATCAACCAATCATTGTAATATATATACAGACACAATCATAATATCGTATATACTTATAACATATAGGTATATCAACACATAAACATCATTCTAGTTAGAGTATAGTCATCAATGCATGGCCATATCAACCACATACCATGACCTCATGCATGAAGACAACAACCATACCAATGTACACTGACAACACACAAGAATAAACAACATGTAACCAATCATACACTCATGATGACGCATTCCACAAAAAAATCCTCACTTTCACATGGCAACATCAATACAAACGTGACTAACACCATACATATGAAACAAGCGTATAGACCACAAGAATGAGTAACACATGTGCAACTGACATGAATGCATGGCCAACACACACTGGCCATCTAGTCCAAGGGGTGAACCATGCTCTGATACCACTCTATAGCACCCTCATCCTACATCTAACCAAGTAACCTACCAACTAGGGTAAACATGTGACGAAGAGTTACTATGATCTTATTCAACCTTCCAAGTCACATTAAGGATGTGGAACTGACACCACACAACAACACATACCTTAGACACTTGCTACATGCCAACCAAGAGCCATGGCATCCTTCTAGAATACTAGCCCTTGCATCAAACTAACCTTTTCGAGCATCAAAGCCCCAGTTGCTCCCTTAACAGCGCAAAAGTGTGACTGGAACCTCCCAGTCCCATGTATAAGCCTGCATCATTGCACCTGTGGAATTTTTCACCATGTGTTGTGCCAACGACTGTGGAGTTTAAGGCTAGATTCCACGATTGGGGCTAGACCTCTACCCATAAATACCTGTAACTCTTAGAATTCATAAATTACACAAGGAAAATGCTTATGAACCAAAAATTGACACCGGGACTAGGCTTGACCATCCCAAACCAAAACAAAAATTTCATCAAACATGTCACAAACTTGTAATACACAGGGTTAAATAACATATATGAGAATAGGGGTCTCATACTTATGTAATAATCACTAAGAATCATTGTTTCCTCATCACATTAACTGCATTATCATCTATTTTGGCATAGATACATTGTTCATTCATTTAAAAATCAAAACATGATGAGAGTCATACATCATCACTATCATAAAACACATTTGTAACCAACATATAAACAATAGAAATGACAAGAACATAAAAAACATATAATCCACATAATAACAAGAATATTTACCCATCAACACAAGAGGAAAAGAGCTCTTATTGCCATAATAAAAATGCAACCAAGTATGGGACTTCCTTGTTCCACCCGACCATAGACATGGCTGAGCCAAATCTCTCTTCAGCCAGTCACCCCTGTGACATATTCCAAGCATGAATGTGTGATATCATAAAAACTCATCAATCAAAGCCAAACCAAGGCTTCCATGGGCTAAACCACCTCGACCCTCAACTAGTGATTCCACCTCACGGTCGAACATCACAACCATTGCCATATTGGTATCCACCTAAGTTTTCCAGGTATCAAGAGCATTTTTTCCAACGAGGGCCTCCAAGACTAGTAACTCAACCCACTATTGACATCAGTCTTCCAGAGCATTTGTCCAACCACGGATTCCAATACTAGTAACTCAACCCACTAACGGATTCCAGAGTGTTTGTCCAACCAAGGCTTCCAGGACTAGTAACTCAACCCAAGCTATTACAAGGCTTCCGGGAACTAATAACTCAACTCGCAACCAAAGGTACATGAGAACCAACCAGAAAAATAAATGATGAAAAGAATCCACAACACCATCGATATCCAGGAAATGGAAAGGCTAGGTGTTACACATTATTTTATCACCATGACATTTTATTGTCTATACAGGTTCATCAATACCTATATAATGCTCCCTTAGAAGTCTAAAACCCTAAAATTTCCTAGACCAAGTCCTGAATTTGGAGAAAATCTTGTAAAAATCATAAAAACACTTGTACCACACTTTTCCTTAGCTTTACCTACGGCACCGCACACTTTTGCTATAAAAAATGCGGAGCCAACCACATGTTTTCTTCATTAAAAGTGTGGACCCCTGTAAAAGGTAAATTGAAGGCGAAATTAAATTCTAGAAGCCCAACTGGTAAAATATTCTCCAAGCTGGAAGCTTCTAGAAGGTGTTATCTAGTCGAAGCCTTACTCCCTCCATTATCATGAACATTCATTCCTTCATTAAAGGAGCCTATTCCTTGGTCTTTGGAACTTAATCCCTTGATAAGAGGACTCTATCCCTTCCATTTTGGATCTGTAACCACTTTCCTTCTCCTATAAATTGAAGCTTTGGTTCAGTCTCAAGGGTACATGATCACATATGTAAAACTTCTCTATACATTTTGTATACACTTAGTACTTGATTTGTACTTGGTAGCTACGATAAAGAAGGGAATTTCTGAAGAAACATATTATTTTTGCTAGCTGCGAGAACGATTACATACTCATAGTTAGGCTCGTTCAAAGAGTGGAAGGTCTTGTCAGACCAAAGGAAAACGCTTGTTCTGGACCCAGAAGGATATGTACGACATCAAGGCAAATGCGGTTGTAAGACTCCTTCTTTAATTTAAATATAATACAATTGGATCCTGTTTTCTCAATAAGTTGTTTATGTGTTTACTTGAATGACTTATTTCTTAAATTCCTTGATCATTAAGATATATTTGTGACTTTTGAATCAGTATACGTTGCATGTGCTTTTGATTCTTTTTCATGTCTTTGTTTGCAGATCTTAAGAGGTGACTTCTTGAAGTGATGGGAATGAAGAATTCAACTAGCATTGCATCACATGTAGGTTCTTTCTTGATCATAGAAAACTCTAAATCATATATAATCTAGAGAAATTAGTTTACATTTGTCCTATTTGTTTCTAGCTATCCTTATGATACTAGGGAGATCTTTCTTGTCTGCAAGAAAGATTTATCCACCTAACAAAATGGTGACTCTACTGGGGACTTTGTTTTGAACTTAGTTTTCTTTGAGTTTGACTTTTGAAACCATTTTTTATTATTTTGATTAGTCTACACTGGTTTGGGTAAATTAGCCTTAGAATCCCTGAAAAGTAGATATAGAATTTTTTATTTTTCTTCAATTTTTCTGGTCTCCGTACTTTTTCTTTGAAAACAATGCGGTCATCTCCATAGTTTCTCTACGTAAACAGTTCGGTACCACACTTTTGTACCCTGCAACTTGTGGACCTTGAGAAAATTTTTGAAAAACTCAAAATTCTCTTTTCTGGTGCTAGCTTACAATATTCTCTGTGATTACCCAAACTTGTATTCACTGTCAAAAGGCTCTTGTGAAAGTTTCTTTTAGAATTCCTAAGTTTTGAGTGATTTTCTAAATATTTGCATTTTATAAGTGATTTTTACTTGTCTTTATGTTTCTCAAATATCAGAAACCTTTATATACCTTAGATCACTGGTATTTTATTGTTTTCTTGCTGAGCCTTTGACTTTATAGCAGAACTTGCTTCTTTGAGAATTAGATTTAATTTTTTCTTTTATTTGAAAATCTTAAGAGACTTTTAGTTTAATAAGTTTTGAATTTCACTTTAAAAACCACCATTGGATGATTTTTATTTCTTTCTGGGATAAGCAAAGGATTTCTTGGTTAGATTACAAACTAAGCAAAACATCCTCAAAATTTTTAGAGTTTTTAGTCTTCAAATTTAAATCTTTAGATACTTTTAGAGTTCAAAATTAGTGTTTTTAGTTTTGAATTTTGATTTCTAAGTAATCATACTTTTATTTTGGAAACTTTTTTATTCATAGTTTAAGACTTGAATGCTAAAAATGGATTTATTTTTGAGCAATTAATCATTGAGTTCTCATGAAAAAGATTTATTTTAATATATTCTTGTTTTAAAAAGAAGGACTGATGTTTTAAAAGAAATCACATCCCTCAACTCTTTCTTTTAGATAGGCTTCATTGAAAAGGAATGAATTTTTTCTCATATAGATGCATTTTAGTGTATTTTGGAGTCGGGCCAGTATACATAATTGAAGTTTCCCTTTCATGCCCATTGTCCTAAGAAACAGCCAACTAAAATTAACGCTTAATTAAAATCAATTTGGTAAAATTGATTTTTTCTAGGGCTCTTTCCACCAACATAGCTTAGGCTAGTGTCTTGGAATAGGTTTTAGTTAACTCTCCAGGATAGTAAAACAAGCAAGTAGTCGATCTTGTGGTAGGAAAATTCCAACAGTAGCATGTATGCTCTGGGAAGCTCCTCCTAAAGGAGTCAAGCACGAGATCATATCTGAACCAGTGAGATAATCAATCCTTCCTCATTGGGAACAATAAAAGATATACACGTATTAACAACAGTAAACCTCAGATTGACCATTGTCGAGGAGCCTGGGGTCACTTGTCGGTAAACCTTGGATTATGTCAAGAAGCCTTCAAGGGGATTGAGCTTTGTTACTCTTCCCTTGTGTGTGTATCGGATCGTAGACTATTCCCCCAAGTATATTTGTTCCTGTTGGTGACCTTAGTGGCCATAAACTTTAGGATTCTTTCCCAAGGTGATGGTGGAGGGAAGATCCCACTGTACCTAGAGCAGACATTGGCTAGACTCACTTGGACTCTCTGGAGGGTTATCTTCTCTCGAGATGGTTTAAGTGGAGAAACTTGCACTAGTTTGTTTCATTAAGTAGGTTGTCGGGGTAACTGTTCCAACTGCCATTTTTGCATTAAAATACTACGATGTTGGATTTCATCACCAACTACTGTTTTTAGTGCGAGAATCTACTTTTTGTGTGTGGTTTGATCTCTTAGATTTTATAGGCGTATGATCATTTGTTTGTTTCTTAGCAACATTAGGAATTTTTTATTGAGATTTTCTTTGATTGCGTGTGTTAAAAGTTTTAATCGTGACTGAATTACTGACACGATCACGCAAAACTCAGGGGAAACCCCCTGAGTACACACCAAGCCAACTAGAAGGACTTAAATCTCTGATACCAAATGTTATCAGTAGAACTAGATTAAAGGAACAAGGAGAATCATCTATAATTACTCATCCTGATTTCGAAGTAGATCAAGCACAAGTAGCAGAACATAATCCACAGACGGTTTCAATTTCTGAATTAACCGAAGTTGCTTCTACAACAAGTGAATTATCACCTGAAGAACCTAAAATTTCTGAACCGGAAACTGAACCTGCTACATCAGAACCTACTTTAGAATTCACTACTCCAACTCCTGATTATCCTGATTCACCTAGAGTGAAGAATCGGATCACAAAAGATCTTCCTCCTGGTCTCATTAGTATTGAAGAAATCACTGATACAGAAGAAGTAGTTCTCCCTTCAACTCAGGACAATTTAGAACTTAGAGAACGTGAATCAATTTTTTACAGTCCTTTTAGACAAGACGCTTGTTATTCTTCATTGAAAGATTTTCTGCAAAACATAGGTCTTCAGTATTCACCACCCCAAATACCTTTTTACTCTACACCAATAGGTTATAGACCTTAGATAAACATGGCAGGTGAGTCATCTATGTTTTCTGAATCACTAGAAACATTTCTCTATGGTAGTCCATCTATTCCTTTAGGCTATCAGTCACTCTCTGGTACGTTCTCAGGAGCATCTCCTTTTCCAAGGAGCATCATCATCTGGCCTGAATGAACCAAATACTGGAGCTTTGAACAATGAGTAAGTTTATATGATGTCTGGAAATATTTTGAACCCCACATCTCAAGGTAGTAGTATACAACCTGGGGGGCAACCTCAAAATAGCCAAATACAGCCTGGGGGGAAACCCCAAGGACAATACATACCTCAGGGTCAATATCAACCCCAGGGACAGTACATACCTCAAGGTCAATCTCAACCTTAGGAACGGTACATACCTCAAGGTCAATATCAACCCCAAGGAAAGTACATACCTCAAGTTCAATATCAACCTCAAGGATAGTACATACCTCAAGGTCAATATCAATCCTAGAGTCAGTACATGCCTCAAGGTCAATATGAACCCCAGAGTTAGTACATGCCTCAAGGTCAATATCAACATCAAGGGTAGTATCCTTCTCAAGGATTGCAACCTCCTTTAGCACAACAGTTCTATACAGAACATCAAATGTTACAAGGAGGTGGAAATTATCCAGTTAATTATCAGCCATCTACTCAACCCATTTATGGGTCGTCTTATGTAAAAATTTCAATGGGAACCTCATATCCCAGAATGGTGTGGGATCCATCCCAAGTCCAACAGAATTTACAACCAAATATGCAAGTACCTTATTATCAAGCAGGACAGCCTATTGGTTATAATCAACCCCAACAACCAGTCCAACCTTCAATTCCAACACCTGCTTCTGGTCTTGTTCAGAAACCTAGTCCGAGTTCACCTAGTAATCCACAAAAAATAGCTATTCAGACTTATGTTCAACCTATCACACCTATTCCTGCAGTGTCTACAGTTCCTGTTACATCTGCCCCTCAAACGTCGATACAGATTCCTTAGGTTTCTATTCCATAGTCTGGACCGATAATTTATACTACTGTTCAGATACCTGCAGGACAATCTGGTACAAGTACAGTTATAATGATTCAACCTCAATTTACTTATCAACTATATCAGGGGCCGTACCAATATGGACCTGTTTCACAAACTCCAGTCTACCCGCAACAACCGTACCCTGGATATACATATCAAAAAAATGTTCAACCTCAGTATGGTCCGGTTATTCCTGGTTATCCAAGGGGTAATATGATTCCAAATTCACAACCTATTCTAGGTTATCCTGGATATCCTCCTCCTAGGACTAGTTTAGTTTCACAAGGTTATCCAAAAGACCCTTCCTGTCGATTTCCATTCATATCAACTTTAAATTTATCGTATTTAACTCGCCTTACAAATGATCCCATCTACTATCATCCGTATTGGCCACCAATGCCTCATAAGTTGCCCAGCGATATTCCAAAATTTGAAGGAAAACCAGGAGAGGATCCTTCCAACCATGTTATGACTTACCACCTTTGGTGTGCATCTAACTCATTAATCAAAGATTCTGTCTAACTTAGACTTTTTCAGAGAATGTTAATAATATTAGTTGCTAAGTGGTACATTGAACTGCCATGAGGTTCATTTACCAATTTCAACGCCGTAACAAATGCCTTCTTAACTCATTTTTAGTTTCTAGTCAGATATGACAATGGCACGGAATTATTAAATTCACTAAAACAATCTACGTCTACATATATATCAGATCATATTCATGAATGGAGACGTAGAAGATGTTTGGTAAAAGTTTTTATCCCGGATCAAATATTGGCAGAATAGTTTGTTAAATCATTACTACCAAAAATCACTGAAGATTTAGCCAAAGTAGGAGTTGTCATAGAAGAACAAGTTATTGCTCAAGATCAATATATAGACTTGGTATATACCAAGTCTGGAACTTTATACGAGAAAATTCCTGATTTACCGCGTCCTGGTCAGATAACGACAACTCCTTCAGGGTCTCATGTCACTGATGGTGTAATCGGTTCGGTTACTACAACTAAGAATAAGAAGAAATCTTCAAATATTACTTCTCCTATAGTAACTTTACCTGATTCACCAAAAGGGGAATCTTCCTTGGAAACTAATGCCAATATTCACATTGTAGATTCATCTACTAAGTCGAAATCCGGAAATAAGGAAAAGGGGAAGAAAAAGAATAAAAAGACCTCATCTCGAAAAGAAAAAATTGATAAAACTGAATCAACTGATGATAAACGGAAACCTCGTTATCCTTGTCTTATTTGTGATGAGGATCATTTCACCAAGGAATGTCCACATAGGGCTGAAGTTTCTATGTTCGTCAAAGGTTCACCCACTCCCGTTGTCTTGAAGGATCCCTTTCCAATTCAATATAGTAAAATGATTTGATCTTCTTCTAATACATCAGGAGATATTTTGATGGGTGCGACACGATCGCAAGACTATGGTAGTAAAAATCTCGTTACTAGTAAAGAAACATAAAATTCTAATTCAGCACCAGCTACATCTCCCTTGGTTTCTGATCCAATTCATATCGAGAAACCAAATCTTGACTTAGTAATAAAACCGTCTGCTAAAGGTGTGCTTCATAAATCAGCTTTCAATCCACATGTGCAGGCTGCTCAGAACTACAACATTGCTAAGGATTTGGCAATTTCCCCTTCAACAATGTCGGCCTTGGAAGTGCTGCAATCATGTCCAGCACAAAGGAAATTACTATTGTCTATTTTAGGAGCTGTAGATCTGCAGGATTCGAACCTTATGGTCTTCGATTTAGAAAATTTTACACCTTGCCTACCCCGTCAAATGGCTTTCCAAATTCCATTGTTAGTCAAAAAAAGACGTTGCTTACGTACTATGATTGATGAAGGTGCATCTACATGTATGATGTCGTTGAAATGTTGGAAATCGCCTGGTTCTCTGATGATTAACCGATCTCCAACCATCCTCAAAGCTTTTGATGGAAGAGGATTCCATCTGTATGGTATTTTACAGGATCTACCTATAGAAGTCAAAGGAGAAACTATTAATATAGATGTGGAGGTGGTTGATGCCCCTATATATTACAATCTTCTCCTGGGTCGAAGTTGGTCTTATGCTATGACTATCATCGTATCATCAGTCTTTTGGTTAATCATGTTCCCTCACAATGGAAAGATCATTAAAATTGACCAGCTTTCATATTATTCGTCCGACCCAGATTCTACGGATAGTATCCAGCATGTTGGAAAATAGAATATCCCTTACGAAGATGTTGGGGTAGGTTTAATTAAAGACTTTGCTTTATTGGGGAATTTTTCTATGCCTGCACCCAACGTACCACATACTATCGCTAATATCAATATGATTACATCAAGTACTATTCCATTTGATGATCCTTGGACAGTACCTTCAGAATCAGAACTAGATTATTTCGAAGGCGAGATGCCTTTGAGTCCTTTTGAGTTAGCATATCAAGCAGTACAGTCATTTTCTGATACCTCTTCAACTGCATCTGATCCAGTGAATGTGATCAATGAAGAATTATTTTCAACATCAAGCCTAGCCTTGACATCAATTCCTGATCCTTTTCAACAAGTATTCAATACTGATGAACATATTCGTGAATTTTTGTCTATGGATGAATTACCATGGGAAGATATACATCATAGATCTTCATTTCTACCTGATCTTGATCGATTTGAAAATTATTTTTCATCAATTTTCACCACTGACTATGTCAAAGAACCTCAAAGTCCTCTATCGATCACAAATTCGGATTCTGAATTGAATTTAGAAAATATTTCTACAACGGTTCCCATTGACATCTTAGTAAAACCAGGAATTGTTGAAAACATTCATATAGGAGCTTCTTGTATAAAAGATGAAATTGATATATACAAAGCCCTATTTAAAGAATTCCATGACATTTTTTCCTGGTCCTATGAAGAAATTCTAGGAATTTATCCATCCATTTTCATTCATGAAATTAAAACATACCTAGATGCTAAACCTGTTAGACAAAGATTACATCAGATACATCCACGAAAAGCTGCTGCAATCAAAGTTGAAGTTGAAAAATTACTTCGAGCATGATTTATTTATCCAATTCCTCTCACGGATTGGGTCTCTAATATTGTTATTGTTAATAAAAAAACAAGGAACAATTAGAGTATGTATCAATTATAGGGATATAAACAGAGCTTGTCCAAAATAAAATTTTCCAACCCCTTATATCGATCAAATCATTGATGATTGTGCCGGAAGAAAATTTTTTTCATTTATGGATTGGATTTTCTGGTTATAATCAAATAAAAATACTCCCTGCTGATCAACCAAAGACAACATCCATTTGTCCATGGGGAACTTTCGCTTACCGTAAATTACCATTTGGACTAAAGAATGCTGGTGCAACTTTTCAAAGGGAAATGTCTTATGCATTTCATGACATTAAACAAATTGTGCAACCTTATCTTGATGATTTACCTGCTCATTCATTACACAGGAAATATCATCCTACTCATTTACGAGAAATATTTATGAGATGTAGGCATTATAAGATTCATTTGAATCCTCACAAATTTATTTTCTATGTACAATCTAGATGATTTTTGGAATTTATTGTTTCAAAAGCAGGCATTCGTGTCGACCCATCGAAGGTTGAGGCCATCATAAATTTACCTCCTCCTTCCACACTCCGCCAACTCCAATTTTTGCAGGGGAAAGAAAACTTTCTGCTTAGATTCATTCCTAACTGTACTGAGTTAACCAAAGGTTTTACTAGGTTGTTGAAATAGAATACTCTTTTCATTTGGGACAAGATCGCTGATATGTCTTTTGATGCTCTAAAACACACATTGACACATGCACCATTATTGCATCCACCCAATTACAACCACGATTACTTTTTATACTTAGAAACCTCTAATTCCACGATCAGAATGGTTTTAGTACAGGAAGATGAATTTCACAATGAACATGTGATTTACTATCTCAGTCACAATTTGAATTTGACTGAAATCAAATACTCATATGTGGAGAAATTGGCCTTGGCAGAAGTCCAAGTTGTCCAAATATTTCGTCATTACACACTGTTACGAAAAACAATAGTGATCTCTTATTGTAACCCTATGATGTATATTTTGACCAAACAATTACTGGGGGGAAAATACTCTAAATGGATTTTAATCCTTCAAGAGTTTGATTTATAATTTGAAAAATCTAAATAAAATAAATCACTACTGTTCGTCGAACTGATGTGTGACTTCCCAAATATTGAGACAGAAACTGTGGTAGAACATCCAATCACTGATGAATATTTGTTTCTTATCAGTACTTTAGATCCTTGGTATGGAGATATAATCATTTATCTCCAAACCCAAACTTTTTGGCTTGAGCATTCACATTCACAACGATGAAAGATCTGTTACCAGTCTCAGCAATACAATATTGATGGAGACACGCTTTATCGTCGCAGTGCGGATTCTGTATTTCGACAGTGTTTAACCCACGAAGAGGATGAAATTTTTTTAAATGACTATCATTCTAGAGCATGTGGCGGTCATATGTCTGGGTATGCCACAACCCAAAAAAAAAATTGCGCTGGTTATTTTTGGCCTTTTTTATTTAAAGATTGAATTCTGGCAGTCCGAAAATACCACAATTGTCAGATCCTTGATCGTAAAATGTGTGCACCACAATCTCCTCTTCACCCAATAATTGTTGTCAATCCTTTTTCAAAATGGGGCATTGACTTCATTACATGTAACCCTCACTTGGTCGGGGGACATGGGTATATTATTCTCGTAGTAGATTATTTTACCAAATGGGCCGAGGCGATGCATAAATTTGCGACAGATGGCAAAATTGCAGCTACTTTTGTATTCAATCACGTGATTGCTTGATTTGGTGTACCCCAAGCTATCATTACTAACCATGGCAGTCATTTTCGAAACATTATGATGACCAAAATTTCCGACCACCTTGGCATGTGCCATGATAGTTCTACACCATATTACCCGTAGGCTAATGGTCCGGTTGAAGCTGTAAATAAAGTTTTAACCACTATGATTAAAAGAATAATTGGAATTCATAAATTGAATTGGCATACCATGCTTTTTTCATCACTTTGGGCATATTGAACCTCAGTAAAAACCGCAATAGGTTTCACTCCTTTTCATCTAGTTTACGGTTTAGAAGCTATGTTACCGATTGAATGTGAAATACTGTCACTCCAATTAGCCATAGAATTACTACCAGCTACCTCTAAGTAGGAGAAACACTTTTTTTATCTGGCACAATTAGATGAGACTCGACACACCATTGCATTGGCAGCTGAAGCTCACAAAAAATGTGTTAAAGCTCAGTATGATCGAAGTGTTACACCTCGTGTTTTTTCAGAGGGTGAACTAGTATTGGTATATGACCAAGCTAATGATAAGCTAGGAGCTGGAAAATTCGAACCCATGTGGCATGGTCCTTATATTTTCAAGCGAGTGCTTGCTAAAGGGGCCTATGAATTGATTGATTATGACGGGGTCTCTTTAGAAAAACCCATAAATTGGCTTTATCTAAAGAGATATTATGCTTAAAATCTTGTGTGGATATCTTATTTGTATATTTAGTTCTTTTCGTAGCTAGTGTGCCTTAGATTAGAAGAGTGTGCATAGTTTAACTTTTTTTTTACTGTTATCCCTGCTTAGTTGGATTACTCTTGATATTGCAGATGTTGACATCCCTTCAAACGTATATTGGTTTTGCTGATGGTTCTTGTCGTAGTACACGGAAAATTTCTTCCGCAGCCTGGGTTATTTATTCACCCACTGATGAGTTAATATCTATGCATGGGGTAAGCCTCGGTCAAACAATGAATAATACTGCAGAATATAGCGCAGTGATTGAGTTATTATCTGAATCCATTTCATTTTGAATTCGACGTTTGATCGTTAGGTTAGATTCTGAACTCATTTTATTACATTTAAATCGAGTATACACAATTAAAAATCCAGTATTATTGAGATTATTTTTTAAGGTACGTCTTTTGGAATGAGAGTTTGATTACATTGAATATCAACACATTTTGAGAAATTAAACACATTTTCTGATGCATTAGCTACTAGTGTTATAAACAGACTTTTTCAACATTAAAGTAGTAAATCAAAACAACATTCAATAAACATGTTGAATAGATAGTTGGAAATATTAGTAATATCATAGAGTAACAGTAATGTTTTCAAAAAAATATTACATCGCCCTCAATTATAGGTTTAAAACACCTTATGATCGAAAAAAATAGTGATACAAAAAACAAAAATGTCATAGTCTGCAGAATCATCCACTATCTGTGGTGGTGATCATGATAGTACACGACAGCTCGCGCTACTCTATTCAAGAATATCTTGAACTGACCAGGAACTCCAATAACATGTCTCTACAGATGGAGAGGGATATCATCTATCGAAGTCTCTGGGATATACAAGGTCAACCATTCTAGGTTGTGTTCTAGGTCTGTAAGAATCTCAACTGCCTGATCTTGTGGTGCTGCAACAGGCTCTCTTTGCTTCCTGTCGAAGCGATAGAGCGTGGCTGGCCTGTGTGGACCAACATCTGCATTTTAAAAAATTTTGTCATCAGTATTGGATGATTTAAACAAAAATAATATAAAAAATATAATTTAGAACATGTAAAAATCATTCTTATCTGAGTCATCCCACTGTGTTCTCAGAGGAAGGGACATCTCTCGATCACCACAGAAGTCTATCCCGGCATATGGGAAATCTTCTATGACGAAGATTTGGTTCTCCAACCAATGGAAATAAGCTGGAGTGAAATGAACAATATCACCTCCCTCGCTATGAAGAGCCATCAGTGCAACCCATCAGACCATCTGAGTCTCCCTGACTCTACCATGATCAACTGAGATAAGCTGTGGGGAAGGTGAAGGAATTCTCTCTAGGGAAAATGTGACAACAATAGCTCCATACCCAAAGTTTTTCAACTTTGAGTTCTTTTCCTGGGTCAATTGGCCTTTTACGTTGGCCAATACTACCTCACACCAATTGAAAATTGTGCCTCTAAAATAATCAATAGCAGTTTGCATCTGGGATCTAGTAGCAACATGTGGAGCTGTGCTCCCACACAACTGGGTTACAGTAAATGCAACCACTTTCAGTTCAGGATGGATGATTGTTTTTATATCAATATGTTTATCTTTGGGATCCGCTTATTCATTGCAGAACTCTTGCTGAAGGCTAGTGACAGATTGGCCACCTGCCCTAGCCCCAAACAAAGAGATTGGTTAACCTCTTTGATAAACTAGTAAGAAAATATATATCTTCCAGCTCGATTTTGAGTCGGTGATCTCCAATTATGAAGCACTATTCCTGGACGTCCCACTTGTTTACTAGCCATGTGAGTAAGTCTATTTGGGCCCTCATAACCTGAATAGCCCAGAATTTATATAAACCACATTCCCTGATCCGGATTTATGTAGGAACGCAACAGAATAAACACATAACCATAAATACAAATATGCAACGGAAATAATGCATCATTTCATTAATAACAGAAATATGCTTACAGACATAATGGAAATAAAATAGCTAGGGTGCTGGTAGCGAATCTCTGAGAAGAGATGTGATGGCTACAAACCTTTGAACTATGTTACAATGAGGCTCAAGGGCCTATTTGTTATTGAGAAACAATGTAGAATCCGAAACGTCCAAAAAACTAACCGTAGGAGATGAGGCGCCAAAACTGTGGGCGCCCGTTTGGGTAAATTGGTGGTTCAACTTCCCAGGGGCGTAACTTTGGCACCTGATCTCCGTTTGATGCGCTCAATAGCTCATTAGAAAGATCTATCTGAGGACCACAAATTTTGGGTTGAATTTCATTCCATGAAATTCACTGGTAAAACAATGCCCAAAAAAACGTCGTTTAGGGCCTCAAAACGGCTCCGGAAGTTCAGGACCCAAAAAACTACTAAAAATAGTAAGTTTTGTTGCAACTTGAAAAATGAAAGAACTGATGATGGGGGTTCAAATGGAATAGGTGGGTGGCCACCAATATCCACCTAGATCATTAAGCCCCCAAAACGGCTCCGAGAGTGGAGGACCTGAAAACCTGCTAAAAATAGTAAGTTGTGCTGAATGTGAAAAGCTGCAAGAATTGATGGTGCTGGTCCAAATGGAATAGGTGGGTGGCCACCGATATCCACCTGGATCATTCCCTCAACACATGCAATGTGGGCACATGTACCATTGTGGCCTCATCAACCTCTTCATGTTCGCGTTCCCTCCACTCAAACATTGTAGATATTCTGCAATGGGAAAATTGGAAGATTAGAAACAATTTGAGTGAAAAATTTTGGTTTATTTTGGAGAATATATCATTTTATTTTCTTCACGGCGCCTCCACACCTTTTGCATAGAGACAATGCAGGGATCCGCACGTGTCCTGTACAATAAGTGTGGGACCACGACAATTTTCTCTTTGAAAAATTGTCGGGGTCCGCAGGTGTCATGTGTATTACCTGCGGACCCCCGTGGGCGAAATTTGAACACATTTTTCCCCTAAAAATAAATTTAAAACCTAAATTAAGAAAGTGAACGGACAAAAATGAAGGTGAGGATGATGTGGATTACTTGGAGCTGACGATTTTTTATTCCGACGGTTGAATTTTCCGTAATCTTCTCTAGAACGTTTTTCACCAAAATCTCTCAACTTTCACTCTAGAATCAAATGGTAAAAAGGATGTATAAAGACTCCTTTTTATAATATTTTTTGAATAAATGAAATATTATTTTGTTTATTTTCCACTTTGAAAAGTTATTTTTCGAATTATTTTTATTAATCATAAACAAGTATGTTTAATTTTTGAGTTTTTGTGCAGAATATAGGATTTTTTGGGTAAAATGATCATTTTGAAAAAGGAGTATACTTTTTATCACTTTTTCAAACTCGGTAAAAATTATGAAAAAGCGAAACCTAGGAGTACATTTTTATCCCTTTTTCGAACTTGTTAAAACTTACAAAAAGCGAAAGCTATGAGTACATTTTTATCCCTTTTTCGAACTCGTTAAAACTTACGAAAAAAAGAAATCTTGAGTTCTCTTTTAAACCCTTTTCAGACTCTCTAAACATGAAAATATTGCCAAGTACTTGAATATTTGAACTTGTTAAAGGAAATGAACAGTCGTCCCTTCAGTATAATCTTACCCCTTTTCCGGACTAAAATGGACTATTTACGAAAAAGGTATATGTTGACTAATCATGGTCAATAGAGTTCTCTCATGTATTATTTTATCCTTTTTTGAGCTTGAGAGACTAAATTTACGAAAAAGTACACCCACGGAGTTTTCTTAGTTTTTTCTTCTGACTCCCTAAAACTGAAAAACACTGAGTTTCTCCTATACTAGACTCGTTATAATTTACCAGTAAAGGACCTGTCAATTATAAATAGGAACAAACCATTCCTTCTTAGGGTTCGATTTTATACTAATTTGGACTCATCCGAAGGATGAGCTTATATAACAAGAAAATGTTATCCTCCTCAAGCTTGTCAAAAATAAAGTGGTACTTGCCAGAAATGGTGGGGGAAAAGAGATAAAATGGATCCAATTGTTTTAATTTTTTTAAAAGCAGTATACCACTCTTGAACACGACACTTTTTGTCACACTTCTACCTGGGTTGGGAAAATCCTTTGCCTATCAGTTAATCAAACCACATTGAAAGTCTTCAGCCGGTTTCTAGGTATTAGCTTTAGGTCAATTGTTACCAAACCATCTATAGTGTCATTATGTGTTCAAGAGGAAAGTTCAAACAAACCATTAATATGCAAACATATGTCTTCATTCACATTGACCATACCTGAGTCAGTCCTTGCAAAATATTTCTACAAAACTTGATCTAATGGTTTCGTGTTGTGGGCTTTCCTACGACGGATCACTTTCTATCGATGACAACATATCATCTAGGAAGTTGATCTAGAATCCTTCAGTACCTTGGAATCTGCATGCCCTAATGGCAGATATTTCGCCTTCGATGATAGGTTACATCATTGACCTCCAATCGGATGATTCTATCAAGTGTTCAACTTCAAATCATTTATTAAAACTTCATGGATTGTACTGATTACTTTGAGAGCCATTGTCACTATTGGTGGTTTCTCTCACACTTGTTAACGATTCACATCATTGACTAGTAATCAAGTGGTTTCTACCATGTTCGACTTTGACACAATCAATCGCATGGATAGAATCTTACTAGTTTAGGTAGCGAAAATCAAGACCCTGGATCTAGTTTCCACCATCCAGGATGCGAGGAATTTTATTGTTCATTATGTAGTAGACTATTCATAACAGATGGTTGTGTCCATACTGTGTCTACTATTGATGTAATATTAGAATCATTTCTATATCAGAATATTTTAGTTAAATTTTTTATTTAGTTAGTTTTTTCTCTAACTATGGGAATGCCTACCTCAGCGATGATATATATATATATATATATATATATATATGTTTGCATTGAATGTTTTTGCAGGTTCAAACCGACGTCCACAAGCCAATCCTCGGAATGATAAAGCACTTCACTCTTCGAATTATCTTAGACTTCGCACTTTAGGGGGAAATCTGTTACACATTATTTTGTTACCATGACATTTCACTGTCTATATAGGTTCATCAATACCTATATAATGCTCCCTTAGAAGTCTACAACCCTAAAGTTTCCTAGACCAAGTCCTGAATTTGGAGAAAATCTTGCAAAAATCATAAAAACACTTGTACCACACTTTTCCTTAGCTTTACCTACGGCACTGCACCCTTTTGCTCTAAAAACTGTGGAGCTGACCGCATGTTTTCTTCATTAAAAGTGTGGACCACTGTAAAAGGTAAATTGAAGGCGAAAGTAAATTCTAGAAGCCCAGCTGGTCAAATATTCTCCTAGCTGGAAGCTTCTAGAAGGTGTTATCCAGTCGAAGCCTTACTCCCTCCATTATCATGAACATTCATTCCTTCATAAAAGGAGCCTATTCCTCGGTCTTTGGAACTTAATCCCTTGATAAGGGGACTCTATCCCTTCCATTTTGGATCTGTAACCACTTTCCTTCTCCTATAAATTGAAGCTTTGGTTCAGTCTCAAGGGTACATGCTCACATATGTAAAACTTCTCTATACATTTTGTATACACTTAGTACTTACTTTGTACTTGGTAGCTACGATAGAGAAGGGAATTGCTGAAGAAAAATATTCTTTTTGCTAGCTGCGAGAATGATTACATACTCGTAGTTAGGATGGTTCAAAGAGTGGAAGGGCTTGTCAAACCAAAGGAAAATGCGTGTTCCGGTCCCCAAAAGGATCTGTACGACATCAAGGCAAACACGGTTGTAAGACTCCTTCTTTAATTTAAAGATAATACAATTGGATCCTGTTTTCTCAATAAGTTGTTTATGTGTTTACTTGAATGACTTATTTCTTAAATTCCTTGATCATTAAGATATATTTGTGATTTTTTAATCAATATATGTTGCAGGTGATTTTGATTCTCTTTCCTGTCTTTGTTTGCATATCTTAAGAGGTGGCTTCTTGGAGCGACGAGAAAGAAGAATTCAACTAGCATTGGATCACAGGTAGGTTCTTTCTTCATCATAGAAAATTCTAAATCATATATAATCTAGAGAAAGTAGGTTACATTTGTCATGTTTGTTTCTAACTATCCTTGTGATACTAGGGAGATCTTTATTTTCTGCAAGAAAGATTTATCCGCCTAACACTAGGCACATCCACTGTCAATCTAGGCAATCCTCCATGCCAAAGAAAAACCATAACAAAGAAACCACATGCATATGCCATGCATGCCAAACCTAGTGAGGAAACATACATGCAACTTGGTACTTGCAAACAAAACTGAAGTGCTCCAAGAGAACTCTAAGTGTCAGTGTTACATAGTATTTTGTCACCGTCCCTGCAATCCCTCGTTCCGCACATTGGAGGACTATTCACATGACCTGTGAACAGTAGCATGTCCTGAAAACACCTTCAAAACATCCTCCTATATAAGGATAAACATTCTCCTGAAGAACATTTCCCCTGAAAAACCCTAAAAACAAATTTTTTAGCCTTGGCGCGACTAGCCAGTTCATCCCTCGCACCAATGGGGGAAATCCACACTAGAGGGCGTGCCAGTTGGCGCTCTGTCCCTGTGTTTCACTCAAGCCAAGCCTATTAAGGATTTCTTTTTTAAAATAAATGAAGTTTGATTCTAACAAACTCCAGAATGAATCATCAAAAGAAGTTGAGTGGTTTGGCTCTGGATCTCCATGTATATGAAGTGGTTTTCCACCTCTCATGGAACCTTCCAAAGAGATAGGACCTATCCCATGATTATAGGGATCCCAACTTCCCTTCCTCCATCTATAAAAGCTTTCCCTCTCCATTAGCAAGCTAGCTGAACTTGTAGGAGGAAAACTATAGCTAGGAAACTATTGAGAGCAGAGCCGAGGAGAACCCCGTAAAAGAGAGCTTTGTCCAAATTCTCGACAGCCTTCGTTGAGATGCTCTCCACTGCAAGCCCTGCCGAAGGAATATCATAGTGTCAGATAATTTGGTTGTAATATCCATTTTTGTCATCTTTAATATAAGCGACTCTGGTTTTGGTTCCATTCGTGTGTTTACTCTTTTATGAAATGCGATGAATTATATCCTCTCTGACTGATATATAGTTACATGCTTTAAGTATTATGTTGTATGTCGTCGTTTCTCTGAATGTGTATAGGTGTTTGGACAGAGCGAACAGAAGGACTGTGATCTGTCAGGCTAGAGACGAAGAGCACCGCTTCTTCCTCGACAACAGCAGCGTGGGATTTGAGGTAGGCTACTTATCGCGATCTTTGTCTTTCTTGTAACTAGGAACCAACGTCATTGCGTGATTTTATTGTTGCTAGACCCACTCTAGGGCTAGTGGGATCACCTATGCCTGTAGAGGGGATTTACCACCTCAACAAATTGGCGACTCCACTGAGGATCAGTGGGAGTTAGTCCTTCTTTCGTTTTGGTTGTTTTCTTGGCTTTTGATTGATTTATTTACTCTTTTGGTTCACCTTCCTTGGTGTTAAACCCCTGTTTAGCCCCCAGAAGACCAGATCCAGTCTTTGTTTGTCCTTTTTCATCATTTTTCTAGAGTAAACTCAATTGGCACAGTTTTTCGCCTGACGGTCGCACCAATTGGCGCTTGTTGATAGTTAGGCTCCTGTGCCAATGTCCTTTTGGCACATATTACAACCAAACAGGCGCGCCAACTCTACTTGGTGATAGGGTTTGCTTACTTTTAGGCTCTTTGAGCTTGCGTTTTGTTCCTGGTATCATTTTTCTGATTGATTGAGTGCCTTGAAGTCATTTTTTACTGTGTTTGGCCCTTGTCCTCCGGTTTTTTGCCCTTTACTATCAGTTTTGAATTCTAGCCCTAGGGCTTCTAGGTGCTTCAGTGTGCTGAGCCTCTCGTGGGAGTTTTGAGTCCTTGTCTTCCCAATCAACTTATTTTTCACTTCTTTTCATTTGTTTTGTTGGATTCCATTGTATCATTGCGTTAGTTGAGTGATTTTTCTCTCTTTCATTCAGTTTCGCTTTGTGTTACTCCAAGCCTAGATTACATGGTTTGTTTGAGTCTCTTTCGAGATTCTTCTTCGCTTTGAGGGATTTCATCATCAGTTTGAGTCTTGATTGTGTGCATTTGGATTGAGTAAACTTTTTTTTTTATCTCTCTATTTGTCATTTATCGAATTGGTGTTTTCATTATTTTTTCATTCATTTAGTGCATTTGCTCTTATATGTTGAAAAATAAAAAAGAAAGATCTTTTGCATATGGTTTGGTATAGTGAAAATTGAAAGCTCTTTCACATTATTAGTGTTATATAAATCTAGAGTGAAGTTTTCTAGTTTCATTAGCTTGCATTGGAAACAGTAGTGGATGTTTTTTGTGCTAATTTTGTTGTCATTTGAAAAGCTCTCAACTCTCCCGTAGATAGCTCTTCGTTGAACAAAGTGATATTTTGTGGCATGTAGTTTGCATTTAGAGTTTTTATGAGATCCAACATTAGATAAGGCCTGAAATTGAAACGTAAATTGAAGATCAACTTTAAAATTTACTAAATTAAACTAAGGCAACATTAAAAAATTAATAAATATCTAGTAGTCTAAGGTAGAGACATGTTCCGACGTCTTTAAGCCTAGCATCTGTCGCTCACCATCTGGCTATAGACAGCGCTAGTACGGACTTGTGCTCCCTGTATCGTCGCGTATGTAAAGGGAGACCCCATTAGGTTGCAATCCTTTATCTGTAGGAAGCCGAGTCTCCCTCCTTTTACCCGTGATACACCGGACACAACATTCCAGGAGATTACCTGCACATACGTCAAGTCCTTGGTTGATTTCTCTTTCATTTTTTACCAAGGTGTATATGGCAGTTCACGGATATCTGGTACACCCATCTACCTAGATTACCATAGTAGTCATTTTGATCTTTTCTCACTCCTTAAACTTGAAAATATCTTCAAGCGCTTGTCCTTTCATGCTTGTTTCCAAACTGAAAGTGATAGAGTCATATTTTACTCATTTCTAGACTCTTAAAACATGAAATAGTAAAATTTCCATTTTCAATGTGGTAAATTTAATCACCTATGATCACACGCCCATTTAGAGATTGATTTTTCAGCTTGTTTTTGTTTGCCTTGGTTTTTTCCCATGCATATTTGTTTGTGATCTCTTCCTATTTTTTTCTATAGTCACAGTGGCGAAACCATCAGTTTCGTCTACTGGCAGTCCTTATACAGATGATTCATAAGAGGTCTCCCAGTCCTCTGTTGAGTATCAACAGCCCGTTGTGTCTGAGTTTCCTGACGGGGGACCGGTTATATCGGAACTTCCCTTTGGAGGACCAGTTGACTTCAATTGGCCCTTGTCCAACACTTAGTTTGGATTTGGAATAGGGGAACACTTTCCTCCTCTTACATCGGGATCACCCTTTTTGGCTGCTACCATACCTCCTAGTCCCTGTCGTCTTTTAGAAGATCTCACAGCAGGGTCCGATATGGACTCATCCAGTCCTTCTCCTAGTGAGCTAATTCCTACTTCTGGTGAATATTACCAGCTTTTTCCTGAAGACATCCCCGAAACTTATGTTATGTCTTCACCTGGTCCAACGCTCCCAGCTATATATAGGTCTTTAAGTTAGTCATGGCCGCTATTTCCTCTATGGGAATATCGACTCCATCTACGAGTCCGACCATTCCCTTGTTAGGAATGTCGCCATCGACACCTCTCACGGCATCTCCTTTCGTCACATCAGCACCTGTTAGACCTACTGTCTGTGTGGCTGTGTCTACGCCTGTTGTTACTACTCAATCAACTAGGACCTCGTCAGTTCCTGAAGACATTTACATAGCTTCTGCCATTCCTGAGAATATTTCTCCCGAGGAGTATCGCTTGTCTTTATATTCATCGAACTCCGAGGTTGGTCAGTCCTCTTAAGACCTTAATCGTCCTTATTCTTCCCATTATGGAGCGGATGGTGCCCCGATTTACGTATTTCCATATCAATATGATGAGTAGGGAAACCCTCTTCATTTTCCTACTTATGAGGCTTATCAGTATGTTAACGGTTTTCTATCTACCCAGGCTGGGAAACCTTCTAATCAATAAGGACAACCCTTACAGGGACAACCTTTGTTTCAACAAGGATACGCTTCTGGCCCACAAGGACAACCCTTCCAGGGACAACCTTCAGCCCAGCCAGGTTATCTATACGATCCTCAAGGAAAACCCTTATAAGAACAACCTTCAGGCCAGCAGGGATTGTTTTATGGTCCGCAAGGGCCGTCTTACAACCCTCAAGGTCAACCTCTGCAGCCTCACCTTGTGGTCCAACCATGGTAACCTCAAGGACCCGCAGGCCAACCGGGGTATCAACCTGGACCACCATATGGTCCTGGGGGGCCAACCCATCCTTCTCAACCTTTGGTGCAACCTCAGCAACCTCATTTTCCGATTGGTAAAAATGTTGCACAGCCAGGGCCATCTTATGGTCCTGTCATAGGTAAACCTAGTTATCAGGCACAACTTGGCCCACTCCCGCCATCAGGACAACCTATTCAACCAAGAAAACCTTTTCAGCTAGGTCAACCTATTCAACTAGGGCAACCTGCACAGCCAAGTCAACCTGTTCAACCAAGACAACCTGCACAACTAGTTAACCCTGCTCAGCAGCCGATCTATTCTATGCCACAGTCGAATCCACTTGTGCACCTGACTTATCAAACTCAGCAAGGTCCCACTTACCAGCAACCCGTTCGACCCCAAGGGGGCTATTACCTTCAAGGTCAATCTCGACAAATTTACAACCCGCCCCAAGGGTCTGGTTATTACTCTCAACAGCCAGGCTATACTTATATTCCACAGCAAAATCCATATACTGCTCAAACGAGGCACATGTATAATCAGAGTCAGTACCCTGGATATCAACCCTCGTATCTAGGTTATCAGCCGCCATATCAACCTCATTATCCGGCTTATACCCCCTATGGTCAGAATCCTCCAGGACAAAACCAATGGGGGCAGATTTATGCTCAACTAGGATGGAGACAAGTACAGGTCCTTATCAGGGACCTGGCATGCCTTTTAACCCTCAGCTACCTTTTCTCGCCACGTTGGAGTTACCAGATGTATCCAAGTTGACCAATGATCTGATTCTTCATAATACATATTGGCCTCCGGTTTCGATGAAGGTGCCTGGTGACTGTCCTAAGTTTGAGGGTAAATCTGGTGAAGACCCCCAAGCACATGTCATGACATACCACTTATGGTGTTCTTCTAATTCTTGGATAAATGACTCGATTCTTCTACGTCTTTTCCAGCGCACTCTCACTAGTGCTACTGCTAAATGGTATATAGAACTACCTCGTGGTATTTTTCAATATTTTAATACTCTAGCCATGGCGTTCTTGACGCATTTACAGTTACCAGTTCGTTACGAAGCTGGGACGCATCTCCCGACCTCTCTAAAACAAGACAAAGCCACTCATATTTCAGATCACATTCATGAGTGGAGATGTCATCGTCATCTGATCAATTTTTACATTCCTGATTAGCTTCTAACTCAATAGTTCATTACCTCCTTTGTTAACAAGATTTCACAGTACATTTATATGGGGGCATGTGTAATCGAGGAACAAGCCATTACTCGTGCCCAATACCTCGATTTAGTGTACTCTCAGTCTAGCACGTTATAGGAAATCTTGACTGATGCCCCTTAGCCAGGGAACTCTAAAGCGCCAACTACTCCATCAGTAGACATCATTATTGTTTCCATCTCTTAGCTTCTCACAAGTCTTCCAATGGGAAGTAGAAATCGAATTCTTCCAATAATCCTGCTCCTTAGACTACCCCAGATTCTGGTAAGACCGTGGAGGTCAATTCTGTTCAGGCTAATCCTGCAGACAAGACTTCCAAAGGGAAGAGGAAGGGCAAAGGAAAAGCCAAATTTGATGCCCCAAAACCAGAATCATCCAAACCATGTGCTGATGATGGTTTGCAACGGAAACTGAAGTACCCCTGCATAATCTGTGATGAAGACCACTACACCAAATATTGTCGTCGATGATCCAAGGTTAGTAAAATTCTTAAGGGATCTAAGGGGACTCCAGTAGTTCTTAAGGAACTATTTCCATCTCAACAGACCCAAATGGTCGAACATCCTTCACCATCTGCACCATTTGGGTCTCAGGTTTTCATGATGAATGGTGATGCACCTGTTTCTATTTCCACTCGATCGAAGGACTTTGATGGATCATTCCAGACAGCTGTGAAGGAAGTCGTTGATGGTCCTCCTCCCCCACCTACCTCTGGTCCTCTGGAGATTGAAAGGCCCAGCGCTGAACCCATTGTATGGCCACCTTCCAAAGGTGTTCTCCGAAAATATTCCTATAATCCGAACGCCCGTGTTGCTCAGCATTACAACATTGTTGAGGATTTGGCATAGGCGCCTTCCATGATGTCCACGTTGGAAGTTCTTTAGAATTGTCCGTCTCAATGGAAATATTTGTTATCTGAGATCGGCGGAATTGATCCTGCCGATTCTAGCCTTCTCTCCTTCGATCTAGAGAATTTTTTCCCCCGACTTCCGCATCAGATCGCGCTTGTTATACAAGTCGGTATTAACGGCCTCAGCATTCATAGAGCCATTGTGGACGAAGGTGGTTCTACCTAAATTATGTCATCCGCTTGCTGGAAGGCCATTAGCTCTCCGGCCCTTAATTCATCTCCCAATGCCCTTGAGGCATTCGATGGAAGGGAATCAAAACCCTTGGGTGTTCTCGCGAGTCTACCAATTACATTGCAAGGTAAGACAGTCAACGTCGAAGTGGAAGTTGTTGATGCCAAGCTCAACTACAATCTTCTACTCAGTCGCAGCTAGACCCACGCCATGTTGTGCGTTCCATCCACCCTCTTTCGGCTTTTGAATTTTCCACATGAGGGCAAGATTATTATTGTCGATCAATTGTCTTTCTTCATCTCATCCTCCGAGAACAATGTACCGTACATGGATCAAATCCCTAATCCCCCTGATAGTATAGGACCTGGTCTTTTCAAGGACCCTATTCTCATGGGTATTTTCCCCCTGCCACCACCAAACATCTTTCAAGTCAATATGGTCTCTAGGTCAGATGACCCGTGGATCATCCCTTCTCTTGAACAAGTTGCTTCTTTTGGAGAATTGATGCCTCTGAACCCAGTTGAAATCAATTATTGTGAGATTGTTTCTGCATCAGATTCTCCTCCTGCTGATAATGCTCCTTCGAGCATGGCTCTTGATGTTTATTCTAAATCTCCTTGGCTCGGCAATGCAGATTCGCCCGATCCTTTGAGAGAATTTTTTCCATCTGACGAAGCTATCGTGGAGACAATGTCTCTCAAGATCTGCCATGGAGCAATGGACATCATCGTTCCTCATTCATGCCTGGCCTGGGGGCAATGTCTAATTGTCTCGAGCATTTTGCATCTCAAGTTCCCTCTCCGCCTCTCCAAACACCAATATTGATCCATCAAGTATTTTCGGAAGGAAATCTGAGTAATATTACCCAAACGATGCCCATGAAATCTCTGTTAAACCAGGGGTCATTGATAACATCCATGTGGGAGTCACTTGTTCTCCCGATGAGAATCAAGTGTACACTAGTCTATTCCATGAATTTCGTGATGTTTTTGCATGGTCTTATGAAGAGATGCCTGGAATCAATCCCAGTATTGTCGTGCATGAAATTCCCACCTATCCTGGTGCGAAGCCTGTGCGCCGGAATTTGCATCCAGTGCATCCTCAAAAAGCCGCTGCTATAAAAGCTAAATTTGAAAAACTTCTTAAAGCGGCCTTCATATATCCAATCCCTCTGACAGAGTGGGTTTCCAATATTATCCATGTGGATAAGAAATAAGGCACAATTCGAGTCTGTGTTGACTATCGAGATATCAATCGGGCTTGCCCTAAGGACAACTATCCCACCCCCTTTATAGATTAGATCATCGGTGATTGTGCGGGAAGTGAGATCTTTTCCCTTAATCAAATTAATATCCTTCCATCTGATCAACATAAGACCACTTTCATCTGTCTGTGGGGAACATTCGCCTATAAGAAGCTCCTTTTTGGTTGAAAAACTGTTGGGGCTACCTTCCAGCGTGCCATGTCCTATGCCTTTCACGACATACGTAATGTTTTTCAGCCGTACCTGGATGACCTTCCATCTCATTTAGCTCTATGAAAAGACCATCCAGAACATCTTCGCCAGATTTTTCTCTGTTATAGATGTTACAACATCAGGCTTAATTCTCATAAGTGCATCTTCTGCGTTGACTCTGGCCGGCTTTTAGGATTCATTGTCTCTAAAGACGGAATTTTCATTAACCCTCTCAAGGTCGAGGCTATTCTTAATCTCCCCTCCCCATCCTCATTGCATCAACTTCAGAGTCTTCAGGGGAAAGTGAATTTCTTACATTGCTTTATCTCAAACTATGCAGAGGTAGCTAAGGGTTTACGCGTCTTCTCAAAAAGGACGTCCCTTTCTGTTGGGACAAGATTGCTCAAAAATCTTTCGATAACCTTAAGAAATTGCTCATCAACGCTCCATTAATACGTCCTCCTAACTATCATCGCAACTTTACCCTCTATTTGGCTGCTGCATTCAGCACAATTGCCATGGTTCTGGTACAGGATGACGATGTTGGTAACGAACATGTGGTTTATTATCTGTATCAGAATCTCCTCAACACTGAAATGCGTTATGCCCACATTGAGAAGTTGGCACTTGCCGCGGTACAAGCCATTCAACAGTTTTGCCATTACATCCTGTTGCGCACGGTAACCGTGATTTCTGACTACAACCCCATGACTTACATTTTGTCTCGAAAATTGCTGGGGGACAAGTACTCAAAATGGATTGTGATCCTTCAAGACTTCGATTTGGAGTTTACTACTGCCAAATCAAAGAAGTCATTGGTTTTTTCTGATCTCATTTGCTCTCTCCCTACCAACTTTATTCTGTCTCAATCCGAGGATCATATCCTGGATGAAACTCTCTTCTTAATTAGCACTCTAGATCCATGGTATGGTGATATCATCGTGTACCTTCAGACATCTACCTTCCGTTCTGAGTTGACGAAGGATGCTCGACGTTTCATTTGGCATCAATCGCAACCATATCGCATTGTTGGAGATACATTATATCATGTCGGAGTCAATTCTATACTCCGCCGGTGTTTGACCTTAGAGAAGGCTAGAAAGTTTTGAATGACTATCATAGTGGCGCCTGTGGTGGTTACATGTCTGGTTATTCTACTGCACAGAAAATTCTTTGTGCGAGCTATTTCTAGCCATCTATATTTAAACACTGTATCGTTGCAGTACGAAAGTGTCATGAGTGCCAGATTTTCCAATGCAAGATGTGTGTGCCGCCTCTCCCATTACACCTGTCATTACCATAGGCCCTTTTGCCAAATGGGGCATTTATTTTATGACTTGTAACCCTCACTCGACCAAGAGGCATGCTTATATCATCGTTGCCATAGATTATTTCACCAAGTGGGCCGAAGCGATGCCTACACTAGCTGAAGATGGTAAGACAGTGACAAAATTCATTTTCAACCATGTGATCACACGTTTCAGTGTTCCTCAAGCCATCATCATCGATCATGGCTCTCATTTTTGGGACTACATGATGGCAGAGCTGACATCGAAGTTGGGCTTGCGTCACGACAGCTCGACGCCATACTACCCTCAGGAAAATGGCCAAGTTGAAGCCATGAACAAGGTGCTTGTCACGATGCTTCAATGAACAATTGGTATTCACAAATCGAATTGGCATCTCCAATTGTTCTCAATTCTTTGGGCCTACCGAACATAAGTAAAGAGTGCGACCGGGTTCACACAATTTCAGTTGGTGTATGGCATGGAAGCTACTCTTTTGGTTGAATGTGAGATCCCTTCACTGAAATTGGCTGTGGAATTACTGCCCGATACTTCCCCGGAGGAAGAATGTCTCCTGTATCTTGAAATATTGTATGAAACCCGCCGCTTGGCTACTTTGGTCATCAAGGCATAGAAAAATCGGGTTAAAACTCATTTCGATCAAACGGTTTCTCTGTGCTCTTTTATCGAAGGGGACCTCTTCCTATTGTATGATCAAGCCCATGACAAGCTTGGGGCAGGAAAATTCCAACATATGTGGCATGGGCCCTATATCGTTAAATGTGTATTGAAAAATGGGGCTTACGAGCTGATTGATTATGAAGGTCTTCCTTTAGCGCAGCCTAGAAATGGGCTGTACCTGAAGAAGTATTATGCTTGAATCATTCTTTCATAGTGTATGTACATAGGTGATTTCTTCATTTTTGTGCATGTGTGGTGTGGTGTACTTTGTAAGCGTTTTTCTGCTGATTGGGTATTCTTGATTATGTAGATGTCTATTACTCCTTATGTTGGTTTCACGGATGGTGCCTCCCGCAGTACCACGAACCTATCTTTGACAGCCTAGGTAATTTACAATCCTACTAGTGAGTTGATTAATTTACAAGGTGTTTGTCTAGGGCCTGCTACGAATAATGTCGCGGAGTATAGTTTGTTTTGAAATTATTGAACGAGGTTGTTAACCTCGGTATTCGCACATTGCTTGTACATCTAGATTCACAGATTGTGGTTTTACAGCTCAATGGTCATTATTTAGTTAGAAACCCATACATTTTAAGGTTGTATCTACGTATTCGTTTACTTGAGAGAAAAGTTGATTACATCACATATCAGCATATACCAAGACGAATGAATAAATTAACAGATGTAGTAGCCAACATGGTATTAGATAGACATTTACGCAATTTGTAATGTTTGCAGCATGTGCATCATATAAAATCAAAAAATATACATGTTTGTTTTAATTACATTCAGAGACGACATGTCTCTCAAAAATATGCAAATAAAATACTAGGTGACTAATCAGCATGGTGCTCATGGTAGCACGTCACTTCCTACACCAACCGCCGTAGTAAGCAATGGAGTTGAATTGGCACCCCTACGGTGTGCCTCTGATAAGCCAATGGAACATCAGCTAGACGAGCGTAGTCCGGGATTCCGCGAGCAATCCCCTCCAAGTTCTGCATGAGCTCATCCCCCTCGCCCCCCTCACCTTGAGGGTCGTAGGCGAGAGGGGTCCTCCTCACCACTGGTGACATTCTGGCAGGCCTCTCTGGGCCGAAATTTGTATACATATAGGATCAGCTGTTAGAACATGCATGTATACCAAAAAATCATAAAATTCATAAAATTAAAATATTCTTACCCAGCTCCTCATCCCAGTCCTCTCCTTCTAGGAGAGGAAGGTTTGGGTCTCCTTTGAAATCAGTACCGGCATAGGGCTAGTCCTCTACAATGATCAACTGTCATCGAAGCCATCCAAAGAACTCGGGCCACCATGACATCTGCTGGCCACCCCTTGCTTTGGGCATTAATTCTACCCATCGAGCCTTCCGTGGCTCTCTCAATGGTGGATCCGGAACTATTGCCCCCTAGCCCTGGAAGATAGGCATTCGCTCTAGGAAAAGCGATA
Source organism: Pinus albicaulis (assembly GCA_034641835.2). Classification (NCBI taxonomy): domain Eukaryota; kingdom Viridiplantae; phylum Streptophyta; class Pinopsida; order Pinales; family Pinaceae; genus Pinus; species Pinus albicaulis. The sequence continues at coordinate 863,431,106 of CM076584.1, read as the reverse complement.
CCATGATTGACCTGTACCCAAACTGCTTTAGTTTTTCCATTTTGCATTTCGTCAATTGTCGTTTGATATTCATAGTTACGGCTGTGCCCCAATCCAATATTTTTGGGTTCATGCACTCTGACGCCAGGAGGAGCTGTGTTTTGGTAGCCTCGTGCGGTGCCTGCGACCCCGCAACCCACGTAATGGTATGTGGCACCACTCTGAGTGCTAGATCAGGAACAGTATGAATGTCGACTTTGCCACTACCTGATCCCATTTGTTTCCCCAGGCACACCCTCTTCATGACCATCAACATTTTTTCAACAGAAGGCCTGGAGCCTGTCATAATCGGAACTGGACCTCTGTGTGATAGTCCAGTAATGAAGTAGACATCGGACACTTCAAGTTCAATTACTTGATCTCGAAGTTTAAACTTCTCTTCGTCCTCATCCCAGATAATTATCAAATCTTGTAATAATTCTCGTTGAGCCCTGATACATGGTGTTAAGAAGAATTTCTTTAAACTGCAATTACAGAGAGAATTCATGCATTGCTCATTCTCCATTTCCATTTTGTCTTCTTCACTGTGCTCTCTTTATTTCCATTCAGTCACCATTTTTTCTTTATACCTGCATCAAATTGGTAATAATCACATTAGAAGATCTCTTGGGTACTTAAAAAAACAATTTATTGGTTGTAATTTGTCAAATTTAAACGAAATATTGGGTTGCGTAGTTGGCGCGGCTATTTTGATGACAGTCGCGCCACCTGGTGCGGCCCCTTTGCAAAAAGAGGTCAATTGGCACAGGTCTGTGCCTCATACCCGCGCCAACTGCGGAAGCCCTAGTTTTGCAAATCCTCCCCTCAGGGATGCCAAATTACAATGAAAAGCTATCTAATGTGGCTTAAAAAATGGCTAATGGAAGCGGCTCTTACCTGGAAAAGACGGGATTCGGAATAGTGCACTGGATTGTCCATAATCGTCACCGCAAGATCGCAAAGGAAATGGATCACTATCGCTCTGCAAAGAGGTAAAAAGGTAAAAAGTAAATATGTTTTTACTATTGGTCATATGTATAACTTTTTCGAAATCAAATTTAGGTTTTGAGACTTGTTTTTCCAATTTCACTATGTTTTGTCGAAAAATGGGTTTTACACTTGTTTTTTGTGCAGCGACAGGTTTTCACGCGATTAGGACGATGACACGAGTGGTATTTTATACTTTTTCGGACTCGGTAAAAACACGAAAAAGTCGCTACTGGAGTCACCTTTCAGCTCTTTTCTAACTCTCTAAAACTGAAAAGATCGATGAGTTGCTTGTCATTTTGAGTACGTTAAATTGGATACGAAACGACATCTACCCAATATACATTTACCCATTTTTCAGGCTGGGATAGATTATTTACGAAAAAGGAATACCCTAGCCTATCGTGACTAGGAGGTTCTCTCAGACATAGTTTTCTACCTTTTCGGATCTGTGGGATTATCTACAAAAAGGGACAACTGGAGTTTTATTTTCCATTGTCTTTTCAAACTCTCTAAAAATGAAAAGACGTTGAGTTCTTCCTTTGTCAGACTCGTTAAAAACTGATGACATCGGGCTCCGTCGTAATGAGATTACTCGAGTTCCTCCTTCCTAGGGCTCGTTAAATGTACTAGGATGGATTTGTTCGAAGGACAAATTTATATTGCAAGCACATGCTATCCCCTTCAAGCCTCTTTTAAAAAATAATTAGGGTACTCGCCAGAAATGGTGGGGGAAAATGGAACCAGTATTATAATCATGTCAGTAGTATGTTGCTCTTGAACATGGCACTTGTCTACATTCGTGTCGGGTTGGGGACATCTCATCTCATTATCTGCTTGCATCCATGGGTTTTGGTAATCTATTTTGACCACTCATCTGCTATTTGCCACATCACCATCACCTCAGATCTTTTGATGTCAAATACTACCAAATCCAATGTCGTGCCACTGATATGTTCAAGAGAAGTTGGCCTCTGCAGTTTTCAACCTCCCTCTAATTCTCTACCGATCTTGATTCACAAAACATTATGTTCCTCTGTCTCGTGTTGATGATGTGGGAAACATTATGGCCCACCTTTGATCAAGGTCACTTCCTGTCGACTTCAACTCATTATCCAGGAAGTTGGTCTAGAGACTCCCTTCAGGTACCTTGGAGTCTGCATGCCTCAATGGCAGGTTCTTTGCAATCGACGCAAGGTTTTCATTATTAACCTTCAATTGGATGATTATTCGGGTGTTCAATTCCAACTCACTGTTCACATTCCATGGATTGTACCTCTTGTACCTTGAGAGCCATCATCATTATTGGTGGTTTCTCTCGCGTATGTTAACGACTTTCATTATTGGCTGGTAATCAGACGATGTTCTCGCATGCTCGACTTCAGCTCACATATTCGCATGCTTGAACTTGTACTCTGTTCGGGTTGAGATGGAGCGAAAGACCCTAGATTTTTTCTGATAAACATCCAGGCTGCGGATTATTTGTGGATTATTATCATTTATTACATGACTCATTCGATTGGATGGTTGTGACCATACCTGAGTCTACTTATTGATCCTTATTTGCTGGATGGCTGTGTCCATTCCTTGGATCCTGGTTTTTGTACACTCTATTATGGATGTCTGCACCCATACCACATATCATGTATCTGAGATATCAGTTCTATTTGTCTCTGTAGGTTTTCCGACGGCATTGTTTTCTGTTGGGCGCGTTCTCATAAATCATTTCACCCCTCCCTCTCTCTCGGACCTCATGCTTTAGGAGGCATCTGTTACACAATATTTTGTCACCGTCCCTACAATCCCTCGTCCTGCACATTGGAGGACTATTCCCATGACCTGTGAACAGTAACATGTCCTAAAAACACCTTCATAACATCCTCCTGTATAAGGATAAACATTCTCCTGAAGAAAATTTCCTCTGAAAAACCCTAAAAACAAATGTTTTAGCCTTGGCTCGACTAGCTGGTTCATCCCTCGCGCCAATGGGGGAAATCCACACTAGAGGGTGCGCCAGTTGGCGCTCTATCCCTATGTTTCACTCGCACCAAGCCTATTAAGGAATTTTTTTTAAAAATAAATGGCGGAAGTTTGATTCTAACAAACTCCAGAATTAATCATCAAAAGAAGTTGAGTGGTTTGGCTCTAGATCTCCATGTATAGGAAGTGGTTTTCCACCTCTCATGGAACCTTCCTAAGAGATAGGACCTATCCCATGATTATAGGGATCCAAAATTCCCTTCCTCCATCTATAAAAGCTTTCCCTCTCCATTAGAAAGCTAGTTGAACTTGTAGGAGGAAAACTATAGCTGGGCAACTATTGAGAGCAGAGTTGAGGAGAACCCCGTAAAAGAGAGATTTGTCCAAATTCCCGACAGGCTTCATTGAGACGCACTCCGCTGCAAGCCCTGCTGAAGGAAGATCATAGCGTTAGAGAATTTGGTTGTAATCTCCCTTTTTGTCATATTTAATATAAGCGACTCTGATTTTGGTTCCATTCGTGTGTTTACTCTTTTATGAAATGCGATGAATTATATCCTCTCTGACTGATATATAGTTACATGCCTTAAGTATTACATTGTATGTCGTCGTTTCTCTGCATGTGTGCAGGTGTCCGAATGGAGTGAACAAAAGGATTGTGATCTGTGAGGCTAGAGATGAAGAGCACCACTTCTTCCTCGACAACAACAGCGTGGGATTTGAGGTAGGCTACTTATCGTGATATTTGTCTTTCTTGTAACTAGGAACCAACGTCATTGTGTGATTTGATTGTTGCTAAACCCACTCTAGGGCTAGTGGGATCGCCTCTGTCCACAGAGGGGATTTACCGCCTCAATAGTCAGTCAATAGTATGAGAGAGAGAGAGAATATAATGAGAGCTCAAAAACTGAACTGAAAAAAGGTTACCAACTAATCCTCAGAAGCATTTTTATTAATGAGGCCTCTATTTTCTTCAATTTTCCATTATTTTCATTGATTTTTATCTTCACATGTAACTCATCCCCTTTCACCTCCCTTTTCTCATAATTTCCATTATTTTCATAAATAAATGCCAATAAATACCACTTTGCCTTTCCAAAGCCTTAACCATTTCCTTTGCCAATTTCCATAGCCATAATAAACTATATGAACACCCACACTAGGATGTTTTTGCCCAACATTAAGCTTGGAATACATGCCCCATGACCTTGGTTGTTAACTTTTATTACATGTAATTTTCACTAGGGTTGTTACACCACTTTTCTAGGAATTTATATACTTACCCATGGAGTGATCCATGCATCACCTCATGAGATACTTTTTATATTTTTTTTTGGTATATTTTCTCTACCATATCAAACTCCAACACCTTATTTTTTGTAATCATGCCTTAAATTTATCATTACTTAATTTCCTTTTCTATGTTTTGGGGTTAAAAAACTTACCTTCACTTCATATGCATGTTGATGGCATCCTTTATCTACTATCTTATTCCATGCATATTTTTCATTTCATTATTATTTGATTGTACATGATAAAAAACTACAATGGTCATGAATCTCATAGTTATCTTCTCTTCAATGTAGGTATCTTCCATATCTTATCCAAATATTCTCTCATTGCATAGAATATTCAGATCGAATAACCCTATACTTTTATGGCCATTCATACCCATCAATTTTTTTTTTCTTCGTGTAGTATTCAATTACAATGAACAAGTATTTCTTAGTTTTTCCTTTGTAATCTATAGTGTACTTATTAAATGCAATAAATATTATGTATTCCTTCTTTATTTGTTTCTCAAGACACTCACTTCTTGGTTTGTTTACTCTTTTTTATTGAACTTAGAATTAGTTCTGTAATAGAGATTGAAAATCTTCATTCATGGAATTGTCCACCTTATTAATAGACCTTTCCATAACACTCTCCTTGAGTGTCTCAACCCACTGATAACACTAGATTATTGTTCATTACTCAACCATTTTTCATTTCCATGATTTTTCACCTCCAATCATGCCTCCACACCACTGAAAAAGCACCATAATGAAAATTTTGTATCCTTCCTTAATCAATAATCATATCTAGTATGCACTCCATATCCTTCTAAATTATTTTTCCAAAAATGAAAATAACTTGGAAGTATTCCACCTCTTATAGTTGTAATTTTCATTTGAGGCTATAGTTATCGCTCTAGAAAATATATGAAACAACCAAAAAATTTATGGATAACTTAATCCTTCTATCACATTTTCCACTAAATCACCTTTCAAATGACTATACTCATGCCTAAATCTAAGTTATAACTTGAAATCTATGTGTAACATCCCCTAGTTTATTTTCTATGTAAATAAAATAATACCAAGGTCATGGGACATGTATTCCAAGCTCAATGTTGGGAAAAAAATAGTGATGGGTATCATTGGTGATTAATTAATGGCTATGGAAATTGGAAAAGGCATTGGCAAAAGAAAAGTGACATAATTGGAATTTTATTTATGAAATAAAGGAGAATAGGAGAAAAGGAAGGTGAACAGATGCATATTTGCATGAGAGGGAAAATGAAGGAAAATAAAGAAAATAGAGGCCTCAATGATAAAAAGGCTTTTGAGGCTCAGTTGCTAGATTTTTTTCAGTCTAGTGTTGGAGCTCTCTTCTATTCAATCATTCTCTCATACTCTTGCACACTTAGAGAAATATTGGAGCACTATTGGAGGTATCTTGGAGAATTTTGGCATACATTGGATTTGGAGAAATAAGGAAAAGGAAAACAGGGTACCCAACGAAGCAAGTGGATCAAAAATTATAGCTGGATTGCTTTGCAGGTAACATGTGCATGTATGATATCCTTACTGATTTTTGGATGCATGGTATATGCATGTGATTTTCTAGTTATGTGTTGTCATTGAAATGGAGATTTTCATGTATTGATAATGGTTTTAGCCTTGCCTTTCCATTTCCTGTATATCCATCGTGTTGTGGGTTTTTCCACTTGATTTTTTTCTAATCAGTGCTCATAATTCCTTATGGTTGTGGATAGGAATAAATTCTCTAGAAGCCCTAGAGCAACCTGGGTTGAGTTTCTAGTCATGGGGCCTAGGTTGGAACAAACACTCTGGAGCCCTTGGTGGGTTGAGTTACTAGTCTCTAGTGTTGGGTTGAAAAAATTCTCTAGGGCCCTGGAAGGTTGTGGGTTGAGTTACTAGTTCTTGTAGCCTTGGAAAACTTGGGTAGAGACCAATTTGGTTGGTGTTATTGATGTCTAGCCATGGAAGTGTAATCACTTTGGTTGAGGGTTGAGGTGGTTTGGCCTCTGGAAGCCCTGGTTTGGTTTTTATTCATTTATTACATGAGATCCCCCTTTCATGCTTGGAATATGGTGTGAGGGTGATTGGCTGAAAGAGAGATTTGGTTCAGCCCAACCTATGATCAGATGGTACATGGAAGTCCCTGACTTGGTTAGTATTCTCACATGTTAATATAATACATTTTCCTATTATGATATATGATCATATGCAGTGATTATATTGGCAATATTATGATATATGAGCATATGTAACCATCATATTATGGTTGAGTTTCCATGGTATCTATGTTGGTTATTTTCTGGTCATATGATGGTTATATGATGTATAATGTTTATGGCTCTTGATATGTTTTGGTGAATATATGAATGGTTGATGAATGCATGGACTAAAAAGTGTTTTTGCAACTATGTGGAGAGGGAATAGAGCCTTCTTGGTGATTCTCAAATGAATCTCAAACTATTATGATCAAATATGAATTCATGACCTGTAGCTTACATGTTTCCATGTGTTTAACGAAATGTATAGTGTGTTATAGGATTCTAGGTCAAGTTTTTGATTCAATTATGAATGTTTAACATTGTTGTGATGTCATTTATCATTCTGGAAAGTCTCAAGAAGTTCTGGGTAGTGGTTTTAGAAGCAGACCTAGAATTGTGACTTAGATCTCGAGACCACACCCTATGAACTGGGAAAGTTGGGTCACAACCGCACTCAGGTAGTGTTCAATGCATGTGGTTGGAGGCCTTCAACTACACCCAAGCCTAGTCATGGATGTGGTTTGGGGTTGAGGTTATTAAAAGGGAGCCACAGCTCAAGGTTTGGTCACCAAGGGTGGTTCTTTTGCCCCCTGAGTGTATTTTATCCTTGAGGGATATTATGAGTTGTCAATTTGTGGTCAGTGTGTAGGCCCCACTTCCTTAACTAGAGCTTGGAGGTCGTTTCATGTCATAGTAACTCTTCATCTCATGTTTACCCTGGAAGGCTGGTGACATTTGGTAAATGTGGGAGGGATGGTCACACAACAGGTGTGTATTTTTCATGAAGCAGTTGCATGGATCACTCCTACAAGGGAGGAGACATAGATACCCATGAAGAATTAAACTTGATAGAAATTTGATTTATACAACTTCTAATACTAACCTGAATAATTCCCATTAAATTATGTGCAGAGACATAAATATTCAAAAAGTTGGTTCTGAGAAATATCAAATTATTTGAAGTTGGGAAGAGACAAAATATTGGGGAGAAGGCCGAACAATGGTGGACAGTGAGAAATCGGGCTAGATGGAAAACCACTTGAATGTTTTCAGGATGCAAGTTTTGGCTTATGTTCAAGGAAAGAAAAATCACATAGAGAATGAAGGGCACACAACTCTTTGATAGGTAAAAAATAGTTAATAGGAAGAAATAACATGTACAGAGAGTGATAGAGCATTTCATTGATGGAGATACCAATGTTGGGCAGCATAAATTATGTTGGTGAGGGAAATTTTTTATTCATTTCTCTCATAAATTAACAATGTTCCTCTCTACATTCAGAGGTATAGGTATGATCACAATAGAGGAAGGGCAGAGCTTAGGTGTAGATTCTAGGGAGGTAGAACTAGTGACATAATTGGCCACAAAACTAGTGGCTCAGATGTAAGTAGGGTAGGCATATGCTCACTTTGTTACCATGTTCAATGCACACATGGAATGTGGACAATATATGAATGATAAAACACGAGTTACATTTCTATTAAGAAATATATATATTTATATACATTCTTATGACCATTGGTTTCATATTCCAAGGTCTCTTGGACTCTAGTGACTGTTCAACTTACACAACATAACCCTTAGCAGATTAGGTTTCCAAAAAAAAATTCCTTCAATTTAATCCTAAAACTTTAAATAGTCATAATTTCCCATCCAAGAGGATTTTTTCATAGAAGGATATATCATTGGAATGATATTGACAAGACCTATGAAACCATGTAGTTTTTTAGATCCTTTGGACATCATAACTACATCTGAAACCCAAATAACTTCAAGAACCCATATCTTCATGTGATGAGACCTTGTGAAATATCGAATTGTCATATCACTTTATAAAGATATGGTATTTTTGTTTTTTTCTCATACATCTGCTTTGATGCCAATTACATCTTGTTGTCAATAATGACATCACTAAGTGCAACATAATTATCATCTGACACCTTGGGGCGCCTAAAGCGATCATCCAAGAAATGAGATATATCATATCCAAGAAAATTATATATACTAAAACCACATCATGATGAGATAACATGCTTCAAGATACAAGTAGATATGTAACAAGGGTGATCAACAAGGAAAGCACATGTGAGAAGACTACCAAATTAGCAAGCAAAATCATCTAACAAAGGAAAAGTGAGACTCCCCTAACTATTGTACTCCATCAAATGATCTAATTCCATGAAGAGTAAGGTTTCAATGAATACAAATTTTCAAGTTGATCTAGTTCTCTAAGGAACCAATTGACAAATATCCATTGATATGATGAAAATCACAAGTAGAAACTCATACAATATGACATTTACACAACTATTAACAAATATTCTTTTAAATCCTTACATTTTCTATGAAATTTAATTATAATTATGGGAATTGTTTTATCTTTATCACTTGACTGCAATTTTTTTCTTAATTTCAATATGTTGTTTTCAGAGGAAATTGACATATAATGAGAAACCTAACTAAACAAAGGATTGATTGAGTCTAGTGTCTAAACCATAAATGGATAAAACTTAGATATTTAAATAACTTAAACATTTAAAGATTTGAATACTTCATTTTAAAAAGCCTTAGTGGAGGTTCAATCCAAATAGTTTTATCCCTTGAATTAAGAAATTCCACAAAAATACTTGAAAATGTCTACCCTAGATGTAGATATTAATAAGGTAATTATAGAAACTGACTATTATATATGAAGTATGTTCTAAGTGATTGGGGTTTGAATAGTTGATAGTTTAACCTTAGTTATATAAAATTATAAGTGATAAACCCATGAGATGTAGACCAATTGGTTTGTGTTGGGTTTAGTGCCTACCAAGTCAGAGGTTAAAATCTCATGGGCAGGAGTTGAGGATGGGAGCCACCTTTGGGTGAATTAAAGTATCCCAAGGGGCTTCCAAGCTTGACCGAACTTCACACAATATTGGTGAACACATCCCACTAGTGGGAAATATCTCTCTTCCATCCAACCCCCCGGCCTAGGCTCAACCTAGTTTGAAAAAGAAAAAAACAATACTTATAAATGATAAATTGTTAATAATATTCCAACTAGAGTGGAAGAACTAATTGAAGTAATACCTAAAGGATGGCTATGCCCTCTTTGCCTCACCATATCATTTGAAATGAGGGTCGCATGGCTATCAAGATCCCCAACATGAATTCATGGAATAAGAGGATGATTCCAATAAAACTGTTGATATATAAATGAATCAAGGCCATGAATATGCATTAGTGTAATGTTTTGGGCATTCTAAACTAAATTTTAAAAGTGTGTGTTAAAATGTAATGGATATAAAAACCTTCTTTCTCAATGAGTTAATTAAGTTATCTGATTTGATTTTCGTAAACATAATCTTCTTTTGAAATATGTTTTTCAATGTGCCAATATAATACTTACATTTTTTTTACTGAGGTAAAAACCTTTAATATAGTTTCTTTTTCTCATTTAAAATAATATGGTGACATTTTGAAGTGTTCCAATTAATATCAACCCACTTTTTCGTAATAAGTTAAGATAATTGAGAATTATAAAGACCTCTTTTGGAACTATGAATTCAAAATCAAATTTTAATTTTCTTTTGTGATAAAATATCACCAAAAACTTCGTATGATATTATTATGCCATAAGGAATTATTATTTGAAAACAACTCCCCTAAGTGCCATGGTGTACATGTCTATACCATCAGATCAAATGTTAGACAATTGAAATGTTTTAGGCCATTCATCTACAACCTCTTTCATTTAACCTAACTGCCTAACTAACTCTCTAACCTCTATGAATCTCTATAAATCTCTCCTGTTGCTTGATATGATATACAATCTCTCTTAAACTAAGACAAAATCAAAATCTGTGTGATCCTGAGGTGGTGTTCTCTCTAAATGTATTTTTTTTAATAATATTTAGATATTTTGTTTTAATAATATTTATGCACAGAATATAGAAAAAAAATTGTACGTAATTTTGAAAAGCCTCCTTTTGATACAGGTGTTGCTAACCATCTATCCGAAGAAGAAACAAGAACATGGATAAATTATGTTGAAGATAAATTCCTGTTGATCATGCAGTCACGCTGTTTGTTGGGTGCAAGCTACTTTACAATGTTTACATCACTAGACGTGATCCAACTGCCGGAGTCAGTGATCGGACTGCAAGAGATGAGTGTGTTATCAACTGCTAGAAAATAATTGAGAAACTTGATCCAACTGCCAGAGCCAGTGAGCGAACTGCAAGAGCTGAGTGTGTTATCAAATGCTGAATTTTAGCTAACCATTTCTTGATAGCTTAAGAGGGATGTAAGATTATTCCCCCGTAGGTTCTCCAAAATGGGTTTATTTTTAAAGATGTAATTGGATTTGTGTATGCAACCCACGCCATCAGCCTCCATCTGCTCTAGAATTCGACATTGTTGTCACTACATTCGAATCACAAGGAAAAAACCCTAGATTCATTCCATTTCTGCATTGAAGTGTCAATCTACTGGTATGTTTTTGTTGTTATGACGTGTATATATATATATATATATATATATATATATATATATATATATATATATATATATTGTTTGCTGCTACGGTGACAAGGGAGAAATTCACGTGTAAAATGATGTAGGCTACCAATAGTGTATTCAATGAAGTGATCATAATGCATAGTTGTTTACCCAACGGACACCCATGAATCTTGAGTCCCATACCTCGGTACCAGCAAGAAATGGTGCTGAAATATAGCTCGTCAAAGAATGTGCACTTCATCTCTGAGCTATGTGATGGAGGAGATCTGCAACACTTTATCGATGCTCATGGTGTCCTTTCGTTTCTAAGAGATCCAATCTCTCATCTAATCCATTCAATACTGCCAATGGTGGAACATCATTAAAAACCCCTTCTTGTCGTCCATATCAGACATGCTTATTTTCTTGCACTCAAATTTTGAGTGAGTTTTTATTTTCTTTGAGCTTCTTGCACTTTTTGAAATGATTTTATTGTTTGAAAACAACTCCCCTAAGTGCCATGTACATGTCTGTACCATCAGATCAAATGTTAGACGATTGAAAGGTTTTAGGCCATTCATCTACAACCTCTTTCATTTAACCTAACTGCCTAACTAACTCTCTAACATCTATAAATCTCTATAAATCTCTCTTGTTGCTTGATATGATATACAATCTCTATTAAACTGAGAAAAAATCAAAATCTGTGTGATCCTTTTTCAGGTGGTGCTCTCTCTAAATGTTTTTTTTTTTTTAATAATATTTATATATTTTGTTTTAATAATATTTATGCATAGAATATAGAACAATTTTTGTATGTAATTTTGAAAAGCCTCCTTTTGATACAGGTGTTGGTGACCATCTATCTGAAGAAGAAACAAGAACAGGGATAAATTATGTTGAAGATAAATTCCTGTTTAATATGCAGTCACGTTGTTTGTTGGGTGCAAGCTACTTTACAATGTTTACATCACTAGACGTGATCCAACTGCCGGAGTCAGTGAGCAGACTGCAAGAGATGAGTGTGTTATCAACTGCTAAAAAATAATTGAGAAACTTGATCCAACTGCCAGAGCTAGTGAGCGAACTGCAAGAGTTGAGTGTGTTATCAAATGTTGAATGTTAGCTAACCGTTTCTTGATAGCTTAAGAGGGATGTAAGATTATTCCCCCGTAGGTTCTCCAAAAAGGGTTTCTTTTTAGAGATGTAATTGGATTTGTGTATGCAACCCATGCCATCAGCCTCCATCCGCTCTAGAATTCGACATTGTTGTCACTGCATTCGAATCACAAGGAAAAAAACCCTAGATTCATTCCATTTCTGCATTGAAGTGTCAATCTACTGGTATGTTTTTGTTGTTATGATGTGTGTGTGTGTGTGTGTGTGTGTGTATATATATATATATATATTGTTTTCTGCTATGGTGACAAGGGAGAAATTCACGTGTAAAATGATGTCGGCTACCAATAGTGTATTCAATGAAGTGATCATAATGAAAATTTGTTTACCCACCGGACACCCATGAATCTTGAGTCCCATACCTCGGTACCAACAAGAAATGGTGCTGAAATATAGCTCGTCAAAGAATGTGCACTTCATCTCTGAGCTATGTGATGGAGGAGATCTGCAACACTTTATCGATGCTCATGGCGTCCTTTCATTTCTGAGAGATCCAATCTCTCATCCAATCCATTCAATACTGCCAATAGTGGAACATCATTAAAGATCCCTTCTTGTCGTCCATATCAGACATGCCTATTTTCTTGCACTCAAATTTTGAGTGAGTTTTTATTTTCTTTGAGCTTCTTGCACTTTTCGAAATGATTTTTTATTTCCTTTGAGCTTTTTGAGCTTTTCTATCAAATATTGAAAATAATATAAATTTTCTGTTTCATATTTTACTGTGCGTGCAATGTCATCTTGTTATTATTGAAAAACGATGTTAATTTATTTTAATTTAAATTTATAAGTTCAATGTAATTAAATTTCAGTTTTATTTATTTTAGAATATAAATATAATTGAAAAGATTAAGTTTCAGTAATAGATTTTTGCTAGATTGTCTTCTTCTTCATTTTTTCTATTTACTTATTTTTCATTTTCCCCTCTTAAATTGAGTTAAGTTTATTTTAATATTGAATAAAAAAAAAATTGTGTTGTAAAATATTGTAATTAAAATTATTATTAAATATCTATTTGATTTTTATTATTAAATTAAATTTTGATTAAGTTAATCTTAAATTTAATATTTAATTAAAAAAATTATCTATATAAAATATTATATTTAAAATTATGCAGTCCATTCACTTGTAAAATATTATAATTAAAATATTACACAAATTTTTATCTCATAAATGAATGATAAATTTTTTTGTTCTACAAAATTTACATTTAACTATATATTCACTTATGAGATATTATAATTAAAATTATATATATGATTTTGTTTGTTTAGTTTTGATTAAATTAAGTTAATATCCAATTTTTCACCTTTTTAATGGATGCTTTTATATTTTGGTGGTCAATTTTATTTGTTTTTTATTTTGGTTAAATTGAGTTATTATACATTTTTCACTTGTTTAAATAAATTTCTTTATATTTTGGTGATGAAGATTGAAAAAAATTTTAGTCAAAATTGATCTTATAAATTCATTGTTATAATAAATTCAAACCATAATTCTATTTTATTAAACTTGTAAATTTATTGTTATAAGGTAATAAAAAAATGATTGTTATTTTATCACAATTTCATATTTGACCATGCAAGTATCATGTGTGTACAATGTCATCTTGTTTTTATTGAAAAACTATGTTAATTTATTTTAATTCAAATTTATAAGTTCAATGTAATTAAATCTCAATTCTATTTAGTTTAGAATATAAATATAATTCAAAAGCTTAAGTATTCCAATAATGGATTTTGTGTGAGTGTCTTTTTTTTAATTTCTATTTACTTTATTTTCATTTTCCCCTCTTAAATTGAGTTAAGTTTAATTTCATATTGAATAAAAATTTATTGTGTTGTAAAATATTGTAATTAAAATTATTATCAAATATTTGATTGATTTTTATTATTAAATTAAATTTAGATTAAGTTAATCTTAAATTTAATATTCAATTAAAAAATTTACCTATATAAAATATTATATTTAAAATTATGCAGTCCATTTATTATGAAATATTATAATTAAAATATCACACAAATTTTTATCTCATAAATTTATATTTAACTATATATTCACTTAGAAGATATTATAATTAAAATTATACACAAATTTTTATCTCAGATATGAATGAAGATATTATAATTAAAATTATACACAAATTTTTATCTCAGATATGAATGACATTTTTTTTAGAAAATTTACATTTAACTATATATTTATATTTTAAAAAGGCATATGTGGCCATGTATAGTATATGTATGATTTTGTTTCTTTTTAATTTTGGTTAAATTAAGTTATTATCCAATTTTTCACTTGTTTAATGGATGTTTTTATATTTTTGTGGTTAATTTTATTTGTTTTTTATTTTGGTTAAATTGAGTTATTATACATTTTGCACTTGTTTAAATAGATGTTTTTATATTTTGGTGATGAAAATTGAAAAGAATTTTAGTCAAAATTGAACTTATAAATTCATTGTTTTAATAAATTCAAACCATAATTCAATTTTATTGAAATTGTAAATTTATTGTTATAAGGTAATAAAAAAAGATTGTTATTTTATCACATACAAAGTAATAATTTATATTTAATTATATATTTGTTTGATAGTTGTTTATAGTAGAATAGTTTAAGAATTTAATATAATTATTAAAAATTATTAAATAAGGCATCAAATTCTTGAAAAAAATTTAGTCAAAATTGAACTTATAAATTCATTGTTATAATAAATTCAAACCATAATTCTATTTTATTAAACTTGTAAATTTATTGTTATAGAGTAACAAAAAATGATTGTTATTTTATCACTTACAAAGTAATAATTTATATTTAATTATATATTTGTATGATAATTGTTTATATTAAAATAGTTTAAGAATTTAATATGATTATTAAAAATTATTAGATAAGGCATAAAAATCCTTTTAAAGAGGCCAATGTGGCCATGTGTATTATATGTATAATTTTGTTTTTTTTTAAGTTTTGGTTAAATTAAGTTATTATCCAATTTTTCACTTGTTTAATGGATGATTTTATATTTTGGTGGTTAATTTTATTTGTTTTTTATTTTGGTTAAATTGAATTATTATACATTTTTCACTTGTTTAAATAGATGTCTTTATATTCTGATGATGAAGATTGAAAAGAGTTTTAGTCAAAATTGAACTTATAAATTCATTGTTATAATAAATTCAAACCATAATTCTATTTTATTAAGCTTGTAAATTTATTATTATAAGATAATAAAAAAATGATTTTTATTCTATCACATACAAAGTAACAATTTATATTTAATTATATATTTGTATGATAGTTGTTTATATTAGAATAGTTTAATGATTTAATATAATTATTAAAAATTATTAGATAAGGCATAAAAATCCTTTTTTTGTTTACTTATAGGTCTAAACCTAGTCAAAGTGTGTCAAAATATCATGATAAATAAAGGAAATCTCTTGGATGCTACCATAAGAGTTCACCATGCTACCTATAAATAATGAAATAAAGTTGTTATGTGAGCTAAAAAAATTATTTAATCATTTCTCAACAAAATATCCACTTCTCTCTTATCAAACAATGTAAAGTTGTTATGTGAGTGACTAGCTCGTTCATCACGTGGTAAATGTTGAATTTGTCATTTTGGAAAAAAACTTTGAATAAACCTAGTGTGTCACAAACCAATCCAAATTCCCAAAATAAGTTAAGCAAGAACAACAAAAGGAAAATACAATCACATTAACAAAATGTGGTAAAAGATTATAACCTTTTGATCAAGTGAGACAATTGAATATTGAAAAAGAGCATTTTTTTTATATGATATTTGTTATTGGAACTTGTAAAAAATATTTGAATATTGAGAGGAAATATATGTTAGAAAGAGTATATAATGTGTAAATTTGGCATATTAATGTAATTGATTTACCTTATTTTTCTAGTTTTGAATGAAATTTTGTTTACTAATTTTTATATTTACTAATCTTCTATATGTCACTATTCTTATGCTTTACAGGGTTTCCTTAGCAACATCTGGTGCTTATGAAATATATTGAATGTTTGAATGTTATTATCTTCTTATGATATTATTATGAAATGTATTGAATGTTATTATATTTGTGTATTTTTTATTTTATTTTATTTTTATTTTTTATTTTTTATTTATTTTATTTAACTTTTTTGAACATAATCTTCTTTGAAAGATGCTTTTGAATGTACCATCATAGTACTTACAACTTTTTTTTACTGAGGTAAACTTTTAATATACTTTCATTTTCTCATTTAAAATAATATGATGGCATTTCTAAGTGTTCTAATTAATATCAACCCAATTTTTCTTAATAAGTCAAGATAATTGAGAACTATGAAGACTTCTTTTGAAACTATGATTTCAAAGTCAAATTTGACTTTTCCTCCTTCTTATGATATTATTATGAAATATATTGAATTGTTTAAATGTTATTATATTTATATATTTTTTATTTTATTTTGTTTTCTATTTTAAAAAATTGACAATTAGATTGAGTTCGTAATTGAATGACACGAGATCGATTCTTACCACTACCATTATATCCCAACACATAACCTACACAACAAATAAAAAATATTTAAACCTCAAACCACGTATTTCAAAAAACTTCATATTATAATAACCATTGATCAAACTTCCTAAAACTATATTTGTGTATCTCAAAAACATTTTAAAAAAAGTGATTATTCTTAGCACAAAATTTTCAAATAAAAAGTGAACATTACACTTTATGAGGATCGATAACCATTACCCCATTAAATCGTTATAATGGGTCAATTGACACTTGTCGACTTAATTTTCATCTATAATCATCAATGCAAGACAAGGTATATCATTAATGCCCTTTAATAGGGTGAATTACAAAATTAAATATATGCATATGCTTTGGGATTTTACATTATTATATATATATATATATATATATATATATATATAATAATGTGTAAATCCCAAAAGCACTATATTTATTTTTAGCAATTCACCATGTATTAAATAATTATCTTCTCTAGTTCTTATGTTAAAATCAATGAGAACCTACACTAGTGGAGTGCTGGCCATAATGATGCATTTTAAAATCCAACGAATCAAAAATTCATTAAGTTCCGTTCATGAGTATACTTGTAGCATGAGTAGCATGATGAATACAACTCTGATTTCCACCATTTCCACCACTTAAAAAAGAAACCATGATGGCAAGCGTATATAGATATACAAAATGATGGCAAGCCTATATAGATATAACTGTTGATGCTTACAAACCATGCATAATCCCTACTTTATTTGATGAATCTTGGATCGATCAATATAGTAGGTATTATATCCAATTTCATGATATTCATGAATTTTTCCTCGTGCTATATTATATTTGCATGATTACGATGAGTTGTCTTATTCAAAGGAAGCCCATTCTCTATTTTTAAATTATACATTATTCTTAGTACACATTATCATATATATATCCTAATTTTTATATCAAATTTTTCTTTTTCTAAATTATACATTATTCTTAGTACACATTATCATACATATATATACTAATTTTTATATCAAAATTTTAATTTCAATGTAGATATTCCTTTCACAATGTATTTCTAGCTTGCTTGTTGCTTATTTAAAGGTGTAGTAGGTTTGTTAGACTTTACTTGGCCTATGCCTTTGTTCTTGAGCACCATGTCCTTCATGCACAGTACACATATTGGGTATAGTTACCATTTCATTATATTTCCACTTAAATAACACCATCTTTAGTTTTGTTCTTTATAGGTACTCAATTCAAGTCTCTATTCTTCTAACACATTCCTTTGTGTCAGGCTTTGTGAAACTCTAACACATCTCTAAGTTGTAGGATCCACACCTTGCAACTTGTTAAGCATGGTCTGGTAGGCCAATTTATGGGGATTTGGCCCTCCTCATGAATTGTAAGGTTGTGGATCAAGAAAAATTGGAAACCTTTGATTAAGGGTTTTGTCTCCTTGCCTTTTTGCAGTAAAGGATTCTTCACCTTCTTCTTTGAGAATAAGGAATATCAAGATATGAACTTTCAGAATGGGCCTTATTTCATTGGGGATCAAGGGTTATATCTTGAGACTTTAATCCAAAAATTAAAGTTCCATCTACTATTCCCATTTTAGTCAAGCTTCCTTTTCTCCCTATGCATCACTGGAATGACACCACTTCTAGAAAAAATGGCAATGCCTTAGGAAAATATATCAATAATGTCGAGCCACAAGAAGGGAATTTTTCCCATGTCGGGATCTGCATTGAGGTAGATCTGGATAAAGGGCTCGTAACAATAATAACACTTAATCTCGATATTTGGTCCTGTATACAAGAGGTGAATTATGCCCAAATGCCCTTCAAATGCAAATTTTTACACAAATATAGCCAATTTTCTCTAAGCTACAAAAAGAAACAATGTAATATTCCAAAATTAGCTTGCAGGTAATTGGAATATTAATTTTTTCTTTTTTCATTTAGCTAGATGAATAAGTGGGTATGGAGACCCATAAATATCTTTAGTAGGAATACAAATAATTCTCCTATGAATGTGGCTCATTATATCAGCTAAATAAAGCACCCTTTGGTGTGAACAGGGGCTAGAGCATGTGGACAGGGTCAAAGTTGACCAGATCAACAACACTATTATGGAGATAATGGAGGATTAATGGAGGACAATGCAGTCATTTAGGAGGAGTGTATGCATGAGAGCAACTCCTTTAATGAGTGGGACCCAGGGTGAGGAAGCTCACCAAGCATAAAATGAAGAGGATGGCAACCATAGAGGACATGATCAGGATTATTGATTTTTTGGTTTTGTAGGACTATTTGCACACTTCAGCTGTTTAGCTAAGTCTGTTGTGTTGTTTAGCATAAGGGTGTTCCCGAGCGGGAATCCCACCCTCATCCTCGGGGGACTTTGAGTGCCTACTCAGGAGAGGTATCTTGAGCATCATTTCCACTATTCGGCATTTGGCCAAGCTTCAGCCATCATCCACAGCACAGTCTCTTAAAGGGTTGTGTTGTGTTGCAGGGTTGCAGTAGTGGAGGGTTGAGAAACCCAATTTCTAAGCTTGTTTTCCAGTGGAGTGAGCAACCCTTCATCCAAGAGGCTAGTAAGGAAGATTCTTGAGCTCCATTTCAGCATTTAGCATTAGGCTAAGATGTTGCCATTACATACAGTGCAGTTCCCTTCAGGAATTGTGTTATTTTAGTGAGCAGTTGCAGTGGAGGGTTTAGAGCCCCAGTTAAGGAGTTATATTTTCAATCAGGGGATCAGCCCTTCATTTGGAAAATCTATTGGAGGAGTATCATCCATTTTCTACATCAGATCAGCCACCTCCTATCAACTTTTCAGTTGTAGAGATTATTCAACCCTAGGGCCATATTTTGTATTTTCTGCATTTTTTGTATTTCAGGAAACCCCTTTCTGGGTTATCTTGGAATAGTGCTAGAGGGCCTAGTTCTTTGATCCAGCATTTTCTAAGCACCCTATCAGTAGATCCATGTGTTTCCATTTACAGCAGTAGTAAACCCCAGCTAAAACTGCGTTTTCTTAGCCTTTGACATTATTTTATAGCAATGTTATTCATGTTTTATGTACTAGATCTATAGAGGCTTGTTTTGCATAGCTTGAGTGTCTTTTTCCTCAAGATATTATATACATTTGCTGCTATAATGTTTAATAATATGACTATATGATTTGATCTCATATTTATGTGTGGATTTATCACCTCTATTTTCAGCTGTTGTTCTATGTTCCTATCTTTTCCATTTTGGAATATTACAATGGTATCAGAGCATGGTCCTTGGCTCAGCTTGTGGGAAATACATCTTCTGACACAAGAAGAAGAGATCTACAATGATGGATGGAATGAGTTTTGTCTCATATATTTTTATATCTATGAAGGACCTTTCTAAGGAGGTCAATCAAATGAGAAGGGAGAGATGCAATGAGACCTCAAGAAGTTTTCAAGATGAGGAAGTTCCAAGCACTTCCTATCAGCAACAAAAGAAACCAGTTTTGCATAGAACTCCAAAGCAATCTACTATGTCCACTTTCTTTGAAGAGGAAGGTGAAAGGCATGGAGATGGAGGAAAATTAGATCATGAGACTCTAAGTGATTATCTTGCAGAGTAAAAATCTCAATCAAGGGCTTTCAAGGACAATCTAACCCTCCAACATTCCATTCAGATCCAAGAAGAACAAGGACCTTGCAACAACAATAGAAGAAAAATACATAATAGGTTTCTATTGTCTACTTTTGATGGGTCATCCAAAAGCACAACAAAGGCTTGGAGGAAGAAGTTATATGCATTCGTCCTTCTACTTCTAGTAGTAGAAAGAGAAGTTGTTGAGATTGCAGCACTGCACCTTGAGGGTGAAGCAAATATTTGGTGGTTCAGCCATTTGAAACATGCAAGAGTGACTGCTTATGCAGATTTTACTCAAAGGCTGATCAAGAAGTTTGATAAGAGGAAACCAGAGGTAGTTCCTATTGATACATTTCTTTACATAGAGAAGAAACCACACGAGGAGCCCAAGGAAGATGTCAACATTATCATTCTGGAAGAAGAGAAACTTTCACCACCACTTGATGCGGGAGTACTTGCATCAAGAGAAGGAACACTTGCATCTTTGCAAGATGGTCTTGATCTCTTGACATTCAGAGTCCCATGCATTATTCAGGTGATGCATGAGGAGGAGGAGACTTATACCAATGCTAGTGCAGCAGTAGAGGAGCATCCATCATCATCACCAGCAGTTGGAGGAGTCATTACACCGGTAGGAGGAACCCTTGTAGTTATACAAGATGTTCCCAAGGATCAACTTAACCAAGGTATGAAAAAATTTCCACCTCCTATTATTTGATCACATCATATGGAGATTTGTGGGGACATTCCATCGGGGAAATTGCATGACATATGGTCAAATCACACTGCTTATTTGTGGCAGTAGACTATCACTACATAGAGGAGCCTTGACTGGTTCAAGGAGGAGATGTATAGCCATCCTGGTTTCTCATTTTTGAACTGCACACAATACTTTGTGTTGGAGTGTAGAGTTTTGGAGGATAGGATGAGCATAATCCTAATCAATCAAATGCATAGTTGTGTGTTCAACATTGTGCATGATCATGAGACAACATATGCACCATCATGGAGATCAATAGCGGTGTCACTAATAAACAGTGATGAGTTGGGGACCCAACTATTATTGGAGCATTCCAATGACCATTCTACTTGTGCATCATTGGATAGGTAGATGGTTGATGAGTGACATCTTATGATGGATTTCATCTCCCATTATTATGATATATCCTTCTTAATGAGTACCTCACAACTCAATGAGAAGCTTTTGCCTACAACATATTTGGAACCTTATGGGTTCAACTTGATCGTTGATGAGTGGTCTTTATGTAGAGATATCCAGGAGTTTGCACTTAAACATCACATGAAGTGCAAGGATAGTTATTAGATTTGGGAGTATGGTATTCTTCATGAGGTGGATACCAATTTGGAGCATGATAGGAGACACCCACAGTTGGATGGATGGGTGAGGATGATGAGCAAGGGGTTGGTGAGCCACTTGAAAATCTATGACGTAGGGCAGCAGGAGGCATGGTTGTGTTGGCTACTCTTGAGAGAGTTTGGCCATTATGTGACATATCCTATGTTAAAGGATGTGTTATGTTTTGGGGCATTGCATGACATCCATATGATATGGCAGCAGAGGATTTGGTTGTATGGGGCATTCTACAAGTCAACTATCATGATGTTACTCCATGACTTGTATGATGATGAGATGAGGAGGCAACAAGAGTTATTGTTGCTTTGGTTACTCTTGGGAGAGTATGGACTGATTTTCCCATACCTTGCATGATGTTTCAGGATTAGAGGATGACACAATCATGGTGCAAAGGAGCTACTCCTTAGCTTTGGAGGATCAGGAGACACTTCCACATGGGAAGGAGTCTTCCATATGTAGCAGCATTATGGCATATGACATTGGCATTTGGCATGTCAAAGAGGGGAGTTATGAGAAAACAGGAGCCTTATCACAAAGGCCAACAATGATGTCACTTGGGAGTATGTATCTATTGATGGAATGTTCCAAGGGTCACTTCACATATGAGGCACTTGATGGGAAAGTAGGAGATGAGATTTATGGAGTGATGGATGAAGTCATATATTATTAGGACAAATTCTCTTTGACTTGGATCTCCAAGCTCAAGAAGAAGGCTCTACATGCAACACATGATTTATTCCTTTCCATTCACCAAGGTCTCATGGAGACATTTCAAACCATTATGGAGAGATTCTCATGGGAGGATTCATACATGTACCTCATTATCAACTTACTCACAGTACATGGTAAGAGTTGTATTTTTGTACTTATTGATCATCTAACAAAGTATTTTCATTCTCTTTCCATTTATATACAGTGCATTTCTCCGCAAGAGGGTAAGCCTCTATTTGGACTTCATGGTGTTTCTAAGACCAACATCAGTGATGGAGATAGCCATTTCTTGTATGGATTTGAGCAATTATTGTGCTATTATTGGTGTGCTCATCTGATATACAATGCCATTTACTCCTCCAAGTAGATGAGCAAACATGCACAATTAGCAAGTGGTTGGGAGACAATTTGCCACATTATGATCAGAGACAACAGATAGCAAAAATGCATTGTAACCACTTGGGAAACTATTGGCACCATCCAAAATTTCTCAAAACACTCAGTATCTTTCTCATCTTGATGCCATTTTGTGATGATGTACTATTCGCCAGATGTGGGATGGCTTGGGCAAGAAAGGTTCATAGAACCAAAGAGTGGGTCTTTAAGGATCTAGTTGTCCTTTTGCATCTTAAGGGCAACATTATTGCACCCCAAAATCAAAAGTAGCTCTACACATATCTTAAGTGGGGAGAGAGATAGTGTGGGATAGACAATTTGGTCTATCATGTTCAGCCATATATCCCATCTACATTGCAGGAGCAAGAGGTGCAGGAGTTTTTCTATGAGTTACCACTTTTGAGGGTGACCCATTTTGTTTGGATAATAGCTTGGGGATTGGAGCTTCTCACGGGGATTGAGGTTCCCAACCATTTTAAAATCCCATGCCTCAAGAAGGCCTCTAGACAGCATATAGTTTCCTCCATGGATCTCCCACTTCTTCATGATAAGAGGCATTTGGATTTATCACCAAAGGTTGACTTATACACTTGGGAGGAAGGAGGAGGAAGAAGGAGGAGAGAAAAAAACTGTGCTAAAATCAAAATAGCAGTGCCTAAAGAGACCATATCAAAATTGAGAACTCCAAATCCAATTAGGTAATCATATAGGAAACAAAAGAGAGGAAGAATGCAACAAAAGGCAAGAGGGCATTGACCATCAAAATAGAACTCAAACCAAAGTTATGAAAATAGGCTTTCCAAAAGGTCTCTAATCTCTTTCTAGCTTGTGTCTGAAGCCTAGAATATGCTATAGAAAGGTAAGAGGAAACAAATTAACCATGGGGTGCAATTTTTCTTAAGTTTTGATAAATTTTTTGATGTGCTACATAATTTTGTAGGTCTACTACAGGATGCTCTGAGTTTCTACATGATCACATTTGAGGTCGTTTTGATGGTTTCAAAGGTGTCCAAATGATGTAAGAAGGTAGTAGGAGATTGGAAAATGATGTGGAATAACTTTCCAATCTGAAAATGATTCAAAAACCAATATTCCACAGGGGAAAAAAGGTAGGCTAATGGTATCTAGAAACACTGCTATTTTTCTATATATAAATAGATTTGGAAAAAAGAATGTGAATCCAATGGACCAAAAAGAAAATAGAGTTCACTTTCAAAGAGGAAATTTTTGTTTTTTTGTGATTTAAACATTGCTAAACAATCATGAAAAGAACAACTACATTTTTTTTCTTTCCTTACAAAACCTAAAACCAAGCTTCTTAAGAGAATGTATCAAGGAATGTACAAAAGAGAGGCCGCCGGGGCCATGAAGGAGGCACATTTAGGTCACTAAGTTGCTCAGACGATGACCAACACTTTAAGTAGGGGGCTATGATGGGCCTCCAAATTAGACACAAATTAAGGCCTATCTAACCTTTCTTAGGTGCATAGAGGCTATATTAAATCTCTAATTATACACTTAATAATGTGTTTTAATCTTTAATACGTTCTTAGGGAGGTTTAGAGACAATTGCATATTTGTGCCTAATATTATTTATTTTTGAAGGATATTGTGAGAATATTGGGAAGATTATGAAGATTTGGAGAAGGAGATAATTTAGGGACTTGATCCCTACTACAGGAGGATAAATATTGGAGAATAAATGAATAAAATATCATGAAATTATTGAGAGATTCTCAGACTCCAGTGATTGATAAAATCTAGGAATGTGTTCCCTATCATTTAATGCAAACTCCTAATGTTGGGAACCAGATCCAATATTTGAGGGATTTTGGAGGGGAAATATTCCTCCTTTCAAGGATAATTCTTCCTTGTCATTTTATATAAGTACCAATTCAAATTGGCCTCTAGGGCATGTATTTTGTAGTCTTATTGTAGAGAAAACTTGTTTTTTAGTAGCTCCATTTTCATTTCTTGCAAGGATGTACTTCGATTGAATCAAATAATGAATATTGGTGCCATTTTTAGCTTCTAAGGCTTGATTTATTCCATAAGACTCTGAGTCTCCTTTGGATTGGCCATCCAAGGAGCCTCAAATCCCTCTTGCACAATTAATTTATGTTATTTTCACTTCTTATTTACATGCATCTCTTATTCTTTTTTTCCCATTTCTATATTTAGTATTGATGTTTTTCTTGTTCTAGGATTGAGTGTAATATCCCAAATTTGGAACAACTAGCAAGGCATGACTGGAAAACTCATTTTCCAGTAATGGCTACTACAAGAATTGAAACTAGGACCTGGATCCCTTAGATCAATGTATCTAAGTCCTAAATACAAGAGATGGCTCCAAAGAAATCCTTCTAGGTGGGTTAAATAGATCTCACACACCTAGTTCTCTTCAGAAATTTCCCGATGAGGGGACTGCAACAATACATGAACAAGGATTGAATACACAACGTTATTTTAATGAGCCATGACACATGAAGACGTAGATATTTTATCAATGTATAATATAGCAGTAAAGAGTACAATGCTTTGAGGAATCAATCACTCAAGCTCGGCAATGAAAGCCTCAATAGAACATGTACAAGAAATATGACAAAACACAAGTGAATGTCTCTTTGACCTGGACCCCACACATTAGGGTTCCTTCCACAAAGAATCTTTCTCCCTCTCAAACTGCGCTTTCTTCTCATGCAAGCTACACCTCTTAGACAGTGTTGTTGACTTGGTCAAACTTGACCTTGTCCTCATGCATTTTCCCCTTTTCACACTGGAAGGTGAAAAATAAAGCTACTCCATAGATCCATTTCACACTATGAGGGATTTTATTCCTAATCATGGGCCTTTTGCCCATTTTATTCATCTCCTAGATGATATAAGAAAAAAATTAATATTCCAATTTGCTGCTTGAAAATTTTGGAATATTACAGTCCTCCCCTCTCAAAGATTGCTTATCCTCAAGCAAGTGCAAGGATAGAATAAATTCTTCTTTCCTCCTCTCCCTGTAGCATCCATGTATGATGATCTCCTCCAATTGAAGTGATGCTATCTCATCAATCGAGCCTCCACATTAATCCTCCTCAGCATGCAAGTCAACTATCAAGCCATCATCATGTAAAGGTGAGATACTCAAGAGGACAACAAGGTGATGTCTAGAGGTCCCTTTGAAGAATGGGATCTAAAATATAATGGGAACTAAATTTCCCATATGGATCCTTCATCTCCAAGCTATGAGCCATGCAAAATGAGTCACCTCCCAACTAGGCAACCCCTGAAAATTGTCCTCCACCTTTAGCTCCGGCAAAGTAGGTGGGATGAAAATATGCACATGGTAGAAAAAATAGCCTACCCCACACCATCCATCTCTCCACTTAAGATAAGTGAAGAGTGTTTGCTGATCCTACGCTGCAATAAGGTTTCCCTCAAGTGGAAAGATGAGGACTAGATCTCCAAAGACCTCTCCCCCAATGCTGCAAATCAAGTTGGCCCAAATATCCCCATATATGATGAGTTGGAAGTCATCATCATATGGCACCATTTGAATCATATGGCTCACCTCATAAGGAAATAAATGTGTTGTTAAGGTGGCCATACCATATCCCATGCTCCCCTTAGAACATGTAGTGAAAAAAGTGTGGGAGGATTCTCCCTCAAAGGACACATTCACCCAATGTGTCTTTCTCCCAAGCATGCTCTTCATAAAGACAGAAACAATAGAGCCATAGGGAGAAAAAATGAGAATCATACTTGCTGCCATATGTAACAAATGAGAAGGACAATGGTCCCTCAAGTGTAACCAACGTAGCTTGACCCTCAACTGTAATAGAGACTGATAAAATGAGTGGCTTCTCAACCACTTGACTGCTGCTCCAACCTCCTCATAAGTATGGAGGAAGTGAATAATGCAAGGTGTATAATGAGCATGTCCTCCATAATATATACCTTCCCCAAGTCCTCCTAGGGAAAGGCCATCAATCATGCTTATGGCCTCAACTAGACCATGAAGCTCGAAATAAATAATGCTCCTCCTTGGAGCAACATCCTACACATATATGGTTAAGGGACATACATCATATAAATAATCATGTAAACAATCATCACCCTTACCATATGCCCTGCTCATACAAGTGGAGTGGCTCATAGGTGAGTCTCCTCTCATCCTCAAAGAGAAAAGAGGTGGCTGTGCTAACCCTCCCAAAGAGTTATGTCTCTCCTCCATCTCCATCTGGTCCATGCATATACTCATATGCTGATATATCTCCTCCTCAAATCCCATTCAGAAGTACCCCTCCATGATGGTGTGGTATGCTCTCATAGAAAAAGTGGAGCTGAAAAAGAAATCCTCCTGAGCTGCTTGTAGTAACTTATCCTTAAGCTTGGAAGCTCTAGGAAAGAAGATCCTACCATGATAGTAGATGACCTCATCTTTGATTTAGTATCCCTCCTCATGCAACTGGTCATCCAAGATCATGCAAGTGAAAATATCCTTGGAATACTCCACCAACAGCTACGAGTTCCAATAGGGATCTATCCTCCATAGTGACAACGTTGATGACCTCTCATGAATAACATCTGTCATATGGTCATCCTCCTCTTTTACATCTCCCATGCCAATGATGCAAGTTGGAAGGTTGTTGTCCTTCCCCTGCTGCTTCTGCCACAATGTAGAATCTGAAATGGAAGTGGGGAATGCTGATGTTGAGAGAATGCTCTCTCTCTCCTTGAGTCTACCCTAGACTCCCAGTGCTATATCAATCTCTCCCGAGGTTCCCACTCCTCTGAAATCACTGAGTGGTGCCTCAACTGGTGAAGCATGCATCCTCCTCTTCTGATCCAGTGGTCTCCCCGGAAAAATGTCTCCATGCAATGAGACATCCTTAGAAAGATATGACTGAATATATAAATGGAAAGAACTCTCCATTCTTCCACTACACAATCCAATAACCTCCTTAGGTGCATCAACCTCCAAAAATGAATATGGATGTGTACTTCTCATCTCATGATGTTGGGTCTCCTCCCTACCTCTTCCTTGTGTCTCCATGGTTCCACACCTCCTCAACAATGGCACATGAGTTGTGCCTTTATCTCCACACATGAGATCCTGGGGACTTCCTTGCAAAGATGCAAGCATCCCTCTACTTGGAGCAAGAGCTCCTCCTTCCTCTGCATGAGGTACTAGATAATCTCTAGACATGACAGCGTTGTTGCCCTCAATCTTTGCAACATGAATGGAAAACCCTCCAATGATTGGATCCCTTTTTGAAAAAGATACCTCCATGCTCTCTTGATCAAAAGTGTGAGAAGAAATTCTTTCTCTCGGCAAGGTATGGTGCAAGTTTTCATCTCCTTCCATGGTTTTCTGCAATGGTACTGCGTTCTCATGCAAGGGTTTTTCCTGAGTTTTATTTTTTAGCTCCACCATGGGTGTCTCATGAACCCTTATATCAAATATTTTCACTAATGCCTTAGTGAAACTTGCATAAGATGTAAAGTTTACATTTCTTAAATAAAATGATTCAAAGATCCACTAGGCATAGGCCTTACCTCTCAAATGCAGAGCTGCAACTTTTATGGCTTCATCTTCAAGAATATGGTGTTGCTGCAAGAAGGTCTCTAACTCATCCACCCAAGCTTTGGCTAAACATGTAGGTGAATATTCAAAGGTAGATAGGATGAATCTATCCTGTTGCTTTCTTTCCTTCACCTTCATCTTGCAAAACTCTGAAAAACTGAGACGATATCGAAATTTCTGAGTTTGAGACTCATACTCCTTTAGAAAATCACTAAGAGTTTCCCTCCCAGAAACCTCTTCTTCTCTTTCCATTTCTCTTCCGGCAATCCTAGGCATGTGACTGCACTGTGTGTTAGGGTGTGTAGCTGCTTGCTCACACTCCTCATGTGACAATCTAGAGTTTTCTTTAGATTCAAACTCTTCTGGAGATTATTCATACATCTCCCTCCTTATCTTCTTGAAGTCTTCATGAATATTATGTAAATATTTAGGAAGAATCTTTGTGATCTTATCCCCTCTTTCTCCTTCAGAAGATGGAGTCTTTTTCCTGCTCATCTCTCTGTCTCCTTGATGAGAATAGGAAGTGCAGGGTTCTTCCTCTTCTTTCTGCTTATCCTCCTTCGGGAGGTTCTTCATGGATCTAAAATATGATGAGATAAAACCCATCCTCTTCAATCTTCTTATCTCTTGGGCTTAGACTCACAGGCTACGCCAAGAATATGCTTTGATACCACTGTAATATCCCAAATCTGGAACAACTAGCAAGGCATGACTGGAAAATGCATTTTCAAGTAATGGCTACTATAAGAATTGAAACCAAGGCTTGGATCCCTTAGATCAATGTATCTAAGTCCTAATCCAAGAGATGGCTCCAAATAAATCCTTCTAGGTGGGTTAAACAGATCTCCCACACCTAGTTGTCTTCAGAAATTGCTCGATGAGGGGACTAC
Organism: Pinus albicaulis; assembly: GCA_034641835.2. Lineage (NCBI taxonomy): Eukaryota > Viridiplantae > Streptophyta > Pinopsida > Pinales > Pinaceae > Pinus > Pinus albicaulis. The sequence goes on along the minus strand of CM076584.1, from coordinate 863,401,783 downwards.
AACAATACATGAACAAGGATTGAATACACAACGTTATTTTAATGAGCCATGAAAAATGAAGATGTAGATAGCTGATCAATGTATAATATAGCAGTAAAGAGTACAATTCTTTGAGGAATCAATCACTCAAGCTTGGCAATGAAAACCTCAATAGAACATGTACAAGAAATATGACAAAACATTGCTACATAAATGGGCCCAAGCTATGACTGCGTAGTTTATATGAAGACATTGCAACATACAAAATGAAAATACAATGATATAGCAATATCAGCTCAAGAAAGGTGGGGGAGCAAGCTCTCAACCCCTGAAAACACTAATACAACAATAATACAACAATCCTTAGAAGGATTGGCTGCAATACATGTACAATGGAAAATTTGTAGAAATGTCGGAGTTGCTAGGTAGCAACTGAAACTCAGAAAATGGAAGTGGATGAAGATGGTTGATGATGCTGCAAATGATGAATAGATCTCATCCAATGGATCTCTCAGGTGAAAGGCTGGTCCAATCGTTGAAGATCTCACCCTCCAAACTAGTGGTACAATCCCCCACTGCAGGTGCACTCTAAAATAATGTAGTCAAGGAACTAGACTGCGCTGTAGGATATAGGAGATGCTTGGACTGGTGCCAAAGATGTGCAATCAGCTCAAAAAATTCCCTTGCTGACCTCTTGAAGGACTAGGATCTCCCTCCTCTGAAAGATGAGCCAAGGAATGAAGTTGTGGAACCCTCCACTGCAACACCTTGCAATACTGCGTTATACTTCAACAGAAATAACGCAGTGATTGAAAGAGTGGCTTTGGCCTTGAGCCAAGATGTGGAGAAAATGAAGTGCAATCCTTTAAGAGGCCTCTCAAGAAGGAGAGGAAATCCTAAGTAAGAATCTCTCGTGCTAAACAACACTGCAACTCAACTGAACATCTGGAGACTGCAAATAGTATGAACAGACAAATAATCCAATAATCAAAGATGTCTCTCTATGGCTTCCTTTTTCTCATTTTATGCAAGTGAATGTCTCTTTTCCCTGGAACCCACACATTATGGTTCCTTCCACAAAGAATCTTTCTCCCTCTCAAACTGCAATGTCTTCTCATGTAAGCTACACCTCTTAGGCAACGCTATTGACTTGGTCAAACTTGACCTTGTCCTCATGCATTTGCCCCTTTTCACACTGGAAGGTGAAAAATAAAGCTACTCCATAGATCCCTTTCACAATATGAGGTATTTTATTCCTACTCATGGGGCTTTTACCCATTTTATTCATCTCCTAGATGATATAAGAAAAAATTAATATTCCAATTTGCTGCTTGAAAATTTTGGAATATTACATTGAGTTAAATGATTCAAGTGACTTATTTTTCAAGTTATTTAAATATTCAAAAGAATTATTCATCGTTATAATAACTTTGGAATTTCATAATCATCATTGATCTACTTGGTTTAGTTACTAATTCATGAATATAGAAATTCTGGAAATGCCTTGTAGAAAAATAGTAATAATTTTCTGCTATTTTTTAGAATTGGTTAATGAGCTTCATTTGAGTAGATTCCTCTTATACTAGGTCATAAAAAAATTCAAGTTAATAAAAAAAATTTACCCCCTTTCATTTACATTTTATTAGGTTAGGCAATTTATGGGTTAACTAGCTAACTAGTTCTTGAATTTCTAGTTTTTAGAGTAGTAATTTTCTGTTATTTTATAGCACGTGTGAACAGGGATATTTTGGAGTGATTCCACCTGGAGTGGATACCTAATACATCATACTTAATAATAAAAAATTCTAATCCAAGTTTAATTTTATTTACTTAGTCATTTAGTGAGTAATCTCCAAAACATAACTTCGTGTAGCAAAAACAAAACTTCATGTAGCACTCTTGTAGAACATGTAAAATTGACCAGATTTGCTGCCAAAGCTTGGTTTTTTTCTACTAGGCTTGAATCATGACCCCTAGGATCTAAATCCGTGATTGAGGAATAATAAACACCACTTAGGACAAGCATTTTTACAAAGTAGATTAGGCCTATTTATTTTAATTCATGCTCTTAGGATTTCCATTACAAATTGTTGTTCTTGCCTAGGATTAATTTCTTTTCAAATCAACACTTCCTTTTCTGCAATTATTTTAGGATTTGATTTCATGACATTCACTCCATCACACCATATCAAAAAAATTAGGACACATTGTATGATGCACATATAATGTTTATACCTTTTAATTTTGTACGAACCCTGAGTTGATAATTAAAGTTGGTAGCCTTGGGAGTTGCAGAATTCTTGTTGCAATACTGAGGCTCATCAATAAGGATGCAACACATTAATCATCAATCACATAAAGGTAGTTGGAGAATTATTAGAACTAAAAGGAACTACAACAAACTCATAATGTATATAACTGTTTCGGAAAGTTGTCTTGTGAATGCCATCTTATTTAATGTGTGCTTGATGATATCTTGATCTCAGATCAATATTAGAGAACATCGTTGCTCCCTTCAACTAATCGAACAAATCATAAATCCTTGGCAATGGATACCTGTTCTTGATGGTCTCTTTTATCAACTGCCTTTAATCAGTGCATAACCTAAGAGTACCATATTTCTTCTTCACAAACAAGATTGGTGCACCCCAAGGTGATACACTTGGCCTAATGTATCCCTTGTCAAGAATTTCCAACTCTAGTGTGCTCATATTGTAAGGTGCCTTAGATGCTAGCATTGCCCCTCATACCAACTCAATAGAAAATTCTACTTCCCTGTGAGGTGGAAAATTTGAAACATTTGCAGGAAATTCATCCTGAAAATATTGTAGAACTGGGTACCTACTCAAAACATCTTCATACTCGACTTCCTTACCTTTTTCACTAGAAATGTTCACTGCAAATAACACACACCCTTTGTTCTAACTACTCTTGTCTTGCATAGCTGTAACCATCCTAAATGATGTTGCTTCCTTCTCACCCAACAAGACTCTTTGTTCCCCATTGTCATCCAAGCACTCAATATCCTTTTCATAACAATCCACGTTGGTCCTATGAAGATATAGCCAATATATACCCAAAAGCATGTTATGCGATCCTAACAGTAACACATTCAAATGTGACAAGGTAGGAATACCATTCAATTCAAATGCACAAGCTATTATAAATGATGAAATCTCTTCTTGGTACTTGTAGCCAACTCCACTAACCAAGAATCTGCATGCACTTCTTTATTCAAACCACACTTATCCACCAGGTCATGATTAACATAACTATAACTAGATCCAGGGTCAATCAAAATAGAAACAACTTGATCACAATGCTTACCGTCCATCTCAATGATATGTAGAAAATATAACCAAGGGATTAAATATGATACTATAATGTACTAAAACAAGGTACCAGATCCTTCTACAATTTGTAGAAACAATACACGATTTCACAGCCACATAACAAGTAAGAGAAAGAAATCAATCGATCACACAACATAGGATGTATCTGTTGATTTTTTTGAGCGTTGGGGTAGCATTGGATGTGCTCTAGCTCCCAAAATTTATGGAGGGACTAGATTACATGAGATCTCCAAGACCCGGAAAGGGATTTGGGAAATTCCATCCAGTTTGGGAGATAATTAATTAATTAATATTTTTAATTAAGGACCCTAAGTCTAAGTTAGGAAAATTAAAATATTAAAGGTAATTAATTTAAACATGTGATGGAAATTACTCAAGTCACATGGATAAATATTTCTTTTAATCTTAGCCATCAATTCAATATTACATCGTGGTCGTTGGTTTCCCAATGAGAAAGTATAAAGGAAAGGCTTGGGGTCAGTTGGAGAACATACACACGGAGGCAGAGGACTAGGACTAAGCTGAAATTCTAGGGCAGGTTTGCTAAGAATTTTAAAAAGTGTTTTAGCTATGGAGAGGGGTAGTATTGGCTAAGGGGATGATCTGATCCCAGTGCCAAGAATCAACAAGAGGCAGAGAGGCAACAACCAAGAGCAGCGTAGAGGAGCAGTAGCTACGCAATAGTTGTGTAGCGTAGAGGGCTTTAGCCACTACGCAGGCCCGGAAAGGGCAGCGCTGAGCCAACATGATACGTCCAAGGTTACATAGAGGCCATCCAGGGTAGCATAGGGACTACGTCACCCAATATAGGGTTACATGGCCCTCTCCAGACTAGCGCAGAGGCACAGAGAGGCTAGCAGGGCTAACGCAGGGGCTTCAAGGGCAGCGCTAGGGTTTCTAGAGGCAAAAAGTGGTTGAGTCCTGTAAATCCCATTTAAGGGTGTGGATCAGTCAAGTTTTCAGTCTCCATAACATTAGGCTAGATATAGATCTATTTTCTCTATCGATTTAACTAGTAAGGTGCCCATATTTTTTGTATTCAAAAACTACTTAATAATATAAACGCTCGAGCAGCCAGAAGACTAATTTTCCCGCATTGGGTTTTTCCGGGGACAGTTGTCTAGAAAATATTGTGTGTCACTTTGTCTGTGTGTATGTATCTTTTTCTTAGATCTGAATCAGTGAAATTATGTTATGTGTTTACTTCAATGTTAATCTGAATTATCAACATTAATAACTTGATTAAGTATGAGAAGTATAACCATATCTAATAGTAGGGTTTCTACATAAAGTAATATTCATAAATTTTCAAAATATATGGGTAAAGAAACTCCTCAAAACCCCTCTATCTCTATATTTCATATGGTCAAGATCATGAAACAATACAATGTTATTCCTCACACTGACAAACCTTTGCACTCTGCTGACTATCTCACTTTGATCCTGCTCGAATCTTGCTTGCAATCTAAGCAAAATCGGTCAAGTATTTAACCTTCTTATTACCTCTTCCTAGCCTACCATGCTTACACATTCTTGGGATAATTGAGCCCCTATTAATTAGGAAATTCCAAATTAATAATTGTACAATCCTTCAAGGCCTTCCCGATGACCTCATGCATGACCTGTACAATTTTCTAATAGTACAATTGATAGATCTCTTCCCTTTAACCTAAATCTCAACTGGGCCTTCCTTAGAACTAACATGAAACAACTATTTATAGAAAATTAACAGTTAACTGATTGATCACTACTTATCAATTAAATTAGATTTATCTCACTGGACCTCTCACTAGCTCATCTCTCAGTTAGAACTAGTTAAACTGATTTTAACTCAAATAATTGAGTTAACTAATTACAACTCACAAATAACTATATTTGGACCCCCTAAAAACAGAAAATTCCTTTGCATGCCTCCTCTTTGACCTCTAACTCAAATTTTCCAAGATATATAAGTCTTCCTAACTCGGTTAACTAATACAAGTTGTCATGAGATGAAATTACAATTTTATTCCAATTTAATTAAGGGAAAATTAAATCATAAGCCTCATATGGTACCATTTATGGGTGCCATTTTATGGATGCCAATTTCACTCTTTCTTGTTGTAAATTTCAACACTTTCTCTCAACAAGAAAGGAATTCAATCTATCCCAATCAGGTGCCTTTGGAATGTTCTGCATGCAACACTTCTCTAGTGTTTTTTTCTTCCTGCAACTCTTGAAATTGAATAGCCTCCAAAAAAAACAGAATCAATATAATTCATCTATCATCAATCATACTAGCTACTATATTGTCTACCAAAATCTATGCATTGCGGCTAACTCTACATATGTGCCCTCTGCACTGCTGCCAACTCTGATATTCTCTCTAGTATATAACATCTATCACTCTGATTTATGTCTTCATAACATCTAATTGCATCAATTCTGTTGATCCTTCCTACTATTGTGTACTATGGGATCCTTGTAGCCAGGTCTAATCCATGAGACAAGCCATCTCAATGGATCCTTCCCAAATGTCTTCTCTTGGGATTATGTTTGAACATCACCCCACCTCTCACCTGGAGGTATGGTTGCATGTGCTCCCTCTGCCCATCTGGCTCAAAATTTCCCCTTACTAGTGGTTTCTACTTGAGTGGATGCCTTTAATCGGTATCCTCTCTACTTCTCCAATTGTGGTTGCTCCACAACCCTCTGAGACTTCTTCTGAGGCTGCATGTTGAGAGGTAATTCATGCTCCCTCTCAACCACCAAGTCACTAACCTTTGCTTTTATCCTCGACAATGTTCATGCATATTTGACCTCGATAACATAAAATTTCTTGACTCTTTCACCGATCTGTTTCACCCGTCTCGTGGTGATGTGTCTAAGGAACACCTTTCCTTTTCTAAATATTACATCATAACCATTGTCTTCCAATACCGCTATGGAGACAAGATTCTTATTTAATCCTGGAACATAAAAAACATTTGTCGATCTGAGAGGGGAGCCAGAATCCCTATAAATGGTAACTATACCTATGTTGGTCGCGATATACCTCTCATCATATCCAAACTCTATGTTCTGTTGGAGGTCCTTCTACTCCAAGACACTGAAGAGATATCTATTCCCTAACATATGGAACGAGGCACCACTATCTAGATACCACATGCATCCCATTACAATGTTGGTCATGCATGTAATGAGAGTAAAATCAATATCAAACTATGAAGCGAGCGCTTCACTTGTTGCAGCTGCAGGCTCCTTCTTGCTTGCCCTCTTCTATGGACAACTCAAGGCATAGTGCCCGTGCTCGTGGCAGTGAAAATACTTGATCTTGGAAAAGTCTCTATTCCCCTCTTCACCTTGGGACTTCTTTCCCTTGACTTTATTTCATTTTCCAACCAATGCAAAATCTTCTTATTTTTCTCTTCTAGAGGTCTTGTCTCTGGTACTCTGCCTTATCTCTTGTATTACCAAGTCAAACCACAAATTCTCCCAGACTGGTAGCTTCTCCCTCCCATTCACAGATTCCCTATAACTATGTCAACTCTTTGGAAGTCCTAGAAGTGCTAGGTTCACCAAATCATCATCAACAATAGTCACCCCAATACTTCCAATCTCATCTCGACACTATTTGAACTTCTGCAAGTATTTATGGATCATGCTGCCCTCCTCCATATTGATATTTCTGAGCTTGTCCTTTAGTGCCAACTTCCTGTGGTCACTGCTATTCTGAAACAGATTTGCCAAGGCCTTCCACATAGCATATTGATTCGCCTTCCCATGGAGACTCGTGACAATATGATCTTGAAATCCCTCTAACAATATCCTTTTTCTACCTTCTTATACCATGCATCAATATTTTGATCACCCGTTGTTGCAGACATAGGAATATCAGTATCTATGAATTCCTTCAATTCATTTTCCTCCAACACTACCTCCACCATTTCCTCCCATGCTATGTAATTCAAATTTCCCTTAAGATAATATTTGAGTCTCAAGCCATTGAAAGACATCTTGATCTTGAAGAATAAATCTACAAATTCGAATATGTTCAAGACAAAACTATGTTCTTCTCTTCTATTGTGATTCATGGCGCTATGATACCATATAGAAAATCTAACCAAGGGATTAAATATGATCTTATAATGTAATAAAACAAGATATTGAATACTTCTATACTTTTACAAAAAAAAAACATGATCGCACAATCACATAACAAGTAAGAGAAATAAATCAATCGATCGCACAACACAAGATGTATCTGGGGAAAGAAACTGCTCAAAAACCCTCTATCTTATGTTGCATATGGTCAAGATTATGAAAAAATACAATGGTATTCCTCACACTGAGAAACCTTTTCACTCTGCTGACTGTCTCACCTTGATCCTACTCGAATATGGATTGCAATCTAAGAAAAATTGGTCAAGTATTTTAACTTTTTATTGCCTCTTCCCGACCTTCCATGCTTATGCATTCCTGGGCTAATTGAGCCCTTATTAATTAGGAAATTCTCAATTAATGATCGAGCAATCCTTCAAGGTCTTATTGATGACCTCATGCATGACATGTACTATTTTCTAATGGTTATATATCTATTCATTTTAACCTCAGTCTCAATTGGGCCTTCCTTAGAACATACATGTAACTATTTATAGTGAATTATCAATTAATTTGATTCATCACTACTTGTGAATTAAATTAGATTAAATTCATTGGACCTCTCACTAACTCATCTCTTAGTTAGAATTAGTTAAACTTATTTTAACTCAAATAATTGAGTTAACTAATTACAAATCACAGATAACTGTATCTAGACCCCTTGAAAATATAAAATTCCTTTGCATGCCTCCTCTTTGACCTCTAACTCAAATTTCCTAAGCTAACTAAGTCTTCCTGACTCAGTTAACTAACACAAGTTTTCATGAGATGAAATTATAATTTTTCTTCCAATTTAATTAAGGTAAAATTAAATTAGAAGCCTCATATGGTACCATTTATGGGTGCCATTTTTTGGATTGCATTTCTGGATGCCAATTTCACTATTTCTTGTTGAAAATTTGTTAAATTTAGATAACAATGGTGTTTTATGCTCGATTCACTTTTACTTCAATCTTTCTTAGGCCCAATGAAAAATATAAATCAAATAAAATTGAAATTAAAATGTTGATAAAACAAAATAATAAATCAATAGAAGACAAGCCGGATTTAGATGAGATTTACAATTCCTTATTTCCAACAAAGATATGAGATGTTGTTGCATTACGGTAGTCAACGGAATGTTTCAACTAGCAAAGTATTTCTCTGTCATCCAACACTTTCATGTGTCACATCCACAGCCCTCAAAGACAGCTCATCACAAGTCAATGCAAGTCAACCAAGGGACAACACATAAAAATCAACGAAGGCAACTTTAGAAAAGTCAATGCAGGAAACTAGGGATTCAATCAAATAGTGTGGAATTCCTTGATTTTAGTGCCTAGATGTATGGCCTGCTAAAATCAAAATTTCTGCAGAAGATTGAGGTCAAATGACCAAGGGTTGAACACGGTAAAAGATGCAGCAAAAAATCCCTAAATAGATCAGTGCAGAAAATAGAAATCCCTAAACAGATCAGCACAAAAAATAGTAGCTTCGCTCCACACGTGTGAGGGGAAAGAGGCCTCCAAAGGCTATTGAACCAATCAGATCACAATGAGAGAATGTGTGATGATATGATGATAAAATGACCTCAAAGTCTCTCCAATTTATATTCATCAATGAGGGTGTGTGGCACAGCTCTTAGGTATGTGGGATAAATCTGGTTGACCTTGCACATGTGGAAAATAAATTCAAAATCAATGTTATGCTCATTTGATCAAGATGATATTTATATCAATATTTCACCTCTCCGAAAGAGGAATCCAACAAAAATATGACCATCTTCATATGAGGAGTGCAACATGGATTTTGGACCTAGTTTCCCAAAATTAACACTCCCTCTCAACTAGGGAGAAATCTATCCATCCACAAGTGCCATCCATCATGTACCAAACCAAACATCATGCATCATCCCGTTGTAAATTTCTTTGTTGGCTCTTTGTTTTAGAACAAAAGGTGAGTCAAAAATACATCACACACAGCTTGGAGAGATTCTCATGGGAGGGATCATACATGGACCTCATTATCAACTTACTCACAGTACATGGTAAGAGTTGTATTTTTGTACTTATTGATCATCTAACAAATTATTTGCATTCTCTTTCTATTTATATATAGTGCATTCCTCCACAAGAGGGTAAGCCTCTATTTGGACTTCATGGTGTTTCTAAGACCAACATTTCTGATGGAGATAGTCATTTATTGTATGTATTTGGGAAATTATTGTGCTATTCTTGGTATGCTCAGCTGATATACAATGCCATTTACTACCTCCAAGTAGATGAGAAAACATGCACAACTAGCAAGTGGTTGGGAGACAACTTGCCACATTATGATCAGAGACGGCAAGTAGAAAAACTGCATTGTAACCACTTGGGAAACTATTGGCACCATCCAAAATTTCTAAAAACACTCAGTATCTTTCTCATATTGATGCCATTTTGTGATGAAGTACTATTCACCATATGTGGGATGGCTTGGGCAAGCAAGTTTCATAAAACAAAAGAGTGGGTCTTTAAGGATCTAGTTGTCCTTTTGCCTCTTGAGGGCAACATTATTGCAGTCCAAAATTAGAAGTAGCTCTACACATATCATAAGTGGAGAGAGAGACAACGTGGGATAGAAAATTTGGTCTATCATGTTCAGCCATACATCCCATATACATTGCAGGAGCAAGAGGTGGAGGAGTTTTTCTATGAGTTACCACTTTGGAGGGTGACCCATTTTGTTTGGATGATAGCTTGGGGAATGGAGCTTCTTATGGGGATTGAGGTTCCAAACCTTTTTAAGATCCCATGCCTTAAGAAGGCCTCTAGACAGCATATAGTTTCCTCCATGGATCTCCCACTTCTTCATGATAAGAGGCATTTGGATTGATCACCAAAGGCTGACTTGTACACTCGGGAGGAGCAACTATAGGAAAAATTGATGAGAGAGCATCTTGTTCAGTGGAGGGGCTTATCAGATGAGGATGCTATAGGAGGAGGAGAGGAGGCTTTGCAGTGTCTATCCTTGCAATTGCTTGAGGACAAGAAACATTTGGGATGGGAGGACTATAATATTCCAAAATTAGCTTGCAGCTAATTGGAATATTAATTTTTTCTTTTGTCATTTAGATAGATGAATAAGTGGGTAGGGAGACCCATAAATCTCTTTAGTAGGAAGAAAACCACTTCTCATGTGAATTTGGCTCATTATATCAGCTAAATAAAGCACCCTTAGGTGTGAACATGGGCTAGAGCATGTGGGTAGGGTCAAAGTTGACCAGATGAACAACGTTGTTATGGAGATAATAGAGGATTAATAGAGGACATCGCAGTCATTTAGGAGGAGTGTATGAATGAGAGTAACTCCTTTAATGAGTGGGACCCAGGGTGAGGAATCTCACCAAGCATATAAGGAAGAGGATGGCAGCCATAGAGGACATGATTTGGATTATTGTGGTCTTGTATGACTAATTGCATGCTTCATATGTTTAGCTAAGTTTGCTGTGTTGTTTAGCACAAGGGTGTTCCGGAGCGGGAATCCCACCCTCATCCTCGAGGGACTTTGAGCGCCTACTAAGGAGAGGTATCTTGAGCATCATTTCCACTATCCAGCATTTGGCCAAGCTTCAACCATCATCCACAACGCAGTCTCTTCCTTTTTTTTGTTGTGTTGCAAGGTTGCAATAGTGGAGGGCTGAGAAACCCAATTCTGAGCTTGTTTTCCAATAGAAGGAGCAACCCTTCATCCAGGAGGCTAGTAAGGAAGATTCTTGAGCTTCATTTCAACATTTAGCATCAGGCTAAGCTACTGCCATTAGCTGCAACACAGTTCCCTTTAGGAATTGTGTTGTTTCAGTGAGCAGTTGCAGTGGAGGGTTTAGATCCCTAGTTGAGGAGTTAGATTTTCAGTGAGGGGATCAGCCCTTCATTTGGAAAATCTATTGGATTATCATCCATTTCATACATCATATCAGCCACCTCCTATCAAATTTTCAGTTGCAAATATTATTTAGCCCTAGGGCCATATTTTTTTTTTCTGCATTTTGTGTATTTCAGGAAACCCCCTTCTGGTTTATCTTGGAATAGTGCTAAAGGGCCTAGACCTCTGATCCCGACATTTTCTAAGCACCCTATCAGCAGATCCATATGTTTCCATTTATAGCAGTAGTAAACCCCAACTAAAATTGTGTTGTATTAGCCTCTAACATTCTTTAATAGATGTGTTATTCATGTTTTATGTACCAGATCTATAGAGGCTTGTTTTGCGTAGCTTGAGTGTCTTTTTCCTCAAGATCTTGTATACATTTTCTGCTATAATGTTTAACAATAAGGCTATATGATCTACTCTCATATTTATGTGTGGATGTATCGCCGCTATTTCCATTTTATGTTCTAGATTTCTATCTTTTCCATTTTGGAATATTACAAACAAGAGGAACCACCAAAACAAAGAAATGAAGGAGATCGATGGAAACAACAAAAAAGAAGACTAGGCCCAACTAAAAAATAGATTATTCATTCCAAGAAATCATATTAGAATGGCAATAAATGGAACCGACCAACTTCCCTCAAACGAACCCAACAAGGAAATGGAGAATAAACTAGTAAATGATAATAAAAAAATACCAACAACTATCAAGCACTAAATTTTGTGAATGAAGAAGGGGGAATCACACAAGAAACTCCAACAAAACAATAAAACATCTAAGAAATGGGGCCAGAACAAAATCTATAGGTGAAGAAGATTTTCTACCAACACAACAGAATATGTACTTGTTCTCAAATGAGGAGCAATTCATCTCCCCAAAATCAAAAAATGGGACCTTCCTTTCCAATATTGGTCGATGATAAATTAGAGGCCAAGAAGGAAAAAGAATTAGAAAGGCTCCAAAAGAAGGTTTGGAAAAATACCAATCGAGAGGTAAGACTAGAAAAAATTGAAAAGGATAAAGAAATGGGAAAATATGGCATCCTATATCTGAATCTAAAAGGATTCATGAACACAAGGAAAGGAGGAAATCAAGCTTCTCATCAAGGGGCTACTCACAAAACAAGTAAACGATGAATATTTTGTCATGGAACTATAGGGGACTGGGGTCAGTTAAAAGGATGGAAGAAGTAAAGTATTTAATTAAAAAATAATAACCTCTAGTTCCTCCTACTCTAAGATACAAAAAAGGGGGATTAAGATATCCTCCAAAATAAACATAAGATAAAGAATGTTAGTGGGATATTGTTAGTTAGTGCAAGAGGACATTTAGGGGTCATATCCACTCTATGGAACCAAAATTTGCTTATATTTTTGGACTATTATTTGAAAACTTTTTGGCTAGCCACCAGGCTCCTTCATCTCCCTACATAACGGGTATACTCTATCATTAATATCTACATGCATTTCCAGTTTAGAGAAAAACAATAGTGGTTGGAATCCTTGTTAGATATTGGTGATATTAACTATGTATTAGACTATATATTGGGGGAGAATTTTAATACCACCCTGCATCGTTGGTTAAAAAAGAGGGGTTTATAGGTGCGTGATCAATTTCAAGAAAAAATAGAAGATATCATTTAAAAACTAAATTTGTTAGATATAAAACCAAATTCTAACAAATTTACTTGAAGTAACAAAATATTGGATCCATGCCATATTTATACTCATCTAGAAAAATTTTAAGTATCATAATACTTAAGTAAAAATATATTGGCATGCTCCAAAATCCTATCATGGAAAATCTCATACCACATACCGATTTCACTTGAATGTTTAGAAAATATTGACTTTGAACCTCTCCCCTTTCGACACTACTTGATCTGGGAAAGATCAAAATTCTTTAGCAAATTGGTGAAATCGGTCTAGAGTGAATGGTCATGGGAAAACGAGTTACAATCTAGGAACAAAAAATTAATTGATTGAAGTGAGAAATTAGAAAATGGGAAAAATATCAACGCATAACGAACAAATCATTGATACAAACACATGAAAGAATATTGGAAATAATTCAATCACATATGGAAAATGGGAAGGTGAAAAAAGATCTTATCCAGAAATAAAACGAAGAATTCATAGCCTACCATAAAGCGCTAAAGGAGGAAGAGGAGATATACTGCTAAAGTCTAGAAACATCTAGTTACAGGCAGTGGATATGAGTTAATTTTTTTTTCCGCAAATAAGACAAAAAACAAGTATGGAAAAATAACATCAAGAATATCACATCAAGGGGAACCAAAATTTTGGATTTTTCACACCTCAAGGAGGACGCAAATCACCATTTTAGTGGTATTTACATAAATACATATCTAGCTAGCCTTGAAGAACACATAATGGTGGAACATATCCAAAATATAATTCCTCAAGAAGAAATCCTTGCTCTAACAAAATAACCCATGAAAGAAGATATCCAATAATATTTTTTCTTCTTCCACCCAAACAAAGCATTAAGACCATATGGATTCTCTACCCACTCTTATCACCAATTTTTGGAGGTAATAAAATTTGATTTCTATAGAATGGTACGTTATACTTTTAAGAATAATTGCATCGAAAAATGAATCAATTATTTACTTTTAGCTTTGATCCCCAAAGAATCAAAGCTTACGTATTTATCAACATTTAGGAACATCTTTATTTGTAATGTATCATACAAAGTAATCTCAAAAATTTTGGCAAACATACTCAAGCTCCTTTTTCCTAAAATAATTTTATAAAATCAAGGAGGTTTGTCCAACAAAGGTAAATTATGAATAACATAATTTGGTACAAGAAGATATCAACTCGAGTCAAAATCGGGGAGACAAAGACATGATGACTGGACTTTATATGGAAAATGTCTTTGACATAGTCAACCATGAGTTCCTATTCAAGGTTATGGAGAAGTTTGGTTTTGCTACTAAAATCATCCATTGGGTCTCTTTGTACATAAAATTTCCTTGGATCACCCCATTTCCCAATGGAAGTGTTGTCAATTTCTTTTGAGTCTCTTACGTCCTACAACATTGTTTCCCTTTTTCCCCGTTTTTATACATTATAATGGTAGAATCTTTCAGCCACAAATTGGAATATGAAAGAAGTTGTGAAAGTATTTATGGGCCTCTAAATTAGAAATAAATTAAGGCCCATCTAACCTTTCTTAGGCCCATCTACCTCTCTTATGAACATAAAAATATATATTAAATATTTCCTTATGCACTTAATAATGTTTTATTATGCTTCAATATTTTCTTAGGAAGGTTTAAAGGTAACTGCATATTTTTGTAGAATATTGTGAGAATATTTGGCGGATTATGCAGATTTGGAGAAGGAGATAATGTAGGGACTTGATCCATGCCAATGGAAGATCAAGATTGAAGAATAAATGAGAAAAATGTTGGGAAATTATGGAGAAATGTTGGATAGATTCAAGGGGGTTTCCCACCCTCCTTAACTATCAAAGGAAACCAAGCAACTCCAAGAGGATTGCACTCAATATTTGTTGACTTGGAGTCAAGTGGACTCAATCACCCAAAATATTCTTTCCAGAAATTCGAGTGTAGAGGCAGCCAATAAAATCCAAGAGAAGTGCACTCAATATTTGTTAACTTGGACTTAAGTGGACTCAATCACCCCAAATATTCTCCCCAACAATTCGAGTTCCAGAGGCAGCCAAGAAACTCAAAGAGGAGAGCACTCAATCTATGTTTATTGGGATTCAAGTCAACACAATCACGATTTTAAAGGGATTTGTTGGTAAATATACTATAGAATAAATAGAGAAGAGCTAGATCTAGGAAGGAGTTAGTTATTCAATGAGTCGATTCCAATTGAAACTTTGTTGCAAGCTATTGAGATTTTTATTATTTTACTCAGTGATCAAACTTTCAGAGATGTATGAGGTTATTATTTTATGAAATAAGCAGACTAATTCCATTCGTCTGATTTAATTATTAGAGAGCTAGGCTCAAGGGTTAGGGCCCAATCCATGTGCCTCAACCTCTCTGTTGTTACTATCTTTTTCTTTTTTCCATTAAACTAGTTTTCTTTTCGTTATTCAATTAGTTCTGCTTCTCATAGTTTCATCGTTGCTTATTTTTTTCTTTCAGTGTGTTTTTGTAGTTTTTTATTTTCTTGTGAGTGATAGAATAGAGGAGAAAACTAAGAAAAGTTGTGGATCAATACCCCCTTGTCATCTCTGTCAATAGAGCTCGAGGAGGCCGGATCTTCCCATAGGACTAAAACTGCTTTCTGTTCACTGTTTTGTCATGTGTTTCCTCTATTTTTCGTACATGAATCCGCAACTTTGTTTCCAGGAATAAGCATCAAAATCCCCAAGAAGATCATCAAGTTATCCTGCTTCATTTCCCAGCCCTTTTCTCATGCTTGAGCACTACTATTGTGCCTCCATTTCCCTCCTTTTTCTCTTATTTGCATCTATCGCCCTTCATTCCAAAAACTCTTGAAAATCATTAGAATTAGACCTTTGCCCCTTTCTCCTCGAAACTCCCACTCACCATACCTTGCTCCATCGCAAATCGCTTGTGATATTTGTTAACGCTCTCTCATTCCAAGCCCGAATGTGATATCCCTTTCTACTTCCCTTCGCTTCTCTTTTATTAGAAACAATAAAAAACATTAAAAACCACATTATTTTTCCCTTTGGACTTACCATCTCTCCTCATCGTAGATCACATCGTTTTCCTGTTTCCTTAAGAACTACTTCTTCCAAACGCTGATTTTGATATTAAGATCGTGCTCCGTTGTTGGTCCCATTGCCACGTCACCCATCACAACCGCACTTCGCACCTTTTCCTTGTTTGTTTAAGGATTACCGCTCCAAACGCCAATTTTGAACTTCGCTGCACCACAAATCGCCTTTAGAAGTTTTTGTTTTTTTGTTGGTAACCTTTACCACTCCAACCTTGCAACATTGCGATTGCGAGATCGCATATCACACTTTTATCCGCCAATCATAAATATGCCATCGCATATTTCAATCATTCCGCTCCAAAATCATCTTGGCGCCATATCATAAGGTTATATAAGGATTAAACCCCCGCTTTCCACTCCTAAGCAATGTTTCATGTGTTAAGCCATCCATTATCCTCTTTAGCCCTTTTCTTTCCTCCAAGCTGCAAATTCAACACTTTTTAATTAATATTAAGTGATGGATATCTTAGTTGCATGGGTAGAAGCATGGTAGATAGATCATAGGATAAATAGAGTGCATTTAGCCATTTGGCCAAGTTAAGTGTGGTTTAGAATTATTTTCCTTTCTGCCATTCATTTTCAGCAAGTTAAATTAGTTTCCTTTCTATCATTTTTTTTCTATAAATTAAAATTAGTTTCATTCTTGTCATTTCTTTTCATCAATTTAGTTTAGTTTTCTTTCTGTTATTTCCTTCCAGTAATTTACTTTCCAGTTCTTACCATAGTTTAAAAAATAGCGCCCTTTCGTAAAGCAGAAGAGGATGACATGAAAAGATTACATCTATTGTATATATAGCATTGTCACCTCCAAGTTTGTACGAACCCCAGGTTGATAAAGTAAAATAGGGAAACCCCTGGGAGTTGCAACACTCTTGGTGCAATACCAGGGCTCACCAAGTATCCCTAGAATCAAGTTTGTAAAATTTATCAAAATAATTAATAGTTCATTATTTGTTTATGAAACACTCTTGCTTGGGGGTGCCTCTAAAATAATAAAAATAATATTTAAAAGAGTGTTGGATTCCTTTATAGAAGCATTGGGAGGCCAAAAATAAATTAGGAAAATCCCAAACTTATTTATGGAATGCCTCATTGAGGAAGCAAAGATAAACTGAAATAATAATGGGATTACATCCCATAGATACATGGAAGGAATTCAAATATTTAGGAATCCCAATTTGCT
This sequence comes from Pinus albicaulis, assembly GCA_034641835.2. Lineage (NCBI taxonomy): Eukaryota > Viridiplantae > Streptophyta > Pinopsida > Pinales > Pinaceae > Pinus > Pinus albicaulis. The sequence goes on along the minus strand of CM076584.1, from coordinate 863,384,482 downwards.
TAAAATCACATTATCCTAAAGCTTGGTTAGGATTCTTAGTAAGAATAAAAAGGAAATTGACATCTTGGGGAGTTCGTTGGTTCAATATTTCTAGAAAGGTGATCCTCATCAAAATGGTCCTCACTTCATTGTCCCTATATCAATTGTTAGCCTTCCTGGCTCCTTATAGTTTTTTATTAGCACTAACAAAAAATATTTGTAAATTCTTATGGGGGGGGGGAGTAAAGCAAGTGAAAAATAATTTAATTTTCTAAAGTGGGAATCAATGAAGGCCCACAAAATCCATGGTGGACTAGGCATTCGATATCCCATGTTAACGAATAAGGATATAGGTGCCAAACTAGTCTATGTATTTATAACATAAAGAAAAGAATAGTGGAAAGATATCCTTTGGGAAAAATTTAGTCAATGGGATCCCTCAAGAAGTATGGAATATACTCATATTTTTAAATATTTCTCCTTTATTTAGAAACTCTTTGCTTCAACCTCTCCCCTCACTTTCTCAAGACTATATTAGAATTCGGGAAACAAGAAGAGAATAATCTGTCGACTGAGAAAATCATGCATCAATGGCCCTTGGAGAAACATTTGGAGTTTTTTCCTCTTTGAGAAATCCTCTATGCATGAAGAAATTTTAGTTTGGCCAATATATCCAACTGGGATGAGAAATGTAATTGGATTGAGTATTAACTTCAGTTATCTTTCACACAACTTCAAACATTTATTTCTAGGCTCAAAGAAAAGTTGGTTGGTTGTGCACCATGGAGAGTAAAAGACGAGGACCAGATAGGATGGAATGCTTGAAATTATGTAGTGAAGGAAGTATATGTGGCCTAATACAGTGCAAAAATACTCTTTTTGTGCTCCACCTCCTACCCTTCTTGGATATATTTTCTCAACTATGGAAAAAATGCAATCAAAATAATGGAATCCCTTTTCCTCCTAGTGGCCTAGTTATAACACAACCTGGTAGCCTATTAGTGGTTAGGTTTGACTAACTCAACTCTTAACTAGAGTTACAATATAAAATATTCTAGAGCCTTCTACATCATAATCACATGGCTAGACCATTTTCCATGAATAATGAGGGGTGACGTGGCATCCTCTTGAATTATGGTGGTGAAAACATGAAGGTCAACTTGTGGGTGGCATAATTTTCACATGAAGACTTCAATTGATGCAATTATTGTGTCATTGGAAAGGTATATATGTGTAGAATAACATTCAAATATGTGACACTAAATTTAAAGATTTTACACCAAAATATGTCGTTTGGTGACACAAAATTCTCCTAAAAGGTTTCAGACCTTGTTTTGCGAAATTGGGCCCCACCGGTAAAAATGGTCCCATGAGTTGATTTCTCTACTTTTTCCACTCCGAAAGCATTGAGATGGATAACAAACAATATAGTGATCCAATTCAAATAATTCAATAATGTTAATGCAGACACATATGAATGGTGAATTAGGACTCAATAATTATACACCAAATATATTCATAAAATGAAATGATAAAGTAGAAGAAAAAACTTTTCATTAACAATGGAAAACTTTACAAATATTTACACATATTGTCACTAGAAAAGAGAGTGAATCTAATTAATAAATATGATACTAATTGTCGAATATTACACGTATTTCTTAGATAAAAAAATATGCAATCCCTTGGTATTGAGCTTTCAGTTTATTTATTTATTTATTTTGTTTTTATTTTTTGCGTCAAGAGGTGCTCTACAATCCAATATGGGGGAGATGTTATAGTGGTTGTAAATAAGTATAATTATTTAAATGTTGGCTCAATATGGGATGTATGTTTTAATGTTTGTAAAATAAAGCATTAGATAAAAAAAAAAAATTTAAAAACAATACAAATAAAAATAAAAATAATAAAAGTAATAAATCAATTCGATTCAATTTGCTATATTGTAATTTTGCTATTATTAAAAAAATTAAAAATATTTTTTTCTAGTGAAAAATCATAATATGCATGTCACACTAAAATAAATTTAAATAATAATGATTTATATTCATTCATATATATATATATATATATATATATATATATATATATATATCATTAAAAAATTAAGTCAAAAAATTATAAATCGTGTAAAAGAATTTTTTTGCATATATGTGTAACTATATGCGCTATCAATATCTAAATAAAATTAAAAGTAAGAATGTTTCAATATATAGAGATGTTAAACTTGTATAAACATGAATAATAAAATTAAGAACAATACAAATCCATCTTAATTTCAAATCTACCAACTAATGAGAGGAATCAAATCTCTCAAGGTGCAAACATTTTCTTAGGTTTTACACTCAAAAGAAGTTTGCATCTTGAGATATTATTGCTTAATAACTCAAAGTTAGTATTGATCTATGTTAGTTTATAGAAATAAACTCCAACAACTATTAGTTTCATTGAGAATATTTGCAAGACCATAATTACAAAGTTAGATTTTTTTGGAGAATAACTCGTATCATTGCGAGATGTCAGGTACTTTATGCTTTCATCTCCCATTTCTTTTCATGAATCATCATAAATAAAATGGAGAAAGGAAATTCCAATCTGCAACTATAGGATAGTTGAATGTAGACACCTTCATGTATGCAATAGCCAGTTTTGTATATTTTTCATATGTAGGAGGTGTAGAAAATAAATTATTAATGTGTCATAAGAGATCAAAATCATCAATTGTATTATCTATTATTGTTTTACCTTTCAATGTGCTTGAAATATATTCAAACTTAGTAACATTATTTAATTCTCTCGGTAGTAACACCTTTTATTCTTCATGTGAAATTATATTTCCCATTTTACTCCAACAAGTCGGTAAACTGATTTATAGTGAATTATTGAACTTTTTCAAAAATTCTTTCATGCCTCTTTCTACTATATTGCAATTGTTTTGAGCTTCTTGAGTAAGATTATTATTCATAATTACTTGGTTTATATCCATGATTAAAGATGTCATGGATATAAATCCAACTACAAATGGTTCCTACCAATAGTTAAAATTCATAAATTTTATAATATTATTAGCCATATGAGGTTTGTAAAAAGCCTATTTTGTTTGATTTTATAATGCAGATTCAACTTCAATGAATATAAATAAATTATACAAATTTGCAATCTCAAAATTAATTTGATCCCATAATATATGCTCGGCTCTAATCAAATAAGTTTTCCCTATTAGCTTGTTATGCATTCAATCTATATTATGCTATAATTTTGCTTTAAGATATTTGTAGGTTGTAATGGGGCCATCTTTCTTAGAAATATGTTTTCATAATCTCTAACGGTGATTATTTTGTTAGATCTAAGAATTTTTTGATCCACAATGTAGATAAATGTCTTTCGGATTAATCACATATTTAGGATTTGGTCCAAAAGATATTTAGGTAATTATTCTCTTTAAACTCTCCACTTCTAATTCTTTTAAACTAAAATATGAAAGATTTTTAGCTAAATATTCAAATGGATCTTCTAACATTATTGGTATTTTTGAAGCTATTGTAGTTGTTGGTGTTGTTGGTAAACTTCCTTGATATACGTACTCTCAGTCATTTCCTTAGTCAACACTTCAATTTGTTTCTCATAATTCTCCAATTGTTTTCTAAATTGATAACTTTATTTAACAAAGATATTTATCCTTCTGAATAACCAATAGCTTTGGAGGTTGTATATGTTCCAAGCTAGAAACCAATGAGTCTCTTTTTCAAGGAAATGATTTTAGTATCCTTTGATTTTAACAAAGCTTCATTGGAATTTCCATCATTAGGATTGGCCCCTAGTGTCACTATACATTGCTCCAATTCTTAAATTCTCATTTTTTTAGTTTTACTAACTAACTTTTCCTATCTTAATTGAGTGTCAATTTCAGTGAGCATGGTTTTCACTTTAGAAGTAATCAACGTTTTTTTAATAAGGTCACCAAATATCATGTCTATATATCAATTAGATTGATTATGTCTAAATCCATGGAGAATTTTAGTGCTTTATAGTTACTCGATGTTTTAAAATTTTTAGTTTTAGGCTCCATGATTGTCATATTTAAGTATCCTTTTTCAAAATCAAGAGTTGATAATAATATTGTCTAGGAAAGCCTTTGTTCCTACAACTGAGAATATAAATCCTGCTTAATTTTTATGTCATTCTTATTTATGTTTAAATATTGTGAAAATAAATTATGTTGCTTCGCTAGATTAGATGATGGTGTAGTAGCTTGATTTTCTTTCTCTATTGAACTTGGAATAAGTGCAGATGACACATATTCAAGGGAAAACATAGGCTCGCTTGATGAATCCTCCTTAGTACTTTGAACTAATATGTCCTTATCTCCTTATTATTCCTTTCTTCGTTATCTCCTTTTAATTTCTTTTCTCTATATGCCTTTGATGATTGCTGATCATCCTCCATTTTTGAAAGTGTTTGGAAAGTCTAAAAATGAGACCTCTTAATGGTATTTTCTTTCTATTGAGGAGTCTCTAAAATAGGTGGTTGTGAAGACTGCAATTTTTTTGGTAGTTGTTGTTGGGAGACTTGTTGTTTTAGTTTTTAGACATTCTTATTAGCCATTTTTTGTATTTCTTGTTTCTATAAGTTTCCATAAGGAATTGATACCTGATTTATTCTCTTAAGATAAATGATTTGGTATGGTCCATAAAACCAATATTCTCCCAATGCTAGATTTAAGTTCTTCAACATTTTATTTGCATCATGTAGTGAGCTTCTCTTGCATTGAAAATTAAAGGCCCAACTTTTTTATGCAGAATTATGATCTGTGGATAAATCAAATTCCCTAAGTGTGGTGCTATGCACTTAGAACAACATATGAAAGACTTTGCTATCACTTTCTCTAACATAAATAGACACAGATAATGATAGAAGAACCTACTTGTTATCCAAGCGCTTCTTCTTGTCCTTCTGTCACTTTTTCTATCGCCTTCAATCCAACCCATCTCGCCAGATTGTTTCCAGCAAGCATAAACAGAGAACAACAAATAGATTGTAGTATAAGTATGCCTATTTATCTTAATCACTTAAATAGATTAAACATGAAACATATGTATCATTCAAGATTCCATTACATGAGAAATAGAAACATAAATAGATACATATATGTGAAAATGAACAACAATATTTATTAAAGAGTAGAAGGGGGAGGTTACAATCAATGATCTATTTTATGTCACCAACTCTAGCTTCATCCCAACCTCATCACATCCAACATCACATTAGAAGCATATCAGTACTTTCACTCTCGCAACTAAGAATACAACAAAATTTCTTTACCAAAATTCTTCCTTCCCTACCACTAGGATATGTGCTCAATTTATAGGGAAAATGATGATAGTTTCTTAATGAATGACTTTCTAATAATAGGCAAGATATGTTCCCAAGTTTAGAGGTGTTAGATGGACGCTTGGATTTGAAATTTGACACATATGGACTCTTCTAGAAGGCACTAGCATTGTGGAGATTCCCGAAACAATGACAATTATGCTCCTAGGTGACCAACGCATTCTTGAATGTTGGGAAGTGCATTGCAGTGCACCCTTGAATGGAGGGAGCTACATATGCAATGCATTTAGTCCCTTTAGAGGCAGAGTTGGTGAGTTCATAAGTGATATAATATATACTTCAAACCTTGGAAATATTACAATAGAAGCCATGAATGCTTTTTTCTTCTCTTAGGGAATATAGGAATTGAAATGTAAGGGGATGATAGACCCTATTTCATTGGTCCTCAGGATGATGTCTAATTTGACTAGGTCATGGGGGATGATTCCCAAATTGACCTATAACACCTGCCTCCTAAAGCATGAAGTCGAAATAATAATAATAGTATTTTTTGAATGAGATGCTTTATGATGTGATGAGCTGGAAATGAAGCGGAGTGGCAACCTAAATCAATCTTACAATACATTACATCATGATATTTTCATCTTTATCACGAATTTCTAAGTGAGGCACTCCCATGCTCAGAAAATAAACTATCTAATAATATGTACATACTACAGAAAGTCGTCAACATTGGAATTTTTCCCAATATATACATGCCTATAGATATAGGCCCATGTTCGGATGATGATCTATATGTAAGGTTACCGTATAGATGATGTGTACAACAATCTTGAAATTACAGCCCGGATGGCTGAAACCTGATCCGGGGTCTTCTGATCTCATTCACTCGATTGTTCACGTACAATTCTAGCCATACGAATGTATGATTTGTAGTCGAACACGGTAAGACATCGTTTGATTACCAGCCAATGATGTGAGAGGTTAAAAAACACAAGAGAACCACTGTTGATGTTAATGGCTCTCAAGTTATTACAATAAATTTCATAAGGCATGAATAGATGATTTGGTGTCGCATGCCAAACAAAATATTTCAGTCAAAGGTTCTGAAGTGAGGATCTTGTCGATGTTGTAACAAGCCTCATGGTACTGGAAGATTATTTTTCTAAGTAAACTTCTTGTATGATGATTTTATGTTGACAAGAAGTCACTTTATCGTGAAATGGGAGTTACTGATTTCAGAGACAAAATGTGACTTGATATAGCAATATTCAGGGATGATTGTCATGAAAATGAAGGTTTATGAGTATTGTAGAAGGATGAGTATTCACTGGATGACTTCTCTTGAACATATTAGTGACATTGAGATGAGTTGGCAGCATTGACCAAAACCGAAGTGAAGGTATGATGAACCATAGGTATGAATGAAATGTCAAGAAGATTACCCAATCCAAATAGTCATGATGATGGAGTGAAGTGTCATGTTCAAGAGTGACTTGCAACCATAAAAGTTTTGTTCACTTTCCAAAATTTTCCCTAGTCATTTGTCGACTAGTACCTCTTTATTTTTTAACAAGCTTGAGGAGGATAACATATGCTTGATCTATAATTCAACCCTTCGGGCGAATATGCATCGCTATTTAATAATTTAATGAGTCTAGCGATAAATGAAACTCGATTCTTGCCATGATCGACAAGCCCATTGCTATTTTATGTTTTAACAAGCCTAACAACAGTGACAACCCAACACTTTTTCATATTTAGAGAGTTTGAAATAGAGGACAAAAGAAAACTCCATGAGTCTTTTTTCGTAAATTTGTTGCTCAAATCCGAAAAAGTGTAAAATAATATCTGAGAGAACCTCCTAGCCATGTTCTACTAAGATTTTCCTTTTTCGCAAATAATCTATCTTAGTCTAGAAAAGGGTTAAACTTATACTGAGTAGATGTCAATTCATTTACTTTTACGAGCTTGAAAAGACAAGTGCTCGGCAATCTTTTCACATTATCGAAGTCTAAAAAAGAGCTAAAATAAGACTCTAGGGGTTCCTTTTTCACCATTATCGAAGCTTGAAAAAGAGATAAAAGTGCACTTCATGTCATTTTTTTGTTTTTATCAAAGCTCGAAAAATAAGGATAAAAGTATACTTTGTGGTCAAATCATTCTTGAAATAAATGTGCATGAAAAATTTGCTATATCAGTTCTAAACCTATTCAAAACAATATCAAATGGATTAAAAATACATATTTCATGATAAAAAATGAATAAAACCATAGTCACAACAATAAATATGTTTTTCAAATAATAAAATGACTAATTAAAAGAGTTTTATTGTTCATTTTTTACCATTTACATTTTTGAGCTCTGAACCTGTTTTTTCCCCCGAACTTCAACGGTTGCTTGTGATTGATTTTGTGGACGGTTTTCCTCGCTGTTTGATCTAGGTTGGTGCCATAAACCTCCTCTTTCCTTCAGTAGTCTTTATGTTTCATTTCATTGCAAATTTTTAGGGATTTGAACCCCTTAGGGTAAATTTAATTTGCAAACAAGGAAATCACCCTTGCATGTCAAAAGGTGCATTGCAATGCACTGGAATTGAAGGCCTAATGCACTTGAAATGCACAGTCCCTTAACCAGGGTTGTGTTGAGCGCATTTCACATTTTTTTTCTTTGCAGTGTGCTCAAATTTTGCCTAATTATTTGCATGAAATGGGTCCTTATGAGTCTTATGGTTGTGTTTCAAGGGATTCAACAGACCAAAATGAAAATTACTTTGAGGGAAAGAGAACAGGAGGAACAAAACATGATTTCCCTAAATGATCTGGGTATTGTAAGTGTTGGGAAGCTAAATCATCTCTACGGATAAAGATGATCCCTCTAGCCCTAGAGTGGGTCTAGCAACAAATGGATAAGCTAAAGTGTAGGTTACTAATTAATGAATGAAAAGGACAAGGTAGATCAACCTACCCAGAGTCCAACGCTATCATCATTGTAGTGGTGGTAGCCTCTTGATCTCTGTCTCGATGGGTCACAATCCTTCTGCACCAGTGCTCAGATACCTACACGAAGATCAGCAAACAAGAGCAGCATACAGAACAATGATTTAATTCATAATCAACTAACCATTCAAGGAAGGTTCAGCATATTGCATCAAATAAAACACATTAACGCAAGATAGGAACCAGAAAATAGTCATGTATATATATAAATAGAAGAAAGAGTTACAACTGGAGCCTTGACGTCGCAACCTCCTCCAGTAGGGTTCAGTCGAAGTGTGTCTTGAAGGATCATCAGGGAATTCAGACGAGGTGAGGACACAAGCCTAAGATCTCTCAACAAAGGTCTCTTTCCGTTCTATCTTCTTAGTGAAATGTTCAGGAATTCTCTTCAGCCTTTCAGCTATAATATGTTCAGCTAGTGTATCAATGGGAGATAGATTTACTTATAGAGGGAGGGGAGGAGGTTGGGATCCCTACAATGGTGGAAGAGAGGCCTTATCCCTTGGGAGGTTTCCCCAAAAGGTGGAAACAAGAGGCCAAAGCAGGGGGGCCGTGGTTATTCAGTTGAACCACTCCAGATGACTCGCCCATGAAGTTGTTAGGATAGAAACTTTGCCTCTATATTTAAAACAAATTCCATAAATAGGTTGGCACGGGTAGCTCATTGGGACAGAGCTCCAATGGTCGTGAGGCCTAGTGCTAATCTTCCTCATCAGTGTGAGGGCATAACGGTCTACTAGCGCCAAGGAAAAAACATGTGTTTCTGATGGTCTACTCAGGAAATTGTCAACAGAAAGAATGATGTCCTCATGGCAAGGGATGCAATGATGGTATTTGCAAGGCATGACACTTCTTATTAGTCACACAAATTATCCTCCAATGTGTGATATGGGGATTGCAGGGACAATGAAAAAATGTTGTGTAACAGATGCCCCCAAAAGCATGAGGTCCAAGAGAGAGGGAGGGGAGAAACGCTTTACGAGAACCCGTTCTAACCAAACACCACTGTCAGAAGACCTGTAATTACAAATAAAACTGATATCTTTGATACATGAACATGTGGCATGGGCACATCCATCCATAATATATTACATATATAAATTGAGATCCGAGGTATGGACACAACCATCCAGTAGTAAGGATCAACAAATAGACTCATGTATGGTCACAGCCATCCAGTCAAAAGAGTCATGCATAAAGTCATGATAAACCAAAATATCCCGCAACTTGGATCTTATCAGATAAAACCCAAGGTCTTGCGCTCCATCTCGACCTGAACAAGTACAAATTCAAGCATGAAAATATGTGAGATGAAGTCGAACATGCAAGAAAATCACCTAATTACCAGCCAATGATGAAAGATGTTAACAGGTACGAGATACACCACCAATAATGACAATGACTCTCAAGGTACAATAGGTAAAATCCACGAAATGTGAATAGTGATCTGGCATCGAACACCCATAGAATCACTCAATCGAAGGCCAATGAAGTGGACCTGTCGTCGAATGCGAAGAACCTGCCATTGAGGCATGCAAGCTCCAACGTACCAGAAGGGAGTCTCTAGATCAACTTCTTAGATAATGAGCCGAAGTCGACAGGAAGTGACCAAGTCGAAGGAGGGACATAATGTTTCCCACATCATCGACACGAGACAGAGGAACATGATGATAGTGAATCAGGACCAACAGAGGATCAAAGGAATGTTGAAAACTGCAGAGGCAAACTTCCCTTGAACATATCAGCGACACGACTCTATATTTGGCAGTATTTGACATCAAGGGATCTGAGATCATGACGACATGGAAAAGAGTAGATGAGAGGTCAAAACAGATTACCCAAACCTACGGAGGCAAAAATGATGAAATGAGATGACCCCAACCCGACACAAATGTAGATGAGTGTCATGTTCAAGAGCGACATACTACCAACACAACTAAAAACTAGTCCCATTTTCCCCCACCATTTCTGGTGAGTACCCCAATTTTTTTTGAAAAAAAAACTTGAAGGGGATAGCATATGCTTGCAATGTAAGTTTGTCCTTTGGAAAAATCAATCCTAGTACATTTTACGAGCCCTAGGAAGGAGGAACTTGGGTAACTTCATGGTGACGATGTCTGATGTCATCAGGGTTTAATGAGTCTGAAAAAGGAATAACTCGGCATCTTTTCATGTTTAGAGAGTTTGAAAAGAAGCAAAAAATAAAACTCCATCAAGTCCCTTTTCGTAAATAGTCCTTCATATCCGAAAAGGTAGAAAACAATATCTGAAAGAACCTCTTAGTCGCGATAGGCTAAGGTATTCCTTTTTCCTAAATCATCTATCCCAGCCTGAAAAAGGGGTAAACGTATACTGGGTAGATATCATTTCACAGCCATTTAACGAGTTCAAAATGACAAGATTCTCACCAATATTTTCAATTTTAGAGAGTTAGAAAAGAGCTGAAATATGACTCCAGTAGTGACTTTTTCATTTTTTTACCGAGTCCGAAAAAGCACAAAATACAACTCATTACTTCATCGCTATCTCATTTAAAGACTTGTCACTGCACAAGAGACAAATGTAAAACCCATTTCTCGAAATAACATAATTTAATAATCGAAAAAAATGTCTTAAAACCTAATTAGGGTTTCAAAAACTTATAAAATGCCAAAAATGGTAAAAAATAATCACTTTTCACTTTTACTTCTTGTGGAGCAATAGTTACCCATTTTAGAGTGTGATTTTTCCGTGACGATAGCGGGCGATCTGGCAGATCAATCTCGAATCCGTCAGTTCCATGTAAGAGCCGACATCCTTCCCTACATCTTAATTCCTTTTTCATTGCCTGCAACCCAAAATTTGGAATCCTATGGGGGAATTTGTAAAAAATAGGGCACGGTGGTTGGCGTGAGTATCGGGCATAGACTCGCTCCAATCGCCCAAATTTCTGAACTGGGGCACGCCCATTGGCACGATTGTTTCCCAAATAGTCGCACCAACCGCACAAAATTTTTTAAGCTTACAATGCAAGAAAGCAGGCCCAATTTTCACAAATTTAAAGATTTTAATTTGGATAATGAGGTTCATATGAACATGTTTGCAGGTGTGAGGTGGAAAAATGGTTATCGAATGGAAAGAACGGGAACACAGTGAAGAAGACAAGCTTGCCATGGACAATGAAAGATGCATGGAAACTCTCAAAGACTGTGGACTAAAAAAGTCTTCATGGCACCATGCCTCAGAGCTCAACCGAAGCTGTTGCATTACTTGATCAGTATCTAGGATGAGGATCTATAAAAATTCATTCTTCATGATCAAGAATTCGAAATTGATGTTTCAGACATTTATTTCATAAAAGGACTGTTGCGAAGGGGGGCAACACCAGTCCTAACTGGTACCCAGCCCACCATGGAGAAAATGAGCATGGTGATCAACATGGTATGTCGAGGGGCATGGAAAGGATCAGGAAGCGAGAAAGTGGATATCCAAACTATCCCAGACTTGGCACTAAAGGTAGTGCTACACACCATCACACGAGCTGTGGGATCGCAGGAACCACATGAAGCAACAAAAAATCAACTACTTCTTGCAGTAGACTATCTGACACGTAGGGGAAACAAGGAACAAGGGGAAACTGACTGGTCAAAATGAGCTTTGAACCACTTGTTCTGTGCCTCGATGACCAAAGAAAAAAAGCGGTGAGTTTCATCCAACCTTTCTAAGTAGAGAAGTCACTCTTCTTTTGGCAAAGTGTTCGGAAGTAATTCAAAAACCAACTTGAGAGAAGGTATTTCACACTCAATCGGAAGGGTAGCTTCCAGTCTCCAGACCATAAACAAGCTAAAATGGAGTGAATCTGGTCGCATCCTTAACTAAGTTTTGGTATGCCCAAAGAGCCAAAAATAACATGATATGCCAATTGGATTTGTGCATCCCAATCGTACGTTGAAGCATGGTGACAAGAAATTTATTCACGGCTTCAACCTGGCCATTGACCTAAGGATAGTATGGTGTTGAGCTGTCGTGACGCAATCTCAACTTGGAATTCAACTCCGCCACCATATAATGTCGAAAATGAGAACCATGATTGGTAATGATGGCTTGAGGGACACCAAACCTAGAAATGATGTGATTGAATATGAACTAAGTTACTGTCTTATCGTTAGCGAAAATTATAGGCATTGCTTCAGCCCATTTGGTGAAGTAGTCAACGGCTACGATGATATAAGCATGCACTCTAGCCAAGTGAGGGTTACATGTCATAAAATCGATGCCCCACTTCACAAAGGGACCAATGGTAATGACAAGGAGGAGATGCGCAGGTGGCGTGTGCATCTTGCGTTGATAAATCTGACAATCCTTGAAGATTGAGGGCCAGAAATACCCAACACGAAGAATATTTTGTGTAGTGGCATAACCAGACATGTGACCGCCACAGGCGCCACCATGATAATCATTCAAGGCTTTCTCAGCCTCCTCGAGAGTCAAACACCAAGGAAGAATGGAATCTACTCTGATGCGGTAGAGTGTATCTCCAACTATACAATAAGGTTGCAATTGATGAAGGATGTGTCAATGAGCATCCTTCGTCAACTCAGATCTAAAAGTAGAAGTCTGAAGATATCACTATACCAAGGATCAAGGGTGCTAATAATAAAAATCGAATCGTCCAGAATGCATTCCTCGGAACCAGACGGAGTGGAGTCAGAGGGGAGGGAGTAGATCAGATTGGAAAAGACTAGTGATTTATTCGACTTGGCCATAGTAAATTCCAAATCAAACTCTCGAAGGATGAAAATAAACTTCGAGTACTTGCTCCCCAAAAATTTTCAAGACAATATATAGTTCATAGGGTTGTAGTCAGAAATCACTGTCACAGTATGCAACAGAATGTAATGACGAAAACGTTGAACTGCTTGAACCGTAGCTAACGCTAACTTATCGACATGAGCATAGTGTGTTTTGGTATCGAGAAGGTTATGAGAGACATGATAAATAACATGCTCGTCACCGTCATGATCGTCTTGCACCAAAACCACGGCAATCATGCTGAAAGCAGCGGCTAAATAGAGGGAAAAATTGTGATGATAGTTCAACAGACGCAACAAAGGATCATTGAAAAGAAACATCTTCAAAGCATCGAAATACTTATGGGAGATCTCATCCCAAAGGAATGGGACACACTACTTTAGTAATCACGTGAATCATTTAGCCACTTCGGCATAGTTAGGTATAAAACGGCGCAAAAACATAGCCTTCCCCTACAGACTCTACAGCTGATGTAATGACGATGGAGAGGGGAGATTAATGATAGCCTCAACTTTGAGTAGATCGAGGTGAATCCCATATTTGGAAACGATAAACCCTAAGATTCTACTAGAATCGACACAGAAGACACACTTATGCGGATTTAACCAGATGTTATAGCATTGACAACAAAGAAATATCTTACGAAGATGGTCAGGGTGGTCCTTACATTTGGCTGAATGAGCCGGAAGGTCATCCAGATAAGGATGAATGATGTGCTTAATATTTTGAAAAGCATATGACATCGCCCGTTGAAATGTGGCCCCAACATTCTTCAAGCCAAAAGGGAGCTTCTTATATCTGAAGGTACCCTAGGGAAGATGAAGGCAGTCTTGTGTTGATCGGTCAGGAGAATGTTAATCTAGTTATAGCCAGAAAATTCATCCATGAGGGAAAATATATCACTCCCAATGCAATCATTAGTGATCTAATCAATAAAGGGAGTAGGATAATTATCCTTAGGACAGGCTTGGTTTATGTCACGATAATCAACACAGACCCGAATGGTACCCTGTTTCTTATCTACAGGGATAATGTTGGACACCAATTATATCAAGGGAATTAGATAGATAGAACCAGCATTGAGAATTTTTTCAACTTCACCCTTAATGGCGGCAGCATTTCTAGGGTTCACAGGACAAATGTGTTGACGAATAGGCTTCGAACCAGGGTAGGTAGGAATCTCATGCACCACCATAATAGGATCGGTGTTGGGCATCTCTACGTAGGACCATGAAAATATGTCATGGAACTCGCGAAAAATAGTAGTATAAACCTAAACTTCATTAAAAGAGTAGGTGACCCTGATATGGATGTTCTCGACGATTCCCAGTTTCATGGAAATTTCGATAGGCATCGTTTGCATGATGTTACTCAAGTTACCATCCGTAAAAACTTCATGTGTCAGAATAGGAATTTGAAGCGGAGGAGAATGAACCTGAGATGAAAACCTCTCAAAACACATAGACATGGCCCCGAGGCCAGGCATGAACGAGGAACGATTATGACTATCATCCCATAGAAGATCCTCGAGAGATAGTTTCCACAATGGCTTCATCAGAGGGAAATATCTATTTCAAGCGGTCGGGCAAATCTGAATCTCCGAGCCAAGGGGATTGAGAATAAGTGTCGAGAGACATGCTCAAAGGAGCATGATCAAAAGGCAGAGGCTCTGAAGCCGAAATAAGTTCATAATAGTCTATCTCAATTGGACTTAATCTCCAAAATAATCGATCTGCTCAGGTGAAGGGATGATTTATGGGTCTTCATATCGAGAGATCATATTAATTTGAACAGTGTTGGGTGGAGGAAGAGGAAAAATACCCATGAGGGCAGGATCTTTGAAGAGACCTAGCCCTACGCTCTCGTAGGGAGTAGGAATTTGATCCACATATGGAATGTTGTTCTCGGAAGAAGAAGTGAAAAACGACAACTAATCAATAGTAACAATCTTTCCTTCATGCGGGAATTTCAAAACACGAAAGAGAGTGGAAGGAACACATAGCATGGCGTGAGTACAACTACGACCAAGGAGAGGATTGTAATTGAGCTTGGCGTCAACTACTTCAACCTTGACATTGACTGTCTTCCCTTCTAACGTAATCAGTAAACTAGCGAGAACACCAAGAGATTTAGATTCTCTTCCATCAAATGCTACAAGGGCATTTGGTGATGAATTCAGAGTAGGAGAACCAATGGCTTTCCAGCAAGTAGATGACATGACGCACATAGACGCACCCTCATCCACAACTGCCCGATGGATATTCAGACCATTAATACCAACTTGTATGATGAGTGCAATTTGGTGAGGGAGTCATGGGACGAAATTATCTAAGTCGAAAATGAGAAGGCTAGAATCAACAGGATCAACCCTGCCAATCACAAATAACAAAGCCTTCCATTGAGACGAACAACTCTGAAGTACTTCTAATTCAGACATTGTAGATGGCTCCTGAGTCAGATCCTCAACAATATTGTAATGTTGAGAAGCACATGCATTGGGATTGTAAGAAGACTTACGGAGTACACCTTTGGAAGGTGATTGTACAACGAGCTCAGTACTGGGCCTTTCAATCTAAAGAGGGTAAAAATTAGGCGGAGGAGGAGCACCATCATTGATCTCTTTCCCCACTGCCTAACATGATCTGGTATAATCTTTCGACCGAGTAGCGATAGAAATGGATGCAGAACCATTCATCATGAAAACCTGAGAGCCAAATGGTGCAGAGGGCTGAGGTTGCTCTATCATCTGGGTCTGCTATGATGGAAAGGGTTCTTTGAGAACAACCATAGTTCCCTAGGTGCCTTTGAGAAATCTACTTAATTTGGCCCATCAAGGACAGTCCTTGGTATAGTGCTCTTTGTCACAAATCAAGCAAGGGTACTTCAGCTTACGTTGTGAACCATCATGAGGTTTATACGAATCTGGTTTCGAGGTATCATCTTTGGCCTTACCTTCACCCTTATTTTTTCCCTTGGAAGTCTTATTCATTGTATTGGCCTGAACGGCATTGACTTCCATGATTTTAATAGAATTCGAGGTAGGCTGAGAAGTAGTATCATTGGAAGTATTAGAATTTTTCTTCCCATGATTTGAAGGAGACGACTTCTGAGAAGTCTAAGACACAGAATCTATGATACCGTTGACGGATGGCGTAGTTGGTGCTTTGGAAGTTCCAGGTTGAGGAGCATCAGGCAAGATATCATACAACGTGCCAGACTGAGAGTACACAATATCAAGGTACTGGGCACAAGCAATGGCTTGTTCTTCGGTTACATATGCCCCCATAGCTATGTCTTTAGCGATCTGATTGACAAATAAGGTAGTGAGCCAATCAATTAGAAGTTGATTAGGAATATCAAACTTGATTGAGTGACAATGACACTTCCATTCATGAATATGATTTTAGATATGAGTAGCTCGGTCCTGTTTCAAGGATGTGAGGAGCTACATCCTGGTCTCATAATGAACCAATAACTGAAAATGCGTAAGAAACACCATGGCTAAAGAGTTGAAATCCTGAAAAATGCCATGAGATAATTCAATGTACCACTTTGCAGTGGCACTAGTAAGAGTCCATTGGAAAAGACAAATTCGGATGGAATCGTCAACCCAAGAGTTAGAGGAACACCACACGTGGTAGGTCATAACATGTGCTTGGGGGTCTTCTCCAGACTTGCCCTCAAACTTAGGACAATCACCAGGAATCTTGGTTGGAACTGGAGGCCAATACGGGTTATGAATAATTGTATCGTTTGTTAATTTTTACACATATAGCAGTTCCAACATAGCAAGAAATGGTAATTGATGATTAAAAGGCATCAGAAGCCTTTGATAAGGACCCGTGTTAGCATTCCACCTAGTCTGGGAGAAATTCTGCCCCCATATGTTTTGTCCTGGAGGATTCTGATCATAGGGGTTATAAGCCTGATAGTTCTGCCCATACTGGGGTTGATGACCACGATACTGATTCTGAGCATACCATTGAGGTCCTTGCTGAGCAACATATGGATTCTATTGCAGAATGTAAGCATTGCCTTGAGGTGGATTATACACCATCTGGGATTGATTTTGAGGGTAATAAGTGAAAGCTTTGGGCGCACTATATACCACCTAATATTGACCTTGAGGAGGGTAAGTATCACCTTGAGGTTGAGCAGGTTGAACGGGCTATTGAGCTGGTAGAATAGGTTGAACCGACTGTTGAGTTGGTTGAATAGGTTGAGCTGGCTGTTGAACGGGTTGAGTAGGTTGAACTGGTTGCTGGGGCTGGGCAAGTTGTCCTTGCTAAGTAGGTTGGCTTGGATACTAAGGGCCACCAGGTTTCCCTTGTGGAAGGGGTTGACCCGATGGTTGCGATGGACCAGTTTGTCCCTGATAACCAGGTTGACCCGGTGAGGGACCGTAGGGTTGTCCTTGTTGCAAAAAGTTCTAGCCTTGCTGAACATAAGGCTACTATTGTTGCACAAAATGTTGTCCTTGTGGTGGATACATTTACTCCCCAGGAATGTAAGACGCTCCAGATTGATATGGATATTGAGGTTGATCGGAAGGACCGTAGGGTTGCTGGACCGAAGGTTGACCCTATAATGGTTGTCCTTGCAGACCATAAGGTTTTCCTTGTTGGGTCAAAGGTTATCCCTGCAATGTTTTTCCTTGTATACCTAAGGTTTTTCCTTGTATCATTGGCCCTTAATGAGGGACAGTCCAATAAGGATTAGCCAAAGGCAGATAAACAACCTGATTTGGATCGATAGGAGGCAAATAGACGGGGTTACCATAGACATCATAATGATGCAGATGATTGAAAAGAGCCTGGGGCTGCTAAGAACCCTGAGAGTTCTTCTGCTGAACAACCAACAGATATTCTTCAAAAGTAAGGCCACCAGGAATAGCAGAGGAATTCATAGCCACACTAGAAGCAAGCATGGCCTCCGCAGCACAGAGTTGTGATTTGCCCGAGCTGGGATTGACAGAACACGTTGGATTAATAAAGATAGATCTGCGAGTGTGAAAATATCGTGATGACTAATGTGTAACAACCGTGCAGACGAAGCCACAAAAATGGTAGGTTGGATTGGGATGGATGTAACAATGACCGATGAACTAGGTGTCAAAGGTGACAGTCCTAATGAAGGAAGGACCAAAATCCTTGGAGGAGTCGATGTACTGGAGTGTGCTATGGATGCAACACCAGAAATAATCTGACTCAAAGTATGATAAATAGGTGGAAGTGACACTGATGGAGGGGAAGATTGATTAGAGACACATGGGATATCTTGAGGGAAAAGCTAATATTCCCCTGTGGACACAAGCATTTCTTCACTGCTGACAGGACTCAAAGAATCCATGTCTGACGAAGCTGTAAGATCTTTGAAAAGATGACGAGGACTAGGAGGTATAGCAACAGCTATAAAAGGTAATCCTAAAGTAAGAGGAGGTAATTCTTCCTCACTCCCAAAACCAGACCAAGAACCCTGAGGAGGCCAATTGAACTCAACTAAATCTTCAGGAGGAGATTGGGTAGCGAGAGGTTGAACACTCGGGAGAATAGGTTGTGCAAGCTTAGCAGACCTAGTGGACTGAGGTGTTTCGAAAGAAACATCAAGAAAATAACTACCATTAGGAGGCAGTTAAGAAGACGACGAAACTGGTGGTTCTGCCACTGTGACAATATTTCAACATAGGAAGGAAAATGAGATATCCAATTCAAGGCTTCAAGACCAAACTCTAAGGAATGACAAAAACAAGCCAAGTAAATAACTTTTAATGGGCATGTGATTGTGGGTAATTAATTTTATGAAATTGGAACAAAACTTTGTTGTTTCATGTTTCAAGAGTCGAGAAACAGACAAAATATGACTCTAGTCACTTTCAATTTTAAATGAGCATGAAAGGACAAGTTCTCGATGATCTCTTCTCTTTTTAAGGAGTCACGAAAAGATCGAAATGACTACTCAGGTAATCTAAGCAAGAGGGTGTACCAAGTTTCCGTGAACTGCCATATACACATTGGTGATCAAATGAAAGAGAAATGACCAAGGACTTAACGTACGTGTAGGTAGTCTCCCTGAATGCTATGTTCGGTGTATCATGGTTACAGGGTGGTAGACTCAGCTTCCTATTAATAAAGGATATGAACCTATGAGGGTCTCCCTTTATATAGGTGACGGTACAGGGAGCACAAGTCTGTACTAGTGTTGTCTAAAGCTAGGTGGAAAATGACAAGTACTAGGTTTAACAATGTCAGAACACGTCACTAGCCTAGACCTATAAAAGTGTTTGCATTAGTTTCCAATGCTTCCTTAGGTTAATTGAATAAATTTTATTTTTTATCTTGAATTAATGTTTCAGTTTCAAGGCCCTATCAAATTTGATCTCAAATTTCCTAAATGTAAGCTACATGCAATAGAACACCATTTTCTGTTCGATGAATGCTAACTAAGAGAAAGATAGAGATCTTTCAGAAAGCAGCAAACAATGAAAACATACAAAGAAGTCCCCTAATGCATCTAATACAATCAAAACGAGAAAAGAAAAACTCTTTCCTAGATGCAAGTGCTAGTTATGGAAAATAAATTTTCATTCTTGATGCAACCGAAAGAATGCAAATTTTTTTTTTTGAATGAATGAAGCAGATAATGCACTAATCACATTAAAAATCAAATCAAACACTAGTTTAGAGAACTATGAATGTAGATATCTGAAAATTAACAATCTGAAATAAATATAGACATAAAAATGTACTCAAACCAATGATGCACTCTTTCAATCAAAGTGAAAGCTTTCAAAATGACCCAAACAAGCAATGTGATCTACGCTAAAAAATGAAGAGATGGAGAGTCAAACAAACACAAAATAAATCGTTCAACAAACCAAAAACTCAAAGGATCAAGAAAGACTCAAGCAACTGATTAGGGAATCGAACTGAAAAGAAACAAAAAGACTCGAACTTCAACCAGAAGGCTCAGTGAGCGAAAGACACCTAGAACCCTAGGGCTATTTAACTGCACCGATAAGAAAATAGACAAACAGCTAAGAAGAGCAAGCCTAAAGCAGTAAAAAAAACTCCAAAAAGACCAATTACAAATCAAGAAACAAGCCAGATTCAAGCACAACTAACCAAAAACTTAGCAAAAGGGTCAAACCAAATCCTACAGGATTTAGAGCGACTGTGAGGTGGTAATCTGTGCCAAATAGGGGTTGGCGCTACTACAACAAAAGCAACCAATGCCAATTGGTGCAACTGTTCAAGGAAAACTCGCACCAAGCCAGATAACTATGGGAGGAGGGAAGAACCAATGAGCAGAGGTAAATCTTAACACTCTGGAGCTGAACAGGAGGATTTCGGACAATCAAACAAGCCAAAAAACACAGACAAGAAAGCAAATGACTGAAGTCGACTTGACAAGGAAAATTCCTAAAAGGAAACGAAACAACAAACTCACACTCATCCCTAGTGGAGTTGCCAATTTTTTGGGAAGGTAAATCCTCTCTGCAGACAGAGACGATCCCTCTAGGCCTAGAGTGGGTGTAGCAACAAAGGGACAAGCTAAAGTGTAGGTTTCTAATTAATGAATGAAAAGGACAGGGTATATCGACCTACCTGGAGTCCAATGTTGTCATCACTGTAGTGGTGGTAGCCTCTTGATCTCTGTCTCAAAGGGTCATAATCCTGCTACACCAGTGCTCAGATACCTACATGAAGATCAGCAAACAAGAGCAGCATACAAGACAATTATTTCATTCATAATCAACTAACCAATCAAGGAAGGTTAAGCATATTGCATCAAATAAAACACATTAACACAAGATGGGAACCAGACAATAGTCATGTATATATATAAATAGAAGAAAGTGTTACAACCGGAGCCTTGACGTCGCAGCCTCCTCCAGCGGGGTTCATTCGAAGTACGTCTCGAAGGATTGTCAGGGAATTAGGACAAGGTGAGGACACAAGCCTAATCTCTCTTGACAAAGGTCTCTTTCCATTCTATCTTTCTAGCGAAATTTCCAGTAATTATCTTCAGCCTTTCAACTATAAGTTTTTTAGCTAGTGTATCAATGGAAGATAGCTTTACTTATAGAGGGAGAGGAGGAGGTTGGGATCCCTAAAATGGTGGAAGGGAGGCCTTATCCCTTGGGAGGTTTCCCCAAAAGGTGGAAACAAGAGGCCAAAGGAGGGGGGAGGTGTTTATTCAGTTGAACCACTCCAGATGACTCGACCACGAAGTTGTTAGGATAGAAACATCACCTATATATTTAAAAAACATTCCATAAATAGGTTGGCGCGGGTAGCTAACTGGGACAGAGCGCCAATGAGTGCGGGGCCCAGTTTTAATCTTCCTCATCGGCGTGAGGGCATAACGGTCTACTAGCACCAAGGAAAAAACATGTGTTTTTGATGGTATGCTCAGGAAATTGTCAACAGAAAGAATGTTTTCCTCATGGCAAGGGATGAAATGATGGTATTTGCAAGGCATGACACTTCTTATTAGTCATAGAAATGATCCTCCAATGTGCGGGATGGGGATTGCAGGGACAGTGACAAAATTTTATGTAACAGTAAGAGCCCTAAGATATTTTGGATTGTTGAAGTACTTCAGATTATTTGGTATGAGGAAACAAATAGAAATTTTGGAGTTCCTTTTTCGTGCATGGGATCCAGCGATTGAGGCATTTCATATTGGGAACAATGTGGTCCCAATTTTAGTGGAGTATATCTATTTTTCTGATGGGCTTGCCGAGGAGAGGCCTACTAATTTCTCTCTTGAGGTCTACTCTCAGAGGAGAATGGTGAGAGACTATATATTATAGTATTGCAATCCATGGGCAGAGCCTATCAAGGATGGGAAAATAAAAAACCGCGATGTTCGTGATTTGCCATTGAGAACCATATTATTCATGATCGCAAAGCTTGCTGGTACGACTACACTCCATGTAGCAAACATATTGGATAGAATTGTGAATTATGGATAAAACACACTTCCCTAGACAGTGATAGTCTAGAACAATAGATTAAATACTATGCAACTACTTCTCCTAACTCAGAACAGACACACAGAAAGGATTAGAGGCTTACTTGTAATCCAAGCGCTTCTAAATGGCTCCTTCTGTCGCTTCCGTTGTAGCTTCAAATTCAAGCAGTTTGTGTGAAATTTTTCCTGCAAGAAAGAACACTAACACAACAGAAGATAACAATAATACAGATGTGTATTCAAGTTATTTATCTAAATCAGTAAAGCATAAACCATATACATCAACTAAGATCTTACAATATGGAAAATCAAAGCCAATACAGATGCATATAGGGAAAAGTAAGTTGTATTCTTTATTGATGATAGAAGGAGAGGTTACAACCTAGTGACTAATTTGAAGTGACCCTTCCAGCAACATCCCTAGCCCCATCATGGTATAAATCTCTCCAACAGCTGTTACACAAATCTAACTCAATTGAAAATCCACCATCATTTCTCTACTCAAATTATTCCTTCTCAAACACTCAGATTTGTGCTCAATTTATAGAGAGGCTGAAGGTTGTTTTGCAGTCAATGACTTTCCAATAATAGGCAAGGCATGTTCCCAATCTTGCAGATGTCAAATAGACACTTGGATTCGAAGCTTGATATATCTAAACTCTTCTGGAAGGCTCTAGCCAAGTCGAGATTCCAGAACAATGAGAATTTCATTCCCAATGTGACCAACGCACCTGTGAATGTCGAGAAGTGCTTTGCAGAGCAGCCTTACATGGGGCTACCTGCATATGCAATACACTTAGTCCCCTTAGACATAGCATTGGTGAGCTCTCATATGCTATATAATAAACTTCAAACCTTGGAAACCTTTGCTTGATGAAATTCATGCTTGATTTGTATTGTTCTTGTCTTAGGGCATGTAGCAACTTGAAATGATAGGGAATGATAGACCCTTAGTAATTTGTCCTGGAGATGATGCCCAGTTAACTAGGTCATTGGGAATGATGCCCAAATTGACCTATAACAATTTCCCCCTAAAGCATGAGGTAAAAATAATAAAAGCATTTGATTGAGATGCTTTTCACTGTGATGGGATGGAGATGAAGTGGAGTGGTCACCTACATCAATCTTACAATACATTACATCATGATATATCCTCTTTGATCATAATTGCTGAGGGTAGGAATTCCCATGTTCAACACATAAACAATCTAATAACATGTACATAATTCATAAAGTCTTCGACATTGGAATGTTGCCCAATGCAGACATGCCTATAGATATAGGCCCATGTTTGGATGACGATCTGTATGTAAGGTCACTGTACAGATGATGTGTACAAAAATTCTAAAATCACAGCCCGAATGGTTGAAACTAGATCTGGGGTCTTCTTATCTCATTCACTCGATCATTCGGGTACAAGTCTAGCCATGTGAATATATTATTTGTTGTTAAACATGGAAAGACATTGTTTGATTACCAGCCAATGATGTGAGTTGTTAACAAATGCGAGATAACCACCATTAATGAAAATGGCCCTCAAGGTACTACCGTACATTTTGTAAGGCGTGAATAGATGATTTGATGTCGAACGGCAAACAAAATATTTCGGTCAAAGGTCCAGAAGCGAGGATCTTGTTGATGCTATAACAAGCCTTGTGGTACTAGAATCTGATGTTTCTAGATGAACTTCTTGGATATATATTTGTTGTTGACAGGAAGTCACCTTATTGCGAAATGGGAGTTACTGATTTCAGAGACAAGGGTATGACGATATAGCAATTTTTAGGGATGATGGTCATGAGAATGAAGGTTTACGAGTAGTGCAGAAGGATGATTTTATACACTAGATGATTTCTCTTGAACATATCAGCGACACTGTGATGAGTTGGCAGCATTGACCCAAAATCGAAATGAAGGTATGATGAACCATAGGTGTGAATGAACCTTCAAGATGATTACCCAACCCAAACAGTCATGAACATGGAGTGAAGGAAGTTTCATGTTCAAGAGCGACTTTCTACCATAAAGAAATTTTTCTCACTTTTCCCAAATTTTCCCTAGTCATTTTTCGACCAGTACCTCTTTATTTTTTAACAAGCTTGAGGAGGGTAACATTTTCTTGATCTATAATTCAACCCTTTGGGCGAATAAAGTATCGCTATTTAATAATTTAACGAGTCTAGCGATGAATGAAACTCGATTCTTGCCATGATCGACAAGCCCATTGCTATTTTATGTTTTAACGAGCTTAACGATAGTGATAGCCCAATCCTTTTTCATATTTAGAGAGTTTGAAAAAGAGGAAAAAAGAAAACTCCATAAGTACTTTTTCGTAAATTTGTCACTCGGATCCGAAAAAGTGTAAAATAATATCTGAGAGAAACTCTTTGGTCATGTTTAACCAAAGTATTCCTTTTTCATAAATAATATATCTCAATCCAGAAAAGGGTTAAACTTATACTGAGTAGACATCAATTCATTTACTTTTACGAGCTTGAAAATACAAGTGCTCAACAATCTTTTCACATTATCAGAGTCTAAAAAAAGCTGAAAGAAGAATCCAGGGGTTCCTTTTTCGTTGTTATCGAAGCTCGAAAAAGAGATAAAAGTGCGCTTCAAATCCTTTTTCATTTTTAACAAAGCTCGAAAAATAAGGAGAAAAAGCATGCTTTGTGTTCAAGTCATTCTTTGAAATAAATCTGCACGACTAATTTGTTCATTGGTTGTATTTCCTGTTCAAAACAACATCAAATGGATTAAAAATACTTGTTTCATGAAAAAACATAATAAAACTATAGTCATAGTAATAAATTTAACTTGCAAATAATTAAATGACTATTAGAAGTAGTTTCACTATTCATTTTTACCATTCCTTAGTTACCATTGCATTTTGGAGCTTTCAACCTGATTTTTCCCCCGAACTTCAGCTGCTGATTACGATCGTTTCTGTGGACGGATTTTGTCATCGTTTGATCCAGGTTAGTATCATGAACCTCCTCTTTCCTTTAGTATTCATTTCATCTCTAATTTCTGCAAAATTTTAGGGTTTTAGGGCCCCTAGGGTAAATTTTGCCCAAAATGAAGGCAACGCACCCCTGAATGTCGAAACCTACGTTGCATAACAGGTACAGTGAAGGGTACTTGCATGTGAAACACACTGTCTCTTGTTAGGGAGTGCGTTGGGCATAGTATACGTTTTTTATTTTCTCATAATGCTCAAAATTTGCCTAGTTTCTTGCAATGAATGGAATATAATGGATCTTATGGTTGTATTCCAGTTTTCCATCGAATTATAATGACGATTACATGGAGGGAAAGAGAACATGAAGAACAAGATATGATTACCTTGAATGATCTGGGTACTGTAAGAGCCCTAAGAGATTGTGGACTACTTAAGTACTTCAAATTGTTCGAGATGAGGCAACAAATAGAACTATTGGAGTTCTTAATTCGAGCATGGGATCCGACGATAGAGGCATTTCATATTAAGAACCAAGCGGTTCCCATAATAGTTGAGGATGTGTATTTTCTCACAGGTTTGTCGAGGAGAGGTTTTCCCATTTCACTCTCAGAGTCTACCATTAGAGGAGAGACAGTGAGGGATTATATTTTGCAGTATTGCTATCCAGGGGCAGAACCTAGCAAAGATGGAAAAATAAACATTCAGGATGTCATAGATTTGCCTTTGAGAACTATCCTTTTCATGCTCGCTAAACTTTCTAGTACCGTTACACTACATGTAGCGAATAGATCGTATATGCAGTATGCGTTAGAGTGTATGGATCCAACAGTCTTCAAGTGGTTTGAAGTTGTTCTATCTCAGATAAAGGAACCACTGAATAAAGAAAAGGGAGGAAGGAAGATGAATTTTAGTTATGTTTCTATCCTTATGTCCTTCGTCTTGGAATGGATTCCACTAATGCAGCCACAACATGTGACACTGGATATAGCTAGTCCTAGATATCCTTAGATGTAGAGATGGGTAGAACTCATGGGTCGGCATGCACAATCAACTATTGTGTTCTCTATTGCATTCTTTGCCTGGTTCCAGTGACATATCATCGCCATTGATGAGTACGCATACGCAAGCGTTGACTTCCGAGGAGATCCAGATTTAGCATTACCAGAAGGTGCTCAGTGGGGTGCAATGGGTAAGAATGTTTTGACCATGTTTTTTTATTTTCCTAAGGTTTATACAATGTTTTTTTATTTTGATTTCTTTCCAAGACTAAACTAAAATGTTTGATGTAATGCAGATGTTGGTCATGTTCAATTAGTAGTGGAACCAAAGCGTGAAGTAGATGTTCCAGTAGAGAGGGCTGTCGGGAGAGCAGTCCTTCACGATCTTGATATGGTTGAGACTCCAACTGAACTTTAGCAGCACATAGAAGGTTTGACCTTCGGGATTTCGGATTGCAGGATCGAAGAGCTTCCTATGCGACTACAACGACATACTATTAGGGTTCCTAACCATTGGATGCAGTTAATTCATAGGATAGCTAGATATATAGCATGTTACCATGAGCACCACTAGTTTACTTATGACATTTTGCATACATTTTGAGGTCATATGACCAATGTTGTAATGTTCCAAAACTAGAATTTTCTACAACAGTAAGAATACATTAAGGTATTCCAAAGTTGGAGAACAGAAATTAATCAACTCCTGTAATTTTTTTGAACACATAGCCATCATAATAACGATCACAACAACTAACTATGCATTTATACAGTTCACTAAGTGGGGAAAAACAGTTATTTTTGCCTCAAAAATGCTATTTTCTGAATATTGAGTTAAAACAGTGGAAAATAATAGTTGTGTCCCTTAGAATGGAAAATATAGGACATGCATGAAAAACAGTTTCAGAAAAAAATGCCTTAGCCTAGTTAAACAAGCCTCCCATGCTCAAGACAACTAAAAATTGCCAAAACCCCAGGACTGCAAAACGCCGGAGCAACTGCACAAGTGAATACGCAGTCTAAAGAGAGGTTAACTCAGAAAATAGAGAAATATGACTGATAATATTATTATAATACTCAATGATGTACAAAAACAAATATCTAATCTCTTTTACACAGATCCAATAAGACCCGACAAGGCTTTCTTGTCAGAAAAGATGTACAAGAGAAAGTTGTTGCAAATATGTGGCTGAATAATGCTATATGGTTGTAGCTCTACATAATAATGGCTGAAGATACAAATAAATGGATGTAGACTCCTTTTTTAGTTCTCCCAAATAAAGGTTGATCCTTCTCGTGGGAAACTAGATCCTCAAAATGGGACTTTCACCCCTTCCACTGCACACCCTAAGAAATAACGCAGTTTTATGAAGGGACGAATTTTTGCTAAAGGTAAGTGCTTTTCCCAATGCCAGGTAGTGGAAAATTCAGATCAAAAACCTCCTCTTATATTTCTCAAGCAAGATCTCCAAGAAAGAGTAGGGAATCCCCACCCGGGTAAACCCTTGCACTAAGCAGTGTAGCAACTTAGCTAAATAGATAAGTATGCAGGAATTCTAAGTAGACCTCATGAAAATATAATCTCCAATATTTCCATATGCTTGCTATATCCTTCTTTATCTAATTGATTAGCTTCCTCACCAAGGGTCCCACCCACTATGAGGTTGCTTCCATGCAAAGGCTCCTCCACAAAAACTACGCTGTCCAACAAGATGGTGCAATGTATCTAGAATTTTTTTTTGACTTGGTCAACCT
Source organism: Pinus albicaulis (assembly GCA_034641835.2). Taxonomy (NCBI): domain Eukaryota; kingdom Viridiplantae; phylum Streptophyta; class Pinopsida; order Pinales; family Pinaceae; genus Pinus; species Pinus albicaulis. The sequence goes on along the minus strand of CM076584.1, from coordinate 863,356,691 downwards.
TGAATGATTCTTCATGCCCTGTCCCTTTTCACACTCAAGGTGCCTTAATTTTATCTAGCTGGATTGATCTCTATTCACATTGAGCTGGCTTTATTTAGGTTCCACTTCTTTGAGAATAAATCATGTTGACTTGGTCAACTTTACCTTGCCCACATAGTCTAGGCCTTGTTCACACATGTGGATGCTTGAACTAGTTATTACATGATCCCCTTTCACATTAGGAAGGATTTTTATTCATATTTGAGTAAATTATGAGCCTCCTTGCCCATTTTATTCATCAATCAAAGTTTTAAGAGAAAAATTAATATTCCCATTAGCTGAAGCTAAATTTGGAACATTACATTCCCCCTCTCCCAAATGTTTCTTGTCCTCAAGCAACTGCAAGGGTGCTGCAAAATCTCCCCTCTTCCTCTTGTGACCCTCTCATCCCATAATCTCCAACATTGCTTCAAGATTTCTGCAAAATTTCCATCTCCCAATGGCTCCTCCCAAGTGTGCAAGTTGGCCTTTGGTGAATAAAACCAATGGCTCTCATCATGGAAGAATGGAAGGTTGTTATGGAAACCTTCTTGATAATCCATGGCCTTCTCAAGAAATAAGTTATGACAATCATGTGGAATTTCATCATCAATGGAGGTCTCCCTCCTCCATGCTATCATCCAAATAAAATGAATCACCCCCCAGCTTGGTAATTCATAGAAGAGCTCCTCCCAATTGCTCATGAGAGGCATGCCCCAAGTGCTCCAACAAAACATATGGTCCACATCATAAAGAAACAAGTGATATGAAATGGTGGCCATATATTTTATCATGCTCCCCTTGGAACACGTAGTGCAGAAAAAGCGGGGACTTCTTTCCCCCAAGGACACACCCAACAAATGTGTCTCTCCTCTACCCATGCCCCCAACAAGGATAAGATCATATTCAGCATGTGGGATCATAAGTAAGATCATGATAGTTGCCATATACAAGAAGGGAGAAGGAAAATGGTCCCTCATGTGCAACCAACGCAATTTTCCCCCTAATTGCCATAGGATATGATATGACAAGCATTCTCCCCAACACTTGTTTGCTGCCCCATCCTTCTTGCATGCTTGGAGAAGGTGTATGATGTTTGGTGTTAAGGAATCACACCATGAAGAGTGCATCACCTCTCCAAGATCTCCCAAGTAATGGCCAACATCACCATTGTTCATGGCCCAAAGTGGCTCATGAAGCCCATCAGCAAAAGTGCCCCCTATTGGAGCCAAGACCTGCACATGAGTGTTAAAAAAATGAAAGTATATAATAAATACATCATGATATTCAGCAATACAATGTCTATCATACACTTGTTTAAAATCAGCAAGGTAGCTCATGGATGAGCTCCCTCTCATACTCAATGCATAAGGAGGTGATAATGATAACTCTTCCCAAGAGCTATGTTCCTCCTCAACCAGCAAAATATTCACACTTACTCATATGAGAGTGCATCTCCTCCTTGAAATTTTCCCACATAAATCCATCTAAGATAATATGATATGTTTTAATGAAACTAGTGGGATTTGAAAGCAAGACCTCATAAGTTGTATCAAGTAGTTTATCCTTGAGTTTGGAATCTTTGGTTAAATAGATCTGATCATGAACATAAATGATTCCATTAACTACCTCATACTCTTCATCCATCACTTGCCCATCAAGAACCTTACATGTGAATAGGTCCTTAGAATATTCCATCAAGAGTTGGGACTCCCAATAAGGGTCTAGGCTTCCCAACATTGACAACGTTGTAGAAATTTGAAATGATGCATTTGTCATATGATGGCTCTCCACCTTGACATGCTTGATGTCAAAGTCACATGTTGGAGTATTCCCAACCTTCCTTTGCTGCCCCTCTTGCAGCTGATCTTGCTCAAGATAAGATTGAATTTTAGGAAACTCACCCTTGCCTTGAAAGGTTCTCTTGCTCAAAAACTTCCACCTCTTTGCTCCTACATGAAAAAATGATTTTTTTTTTTTTTTTTAATTTTTTAATTTTTAATTTTTTTTTTTTTATATATTTATTTATTTATTTATTTATTTTTTAATTTTTTTTTTATTTTATTTTTTTTATTTTTATTTTTTTTTTATGTTCAGAAATATTCATTATATATTGGAGTATCCTTTGTTGCCCCAAAGCTATGGAGTAGCCTGTTGATACTATGATCATATCAACACAAATTTTTGAATCTATCCCCTCCAATGCAAATAGATGAGTGGAAGATAACAAGGTCAATTTCAGAAATTTGCCTAGCCTTCCATCAATGGTTTTCAGTGCTGTAGTGGCCCCTTCCAAGGTTCCCTCTTTAAACAAATAGGTTGCTGCTGCATATAGTTGAGAGAACACTTTAATTTCCCTCCAATCAGGAGGTCTTCCTGCTGAAATTCCTCCTTGAAGACAGGCATCAAGGAATAGAGTAGGATGTGAATGTAGGTGGAAAGATTTGCCCCTACCTTTGTTGCATGGATCCTCTTGCCTTCTTTGTTCTTTCAAACTCTGAAATTGAGAAGGGTACATGCTCTTCATCTTGTGATGCCATTCCTCCTCCTTTCCTTCTCCTATCTTCAAGATCTCATCATTTGGCCATGAAGGTACATGCTGCTCATGTGTTATGCCAAGAGCTCTTTGTGTGAGACCTTTTGGAACTCCTTGAAAAAGTTCAAGAGTTTCTTTCTTTGGAGAAAGTGCTCCATCCTCTTCTTCATGAGGTGCTTGAGGTGCCCTTTCCATGACTACATTATCTTTTCCTGCCTCTCCTTTCTCTTCTTCACTAGTTGAAGTTTCCTTACCTTCAACAAGAGGCGTTAGATCTTGGTCCTCTTTTGAAGAAGGAATCTTCATATCTTCCTTTTGAGAAGAAATACCATCATCCAAAGGAGATCTTACCCTTGGAAAAGTATCAAAAAAGCTCACCTCCCCTTCATTGGTTTTCAGAAATGGAGTTGGATAGATATACCCTCCCAACTCATCCAAAAATTTTGTTTGATGTGGTTTGATAGTTGCAATAGAAGATGCTTCACATGAAATATCATCAAACCTCTCTAATAATATTTTAATGAAATTTGCATAAGTATATATATATATTTTCATTCTTTAAGGAAAATGATTCAAACAACCACCAAGCATAGGCCTTACCCTCAAAATGCAGCGCTGCTACTTTGATGGCTTCAAATTATGAAACTTGATGTTGCTACACAAAGGTGTCTAGCTCCTTCACCCAAGCCCTAGATGGACATAGAGGTGATCCATTAAAAGTGGATAGAAATAATATACCCTCACCCTACTTCTTGCTCCTTGTGCTCTTTTCCTCCTTCATTTGGAAAAACCCTTGGAAGTTTAAGTGATCTTTGAACTCCTCGGATTGATCTTCATATTCCTGCAAATAATCACCAAGAGTATCTCTCTTTGGCACATCTCCTTTCTTCCTCTTCATGAAGAAATGGCTGATAGAAAATGGTAGATCTGATGATATGGGGGAGTGCTCATATCCATAAGATGATGATTTAGAATCTTCCTCTTGTATAGATCTTGCTGAGGGATTTTTAGTTTTCTCCCTCCTCATTTCTTTGATGCCCTTGCTTCCACCTTGCAGATTTGGAAAAAGAAATTTTGAGAACCTCCCTTCTCTAGAAAATGTTAGCCACCTATAAAATTTGTTATAGAAAAAGGTGGCTAAAACTTTTTTGAGCCTTCAAGGAAAAAATTTTATTACAAAAAAGTGTTGGCTCTTGAAGACTCTTGAAGGTCTCATGCCTCTGTCCAAATCTTCACTGTTGTTTCCATCTTAAAAACTCTGAAATTCTGCTAATTTCATTGAGGAAATGCTGCTCCAAAGGCATTTTTCCCCCCTCCTTCCACTTCCAAAACTAACCTCATTTTTGCCCCTTTATTCCCCATAAAATCCCTCATTCTCATATTTTTCCCCTTTTCCCTTCATCAAAACCCTTTTGATGAGGTTTAAGATCCTTTATTGCCTTATCGAAACCCTCAAAACCCTTTGAAAATCCATAAAAATCCATGTTTTATGTTTCAGGCTTTAGCCTCCTTCGGCTAAGCCCCCTAACCACTTCCCCCACATGCCCGCACCCTGGAACCAGGTGCTAGGCCCACAAGGCGCCAATCGCATCAAAAAATTCACAATGGGTTGATTGAAACACTGCATCAAAACTTCCAATGCGATTAATTCCCATATGTATAAACTCCGGTCCTTTTTTTTCTTTGTAAAACCAAGCGTAAAGGCCAAAGCGCTTATCGCATCAGAAAATTTTAATGGGTTGATTGAAAAGCCCGGGCCCGACAGTTTCGACGCAATTGGCCCTTTGTTATATAACGCCCCGGGCATACTACATTTCATACATCCAAAGGCCTCGCAAACGGGCGCCTAGCCATATTATATATATACCCCGCCCATGCCAAAACCTTTGTTTTATTAAAAATTTTGGGTTTTGTATATCATAAAGGGTTTCTTCTAGTTCGCTTTAAAACTGATCCCCGCCATTGATCGTAAGTCGATCGAACGGCCCACACAGTCTCTCGCCCCGTTGGTCCCTGCCAGCCACTCGCCGATTGCAAAAACCAAGCGGATTTCATCGCACCGCTTTTGAGCGCGGGGCGGTTTTTTCCATTTCGCAGCGATTCCATACACTGGCCGACACGTGTCTTGGGCACTGTTCATAAAACCATCGTCCATCATGCATTAAAGATCGGACATAGACTCGGAACAATATTGACGTCCACCGTCCGATCTGAGGCCGCTCATCGAACGATGATCGCTCACTGAAGAAGCCCGATAGTTAACGCCTTTCGCCCTTCCACTTTATGTTTTTTTATTAATCCCCACCGTCGATCTCCGCGCAATCGACAGATCTGATTTATTCTCTTCCTCCATTCTCGTTTAATCGTTTCTAATGAATCCCAACCGTTGGATGATGCCATCCAACGGCCCTTGTCTCTTCCCACGCCTCTGAAGCAGTTTAAACCAAAACGTAGGATTTCTTAATTGGTTTCATGTTTTGCAGGTTATCAATAGTTTTCCATTTTATTAAAAGGAAAGTCAAAGGCTGGGAATGATGATTCCTGGGTAAACCCTTACACTAAGCAGTGCATCAACTTAGCTAAACAGCTAAGTATGCAGGAATTCTAAGCTGACCTCATGAAAATATAATCTCCAATATTTCCATATGCTTGCCATCTCCTTCATTATATAATTGATGAGCTTCCTCACCAAGGGTCCCACCCACTATGAGGTTGCTTCCATGCAAAGGCTCCTCCACAAAAACTGCGTTGTCCAACAAGATGGTGCAATGTATCTAGACAACTTTGTTGACTTGGTCAACCTTGAATGATTCTTCATGCCCTGTGTTACACTGAAAATTGTCAGCTTGATGTTTTTTTGTCCGTATGAGCTCATTATCACTCATAAATTTCTCCCTTGCAAGTCTAAACACATCAGTTCCTAATATCAAGCCTTGAAAATAAGAGAAAATCTCATAAAAGTCCTTAAAACACTTGTACCGAACTTTCTCTTAGTGTTGCCTGTGGTGCCGCACCTTTTTGCTATAAATACTGTGGAGCCAAACACATTGTTTATTCATTAAGGGTGCGGACCCCTGTAAAAGATTAAAAAGTCGCAAGTAAAATCTAGAAGCTCAGTTTGAGTCATTTTTGGAAGCTTCTAGAAACATTCCTGTGGTGGAAAGATTGCTCTTTTCAGGTTCATGCATACCATCCATTAAGGAGCTAACCCCTTGATGTAAGGAGCTAATCCCTTTGAAGGAGGATTCTATCCCTTCTTTTTTGGAGCTGTAAAATCCTCTCTTTCACTATAAAAAGAGGCATAGGGCAGCTTCAAAGGGTTACCAATTGATGAGTTGAAGTTTTAGTATTTTTGGAGGCGAAGTGCTATTGAAACTTAGACCCTTTTAGCTGAAATTTCATGTGGGAAAGATTACATACCTATATGTATCTCGGTTGGAAGAGTGAAAGGCTGATCTGAGTAAAGGAAATGCCTACTCCAGACCCCAGGAGGACCTATACAACATCAAGGTGGACACGGTTGTAAGGCTCTTCCTTATTTAAGTTAATACAAATAAATCTGTTTTTCTCAATAAGCTGTCAATTGATTGGTTTATTTTATGGATTCCTTGATCACCATAATGGATATGATTTATGAATATATGCTATACAGGTGCTATTTTATGTTTTTTCATTTGTGATTGTAGATCTTCGAAGATAACTCTTTCATGTGACTGAAGGAGTACTACTACAAACAAGCATTGGATCAAAGGTAAGATCGTTAAACCTTTATAGAATTTAATTATGAATCGCAATATATCTAGAGAAAGATAGTTTTGTTTGTCCGTTTGTTGCTAGTTGTCCGTAGGACACTTGGGAGGTTTGTCTTGTCCGCAAGAACGACTTATCTGTCCAACAAATTGGCGACTCTGCTAGGGAATGATTAGATTTTTGGTTTTCCTTTTGTTTTGACTTGAGAAAATGATTTTTCTAGTTCTTGATTGATGTATACTGGTTTGGGTGGCTTAGTTTAATTTTTCTGTACTTTGAAAAAGTTTTGGAAACTTTTTCTTCCTTGAAGTTTTCTGATCTCCGCACTTTGCATTCACGCATAGTGCGGTCATCTATGCAATTTTCTTGAGTAACTAGTGCGGTATCGCATCTGTTTACTCTGGAGCCTGCAGACCTTGGGAAAATTTTATGAAAACTTAAAATTTCCTTTCCAGTCTTAGTCTAGATTTAATTTAGGATTCTTAGCATCTACCCAAATCTGTATTTTTCGGTCAAAAGGCCTTTTTTATGAGTTTCTTTCAACAATTTTTCATCTCATCGGTCTTCATTAAGTTAATTGGGTGTTTTGAGTCTCTTTTTTGAGAAATTCTTAATTTGATTTCCTTTGGTCATTACTTCAAGGTTTGTCTCAGTCTCTTAACAATTTTGCATATTTTTGCTTTTGTTTTTGCAAAAAAAATTCCCTTTGAGTGTCTGAGTGTTAATCGCCTTTGAGTGTTTTTATTTTTTGATCTTTGGAACTCTCACCCAATTTTCTTTACTTACACTTGTTTGATTCTTAGATTAAATTAGAATGATCTTATGTTTGAGAATTCTTTTGCATAGATCACATTTGCATAATTAGAATTCTCATTTTCAGAATATGAATGGAAAATGTGCATAGATTACAGTTGCATACTTTTCAAGTGAATTGTGCATAGATTACAATTGCATAGTTTAAATTCTGAAAAATTCAATCGTATATTTAGATTAGTTTTCTTTAATTTAAATTTAGATGTTTTTATGCTTGTTTTAAAAAAACAAAAATAAAAAAATTGGAATTGATTAGCATTAGTTTTTCTTGATAAAATTAGTGCATTAGAGAATTTGTTATATTTTCTCTTATTGATTAATTTTTTGCATTGTTGGAAGTGAATGGAAACTCTCTCCTTACTTTAGTTAGGATTCATCGAATTGAAAATATTACATTATCAAATTCGATTGCATTCAGTTTTGGGTTGGGTCATAACACCATTGGTTTCATATCCATTTACCCTTTGAGTAATAATAGCTTAAATAACACAACGCTTAATTAAAATTCATCTAGTAATTTTTACATTTTTAGGGCTCTTTCCACCAACATAGCTTAGGCTAGTGTCTTGTAATAGGTTTTAGTTAACTCTCCAAGACAGTAAAAAAAACAAGTAGTCGATCTTGTGGTAGGAAAAATTCCAATAGTAGCATATATGCTTTGGGAAGCTCCTCCTAAAGGAGTCAAGCATGAAATCATATCCGAACCAGTGAGGTAATCAATCCTTCCTCATTGGGAATGATAGAAGATATACACGTATAAACAACGGTAAACCTCGGATTGACCATTGTCGAGGAGCCTAGGGTCACTTGTCGGTAAACTTGGGATTATGTTAAGGAGCCTTCAAGAGGATTGAGCTTTGTTACTCTGCTCTTGCATGTGTGTCAGATTGTAGACTATTCCCCTAGGTATATTTGTTTCTGTTGGTAACCTTAGTGGACATAATCTATAGGATTATTTCCCAAGGTAACGGTGGAGGGAAGATCCCACTATACCTAGAGTAGACATCGGCTAGACTCACTTGGAATCTCCGGAGGGTTATCTTCACTCGAGATGGTATAGTGGAGAAACTTGCACCAGTCTGTTTCATTAAGCAGGTTGTCGGGGTAACTGTTCCAACTGCCATTTCTGCATTAAAATTCTACGATGTTGGATTTCATCACCAACTAGTGTTTTTAGTGTGGGGATTTACTGTTTGTGTGTGGTTTGACTCCTAGATTTAATAGCGCGTGTTCATTTGTTTTTTTTTAATTTTAGAGACCATAGGTGTGAATTGTGAACTTTAATTGTTTAGGTGTGAATTGTGAATTGTAAATTTTAGTTTTAAATTGTTAATAAAATTCACTGAAGTTGAATATAATGGCAACTGTTCCGAAACTTACCAACCAAGGAATCCCTCTTAACGAGAATCCTAGTACTTTTCCTTGCTATGGAAATGTTGGTCCTCCTTATATGGCTACATTGTCATTACCTGGATTTACAATAGGTCTACCAATATGGTTATTTTCAACTTCGTTGGCCCCAAATACTCCAATTGTTCCACCTCAACCAGATGCTTCACCTGAACAGAGTTCACCATCTCAACATCACCAACCTCATGTTGACCCTTTACCTTCTTTTCCCAATATGTCTTCCTCCCTTTCTTCATCTTCGCTTGGTAAAAGCCTTGACGCTAGTAACCAGGTGACTAAGAAGAAGATGAAAGGGAAGAAGAAGAAGCAAGATAAGAAATAATTCAACCAACCAACCATGGCTGCAAGTGTTAGTAATGTTGAGGAAACCTCCAACATGCATCCTAAACCCAAATTCCCTTGCAAGCTTTTTAAGGGTGACCACTTCCTTATTAATTGTCCTGGTATTCCTAAGGTCTTGGAGGTATGGTCAGAAAAATCTCATCAACTTTCAGTTGATCCATCAACCAGCGATAGTCAGGTTCCTGGGAAAAAGGGTAAGGTTAGGTTTCCTTGTAGGTTATGCAAAGGGAGTCATCAAACTCACATTTTCCCTCACATGGATGAAGCCTTAAAATTTTTGGAAAACATTACTGTTCCACAACAAAAAATTCCAACTGTTTACTGTCAACTGACGGAATGATTGATCTAATTCCAAGTACAGTCAATCCCACTCTTCCATTGGAGAGTGAAACTCATATCACTCAGGTTGATGATCCATTAGTTGATCAAGTGGTTGACTCAATTTCACATTCGGTCGATCCCCCTCTCGCTGAAGAGAGTGAACTTCATACCACTCAGGTTCTTCCTGTTACATCATATTCTTCTACGCCAGGGGGCATTTCACCTGTTCCTATTGAACCCCCTCCAAGTACTGAGGTCTTTTCCTTTGATTGGAATAGACTGACAGAACCTCATATTCCTTCCTCCATCCCTTTCTAAATCATTTTGAAGGCTGGTGGTATGAACATACACCGCACACATGTCGATGAAGGTGATTCTATTAGTATTTTATCCTCAACTACTTGGAAAGCTTTGGGTTCCCCTTAGCTTGTGCCTATTACGCAGAATCTGAAAGATTTTAATAAAACCATTAGTGAACCTTTAGGGATCCTTCCTAAGCTTTCTATTACTTTGGAAGGTAAAACTGTCTGTATTTATCTTATGGTAGTTCAAGGCCCCTTGGATTTCAATTTACTCCTTGGGTGAGACTATGTCTATGCAATGAAAGTTGTCATATTGACACTCTTTTGCATGATGTCTTTCCCTCACAATGGAAATATTGTGACTGTATACTAGCTTTCGTTCCCTAGTCTTGATTCGACTACCAATAATCCAACACCCCTAAAAGTTCCTTCTACTAAAGTGGTATCTACCCTACCACGGGTTAATTATGTGGCAACTAGTCCCATGTTTTCAGTTACCGATGCAAGCGAGCCTCTCACCGTTTTCTCGACTTCCTATGACTTACATCTGGTAACTGACATGGAAAACTCTATGGGATTATTTGAACGTGATGTTCTTATCCCTTTTGAGTCCCTTGACATGTTTTCCTTCCAGAGAACTATTCTTCCTTCTGATGAAGACATCTTGGAAGCCATGATCAAGTTGTGTCCATTGACATGTGTTTCTTCCAGTTGGAAGCCATGATCAAGTCACTGTGAGGATAGTTTTTTTTCCTTTTACTGTGTCAACCTTGTTAAAAAATGAGACATGTAGGCGAGGATACTTCCTTTTACTGTGTCAACCTTGTTAAAAATTGAATCAGTGATTCAAGAGGAAAGTTCCTTTTACTATGTCAACCTCGTTAAAAAATGAATCAGTTGGTCATGAGGCAAGTTCCTTTTACTGTGTCAACCTCGTTAAAAAATGAATCAGGTATGAGGACAATTCTTTTCCTGTGTCAACCTCATTAAAAAATGAATCAGTAGGTATATTGTAGAGCGTAGATTGATATATTATAAATAATTAGTTTCTGAGGATGGTTCCTGTTACTAAGTCAACCTCGTAAAAAATGAATCAGGTATGAGGAAAGTTCCTTTAACTGTGTGAACCTCGTTAAAAATGAATCAGTGGGTCAAGAGGAAAGTTCCTTTTACTGTGTCAACCTCATTAAAAAATGAATCAGTGGTCCATGAGGACAGTTCTTTTCCTATGTCAACCTCATTAAAAAATGAATCAGTAGGTTATATAGGTAGATTGTAGAGAGTAGATTTGAGGACAGTTCTTTTACTATGTCAACCTCGTTAAAAAATGAAACATGTAGGTGAGGATAGTTCCTGTTACTGTGTCAACCTCTTTAAAAAATGAAACACGTTTCCATGAGCATAGTTCTTTTCCTGTGTCAAGCTCGTTAAAAAATGAAACAAATCCTCCCCTAATTGAGTCGAGTCTTTGACTAGATCTCGTAAATGATAAGTCGTATATTTAGGTTAGTTATTTCAGTTTTTGCATAATTTTCTTACAGTTTTAGGTCGGGTATTTCATATGATCTCGTAAATTAACCTTCATTCCATCCAACTATTAATTACCAGTAGTCTATTTAGTTGAATGAAATGAAGCTGGGGGGGCATACGCTCTAGCAGTTACGCTTGGGGGGCATTAAAAACTTATCTCAAGCATGATTTTTCCTTTGTTTCAAGCTTTTGTAAAAATGAAACAAACCAATCTCAAGCACAATTTTCTTTGTTTCAAGCTTGTGTAAAAATGAAACACAACACTTTTAAGCATAGTTTTCCTACGTTTCAAGCTTGTGTAAAAGTGAAACAAGCCGTTTTTCAAGCATAATTTTTCCTATGTTTCAAGTTTGTGTAAAAATGAAACCTATCTTGAGTCGATTTCGGTTATTATTTTCAAGACTCGTTAAACTCATCAAAATCCCGAGATTCTTTTGCTATTATTTTCATGCTCGTAAAACGTACATGAAAATGACGAGTTCTTTCTTTCTTTTCCTGCTTGTAAATTAAATTGAAAGTCGGCCCTATGAGTACATTTTTATACCCTTTTCGAACTCATTAAAAATTACGAAAAAGTGAAATATTGAGTTCTCTTTTAAGCCCTTTTCAGACTCTTTAAACATGAAAATATTGCCGAGTACTTAACTATTCGAACTCGTTAAAGGAAATGAACAGTTGTCCCTTCAGTATAAGTTTACCCCTTTTCCGGACTGAAATGGAATATTTACAAAAAAGGTATACGTTGACTAATCATGGTCAATAGAGTTCTCTCTCGCATTATTTTATCCTTTTTCGGGCCTGAGAGACTAAAATTATGAAAAATTACACCCATGGATTTTTCTTAAGTTTTTTCTTCTGACTCCCTAAAAATTAAAAACATCGAGTTTCTCCTATACTAGACTCATTAAAATTTAACAGTAAAGGACCTGCTAATTACAAACAGGAATGAAGCACTGCATCTTAGGGTTCGATTTTAAACTAAGTTGGACTTATCTGAAGGATGAGCTTATAAACAAGAAAATATTATCCTCCTCAAGCTTGTCAAAAATAAAGAGGTACTTGCCAGAAATGGTGGGGGAAAATATGGAAAACAGATTCATTTGTTACACTTTGATTTGTAAAAGCATTACACCACTCTTGAACACAACACCTTTTTTCACACTTCTACCTGGGTTGGGAGATCCTTTGCCTATCTGTTAATCAAACCACATTGAAGGTCTTCAGCAAGTTTCTGGGTATTAGCTTAGGGAAACTGTCACCAAACCATCTGTAGTGTCATTATGTGTTCAAGAGGTCAAGTCAAATAAACCATTCATCTGCAAACATTTGTCTCCATTCACATTGACCATCCCTGAGTCAATCCTTGCAAAAATTTCTTCAAAACTTGATCTATGGTTTTGTGGCGTGAGCTTGCTTACGACAGATCACTTTCTATCGATGACAACTCATCATCTAGGAATTTGATCTAGAATCCATCAGTACCTTGAAATCTGCATGCCTTAATGGCAGGTTTCTCGCCTTCGACGACAGGTTGCATCATTGACCTTCGATCAAATGATTCCGTGAAATGTTCGACTTCAAATCACTTATTCACATCTCATGGATTGTATTGAGTACTTTGAGAGCCATTGTCATTATTTGTGGTTTCTCTCACACTTGTTAACAGTTCACATCATCGATTGGTAATCAAGTGGGTTATACCATGTTTGACTTCAACACATTTAATCGCATGGATAGAATCATACTAGTTCGGGAAGCAGAAATCAAGATCCTGGATCTAGTTTCCACCATCTAGGCTGCGAGGAGTTTTATTATTTATTATGTAGTAGACTATTCATTACAAATGGTTGCGTCCATGATGTGTCTACAATATTGATGTAATATTAAAATCATTTATGTATCAGAACAAGTTTAGTTAGTTTTTGATCTGAGTATGGGAATTCCTACCTCAGCGATGATATATATACATATATACATTTTACATTGAATGTTTTTACAGGTTCTGACTGGGGTGTCCACAGGATGATCCTTGAAATGATAAATTACTTCACTCTTCATACATTACAGACTCACTCTTCATCTATTACAGGCTTCACACTTTAGGAGGAAATCTGTTACACTGAAAATTGTCACCTTGATGTTTTGTTGTCCGTATGAGCTCATTATCACTCATACATTTCTCCCTTGCAATTCTAAAAACATCACTTCCTAATATCAAGACTTGAAAATAAGAGAAAAGCTCATAAAATTCCTTAAAACACTTGTACCGCACTTTCTCTTAGTGTTGCTCGCGGTGCCGCACCTTTTGGCTATAAATACTGCAGAGCCAAACACATTGTTTATTCATTAAGGGTGTGGACCCCTGTAAAAGATAAAAAAGGTGCAAGTAAAATATAAAATCTTAGTTTGAGTCATTTTTGGAAGCTTCTAGAAACATTCCTGCAGTGGAAAAATCGCTCTTTTCAGGTTCATGCATCCCATCCATTAAGGAGCTAACCCCTTGATGTAAGGAGCTAATCCCTTTGAAGGAGGATTCTATCCCTTCTTGTTTGAAGCTGTAACCTCCTCTCTTTCACTATAAAAATAGGCATAGGGCATCCTCAAAGGGTTAGATCACGACCGTTGATTCATCAACAGAAAAAGTATAAAGGAAGGCTTGAGGGTCAGTTGGAGAACGCACCAATTGATAAGTTGAAGTTTTAGTATTGTTGGAGGCGAAGTGCTGTTGAAACTTAGACCCTTTAAGCTGAGATTTCATGTGGGAAAGATTACATACCTATATGTACCTCGGTTGGAATAGTGCAAGGCTAATCTGAGTAAAGGAAACACCTGCTCCAGACCTTAGAAGGACCTGTACAACATCAAGGCAGACACAGTTGTAAGGCTCTTCCTTATTTAATTTAATACAAATAAATCTGTTTTTCTCAATAAGCTGTCAATTGATTGGTTTATTTTATGGATTCCTTGATCAACATAATGGATATGATTTATGAATATATGCTATGCAAGTGCTATTTGATGTTTGTTTGTTTTTGATTGCAGATCTTTGAAGATAACTCTTTCGGGCGACTGAAGGACTATTACTACAAACAAGTGTTGGATCAAAGGTAAGATCATTAAACCTTTATAGCATTTAATTATGAATCAAAATATATCTAGAGAAAGATAGTTTTGTTTGTCCGTTTATTACTAGTTGTCCGTAGGACACTTGGGAGGTCTATCTTGTCCGCAAGAATGACTTATCCGTCCAACACCATGTCCCTTTTCACACTCAAGGTGCCTTCATTTTATCTAGCTGGATTGATCTCTATTCACATTAAGTTGGATTTATGTAGGATCCACTTCTTTGAGAATAAATAATGTTGACTTGGTCAAATTGACCTTGCCCACATAGTTTAGGCCTTGTTCACACATGTGGATGCTTGAAGTGGTTATTACATGATCCCCTTTCACATTAGGAAGGATTTTTATTCATATTTGAGCAAATTATGAGCCTCCTTGCCCATTTTATTCATCAATAAAAGTTTTAAGAGAAAAATTAATATTCCCTTTAGCTGAAGCTAAATTGGGAACATTACAAATGTGTCTTGGGTACAAATTTTGTAAAAACCTATAACTATCTATCTATATGATTTCAGTGTTTTCCTATGTTTATTGTGAAATCCTATTCAATGATGTGAATGTTTTCTTTACATATGTTGCAAATGTCTGTCTAAAACTTGATTAGCTAATGAATCATTCAATGTGTTCAAATTTCTGGAAATGTGTTGATATTGAATAAAATCAAAATGTCTTTCCAAAAGTAGAACTCTAAGTAACAATCTATGAAGTGTTGGATTTTTAGCAGTATAAACACTAGTAAGTTGTAATACCACAAGTTGTGAGTCTAACCTTATGAATATGCAATTAATACCAAATGAAATGGCATCAGAGAGAAGTTCGATCAATGCGCTATACTCAGCGATATTTTTTGTTGATCTACCAATACAAATCCCTTGAAAACTCACTAACTCGTCATTCAGAGAGAAAATGGCCCACACTGCAGAGGATAGATTCTGCATACTACGACTAACACCATCAACATATCCAAAAAATGGTTCCGAAGATTCAGACATCTATGATGAAATGAAAAGTGGATTACTAACGTCAAGAAAACTGTTGAATTCTTAGTTAAACTGAGAGGGGGGGATGAATCAGTTTAACACATACATGAGCTTTTTCAAATTTTCATCAGCTTATTTACAGCTTACTTTTATAACCAACCTTAGTATATGAACAGTCTTAATATGTTGTAGCAAGTATTAAATTAATGTGACATCAAACTTATTATGAGAGCAGCAAACATTAAGCATATTTGCTAAATCATCTCAACACACAGGCAACACAGATAGAGACGGCAAATATAAGTGGAAACCCATAAAGGGAGAAAAACACATCTTATTATTGTTGTGATGCAAAGGCAAGCTCCAACTCCCTCTCACCATTGTTTTTCTGCAAGCACCAACCTACAGGAGGCTCAAACCTTAATTCTACAAGCTACAACTTGCAAGGAAGTTCCAACTCCCTTCAATTTTCTGTAGGCACCAACCTACAGGAGGCTCCAACCTCAGTCAGCAACAACTTACAACTATCAAGCTTCAACTTGATAGGGAAACTCCAACTTCCTCAATTTATCAAAAGAAATTTTTGCTGATTTACCTTAGATATCAGCTCTGTTCTGTAGCATCTCTTTCTGCTCCTCTCTTCCTTATCTTCTCTGCCTCAATCTTCTATACTTTTCATTCTCTATCCTTACTCTCTCTAACCTCTCTATGCATATCAAGTTGATATTATATATATAGTTCATCACATGACTTTTTGTATTCCACAAGGAATTTGGAGTGAATAGCCATGACTCTTTGGCTTCTGTCTTCTCATTCCTTTGTCCAAATCATTTAAAAAAGACAACAATATGTACAAATTTCAATGTTACATTGGGATTTTTACTTTCTTTCAGATACTTGCCTTTGCATCACAAACAATATAAAAACAATTAAACATTTACATTTTTAGTTTCAATACATAAAATTCACTTAGCCCTTGGCTTGGTGGTTTTTTCCTTTTTATTGATGTCATGCAACTGTCTTGCATACCTCTGTTTACCGCAACTCGGAGTACCTGTGCATGTATACCTGTTCACTACAATTATTTCAATAGTCCCGCACAATGCATAAGGTTTGCCTTTCCTTTAAATTCAGCCAAGCCTTACCCTATGCAACTCTCACCCATTAGCTACAACACCATCACACCAAATCGCATCCACAAGTCTCATATGCATAATATAATATATCTGGATATATTACATCCTTACTCGAATCTTGGAGCATCACAATAAAACCCCAATAGCATTGGCCTACTACGTTCCACCGTTCTATAAGCTATAGAGGATTTGACCTTAGTTAATTTATACAGTTCGGTCCAATTATCATATTTTGAGGAAAGGAACCCGTCTCTAATTATGTGCTTCCCTAGCGTTCACGCTATTTTATCATATACCGTTCAACATTGCCTGTCGCTCTAACCATACGAGCGTGCATATTTCAATAACTTCAACCTATCATCGTATCACATGTCTGGGCCCCATATTATGGTCAAGGCTCGACCTTGCGCGGTTTAATATCAATGAAATAAATCAACAACAGCATATGAACCTCCCCATTTAATTAAACATGATCTCGGTCCACTATATAATATGACTTTCCTTGAGTCAACCTCCCATTCGCATCCAACGATAACCATCTCGTCGTGCCCATAACTTAGGTTTTAAAACTAATGGTCAATGAACTATCTTTGAACCTTGCTTAATGAATACTTTATATTATGCCCAAACTTCATAACTGGACCACTCTCACATCTGACGGTTGAGAAGTTATTGCTTTGTTTTGGGATGATCCTATGATAATCGCACAACCAAACTGCACGTCATTTAATTCTCTGAGTTCACGTGATGGAGTGGGTCCCAATTCTTAACTCCCCTTCTCATCCTATGGTTTTAGGCTTATTGCGCACTCATCCACTGATCTGACGGATATAACACATATTGCTTTGTTTTTCCTCACGGGCTTTAACAAGCGATATGAATGGTTTTTCGAAAACCACTTTTTGCCACATGTCATCCGATGGCGTTGATCACTTTTGATTTGGAAATACCTCTTATTGTACAAAGGCAGTGCAATAAAAACCATCGGGTGTTCCAAACCCACTGTCACTGTTCCTTCACGGTTCTGGTTTGCACATGGTTCCGTCCCGCGTATTATCAAAAATTCATTTATTTGATTTATAACTTCTCGTTTTGGTTCTTCTCCCTTTGATACATAGCTCCACCATTTATTCTATTTGCTTCGTCGCTCTGCCACTAAATCGTCATTCCGCCTTTACTCTGGATGGTTCTTTTGGCACACAGTTCTCTCCCAAATCAAAGCGCCATTTCCGTCTTCTCAGCTGATGTCATTTCCGTCAGGCTTTCATCTGGAGCTCAATATCGACTAACAAAATCGATATTTCTCATTCACTCTACGCCATATAATTTGTATCAGTAACAAATTAATTCCAAAGGCAGAATCTTCTACATGCGGGGTTAAGCTGAAGCTGCATAAGCCAAATATAGCTCAGGGAACAAATTCCTTCTTCACACCGAGATTAACACTCCAGACCTCTTCGTAGCGTAATGGTTCAGACCCTAAAGGGAATCGAGCCTTCCTTCCACAGAGACTACAGGAGTTCAATCCACTACAGACTTCATCCTATGCATACATATAAAACCAGGCAGACACTTACTGCTTGTTGAGATTCGATCGCTTCAGTGATCGATTCCTCTAATCAGCAATTCGATTCAAATTATACACTGCATCATCACCGAGCCCTATTCAGAGTTCTATCACATATTTATGGAAGCCAACCATATTCACACAGGGTTTAACACCCATTGGTTCTCAATACTTCCTTTAGCCAGGTCTTCAACTCCACAGCCTTCTTCCTTGCATCATGCAACCTATGCAGTTCTCCACTTATGTTCCCTGTCTTCTACTTTGCCTTATTGCTAATTCAAGTGCTACTCATTTATGCTCCTTTTCCATTTATGTTGTCTCCTTTGCGCTTCTTGCTTCTCTTTTGTCTGTCTCTGTCTCTACTGCTGTCCTTTGCCATCAATGACAACATTTCCAACAGTCTCCCCCTTTGGCATTGATGGCAATATACTTCCTCTGTTTTCCTTTTAGGACCATTCCTTATGTTGCTAGCTCTTCCTCCCGCTTTGACATCAATGGAAAGGGGTTGCGCATCTCTTAGTGTAGATTCTATCCTGTGGTCCTTTGATTTTATCCTTTTTCAACATTTCTTGCATTTCCTCTCTCTGAGATCTTCTAACTTTGTACCCTGCTGCTCCAAAATTTGGATTAAATCTAAAATATTGACCCTTTAGACTTTTCATTGACTCTTTTATGCTGGATTTATTCTTGCCATAATCCTTTGATCTTGAGGACCTGTTTCATGCTTCCCTTGCTGGTTGATCTCCCCTTGGAATGATATTTTCGTTTCTGTTCTCCCCCTAAAATTGTGCTTTCTCTTCATATCAGAGAGTAGAATCTACAAATACTACCCCTAGTCTATCTCTCAAATATTCAAATGGTTCTCTAGCAAGAGGTTTGGTAAATATATCTGCTATCTGTTGTTTTGTTGGTACATACTCCAACTTTACTACCTTCTGAGCCACTTGTTCTCGGAGAAAATGATACTTGATTGGGATATGTTTAGTTTTTGAGTGAAGCATAGGATTTTTTGATATGCTTATAGCACTTGTATTATCACATTTAATTGAGATAGGTTCATCGATTCTTACCTTCATGTCTTGGAGGGTTTTCTTCATCCACATGACTTGTGTACAACAGGCTGCTACTGCTATGTATTCTGCTTCTGCTGTAGACAGAGAAATAGATGTTTGTTTCTTGCTTAGCCATGCCACCAGACTTTCTCCTAGATAGAATGCACCTCCACTTGTGCTTTTCCTGTCATCCACATAGCTAGCCCAATCTGCATCTATGTATGCTGTCAAAGTGAAGCTTTTTCCCTTTGGATACCAAAGTCCATACTGTGCAGTTCCTTGTAGATATATGAATATTATTTTGACTGCTAGAAGGTGATTTTGTTTAGGTGCTGCTTGATATCTAGCCACAATTCCTACTGCTAGCATGATGTCTAGTCTTGATGCTGTTAGGTACAGTAGACTTCCTATCATGGATCTGTAGAGTTTTTGATCTATATCAGCAGATCCATCGTCAGCACACAGCTTGCATCCCGTGATCATGGGAGTTGACACAGGTTTACAGTCCTCCATTTTGAACATTTTCAACATTTCCTTTAAGTATTTTTCTTGTGAGATGAATGTACCTATGTTCTTTTGCTGAATTTGAAGTCCTAAGTAGAAACTGAGCTCTCCAATCATGGAAATCTCAAACTCTGATTTCATCTCCTCAGCAAACCCTTTTTCTAGTTCATCTCTGTTGCTTCCAAACATAATGTCATCAACATATACTACAACAATCAGGAGTTCATTTTCATGGGCTTTTATGTATAGATTGTTGTCTTCTCCTCCTCTCTTAAAGCCTTGGTTTTGCAAATATTTATCCAGCCTTGAGTACCAAGCACGAGGAGCTTGTTTTAGTCCATATAGAGCCTTCTTTAGTTTGCATACATAGTCTTCTTTTTCTATTAATGAGAATCCTTCTGGTTGTTCCATGTAGACTTCTTCTTCTAGATATCCATTCAGAAATGCAAATTTCACATCGATTTGATATACCTTGAAGTCTTGGTAGCATGCAAAGGCCATAAACATTCTGATGGCTTCCATTCTAGCTACAAGGGCAAATGTTTCATCGTAATCAAGTCCTTCAATTTGTGAATATCCTTTGCAGACAAGTCTGGCTTTATTCCTGATTACCTGTCCTTCCTCATTCATTTTATTTTTGAATACCCATTTTGAGCCTATGACATTTTTCTCAGTGGGTCTAGGAACTAGTTCCCAGGTATTGTTCTTCTCAATTTGGTCCATTTCTTCATTCATAGCATTCACCCAAGACTCGTCCTTGCTGGCTTCTTCAAATTCCTTTGGCTCTATTTGCGATAACATGGCTATGTATACCTCTTTTGTGTGTTCAGTTAGCTGCCTTCTTTTTTGGACCCCTACTCTCTTGTCTCCAATGATCTGATATTCTAGATGGTTCTTCTGAGTGTATCTTGATGGGGCTTTCGATCTCAATTCAGCATCTTCTGTTGTCTTGCTTGTTTCATCATCATCTTGGTTTTCTTCTTCATGGTTGTCTGATGGACTGTTGCAGTTTGTATCTCTTGTATTGTTTGGAAGTTCTCCATCAAATTTCATGTCAATGCTTTCTACTATTTTTCGAAGAGTCTTGTTGTAGCACCTGTACCCTTTACTTTTGGAAGCATATCCTAGAAATATCCCTTCATCTGCTCTTGCATCAAATTTCCCAATATTTTCATCATTATTCTTTATGTAACACTTGCTTCCAAAGATTCTAAAATGTTTGATTGAAGCTGGTTTCCCATGCCATAGTTCATAGGGAGTCTTGTCACTGCTTGGCCTTAAGTGAGATTTATTAAGGATATGCACCGCTGTGTGTACTGCTTCTGCCCAGAAGGTTTGAGGAATATTACTCTCTTGCATCATGGCTTTGGCAATTTGTTGTACAGATCTGTTTTGTCTCTCTGCTACTCCATTCTGCTGAGGTGTCCCTGCAATAGTAAATTGTTGCTTTATGCCATGTTCATTGCATAGGTCTGCAAAGTCATAATTAGTGAATTCACCTCCTCTGTCTGATCTGATGCATTTTAGCTTGCATCCTGTCTGATTTTCTGCTAAAGCTTTGAATATTTTGAATTTTTCCAGAGCTTCCGATTTATTCTTGAGAAATGAAACCCATGTCATTCTGGAGAAATCATCTATTATCAGCATGAAGTAGGATTCTCCACTTGGTGTTTTAGTTCTTGCAGGTCCACACAGGTCCATGTGCACAAGCTGGAGTGGTCTTCTTGTTGATAACTCATCTTTGGCCTTAAATGATGTGCGGGTTTGTTTGCCCAATTGACAAGATTTGCATATGGTCTTAGAAGGCCTTTTTATTTCTGGCATGTCTCTGACAACTTTCTTCTTGCTTAGTCTGATGATGTGATCGAAGTTGAGATGTCCCAACCTTTTATGCCATAACCATGACTCCTAAAGTTTGCTAAGATGACATGCTTCATCTTCCTCTTTCACAATGTAAACATTACTCTCTATTCAAACTCCTTTGAGTAGAGTCTTACTTGGTGGTGCTTGATCTGACTTCACAATCTTGTGCTCTAAAAAGAACTTCAAAGCCTTTATCACACATTTGACTGACACTCAGCAAATTTGCTTTCAACCCATCTACAAATAGTACATCTTGGGCCTTTCCTCTGCCATTGTCTAGGCTGACTGAGCCTTTTCCTTTTATTTTTCCTGATTTATCATTGCAAAAGTAACATTGCCAGATTTCTTTTCATCAAGAGTTATAAACTTGCTTCTGTCTCCAGTCATGTGTTTTGAGCAGCCACTGTCCAAATACCACTGGCTTCTCAGGTCTTGAGAAGTTAGAGCCAAATCACATTTATTCACCTTTTTTATCCACTGGAAGCATCCTTTTGTTTGGAATCTTTTGTGAGATGATGAACTACATCTTCTGAGAGGACATTTGGAAGGCATATGTCCAACTTGATTGCATACACAACATTTGATCATAATTTTTGCAGAATTGTGAGTATGAACAAAATTTCTTTGATTCATAAACCTCCTTGAGGTGTTGAACATCAATATTTGTCCATACTTTCTACACTCAATGATTTTATCACCAAATTCATTACAATAAAAATAGTAACCATAGAAACTATTCGCATACCTAATGTTAGGTTGTCTTCTCCATTTGTTTTCTTGAGGCAGTCTCTTCATTGTTTTCATCTTTTGCTAGTTTGAATTACTCCTCCTTGCATGACAATATGCAGCAATGTGTCCTAGCTTGTGGCAGACATAATAGGTGGAATTCTTCATAGGAGGAAAGAATCTCCTTTGATGGCTTCCAAATTTGACATACTCAGGGGTATATAATCCTTTTTCTATTGTCTTAGTATTTATTGTATTCTTTGTTACTAGAGGTTTCTTCTGATTACATGTTTCTTCTTTTGTAGGAATTGTTTGAGCTGCTTCATCATTCTTCATTGCTTTTACAAAAATAATCTCTATGTTTTCCTTTTATTTGATTTTACTTGATTCTCCTTCATAGCCTATTCCAGTTTTTATCATAGGAGATCTTTGAGCATCCAGAATTTCGTTCAACTTACTAGAGCTTGTTGTTTGAGAGGAATTTGTAGAAACTTTCCTCTGAACATTTTCTAATTTCTTCTTCAGACATACAACTTCTTCTTCCATCTTCTCTTGTTCTCGAGTTTTATCCTTGATTTGCTGAAGTAACATGTCTTCTATCTTCTTGGCTTCTTCAAGCTCTACCTTCAGCTGCATGAGGACTTATGAATTTTTCTCTTCTCTTACATACTTGAGGAGAATGTCCTTTTGTTTTCTGCACTTCAGTTTGAGTCTGTCAATCTCCTCCAGAGCACTTCTTAGCTCCCCCTCAAGGTCGACTTCACCTTCTTCTTCTTCATCTTCTAGCAGGAGTCCTTCAAGTTCTTCTATGGCCATCAATAAAAATTCAGAGGTTCCTTCTTCACTTGAGGGTTCATTTGATTCTTCAGATGTACTGTTGTCTTGTTGAGCATAGAAGGATTTTCTGCTGAACTTCTTTCCTTTCTACCAGTTCTTTGATGTATTTTTCTCTGAATCTTGAGCCTGATTCCTTACTTTCTTGTGAGGACACTTAGCAGCATAGTGTCCAACTCTTCCACAGTTAAAGCATTTGAAAGGAAGTTTACCTTTGTATTTACCTGAGCCTCTATCTAGTTTCTTGACAAATTTTTCCTCTTCTTCATCTGAGCAAGAGCATATGTCTTCCTCTTCTTCTTTCTTCTTTTTTGTTTTAAAGGCTACCTCCCTTGTACTTGGCTTCTTCTATGGGAGCCTCATCTCATATGCTATTAGATTTTCAAGTAGCTGGTTCATGGTCAAGGTCTCCCAATCAGTTGTTTCTTCTATTGCAGACACCTTGGGATTAAACCTGGATGGAAGAAATCTTAGAATCTTTTGCACAATTATACTTTATGGTATGGTTTCTCCAAGAGCTTTCATATTGTTAACAATTTCTGCAACTTTTAGGAAGAAGCTGCCAACATCTTCATCATCACTCATTTTTAAATTTTCAAACTGGGCTCTATATACTTGAAGTTTGGCAGTCTTTACCTTTTTATTTCCCTCATGGATATTCTCTAGAGTGTCCCACATATCTTTAGAAGTCTTATTGTGCATTATTTTGATAAATTCAGCCTCACAAAGTCCACTTAAGATTGCATTCATGGCCTTTGCATTTGCTACAAATTCTTGTTTAGCTTCTCTTTCTGGGTCAGTTGCCTTTGGGGCATATCCAAATTCTATAGTAGCCCATACCTCTATTCCTAGATACATTATGTATGCTCTCATTCTGATTTTCCAGAAGGCATAATTAGTACCAGTGAAGAAAGGGGCTTTATTGGTTGAGCTTCCTTCTTGACTAGCCATCTTGAAGGCATAGGATCTCCTTTCAGTGGTTAAACTGGTATAAAAGGAACTAGCTCTGATACCAATTGTTGAATTCTTAGTTAAAATGAGAGGGGGGGTGAATCATTTTAACACATACATGAGATTTTAAAATTTTCATCAGCTTATTTACAACTTACTTTTATAACCAACCTTAGTATATGAATAGTCTTAATATGTTGCAGCAAGTATTAAATTAATGTGACATCAAACTTATTATGAGAGAAGCAAACATTAAGCAGATTTGGTAAATCATCTCAGCACATAGGCAACACAGATAGAGACAACAGATATAAGTGGAAGCCCATAAAGGGATAAAACCACATCTTATTATTGTTGTGATGCAAAGGTAAGCTCCAACTCCCTCTCACCATTGTTTTTCTGCAGGCACCAACCTACAGGAGGCTCCAACCTCAGTCAGCTACAACTGACAGCTATCAAGCTTCAACTTGATAGGGAAGATCCAACTTCCTCAATTTATCAAAAGAAATGTTTGCTGATTTACCTCAAATATCAGCTCTGTTCTGTAGCATCTCTTTCTGCTCCTCTCTTCCTTATCTTCTTTGCCTCAATCTTCTATACTTTTCATTCTCTATCCTTACACTCTCTAACCTCTCTATGCATATCAATTTGATATTATATATAGAGTTCATCACATGACTGCTTGTATTCCACAAGGAATTTGGAGTGAACAACCATGACTCTTTGACTTCTATCTTCTCATTCCTTTGTCCAACTCATTTAAAAAAGACATAACAATATGTACAAATTTCAATGTTACATTGGGATTTTTCTTTTCTTTCGGATACTTGCATTTGCATCACAAACAATATAAAAACAATTAAACATTTACATTTTCAGTTTCAATACATAAACTTCACTCAACCCTTGGCTTGCTGGTTTTGTCCTTTCTGTTGCTGTCATGCAACTGTCCTGCATACCTCTGTTTACTACAAATCTGAGTACCCGTGCATGTATACCTGTTCACTGCAATTATTTCAATAGTCCCGCACAATGCATAAGGTTTTCCTTTCCTTTAAATTCAACCAAGCCTTACCCTCTGCAACTCTCACCCATTAGCTACAACACCATCACACCAAATCGCATCCACAAGTCTCATATGCATATTATAATATATCTGGATATATTACAGCCTTACTCGAATCTTGGAGCATCACAATAAAACCCCAATAGCATTGGCCTACTATGTTCCACCGTTCTATAAGCTATAGAGGATTCAACCTTGGTTAATTTATACAGTTCGGTCCAATTATCATATTCCGAGGATAGGAACTCATCTCTAATTATGTGCTTCCCTAGCGTTCACGCTATTGTAGCTCAGACTATTCAACATTGCCTATCGCTCTAACCATACGAGCGTGCATATTTCAATAACTTTAACCTATCATCATATCACACATCTGGGCCCCATATTATGGTCAAGGCTCGACCTTGCGTGGTTTAATATCAATGAAATAAATCAACGACAACATATGAACCTCCCCATTTAATTAAACATGTTCTCATTCCACTATCTAATATGACTTTCCTTGGGTCAACCTCCCATTCGCATCCAACGATCACCATCTCATCATGCCCATAACTCAGGTTTTAAAACTAATGGTCAATGAACTATCTTTGAACCCTGCTTAATGAATACTTTATATTACGCCCAAACTTCATATCTGGACCACTCTCACATCTGACGGTTGAGAAGTTATCGCTTTGTTTTGGGATGATCCTACGATAATCGCACGACCAAATTGCACGTCATTTAATTCTCTGAGTTCACGTGATGGAGTGGGTCCCAATGCTTAACTCCCCTTCTCATCCTATGGTTGTAGGCTTATCGCCCACTCATCCACTGATCCGATGGATATAACGCATATCGCATTGTTTTTCCTCTCGGGCTTTAACGCGTGATATGAATGGTTTTCAAAAACCACTTTTTCCACTTTTCAGCCGATGGCGTTGATCTCTTTCGATTTGGAAATACCGCTTATCATACAAAGGCGTGCGATAAAAACCATCGAGTGTTCCAAACCCACTGTCACTGTTCCTTCACGGCTCTAGTTTGCACATGGTTCCATCCCACGTATTATCAAAAATTCATTTATTTGATTTATAACTTCTTGTTTCGGTTCTTCTCCCTTTGATACATAGCTCCACCATTTATTATGTTTCCTTCATCGCTCTGCCACTGAATTGTCATTCTGCCTTTACTCTGGCTGGTTCTTTTGGCACACAGTTCTCTCCCAAATCAAAGCGCCATTTCCGTCTTCTCGGCTGATGTCATTTCCGTCAAGCTTTCGTCTGGAGCTCAATATCGACTAAAAAAATCGATATTGCTCATTCACTCTACGTGATATAATTTGTATCAATAAAAAATGAATTCCAAAGGCAGAATCTTCTACATGCGGGGTTAAGCTGAATTTGCATAAGCCAAATATAGCTCAGGGAACAAATTCCTTCTTCACACCAAGATTAACACTCCAGACCTCTTCATAGCGTAATGGTTTAGAGACTAAAGGGAATCGAGCCTTCCTTCCACGGAGACTACAGGAGTTCGATCCACTGCAAACTTCATCCTATGCATACATGTAAAACCAAGCAGCCACTTACTGCTTGTTGAGAGTTGATCGCTTCAATGATCGATTCCTCCAATCAGCAATTCGATTCAAATTATACACCGCATCATCACCGAGCCCTATTCAGAGTTCTATCACATATTTATGGAATCCAACCATATTCACATGGGGTTTAACACGCACTAGTTCTCAAAACTGCCTTTAGTCAGGTCTTCAACTCCACGGCCTTCTTCCTTGCATTATGCAGCCTATGCAGTTCTCTACTTCTGTTCCCTGTATTCTACTTTGCCTTATTGCTGATTCAGGTGCTGCTCCTTTATGCTCCTTTGCCATTTATGTTGTCTCCTTTGCGCTGCTTGCTTCTCTTTTGTCTGTCTCTATCTCTGCTGCTGTCCTTTGCCATCAATGACAAAATTTCCAACAAAAACTCTAAAAACAATTTAAGATAGTGAATGCAAATCAACTGCATATATACAATATAATACAAAAAATTACTACGCTCATGATTAAGCATAGTAACGTTTCAAATACAACCCATTTCTAGGCTGCGCCAACGGAATTTCATCGTAATCAACTAACTCATAGGCACCCTTAGCAAGAACTCTTTTGAAAATATAGGGGCCACGCAATAATGGCTCAAACTTTCCTGTACCTATTACATTAGCTTCTTGATCATAAAGGACCAAGTCACCCTCTGAGAAAATGTGAGTTTGGACATTATTGTCGTATTGCGCCTTTATATGTCTCTTATGCGCTTCGTTGGCCAATTGGGCTTCACAATGCATTTCATCAATATGGATGAGGTTAAGGAGACACGCTTCTTCTTCTGAGGTGTCAGGTAACAAATCTATTATGAGTTTTAATGATGATATTTCACATTGGATTGGTAAGATAGCTTCCAGACCATACACTAATTGAAAAGGAGTAAATCCGGTCACGTTTCTCACCAAGGTTCGATATGCCCACAAGGCGGAGTACAGGATCAAATGCTAGTTTCTTTTACAAACTCCTATCACTCGTTGAAGCATTCATTTAAGAATTTTGTTAATAGGCTCAACTTATCCATTTGATTTTGGATCATAAGGAGTAGAATTATCATGTGACAATCCTAACTTGGCAGTCAATTCAAACATCATGTGGTTGTGAAAATTCTTCCCATGATCTGTAACTATAGCCTATGGGACCCCAAACCGTGCAATAACATGGTTAAATAAAAACAATGTAGTTGTATGTCCTGTGTTGTTGAATGTAGGCATCGCTTCGGCCCATTTGGTAAAATAGTCGACTACGATAATAATATAACCATGCCCCATGATTGAACGAGGGTTACAGGTCATGAAGTCAATACCCCATTTTGTAAAAGGTCCAGCAGAGACAACAAGATGCATTGGTGCTGGTGGTTTGCAGATCTTACGATAAAAAATATGGCATGCATGACAACTTCTGACCATGAGGATGCAGTCTTGAAAAATAGTAGGCCAAAAGTAACTGGCACAAATTATCTTCTGTGTGGTAGCATATCTAGATAAGTATCCACCACAAGCCCCAACATGACAATCATTTAACACTTTTTCAGCCTCCTCATGAGTGAGGCACCTCCTTAAAATTGTATTTACACCACGATGATAAAGTGTATCGCCAATGATCAGATAATATTTGGCTTGGTATCGAATACGTCATTGTTTAGAGTGAGATGTATTCAGTTGAAAAGTTTGGGTTTGGATATAAATGATGGAATCCCCATGCCAAGGATCAGATTATTTGATCAGAAATAGAGAATCGTCTGGAATTGATGGTTCCGACGTAGTTTCAGTACTATCAAAAGGAAGGTCATAGAGAAGCTCAACCAAAACTAAAGACTTCATTAACTTGGATTTGATGAATTCCAAATCAAATTCCTGTAAAACGAAAATCCATTTTGAATATTTTCCCCCCAGCAATTGACGTGATAAGATATAAGTCATGGGGTTGCAATCCGAAACTATTGTTGTTTTTCGGAGCAAGATATAATGGTGAAATATTTGGACATCTTGAACAGTTGCTAAGGCAAGATTTTCTATGTATGAGTACTTAACTTTTGTATCATTGAGATTACGACTCAAATAATAGATCAGATGTTCAATTCCATTTTCTACTTGGACCAATACCATAGCAATGGTTGTTTCAACCACGGTGATATGTAAGAAATAATAATTTTGATGATTAGGGGGATACATTAATGACGCTTGGACAAGAGTGTCCTTGACAGCATCAAAAGAAGCTTGTGCAACTTGGTCCCAATGGAAGGGAAACCCCTTTGTCAAGATTCAAGTAAATCCTTTAGCCATTTCGACGTAATTTGGAATGAACCTCCTTAGGAAGTTAGCCTTTCCTTGAAGTTTCTGTATCTGAAGTAAGTTTGATGGTGCAGGCAAATCAAGAATGGCCTGAACCTTCAATGGGTTGATTCGAATTCCTTCTTTTGAGACTACGAATCCAAGAAAATTACCAGAACCAACAGAAAACACATATTTATGTGGATTGAGGCATATTTTGTAGTGTCGACAGTGTAATAAAATGGCTCCCAAATGCATCGGATGATCAATCTGATTTTTTGAATGCGCTGGTAAATCATCTAGATATGGTTGAACAATGTGCTTGATGTCATTGAAATCATAATCCATTGCTCTCTAAAAAGTTTCCCCAACGTTCTTTAAACCAAAAAAAAATTTCCTATAAGCAAATGTGCCCTAGGGACAGATGAATGTTGTCTTATATTGATCATCTGGGTGGATATTAATTTGATTGTAGCCATAAAATCCATCCATGAACGAAAATATTTCGCATCCAGCACAATCTTTAATAATCTGGTCGGTAAAGGGAGTAGGATAGTTATCTTTTGGACAAGCATGATTAGCATCCCAATAATCGACACACACTATAATGGTTCCTTGTTTTTTCATGAAAGGAACGATATTGGAAACCCACTTAGTTAGCAGAACAAGGTATATGAAACAAGCACACAAAATTTTTTCAACTTCTTCTTTGATGGCAGCGGATTTCTTTGGATGAACATGACGAATCCATTGATGCACCGGTTTGGCATTAGGATACATATTAATAGTGTGTTCAACTATATTAGTATCTATGCCTAGAATTTCCTCATAAGAACAAGAAAATATGTCACAAAATTCATGAAAGATATAGCAATATGATTCGATTTCTGATGGAGAAGAAGATACACCGACATGAATATTCTCTACAAATCTAGGTTTGGTCGAAATATCGTAAAAATGGTTTCTTCAATATTTAACAGATTTCTCTCGGAATCGATTTCATTAATTGGAAAATAATTCGAAAATAAATTTTTGATGGATGGGTGATATAGTTCACTAATATTATGTTCTTCATAATCAGGAAGATGGGAACGATGATGATAATATTCACATCGTTCTCCTTCTGACATCATGGCTTCCAAAATATTCTCATTTGTCAAGAACATTGAGGAAAAAGGATGAGATGGAGTACCAAAATCTAAGGAACAATCAACCCAAACACTCGGCGACGCTGATTTCGGTTTTTCCACCCAAGCTAGATAGATTGATTGCTATGCCAGCTTAATAGGGTTGGGCGGTAGAAACTCATCCAACATTGAAATATCAGAATCACCCATACTCTCCCTTAAGCCAAATAGAGTGGAAGAGATCATGTAGCAGGTCTGTATACTTGCAATTTCTGCCGACGTCATGAGCAATGGTAATGCAAAGGTTCCCATGAGTGTGGAATCCTTTAAGAGTCCTACACCAATGTTCGGAAGTTCTAGTTGGGGTATGTGAATGAACGGAATGCTTCCAGTTACTTGTGAAGCAAAGGAAAAGAAGGATAGTTTATTAATGACTATAATTGTACCTTTATGTGGAAAGGAAATTATTCTAAAATATGTAGAAACAATAGCGGTCGTCACATATACCCATGGCCTTACATGTAAAATATTATATTCAAGGGGTCCGTAAACAACCTCAACATCAATATTCACTGTTTTCCCCCCTAGTTCAACATGCAGGTTATTAATAATACCACAAGGTTTATATGTACGTCCATCAAATGCCTTCAACGTCGTTGATGATTGTGTAAGTGTGGCAAGCCAAGTGACTTCCAACAATTTAGAGACATAATGCATGTAGATGCTCCCTTATCAATAATAGTGCGATGAACAAGGTGATTGAGAACATTTACTTGTATGGAGAATGTCAATTCTGCTAGTAGTTGCAGCACATAGCCTGTATGATTAAAGACGACAAGATTAGAATCAGTCGGATCAATTCCACCAATAGCCAACAATAAATATTGTTTTTGGGAGGGACAATTTTGTAATACCTCAAGAGTAGACATAGCTGAAGGGAATTGAGCCAAATATTCAACTATATTATAATTTTTTGCAGCTCTTGCTCAAGGATTATATGTCGATTTATGAATTACCCCCTTTGGTGGTGTTACACAGCAATTTGTCACCGTCCCTGCAATTCCCCGTCCCGCACATTGGAGGGCTCATTCCATGACTTGTGAGCAGTGACATGACTTGAAACCACTTTCATGACATTCCTCTGAACATGAGCTTTCATTGCCCTGAAGACGCCTCCTTGTGAAAAACCATAAAATGGCCTTTTCATCATTAGCGCGACTATCCAGTGTTATACCCGTGCCAATGGAGGAAATCATTCAAATAGGGTGCGCCAATTGGTGCTCTGTCTCAGAGTCACACTCGCGCCAGCCATTTTAAGGAGTGTTTTTTAAAAATAAATGGCAGAAGTTTCATCCTAACTAATCCATAAACTGGCATCTAATTCGAGTTGGGAGGTTTGGCTCCGGATCTCCATGTAGAGGAAGTGGTTTGCCACCTCTCATGGAAGCTTCCTTGAAGATAGGGCCAATCCCATGATTATAGGGATCCCAACTCCCCTTCCTCCATCTATAAAAGCTTGCTCATTCCCTTTGCAAGCTATTATCCAAGTTCCCAAGAGCCTTGATTCATGACCTTAAGGCCAAATCCAAGCAAGGAGATTATTGTCGATACATACGGAGAGAGAGGCTTGTCCCATCCCTGACAGGCTTTATCGAGACATGTTCTGCTGATGACCCTCCGAGGGAGAATTCAGCGTCAGAGCTATGGTTGTATTCTTCCTTTGATGAATTAATGATAAGCGACTATTGGTTATGGTTCCACTCTTTTTCTTGATGATGATCATGAGTTATGTCTTCTCTGACTGACATATAGTTGTATGTACTGGATTTTACGCTTGCGTTTGTTTTGTTTCTTGCGTGTGCAGGAGTTTGATCACGAAGATCGTGAGGATTGTGATCTGTCGGAGCTAAGGAATGGGAGCACTACTTTCTCTACAAGCGACAGCGTTGGATTCCAGGTAAGCCTTCATCGCTAGTTGGTTTATTTGAAATTAGGAACCTACACTATAGCGTGTGACGATTGTTGCTAGACCCGATCTGGGCTAGTAGGGATCGCCTCTGTCCGCAGAGGGGATTTACCTCCACAAGAAATTGGAGACTCCACTGGTGAGTGGGATCGACCAAGAATGAATCTTGACCAATCGTAGGGTCAGCTGGCAGAGGACTCAAAGAAAGCAGTTTGTAACTAGCGGGAAGGCATGGTGTAGAAACAGTCGGGTTGTCCAACACTCGCTTGGCTTCATCCATATAAGGAAAAAGGTGAATGGCATGGTGCCCTTCACACAACTTACAGGGATTGGTAATCTTACCCTACTTCTTGTTGAAAATACAGCAAGATGATGGAGCTTAGTGAAATGAAGTCGCCTTCACTAAGTGGGACCGCAGGCTATTTTTGGCGCAAAGTCTATTTTTAGACTATGTCTATTTTTAGACATATGGAGCATGGTCCAGGGGTTGCAGTATGTTATTCTTGGAGTATTGGTCATGTTGGTAAAAATAGATGGACCTCTATTTTTAGACATTTAGGTCGAAGTATATTTTTAGACTGCCTATCCTAAAAATAGAAAAGTCAAATATTATTTACCCTTAATAATATTTGGACTCTAAACTTCAGTTTACTCTCTTGGAGCACTTCAGTTCGAGCTACAGAAGTGGCTCATGCATCTGACAGAGGAATTACGCTATTCCTAGGGGTTTGGTGAGCTCATGCATGGTTGACTTCAGTTAGGACTTCAGTGGAAGAAGTTTGGTGGAGTTGATGGGACAGTTGGTGGAGTTGTGTTCGGTTTAACTTAGTTGAACTAGTTGTGATTAGTTTAACTAGCTAATCAACTAGTAATGAGTGGAGTGAATTAAATATTATTTAATTCACTAATTATTAACTCATTATTCAACTCAAGAACATATCAGTTCACTACAGTGCATGGACAGTTCAGTGGAGACCAGTGAAAGAGGTAGATGAAAGGGTTGAGATAGCTATCAGTTGTGACATCAGTTGTGCATGAGATTTGCACCACACTTGGAGGAATTTCCCATGATGATTGCACTGTCAAGCAAAGGATATTCGAACCTTGGATCTCTCATTAGACCAGACTTTATTGCGTAATAGAGGCAGGCAATTAGTGGATGAGTTTTGAACCTGTGACTTGTTCAAAACCAAGCTAGTTTGTGTGTAACTTTATGAGATAGTACTGAGTACTTGTGAGGAGTATTGTGCTATGTAATGTTACATGTTCTCTCCATTATAATATACACAATAGCTGAGGGGTTTTCAGCTATAAGCTTTCCCCATACATACTTTGTAATGTGTGTGATGTTTTGATGATCTTTTGATCGCATACCGTTTGTTTTATTTCCGCATGTGTGATGATCTGAGTGGAAGATATTATGTGTTGCATATGAATTCAAATTGATATGTGATCAGGATAATCTCGGTGGATAAATATTCATTATTCAGAAAATTTCTACATGGTATCAGAGCCTATTGGAGCAGAGATTGATCATCACAGTGATTACAAACTTATTTCGGTAGACAGAGTCTGCATGCGGGCCAGGTAGCCTCTGGATCCATCCTTTCCTTTGAAAGGTGATACATCCAGTAAATGCCCCTGCAGTCGATATTTGTGCTAGAAATAATTTTTTCTCACAGATCAAGAGCGGTTGAGCTTTGAGCTTGGAATTCAAATTTTGCAGCAGTTTGTTTTCTTGGTGCCGGAGTTGAAAATGTCTTTCAACGGTTTGCGACTCGAATATGCTCTTGAAGGCAGTTCGAATTATGTTGCATGGAAGGATCGCATGGAGGCAGTATTAGAAGATAATGGACTGAAGGAGTTCGTAGATATGGATTTCCAAAAGCCCACTGATCCTGCTGAAGTCGAAGCTTGGCAAAAGAAGATGGCGAAATGTCGAAGGATTCTGTTGGAGGGCGTTAAGGATCACATTGTATCCAGCCTGCATGGAAAAGCTTCTCCATATTTAATGTGGAAAGCATTGACAGATATATTCCAGAGTAAGAGCGACCAAAGGAAGCTAGCACTCAAAGATAAGCTCAGAAACATCAAGATGGAGAAAGGCGACAGTATCGCCAAATACCTCACGAAGTTCACTCAATGCAGAGATGAGCTGGGAAGTGTGGGGGTGACTGTCGAAGATGAGGACATGGTCGAACTGGCTCTCCTTGGTCTTCCGAAGGCTTGGCACTCATATCAAGATAGTGTCAATGGTCGGGAGAAGCTGCCGGGATGGGAGCGCCTTTGGGCGGATCTCATGCGGGAGGAGATAAGGAGGACTACTCGAGATGGATCTTCGCAGAGTGCTGCGATGAAGAGAAATTGAACTTTGGGCTGCCATGAGGAAAAGTAAGAAGGCTTGGGTCACAGTGCAGCGGCAAGCAGGGTTATGTCCAAGGTGAAGTGTTTTCACTGTCACCAGCACTGACACTATGCCACAAATTGTCCGCAGAAGAAGAAAAATAAGAAGGCTGCTGGATCTGCAGTGGGAGAGGCATTGGCTTCTCAATTTGAACTAGATTTTTCACTGATCGCATGCTTGGTTTCAAGTGTGGCGGGATCATTTTGGTTCTTGGACAGTGGTGCGTCATTTCACATGACCAGAGATCGAGATCTGTTTTCAGATCTGGAGGAAAAAGATCTTGGAGTGCACATCGAGATGGGCGATGATGGTAGATACAGTGCGACTGGTATCGATATCATTTCCTTTGAGAGGGAGTCTGGTAAACCTTTCATATTGAAGGAAGTTTTGCATGTTCCAGGATTGATGAAGAACCTGATCTCTGTGGCGATGTTGGAAGACAAGGGGTATGATGTGGTCTTCAGCAAAGGAAAAGCCTTCCTGCGCAGTAAGACTACTGGTGAGACCCGGAAGATAGGGGTTCGAGTCAAGAACCTTTATCAGTTGCAAGTAGATGGCTACGCAGCAATGGCATGCAAGGCGGGAGAAGTGGTGAGCCGGGATGATGAGGGCGAACTGTGGCATAGGAGATTGGGCCACCTTCACCATGGAGCCTTGAAGATCCTGCAGCAGATTTCTATTGGGCTTCCTAAGGGCACTCTTGCGCAGTCAGATCAGTGCAAGGGGTGTACCTTGGGGAAGTATGTGAAAGCCACCTTTCACGAGAAGGATAGTCGCGCCACGACGATCCTTGAGAGAGTTCACACAGACGTGTGTGGTCCTTTCTCGGTAGCTTCGACAGCAAAGCACAAGTACTATGTGATCTTTGTTGATGATTTCTCTCGGAAGTGCTGGATCTTCTTCATGCAGAAGAAGAGAGAGACATTTTCTAAGTTCTGTGAATTCAAGGCGCTGGTAGAGAAGGAATCGGGGAAGCATGTGAAGGCTCTTAGGAGCGACAATGGTGGTGAATTCATCTCGGATGAATTCAAAGAATTTTGCAACACAGAAGGGATTCGGAGAGAGCTCATCGCACCCCATAACCCACAGCAGAACGGGGTGGCTGAGCGAAAGAACAGAACGATTGTGGGTGCTGCACGGGTGATGTTGCATGATCAGGGCCTACCCCTTCACTTGTGGGTTGAGGCATGCAATACAACAGTGTATGTGTAGAACCGTTGTCCTCACAAGGTTCTTGGCATGAGTACACCGGAGGAGGCGTTTTCTGGCAAGAGGCCTGATATTTCTCATCTGAGAATTTTTGGCTCACCTGTCTACATGCATGTGACGAAGGATGCCAGAAAGAAGCTAGATCCGACCACAGAGGTTGGAATATTTGTGGGGTACACTGATACACCTCACAACTATCGGGTGTATTTGTCAGACAGTCGCAAGACTGTTTTGCGACGGGATATCAAGTTTCAGGAGGAGAAAGCCATGCAGTGTTCGCTTGAGAGGGAGCTACACTTGCATGCAGATGAGGAGCTGTTAGTTCCTAAGGAGGAGCTTCCGGATGTGGATCAGCCACAAGAAGAGGTTCAGGAGGTGGAAGAAACCACCCATGCAGCGCCAACCATCAGAGGGCGCATGCGCACTACAGAAGCTGAGCGACTGGCTCGAGATGCAGAGAAGGTTGTAGGACCACCTACAGCACAGCGCAGACAGAGGCAGTCACCGGATCGGTACACTGGATACATGCCTCTTGTGAGTCAATGTGTCATGACGGAGCCATCCTCTTTTGAGGAAGCTGTGGAGGAACCCGCATGGGTTGATGCCATGATCGAAGAATATGATTCGATCGTCAGGAACAGTGCATGGGAAATTGTCCCAAGACCGGAGGGGAAATCAGTGGTGGGTTCGCGATGGATCTACAAAATGAAGCAGGCGGCTGACGGGAGTGTGGAGAAGTACAAGGCGAGATTTGTCGCCCGTGGCTTCTCACAGATCGAGGGGATCGATTATGAGGAGACTTTTGCACCTGTCGCAAGGTACTCTTCCATACGGACGATCCTTGCTCTCTCAGCGTAGATGGGATGGCACATCCATCAGATGGATGTGAAGACTGCGTTCCTCAACGGAGTCATTGAGGAGGAGGTGTACATAGAGCAACCTAAAGGTTTCGAGATCTTCAGCAGTGAGTCGCATGTGTGCCGACTCAAGAGAGCACTATACGGGCTGAAGCAAGCACCTCGTGCTTGGTACACTCGGATAGAAAGCTACTTTACCTGGCTTGGATTCTCCAAGAGTGAGGCGGATCCTAACTTGTACCAAATAGTGGTGGAGGGGAAGCTGTTGATCATCGTACTGTATGTAGATGATCTGATTTTGACTGGCGATGAGCAGTTGATACTTTCATGCAAGGAGGATCTTGCACGAGAGTTTGAGATGAAGGACCTGGGCATCCTTCATTATTTCCTGGGATTGGAGATTTGGCAACGCAGTGGAGGACTGTTTGTTTCTCAGGGCAAGTATGCCCGGGAGATTCTGGAGAGGTTCAACATGCAAGGCTGCAAGCCTGTTGACACTCCTCTTCCTGGTGGTTGGATGAAGGAGGATGCTACTTCAGCGGAGGTAGTGGATGCCACTGTCTATCGACAGTTGGTGGGGTCGCTTATGTATCTGGTCAATACATGACCCGATATATGCTATGCTGTTAACCAGCTTCGCAAGCTATGGTTAAGCCTACCAAGCTCTTCTGGAAGGTAGGCAAGCATGTATTGTGTTATCTAAGTGGCAGTGAATGGGTCTGTAGTGCAGACGGATGGACGAAGCTTTAAGAAGCTGCGGTGCGGTTGGGCGGGGAGCGGGACCGGAAGAGCACATATGGAGGAGTTTTAAGCATTGGGTCGACAGCAGTTTCCTGGTACAGCAGGAAGCAGAGATCCGTGGCACTTAGTTCAGCAGAGGCCGAGTACATGGCAGCAAGCTTGGCTGCATGCGAGGCTATTTGGATGAGGAAGATCCTCGTTGGATTGTTCGGGTTGCACTTGGAGCCTACAGTGATTTATTGTGATAACCAGAGTTGCATTAAACTCTCAGCTAATCCAGTATTTCATGATAGATCCAAACACATGGACATCAGGTACCATCATATCAGAGATTGTGTTCAGGGGAGAATCATGATGCTTTCATATGTTCCCATGGAGGATCAGGATGCTGACATCTTCACGAAGGCGCTCACCAGGAGCAAGTTCAAATTCCACAGAGGTAGGATAGGGGTTGTAGATAATCCATATCTTGCTGAGAGGGAGTGTTGAAAATTCAGCAAGATGATGGAGCTTAGTGAAATGAAGTCGCCTTCACTAAGTGGGCCCGCAGGCTATTTTTGGCGCAAAGTCTATTTTTAGACTATGTCTATTTTTAGACATATGGAGCATGGTCCAGGGGTTGCAGTATGTTATTCTTGGAGTATTAGTCATGTTGGTAAAAATATATGGACCTCTATTTTTTAGACATTTAGGTCGAAGTCTATTTTTAGACTGCCTATCCTAAAAATAGAAAAGTCAAATATTATTTACCCTTAAAAATATTTGGACTCTAAACTTCAATTTACTCTCTTGGAGCACATCAGTTCGAGCTACAGAAGTGGCTCATGCATATGAAAGAGGAATTACGCTATTCCTAGGGGTTTGGTGAGCTCATGCATGGTTGACTTCAGTTAGGACTTCAGTGGCAGAAGTTTGGTGGAGTTGATGAGACAGTTGGTGGAGGTGTGTTCGGTTTAACTTAGTTGAACTAGTTGAGATTAGTTTAACTAGCTAATCAACTAGTAATGAGTGGAGTGAATTAAATATTATTTAATTCACTAATTATCAACTCATTATTCAACTCAAGAACACATCAGTTCACTACAGTGCATGGACAGTTCAGTGGAGACCAGTGAAAGAGGTAGATGAAAGGGTTGAGATAGCTATCAGTTGTGACATGAGTTGTGCATGAGATTTGCACCACACTTGGAGGAAATTTCCCATGAGGATTGCGCTGTCAAGCCAAGGAGATTCGAACCTTGGATCTCTCATTAGACCAGCCTTGATTGCACAATAGAGGCAGGCAATTAGTGGATGAGTTTTGAACCTGTGACTTGTTCAAAACCAAGCTAGTTTGTGTGTAACTTTATGAGATAGTACTGAGTACTTGTGAGGAGTATTGTGCTATGTACTGTTACATGTTCTCTCCATTATAATATACACAATAGTTGAGGGGTTTTCAGCTATAAGCTTTCCCCATACATACTGTGTAATGTGTGTGATGTTTTGATGATCTTTTGATCGCATACCGTTTGTTTTATTTCCGCATGTGTGATGATCTAAGTGGAAAAGATTATGTGTTGCATATGAATTCGAATTGATATGTGATCAGGATAATCTCGGTGGATAAATCTTCATTATTCAGCAAATTTCTACACTTCTTAAGAGTTTTACTAGCACTAGTTGAAGACATGCCCCCAACCTGACTCTCAGAAGCCAAAGGCAACGACGGACGACCATTGGACCATGCTTCGAGCACCTTGGGGATGCCAGGGAAATCTCAAAGAAGATGGTCTCCCGTGCACAACATGCCAAGGAACTTGACTTTCCGCAGAGGGTTGGAGGGTTTATCAAGAGGAGACTTCTTAGGCGCAATAGCCGCAGAGCTAGCCTCTCCTTTATCTAACTTCTTCTTCTTTTTCTTCTTCTTCTTCTTCTTAGCCACCTAGTTACTCGAATCCATACTTTCACCAGGTGAAGTAGAAGAGGAGGACGCAGAAACAGGCAAAGAAGGGGAGATGTCCATCTTGGAATCAACATGACGTTTTTCAGGCGGAGGAACTGATTGAACAGTAGCTGAGACATTCGGGACTACAGAGGTTGAGAAAAACCAAACAGGCAACCCAACAGTTAACCCAGGAGGGGACAACGTTGCCATATAAGGAGCACCAACATTTCCAAAAGGAGGAAAATGACTAGGATTCCCATCGGAGGGGATTCCTTGGTTGGTGAACTCTGGAAAAGTTGCCATCAACAACTCAAAACCGCACACGGGCTAAAAACCAAGGCACACAATCAAACGGCCAACAAGCAAATTCTAACAGGGCGTGTGATCATAGGTGATTTATTTTACCACATTGAAACTTAGAAACTTCACTGTTTCATGTTTTAAG
This sequence comes from Pinus albicaulis, assembly GCA_034641835.2. Classification (NCBI taxonomy): domain Eukaryota; kingdom Viridiplantae; phylum Streptophyta; class Pinopsida; order Pinales; family Pinaceae; genus Pinus; species Pinus albicaulis. The sequence goes on along the minus strand of CM076584.1, from coordinate 863,317,336 downwards.
AGTCGAGAAACGGATGAAAGATGACTCTATCTCTTTCAGTTTTGAAGCAAGTGTGAAAGGACAAGCACTTGGTGATCTTTTCAAATTTAAGGAGTCAGATAAGATCAAAATGACTGCTCAGGAATGCTAGGCAAAGGGTGTACCAAATAACCGTGAACTGCAATATACACCTTGGTTTCTAAAATGAAAGATAAATCAACCAAGGACTTGACGTATGTGCAGGAAATATCCCCGAATGCTGTGTCCAATGTATCACGGGTATAGGGTGGCAGACTCAGCTTCCTATGGATAGAGGAAAGAAACCTAGTGGGGTCTCCCTTTATATACGCGACGGTACGGGGAGCACAAGTCCGTACTAGTGCTGTCTAAAGCCAAGAGGCGAACGACAGCTACTAGGTTTAACGACACCAGAACACGTCTCTAGCCTAGACCTATAAATATTTTGTTAATGTTTCAATGCTTCCTTAGGTTAATTGAATAAATTTTAATGTTTATCTTCAATTATGTTTCAGTTTTCAGGCCCTAGCGAGTGTTATGTGAAAATCTCCTATATGCAGCTATATGAAAAAAGAAAACTTTTAATTCGATGAATGCTATCTAGTTTAGGTAAGAGTTTCAAACAATGATGCAACAAACAACAACACTGTAAACGAAATTTTTCCAAACTAGATGACTTTCACCATCCAAAAGTAATTTTAAACATTCAACGATGTGAATAATGCAATGTAATCTATGCAAAATCCTCTTTTTTTTTCCCGAAAACTATGCAATTGTAATCTATGCACAATTTCCCTTTCTTTTCAAATGATAAGAATGCACTCAATGCATTTTTCGATGAAATGAGAATCTACTTAATGCATGATTTTAATGAAAGAGAATGCACTCAAAGTGATTTTTAGCTTTCAATCATTAAACAATGTGATCTAAGTTCAATGATAAATCTCAAAAAATACTTTTCAATGCAATGTGATCTAATGCAAAGTTAACAAAAAGAACACTTTGAGACGAAAACTAAATAAATGCAAATCTTCTTAATGAAGGATGAATTCAAAAGAGATGTAAACAAACACTAAAAATGTAATCGTTGTTTTAAACACTTTGTAACGAAATCCCTCAAAAGGCGACAAGACATATGAGGTCAAACACAAAGAGGACTTCCAAATCAAGAGATCAAAACAAGGCATTCATTCCCTTTTACATCAAACAATCATGGAAAGAAGACATTTCAAACAATGAGCAATGTGATCTATGCTCATACAATGAAAAGACTGGAAGGGAAAGACACATTGGTGAAGGATTTAGGGAAAAAGTATCAATTTTCATACACCCTGAAATTGGCAGGACTTTATCATTGACAACTAGCGCCAATCTGGGGCGACTTGCTCACTAAAAACTAGCGCCAATCGCCAATTGGCGCGGGTTGCTAACTGAAAACAAGCGCCAACGCCTGAAAATGAAAAAACAAAGAATTTCTCCCAACCAAGACCAGACTCACCACTTCAAGCAAAATCTCCAAGACTCAAATGAACCATATAATCTAGGCTCAAAGCGAGACAAAGTGGAATTTGAATGAAGAAGAAACCAATCACTCAAATAGCGCAATAAAATGATAAACAACCGCTAAACGAATGTAGAGGAGAAATCAAAAGGTTGACTAAACAAATAGAAACCAAAAACTCCCAAGGGAGGCTCGAAACACAAGAGCACCTAGATGCCCTAGGGCTAGAATGTGAAATCGATGGAAACGAGCAAACAACCAAAGGACGAAGGTCACAGCCAGTCAAACAAGGCTCCAGAACACTCAAGCAGTCCAAAAAACAAGACCAAACACATTGATCAAGCTCAGGAAGCTCAGAACAGAGCAAACCCTAGTACCTCACAGGATTGGTGCGACTGTGAGGCTAAAACTAGTGCCATAAATGAATTGGCACGGGTGATACACTAGCAGCCTACGCCAATGGGTGCGACTGTCAGGCTGTAAAGCGCGCCAATCGAGTTTTCTTAGGAAAAAATAAAAATAGGCAATCCAACAAGCAAACTAGTGATGATCAAGCTAACCAAAAGCCAAAATCACAAAAAGAGCAAGCCAAAAGAGCCAAAAAAGCAAGCAGAATCGAGAAACAATCGAAAAGACAAGACAATACTCCAAGTGTTCAGTTAATAAACTAAATCGAAGATTGACTGAAGCAGCTTTGATCTACTTCGCTAATGCAGAGCAATAGCGTTTCGAAGGCTATCTGGCTAACTTCAGGCTCTGTCTGTAGCTTACAAAGCAGAACAACAACAAGCTAGATGATCCCCAGCAGAGTCGCCAATTTTTTGTGGAGGTAAATCCCCTCTGCGGACAGAGGCGATCCCTACTAGCCCAGATCGGGTCTAGCAACAATTGTCACACGCTATAGTGTAGGTTCCTAATTTTAAATAAACCAACTAGCGATGAAGGCTTACCTGGAATCCAACGATGTCGCTTGTAGAGAAAGTAGCGCTCCCATTCCTTAGCTCTGACAGATCACAATCCTCACGATCTCCGTGATCGGACACCTGCACATGTAAGAAACAAAACAAGCACAAGCATAAAATCCAGTACATACAACTATATGTCAGTTAGAGAAGACATAACTCATGATCATCATCAAGAACAAGAGTGGAACCATAACCAATAGTCGCTTATCATTAATTCATCAAAGGAAGAATACAACCATAGCTCTGACGCTGAATTCTCCTTCGGAGGGTCGTCAGCAGAACATGTCTCGATAAAGCCTGTCAGGGATGGGACAAGCCTCTCTCTCCGGATGTCTCGACAATAATCTCCTTGCTTGGATTTGGCCTTAAGGGAATGAATCAAGGCTCTTGTAGCATTAGGCTCTTGGGAACTTGGAGACTAGCTTGCAAAGGGAATGAGTAAGCTTTTATAGATGGAGGAAGGGGATTTGGGATCCCTATAATCATGGGATTGGCCCTATCCTCAAGGAAGCTTCCATGAGAGGTGGCAAACCACTTCCTCTACATGGAGAGCTGGTTGCTTCCTTTGATTGGAGTCGATTCATAGGATACCGCCTTCCGTCTTATGTGCCTTTCGAGATAACAGTACAGGCCTTTGGTCTGGTCATACCCATCACCATTATAGACGAAGGCGCATCTGTTAGTGTTCTATCCTCAACTACTTGGAAAGCTTTCGGTTCACCGCCGCTTATGCCTGTTATGCAGAATCTGTTGGAATTTAACAGAAGAACTAGTCAACCCTTAGGGATCCTTCCAAGGTTACCTGTTACTTTGGGAGGTAAAATTGTCCACATGGACATGATGGTTATTCTAGGCCCCTTGGATTTCAATCCACTTTTGGGGCGTGATTACACCTATGCCATGGGAGCGCTTGTCTCCTCCCTTTTTCGTGTGGTTTGTTTTCCACATGAAGGACGGATCGTGACCATTGATCAGCTTTCGTTCTTTGGTCCTGATGTGGCAACTGGACCTCCATCACCCCTTCCTAGTTTTTATACACCCATTGTATCTTCCCCACCGCAGGTCAACTATGTGGCTACCTACTCCATGCATGTACTCAGTGATAGTGCCATTGTGCATCAGGTGCTGGGGGAATTGGGTCCTGACTTCCAGGATGTTTTCTTTCCATCAAGAGTGGAAATATTGGAAGTAATGAATTCTTGTTCATTATGATGAGGTCGTTGGAGCATGTTTCGTTTTCCTTTGTCAAGCTCCTTAAAAAACGAAACAAGCTCATCGGAGCATAGTTCGTTTTCTTGTGTCAAGCTCCTTAAAAAATGAAACAAGATGGTCGGAGCATAGTTCATTTTCTTGTGTCAAGCTCCTTAAACCATGAAACAAAGTGTCCTGAGGATAGTTCTTTTAATGTGTCAACCTCGTTAAAATAATGAAACACGTTCTTGGTCAATTCAAGTCTTTGATCAGATCTCCTAAAATCCCAGTCGAGTCTTTCTCTTGGTCTCGTAACTTGAACCTTCACTCCATCTGCCTTTCATATGGATTGAAGCTTGGGGGGCGTGTACCTCGAATTGAGTCACCATGCTGGGGGGCATGCTTAATTTTTCAAGCATATTTTGTTTCCATTTCAAGCTTGTGTAAAAATGAAACCGGTTTCAAGCATAGTTTATCTTTGTTTCAAGCTTGTGTAAAAATGAAACCAAATTCAAGCAGAGTTTCCTGATTTCAAGCTTGTGTAAAAATGAAACCTTTCCCATTTTTACCTCTTGTGATTGCCATTTTATCAGCTTGTCTTTGCCAGATGAGCCTTGGTTTTCTCATTCCATCGTCACTATCTGCTTGGCCGATCATATGCCTTCACTTGGTTGTTTTACCCATTCCTAAGGAACCGCTGCGATGAGTGGTCTTGTTAGCCAGTATACGTTTACCCCTTTTTCAGGCTGGGATAGATTATTTACAAAAAAGGAATACCCTAGCCTATCGTGACTAGGAGGTTTTCTCAGACATAGTTTTCTACCTTTTCAGATCTGAGGAACTATTTACGAAAAGGGACCTTTGGAGTTTACTTTTCTGCTGTCTTTTCAAACTCTCTAAATATGAAAAGATGCTGAGTTCTTCCTTTGTTAGACTCGTTAAACCCTGATGACATTGGATTCAGTCATAATGAGGGTATTCGAGTTCCTCCTTCCTAGGGCTCGTTAAATGTACTAGGATGGGCTTATACAGCAAGCGTATGGTATCCTCTTCAAGCCTGTGTAAAAATAAAGAGGTACTCACCAGGAATGGTGGGGAAAATGGAACCAACATCATTTTCGTGTCGACAGTATGTCGCTCTTGAACATGGCACTTGTCTGCATTCGTGTCGGGTTGGGGACATCTCATCTCATTTTTTCACTAGCTTCCGGGGGTTTGGGTGATCCCTTTTGACCTCTCATTCGCTCTTTGCTTCATTGCCATGACCTCTGATCTATTGATGTCAAATACTGTCAAACTCACTGTCGTGCCACCATATGTTCCAGAGAAGTTGACCTCTACAAGTATCAACCTTCCTTTGATTCTCATTTGATCGTGATTCACAAAAACATTATGTTCCTCCATCACACGTCGATGATGTGGGAAACACTATGGCCCACCTTCGATCAAGGTCACTTCATGTCGACTTCAGCTCATTATCCAGGAAGCTGATCTAGAGACTCCCTTCTGGTACCTTGGAGCCTGCATGCCTCAATGGCAGGTTCTTCGCATTCGACGTGAGGTTTTCATCACCGGCCTCTGATCGAGTGATTCTGTGGGTGTTCGACGTCAGCTCATTGTTCACATGCCGTAGATTGTACCTGTAGTACCTTGAGGACCATTGGCATTAATGGTGGTACCTCTCACGTCTATTAACAACTTTCATCATTGGCTGGTAATCAGACGATGTTCTTGCATGTTTGACTTCAGCTCACTTATTCGCATGCTTGAACTTGTACTTTGTTCGGGTCGAGATGGAGCGCAAGACCCTGGATTCTGCCTATTATAATCCAGGCTATGATTTTGTGGATTATTATGATTAGTTACATGACTCACTGACTGGATGGCTGTGACCATACCTGAGTCTATTTATCGATCCTCACTGGATGGCTGAGTCCATGCCTCGGATTTGGATTATTAGATACTCTGTTATGGATGGCTGCACCCATACCACATATATATCATGTATTTGAGATATCAGTTGTACTTCTCTATGCAGGTTTTCCGACGGCGGTATTTTTAGTTGGACACGTTCTCGTAAAGAATTTCACCCCTCTCTCTCTTCGAGCCTCACGCTTTAGGGGGCATCTGTTACACAACAATTTGTCACCGTCCTTGCAATTCCCCATCCCGCACATTGGAGGGCTCATTCCGTGACCTATGAGCAGTGACATGACTTGAAACCTCTTTCATGACATTCCTCTAAACATTAGCTTTCATTTCCCTGAAGACACCTCCTTGTGAAAAACCCTAAAATGGCCTTTTCATCATTGGCGCGACTAGCCAGTGTTATACCCGCACCAATGGAGGAAATCATTCAAATAGGGCGCGCCAATTAGCGCTCTGTCTCAGAGTCACACTCGCGCCAACCATTTTAAGGAGTGTTTTTTAAAAATAAATGGCGGAAGTTTCGTCCTAACTAATCCATAAACTGGCATCTAATTCGAGTTGGGAGGTTTGGCTCTAGATCTCCAAGTAGAGGAAGTGGTTTGCCACCTCTCATGGAAGCTTCCTTGAGGATAGGGCCAATCCCATGATTATAGGGATCCAAACTCCCCTTCCTCCATCTATAAAAGCTTTCTCGTTCCATTTGCAAGCTAGTCTCCAAGTTCCCAAGAGCCTAATGCTGCAAGAGCCTTGATTCATTCCCTTAAGGCCAAATCCAAGCAAGGAGATTATTGTCGAGACATTTGGAGAGAGAGGCTTGTCCCATCCCTGACAGGCTTTATCGAGACACGTTCTGCTAATGACCCTCCGAAGGAGAATTCAACGTCAGAGCTATGGTTGTATTCTTCCTTTGATGAATTAATGATAAGCGACTATTGGTTATGGTTCCACTCTTGTTCTTGATGATGATCATGATTTATGTCTTCTCTGACTGGCATATAGTTGTATGTACTGGATTTTACGCTTGCATTTGTTTTGTTTCTTGCGTGTGCAGGTGTCCGATCACGGAGATTGTGAGGATTGTGATTTGCCGGAGCTAAGGAACGGGAGCGCTACTTTCTCTACAAGTGACAGCATTGGATTCCAGGTAAGCCTTCATCGCTAGTTGGTTTATTTTCAATTAGGAACTTACACTATAGCGTGTGACGATTTTTGCTAGACCTGATCTGGGCTAGTAGGGATCGCCTCTATCCGTAGAGGGGATTTACCTCCACAACAGGTGGCTTGATTATCAATTTAGGAATAGCAGTAGGTGGTACTGATTCTGTAGATGGACACATTGTCAAGGTAGTAGGTTTATTAGTGGCCTGACTACCATAATCTTTATTATGCATTGAAACCAAAATATATGTTGAAGGTTTTGTGACAGATAACATTAACACTTGGGAACTAGGAGCTGGATCCATAGAAACCATGTTTGTGTCCTGATTTGGAAATGGGACTATCAACACAGCTGACATATGAGAATTTTTGATGATTTTTGAGACTTCAGCGCGGTGAGGACAATCGCTAACAATGTGTTCCTCATTACAGATTATGCATGGATAACGAGGTTTCTAAGGTCCAGACGGTTGATCAGATTATCTTTCATGTGGGCTAGAAGTTTTCTTTTTCTTAGATTTCCCCTTTTTCTTACTGCCTGGTTGCTTGTCACCTTTTCCTTTGTCAAATGACATGGCATTAATTTTGGAAGTAAGATCAGGATCAGATGCAATAGTGTGTTGTGTGCTTGCAGTTCCTATCAAGCCTTCTCCAGCATGATAATCCTTTAATTGAGGAAGAACATTGAAACTATATCTTAGCGCGTTAGGAATTGTTTCATAGAGCGTGCCAGACTGAGTATAAATCAAGTCTAAATATTGGGCATGAGCGATAACTTTCTCTTTTGTGACGATGCCACACTTAGCCATATCCTCAATTATAGATGGTAATAGGGACTTAATGAACCATTCAGCAAGGATCTGATCCGGAACAAAGGTCTTAACCATTCGATGACGACGACGCCGCCCATGAATATGATCAGAGATGTGAGTAGCATTAGTTTGTTTGAAATTGGTCAAGAGTTCCATTCTAGTTTCATATCTGATAGGTAACTGGAAATGAGTCAAAAATACAGTAGCTAGGGTTGTGAAATTATCAAAAGAAGCTCTAGGTAATTCAATGTATCATTTTGCAGCCAGACCTGTGAGCGTACGCTGGAAAAGACGTAGTCGAATAGAATCATCATTCAAGGAATTTGATGAACACCATAAATGATAAGTCATAACATGAGTCGATGAATATTCTCCAGGGTTTCCATTGAACTTAGGAATATCATAGGGTAATTTGTGAGGTATCATCGGCCACCAAAGGAGCATGGTTGATTGGATCATTGGTTAACCGATTTAAATCTGGTAACTCTAAAGTTGCAACAAGAGGCAATTGTCTATTAAGGTCAGGTTGAGCATAGCTAGGGTAAGATGGAATTTCTTAAGAAATAGGCCTTTGAGCACCAGCATAAGGAATCTGATGGTGGTAACCTAGATAGGGGTTATTTTGCATAGAAAATGCTTGAGGATTCCATTGACCAAAACCTGGATATGATACTTGTTGAAAATAATTTTGAGGCATTTGCGCATGTGGCTGCAAAGGGGTCTGTCCACCAATGTTATAACCCAAATTAGGATAAATTTTATTCAATTGATATGTATAACCAAGTTGTGGTTGTGACATCCCATAAAATGGTAGAGCAGCTTGTGAATAAATGATTCCAGATATAGGTTGTTGTAAATTAACTAAAATATTTGGAGTCTGTGGACCCAACATTTGATGGTATTGAGTTGAAGGACCCATTTGATAACACTGATGTACAACATTTTGATTCTATAATAGGGGTAAATATGTATTAACAAGTGGTAATGAAGTGGGTGTAACAGGTTGAACTAGTTGATACGAGTGTACAACTGTTTGTGGTTGGATAGGCAGAGTGGGCTACCATGAAAATAATTCATTTCAACATTAGATTGACCAACAAGTTACAGAGTACTGTCATATTGGGTGACCAAAGGTTGCCCCATAGCATGAGGAGTATAATAAGACGAAAAATATTTCTCTCCAAATGTTGGGAGTCCAGTTGATATGGTACTTGAAGGAATTGACCCAGAAGGACCTACTTGATATTGCCCTAAAGATGTGTATAATGAATCAATTCATTCAGTACTTACGATAGGATTACCAGTTAAAATACCAAAAGATGACATTGGTAAATTCCATGGATTTTAAGATGCACCAGAGAAAATTCCAAATAATTATTTGTAATCTGATGGGACCATAGGGCCACCATGAAAATATGACTCTGGTGAATTTTTGAACATCGATGGGGTAGCTAGGGTAGGATTTCACGTAATTGGAACAACTGGCCCAACCGAAGATGCTGGTTCAGTCATGGTTACTTGACCAAATGTATACCCCTTTAAATTGACGGGAATTTGAAAAGGAGCAGGATCAACAAAAGCAAATGGTGTCGATTGAGAAAAATACTCGTACAAGTAAAGGTCCTCCCCAAAATGGGTTGGATTTAAAGGTGTATCGTCTTGTGGGATTTCTTCAATCGCAATTAAACCAGGTGGAAGTATTCACCATAACGCCCAAAGTATATTTCAGGTGTTTGACTGTGTGATATAGGAGATTCAATAGCTACATAAATTTGTGGGATGACCAAGGTAGGAACAACTTCCGGTTGTTTGACGTCAGGATTCAGATGTTCTAGCAAAGAAGAGACAGGATCTGGATCAATTTTTGGTTGAACAAAGTCAGGTCCAGGAGGTATGGTCTCACTGATTGGATGGATCGTGACCACGGGTAGCTGTGAAGACTCCATTTCGACAATAGTAGACGAGCCAGTATGTGTAGAAACAACTTGAGCTAACTCTGGTTTATTGGAAAATGATGTTTCACCAGAGGTATAGATTGTACTTGATTCAGCAGATCGTGATCGCCTTCGCCTACCAGAAGTAACTTCTGGTGGTAAAGGTGGTTTTAACGCAACTCTACATGAACGACGGGGGAAAGGATTTTGTTCTTCCATGATTACTGATTAATTTTAACCAAAAACAAATAAAAATAAATAAAAGGGTAGTTCTAGGAAAAAGGGTTTACCAAGAAACTATGAACTACAGAAAAACTCCTGGTGAACCAAGAAGTATGGGCAGGAAATCTCCCCGAATGCTGTGTTCGGTGCATCAAAATTTACAAGGCGATCGACTTGGTTCACTATGGATGGATAACACCTAAAATTTTTCCTCGCAAATATACCCAACGTGGAGGCTTGAGTCTGTATTAGCGTTTTCTGATGCGAAACCGCATATTGAGAGCACCCCTTTATACTTATCATACTGTAACACCTCTCGATATACCTAAAAGTACGTGGACGAGCTACGATATACTTATGTACGTGGAGTGAGGTATCACACTCGGAATGTATCGCAAACAAGTTAATGATAGCCGCTATGTTTTACGATGCCAGAACACGTCTCTAGCCTAGAACTTATAAATGTTACGTTATGGTTCCAATGCTTTGTTAGGTAAATTGAGATTAATTTTATGTTGATCTTGCTTAACAATTTTCCTTTCAAAGGTTCAACGTCATGATGTATTGGAAAATTCCTAAAATGCAACTAGGAATGATAAGCAACCTTTCACTTTTAGTTTTTCAATGAAAATCCTAGCTACTAGAGGGAAAGAGCAATCAATTTGTGAGCAAACAAATCAGAAAACACAAACTAAATGCAGATTTCCTAATTGTTCCTTTTTGCAAAACACACAAAAATCCTACATGCAAATGCATATTTTTCTTTTCAGTTCCTTTAATTTTATGAATGCAGAAAAGAATCTAAGTGCACTAAATCAACAAAAATCAAATGCCTTTTACTTTTGAGAAATGAGGAATACAAACAACAATTTCTCTTTTGAAGGAAAAATGAGGAATGAAACAACAATTTCTCCTATCAGGAAATGAATATTTTACGACAATTTCCTTTTTCAAAAGAAAATGGATCTAATGTGACAATAGAAATACTTTGAAATAAACTTGCTAATGATTAAGAAAAATGCTTTAAACAAACATTGAATAGATTTTCTTTCAAAGGAGGAAGAAATATATAGATTCTCTGGTCAATATGAGGTTCAAACTTTTCAAAAAACAACATAAAACAAACTGAATCAACTTGCAAAGACAAATTTAAGGGAATCTGGATGGTTTTAGGAGGCAATGCAGTCTCTAAGGGGAGACGGTGCTCTGCAATGCAGGCCTGAAAGGGAGACAGTGTTATGCAAAGCACTGTGTCCTGTCCAAGAGTGTGTTGGGCACAATGTATAAGGAAAAACACAATTGTTTAACACACTTCTTTTGCAAATTAATATTTCAAAAAGTTTTATCTTTGTGAATAACAACTACTGGGTGGATAAACAAAGCAAATCAGAGGCTAAATCACCTAGATCTAAGAGAAATTCTCTCCATCAGAGTCACCAATTTGTTGGAAAGAATTGTGAATTACAGATAAAACACGCTTCCCTAAACAGGTGATAGTCTAGAACAACATATTAAATACTATATGACTACTTCTCCTAACTCAAAACAAACACACATAAAGGATTAGAGGCTTACTTGTAATCCAAGCGCTTCTAAATGGCTCCTTATGTCACTTCCATTGTAGCTTCAAATTCAAGTGGTTTGTGTGAAATAGTTTCTGCAAGAAAGAACACTAAAACAACAGAAGATAGCAATAATAGAGATGTCTATTCAAGTTAGTTAGCTAAATTAGTAAATCATAAACCATATACATCAACTAAGATCTTACAATATGGAAAATCAAATCCAATACAGATGCATATAGGGAAAAGTGAGTTGTATTCTTTATTGATGATAGAAGGAGAGGTTACAACCTAGTGACTGATTTGAAGTGACCCTTCCAGAAACATCCCTAGCCCCATCACAATATAAATCTCTCCAGCAGCTGTTACACAAATCTAACTAAATTGAAAATCCACCAGCGTTGCTCTACTCAAATTCTTCCTTCTCAAACACTCAAATATGTGCTCAATTTATAGAGAGGTTGAAGGTTGTTTTGCAATCAATGACTTTCCAATAATATGCAAGACATGTTCCCAATATTTTAGATGTCAAATGGACACTTGGATTCGAAGCTTGATGCATGTGAGCTCTTCTAGAAGGAATTGGCCAAGTGGAGATTCTAGAACAATGAGAATTGCGCTCCCAATGTGACCAATGCACCTGTGAATGTCAGGAAGTGCTTTGCAGAGCAGCCTTACATGGGGCTACCTGCAAATGCAACGCACTTAGTCCCCTTAGAGTCGGCATTGGTGAGCTCTCATATGCTATATAATAAACTTCAAACCTTGGAAACCTTTTCTTGATGAAAGTCATGCTTGATTTGTCTTGTTCTTGTCTTAGGGCATGTAGCAACTTGAAATGATAGGGAATGATATACCATTAGTATTGGTCTTGGAGATGATGCCTAGTTAACCAGGTCATTGGGAATGATGCCCAAATTGACCTATAACAAAATAGATCTTAAATGCATTATGCACTAGAGTGCATGGAACCAACCGTTTTCAATTGGGCTGAAGTTGTACTCTCTCAAATGAAAGAACAACTTAGCAAGGCAAAGGGAGGAAGGAAGAAAAATTTTAACTATGGTTTGATCCTCATTTATTTTTCCTTAGAGTGGATTCCATTGATGCAGCCTCAACATGTGACACTGGGTATATCTAACCCTAGAGATCCAAGGATGCAGAGATGGGTAGAACTGATGGATAGAAATGCTGGTCAATCGATCATCATATTCTCGACTTCATTCTTCATTTGTTTCAGGCGACATATTATCGCCATCAATGACTATGCATATGCATGTATCAACTTCCGAGGAGATCCAGATTTAGTTTTACCAGAAGGCGCTCAGTGGGGTGCAATTTGCAAGAATGTTTTAACCATGGTTTTTTATTTTTATAAGGTTTATACATGTTTTTAATTTTTATGTTTTCCCAATACTAAACTAAAGTTTTGATGTATGCATATGTGGGTCAAGTTCTACCAATGGGAGAGCCAGAGCATGGAGCGGATGAGCCAGCAAAGAGGGCTATCGGGAGAGAAATCCTTCAGGATTTGGATATGGCTAAAACTCTTGCAGAGCTTCAGCAACACGTACAGGGGTTGACCTTCAGGATTCTGTATTTCCAAATCAAAGATTTACCCATGTGACTACAACGCCATACTATTGGCATTCCTAACCACTGGATGGGGTTACTATGTAGGATAGCTAGATCAATAGCATGTTATCATGAGCACCACTAGTTTAATTTTGACATGTTGCATACATTTTGAGGGTCAGATGACCAATGTATCTTGGGCACAAATTTTGTAAAAACCTATAACTATCTATCTATTTGTTTTCAGTGTTTTCCTATGTTTATTGCGTAATCATACTCAATTATGTGAATGTATCTTTACCTGTGTTGCAAATGTCTGTTTATAACATAATTCACTAAAGAATCAGTTAATGTGTTCAAGTTTCTTGAAATGTGTTGATATTGAATGAAATCAAAATGTCTTTCCAAAATTCGAACTCTTAGGAATATATGATGCAATGTTGGATTTCTAACAGTATAAACACTAGTAAGTTGCAGTACCACAAGTTATGAGTCTAACCTAATAATGATGCGGTTAATAACAAATGAAATGGCATCAGAGAGAAGTTCGATCAGCGTGCTATACTCAGAGGTATTGTTTGTAGATCGATCGATACAAATCCCTTGAAAACTCACTAACTCGTTGTTCGGAGTGAAAATGGCCCACGTTGTAGAGGATAGATTATGCATATTATGACTAGCACCATCATCATACCCAAAAAATGGTTCCAAAGATTTAGACATCTGTGATGAAATGTAAATCAGATTACTAATTTCAAAAAAACTCTAGAGAAACAAACTAAGATAGTAAATGCAAATCAATAGCATAAATACAATATAATACAAAGAATTACTATGCTCATGATTAAGCATAGTAACGTTTCAGATACAACCCATTTCGGGGCTGAAACAACGGAATTCCATCGTAATCTACCAACTTGTAGGCATCCTTAGGAAGAAATATTTTGACAAAAAAGGGACCATGCCCTAACGACTCAAATTTTCCTATAACTATTACATCAGCTTCCTAATCATAAAGAAGGACTAGGTCACCCTTTGAGAAAATGTGAGGTTGGACATGCTTGTCGTATTGCGCCTTTATACGTCTCTTATGTGCTTCGTTGGTCAATTGGGCTTCACGATGCATTTCATCATGATGGATGAGGTTAAAAATACATGCTTGTTTAGCAGAGGTGTTAGGTAATAAGTCGATTGTAAGTTTTAACGATGATATTTCACATTGGATTGGAAAGATAGCTTCCAAACCATACACCAATTGAAAGGGGCTAGATCCGATTGCATTTCTCATCGAGGTTTGGTACGCCCACAAGGCCGAGTACATGATCAAATGCCAATTTCATTTATGAACTCCTATCATTCATTGAAGCATTCGTTTAATAATATTGTTAATAGCCTCAACTTGTCCATTTGATTGTGGATAATAAGGAGTAGAACTATCATGTGACGATCCTAATTTGGCAGTCAACTCATTCATCATATGATTGCGAAAATGCAATCCATGATCTGTGACTATAGCTTGTGGGATCCCAAACCGTGAAATGACCTGATTAAAGAAAAACAATGTAGTTGTTTGTCCTGTGTTTTTGAATGTAGGCATCACTTCGGCCCACTTGGTAAAGTAGTTTACTACGAAAATAATATAACCATGCCCCCCCGATGAACGAGGGTTACAGGTCATGAAGTCAATGACCCATTTTGAAAATTTTCCCACAAAGAAAACAGGATGCATTAGCACTTCTAGTTTGCAGATTTTACGATAAAATAGCTGGCATGCATGACAACTTATGACTGCGAGGATGTAGTCGCAAAATATGGTAGGCCAAAATTAATCGGCACAGAGTATCTTCTGCGCAGTAGCGTATCCATATAAGTGTCCACCACAAGACCCATTATGAAAATCATTTAAAACATTTTTGGCCTCCTCATGAGTGAGGCACCTTCTTAAAATTGTATCGACACCATGATGATAAAGTGTATCATCGACGATCAGATAACCTTTGGCTTGGTATCGAATATGTTTCTATTCAGAGTGAGAGGTATCAGGCTGAAAAGTCTGGGTCTAGAGATAAATGAAAAAATCCCCATACGAAGGATAAGATGATTCAATCAGAAATAGAGACTCATTAGGAATAGATGGTTTCGATGTAGTAGAAGTACTATCAGAGGGAAGGTCATAGAGAAGCTCAACCAAAACTAAAGACTTCTTTGACTTGGATTTGATGAATTCCAAATAAAATTCCTGCAAAATAAAAATCCATTTTGAATACTTTCCGCCCATCAATTGATGTGATAAATTGTAACTCATGGGGTTGAAATTCGAAATGACAATAGTCTTTTAGAATAGGATATAGTGGAGAAATATTTAGACAGCTTGAACAGCCGCCAAGGCAAGCTTTTCTAAGTATGAATACTTCACTTCTGTATCATTGATATTATGACTCAAATAATAGATTAGATGTTCGATCCCATTTTCTACCTGGACCAATACCATAGCAATGGTCATATTAGCTGCGACGATATATAATAAATAATCACTCTGATAATTGGGGGGATACATTAATGACGCTCGGACAAGAGCATCCTTGACAGCACCAAAATAAGCTTGCACAACCTTATCCTAATGGAAGGGAATCCCCTTTTTCAAGTGACGAGTAAATCCTTTAGCCATTTCGGCATAGTTGGGTATGAACCGCCTTAGGAATTTTTCCTTTCCCTGAAGTTTCTGTAACTGAAGAAAATTTGATGGTGCAGGCAAATCAGGAATGGCCTCAACCTTCAGAGGGTCGATTCGAATTCCTTCTTTTGAGACGACGAATCCTAGAAAATGACTAGAACCAACACAAAACACACATTTATATGGATTGAGGTGTATTTTGTAGTGTCAGAAATGTAAAAATATAGCTCTCAAATGCATCGGGTGATTAGTCTGGTTTTGTGAATGCGCGTTTAAGTCATCTAGATAGGGTTGAATAATGTGCTTGATGTCATTGAAAGCATAATCCATTGCTCTTTGAAAATTTTCCCCAGCGTTCTTTAAACCAGACGGGAGTTTCCAATAAGCGAATGTTCCCCAAGGAGAGATGAATGTTGTCTTATATTGGTCCTCTAGGCTGATATTGATTTGATTGTAGCCAGAAAATCCATCCATGAACGAAAATATTTTGCATCGAGCACAATCGTCAATAATTTGGTTGATAAAAGGAGTAGGATAGTTGTCTTTTGGATAAGCAATATTGAAATCCCAATAATCGACAAACACTCTAATGGTTCCTTGTTTTTTCATAACAGGAACGATGTTGGAAACCCACTTAGTTAGCGGAACAGGGTAAATGAAACTAGCATGAAAAAGTTTTTCAACTTTTGCTTTGATGGCAGTGGCCTTCTTTTGATGAACAGGATGAAGGCGTTGACGTACCGACTTGAAATCAACGTACATATTAATAGTGTGTTCAATGACACTAGTATCTATGTCGAGAATTTCCTCGTAAGACTAGGAAAATACATCATGAAATTTAGGAAAGAGAGAGTGATATGTTTTGAGTTATGATGGAGAACAAGACACGCCGACATGAATGTTTTCTACAATGCCGGGTTTGGTTGAAATATCTATAGAAATTGTTTCTTCAATATTTTTTAAATTTCGCTCGGATTCGATTGAATTAATGGGAAAAGAATTAGAAAATAATGTTTTGATCGATGGGTGATATAGTTCAATAAGATTATCTTCTTCATAATCCTGAATATGGTAGTGATGATGATGATATTCTAATGGTTCTCCTTCTGAAATCATGGATTCCACAATATTCTCATATGTCAATAAAGTTGAGGAAAAAGGATTAGATGGAGTACCAAAATCTAATGAACGAACAACCTAAACAATCGACGATGATGATTTTAGATTTTTTGCTCAAGCCAGATTGATTGCTATGCCAGCTTAATTGGGTTGGGCGGTAGAAACTTATCCAATGTAACAACTTTAGAATCACCTGTAATCTTCCTTAAGCAAAATGGAGTGGGAGATATAATTTAACAGGTCTCTATGCTTGAAATTTATGCCAACATCGCAAGCAACGGTAATGCAAAGGTTGCCATGAGAGTGGAATACTTTAAGAGTCCTACACCAATGTTCTAAAGTGTGAGTTGGTGTGCGTGAACTAACGGAACACTTCCAAATACCTGGGAACTAGAGGCAAAGAAGGATAGTTTATTGATGACTGTGATAACACCTTGTTACACATCGTTTTGTCACTGTCCCTGCAGTCCCCAACTCGCATATTAGAGGTTTATTTCTGTGACCAATATGCAGTGTCATGTTTTTCATATACCATCCTTGCATCCCTTTTGATGAAAACAACATTATTCTTGTTGACATTTCCCTAAGCAGAGCTGTGAAAATCCCTATTTTTTCCTTGGCGCGAGTAGCCCCTTACATCCTCGCGCTGAAAAAAAAAATTTAACAATGATCCCATGCCACTTGGTGCTTTGTGCCAGTTAGAAACCCACACCAAGCTATTTATGTAATTTTTTTTAACAATAGAGGTGGAGGTTCCATTCCAACCACCTCGAGGATGAGTCATTGGGAGGGGTTGAACTGAAACAACCACAGACTCCTTCCTTTAGTTAGTAGTTTCCACCTCCCTTGGAACTCTCATAAAGGATAGGACTCCCTCCCACCTTTGTAGGGATCTAAACCTCCTCTCTTCCCTCTATATAAGAAACTATCTCCTTTGGTAGAAGCTAGTTGAACACATTATAGCAAAATAGCTGAACGGCTGAATAGCTGAACTAAGAGAATTATACTATAGCTAAGCTGCTAGAGGAGATAGAGTAAGAAATATTGTGTTGAGAGAGCTCGATTCGATGACTTCTAAGAGATCCTAAGTCCGAATTCCCTGATTGACAGTTGAGACGCCTTTCGTCTGAACCCCGCTAGAGGAGATTGCGATGTCAAAGCATCAGTTGTACTCTTCCTTCTACTCATTAATATACATGACTACTGTTTGGTTCCACTATTGTGTTATGATGTTTATTTGATGCGATATGTTTAGCCCTATTTTACTGGCTAATAGTTGTGAGTGAAACAATTATGTCATATGTTTTTCTTGTTCTTTGTCCTATGTGCAGGTATCTGAGAGTGACAATGAGCAGATCATGACTTGCCAAGGCAGGAGCGAGAGACCACTACTATTTCCGCAACATCGACAACGTTGGATTCAAGGTAGGTTAATCTACCATGTCTTTTTTTCATTCATTAACTAGGAAGCAACACTTTAGTGTGTCCTTTTGTTACTAGACCCACCCTAGGGCTAGAGGGATCGTCTCTGTTCGCAGAGAGGATTTACCTTCATAACAAATTGGTGACTCCACTAGGGATCAATGCGAGTTTGTCGTGTCATCCTGTTGGGTCGGTTTCAATTCTTGGTTTTGTTATCTATCTTTTTTCTGGTTTGTTTGTTGAGTTTCCATTCTCTGTTCAGATTCAGAAAGTCAAGGTTCACTTCTGCTCATTAGGTTAGGGTTTTTCCACTTTTTCCCATAGGTATCTAGCTTGGCACATTTTTTGTCTGTGCAGTTGTGCCTATTGGCACAGGTTGCTCTTTTATGACTCGCGCCAACCTCTGTATGGCATAGATTACAGCCTTACAGTCACGCCAATCCGGCCTGTAGGTTTTGGTTTGACCTCCCTAATGCATTTTTTGGTCATTTTTTCTTGCCTCTAGGTTATTTTTTAGTGTGTTTAAGCCTTTGCAAACTGTGTTGACTACTGTAGACTTGTTTCCCTCAATATTTTGTCCGTTGTTTCATCGGTGTCATTTAAGACCTTAGGGTTTCTAGGTGTTCTTGCACACCAAGCCTTCTGTTCAGGAATAAGTCTCTTTGATTGTCATCAGTCTCATTTCGGGTTTTTAGATCGAGTTTTCTTGATCCTTTTTGTTTTGATGATTGAATGGCCTTTTCATTTTTCTATTAGTCCTTATTCTTCAATAATTTGAGCATCGATTACCTTGATTTTTTGGGTCATTTTTAGAACTCTCTTTCTCGATTGAAATTTTTCTTCATTAGCTTGCATGTTTTTGTGTTTGTTTCACTTTGGTTGATGTCATTCAATTTCAAAACTTTACATTCGCAAAACTCAAACTAGTGTTTATTTTGTTTTCCATTGAATTAGTACAATGTGTGCTTCATTTCATTGAAAATTCAACAAAAATCAAAAACTATCTTTGCATTCTTTTGTTGCATCAAAAATTGAAACGTTCCTTTACATAACTAGCATTTCTCAATCTAGGAAGGAATTTCATTTTCGATTGATTGCATTAAAGGCATTAGAAGTTTATTCACATGTTTCCTTTGTTTTCTTGTTTGAAATATTTATGTCCTTCTTATAGCTAGAATGCATCGAATTGAAATGGTATTCATTTGTGTTGGAGAGGTAAATCCCCTCTGCGGACAGAGGCGATCCCTACTAGCCCAGATCATGTCTAGCAACAACCAAGTCATGCTAAGACGCAAGTTCCTAATTGCAAAAGACCAAGATGCATCAAGAGGCTTACCTTAAGTCCTACGTTGTCATCGTTTGTGGAGAAGATAGCGCTTCCGTCCCTCGCTTTGGCAGATCACAATTCTCTTGCTCGATGTGATCGAACACCTACACGTACAAGAAACAACAAAAACACAAGCGTAGAACCTAACACATGCAATTATGTATTAGCCAGAGAAGATACAACTCATAACATAAAACATGAACATCTGAGTGGAACCATAATCAAAGTTGTTTATTATTAATCAGAACAAAGAAAGATACAACCTGAGCTCTGATGCTAGATATTCCTTTGGCGGGTCGACAGAGGAGTACGTCTCGATAAAGCTCGTCAGGAAAAGGACAAGTCTCTCTCTCTTCAGCTGTCTGATGATAATCTCATTACAATTGATTCAGGTCTATTTAGGCTAGCTTGCAAAGGGAAAATGACAAGCTTATATAGATGGTGGAAGGGGAGTTGGGATCCCTACAATGTTGGGATTGGTCCTATCCTCAAGGAAGCTTCCATGATAGGTGGAAAACCACTTCCCCTACATGGAGATCCGGAGCCAAACCTCCCAACTCATTTTAGAGACTCGTTTAGGAGTTGGTTGGAATCAAACTTTCACCATTTATTTTTAAAAAACAATCCTTATTAAGCTTGGCGCGAGTGATACACTGGGACAGAGCACCAGTTGGCGTTCCCTCTTTGATGGATTTCCCCCATTGGCACGAGGGCTAAATTGGCTAGTCGCACAAAGGCCAAAAGGGTTATTTTTAGGGCTTTTCACAAGAAATTGTCTTCAGGGGAATGATTTTCCTTGTCAAGGGGGATGCCATGAAAGTGGTTTCAGGTCATGTCACTACTCACAAGTCACATAATAAGCCCTCCAATGTGCGGGACGGGGGATTGCAGGGACGGTGACAAATTACTGTGTAACAGATGCCCCCTAAAGCATGAGGCCTAAAAGAGAGAGAGGGGTGAAATGCTTTACGAGAATGCGCCCAACTGAAAACACTGCCATCGGAAAACATGTGTAGATAAGTACAATTGATATCTCAAATACATGATATATATGTGGTATGAGCGCAACCATCCGTAACAGAGTATACAATAATCAAGATCCAAGGCATGGACACAGCCATCCTCTAAGGATCGATAAATAGACTCAGGTATGGTCGCAGCCCTCCAATCAATGAGTCATGTAACCAATGATAATAATCCACAAAATCGCAGCCTGGATTCTAACAAACAAAATCCAGGGTCTTGCGCTCCATCTCGACCCAGACAAAGTACAAGTTCAAGCATGTGAATAAGTGAGTTGAAGTCGAACATGTAAGAAAATCATCTGATTACCAGCCAATGATGAAAGCTATTAACAGACATGAGAGGAACCACCAATAATGACAATGGCCCTCAAGGTACTATAGGTACAATCCACGGAATGTGAACAGTGAGCTAGCGTCAAACACCCGCAGAATCATCTGATCGAAGGTCAATGGTGAAAACCTTGCGTCGAATGTGAAGAACCTGCCATTGAGGCATGCAGGCTACAAGGTACCAGAAGGGAGTCTCTAGATAAACTTCCTGGATAATGAGCTGAATTCGACAGGAAGTGACCTTGATTGAAGGTGGGCCATAGTGTTTCCCACATAATCGACGTGAGACAAAGGAAAATATTTTTTGTGAATCAGGATTAGATGAGAATCAAAGGAAGGTTGAAACTTGCAGAGGTCAACTTCTCTTGAACATATCAGTGGCATGAGAGTGGATTTGGCAGTATTCGACATCAAAATATCAGAGGTCATGATGACGAGGCAAAGAGCAGATGAGAGGTCAAAAAGGATTACCCAAACCCACAGAGGCAAACAGATAATGAGATGAGATATCCCCAACCCGACATGAATGAAGACAAGTGCCATGTTCAAGAGCGACATACTGCCGACACGACGACGATACTGGTTCCATTTTTCCCCACCATTTCTAGTTAGTACCCCAATTAATTTTGAGAACAAGCTTGAAGGGGATAGCATATGCTTGTAATAAAAGTTCGTCCTTCGGACGAATCCATCCTAGTACATTTAACGAGCCCTAGGAAGGAGAAACTCAAATATCGTCATTACGACTGAATCCGATGTCATCAAGGTTTAACGAGTCTGACAAAGGAAGAACTCAGCATATTTTCATATTTAGAGAGTTTGAAAAGACAACAGAAAATTAAACTCCGATTGTCCCTTTTTCGTAAATAGTTCCTCAGATATGAAAAGGTAGAAAACTATATCTGACAAAACCTCCTAGTCGCGATAGGCTAGGGTATTTCCTTTTCATAAATAATCTATCCCAACCTGAAAAAGGGGTAAACGTATACTGGGTAGATGTCGTTTCGCAGCCACTTTAACAAGATCGAAACGACAAGGGACTCGGAAATATTTTCATGTTTAGAGAGTCAGAAAAGGGCTGAAATATGACTCCAAAAATGACTTTTTCATGTTTTTACCGAGTCTGAAAAAGTATAAAATACAACTCATATCACCGTCCAAGCCACATAAAAACCTGTCACTACACATAAAAGCGAGTGTAGAATCCATTTTTCGAAAAAATATATTAAAATATTGGGAAAAATTACTTTCCAAACCTAATTTGACTTTGAAAAGTTATAAATATGCCAAAAATAGTAAAACATATTTGCTTTTACTTTTTACCTCATTTGGAGAGCAACAGTGAGCTTTTGGTGTGCGAACTTGCAGCAGTGATTGCGATCAATCCAGTATGTCATCCGGATTCTCATTTGTTCCAAGTAAGAGGCACTCCCCTTAGCTTTGTTTTGATTCATTTTTTGTAAATTTCCATTGTGTATTTGACCTCTAGGGGAACCTTTTGCAAATTTATGGCTCAGCCAATTGGCACGGGTATCAGGCACGGACCCATGCCAATTGGCTCCTTTTTGCAAAGGGGTCACGCCAATGGCGCAACTCAATTTTCTGCTTTAATTTACCAAAATGTGAGCCACTCAACTGAATTTTTAAGTGTTGCAGAGATCTAATAAGGTATTTTTGACCATGTTGGTGCAAATATCCAGCCATAATGGTGATTGAATGGAAGGAGAGGGAACATGGGGAAGAGGACAAAATGGCCATGCAAAATGAAGCTTGCATGAGCACCCTCCGGGACTGTGGTCTCAAGAAGTTCGTCCTCACACCATGTTTGAGAGCTCAACCTGAGCTATTGCAGTATTTGGTTAGCATATGGGACAAGAATGAAGAAGTGTTCAAACTCCGAGACCAAGTACTATCACTCGAATTCTTTTATGTTTATTTCATAACCGGATTGTTGCGCAGAGGCCCAGTGCCAATCATGATGGGCAGTAGACCTTCTGGAGAGAAAATGGATATGGTAATGGCAAGAGTGTGCCCAGGGGCACAAATAGGATCGGGTAGTGGGAAAGTAGACATCCACACTGTCTGCGATCTAGCACTCTGAGTAGTGCTTCACACCATTACACGGGCTGCAGAATCGCAGGCCCCGCACGAGGCAACCAAAGCACAGCTCCTACTAGCCTCCGAATGCATGAATCCTACACTTTTTGATTGGGATATTGCCGTGACAACAAACATCAAACGACAACTGACAAAGTGCAAGAAGGCTAAGCTGAAACAGTTTGGGTATGGTTCCATTTTGGTGTCGTTCATTCTGGAACAATTACCAATTTTCCAGGGCTAAGGGGCGATAGTCGCCGAGCCGTCATTGAGGGAGCCGAGGATGGCTCGATGGGCAGCACTTATGCCCAGGTCAGGAGGGGGCCAGCAGATGTCCTAGAGGCCTAAGTTTTTTGTATGGTTATGGCGTCAACTGATTGTAGTTGAGGATTGGCCCTACGCAGGTACCGATTTCATGGGAGACCCAGATATTCCACTTCCATAGGGGGAGGACTAGGACGAGGAGCTGGGTATGACTCTTTTTTATTTTTTTATGTTTTTATGATTTTTTGGTGATATATGCCTATTCTAACAATAGTTCTATGTGTATGCAAATGTTGGACCAGAGAGGCCTGTGGGCATGTCGCCCATTGCACGGAGGACCCCTCTTGCATATGACCCTCAAGCTAAGGGCAGTGAAGGGAGTGAGCTGATCCAAAACCTAGAGGGTATCACCTAGGGAATCCAGGACTATGCACGACTGGCAGACGTCCCGTTGGCTTACCAACGACACACTGTGGGGGTGCCTAGTCGCCTTCATCGACTGTTGAGGCGATTGGTGCGTGTGGTGACATGTTACCACGAGCACTAGGCTGATTAGACATCTAGGGCTTTTATATGCATATTTTTGAGAGACATGTTGTCTCGATATATATATATATATATATATATATATTTCTGGATGGATATTTTTACATGTGATGATGTTTTTACAAGTTGCACAAATGTCTATCTAAAACCAAATTAGCTACTGCATCTATTAACACATTCATGTGTCTGGGTATATGTTGATATGTAATGTAATCAAAATTTCTTTCCAGTAAACAAATACGTAGATACAAACGTAAAATGGATGGGTTTCTAACTGAATAATGAACGTTAAGTTGTAATACTACAAGCTGTGAGTCTAGATACACAAGTAATGCACGAATACCGAAGCTAACAGCCTCGTTTAATAATTCTAAAATGGCACTATATTCCGCGACATTATTTGTGGTAGACCCTAGACAAACACCTTGCAAATTAACTAACTCACCAGCAGGATTGTAGATTACCCAGGCTGCCGAAGACAGATTCCTGGTACTACGGGAGGCACCATTCGCGAAGCTGACAAAAGGAGTAATAGACATCTGCACAATCAGGAAGACCCAATCAACAGAAAGATGCTTACAAAGCAAACCACACCACACATGCAGAAAAATGAAAACACTCACTTATGTACACACACACCACACGAGAATAACTCAAGCGTAGTACTTTTTGAGGTACAACCCATTCCTAGGCTGCGCCAAGGGAACTCCTTCGTAGTCAATAAGCTCATAGGCCCCATTTTTTAATACTCGTTTAACTATATAGGGCCCATGTCACATGGGCTAGAATTTTCCTGCTCCAAGTTTATCATGTGCTTGGTCATATAGGAGGAAGAGGTCTCCTTCAATGAAAGAATGAGGAGAAACCGATTGATCGAAGTGGGGCTTTGACCCGCTTTTTCTGTGCCTCAATGACCAAGGCAGCTAAGCAGCGGGTTTCATCCAGTCGTTCCAAATACAAGAGATGTTCTTCCTCTGGAGGAGTGTCAGGCAATAATTCCACAGCCAACTTTAGAGAAGGAATTTCACATTCAACTGGGAGAGTCACTTCCAAACCATACACCAATTGAAAAGGTGTGAATCCGGTTGCGCTCTTTACAGACATTCGATAAGCCCAGAGAGCTCAGAACAATTGGAGATTCCAGTTGGATTTGTGGATACCAATTGTTCGTTGAAGAATTGTGACCAAAATCTTGTTCATAGCCTAAACCTGGCCATTCGCCTGGGGGTAGTATGGTGTTGAGCTATCATGGCGTAAGCCCAACTTTGATGTCAACTCAACCATCATGTAATCTCGAAAATGGGTGCCATGATTGGTAAAAATGGCCTGAGGGACTCTGAAACACGTAATAACATGGTTGAAAAGAAATTGGGCAGTTGTCTTACCGTCGGAAGCTAATGTAGGCATCACTTTGGCCCACTTAGTAAAGTAGTCTACGACGACGATTATATAAGCATGCCCCCCAGCCAAGTGGGGGTTACATGTCATAAAATCTATGCCCCATTTCACAAAAGGGCCGACAGTAATGACAGGATGCAAGGTTAGGGGTGGACGTGCATCTTGCGCTGAAAGACCTGGCACTCATGACATTTTCAGACTGCAACGATACAGTCTTTGAATATAGATAGCCAGAAGTAACTCGCATGAAAAATCTTCTGGGCGGTAGCATATCTGGACATGTGACCACCACAGGCGCTACTGTGACAGTCATTCAAGAATCTTTCAACCTCTTCTAGGGTCAAGCACCGGCAGAGCACAGAATCGACTCTGACACAGTACAGGGTATCTCCTACAATGCAGTATGGTTGAGATTGATGCCGAATCCGATGTCGAGCATCCTTTGTCAATTCATAACATGGATGTTTGAAGATATACAATAATGTCACCGTACCATGGGTCACGAGTGTTGATAAGAAAGAGCATTTCATCCAGGATATGATCCTCGGATTTCGATGGAACGGAGTCTGTCAGGAGAGAGAAAATCATATCAGTGAAAACCAATGATTTCGTCGACTTAGCAGTGGTGAACTCTAAATCAAATTCCTGAAGAATTACTATCCACTTGGAGTACTTTCCCCCCAACAATTTTCGAGACAATATATACATCATGGGGTTGCAGTTCGAAACCACAGTTATGATACGCAACAGGATGTAGTGGCACAATCGCTGGACGGCCTAAACCGCGACGAGTGCCAATTTCGCGACATGATTATAGGGTGTTTCTATGTCCAAAATATTCTGAGATAGATAATAAACTACGTGTTCTTTTCCATCATCATCATCCTGTACTAAAACCATAGCGATCGTGTTAACGCAGCGGCCAAATAAAGGGTGAAATCACGATGATAGTAGGGAGGATGTATTAGTGGAGCATTGACGAGCAACATCTTAATCTTATCAAAATATTGTTGGGCAATCTCATCCCAATGGAAGGGAACGTCCTGTTTCAAAAGATGCGTAAAGCCCTTGGCCACTTCCGCATAATTCAGAATGAAGCGTCGTAAGAAGTTAGCTTTCCCCTGCAGACTCTGCAGTTGATGTAATGAGGAAGGGGATGGGAGGTTAATGATGGCCTCGACCTTGAGGGGGTCAAGGCGAATTCTTTCTTTAGAGACGATGAATCCCAAAAGATGGCTAGAATCCACACAAAAGACGCACTTATGATTATTGAGCCTAATATTGTAGCACCTGCAGTGGAGGAAAATCTGGTGGAGGTGTTCGGGGTGGTCCTCACGCCGAGCTGAATGGGCCAGAAAATCATCCAGATATGGCTGAAAAATATGGCATATGTCATGGAAAGCATAAGACATAGCACGCTGGAAGGTGGCTCCAGCGTTTTTTAAACCGAATGGGAGCTTTTTATAAGTGAAGGTTCCCCATGGACAGATAAAGGCAGTCTTGTGTTGATCAGTGAGTAAAATATTGATTTAATTGTACCCAGAGAAGCAGTCCATAAGGGAATAAATCTCACTCCCCGCGCATTCATCAATAATTTGATATATAAAGGGAGTGGGGTAATTGTCCTTAGGACAGGCCCAATTGATGTCTCGGTAATCAACACAGACACATATAGTGCCCTGCTTTTTATCTATAGGGAAAATGTTTGAAACCCATTCTGTGAGGGGAATAGGATAGATAAAGCCCGCGTTAAGAAGTTTTTCAACTTCTGCCTTAATAGCTACGGCTTTCCGAGGATGCACTGGGCGTAGGCATTGACGCACTGGTTTCACACCCGAATAGGTAGGAATCTCGTGCATGACTATGCTGGGATCAATCCCAGGCATATCTTCATAGGACCACATGAAAACATCTCTGAATTCACGAAAAAAGATTTGTATAAACTTGTATCTCTTCAGGAGAACAAGTCATTCCCACATGAATATTCTCGGCTACCCCCAGTTTGACAGAGATGTTGATCGGCATAGTTTGAGTGATATTACATAGGTTTCCCTTCGAAAGGACCTCATGAGTCAAAATCGGTGTTTGAAGAGGCGAAGTGGGAACCTGAGATGCAAAGCGTTCTAGACAATCAGACATTTCCCCCAGGCCAGGCATGAATGAGGAACGATGATGTCCATCGCTCCATGGCAGATCTTCAAGAGACATGGTTTCAACAATAGCTTCATCGGAAGGGAAAACTTCTCTTAAAGGGTCATGCGAATCTGCATCGCCGAGATAGGGGGATTGAGAATATATATCTAGAGCCATGCTCGAAGGGGCATGTTTGGGAGGAGGATCAGATGCAGCAACGATTTCACAATAATTAATCTCAACTAGAGTTAATGGCATCAATTATTCGAAAGAGGTCACCTGTTTAGGCGAATGGATGATCCAAGGGTCGTCAAACCTAGAGACCATATTAACTTGAACGGTGTGTGCTGGTGGTGCCGGAAAAATACCCATGAGGATGGGGTCCTTGAAGAGACTGGGTCCTACACTGTCAGGGGGATTGGGGATCTGATCCACGTAAGGAACGTTGTTCTCAAAGGATGAGGTGAAGAAAGACAACTGATCCACAGTAATGATTTTTCCCTCATGAGGGAACTTAAGAAGCCGGAAGAGGGTGGACGGCACGCATATCTTGGCGTGAGTCCAACTGCGCCCAAGAAGAAGATTGTAGTTAAGCTTGGCGTCAACCACTTCTACTTCTACATTAACTGTCTTCCCTTGTAACGTAATTGGCAAACTCTCGAGAACACCTAGGGGTTTTGATTCCCGACCATTGAATGTCTCTAAGGCATTGGGATACGATGTAAGAGCCAGAGAGCCAATGGCCTTCCAGCAGGTGAATGACATAACATAGGTGGAAGCACCTTCATCCACAACAGCCCTATGGATGTTGAGGTCGTTGATCCCGACTTGTATCACAAGAGAAATTTGATGTGGAAGTCGAGGGACAAAATTTTCTAGGTCGAAGGTGAGAAGATTAGAATCGGCGGGATCGATTCCACTGATTGCAGACAACAGAGCTTTCCGTTGCGATGGGAAACTTTGAAGTACTTCCAATGCAGACATGGCAGAAGGCGCCTGTGCCAAATCCTCAACAATATTGTAGTGCTGAGCGGCATGGGCATTTGGGTTGTAGGAAGATCTTTGCATAACACCTTTATAAGGTGGCCTCACAATAGGTTCAACGTTGGGCTTCTCAATTTCCAAAGGACCAGAGACAGGTGGGGGAGGTGGGCCATCCACGACTTCCTTCCCAACTGCCTGGAGTGATCCGGCATAATCCTTCGTACGCGTAGAAATTTAGACAGGTGTAGCACCATTCATCATAAAGAACTAGGACCCAAATGGTACAGATGGTGAAGGCTGCTCAACCATTTGGCACTAGTAAATTTGGCCCAATTTCCGACGGCCAATTTGTCGATTTTCTGACACCTACTTGTCGCAAGAGCGACAGTTTGAGGCACTTCAAAGCATGGCTAGCCATAACGTCGATCTTTCGACACTTCCATAAAGCGTCGGTATTGCGACACTTGTTCCGACGTTTTGCAGAAGCATCGCAATATCGACGCTTATGAAGTGTCGCAATAGCGACGCTTGTGAAGTGTCACAATACCAACGTTATGGCTAACGATGCTTCTAAAGTGTCGCAATACCAACACTCGTATAGTGTCGGAAGATGGACGTTATGGCCAACCATGCTTTGAAGTGTCGCAATACCGACATTGAGAAGAAGTTGCTCTTTCGACGTTTTGGTTTGGGAACGTCACTCTTCCGACGTTGGCAAACGTCGCTTTTTCGACAGCATAGTGATTTTTTTTTTTAAATGTAACATCGGTCTTCTGATGCTTACGAAGACCGATGCTTATAGGACGTCGGAATAGCGATAACGGGTTCAATTTTTTTTTTTTTTAAATGAAAATATTCCGAATGTCTGTTAGCAGATGTTGCTAGGAGGGCTTGTCTCACATCATCAATAATTTTATTCCGATGCAAATCTTGAACAGGGCTCAAATCTACATTCGCAAACTACATCGTTCGAGCGACGGCAGGTTAATTTTTTATTAAAAAAAATGAAATAGCCCATGGTCATTGCAGTATGGGTTATTCGATAAATGACAATAGGAATTCGAAACTATAATGAAAGACTGTAATGAATTGGAAACTGTAATGAAACTGTAATTGAAATTTCCCTTGGATAATGAAAGAAACTGTAATGAAATGACAACAGGAATTGGAAACTATAATGAAACTGTAATGAAAGTTCCCTCGGATAATGAAAGACAAGGTTGTTAACAAGAACCAGCACTAACTAAGCTCCATTCAACTGTCATGAATACTATATTCATTTAAAATAAATATGGGTGCGTTCCATTATTACTGGAAAATTTGTTTTTATGTTTCTACATATATGCTATAGCGACAAGGTTCATCTACATGCAGAAGCCTCTACCACAAAGTTGTAATCGATAAAGCCTGATATGGATGTTGATGTGGTTCCCAGACTTCAAAATGTCTTATCAGCAATGGAAATGCAAATGTAGATGCAATACAAGACAAATTACAGAGCTTATTACTATCCTCCCAACATTTGTCTTGTAAATTCTCAAAAATGGTACTGAGAGGTATTTCGCCATCATGGAACTTGTAGCAATACTCTTTCAAACCATCGACAATATTTCTGGATATTTTCATCTTCTTGGTAGCTTCATTGTGAAACTCTTCAAATATATACTTCTGTAGGTAAAAGAAATATGCGATGACATTGCACTGATGAAGCCTGTCCAATTAAACAACATCTCATCCAATAATGCCATTGACACACAAGGAACAATTGGGGCAAGAGAAAACCAACGAGAGAAAGGGATATGTTATCAAGGTGGAGCTATCAAGGTTACCAATATACAATTTGAGATTGAAGCCAGTAGAAAACTCACTGAAAGGTACTAGTGGCTACTTCTCTCAAGAATGTATATTCAGGAAAGAACATAGTGTGACAACACATAATGATCTTAAATTTTTTAGGTATCAATACAGAAACCAACCTTGAAATAGTTTCCAATAGGGAAAACATATATAAGAAAAGTAACCTCTGGAGCTGGAGCAAGTCCTAAAACGGCTCCACCACCAAGAAGTAGTGGGCGTATATAAAGAGAGCCTTTGCCAAAGGGTGGTATCTGCAACCAAATAAAATGCATAAATAATCCAAATCCACTTTGTTATAAATGAAAAATTTGGGGTATGGAAAATAAAAATCCTGTAAAGACGTTCAAATAGAACCACAATCTTACCCAGCGCTTGTTGGCCAACACTGTTTGTTTTACAGCCTCCACAAATTGTTCTACTGATGGAGCTAGCAAACACATGCGCTCTGCACCCATTGTGAGTCGCAATGCATTCTGTTCTAGACGAAAGAGCACGATGCGTCCACCAGCTCTGCTATAGGCTTTTAAGCCTTCAAATAAACCCTAAAATACCAACAAAAATATACTTTTAAACAGCTTAAAAATACTGATAAACGTAAAATATGTTTAGTTGTAAACTCCATGTAACATTTTCTCTAAAAGAACCTTCAGATTGCTAATTATTTTCCATTAAATGCAAAGCATGATAGTAGCATGAGGCTTCAAACAACAGCATGACTATAGGAGAACACACAATCGATACAACTAATGTTGAATCCTTGTCCCATATCATAAACCATGGTGACATACCAAAACACAATGCAGTGGGGATCTAAAACATCATCAATACAGTTTGTCACAGGTAACTTACAAGTCAAGGGTTGTACAAAAGTTTAGAGCAATACATGCAGAGAAATAAATTTCAATCCAAAGAACACATGCAAGGGCAGGTTTACAATTTGACAAGCAAAAGATGCTTGGAGAGCCACAATAACCAATTAGTAAGTTCGAAAATTACACATATTTCAGATACTCTACACCTGTCCATGGTAGCATGTACATTGTCATACATTTTGTCAATATATTATATTCATAACATTATACATGAGGAATCTTGGAGTTGTTCTCTAGCCCTTTTTCTTTAGCATATCTCCTCCCTTGAGCAACACAGTTAATGAAAATTTTTGGTTTTCCCTTAACATTTACGAGAGATATAAAATGAATTCGTTATATTGACTTATTTTGACTATATTTTCTATTTGGCATATATAGCCTGTAAATTTTAATATAAATTTCTTTTAACAGCCATCTTTTTCCTCTATATCTCTAGCCCTAACAGAAATCGTAGTTTTTCCCACAGATCCAGTCTTAACAAAAGCGTTAACAGACCATCTCATTTTAGGGAAGAATTTTGGAAGAAACTCCTTGTCATTTACCAATCAAATCTAGAAAAAATAAGGGTAGAGTGAAAGTGAAGAAAGAAGGCTTAAAGAGATACGGTAACACTAGGAATCCCAAAAGAAGAAAATAGGTGAGGATCCAAAGGGCACTAGGGAAAAATCCCTAAATCAAAAACGCTGCCAACCATCAGCTATCCTAACACTCAAGCCCGAAATGAAGTTGGTGACAAGATTCCTACCATCCATTGGTTGGGTGATCTAGATTCCGCACTGTCTGACTGACTTAGTATTGGAAATTTGTCTGCCCTGATGTGACTGCAGCCACATAGAAGCTACAAGTAAGAGGTTAATGAGCCAAGAATTAGCAGCTCAGGAAGATCCATTCTGCTTTTTTCTATCCATATTGCCAAGCTCCCACCCTCCATCACATAGGAAAGGATGTGATTGCGGTACCTTGTCAGCCTCAATCAACAATTAGCCCATGAAGAGCCTCAATCAACAATTAGCTCACAAAGAGTGGACATGTCACATAGTGGGATTTGAACCTGGGTTTTGAATGATAACAAATTTCCTCTCGGCCCCTCAGATAAGACCCAATTGACAACTGAGAATACTTTGCTCGAAATGAAGCACCTCACAATATTACATCATACTGGATAGTAGAATATCAGAAAGAAAACCTTTGTATTAGGAAATAGAATATTAATGATCTTGGCCTGCAAAGAATGCTAATATGGATACTGAGTACACCTCAGTAGTTTCCAACATAGCTGCACGTTTTCCATCCACTAATAGGCATTCTCATATGATCCAACCAGATAGGTTTTTCCCACTCACTAAAGGGTGGCACTTCAGAAAAATAAGCCACTTCATTTTAAATGGGTCAATGCATATACACCAAACAATAACCATATGCAATGTGCTGATGTGCTCGTTCAAGGGAAACCTTGCAAACTGTATTGGTCAAATTTGAAAATAACCTTCTAAAGTTCAAGATACTTTTGAACAAAAATTACAGGCATGAATTGTTGGATTTGAAACAGGCAAAAAGACAATGTTGGGCAACAATTTTAATGCCCAAAATAAAATATGTTATGCAAAATAAATAAAACAGAGTTCCACAAACCTGTCCATAATTCAAGAAACCAGATGACGGGCTTAGTTCAATATTTCCAAAAGGGAAAAGGTCTCCTCCAGAAAATACTCCATCTTGGAGCTACCAAAAGGTGGAGATATCAAGGTTACCAATATACAATTTGAGATTAAAGCCAGTAGAAAACTCACTAAAAGGTACTAGTGGCTACTTCTATCAAGAACGTATATTCAGGAAAGAACATAGTGTGACAACACATAATGATCTTAAATTTATTAGGTATCAATACAGAAACCAACCTTGAAATAGTATGATGAGAATTCAGAGTCTAGTTGTTGCCATGTCAAGACACATAAATAGTATGATGAGAATTCGGAGTCTAGTTGTTTCCATGTTTAAACTTTTTGTAGAGTTGTTAAACATTATATTTGCATGCTCTTTGGTTCTAAACAAGCAGCTCATGGGGTACTCCTAAATTACAAGCAGATGAATGCAAAGGTCACAACTTGTGTGCAATCCTGACAAGATGACTTTTGCCTCACAGATTGATGCCCTCTATGGAGTGAATTTCGAAGGTTGCATAAACACCACCGGGCATGTACTAAAAAAATCGTGAAACCCTTGGTCAACCACTGTTGGGGATAGAATAAATGTCTGTAACCCTTAGTCAACTAATGCTTGGGGATAGAAGAAAGGCCCAATTTACAAGACCTAATGCATGTGTATTATCGAAATTTGAAACTAATCTTACATGACTTCAGCTACATCTACTACAGTTGGAGGAAAGACAAGTAAACAAGGCCAAACCTTGAGGGGAGTCGATAGAATTACTATACCTGATGTCAAATGCTAGATATTAATACAGATATTGGTTCGATGCAACCTAGCATTTTGCAAGCTAGAACTAATTTTCATCACCCTGATAACAGTAAGCCAACAAGCTCCACTAATCTATCCTCTATTATGGAGCCAAAGTATATGGTTCCAGCAACCAAGAACCAAATACAAGATCTTTGGTAGCAACGGATATTTGTCAGTTACACACATTTCATCCCCTAGCAAAAGCTCGTAAGATTAATGTCATATTCACAACTAATATTTTTGCAGTCCTTGAGCAAGCATTTGATGAATTAGTGACCAACACTGGTAGCGAAAATTGGACCATGGTTGGAAGGAATTACTACCTTTATGTCAAATGCAATATATTAAAATACAAATTCCAATTCAACCCAAGCCTAGCATTTTTACAGTCTTGATGGGTGACACTGCCTCTGTTACACAACTGATACTGTATGTACTGTTGCTACAGGCCTTCTAAGTGCTACAGTAAGAAAAAAATATTCCTATTTGTGCAACCCTTTGACATCTCATGTCTCTTTAAAGGCTACAAAGAGAAAACCAGGCATTCAAATGCAATCTACATACAAGGAATATTTCTTCAACATGGAGGCTTCTCCTCAGAAGAGGAGAGCAATCCAGAAATCTAGGAACCATGAGGCAGTGGGAGAGTCATCACGTCCTGTATTAGAAAAGGTAGATACCTTTCCTTTCCCCAGAAAACATGTGGGTGAGGAATGTTTATGCATGTCTTCATTTGAAGACAAATTAAATCGTTCAATTGAGGAAGCTAAGAGTTGTCATTGTTCTGTTGCTAGTAGTAGTAGTAGCTATATGTCAAATGATATTTTATGTTCAAATCAAAAGCATTCATCACGACTTGTAGTCTATAGCTCTTTCGATGATGCTATGTCTTCATGTGAATGTCCAAACTGGAGGCAAGATAAATCTTTGACTGAAGAGAAAGGAGCAGCAAAAGTACATAAATTAGAACTTCGTTCATATCACTCTGCAATGAGAGCTTTGTATGCATCTAGACATATAACTTGGGAGAAATAAACCTTGGCTACTCCTACGATTGTGAATTCTGCTGAAAAATATTGTTGTGCTTGTGGGCATTGACTACAGAGGGTGGGAGTTGAGTGTTTTTCACTGGTGTAGTTTTATGTGACCATTCATCTCCTCTTTGATGGTTCCTTTTTCTCTTTGTATATGTATATTTTTTTATAGCTGCCTTTTTCTGGTGGCAAGTAGTTTCCTTAGTGCAGACTTCATCTTTTTTCTTTAAGCTAGCAAAATTATACTTTTAATAGTATACAGTATGAATTACAAGCAGTTCAAACTTTTATCTGCTTCCATGGGAAGAAAATCTGAAGGGAAGATTTTACCATATCCACTATAATGCTGGTTGGTGCAAGTCTCTGATACCATGCATTTGTTTCCTGTACAGCTTCGTTATCGTAGCCACAAATTGGAATCTTATAAAGTATTTGGGCATACGCAGTCATATTGATTGGGGTATCGGCACTTTGGTAATGAGCTAAATCCTCTCCCATTTTCTGCAAATTTAAGATCATTAATGTTTAGGTTAGGTGGAAGATTCAAATGGTATGGTGCGAGAAACATACTAGTGAGTGTCTCAAAATGCTATCTATACTATATTTGTCTAACGAATTGTATTGAATATTGGAAATTGAACTCGATTTATTTTCTAATCCCAATCAGAAATTATCTCTTGAACTTGGTGGACAGGAACTAAAGACGAGAAAAAATCAAACTATAGAATTATTTAGAATTTTCCGGCCATCTTGGGCACACATTTCTCCGGAATCTCAAGCATATTAGCAAATCAAATTTTTTTGTGGGACAGAGGAATCTCAAGCATATTAGCAAATCAAATTTGCCAAATTTTGAAGACAAACTTGATCATTACCAACCAAATCGTGAGGTTCATGACATTTGTAAAAATATCTTTAAGAAAATTTTTAATTTTTTTAACGTTGATTGCTAAACTGAAACATACATATCAAATTCCCCCGATCGGGGTGTTATGTGGAGGATCCGGCCTCCCATTTCAATTCCAGAGAGTTTGCAGCAACTCAAAACAACTAATAGATGGCAACACAATTTTAATATATACTAGAAGCAAAACCTCAGCTCCAAGTTCTGCAATACGCTCGATCATCTCCAATGGTGATCTAGGACCAGTGAAGCAACTTCCTTTTTGTTTGTGGAAAATATGTTCCCAGCAGAACGCAGTGCCCTGTAAGATGAAAATTCATATTACTAAATTATAGCATTGCTAAGATAATTTAACTCAGTCAAGTTAATATTTCTAGTGATTCAATTTGCAGAGAGGCTAACTACAACCTCCTCTTCCTATAAAATTCCCTGCAAGAATAAGGATGTTGCATAACTGAATTGAGTTCACAAGGTTAAAAAAAATTTCAAGGGAAATTTCCCATTCAAAACAGAAGCGCTGAAATGAAAAACTCCAGGAGGAAATCTAGAAATGCAACCTGTTGAAAAACCAAAAGTAGCAGATTGCAACTCCTGATATGTAAAATGCCTGCAGGTTTTACTTTGACACCCAGTTGTCGTTTTTTTTTCAATGAATTCTGTGGTATTCGAAGCGTCGGTTCATCTCTGTTAGACAAATGAATGGAAATATCTCTCCCAAATCTGCCTTAACATTTATTGTGACTGTAAGGAAATGAAGTTGTTCTCTCTGTTACTTTAGATATTCTGACGGAAGTGGCATCATTGCAAATATGCTCTGCTTGACCTCTGCTGATTTTTCTTTTATTATTTCATGCGTCACTTAAACTCAAAAAAAACACAATTAGCTGTTGATTTTATCTCTCAAACAAAACACAAGTAGCTGTTGATTTTATCTCTAGCGTACTAAGAGGAAAAATGAAAATATTTAAAGACAACTCATTAGAAATACTATCGTAAAAAGTTGCAAAGATATGAATACAATTGATAGATCTGAACGCCATATGGGTTATCTGAAATAAAACTCTTCAATATGTTAGACTAGGTATTATTGCAAAGCACCCAATACCCTGTCACTGCCAGTGTAAAATGTTTGACAACCTACTGTGTAGCACTTGCATAAACCCTTGAACATCGCTACAGGAGAAGGGAGCACAAAGAATGTATTACCGATGTATCTGTGGAAGAATACCGCTGCCGAATATAGTTGCGAAGAACGACATGATATTAAAAACCAGAGTGAAGAATATCGTTGCCCAATACAACATAGTTTATTTGGTGACCAGATGATCGGTAATGGGTTGGTTTGGTTTCGTACTTGTGTAACCATATATTCTTATTGTTACCACTATAATATTTAGGTGTTTATTTATACTTTTCAGCAGACACAAAATGTCAATTCTGACTGTTATTACTATATTACAACTACAATATTTAAGTGCTTTCATATATGTTTTTCAGTAGACTAAGTAGACTAAGTATGGGATGGAATTTGAACTGAATCTTTTAGTATATAATACTTCATTTTCATACAGCTTGTGAATTGAGTTGTTTCTGGAGCTATCACTGATAAATATAGTTACAAGATAAACATAATTAAAAATTAGAGAAATACTTGAAGAATTAAAAAGAGACTTGAAATTTTGATTCAAAAATACATTGAGATGTAAGCATTATTTGAATTTTGAATCTTTTGGTACATAACACTTTATTTTCATAAGTTTGATCCACAAATACATTGAAATGTAGACAGTATTTGAATTCTGAATTTTTAATACTCAACACTTCATTTTCATAGTCTTTGCCCGAAAAATACAATCACTAAACACAATTAAGAAAATACACATCAATTAAAAAACAGAGTGGGACTTGAAGAATTAAAAAATAGATACCTGAAGCTTCGATCCAAAAATCCTTTGGGGTGTGGGCATTTTGCCTTAAATCTCATCAAGCAAAACGAACACTGCGGCACCTAGAAACGAACACTGCGGTATCTCCTGGCTTTGCAAGTCTCCTGGCTTGTGTATTGAGATAGGTGGTGTCTAATAACTCCATCTCCAGTCTCTCCAATTCTTGTAGGACAATGGGATTCATGTTCTGTTTTGTCTGTTTGTCTTCTCTCTTTACACTTTATTTGTCGATTCTTTGAATTTTGTTCCTTTTTTCTTTCCATGCTATTTGATTTGATTCACATATAATCGATGCTTATGGGTCATGATTTTGGACTTATGCAGAGTCTAGAATTGATTACATACATATACATTCGCAAGAAATTGATGGGTTGATGGACAGGGCACTTGTGCTTCAGTAACATCTACAGTCACTAGTTTTGGAGAATATGCGGAAATGAATTTTCCAGAATCCTTTTTTCTGCAAATATTACAATTGACACACTTTTTCCCCCAATACCCATGACAATTACATGGCTGGCAACTGTATAGGGTACAGAAGCAGGCAACACAGGGCATGGTATTCTTTAGAAAGCTATTCTATGAGCATTCACAAAATGTAATCCACATGAGCTTTGCTATAAATTAAACCGTTTGAATTGTGCTAGAGGATGATGCCTTGGCAGAAACCATCACTGCGGCACCTAGAATTGCATTGCAAATGCCTTTTCTCTTCTGCATTATACAACTGAGTTTTTCAAGCATAGGAACATCAACCTTCCCTAACTTCAATAGGTGATGGAAGCTGCCTCTGACACGTAGACATGAGCATAGGAAGATTCAAAAAACACAGATCCAGTATTCAAGCAAGCTTAGAAAGCAGATAAAGAATTTCTGGTAGCATTGTTCTGGCCAACTTGAATGAAATTGAATAATTGGATACACAAGATGCAGACGAAACACTTAAAAGTATTTTGGATTCAAAGAAGAATTATGTATGAACAGAGTATAGAGAGCTCTTTGGTCATGAATCTAACAAGAGTGGCATGCTTATCAGATCTGCTTCAGATGAAATCACATTTTTCATTTGAAAATCTAATCAGATGTAAGAAATCAGATGTGTTTTCAAGGAGACTGTGAAAAATGTAAGACATGTAAGTTACAAGCTTATATATGTTAAGTGTAATAGTTAATTTGTTGGAAAGTACTCATTCCACAGTAATAGACTGGCACAAATTGGAATGCAATATTTTTACACTAATAGCTTTCACAGCAATGAATATAATTCTAAATACTTAGAAGTTAATTCTCTGGTGAATGGAATTCTGATCCATCCATATTTCAATTACTGAATTTCATTGTCAGTCATTTATGCTTGAATGCAATAACAAAAAGAAATAGTAAGGTAGCCTCTTGCGCATGATGCCCCAAAATTTATCAGAGAATGAGGAGCTGAAGGAGACTCTGTCACTATGGAACCATGTTCTCCACCTTTGTATCTATAGTTCTATCTATGGAAATAATACAATTGTAATGCATCAGTTCATTCAAATATTAGGTTTCTATGACTCTGAGTACCCAAAGAGCAGGAATCAAGGTCATTTTCTTTTCTACATTATACAACTGAGTTTTTCAAGCATAGGAACATCAACCTTCCCTAACTTCAATAGGTGATGGAAGCTACCTCTGACAGGTAGACATGAACAGAGGAAGATTCAAAAAACACAAATCCAGTATTCAAGAAAGCTTACAAAGCAAATAAAGAAGTTCTGGTAGCATTGTTTTGGCCAACTTGAATGAAATTGAATAATTGGATACATAAGATGCAGACGAAACACTTAAAAGTATTATGGATTCAAAGAAGAATTCTGTATGAACAGAGTATAGAGAGCTCTTTGGTCATGAATCTGACAAGAGTGGCATGCTTGTCAGATCTGCTTTATATGAACTCACATTTTGCATTTGAAAATCTAATCAGATGTAAGAAATCAGGTGTGTTTTCAAGGAGACTGTGAAAAATGTAAGACATGTAAGTTACAAGCTTATATATGTTAAGTGTAATAGTTAATTTGTTGGAAAGTACTCATTCCAAATTAATAGACTGGCACAAATTGGAATGCAATATTTTTACACTAATAGATTTCACAGAAATGAATATAATTCTAAATACTTAGAAGTTCATTCACTGGTCAAGGACTAGTTATTTTTTCTAGTGAATGGAATTTTGATCCATCCATATTTCAATTACTGAATTTCATTGTCAGTCATTTATGCTTGAATGCAATAACAAAAATAAATAGTAAGGTAGCCTCTTGAGCATGATGCCCCAAAATTTATCAGAGAATGAGGAGCTGAAGGAGACTCTGTCACTATCAAACCATGTTCTCCACCATTGTATCTATAGTTCTATCTATGGAAATAATACAATTTTAATTCATCAGTCCATTCAAAGATTAGGTTTCTATGACTCTGAGTACCCAAAGAGCAGGAAACAAGGTCCTCAATCACATAGGTGTTTAATGTAGTTATTTCCACTCTATAGGATCATGCTATTCATGTTGTGTTAAGATTTGGAGTCCTTAAATAGCTTTTGTTCTTCATCTCAATATTTATTATGTCCACTCAAAACTGGCAAGAGAATTTGTAGTTGCATTGTAGCAGTCACCATATTACCCCTGACAACCTATACTACTTGAAGATATGGTAGTGGATATGTGGAGTCCGTAATACACCCTTGTGAGTATCAAATGGATTCCTCATTGTATTTTCCGTAGAAGTTTTGATGCAGGAGCATTCAGGCCTAGTCAACAATGTGATAGCATGATCACATGTTGTGACTAACAAGGGGTTGGAAGATAATAGTTTAATTAATTTTATTTGTTTAAATATATGAGAGTGTTTATTTATTGTTAAATATGAGGAAAGGGTATATGTTGCTGAGTAATCCTCCCTGTGTGGAGATCAGGCCAAACAGTTAGATTTATTTGACTAAGAATAGAATATGAGGAATTTAAAATCTTGATTTAGCGTTAGTTTAGAAAAGAGTGGGTTTGAAGAGAATTTTTAGGAGAGGTTGAGAGATTTCTGGTTCTGAACCAGAATTGGTTCATGAAACCATTTATTGTATAAATTGTGTCTTCTTGTATAATTCAGACAGAGAGAGGGAACGAAACAGAGAGAGGATTCAGAAGCACCTGGAAGTCTACGGGTAGCATAAGAGAAGAAGGCCACAAACTAGAATAATCAGGCCGAGAGGGAAGAGAGCCTCAAAATTGTATTTATGTGTTTCTGTGTGTACATACAGAGGAAGGAATGACTCTGTATTGTTTATTGGGAATAGAAAAAAATAGTGTTGCATGCATAGTGCATTAAACAGCCCGTGGAGGCCTTCAAATACTTGCTTTCTCAGTATTCAGATGATATAAATGCTGCCTGTGTTTTTCAAGTTTTTTTTATTAGATTATGGTGTTAAGGGATGGATTGGTGAGAGCATACCTTCGTTTTGGTTCTGTAGGCAAAAGAACCCAAATTACACTAAGTATTTGGCATAGAATGTATTCAGATTCATAATCCGAACTTCCAATCTGTTAGACAGTGGTTTTGAGTGCTATCAGGTCCGAAGAACCCAAATCGCATCAATCCAATGCATTGGCATGTTGAATCACCGAATACCATTTACACAGAGAAATTATGCTAAAACCCTTAGTGTATCCATTGAGCGGACTTGAAATAATATAAAAATTTCTTTTGGCCTTATTCCATCAACGATATTTGTGGTCCATTCGGATCCAATTTCCAATTAGCGAATTGTTCTGAGCGTCAGATCGGTCAGATCTGAGCACATAAACCCACATAAGTTTCTGTTGAAATCGTGGTGCAGTGGAGTTCGAGTCCTAATTGAGATAGAATCCTCAAGACGGGTTTAAAGTCTGTACAAAACTTGAAATAGAACCGATGTGTCTTCAAGCCTCACTTTGAGGATAAATTGTAGATCTTAATCTGCGAGTTACATACAGCAGCTGTAGTTTAAGTATGAGACGGAGCATTGTGGATTGAGAGTGATTTCAATTAACATTTGATTGTTACTTCATATTGTTAAACGCTGACTAGTATGAGTCAAATTTGCAGAGATTGTTGAATAGCCTTGGAGCAATCGATTTGCAGAGTGATTGGAGTGGATGTTCAAATTCTGAATCGAATTTATTGAGGCTGAAGGTACGAAGACCATTCCGATTCAATTGGTGAATTTGCAGAACTCTGTTTCTGTGCAGAGCCAGAGAGCGACCATTTAAGATGATTGCAAAGGTCTATGTGTGGATATGATCGTGTGGAATGGTATTTGGGTTCAAATGCTATTTGAAGTAGGTTCAGATCTAATATAAAGGGAGGTTATTGAATCGGTGATCCAGTGTTGGGTGTCGATGCAAGTGGTAGTGTGTGAATTTGTTAGGTATTGAGGTTTTGATTTGGGGGAAAATGCTGAGATGCATTTTTATATGCATGGTAATGTGTAGATTCTGGGTTTGGCGGGGTTACCCATCATCATTTTGGTATCAGAGCTAGCTTAATGCTCTGAAAAGATTGTTTTGGGAAACTGAATTTTAATTTTAGCAGATGTATAATTTCCCTAAAGTGCGTTTGATGAAAATGAGGATCAGGCTACAAATGACGTCGAGATCAGAATAGAGAAGCAGAGAATGCCCGGGAAGGTCTGGTAAGAATGTTTAAGTTGATAATTTTGCAGAGATGTATTTGAATGTCTCAAGAATAACAGGAGATTGAAATTTCAAAGGAGGAAGTGTTTTCCTTTTAGGAAAAGTTGATTGCATGACTGATTTGATTGAGGTAAAAGGTTTAGAATTTAAAGCTGAACAGACGAGTGGTTTGTTGTAGCATTGAATTCATTTGAATAGTTTGAAGAATCTTGTGAACTGAGAATGATTGAAGATTGTTTAAATATTGTTGAAGGCAATGATATTGATGATTGAAAGAACAGAGATTGGGTTAATAGAAATGAAAGATGAACCACTACAGGAAATGAATTTTGGAAATTGTATAGGCAAAACAACATTTGCTTACAAACAGGTTATCAGAAGGAATTGATAGTATTTGTCATAAATTGGCAAATATAATTGAAACTCAGATCTAATCTTAAATGGTCTTGAAAACTGAAGAGTCCATTATGAAAAATAGAATGGGAGATAGTTGTTGGCTGTATGGAGTCCTATTGAATGGAAAGTCTAAATGAAATAGTGAACAGGTGAGTCCTTTGACTGATGGAATGGGAGTTAGTTTAAAGACATCTTTGAAGGAAATATTGTAGGTTTGAAAGATACTTTTATGTGTCTTGAGATAAGATTGTGCAGGTCAGTGGAAGAAGTGGATTTGTTGAAAGGTGGAATGAGTTGTACCAGCATCATAGCATATGAGCTATGTAAAGAAGATAGAGTAAGAAGAACTCCCAGACGTGTAAAGGTGACAATACCCGACAATAAAAAAATTTACTGAATGAAGAAGGTAGTGAGAAATTGAAGATGCAGAGCCTAAAGCAAGGAGTATTCAAGAGGAGATGAGAACAACTTCCAACTGAGGTTGGGTAGAAGTTGATGAGGCAGCTCCACAATTGTGATTGTGGACAGGAGATAACAATTCCAGCAAGAAGAGTGCTGGGTAGAATTGTTAGTCAGTGAAAGGTTCGAGGGAAGAACCAATAGGTGCCAAAAGGCTAAACTCAGGAAATTTTGGTGAGGCATGAAGGAGACTTGTTATAGGCGAAATGGAAAAAGTTAGTTGCAGCTCAATAGTGAACAAGGAAAGTTCACCAGAGGAAGGAAAGGAATTGACTATTGATGGTCATGACAGGGGTACAAATGAAAGTCACAGACATAGGGAAAAGAGTTCTGAAGCAGTTGGACTCAAAGGAATGAGTAAAGAAGAAAGGGACATAGAGTTGGCTGGGATGAAGGCAAAACTCAGTCATTTGGAGAAGCTGGTATTGAAAGGAATTAGAGAAAAATGGAAACAAGGATTTTATGTGGGAAGAAGAGTTAAATGGCCTGTCAGAGAATTGTTTGCTGAGAAATTATTACTTTGAAAAACTGAGAATGAAGAAATAGAATACATCTATGAACCAGAGAAAGGATCTCTCCTTGGGGACGAAGACAGTGATGACAGTAGAGAAAAACTAATATATGCAGATCAGAATGAGAGGAATGTGTTGACATCATCCGCACAGACAAGAGGATCTCATATTTTTGGGATTAATTATTTCTGTGAATGTAAAATTGCAGGTATGCAGCCTAAAGAATTTGAACCTGTGTATGAAAAAGTGAATGGAGCAAAGGCAAGACAAGCAAGAAAGGAGATGCATAAGGACTTTCAAGACTTCAATTGATGGAGGAAATTAAAAGGTATGGCTGAATGGTTATGTCTTCTTTTAGTAGAAACTTATTGGATCATATTTGAAGGAATTTTAGCATGGAAAGAAGACCAATGGGAAATGGAAACAGGAAAGGAAACAAATGCATTGCAGATTTATGAAGTGAAGAGAAGGAAAGATGACACCGAGAACTTAGCTGAAGAAGGTAAGCCAAGGAAATCTTTGGAAGATCAAAGTTTTATCAGAGAAGAGGAAGATGCATTATTGTCTTATTTGGACAAACTGAGTATTGGAAGAAATTGTGTAGAACAGGAAGGTATTCTACAAAATTATGATGAAGTTGCCAAGCATAGTCAAGAAGTTGCAGTCCCAGAAGTTTTCTTTAATGAGGAAGAAATCAAAGATGTTGAGGAAGAATTTCTCAATAATTTAGTGAACTATCAGAATATTTCAGAGGAGCATGAGGAGCTGATCATTGAGGCCTTGAATGAAGAGCCTTGCATTTTTGAAACTGACATGTTGTGTATGTTTTCAGGTTTGACAGGTGAGGAACAATGATTGGACAATGTGCTTATGCATGTTGATGAAGAAGTGAGATTACTGGAAGAAATGGCTGAAACAGAAAGATATTTTGAGCATGTATTTGATAATTTTGAGAATGATGGTATTGACAGGGAAATTGTCATGATTAAAGGAGCTGAAGATAAACAAATGAAAGTTTGTGATGATAACTATAATGAAGTATTTTCAATAGAAAACCAGAATTTTG
Source organism: Pinus albicaulis (assembly GCA_034641835.2). Taxonomy (NCBI): domain Eukaryota; kingdom Viridiplantae; phylum Streptophyta; class Pinopsida; order Pinales; family Pinaceae; genus Pinus; species Pinus albicaulis. The sequence continues at coordinate 863,272,971 of CM076584.1, read as the reverse complement.
TTTCTGTTGTAGGAGAAGATAACATAACATCAATTTGTTGCAATGGTATAAGTATAGAAGATGAAAATATACTTCACAATGATATGCTCCAAGAAATCCTAGCTATTGAATTGTTGAATGATAATCTTGTGTTGGAACAAGGAACACCGTATAATGTAGAGGAAAGTATGGAAATGGAAATTGATGACAATTTCATAAATTTTGCAGAAGGACAGTGTAAAGAGTGGATAGCAGAATCACCTATGAAGATCGAAAACCATAGCTATTTTGAATTTGATAATTGTGGTGGAAATTCTGTTTTATACAGGAAGGAGGAGTCATATGCAAATGACATGTTTATTGGAGGAATTGACATTTTGCTGAAAAAGTTATTAGACAAATCTGAGAACATAGAAGGAAGAATTATCTTTGATGATAATGAAAGAGAGGCTGTAGAGTACAAACAAAAGATTGTAAATGGCAGAGGCAAGGAAGATTTGGACAAAAAATTTATAATTTATATGGAAAAGGAGAATGTACAGCAGACAGATGTTAGTGGAGTTCAGTTAAAGACAAATGGTAAGAAGGAAATTGAGAAATTATGGAAGATGAAATCAGATGAGAAGAGGGACAGAAAGAAGAAGAAATTGACCACAGGAATTTGTATCAGCAAGAATAGAGGACAACAACAATTAAGATTTGGAAATCTAGAGGAATAGAAGTGACAGTGGCAGAAGAATTAAATCAGCAGCATAATGAAAGTGATGACCAGTTAAAAAGTAAAGTTTGGGATACTGGATGGACAACAAAAGAAACACATGACCAGGAGGTCATGGAAACTTTCAACTTTGGGAGTCTGATGCAAGAGCATTCAGGCCTAGTCAGCAATGTGATAGCATGATCACATGTTGTGACTAACAAGGGGTTGGAAGATAATAGTTTAATTAATTTTATTTGTTTAAATATATGAGAGTGTTTATTTATTGTTAAATATGAGGAAATGGTATATGTGGCTGAGTGATCCTCCCTATGTGGAGATCAGGCCAAACAGTTAGATTTATTTGACTAAGAATAGAATATGAGGAATTTTAAAATCTTGATTTAGCGTTAGTTTAGAAAAAGGTGGGTTTTAAGAGACTTTTTAGGAGAGGTTGAGAGATTTCTGGTTCTGAACTAGAATTGGTTCATGAAACCATTTATTGTATAAATTGTGTCTTCTTGTATAATTCAGACAAAGAGAGGGAACGAAACAGAGAGAGGATTTGGAAGCACCTGGAAGCCTACGGGTAGCATAGGAGAAGAAGGCCACAAACTAGAATAATCAAGCCAAGAGGGCAGAGAGCCTAAAAATTGTATTTATGTGTTTCTGTGTGTACATACAGAGGAAGGAATGACTCTGTATTGTTTATTTGGAATAGAAAAAAACAGTGTTGCGTGCATAATACATTAAACAGCCCGTGGAGGCCTTCAAATACTTGCTTTCTCAGTATTCGGATGATATAAATGTTGCCTGTGTTTTTCAAGTTTTTTTTATAAGATTATGGTGTTAAGGGATGGATTGGTGAGAGCATACCTTTGTTTTGGTTCCGTAGGCAAAAGAACCCAAATTACACTAAGTATTTCGCGTAGAATGTATTCAGATTCATAATCCAAACTTCCAATCTGTTAGACAGTGGTTTTGAGTGCTATCGGGTCCGAAGAACCCAAATCGCATCAACCCAATGCATTGGCATGTTGAATCACCGAATACCATTTACACAGAGAAATTATGCTAAAACCCTTAGCGTATCCATTGAGCAGACTTGAAATAATATAAGGATTTCTTTTGGCCTTATTCCATCAACGATATTTGTGGTCCATTCGGATCCAATTGCCAATTATCGAATTGTTCTGAGCGTCAGATCGGTCAGATCTGAGCACAGAAACCCACATAAGTTTCTATTGAAATCGTGGCGCAGTGGAGTTCGAGTCCTAAGTGAGATCGAATCCTCAAGACGGGTTTAAAGTCTGTGCGAAACTTGAAATAGAACCGATGTGTCTTCAAGCCTCACTTTGAGGATAAATTGTAGATCTTAATCTGCGGGTTACATACAACAGCTGTAGTTTAAGTATGAGACGGAGCGCTGTGGATTGAGAGTGATTTCAATTAACGTTTGATTGTTATTTCATATTGTTAAACGCTGACTAGTATGAGTCAAATTTGCAGAGATTGTTGAATAGCCTTGGAGCAATCGATTTGCAGAGTGATTAGAGTGGATGTTCAAATTCTGAATCGAGTTTATTGAGGCTGAAGGTACGAAGACCATTCCAATTCAATTGGTGAATTTGCAGAACTCTGTTTCTGTGCAGAGCCAGAGAGTGACCATTGAAGATGATTGCAAAGGTCGATGTGTGGATATGATCATGTGGAATGGTATTTGGGTTCAAATGCTATTTGAAGTAGGTTTCGATCTAATATAAAGGGAGGTTATTGAATCGGTGATCCAGTGTTGGGTGTCGATGCAAGTGGTAGTGTGTGAATTTGTCAGGTATTGAGGTTTTGATTTGGGGGCAAATGCTGAGATGCATTTTTATATGCATGGTAATGTGTAGATTCTGGGTTTGGCGGGGTTACCCGTCATCAAGTTTGTAGTAGCTTGTTCAGGTAATTCATTATATTATATTTTGGTTTGTATATTTTGGACAATGTGACTCCAATATGTGGGCTACAAATCAATTCATCAGCTATGCATGAAGTATTTTAGAAAAGCTTGAAGTGCGGCAGGAAATAAGTTATTTAGGCCACATTTGTGAGTCTGGACTCTGAACAGTATTTTGGATCTGCTTTTATCTTAAATAGAATGATATGACCATGCTATTGAGCAGGACAGTTAAAAGAGTTAAATGACAAGATTTTCCCAGTTATAGAGGCAGTCAATACACGGCCATTCTTTAGCTTCTTCACATGAAGAAAAGGTGAATCCTATTATAGAAGACCGTAGATTAATACTTCTGCTACTTCATATCTGTTACAAATGATCCCGTTTAGGGAATTGGATGGCAGCTTGCTAACCAAAAGGAAATTGCATCTGTTTTCTGGAGAAACGTGCTGCAAAATTCTATCGATAAAACAATACAGTGCTTTAAACATATTAAAAAAAGAGATAAGGAAATATAGTGCTTCCAGCATATTAAAAAAGGAGCAGGAAAGTGCTTTAAACATATATATATTTTTTTTTAAAGATAAGGGAATATATTACTTTAAGCATATGAGAAAAAGAGAAAAAGAGCAAGAAAAAAGGCTTTCCATTGATGAAATCATGAATTTCTCCCAAAATACTTCTTTTAAGCCCATCAAAACAAAAACCAGCAAGTGGGAGCCAGAATCAACAAGTCTCTAAAAAAATAATGTACACAACCAAATTAGTAAGAGTCTTCCCCTTACCAAATACCAAGATCCATGCAGAGGTGAGGCATCGTCTCAAACGCAGAAACAGACTAGCAAGCAATCAATAATACCAAGCAAAAGTTACCCACACGAAATAAACAACACTCCAAGGGCTTAGGTCTCAAAATATGCAGTAGACTAACAATCAATAATACCAATCAAAAGTTACTAATCTAGGAAACTACAGGGCATTTCCCTTGAACAGCTATTCACAAGCACCCAGTAAAACCCTTATAGCAGAAATCACTTACTAGATATCCAAGCTTCTATTGTTTGTAAAAAATACAGCAGTTAATGAAAATGGGGAGGTTTCCAACTGAGAGGATTCAGATTCAAGCTTCTGGTAGGAATGAATTTGATCTACATTACTACCACTTCCACTTGCTTAGGTAACATCAAGGGAAAATCGTCGCAGCTGTACAGGGCATTTTTTGCCATGCTCAGAATTCATGAGAAAAAGGTCAAACAAGCTGAGCAGGAAAAAAAATTGAATAGGGCAGAATGGAATTATGGGAAAGAGGCATAAAGGTCGAAAAAGCTAAGGCGGAAAACCATTGAATTACATAGTGAACCAATTAACCATTAAGCGTCGTTATTCTGATACCCCTAAAGCGTCGCTATTGCGACAGATACCTCCAAACGTCGCAATTGCGACACTTATACAAAGTTTCGCAATTGCGACGTTTGGAGGCAACCATCACAATAGCGACGGTTTGGGGCATAGTGTCGCAATTGTGACGTTTTCCTCCAAACGTCGAAATTGCAACACTTTGTCTAAGTGTTGGTATTGCGACAATTTTTTGTAAACATTGGTATAGCGAAAGTTTTGGGCAGGATTTGAAAAAGTTGAAAAAATTTCGGGAAATTTCCAACATTTGGTCAAAAGTGTCGGAACCAAGTGTTGAAATTTCTGCCAAATGTACTAGTGTGGGTCTGCTAAGATGGGAACGGTTCTTTGAGAACTACCAGAGTCCCTTTGGAGCCTTTCAGAAGTTGACTAACTTCAGATCGTCGAGGAAAATATTTGGTATAATGGTCTCCTTCACAGATAAGGCTGGGGTACTTCAGTTTACGTTGGGAACCGTCATCAGTACGAGGTTTAGAAGACTCTGGTTTTGGGGCATCGGGTTTGGATTTTCCTTTGCCCTTCTTCTTTCCTTTAGAGGCCTTTTCTGCAGGTTTAGCCTGAACGACGTTGACCTCTGCAGTCTTTCCAGAATCTAGAGGGGCGAGAAGAGTAGAATTATTGGAAGAATTGGACTTCTGCTTCCCATTTGAGGATTTCCGAGATTTTTGAGAAATGGAACCAATGACACCATCCATCGCTGGGGTAGGTGGTGCTTTAGAGGTTCCCGGCTGCAGAGCATCAGTCAAAATATCATAAATCATGCTAGACTGAGAGTACACCAGATCCAGGTACTGGGCACACGCGATGGCTTATTCTTCAGTCACACATGCCCCCATAGCAATATCTTGAGAAATTTTTTTAACGAAGGAGGTGGTGAACCAATGAGTTAGTAGCTGATCAGGTATATCAAACTTGATCAGTCTACGACGACATCACCACTCATGAATATGATCGGATATGTGGGTGGCTTTATCCTGCTTCAAATAAGTCAGGAGATGCGTCTAGACTTCATAACGAACTGGTAACTGGAAGTGATTCAGAAAATCCATAGCTAGCGTATTGAAGTCTTGAAAGATGCCACGGGGTAATTCTATATACCACTTAGCGGCAGCACCGATAAGAATGCGCTAGAAGATATGTAGACGAATTGAATTATCCACCCAAGATTTGGACAAACACCAAAGATGGTAGGTCATTACATGAGCTTGGGGGTCCTCTCTAGTTTTACCTTCAAACTTAGGATAGTCGCCGGGTACCTTGGTCAGAATCGGAGGCCAATAATTATTGTGAAGAATCAGATCATTGGTTAATTTAGAAACATCTAGTAATTCCAAGGTGGCAAAGAACGGTAACTACGGATTGAAAGGCATGCCAGGCCCTCGATAAGGACCTGTACATGTACTCCACCCTAGTTGAGCATATTCTTGCCCCCATGAGTTCTATCCCGGGGGATTCTGACCATAGGGGGTATAGGCCGTATAACTAGTCTGATACGGTTGCTGGTAACTAGAGTACGAGGTTTGATAACCAAGGTATGGACCCTGATTATATGTCGGCCCCATTTGAGTAGTATGCGGATTTGGCTGCTGAGTATAGGTATAGCCTGGTTGTTTAAGATAATAATTAGAACCTTGGGGCGGATTGTAAGTCGGTCGATATTGACCTTGAGGATAGTAACCGCCTTGGGGTTGAGCGGGCTACTGATAAGTGGGGCCCTGCTAAGCCTGATAAGTAGGGCACACCGGCTGATTCAGTTGCGGCATCGAGTAAATCGGCTATTGAGCAAGGTTGATGGGATGTGTAGGCTGGCCTGGTTGGACAGGTTGACCTGGCTGAATGGGCTGGCCTGGTTGGACAGGTTGACCTGGTTGAACGGGCTGCCCTGGTTGAACAGGTTGACCCGGATGAACAGGTTGCACAGGTTGTACAGGTTGACCTGGCTTATGTGGGACACCAGGCTGTGTCGGATGGGCCAGTTGGCTTAGTGGTGGAATAGGGCGAAGTTGTGCCTGATAACTGGTTTGACCTACAATAGGACCATAAGAGGGTCTTGGATGTGCAACATTCGGACCAATAGGAAAATGAGGTTGCAGAGGTTGCACCACGGGTTGAGAAGGTTGGATTTTCCCCTCAGGCCCGTACAACGGCCCCGGTTGGCACCCCGATTGACTGTGGGTCCTTGAGGTTGCCCTGGTTGGACCATAGGGTGAGGCTACATAGGTTGACCTAAAGGGTTGTAGGAATGTCCTTGCGGACCATATAACAACCCCTGCTAGCCCGAAGGTTGGTCTTGTAAGGGTTGTCCTTGCGGGTCATAAAGATAACCAGGTTGGCCCTGAAAGGGTTTTCCTTGCGGGTTGAAAGGTTGCCTAGCCTGGTTAGAAGGAAAACCTTGGCCATACAGATAAGCCTCTGGAGTGAGTAAACGTAAAGGGTTTCCCTGCTCATCGTATTGATATGGAAAAATGTAAACGGGTGTACCATCCTATGCAGAATGCGAAAAATATGGAAGATTGGGATCTTGGGAGGATTGAACGACCTCGGGGTTCGATTGCTGTAGGGAAAATCAATAATCTTCAGGAGAAATGCTCTCAGGAATAGCAGATGCTATATAGACGTCTTCGAGAAGTGACGCAGTCCTTACGGACTGCGTGGTAACAGCACGTGTAGATGCGACCACACAGATAGTGGGCCTGACAGGTACTCAAGTGACCTGAGGGGATGACGTGATGGGTGTCCTTGGAGACATCCCCAATGAAGGAATAAACGGCCTCGTAGAAGGATTTTATATCCCCATAGAGGCGACAACAGTCATAATCTGACTTAAGGATCTATACCTCGCTGGAAGTGAAGGACCCAGCGAAGACATGACAGATAACTCGGGGTTGTATTCTGGGAACAACTGGTAATATTCACCAGACATGGGGATTTCCTCACTAGGAGAATGGCTAGATGAGCCCATATCTAAACCTGCTACTAGATCTTGTAGCAGACGGAAAGGACTAGGAGGAATAACAACATCTAGAAAAGGCAAACCTGATGTAAGAGGAGGGAAATGTTCCCCTACTCCGAATCCAAACTAAGCATCGGATATGGGCCAATTGAACTCAACTGATCCTCCAAAGGGAAGCTCAAATAGAACCGGTCCCCCATCAGGAAACTCGAAAACGATGGGCTGCTGAGGTTCAGTAGAGGACTGAGAGACCTCTGATGAATCGTCTGTGTATGGACTACCAGTAGACGAAACTGAGGGTTCCGCCACTGTGACAGTAACGACAAAAGGAAGAGATCAAACACAACACACGGGCTAAAAAATCAAGGCACACAATCAAACGGCAAACAAACAAATTCTAACAGGGCATGTGATCGCAGGTGATTTATTTTACCACATTGAAACTTATAAACTTCACCGTTTCATGTTTTAAGAGTTGAGAAACGGACGAAAGGTGAATCTATCTCTTTCAGTTTTGAAACAAGCATGAAAGGACAAGCGCTTGATGATCCTTTCAAATTTAAAGAGTCAGAAAAGATCAAAATGACTACTCCGGTAATCTAGGCAATGGGTGTACTAGATATCTGTGAACTGCAATATACACCTTGGTTTCAAAATGAAAGAGAAATGAACCAAGGACTTGATGTAAATGCAGTCAATCTCCCTGAATGATGTGTCTGGTGTATCATGGGTATAAGGCGGCAGACTAGGCTTCCTACAGATAAAGGATAACAACCTAGTGGGGTATCCCTTTATATACGTGATGGTACGGGGAGCACAAGTTCGTACTAGTGCTGTCTAAAGCCAAGAGGCGAACGACAGCTACTAGGTTTAACGACGCCGAAACACGTCACTAGCCTAGACCTCTAGATATTTCATTAATGTTTCAATGCTGCCTTAAGGTAAATTGAATAAATTTTAAGGTTGATCTTCAATTATGTTTCAATTTCCAGGCCCTACTGAATGTTATGTCTCAAAATCTCCTAAATGCACACTACATGCCACAATGTATCATTTCGTTCGATGAATAGCTGACTACGGGAAGGTTGAGAGCTTTCACACAATAACAAAATGATCACAAAAAAATCCACTAGCGTCTCTAATGCTCGCTAATGAAAACTAAAAGCTTTTCTTTCATAGCTACAAATCACTAATAACACAGAAAATATTCAATTTACATTAACTAATCAAAATCAAAAGAGATTTTTTTGTATTTTCAATGTTTAAAGAGCAAAGTGCACTAAACAAAATGAAAACTAATAAAAAGAACAATTTGATAAGTTATAGCAAAAGAGCAAAGACAAGAAAGTTCACTCAATGCCAAACACACAATCGGATCTCAAATTGACAAAGAAGTCCCTCAAATAAAAAATAAATCCCAAAGACTCAAGTGAACCATGTAATCTAGGCTCAAAACGAGACAAAGCAGAATTCGAATGAAGAAGAATCCAATCACTCAAATAATGCAACAAAACAATGGACAACCACCAAATGAATGCAGAGAAGCAATAACAAAATTTACTGATCGAACAAGGACCAAAAACTCCCACGGGAGGCTTGACACACTATAGCACCTAGATGCCCTAGGGCTAGAATGTAAAATTGATAGAAAAGGGAAAACAACCAGAGGATGAAGGTCACAGTCAGTCAAACAAAGCTTCAGAACACTCAGGTAGTCAAAAAAGTGACACCAAAACCACAAATCAAGCTCAGAAAGCCCAAAAAGAAGCAAACCCTAGCACCTTACAGGATTGGCGCGACTGTCAGGCTGCAACTAGCGCCAGAACAAGATTGGTGCAGGTGATAAACAGGCAACATGCGCCAGCTGGCATGACTGTCAGGGCAAAAACCACGCCAGTCAAGTTTACTAATGGAAAAAATGAAAAAGAGAAATCAAGAAGCAGATCAGGGATGGTGAGGCTAAACAAAAGTTTAATACTGAAAAAGAGCAAACCACAAGAGCTGATCAAGCAGGAAAAGACCAAAATCAACCGAAAAGACAAGACAAACTCTAATCAATGTCTCCCTAGCGGAGTCACTAGTTTTTTGGAGAGGTAAATCCCCTCTACGGACAGAGGCGATCCCTACTAGCCCAGATCGGGTCTAGCAACAACCGAGTAACGCTAAGACGCAAGTTCCTAATTGCAAAAGACCAAGATGTGTCAAGAGGCCTAACTTAAGTCCTACGTTGTTGTCATTTGTGGAGAAGATAGAACTTCCGTCCCTTGCTTTGGCAGATCACAATTCTCTCGCTCGATGCGATCGAACACCTGCACACAAGAAACAACAAACACATAAGCGTAAAACTTAATACATGCAATTATGTATCAGTCATAGAAGATACAACTCTTAACATAAAACATGAACATCTGAGTGGAACCATAATCAAAGTCATTTATTATTAATCATAACAAAGAAAGATAGAACCTGAGCTCTGACACTGGATCTTCCTTTGGCGGGTCGACAAAGGAGTACGTCTCGATAAAGCTCGCCGGGAAAAGGACAAGTCTCTCTCTCTTTGGCTTTCTGATGATAATCTCCTTACAATTGATTCAGCTCTATTTAGGCTAGCTTGAAAAGGGAAAATGACAAGCTTATATAGATGGTGGAAGGGGAGTTGGGATCCCTGCAACGGTGGGATTGGCCCTATCCTTAAGGAAGCTTCCATGATAGGTGGAAAACCACTTCCCCTACATGGAGATCCGGAGCCAAACCTCCCAAATCATTTTAGAGACTCGTTCAGGATTTGGTTGGAATCAAACTTCCGCCATTTATTTTTAAAAAACAATCCTTATTAAGCCTTGCGCGATTGATACACTGGGACAGAGCACTAGTTGGCATGCCCTCTTTGGTGGATTTCCCCCATTGGTGCGAGGGCTGAACTGGCTAGTAGTGCCAAGGCAAAAAGGGTTATTTTTAGGGCTTTTCACAAGAAATTGTCTTTAGGGGAATGATTTTCCTTGTCAAGGGGGATGCCATGAAATTGGTTTCAGGTCATGTCATTGCTCACAGGTCACGGAATAAGCCCTCCAATGTGCGGGACAGGGGATTGCAGGGACGGTGACAAATTACTGTGTAACAATTTGCATATAGCTTGCATTTAGGAAGTTGAGCTCCACATTAGATAGAACCTGAAATTGAAAAATAATTCATTATTAACTTTAAAATTTACCCAATGAGCCTAAGGTAACATTGGAACCTAACGAAATATTTTTAGTGGTCTAGGCTAGAGACATGTTCCAGTGTCTTAATTCCTAGTAGTTGTCACTCGCCTCTTGGCTTCAGACAACACTAGTATGGACTTGTGCTCCCGTACCATCGTGTATATAAAGGGAGACCACTCTAGGTTGCAATCCTTTATCCATGGGAAGCCAATTCTACCACCTTGTAACCATGATACACCAAACACATCATTCGGGGAGACTACCTACACGTACGTCAAGTCCTTGGTCATTTCTATTTCATTTGATCACCAAGGTGTATATGGCAATTCATGGAAACCTAGTACACCCTCTTGCTTAGAATACCTGAGTAGTCGTTTTGATATTTTTGTGACTCTTTAAATAAGTAAAATATCATCGAGCACTTGTCCTTTCACGCTAGTTTCAAATTGAAAGAGACTAGAGTCATCTTTTGTCTGTTTCTTGACTCTTAAAATATGAAACAACGAATTTTTATTTCAATGTTATAAAATTAATCACCTACGATTACACGCCCATTAAAATTTGTTACTTGGTCTGATTGATTTCCTTGGTTCTTGATTTTGGTACTTTCGATTGGTTGTCTTTTTTCCTTCCTGTTCTGATTTACAGTCAAAGTGGCGGAACATCCAGTTTCATCATCCTCATTGCCTCCTAGTGGTGGCTCTTTTTCGGATGCTTCTTTTGAAACTCCTCAATCCACTAGATCTGCTGAGTTCTAGCAGCCCATTATACCATCTATCTAGCCCCTTGTTACTCGATCTCCGCTTGACAAGCTAGTTAAGTTCAATTAGCCTCCTTCAAGTGCTTGGTCTGGTTTTGGGGACGAAGGATAATTTCCTCCTATCACATCTAGATCACCTATTGTTGCTGTTGTGGTACCTCCTAGTCTCCGTAGTCTTTTTGAAGATCTTACGAAAGACTTAGATATGGATTCCTCTAGTCCTATTGGCAGTGACGGAATTCCTGTATCCACAGGAGAATATCAACTCTTTCCTGAAGATCTTTCTCATGCTTTTGTCCAATCTTCTTCGCCTTTTGTGTCACTTCCGGCTAGCTATAGGTCTCTGAGTCAGATTATGTCTGGTGTTGCATCCATTGCACAATCTAGCATAGTAAATCCTCCTCGGAGTTCAGTCCAATCTTTTTCAGTACCATTACCTTCAGCATCAGATCCGTTGGTTACTATTACATCTGTTCCAGCCCAACCTACAGTCTGTGTGGCTTCTAGTTCAATTTCCACTACTCCTGTGATTCCTGGCGGTTTCATTTTTGAAGAATATATGTTAGTTGTTCAGCAGAGTTCTCAGGGTTCTCAATAGCCCCCGCCTCCTAGAGATATTTGTTTTCATTACTATGATGTTTTTGGTAATCCCATATATGTATATCCACACCATTATGATGAGCATGGGAATCCAGTTTATATGCCTCCTATAGATCCTTATTAGGCCGTTTATGATCCTTATCAGTATGTTACTCATTTGGGACCTACTTTGCATGTGCAACCCTCTAGCTTACAAGGAAAACCCTTTCAGGGACAACCTTTAGCCCAATAGGGCCTTGCTTTTGGTCCACAGGGACAACCATATGATCCACAAGGCCAACATTTACAAGGACAACATGGACAACCCTCTAGTCTCTCGGGTCAACCTCTGGTTCAACCAAGATCATCTTTTGGTCCCGGGGGGCAAGTTTATCCACCTCAAGGAAAATCCTATGGTCCTTCTCCGGGTCAACCTAGTCATCAAGGACATCCTAGACCATCTCAACCATCAGGCCAACCTTTACCACAAAGTCAACCTTGTGGCCCTCAACAGCCGGTTCAACCAGCTCAGTAACCATTGCAACCTGCCCACCAACAGATTCCTTCGTTTCTGCAGTCGGTTTTACTTGTTTATCTTTCTCAATCGCATACTCAACCTGCTCTGCAAGGTCAACCTGTGCAACCGCAGGGTGCTTATTACCCTCAAGTTTCCTATCAACCAGTATATAATGCACCCCAAATTTCGTACCCTCAAAATCAACCAGTATATAGTGCACCTCAGATTCTGTACCCTCAAAATCAACCTGTGTATCAGCAACCTCAAATTCATACCTACATTCCGTAGCAGAATATTTATGCTACTCAGCAAGGACCTCAGTGGTCTTCTTCGACTAAATATCCTGGTCCTCAATCCCAATATCAACTGAATTATCCTGTTTTTAATCCCTATGATCCGAATTCTTTGGGATAGAATATATGGGGACAAAATCTCGTTCGGACTAGGTGGAATATACATACAGGTCCTTATCAAACACCTCCAATTGCTTTCAATACTCAGCTATCGTTTCTTGCTACGTTGGAATTACCTGATGTGTCGAAGTTGAAAAATGATCCTATTCTTCATAATCCATATTGGCCCCCGGTTCCGACCAAGATTCCTGATGATTGTCCTAAATTTGAGGGTAAACCTGGTGAAGACCCAAAAACTTATGTGATGACCTACCATTTGTTGTGTTCTTCTAATTCTTGGGTTGACAATTCTATTCGTCTTTGTCTTTTCAAGAGAACTCTTACTGGTGCTGCTGCAAAGTGGTACATTGAGCTGTCTCATGGAGTTTTCCAAGACTTCAATTCTTTGGCCATGGAATTCCTTACAAATTTTCAGTTACCGATCCGCTATGAGACCGGGATGCACCTCCTCACCTCATTGAAACAAGACTGAGCTACTCATATCTCGGATCATATTCATGAGTGGCGGCGTCATCATCATATGATAAAATTTGAGATACCTGATCAACCTCTGACTCATTGGTTCACTACCTCTTTTTTCAATCAAATTTCCAAATACATAGCTATGGGGGCATGTGTAACCGAGGAACAAGCCATTGCTTATGCCCAGTACCTTGATATCGTGTATTCTCAGTCTGGTGCATTGTACGATATCTTACCTGATTCTCCTCGACCTGGAACCTCTAAACCACCAACAACTCCATACATTGATGGTATTATTTGTTCTATATCGCAGACTTCTCAAAAGTCTCCTTCATATAACTTTGGGAAGTAGAAGTCTAATTCTTCCAAAAATGTAGCTTCTCAGACAAATTCGAATTTTGGTACACCCACAGAAGTGAATGTTGTTCAGGAAAATCCTACAGATAACACTTCCAAAGGTAAGAAGAAGGGTAAAGGTAAGGCCAAACCCGATACCCCGAAACAGGATTCTCTAAAACCTCGTTCTGTTGATAGTTCCCAACGCAAACCAAAGTAACCTTGTTTGATTGTGATGATGAGCACTTTACCAAGGACTATCCTTGATGGTCTGAAGTGAGTCGATTGCTCAAAGGCACCCAAGGAGATCCGACCGTTCTTAAGGAACCCTTCCCTCAACAGACTCAGATGGTAGAGCACCCTCAGTCCTTTGCTCCATCTAGTTCGCAAGTGTTCATGATGAATGGTTCTTCACCTGTTTCTATTTCTACTCTATTGAAAGATTATTCTGGTTCACTTCAGGTAGCGGAGAAAGAGATTGCTGATGGTCCTCCTCCCCCTCCTATTTCTAGTCCTCTTGAGATTGAACGACCTAACAGTGAATCCGTTGTACGACCACCTTCCAAAGGTGTGCTCCGTAAGTCTTCATACAATCCCAACGCCCATGCCACTTAGAATTACAATATTGTTGAAGATTTGGATCAGGCGCCATCCGCAATTTATGCATTAGAATTACTTCAGAGTTGTCCTTCACAATGGAAATATTTTCTATCTGCGATATATTGGATTGATCCTGCCGATACTAGTTTGCTCACTTTCGATTTAGAGAATTTCATCCCGTGACTCCCACACAAAATTGCGCACATCATTCTAGTTGGTATTAATGGTTTGAATATTCATTGGGTTGTCATGGACGAGGGTGCATCTACCTGTGTTATGTCATCTACTTGTTGGAAAGCCATTGGTTCTCCAACTCTTACCTCATCACCCAATTCCCTTGAAGCTTTTGATGGAAGAGAATCTAAACCTTTTGGTTTTATCGCTAGTTTACCGATCACATTAGAAGGGAATACTGTCAATTTCAAGGTTTAATTCGTTGATGCAAAACTCAATTATAATCTCCTCCTCAGACGTAGTTGGACTCACACCATGTTGTGCATTCCATCCACTCTCTTTCGTGTTTTGAAGTTTCCGCACGAAGGAAAGATTATTACTGTTGATCAATTGTATTTTTTCACTTCTTCTTCCTTAGAACAATGTTCCATACATGGACAAGATTCCTACTCCTTACGAGAGTGTCAAGCCAGGCCTTTTCAAGGATCCTACCCTCATGGGTGTTTTCCCTCTTCCACCATAAAATATTTTTCAGGTCAACATGATTTCTCGAACCGATGACCCCTGGGTTATCCCTTCTCCTGAAAAAATCGATTCATTCAAGGATTCGATGCCTTTGAGTTCGATTGAAATTTATTATTTTGAACTCATTACTGCATCGGATTCTGATCCTGATTCTGCTCCTTTGAGCGTAACTCTTGACATCTATTCTCAATCCCCTTGGCTTGGTGATTTTGATTCACTGGATCCTTTGAAAGAAGTGTTTCCTTCTGATGAGGCTATCATGGAAACCCTATCTCTCGATGATCTACCATGGGATGATGGTCATCATCATTCCTCGTTTCTACCAAGCCTCAAAGCCATGTCTATTTGTCTTGAGCATTTTTCCTCTTAGGTTCCTTCTCCTCCGCTTCAAACACCTGTTCAGGTCCATGAGTTTTTTTCAGAAGGTAACTTGAGTAACATCACTCAAATGATTCCCATCGACATTTCCATTAAACTGGGAATCCTCTAGAACATCCATATTGGGGTTACTTGTTCTTCGGATGAAGTGCAAGTCTATACTAGCCTTTTTCATGAATTCCGTGATGTCTTTGCATGGTCCTACAAAGAAATGCCCGGTATTGATCCTAGCATCATGGTACATGAGATTCCTACTTATCCCAGTTCGAAACTTGTTCGTCAGTGCCTTCATACAGTGCATCCTAGGAAAGATACTGCCATTAAGGCTGAAGTGGAAAAGCTTCTTAAAGCTAGTTTCATTTATCCAATTCCATTGACATAATGGGTCTTTAATATTTTTCCTATAGATAAGAAACAGGGCACTATTTGTGTTTTTGTTGACTATCGTGATATCAATCGAGCTTGTCCTAAGGATAATTATCCTACCCCTTTCATCGATCAAATCATTGATGACTGTACTGGGAGCAAGGTTTTTTCCCTTATGGATGGTTTTTCAGGTTATAATCAGATCAATATTCTCCCGACTGATCAACACAAGACTACCTTTATCTTTCCTTGGGGTACCTTTTCATATAAGAAGCTCCCCTTTGGTTTGAAGAATGTCAGTGCCACATTTTAGTGCGTGATTTCTTATGCCTTTCATGATATTCATTACATCATTCAGCCTTACCTGGATGACCTTTCAGCTCATTTAGCTAAGCATAGGGATCATCCTGACCATCTTCGTCAAATTTTTCTTCGTTGTAGACACTATAACATTCAACTTAATCAACACATGTGTGTCTTCTGCGTTGATTCTAGTAGACTCTTAGGGTTTGTCATTTATAAAGACAAAATTCACCTGGATCCTCGCAAGGTTGAGGCTATTATCAATATCCCCTCTCCTTCCTCATTACATCAATTGCAAATTTTACAAGGGAAAGCTAATTTTCTTCGTTGCTTTATACCTAACTATGCTGAAGTAGCTAAAGGATTCACACGATTTTTAAAGCAGGGCGTTCCTTTTTACTGTGATGAAATCACTCAGAAATCTTTAGATGCATTGAAAACATTGTTGGTCAATGCTACTCTCCTCCGCCCTCCAGATTATCATCGTGATTTTTCCCTTTATTTGGTTGTCGCTTTCAGTACGATTGCCATGGTTTTGGTATAGGAAGATGATGACAGTCATGAGCATGCTATTTATTACTTTTCTTGTAACCTTCTCGAACCCGAAATGCATTATGCCCATGTCAAAAAGTTAGCATTGGCCGTTGTTCAAGTTGTTCAACATTTTCATCATTATATTCTTTTGCATACAGTGACGGTGATTTCTAAATGCAACCCTATGACCTACATATTGTCTTAACAATCACTGGGGGGGGAAATACTCAAAGTGGATTTTCATCCTCCAAGAGTTTGATTTGGAATTTACTGCTACCAAATCTAAGAAGGCATTGGTCTTTGCTGATTTAATTTGTTCTCTCCCTTCCGACTCCGCTCCTTCTCATTCTGAGGACTTCATCCCAGACAATTCGCTTTTCTTGATTAGCACCCTCGATCCATGGTACGATGATATCATCATTTATCTCCAAACTTCATCTTTTAGGTCTGAGTTGACGAAATATGTTCGCTGACGCATCCGCCATCAGTCACAACCTTATCGTATAGTTGGAGATACTCTCTATTGTATTGGAGTTGATTCCATACTTCGGTGAAGTTTGACTCTCGAGGAAGCTAAGAAAGCTCTAAATGATTGTCACAGCGGTGCCTATGGTGGTCACATGTCTGGTTATGCTACTACACATAATATTCTTCGTGCTGGTTGTTTTTGGCCTTCTATTTTCAAAGACTGTATCATCGTTGTTCATAAATTCCATGATTTCCAAATTTATCAATGCAAGTTGAATGCACCACCCATTCCTCTTCATCCTGTCATTACTGTTGGTCCCTTTTTGAAATGGGGCATCTATTTTATGATGTGTAACCCTCACTTGGTCAGGGGGCATGCTTATATTATCGTAGTCGTGGACTACTTCACCAAATGGGCCGAAGAAATGCCTACACTTTCTGCTGACGATAAGACAGCTGCTCCATTCATGTTCAATCAAATTATTGCTAGGTTTGGTGTCCCTCAAGCCATCGTTACTGATCATGGTTCCCATTTTCGGCATTATATGGTGGCGGAGTTGACCTATAAGTTGGGTCTACGTCACGAGAGCTCAATGTCATACTACCCTCAAGCCAATGGCCAGGTTGAAGCTGTGAAAAAAGTTCTTGTCACAATGCTTCAACGTACGATTGGGATCCACAAATAAAATTGGCATCTCATGTTATTTTCAGCTCTTTTGGCATACCAAACCTCAGTAAAAAATTCAACCGGGTTCACTCCCTTCCAGTTGGTTTATGGCCTGGAAGCTACTCTTCCGATTGAATGTGAAATACCTTTGCTCAAGTTGGCTGTTGAATTACTGCCAAATACTTTGCCAGAAGAAGAGTGTCTCCTTTATTTAGAAAGGCTAGATGAAACCCGCCACTTTGATTCTCTCGTTATCAAAGCACAGAAAAAGCGGGTCAAAGCTCATTTTGATCAATCAGTTTCCCATCGTTCTTTTGTTGAAGGAGATCTCGTCCTCTTGCATGACCAAGCTCGTGATAAGCTGGGGGTAGGAAAATTTCAACCTATGTGGCATGGACCCTACATCGTTAAACGTGTGTTGTAGAATGGGGCCTATGGGCTAATTGACTATGAAGGTCATCCTCTTGAACAACCTAGAAATGGGTTGTATCTCAAAAAATATTATGCGTGAGTCATTCATGTGTAATAAGTGTGCATAGGTGTTGTTTTCATTTTTGTACATGTTTTTCGATTATTTTATTATATTGTTTTTGAGAAATGGATTTTACACATGTCTCTTGTGCAGCAACATGTTTTTCATGCGAAAATGATGAAGTAATAAGTTTTTTTTTATACTTTTTCGGACTCGGTAAAAACACAAAAAAGTCACTATTGGAGTCATCTTTCATCTCTTTTCTGACTCTCTAAAATTGAAAAGATTGCCGAGATTCTTGTCGTTTTGAACTCCTTAAATGGCTGCGAAACGATATCTACCCAGTATACATTTAACCATTTTTCAGGCTGGGATGGATTATTTACGAAAAAGGAATACCTTAGCCTATCACGACTAAGAGGTTCTCTCAGACATAGTTTTCTACCTTTTCGGATCTGTGAGACTACCTATGAAAAGGGACTGCTGGAGTTTTCTTTTCTGCCTTCTTTTCAAACTCTCTAAACATGAAAAGATGTCAAGTTCTCCCTTTGTCAAACTCATTAAACCTTGATGACATCGGACTTCGTCACCATGACGTTATTTTGAGTTCCTCCTTCCTAGGGCTCGTAAAATGTACTAGGTTGGATTTGTCCAAAGTACAAACTTACAGTACAAGCATATGTTATCCCCTTCAAGCTTGTTTTAAAAAATAATTGGGGTACTCGCCAGAAATGGTGGGGGAAAATGGAACCAAGTTTTAGTTATGTTGGCAGTATGTCACTCTTGAACATGGCACTTTTCTGCATTCGTGTCAGGTTGGGGATATCTCATTTTATCATTTTTTCCTCCATGGGTTTGGGTAATCTCTTTTGACCTCTCATCTGCTCTTTTCCACGTCATCATGACCTCAGATCCTTTGATTTCAAATACTGCCAAATCCAGGATCGTGCTGTTGAGATGTTCAAGAGAAGTTTGCCTCTGCAGTTGTCAACCTTCCTCTGATCTCTTGTTGGTCCTGATCCACTTTCATCATGTTCCTTTGTCTCATGTCGATGATGTGGGAAACATTATGGCCCTCCTTCGACCCAGTCACTTCCTGTCGACTTCAGCTCATTATCTAGGAATTTGATCTAGAGACTAACTTCTGGTACCTTGGAGCCTGCATGCCTCAATGGCAGGTTTTTCGTATTCGACGCAAGGTTCACATCATTAGCCTTTGATTGAGTGATTCTGTGGATGTTCGACGTCATATCACTTTTAACATTCCGTAGATTGTACCTTTTGTACCTTGAGAGCCATCATCATCATTGGTGGTTTCTCTCGCATCTGTTAACAAATTTCATTATTGGCTGGTAATCAAATGATTTTCCTGCCTGTTTGACTTCAGCTCATACATTCGCAAGCTCAAAATTGTACTTGTTCAGGTCGATATGGAGCACAAGACCTTGGATTTTGTCTGATACACTCCAGGCTATGGATTTTTGTGGATTATTATGACATATTGCATGACTCTCTTGATTGGATGGTTGCGACCATACCTGAGTCTATTTATTGATACTTCCTATTGGATGGCTATGTCCATACCTCGGATCTCGGTTTTTATATATTCTATTATGGACGGCTGAGCCCATGCCACATGATTCATGTATCACAGATATTAGTTGTATTTGTAATTGTAGTTCTTCTGACAACGGTGTTTGGTTCGAATGCATTCTCATAAAGAATTTCACCCCTCCCTCTCTCTCGGACTTCATACTTTAGGGGGGCATTTGTTACACAACATTTTGTCACTATCCCTTCAATCCACAACTCGCACATTGGAGGGTCATTTCTGTGACCAATACGTAGTGTCATGCTTTGAAAATACCATCCTTGCATCCCTTTTGATGAAAACAACATTCTTCTTGTTGACATTTCCCTAAGTAGAGCTGTGAAAACCCCTATTTTTTCCTTGGCGTGAGTAGCCCCTTACATCCTCGCGCCGACCAAGAAATTTAACTCTAGGCCTACGCCACTTGGCACTCTGTGTCAGTTAGACACCCGCGCCAAGCTGTTTATGGAATGTTTTTTAAAAATAGAGGCGGAGGTTTCATTCGAACCACCTTAGGGATGAGTCATTGGGAGTGGTTGAACTAAAACAACCACGGACTCCTTCCTTTAGTTAGTAGTTTCCACCTCCCTTGGAACTTTCCTAAAGGATAGGACTCCCTCCCACCTTTGTAGGGATCCCAACCTCCTCTCTTCCCTCTATATAAGAAACTATCTCCTTTGGTAGAAGCTAGCTGAACACATTATAGCAAAATAGTTGAACAAATCAATAGCTGAACTAAGAGAATTATCTTAAATTTAAGTTGCTAGAGGAGATAGAGTAAGAAAGATTGCGTTGAGAGACTTCAAGTCGATGACTTCTAAGAGAGTCTGAGTCCAAATTCCCTTACCGACATTTGAGATGCATTTCGTCTGAACCCCGTTGGAGGAGATTCATTAGGGGAATTTTGAGGTCTAAAATGGGCCTCATAAGAAAAATGTACAACAAAAATAAACTTTATAACAACCAATAGGATTCAAGATGATTATGTCATCCATAATTGATGATTCACCATTTTTTGAGTAAAAAAGTAAAAATATTAAAAAATAATAAAATAATAAAACTACTTTTTCAACTCGTATTTTAAACTTATCTCCCAAAATTTTTACTCAAATTTTGAGCGGGAGTACTCGTTGGATGCGGAATTTAATTCCTCATCCAATGAGTACCCATGTTGCATACTTTCAATGAACTCTTCTACACGAAAAATGAGAAATACATAAAAAACGTGATTGTAATAACGTTTTTTTATGTATTTATCATTTTTCGTGTAGTAGGACCCATAGAAAGTATGCAACATGGGTACTCCTTGGATGGGGAATTAAATTCCGCATCCAACGAGTACTCCTGCTCGAAATTTGATTAAAAAATTTGGGAGATAAGTTGAAAATATGAATTGAAAAAGTAGTTTTTTCATTTTTCCCTCTAAAATTTGATGATGTCATCAAATCTTATTAGATATTTTTCCACTATTATTTTATAATTTCCTTAGGAGGCCCATTTTAGACCTCAAAATTCCCCTAATGGAAACTTCAAAGCATCGGTTGTACTCTTCCTTATACTCATTAATATACATGACTACTATTTGGTTCCACTATTGTGTTATGATGTTTATTTGACGCGATATGTTTAGCCCTCTTTGACTGGCTAATAGTTGTGAGTGAAACTATTCTGTCATATGTTGTTCCTGTTCTTTGTCCTATGTGTAGGTATCTGAGCATGATAGCAAGCATATCGTGACTTGCCAAGGCAGGAGCGAGAGACCACTACTCTTTCCGCAACATCAACAGCGTTGGATTCAAGGTAGGTCAATCTACCATGTCTTTTGTTCATTCTGTTGTGGAAAATTTTGTCACCCCCTAGAGACAGTCTAGAGTTTCCATAGACCAGTGCCTAAGACATCTTAATATATTAAGAAGCTCTTCATATAGTTTGGGTTGTCAATCCGAAAGCTCACTTACTATCTCTTGTAAAACAAGGAAATAAATTTTGAATGGGACCAAACTCTCTCAGAAGCTGATACAAAGATAAGAATAGTGTAGGGACATCATGTAAAACTCCAATATAAAGGCATCAGACAGTTAAGAGACAACTTACTGTAAAGAGGGCCAGTTCAAATAATATATCACAGAAATCAAATATCAGGAAGTGAGTGCAGTGAGGAAACATAAAGAAGATATTAGTTAACATGAGACCGATACCCAGATACACAACAGAACCACATAAGGGCATATTAATTTATGAATCCTTATATGACAATGGCGTTTTAAAAGCACCTTCCTCAGGTAACTAATATAGCAAAAAATATGGAAAAGATGAACATGGAATAGTATATCATGACTAGGCCTATTTAAAGTGCTTGACTAATTCCAGAAAGGGCACCAACAAGGATGAATCCTTACTGCAAACTAGTGAGCCACTTGCATTCTAGAACATGATACAAGAAGATAAATAGTATGAAATGAGCTATTGTATTAACACACAAGAGAAATTACATACTGCGAGATACCAAAGACCAGAATCCTCATTACAGTTATAACTCCTCCTCACTGAGACCCTACGGGCTCTGAACCTTCATACCGAAATATTACAAAATGTATACAAAATCCTTTTCACTACACAACTTGCTGATAGAAATCTGGAACCCCTACAATGTCTTTCTTTTCAGCTTTTATAGAAGGGATAGAGAATTCTAGAGAAGGAGGTAGATGGAAAACATTTAATGACTTATTTTGAATCAGATGGCGGAAAACATTCACGCCCACACTATGAATGACTGAACATAAATGACTGTACTTTATGACTTATTTCCGGAAATGAATGCTGGGAATGAAAATCTGCTTACAAACAAGACATAAATAATAAAATATGTAGATATTCGGCTCTTTGCCAGAGGAGGCAGATCTGCGACAATTAAACCTTGAGGCGCGTGCTTCTATACGTGGTAATTTCGATCTACAGGTTTTGAATTTAAATTTGAAACCTTTTTCATGCCGGACACTGAATTCATCGCTCCTTCATTAATAATCTGCTGCTGCATTAATGTTTTCATCCACCCAAATGTGCCTTTTTAATTTTCTCTGGAGGGTTCTATAGATTGGAATATCTTTCCTTGATAGAGGTCACATCATAGTGACTCCCGGATCCTTTCCGCCCACTTCGTTTCCACAACAAGTTCCTGCAAAAACAAAAGCCTGTTGAATAAAACTAATCACAGAGAGAGTGGACGTAGTGAGGTTAATGGAAGTGGTGGAACAGATTTGAGAGGATGATGAGATGACGCGGGGTGGCGAAAAACACAGAGGAACAGCAGAGAAATAGGAAGTGAAAATGAGGTAATACAAAGGGAGGATGATAAGTGCAAGGGGAAAAGACATCAAACAGAAACACTAAAACGCAACACATAAACAAAATATGTGCATAGTGGAAGGAACAACGGATGACACGTGGGCAGATGACGAAGAATGGTGAAACGATGCTAATGGCACCAAGACTCAGAAATTAACTTTCGTGGGAGTTACAAAGAAAAACGTGACAAAACAATGGAGCAAAGGCTGTGGAAGTGGGACCCATAGCGCACATCGCAAATTCATGGGTGGAGAAAATGCGATGGAGGGAGCGATGGAATAACCAGAATCTGCGCTCTGCGCTATGTGAGGGGCGTGACCGGTCGAGCACGGATCGCCAAAAAGAAAAATTCGATGCCGGAAAATGACATGAACGAGAAACTGCGCTTTTGCGATGGGGAAGAAAATACGATAGTGCGATCATGCGATTTGCGATAAACGCTCTAAGGGGCAGCGCTTGGCTATATGGATGAAAGGAGGCGCGGAGCTAGGGGAGAAAGGAGCTAGGCCTTATATGACTTTTAAAAGTAGATTTTAGCCTTTTTCAATGTATTTCCGGCTTGGGAGAGGGCAACGATAAAGGGGGGAAAGAGGGGACTCTGGCCGAAATTTGAATGGAGGGGCTGACTTATACAACATCGACTCCACCTGGGGATAGCTTGTTCGTCGTCGGGCATGCCGAGAACGCGCAGACCTCAGACCCTCTTGTGCGTGAATTTAATTCTACGATCCCTTTTCTTTTCCTCAAAACTTATCAGCTTATTTATACTATTTACATTCAAAATTGAAATCACACTTACATACATCATATACATTAAAATACATCAAGCCTGGTCTGCTTGAGTCAGTACTGAAAGTAGTGTTTAAGGAATTGTCCATTCATAGGGGCGTCCAGCAGATCACCCTGTAGGTTTTCTAACATGAAAGTATTATTTCTCCCTAGATTCACGATTTTGAATGGGCCAAACCACAGTGGATCAAACTTAGCATGCTTGCCCTTTTTTGCTCTGCGAACATCCCACCTAAGAACCAGGTCTCCAACTTGAAATTTTCTATCTTTTGCATGGCGATCAAAAATATCCTTCATTTTTTCCTGATATTCTACCAGTCTCTTATTTACCTGGTCTCGTGTTTCCTCTAATTACACCAATTGGTTTATTCTTCTGATCATATCATTTGGTTCTTCCTGACATTCCTACATGAAACGTGCCACTGGTAAAACCACATCTTATTATTGTTGTGATGCAAAGGCAAGCTCCAACTCCCTCTCACCACTGATTTTCTGTAGGCACCAACCTACAGGAGGCTCCTACCTCAATTCTGCAAGCTACAACTCCCATTAATTTTCTGTAGGCACCAACCTACAGGAGGCTCCAACCTCAGTCAGCTACAACTGACATTTTATCAAGCTACAACTTGATGTGGAAGCACCAACTCCCATCTATTTTCTACAGGCACCAACCTACAGGAGGCTCCTACCTCATTCAGCTCCAACTGACATCTATCAAGCTACAACTTGATAGGGAAGCTCCAACTTCCTTACTCTTTAAAAAGAGAAACACTTGCTGATTTACCTCGGATATCAGCTTTGTTCTGTTCCATCTGCTCTGCTATTCATCTATTCTCATATCTTCCCTGTAAATCTCTGCATCTTTTCAGATTATCTATCAGCTTATCCTTCTTCTCTGCTCAGCTCCTCCTTCTTCTCTGCTTTACTGCTTCATTTCTACATTCTCTTCACTCACTCTCTCTTTTCTCCTTGTGCATATCAAATTGATATTATATATAGAGATCCTCACATGACTGTTTGTATTCCTCTAGGAATTCGAAATGGATGGTCATACCCCTTGGTCTTCTGCCTCCTCATTTCTTTATCCAACTCAATTTAAAAATCATAACAATATGTACACAATTTCATGCTACAGTGGGATTTTGTCTTTTCTTTAGGATACTTGCCTTTGCATCACAAAAAATAAAAAATAATTACATCATTTACATTTACATTCTTAATTTCATATTTAAATTTCACTCAGCTCCTTTTCTGGATTTTGGCTTTACTGGATTTGTATTTTATTGCTGCTATTAAGAACTTGTTCTGCATACACTTTGTTCACTGTCATCTGCATATTCCCTGTTTTCTGTGCTTATTCACCTGTCCAACTCATTCCTGTACGTATTCCTGTCAAACCTGTAATCTCTTTGGATCTCTGCATGCTCTCCTCTCTTTTTTTTCATATTTCATATCGCACCAATTAACCATATACAACTTGTTGGAATGTAATTCCAACTGCCCGAACGAGAGATCAATTCGCAGGCGGCAGCACGGTGAACAGGTGCAAGTTAAACAATTCACAGGTTGATTGGAGATCGACGGAGTGCGGGGGGTTGAAGAGCGCTGAGGTTAACACGGAGGGTACCCCCCGTAGTTTACTGGCCGATCACACGTTGACCGCCGATCAACGGCTATGATGAACTACGGGGCCTCACCCCATTTGATGTGTACGGAGAAATGTGAGCCCCCGTAAACACCACTTTGTGGTGGCTCCACCATGCACCACTGCCAGTGCACCACCAATATTAAACTTTGATCGACTCTTTTAACATACTCTCGAACCTTATATTAAGATTATAATACGTCGAAAACATTAATAAACCGATTCATTATATATGACTCCGCCAGGCCCCACAATTCAATCAAATGACCAATCCATGGAACGCACCGTACTTGGCTTAATCTCTGTGCGATTTTATTAAACCTCGCGCATCTTCGTTCAATGATCTCCGTCTGATGCTCCTCCGCCAGATCGATGGTTTATATCCATTTCGCTCGGCGTCTTTGGTCGGTGTATAACACGCGAAATTGCAAGTTAAACGGTGGCTTCCAATACCGCCTATGCCGCATGTCACGAAGTCTATGGAATCGCTGCGATTTATGTAAAACCACCTTACGGTCGAAAGGTGGTGTGGAATTGGGAAATCTGCCTCCATGAACCCGCTCGTGGTTTCAGTCCCCTCATGGTTCCTCCGGTCAAGGTTCTGGTTCTCCTTTATTATTTATATATTTTGTTACGACTATGGTTCCGCCTTTGACTATGGTTCCGCCTTTGACTCTGGTTCTGCCTCCATTCATACTGTAGTCAATACATGGTTTCCTGTTATAAAAGGTTCTTTTATACTCTGACGCAGAGTTCCACCATACATAAGCCTTGCAGAGTTCCACCATACATAACACGGTTTCGTTTATTCTTATGCAAAGGTTTATTATGCATTTCTTATAAATACTCTGCCACAGGGTCTCATTCATACGAAATTCTCATCACAGGGTTTGTATATTCTCCCCACAAGCGCATACAGTTTGGATAGTTACACTGGGATAATTTCCTCATATGATTCGACCAAGAACACATAAAGTTACACATGGAACTTATTCACAATTCTTCATAAACAGATATATGTATATATGTTGCTTGTACTCCAGCCCTCTTCTGCTATTTAAGCAATACTCCAACTCATCCCCAAGCATATTAAGTCTTTACTATAGATTTAGTCTATCATTGATGAATAATTGCTCAATAATTCATCTGAAAACTGTATTAAACCCCTAATTCATAGATAAACCAATTCTGCTTCAATTCCTCTGTTTCTTCTACTGCCTCTGCTACTTCTCTGTCTCTTTTGCCTTATGGATAGTTTAGGTGTTGCTCCTGTCTTTACCTTTGCCATCTCGTTTTCCATCAATGACAACATTTCGAATAGTCTCCCCCTTTGGCATTGATGGCAACATACTTCCTCTGCTTTCCTTTTAAAAGCTCCTTTTTGTTTCCCCCCCCCCCCCCCTTTGACATCAATGGAAAAGGGTTGCTCATTTCCTGGTTTTCTTTCTGCATTTCCTCTCTCTGAGTTATGTTTAGGCCCTCTTCTGCTGACTTTGTACCATTCTGCTCCAGACTGATGTACAAGACTTGTTGAGAGAACACTTTGAGGATTATTGGACTTGAATATACATTGTAAATTGATACAATCCAAAGCACAGTCTCCTTTTACTAGTATAAGGCTGAAAGTGAGGATAATGATCCTTCATAGAACACATTGTACCAGCTTTATTTAATCAGAGATGTATGATTGGATCAAGAATTAAAATACTAAGAAGGCTTCAAATATGCTTCTGTCTCTGTCTGATGTAGTGAGTTAATATATTTTTGTTGAAGAAGATTCTAGATTGAATATGTCTCTTCCTATAATATTCATCTGAAGTACCACACCTGTTCCATTATGATAATGATGCCAATATATCTTTTATTGCTATGGTACACCTTTCCTGCCTGTTGTTGATGACATGAACTAGGATGTTGACAAGGATATTACTTTTAAAGACTGAAAGGTCCTTGTTGCTGTTGTGAACAATGAATCAAACCAGAGTTTACAGCTTATTAAAAGAATGGGCAATATCTTTCAATATTAGAGGCCAACTGACTTTCCTTCTTGTACAATGTGCTTTCAAAACAAACCCTTCAATGCATTGGTCAGTTTCACTTATCAACTATGCAGTTTTATTTATGACAATGGTATGTATGTCAATAATCAATCTCTCTTTAAAGGTGGATTACCAGTAAATCCTTTGTGCTGAAGTAGGATTTAGATGATTTAAAAAAACTTTTGAGCTTCAGATGGTAATCACAGTTAGTCCTTTACTCTTCAGATACTTTGACTGTTCTATCAAAATGAACTTCCACAAAAGCATAGTCAATATGTTCAATTGAAAACTCAGCTAACAAACTTCATCCAATTTATGAACAATCTTCAGATAGAGGCCTTGAAGATATATGTACTGACTTCAAGAAGGCATGCAGTTATATATATAGAAACAGAGACTTCTTTAATGTCTAATATAATGTTTCAAGTGTAAACAAAGCACTGATATTTTAGCTCTATTATTGACCTTTTCATGCTGAATGCAGATAACCCTGGGAATTTTACCTTGATGCAATCTTGCCATAGTCCTTTGATCCTGTGGACCTGTATCATAATGCTACTCCACTGATAATGCTTGGTAATCTGTTGATAAGCATGCTGCTCATACCTAACCATCAATTGATATTATTTTGATAAAATATGCAGAGATTTCACTTTAGCTTGCACATTTACCCATAATTTAAGACTTCCTTCATAAATTCTTCTATTGAGCTTTACATTGTTCACCTCAATAGTCATTAATATCCTCAATCTGATCTTTTCATCATTAACTATTTTCTTATTCTGTCATTATGTTCAAAGGAATGTCACTACATTTTCCTTTGCTATGACAATTCCAGAATCATTGTTGCTTTATATTGCTTTATATATACCACTTCAACTGTTCTGACATGATGATCTTCAGAAGGACATCTTCAATTTCTATACTATGAGTCTTCATGGGCTAATTACTCAGAGATTTGTCACTTATTTGACTTCATTCCTCCAAGGAGACTTTTCATAGATCAATTATGTACTGACATCAAGATAGAAGACTCTTTTCTTAGTTAATCTTCTTAATGTGATTCATTATTAATTCTAGTAGAATGATACACAATGTGATCAATACTTAATGTGCTGATGTCTTCCAAGCTTACATGTTCATAGCTAATGTTCTCTCTACCACCAAGGCTTCTTACTGTATTCTCTTCTTTCATCAATTTGTCTTCTACTTAATACTTCAGATGATCTTCTTCCTCTATAGTCTTCTTTTAGAGAAATTTTCTTTCCCTTCCTAATCTTATAACTGTTTTCATTCCAAGGAGCTCTTCTCAGGCTACATTCATGGGGTCTATATATAAACTGTTTTCCCCCTGGGATGTTGCTTCATATTTGTCACTAGATGGATTTGAGCTTTGTTTCCTAGATCAGCTCCCCCTGAGACTATGAAGGATTCATTATGTTATTGAGGTAATAGGCTCCCCCTTTCTCTTTTCCTTCCATACTTTATTAGGGTTCTTCATAATGTCTGCACTTCTTTTAAATTCATAGTTTTGTTTGATTTTCTTTGATCCCATCATCTGTCTAGAGTTATTTAATGTATATGGTAGATTGCAGTCTTTTTCTTTGTGACCAAGTTTGAGGCATACATAACATATTATTTGACCGATATGAATTTGAGTTGATGTATAATATTTTGTTTCTCTTCTTGGATATATTTTACAATCAACAATTTTATGTCCAAAATTATTGCATGCATAACAATAGCCATGGAAATGATTTGTGTACCTGGTGAAAGATTGTTCTTTCCATTTGCTTGCTTGAGGGATTCTTCTCTTTTGTTGCATCCTTTGCTGATTGGACTGAATTGGCTTTGTCTTGCAATATGCTGAATTATGTCCTTGTTTGTGGCAGGAAAAACATGTTTTATTTTTCATAGGAGGGAGGAACCTCCTTTGACATCTTCTGAATTTGTTCAATACATCCTTAGGAGCATATGAGCCTTCAGCAATTGATTGTTTCATCTTCTCATTCTCTGTTCTTTCATTTTGCTGCTTGATTCTATTTGTTTCTCTGCAACTCATGTTCTTGCTAGATTATATTTTTGTAGGAATCTGCTGAGTTGCTTTATTATCTTTTACAGCCTTCACAAAGATAATTTTCTTGTTATCTTCTACCCTGGGCTTACTAGTTTCTCCTTCATATCCTATCCCAGCCTTTATGAGAGGTGACCTTTGTGCATTTAGAATCTGATCCAAATATTCAGAGCCTTTCATTAGAGGTGTATTCATTAATAGTTCT
Organism: Pinus albicaulis; assembly: GCA_034641835.2. Classification (NCBI taxonomy): domain Eukaryota; kingdom Viridiplantae; phylum Streptophyta; class Pinopsida; order Pinales; family Pinaceae; genus Pinus; species Pinus albicaulis. The sequence goes on along the minus strand of CM076584.1, from coordinate 863,243,539 downwards.
CTTTGGGCTTTTTCTAAGTTCTTTCTTAGGCTCACTACTTCTTCTTCCAATCTTTCACATTCCTGACTTTTCTCTCTCATTTGTTGCAGCAGAGTGTCTTCTAATTTCTTTGCCTCTTCAATCTGTGTCTTCAGGAAAATAATTTCTTTTCTGTCTTCATATTCTTTCTCATCACATATTTGTACTAATCTCTTAAGGTCTTTGTTTTCATTCTTCAATTTTTCTATTTCATTCAAAGCTGTGTCAAGTTTGGCTTTTTCTTCTGCTGTGATTTCTTCATGGCTCTTAATACCATTCACACTAGCAGGTACCTCATTTGATTGAACATCTTCATTTTGACATGAATTTTTCTTCTTCTTGATTCTCTTCTCCTTCTTGACAATGCAATCCTCGGTGTCTACTCCATGGATGAAATGCAATCTGTCCCAGATTTATTTTGCAGAGTCTGGATCCATTATCAACTCAAGGTCCTTGTTATGAAGACTGTCATATATCACACATTTTTCCTTGGCATTCCTCTGTTGTTCTTTCACCGTGGGGGAGTCTGTGAAATAACCATCACATACAAGCTTCCATACTTCAGGTTCATAAGCCAATAATCCTCTTTTAACCTTATCTCTCCATTCAAGAAAGTTTTTTGTATTTAACACAGACACATTTTGATAGTCCATGACTTAACCAGATCTCCTTCAAGCTATTAAGCTTACACCAAAGGAACCTGCTCTGATACCAATTGTTGAACCCTTAGTTAAACTGAGAGGGGGGGGGGTGAATCAGTTTAACACATACATGGACTTTTAAAACTTTCTCTTAAATCTTATTTACACCTTCACTTCATGATCAACTTAATATGTAGAAATCTTTATTAGTGAGCAGAAAGTATCAAACATATTTGTTAATGTAACAGCAGTCTTAATATGTGAGCAACAAGTATTAAGCAGATTAGATAAACCACATCAACACATAGACATCATGCACAGAGACACCAGATATAAGTGGAAACCCATAAAGGGAAAAAACCACATCTTATTATTGTTGTGATGCAAAGGCAAGCTCCAACTCCCTCTCACCACTGATTTTCTGTAGGCACCAACCTACAGGAGGCTCCTACCTCAATTCTACAAGCTACAACTTGCAGGGAAGCTCCAACTCCCATCAATTTTCTGTAGGCACCAACCTACAGGAACCTCCAACCTCATTCAGCTACAAATGACATCTATCGAGCTACAACTTGATAAGGAAGCTCCAACTTCCTTACTCTTTCAAAAGAGAAAAACTTGCTTATTTACCTTGGATATCAGCTCTGTTTTGTTCCAATTGCTATGTTGTTCATCTATTCTCATATCTGCCCTGTATCATCTCTGCATCTTCTCAGATTCTCTATTAGCTTCTCCTTCTTCTCTGCTCAGCTCCTCTTTCTTCTCTGCTTCACTGCTTTATTTCTGCATTATTTTTACTCACTCTTTCTCTCCCTTCTAACTCTCTCTTTGGCATTTCAAAATGATATTACTTATAGAATTTTTGATGACTGTTTGTTTTCTTCTAGGAATTCGAAATGAATGGTCATACCCCTTGGTCTTCTGCCTCCTCATTTATTTATCCAACTCAATTTAAAAATCATAATAATATGTACACAATTTCATGCTACAGTGGGATTTTGTCTTTTCTTTAGGATACTTGCCTTTGCATCACAAACAATAAAAAATAATTACATCATTTACATTTACATTCTTAATTTCATATTTAAATTTCACTCAGCTCCTTTTCTGGATTTTGGCTTTACTGGATTTGTCTTTTCTTGTTGTTGTTAAGAACCTGTTTTGCATACACTTTTTTCATTGTCATCTGCATATTCCCTATTTTCTGTGCTTATTCACCTGTCCAACTCATTCCTGTACATATTCCTGTCAAACCTGTAATCTCTGTGGATCTCTGCATGCTCTCATCTTCTTCTTTTTTTCATATTTCATATCGCACCAATTAACCATATACAACTTGTTGGAATGTAATTCCAACTGCCCAAACGAGATATCAATTCGCAGGCGGCAACACGGTGAACAGGCGCAGGTTAAACAACGCACAGGTTGATTGGAGATTGACGGAGTGCGGGGGGTTGAAGAGCGCGGAGGTTAACACGGAGGGTACCCCCCGTAGTTGACTGGATGATCACACGTTGACCACCAATCAATGGCTATGATGAACTGCAGGGCCTCACCCCATTTGATGTGTATGGAGAAATGGGAGCCCCCGTAAACACCACTTTGTGGTGGCTCCACCATGCACCACCGCCAGCGCGCCACCAATATTAAACTTTGATCAACTCTTTTAACATACTCTCGAACCTTATATTAAGATTATAATACATCGAAAACATTAATAAACAGATTCGTTATATATGACTCCGCCAGGCCCCACAATTCAGTCAAATGACCAATCCACGGAATGCACCGTACCTGGCTTAATCTCCGTGCGCTTTTATTAAACCTCGCGCATCTTCTTTCAATGATCTCCGTCCGATGCTCCTCCGCCAGATCGACGGCTTATATCCATTTCGCTCGGCGTCTTTGGTCGGTGTATAACGCACGAAATTGCAAGTTAAACGGTGGCTTCCAATACCGCCTATGCCACATGTCACGAAGTCTATGGAATCGCTGCGATTTATGTAAAACCACCTTACAGTCGAAAGGTGGTGTGGAATTGGGAAATCTGCCTCCATGAACCCGCTCGTGGTTTCAGTCCCCTCATGGTTCCTCCGGTCAAGGTTCCGGTTCTCCTTTATTATTTATATATTTTGCTACGACTATGGTTCCGCCTTTGACTATGGTTCCGCCTCTGACTCTGGTTCCGCCTCCATTCATACTGTAGTCAATACACGGTTTCCTGTTATAAAAGGTTCTTTTATACTCTGATGCAGAGTTCCACCATACATAACCCTTGCAGAGTTCCACCATACATAACACGGTTTCGTTTATTATTATGCAGAGGTTTATTATGCATTTCTTATAAATACTCTGCTACAGGGTCTCATTCATACGGAATTCTCATCACAGGGTTTGTATATTCTCCCCACAAGCGCATATAGTTTGGACAGTTACACTGGGACAATTTCCTCATATGATTCGACCAAGAACACATAAAGTCACACATGGAACTTATTCACAATTCCTCATAAAAAGATATATGTATATATGTTGCTTGTACTCCAGCCCTCTTCTACCATTTAAGCAATACTCCAACTCATCCCCAAGCATATTAAGTCTTTACTACAGATTTAGTCTATCATTGATGAATAATTGCTCAATAATTCATCTGCAAACTGTATTAAACCCCTAATTCATAGATAAACCAATTCTGCTTGAATTCCTCTGTTTCTTCTGCTGCCTCTGCTACTTCTCTGTCTCTTTTGCCTTATGGATATTTTAGGTGCTACTCCTGTCTTTACCTTTTCCATCTCCTTTTCCATCAATGAAAACATTTCCAACATGATGGTCATCCTCCCTATCTTCTCCTTGTGTCTCCATGGTTCCACACCTCCTCAACAATGGCACATGTAGAACATGGGTTGTGCCTTGATCTCCATACATGAGATCCCGGGGACTTCCTTGCAAATATGCAAGCATCCTTTTGCTTGGAGCAAGAGCTTCTCCTTCCTCTGCATGAGGCACTAGATAATCTCTAGATGGCACAGTGATGCTGCCCTCATCTCCTTCAACATAGATGGGCAACCATCTAGTAATGTTTCTACAAATGTGGAATCTCCCCCAAGGTGGAAGTAATTCCTTATCATCAAAGGTCAAGGAGTATCTCCTTTGCACCATGATAGTGCCATATCCTACTCCTGCAACATCATACAAGGAATGAGAGAAAATTTTCCCTTTCTCTCCAAAGAATAACCCAAGCAACAAAATTTCTTGCTGCTTCCTCATGCTCTCATCATACAAGATATGTGATGAAGACATGGTGTATGATATTAATGTTGTATCATCACTATGCACCCATACTCTTTGATGCTCAATGATTCCAGCATCCTGCCACACCTTCTCCATCATCATACCCTTGGAAAGAGTGTATGCCAATTGATGGCCAAACTTCTTCAAGAGTAACCAGCACAGCCAAGCCTCCTGCTGCCCGGTATCATAAATCTGCAAGTAGCTCACCAGCTTCTTGCTCACCATCCACATCCACTCAACCAATTGTGGATGTCCTCCTCCACCCTTCATCTTGGTACTCCTCCCATGAGGGCTACCATCATCCCAAATCATATTGTTGCGTCTCATGGGATCTTGAATTGAAAACTTCCCTAGGATCAATTTGACCCTATGAGGACCCAAATAGGTGGTAGGAAAAAACCTCCCATCATGATGTGCATGGCTTAAAAGTTGTCCAACACATTCATGAGAGTTGTTATCCATCTGAAGATGTCCTCGATCTACTATCTGCTCCTAAGAGAAGGGAAGAACCTCCTCAAACTGATGAAGAATCTTGCACTCCATGATGTTTGGGAGTGCAGCTCTACTGAAATCTCTCCGGTAGATCTCCTCCTCATGCATGGTCTTCCAAAACCCAAGAGGTCTTGGATCTACTACCAGTAGAAGTCTCTCTTTGAGTTGTGGCATGCTCATCCAGAGAGTTTCATCTAGAGAGGAGAAAGAGTTTCCTATCTCTATATGTCTACTCCTTCTCTCTGTTTCCTTCATGGCTTCCTGAATGAAGCTGCTCTCTGAATGCTCACATGAGGAATGATTCCTCCTTTCTCCATCATTGCTCAGCACAGTGTTATTTTGTTGCTCTAGATCAACTGCATGCAATGATATAGACCCATCCAAGGTGTTTTCTGAAATGACAAGAGATGGATTTTCAGTCATACCTTGGTGAAATGTAGAAGCTTCTTACAGGGCTGCAAGAGTTTCCTCTTCATAAGTGTTGGCCTCCCAAACTGTTGAAGATGAAGGCTTCTCCTTCATGATCTCAACAGTGTTGGTACATGCCTCATTAGCTGGTGGTGAGGGCTCCTCCCTCTTCTAGCCAAATATTCTAATCAATCTCTGAGAAAACTCAACAAGAGTTGAAACCCTTGCATGGTTTAGATGGCTGATCCACCAATTATTTACTTCACCTTCAAGGTGCAGTGCTGAATTTCTACAGCCTCTCTATCTACTACAGGATGTAGTAGGAATAAATCCTCTAGCTTCTTCACCCAAACCTCTGCTGCACATGTGAGTGATCCATCAAATGTGGACAATATAAATCTATTACCTCTCATCATCCCATACCTGAGGGGTCTTCTTTCTTCTTTCTGCTAAATAAATTGTGGCAAAGCTAGAGCTCTAGGGTTTTCTTGGTATTCAGTAATATACTCACTTAGAATTTCGAATTCCAAGTGTTATTCATGCTTCTAGCCTTCTTCTCTATGAGAATAGGAAGTGCATGGTCCTTCCATTCCTCCTTCTTCAATATTCTTGACCTCCTTGAAGAGGTCTCCTCTGGATCTGAAAATAGATGAGAGTAAACTCATCTTTTTCATCATATTGATCTTCTTTGGCTGAGATCACAGACTGAGCCAGAGATCATGCTCTGATACCACTATAATGTTCCCACTCTTGGAACTTCTACACTATTGGGAATATCTCAGGATATTACCAATGTGTAGATCAACAATACATAAACGAGAGCTGGAAAATAGCAGTGAATGAATTAAAACAAGAATTCCAGAAGATCCACATAACCATTGCATTATATTATAGCAGCAATAATGTATTCAATATCTTGAGGAGAATAATCTCTCAAGCTAGGCAATGCAGCCCCGATTAAACATATACATGGTACATGAAGAAATACTGCTATACAAGAGAAGCCCTGGCTATGAGTGCACAATCCTTGAAGGAGAACTGCTAAAAAATGTCAATAATGTATAGATATGACAATAGATAGCTCAAATAATAAGGGGGAGAAATATCTCAACCCCTAAGAACATACAATACAAAATACTTAAAGGTATTGGCTGAAATATATACAAAATGGCAAATCTGCAGAAATGCTAGAGTTTCTGGGTAGCTGCAGCAACTCAAGAACTGGAAGAAAATGGAGAAGATTGAAGATGCTGCAATCAATGATAGGATCTCCTCCAATGGATCTCTATAATGAAATGTTTATCCTCTCACCTAAGATCTAACCCTCCAAACATGTGGAGCAAGTCTCCACTGCAAATACACTCAGAAATAACGCAGTCTAGAGAAGGGACTATGTTGTTTGTGAAGAAAAATTCTTGGCCTGATGCCAATGATCTGCAATATTCTCCTGGATCTCCCTAAATAACCTCCCATAGGAATAGAAGCTCCCTCCTCTGACAGATGAGCCAAGGAAATGGTATATGGTGTCCTCCACTACAGCACCCCAGCAACACTGCATTATACTTGAGCAAAAATAACACAGTAACTGAAAGGAGAAGCTTTGGCCTTGAGCCAAGAGATATGGAGAATGAAGAAAAATACTTCAAGAGCTACTCAAGAATGAGAATAAATCCTAAACAAAAATTCCCAGGCAATTTTTTCTAAATAGAAAGGAATGCACAATTGTCTGAAAAGACAAAGAGATGAATAATCATAAGCATGAGAAACAATGGTTGCCTTGCCATCCTTTTAAACAAGTGAAAGCTCTTTCTCCATGGGTCCCATCCATTAGGGCTTCCTCCACCAAATATCCTCTTCCTCATTCACACTACATTGTCTCATAAAGTTTTCGCTCCTCCTATGGCAGCATTGTTGACTTGGTCAAACATGACCTTGTCTTCATGCATTGCCCCTTTTCACACTTGAGGGTGAAAAATGAAGCTACTATGATGATCCCTTTCACATCATGAGGGATTTTATTCATTTATTTAATAAGAATGGGCCCCTTTACCCATTTATTTAGCTGCAATGTGATAAAAGAAAAATTTTAATGTTCTATTTAGCCATGTGCTAAAGTGGGAACATTACAGTCGACCAGAAGTGGCTTCCAGTGGTAAAGGTGGTTTCAGTGCTATTCTACGGGAACAACAGGGAAAGGGGTGTTCTTCTTCCATGATGACTAATTTATTTTATGACCAAAAAAAATAAACAAAATAAAAGAGGTAATTCTCGGAAAAAGGTTTACCAAGTAATTGTGAGCTACAGAATACCTCTTGGCGAACCAAGAAGTATGGGCAGGCAATCTCCCCGAATGTTGTGTTCTATGTATCACAAGTTAAAAGGTGGTCGAATCAGTTCACTATGGATGGATAGCAACCTAAATTTGTCCTCAAAAATATACCCGAAGGTACGTGGAGACCCAAGTCCATATTAGCATTGTCTAATGCGAAACCGCACAGTGAGAGCACCCCCTTCTACTTTTTGTACTAGAACGCCGCCCGATATACCCGAAGGTACGTGGACGAGCTCCGATATAGTTACGTACATGGAGTGAGGTATCACACTCGGAATGTATTGTAGATAATTTAATGACAACTGCTTTGTTTAACGACGTCGGAATATGTATCTAGCCTAGACCTTCTACATGTTATCATTATGGTTCCAATTCTTTTTTAGGTAAATTGATGTAACTTTTAAGTTGATCTTGTTTTAAATTTTCCCTTTTAAGGTTCATTGCCTGATGTTATGGAAATTCCTAAAAATTCAAACTAAAATGGTAAGAAAAATTTTCAATTTTATCCTTTTCAATGAAAATCCTAGCTACTAAGGGAAAGAGCAATTAGTTTTGAGAGCAAACAACAAAGAGCAGAAACTAAAATGTAGCTTTCCTAACTTTTTCCTATGCAACCCACACAATTCACTATATGCACATGCATTTTTTATTTTAAGTTCCCTTAATGTGAATGCAAGAAAGGAAAATATATGCATCAAATCAACAAAAAAAAAAATCTTTCTTCTTTGATAAATGAGGAATTTAACAACAATTTCTCTTTTAGGAAAAACGAAGAATGGAACTACAATTTTTCCTATAGGAAACGAAGAATTTAAAAAAAAATAATTTTACGAAAACAAATGGATCTAATGCAAAAAAAAAATATTTTGAATTTTATTTGTCAATGATAAATAAAAATACTTAAAGAGACATTGAACAAATTTACAGTAAAAAACACAGCAAAAAAATGGTTGAGAATGATGGAAATGAAAAATTTGAATGTAATTAGGTTGGCTAAGGGGGAAACACAAACTCTAAGGGGAGACAATGTGTTTCAATGCACCCCTGAGTGGGAGACAATGCACTGTAGTGCACTGTGTCTTGACCAACAGTGTGTTGGGCACAATAGTGATTGAAAATGCAAGCTACAAAACACACTTCTAATGCAATTATTTCATTCAAAATTATAATAAATGAAAGTAGATGCTACTGATAAGGATTAGAAGAGGAAAAAACACCAGGAATTAAAGGAAAATCCCCAGCAAAGTTGCCAATTTGTTATGTAGAATTATGATCTAAGGATATGCACTTTGAACAACAGATGAAAGGCTTTATATCACTTTATCTAACATAAATAGACACATAGAACGAAAGAAGAACCTACTTGTGATCCAAGGGCTTCTTCTTCTCCTTCTGTCGCTTTTGTTGTTGCCTTCAATCCAACTCAGATCGCCAGGTTGTTTCCTGCAAGCATAAACACATAACAACAAACAGATTGCAATATACATATGCCTGTTAATCTTAATCACTTAAATTAATTAAACGTGAAACATATATATCATTCAAGGGTACATTACATGATAAATAGAAACATAAACATATACATATATGGGAAAATGAACAAAGATATTTATTAAAGATTAGAAGGGGGAGGTTACAACAAATGATCGATTTGATGTCACCAACTCCAGCTTCATCCCAGCCTCATCACATCCAACATCACACTAGCAGCATATCAGTAATTTCTCTCTCTCAAATGATAATCCAACAACATTTATTTACCAAAATTCTTCCTTCCCTAGCACTAGGATCTGTGCTCAATTTATAGCGAACCTAATGATAGTTTCTCAATGAATGACTTTATAACAATAGGAAATACATGTTCCCAAGTTCATAGGTGTATGTCGACACTTGAATTCGAAGTTTGACACATATGGACACTTATATAAGGCACTGGCCATGTGGATATTCCTGGAACAATGAGAATTCCTCTCCTAGGTGACCAACGCACTCTTGAATGTTGGGAAGTGCATTGCAGTGCACCCTTGAATGGAGGGAGCTGCATATGCAATGCAGTTAGTCCCTTTAGAGGCAGCATTGGTGAGTTCATAAGTGATAAAACATATACTTAAAACCTTGGAAATCTTACAATAGAAGCCATGAATGATTTGTTCTTCTCTTAGGGCATATAGCACCTGCAATGTAAGGGGATGATAGACCCTATTTCATTGGTCCTAGGGATGATGTCTAGTTTGAATAGGTCATGGGGGATGATGCCAAAATTTACCTATAACAAACTTCATTTTTTAGGTTGAAGGTGGTTTGTTGCTTCTTTGAAACTGAATGAACTTTATCATACTCCAATATTTTCCTAATATGCTCCATGCCAAATATTCTCGTAATGAGAAAAATAGGTAACTATTAAGGAGGAGACTCACATCCAAAGATTCAAATTTCATTATAGTATTCAAAAAAGTACTCGTCACCAACCTTGGCATCTTGGAAAAACTGAAGAAGCTTTTTCATCTTTGGGGACCTTCTAGATAAATACTCTTCATAAATGATAACATAAAAAGTAGGCATGAATTTCTTCATAAACTCAAAAAACCATACATTATGTGGTTTTTTCCTAACAACATAAGTCTAATAGATAACAAAAGAAAGATTTCCAATGTCATCTTGAATATTTAAGTGAATAATAGAAAATTTATCAACCTGAGAATAGAGAAACAAGTATACTAAATATTACTAAAACATAAAATATATGGTGACACTAAATTGAACCAATTGAATATCTATTGATTAAGACAAATACTACTATAATTAAATCTTGTCATAGGTCCATTATTGGGGTTAAGTGCTAGCATAAAAACTATAATCATCTCATCAACCACCCCATCATTATCAGACCCTAATAAAGAAAAAATCATAGTAATGACTTGTCTTGAGATCTTATGAATTATATTGTTATCATAGGGTGGTTATTTTTCAAGAAAAATAACACTAGGGGAAAGGAAATATTGAAATGAAGTATCCTTGTTGATAATGGAAGATTCCTGGTACAATGCTATTAAAAATTCTTCATGTGGTGGCTTGTTATCATGCAACATGACTAAATTAAACATTTCAAATATGGAATTAGGTATTATTTGGAAGAGAATGACATCATTTCATGAAAGATAAACTTGATTACGAGGTACATAATTCTAGGAGAATCACATGACTAATTCAAGAAATGGGAAGGTTTGCAAGATGATGAATTTGGCTAGGTAAGATTTTGTAACCCCTCCTCCCACTTTTACTCGCTTTTACAAGCTCTCCAGGGTAGACATGAGTTGAGTACTACTATGACATGACATGACCTCCAAGTTCCAATGATGGAAGTGGGGCCTACAAAATGAGAACTTATTGGCATCCTACATGGACTACAGATCACTTAGGAGACTAACAACCACCCCAGGTGATCAATCCGTGAGCTAGAACTCTTTTTCATTAACCTAAATCCACAACCACACCCTTGTAAATTCATGCATGTGGTTATGAGGCTATAATCACACCCACAAGTTTGTTTCCCAATGGTTATGACCCAAAATCCCTTGTGATGTGCATGCGGTCACGAGATCTATGCCAATTTTTTAGGTTATCCTCCAAACCACTACCCAAAACTGCCTTTAACTTTCGAGAAACATGATAATGATGATAATAATGCTAAGAAATCAATACTTGATCAAGATATTATTACATGCTTAGTACATGATAGACATTTTGTTAAACATATGGTAAAAATGAAAGCTATAGGTCATGAAGGCATGTCTAATCATCATTAGAGGAAATTTTAGCCTAAAAGTGCCCATGAAATTTTCACATAATTTCCATCTCATAATATGTAAACCAATCAAAATCCTTTAAATTTAAAAATAATTACATTTTAATGTTTTGGATGGAAAATAATATGCTATTCAAATAGGCATAGGTCAATTAAATGGTATTCCTATCACACTCGGAGTTACGGATTTTAATATTTATCCATATAGAAACGGTGTAATAATCACCGTTGATTTTTTCATTACACTAAAAAGCCTTTTTCTATATGGTAATAGCCCACGGTCCATTGAGAACCTCGAAGATATGTCATAATAAAACTGAACACTTGCCTCATATCGACTCCTGTATCATAGTCGCTCCAGTCATAAACTAGAAAATAAGGTTTGTTTATCTCCTTATAGGTTTACTCAAATATCAAGTGTAGACACTCGTTGGATGTGAAATTAAATTTCACATCCAATGAGTACTCATCATGCACACTTTTGAGAAGACCCACATTGATAAAATTTAAAGATACATAAAAAAATAGCGTTGAACACGGTTTTTTAATGCATCTTCAATATTTATCAATGTGGGTCTTCTCAAAAGTGTGAATGATGTGTAGTTTTTGGATGCGAAATAAAATTTCATATCCCACGAGTGTCTACACTTGAAATTTGGGTAAATCTATACGGAGAGAAACCAAAAATACCATTAAAAAAGTAGTTTTTTTCTTTTCCCTCCAAAATTCATGACTCTTACTTTATTATTTTAACCATTATTTTATTATTTTTCCTTAGGAGGCTACTTTTAGGCTTAAATTTCCTCTAATGAAACTTGTGAATTTCATTTTAGAATCACCAATAAGGCTCAATTCCCTCTCAATATAGCTGCAACAACACTTGTTAGCCCATGCATTCATCAACCATTCAATAAACTATCAAATCATTGACAAGAGCCATAACTAGAGCACATCATAGAACCATGCTAATAACTGGCATAAAACCAAAATATAAACCATGAAAATTCAACTATAAAATACAAATAATAACAAGTACATGTTCCCATTAGTTACATTAGAATAATAACTCATTTTAACTTATGAGAAATCCAACCAAGTCAGGGACTTCCACGTACCACTCGACCATATAAAATTGGTTTGAACCAAATATTTCTTTCAGCAAATCAAAATTGTGCCATATTCCAAGCATGAATGTGGGATATAATGGGATAAACAAATACATAATTAACCGGGGAATCGAAAGGTTAAACCATCACCACCCTCAAGCTATCTTGATCTCACCTAAATTTGTCCTGATATCACGAAACCAAACCAAGCTTGGATGCCTAAAAGTTTCTCCACCATACCTTGAGGAATTTTCTTGTCTCCGCCCATCTATCGAGGGCTTCCCGAAGAAAACCACCTCCACCCCAAACCCTTAGGATTTTCTTGAGACCATCTCACCTGGCTCCAAAACCTTTCAGCAATCCAAAGCTAAATCAAGAATGAATCCCGTACCACTATGGCTATCTAGGAAATGGAAAGGAAAGACTAAAACCATTGTCTAACTAGGCAAAACCCATGCCAATGAAAACAATGAAACAATAAAAAAATGCATGTAGCATGCATTCACAACCCATCAAGTAAATCACACATGAAACCTGTTACCTACAAAATCTTCCTGCTGAAGTTGTTGATACAAAGTTCGCCTTACACTCCCTTTCTTTCCTTGCTTCCTTTTTCTTTCTTTTGCTTGTCATTTTCCTTCCTTATCCAAATCCAAGCGAATTATATAGTACTCCAAGAGTGCTCTAACTATTCAAGAGTGTATGAGAGAGAAATAATGAAAGGATATAGCCAAAAATAAACTGAAAAAAGTTGTGAGTTGATTCTTTGATGCATTTTTATCATTGATCTCCATTTTTCTTCATTTTCCATATAATTTCCCTTGCATGTAAATCTGTGTCTATTCACCTTCCTTTTCACCTATTTTCCTTTATTTTTCATAATTAAATGTTAGTTATTGCCTCTTTTCCTTTGTCAATTTCCACAGCCATTAATAAACTGCAAGTGATGCCCACGATAATGTTTTCCCCCATTCAACTTGGAATACATGTCCCATGACCTTGGTATTAATTTTATTTTCCTTTAATATCATTTATTACAAAAAAATTTATCTCAGGGTTGTTACAAACCCCTCCCCCTTGGGGGAATATCGTACTTGGTGTTATATGAAACTTATGACCAGGAAAACATACTTCTTATGGAGCTTTATAAACACATATCAATACAATATTTACAACAATATACACATATATACATATGCGCATTTTATCTAACCAACAAATAAAAGGAGGATACAAAGCCTACATCAACAACAAGGGAATCGAGTGGCTCACTCCTTCACTCTCAAAATAGTACCATGATTCACCTCCTTTTTAAGAAGTCTATAATCCACTTCCAAAATCAAATTCCACATCCAATTTCCAACACTACTTTCTCTCTTAATGAACACTTATAGGCTCACTGTTCCAGGGTACACTCCAAATGTCCTTATGATTCCATCTGGTAATGATAATGACCATATTAAAAAATGTATTCCTTGACCTTCCATTCTCTGATTCCCAGTCCCTCGGGAAATCTAGTCACCCCCTTTCGTGCAGTCACTCACCTTCCTAGTTCCATGGCATCCACTTCTCTACTACATAGTCCCTCAAGCGATCCATCCCTTCGCAGGGTTTCCTCGCATCAGAAGGTCCAAAAACCAAGGCATATCCCTACCTCAAAACCATCATACTAGTCATAGCATGCTCAGGGAAATCAATGGACACTATTGGGTACCAATGTCCCACAAAGACCCTACTCATGAATGCTTTACCAACACACTGTTCCATGTTCCAATTCCTTTTATTGTTTTTTCTAACACTAGGGAATCCACTTCCAACCAGCCAAACTGGGAGTTTTCCATGCTTTCCTGTACCAAGAACATAATTCCATTAGAATAAAAAGGAATTGAAATAAATTCAAATCATACCTCATTGATATCTAATCAATAAGGTGAAACTTGCGATTACGTTTACTACCTATCACAACAATTAAAATTAGATCTTTTATCAAATCTTCATATAAAAACATATCACATTTGGTTAGCTCAAAACTAAACCATCATAATTCAAAATCATAAACTATGTGAATAGTTAAAAACTGAAATAAAATACTAATACTTATCTTTTGAATTGGTTATTTTCTTTTTCCTTTGTTCTTTTTCTTTTCGTACACACAGTGAATCAGTTTCCAAACCCGAAAAGCACCCAATGCCTTCTCTTCTCTTTGATCATGTGCACACATTGGATTGATTTCCAACCTGATAATCATGGTCACACACACACATATATAAACATTAGCATAAGCATGGTCACAACATAATTACCAGTATTCATAAGTTTAATGTTAAGAGAACTTATTTTATCCATGCAAAGCAAGCACAACATTGAGAACAACATTTCCCAACATACCCAAGGCATTTGTTGCCTCAAGCCCATTTAATTTACATTTCACGTTACCTTTCTCATGATTTTCCTACCAATTTCCATTTATCCCAATGGACCCAACAAACTCAACTGGTTATCATATTCTTTCCTTTAGCTACCGTTTATTCATGCATCAGGCTTCATCTGGGTCTTAGATTACCTATTGGTTTTCATTCAACTCTCCTGATCTCCATTAACTCTCTTCTTTCCCGATCAATGCCCAAGGCCCTAAAAACATAAAGGGCAAGAAAAAGAAGAAAACAAGAAGAAAACCATGGAAAACTAATAAAAATACAACACCACAAACAAAGTGGCATGGCCATGCACCAGAAAAAATCAAATCCGAAAATCAAGAGCAAAAAAATCACAAAACACATGAAGCACAGACTCTCAATAGACATCGTGACTCAACCCCCATGGTCTCCAATGCTTCCAAGGGAAATATCAACCCAATACTTCTTCAAGATTTCATGGTAGTCTCTTTTTCCATGAAATTCCCTGCATCATACTTCCATAAACACACATCAATCACCGCCTAAATAAATATCAGAATATACCAGTTTCCTAAACTATTGTACCTAACACATTGTCCTGCAATAGAACACCTATACATATCCTATCCCAAGAGATTCCATTTCCCTTGATGAATTTAGTTGTGACTGAAAAACCATTATTATGCCTGCATATGATCAACCATACTCCATGTAGCTTCCTCAGCCTCAAAATGCTTCCATACAATTTTATTTGCTCTATTGCTTGGTCTTTGAGCATGAGCTCCTTCTGCTGCAAGAGGCATTGAGGCTCTACATGTAACTCTCTGTAACAACCCTGGTGAAATTTCTATGTAATAAAAGTTAATAAAGGAAAAATAATAGCCATGATTGATTGGGCAATTATTCCAAGCTGAATGTTGGGAAAAACATCCTAGTGGGTGTTCATTTCAGTTATTATGGCTAAGGAAATTGGAAAAGACAATGGAAAAGGATTTGGAAAGGAAAAATGGAAATTTTGGAACATTTATTTATGAAAATAATGGAAAATAGGAGAAAAATAAGGTGAAAGGTCACAAGTTGCAGGTGAGGAGGAAAATGAAGGAAAATAATGGAAAATGAAGAAAATAGAGGAATAATTGATAAAAAGGATTATGAGGAATCATTGTCAGTTTATTTTTAGAGCTCTCTAATTATTCTCTCTCTCTCTCTCTCACTCTTGGACACGTAGATTTTTCTTGGAGCACTTTGGCATTAGATCAGGAAAGGAAAAGAAGGCAGGAGGAAGGAATGAGTGACCAAGGAAGAGCAGGATCAAGCAGCTGCAACATGATTCTTTGCAAGTATCGATTTGCATGTGTGATTTCCTTGCTATATTTGGCATACATTGTTGGAAATATGATGCAATATGTTGTCGTTGATGGAAACATACTTGATGAAGTTTTCCTTGATGGAAACCTACTTGATGAGTTGTCTCTTGATAGCAACCTATTTAGTAAATATGTAAAAATGATGTTTCTACAGGTCAGTTCAAATGTGCCAGAGAAAGGAATTTCAGAAAGTGCCAGAAAAATGAAATAGGAAATATTTCGCAATGTATACACAGGTTTTATGAAGGGAACCCACATATGGAAGCAATGTATATGCTACTTTTGTGAATGCAACCTACGTATACATTCAAAATTAATATATACACAATTTTTATGAAGAGAAGTTGCGTATACACACGGAAATGAATGCTTCAAGTTGCGTATGAATTTTGCACTCTAAAATTATGATACCAAGGGGAATTACCATGGTATTAGCCCACAATATTGAGTGCTCTACTGACTATTTGGTTCCGTCCAATAATACTAGCAGCAGTGGTGTGGTTTTGACTCATGGTATTGGTAAAGGCTAAATATATATAGGGAGAAGAAGATCACAGTGCAAGGGTGTGAAAATTTCTGGGTATTGAATGAATATTTCACTCTGAAGTATACTGCATGGAATGGGTTACAGTTTATTGATAGATCTGAATTAATAATGCACCTATGAATAAAATTATGGATCAAGATCTCTAGACTTGAAATGACTATGCATTTTCTAGATCTGTTTATGGAATGTTTAGATCTATGATCTGACAAATGTTTGCTGAAGTGAAGGGTAATATCTGAGCTGATTATTTATTCTGAAGAGTTTTCATATCTATACACAAGTTCGTATCATAAAAAGTGTGTATATACGCAGGTTATCTTTAGCAAAAGCACGTATGGAATCTAAGGTCAGTCCTGAAATAGTTTCAAATCTATACGTAGGTTTGTCTCCTTGAAAGCACATATATATGCAGGTTCAGTTAAGCAAAAGAGAGTATGGGATCTAGGGTTTCGTTGAAGTATGTAGAAGGAAATTTATGAGTTGTCGTGTTGTATTACTGCTCTTTGTCAATGATGTCTTCATACAGATCCGAGTTGGTTTGATACTGCCTATGCTGCTAGTTGATTATGTATTGATATGATCAGTAACCGAGTGATTCAATTTGGTGAATGCCACTGACTGAATAAGGGTTCTATAAAAGTATGCATGAATGTCTCTGATTTGTTCTGAGTTTGATGAGATTTCTGAATTCAGTATATAAAGATATATATGCTAGTTCATCTCGGTGAAAGCGCGTATATACACGGCTTGGTCTCATAAAAAGCGTGTATGGAAGTTAGGGTTTTCTGAATTTTATTGCAGAGTTTTTTATGTTATTCCTATTATTTATCTGTTATTTTTCAATAAATTCTTCATACAGATCTGGGTTGCTTAATTGTTGAATATGCTACTAAGTTGATTATGTACAAATCTGATCAATGAGTGAGAAAATGTGTTATGATGACTGACTGATCAAGAGTCCTCCAATTCTGTAAAGAAATCTGACTGAATGATTCAGATATGGATCTGTGACTATTTACTTTCTTCAAAATAGTATGTACAGATCCATACGTAGGTTGGTGTGAAGGAAAGCGCGTATACGCACGGGTTCAGTGAAGCGAAGTGGCATATGATTTTTGAGATAATGAATGTTCAGGGTTGAATTTGGTTCTGCATATTGATTCTTAAATCTGGTTATTACAGTTTTTTGATTACAGTGATCTCATTGTTCAGTTTGATGTATTGGGTGAAGCTTATTATTATTGTTCTTATGAAGAGTTGAAGTAGTTTGATCCAGTGTGAAAATTGATGAAACGTGGTCTGCAGTGGTGCTGAGGGTTGGAGCCTTCAGTGAGGGGGTCGTAGCTCCCTTCCAGTGGTTGCTGGTAAAACAAGATCATAGGGTAGTAGCTCCCTTCCAGGAGTCATTGGTAAACAAGATCAGGGGGTTGGAGCTCCCTTCTAGTAGTAGCTGGAGAACGAGAGAAGGTTGCAGCCTTTTGCAAGTGGGTTCCTACGTGCTAGTATGAATCTGCACCAATACAAGATTATAAGTAGCTTTCTTTATAATAAATATTGAAGACAGAGACAATAGCAGTGGTGGTTTTCTCCCAAATTGGGTTTCCACCTTAAATCCTGGTGTTCATGTGTGTTTCTTATGTGTGATGATTTATTCTGTTCTTACTGCACATACTTACTACTTACTGGAAATTTGATGAATGAATGATGCACTCATCTAAGTAAAGAAATATATGCATAGTAATATCTTTGTTCATACGCAAGTTTTCTTAAGGATATCCACGTGTATATGTGAGTTGGGTTCATTAAATTCGTGTATGGAATTTAGTAAATAAAAAGTAAAAGTTTTCAGTAAGCCATAAATACTGATTCACCCCCCCCCCCCCTTTTAGTATTTTTCCCAACATTTGGAATCAAATTCGGTCCTTCTATAGAATCTTGATTGCTTGAAGGAGATCAGTCTCAATGGGAAGGAAGCAAAAGAAAAAGGCTACACAAAGGAAGAAGATATCTCAGAAAACGTATGCAGCAGAAAATGAAGAAGATGAAACAGGTATTGATTGTTGTTCTTGTGATTCACTTCCTTGTGCATGCAATGTTGAAGATAGTGAATAAAAAAGTGAAAGTAATGTTATAGATCTAGAAGCAATAATTGCAAATCTTAAGAATGAAGTTGAAGATCAACAGATTTTATTTAATGAAAAGGAATGTATCTTCAAAAATATGATTTCTAGATTGAATGATCAGTTACAGGAAAGAAATTCAATTGAGAAACTAAACAAAGAATAGATAGATGAGTGTCAAAAGCTGTAGAATGAAGTATCCAATCACAATGAAGGATTTGAAGCAGAAATCATCTCTCTCAAAGCAGATCTGGAAAAATCAAATAAGAAAAATGAAGAAATTCTACAAAAATTTGAAGGACAAGAAAATGGGTTGAAAGAAGAGATTCTAAAATTGAATGAACAAGTAGAAGAAGGAAGAAGGGTCGAAGAAAGTATGAAGAAGAAATGCCAAAGATTGGAAGTTGAGGTAAACATTTTAAAAGGTAAATTAGAGGAAAAGGATAAACACTTGAGGTTTCAAGGTAGTACTAAGATTTTGGATAATATTCTTAGTAGTCAAAGGTCTCCTTATATTAAATTTGGTCTTGGTTTTCATGAAAATGTTAAAGGAGAATCTAGTTCACAAGAAAGTGCTAAAGATTCAAAGGATATCAATGCAAAACCTGAAGTGTTGAAAGAGACAAAAGGTCAACCGAAAATCATGAATTCTCAAAGGAAATCATTCACTCCTAACTATATAAGTAACAATCGATTTTATGCTTTGACCAATAATGTTGAATGCTTTATATGTCATAATTATGGGCATGTGGCAATTGCAGAAGAAGATTGTTTCAGTTGCATACAAATAAATTCTACACAGAAAGGTCGACAAATCCCAAGTACTCAGGTTTCTTTAAGGGTTATTGTTTTTCATGCAACCAATTTCGACATAAATCTATCGATTGCAATAGAGGGAGCATGAGGCAAAGTTATTATGATACCTTTTATCCCTTTTCTGGTCACATAATATGTTATGCTTGTAACAAGTTTGGGCATGTAGAAAAGGAATGCAAGAACATATCAATGGATCATCAAAGACATCATGAAAATAAAAAAATGATATCATATGACCAAAGAAAGTTGGATTCACCAACTCTAATGTTGGCAAGCATAAAGAATAAAAGATGAGATGTGATCTTGCTCTCTGTGCAATTAAAGACAAGGATGAACGGTACATCGATAGTGGATGTTCTCATCACATGACTGGTGATAAGAGTAAGATGGAGTCTCTTAAGAAAAATCAAGATGGTAATTTTATTCTTTCAAATGATGCTCCAGCAAATATTTTGGGAAAAGGTAGAGCCATAATTAACAAAAATATAAGGGAAGTTGATACCTTATTAGTTCAAGGCCTAAAACAAAACTTATTAATTGTAGTTCAAATGGAAGATAAAGGAAATATAATTGTGTTCACTTAAACCAAATGCACGGTTATAGACAAAGAAACTGGAGAAGTCATAACAAGGGGATACAGAAATGTTAATATGTGTTTAAAGATCTAACCTCTTGCAGATATGAAGAGGATTCAGACTCAGAATGAAAGAATTCAATACCCATTGCAGTCTATCATTCTTGAAAGAATAATGTTATCTTCAACTACAATGTGTAAAGGATGGTTTGGTAATTTTGGTTATTTATATTTCTAATAGTGCATTTGATGTGACAAGAGAAGACAAGTACAGGTGGTATAAGTTCAGGGGGAGATGGAGTTGTGAAATTTTCTATATTTCACTTTCTATATGCGAGTTTTATGAACTAAAGCCACATATACATGCGAGTTCCAATGGTGACATTTGCCTATGTTTTTCTCTGATAAGAAAAACAGTGAGGCAAAATCAAGAACAATTTCTGATATACTACTGATAGTTGTAATTTTCTTGATCTGATGGTGATGGTTACAATGGTTTGCCTTGACTATGAACAGGAAGCATAGGTTCAGGGGGAGAAGCCTAACTACTAAATGTTGCATTGTTGGCATTGTGTTTTCTTATTCCATAATTATTGTGATGCTCATGCTCGAATTATTTTGTCATGATACATGGATTTCTTATGATGATATTATGAATAAGCCCTAATTGCTTTTTGCAGAAGAGTATCTTTATTTTTCACACGTGAATTTGATGCAAGTTTAATGATTCAGATATAAGGACAAAACATGCATATTTTGTTGATGATGACATTTGTCATCAATGAGGCCTATTGTACTTGATTATTATAAGACCTTGTTGATAACATATCACATGGGTGATTTCTTGATACATATTGACTATTGATGAAGTTGTTCCGGTATGATAATTCTTCTTGGCAAGAATATGATATTGTTGCAAAGATCCTAAAGGCTTGGTTACTGATGTGCTTATGCTACAACTGTTAGATCACACTTGAAGACATGGCTACATTGTATTATCTTTCTTCTCTCATATATTGTTGATACAAGTCTATGGTGTTTTCTCATGCTATATGATGCCTCTCTAATCTATCCTAGTTTATGATGATTCCCACATATGTTTCTACAAATGGGAAATGGAAATTTCACCTTGATGAAGACAAGAGATTGAGTTGATAGATGATTTCTATAGAAAGATACTATGATGTTGAAATCATAGATCCAATCATAGGTTGATTATATTCAACTTTACACATGTTTTTGATTGACAGACATGGTTTGGCGTTGATGGGTACAATTGCGGTTAAGGTTTTCAAACTGAATTTTCTTACTTGATTATCTACTTGATGAAGATGCTTTAATGAATTGGTTAAGGTGTCCAAGATGTACAAGCTTAGGGGGAGCACATGCCTTGCTGAAAAGAATGCATTGGTGACATTTTAATTGGTTTCTAAAATATGATCTCTCTCTTGAGGTATTTTGATCTTGGCTATAAAAATTCATATCTGTAATTTGATGGAAAGGTCATGTTGAGACCTATGATGTAAAATTGTTATATTCAGTCATGTAAGGACTTGTTCAAATTTTGTAAACCTACTTGGTTGGGTAGTTGAGTCAATTATGTAATTCCACTTGGTTGGATCATTGATGTAAGTATGAGTCCTTGATGATACGAAAGGTCATACTTGGTTGAGTTACATAGTCATGTACTTCATTGAAAAATATTTCTAAAGATTTAGCATAAACTCAGGGGTAGCATGGCCAATTTAGTGCACATCAGATCTGCAGAGCTCTTCTTTCTACAAGGAAAAATAAACCTTGTTTTGGTATTGATATTCCCTTTTCCCTTGATATAAAAGGGGGAGAGTATTTTTGTGTGAATAATGGTTATGATTAATGTATTTATCTGGTGTGGTGATCAAACACCATCATGGTTGCCATCAATTCCAAAGGGGGATATTGTTGGCAATATGATGCATTATGTTTTCCTTGATGGCAACCTACTTGATGAAGTTGTCCTTGATGGAAACCTACTTGATGAGTTGCCTCTTGATAGAAACATATTTATTAAAGATGTAAAAATGATGTTTCTATAGGTCAGTTCAGATGTGCCAAAGAAAGGAATTCCAGAAAATGACAGAAAAATGAAATATGAAATATTTCTTAATGTATACATAGGTTTTATGAAGGGAACCCACATATGGATGCAATGTATATGCTAATTTTGTGAAGGCAACCTGCGTATACATTCAGAATTAATATATACGCATTTTTTATGAAGAGAAGTTGTGTATACATGTGGAAACGAACACTCCAAGTCACGTATTATTTTTGCGCTCTAAAATTATGATACCAAGGGGCATTACCATGGTATTAGCCCACAGTATTGAGTGCTTTATTGATTGTTTGATTCCGTCCAAGAATACCATCAACAGTGGTGTGGTTTTGACTCATGGTATTGGTAAAGGCTAAATATATATAAGGAGAAGAAGACCATAGTGCAAAGGTGTGAAAATGTCTGGGTATTGAATGAATACTTCACTCTAAAGTATATCTGCATGGAATGAGTTACATTTTATTGATAGATATGAATTAATAATGCACCTGTGAATACAATTATGGATCAAGATCTCTAGACTTGAAATGACTATGTATTTTATAGATCTGTTTATGGAATTTTTAGATCTGTGATCTGGTGAATGTTTGTTGAAGTGAAGGGTAAGATCTGAGTTGATTATTTATTCTAAAGAGTTGCTCAACCTTGTAATGTTTGCAGATCTATACACAAGTTCGTATCAGAAAAAGTGTGTATATACGTAGGTTAACTTAAGAAAAAGTGTGTATGGAATCTAAGGTCAATTCTGAAATAGTTGCAGATCTATACGTAGGTTTGTCTCCTTGAAAGAGTGTATATACACAGGTTCAGTTAAGTAATAGCACATATGGGATCTAGGGTTTTGCTGAAGTGTGTAGAAGGAAATTTATGATCTGTCTTGTTGTATTACTGTTATCTGTCAATGATGTCTTCATATAGATCTGAGTTGGTTTGATACTACCTATGCTACTAGTTTATTATGTATTGATATGATCAGTAACAGAGTGATTTAATATGGTGAATGCCACTGAATGAATAAGGGTTCTATAAAAGTATGCCTAAATGTCTCTGATTTGTTCTGAGTTTGATGAGATTTTTGAATTTAGTATATAAAGATCTATACGCTAGTTCGTCTCGGTGAAAGCATGTATATACGCGGTTTGGTCTCAAAAAAAGTGCGTATGGAAGTTAGGGTTTTCTGAAGCTTATTGCAGAGGTTTTTATGTTATTCTTGTTATTTATCTACTCTCTGTCAATAAAGTCTTCATACAGATCTGGGTTGCTTAATTGATGAATATGCTGCTAAGTTGATTATGTACAAATCTTATCAATGAGTGAGAAAATATGTGTTATGATGACTGATTGATCAAGAATCCTACAATTCTGTAAATAAATTTGATTGAATGATTCAGATCTGGATCTGTGACTATTTAATTTCTCCAAAATAGTATGTACAGATCCATACGCAGGTTGGTGTTAAGGAAAGCGCATATACGCGCGGGTTCTTTGAAGCAAAGTGGCGTATGCTTTTTGAGATAATGAATGTTTAGGGTTGAATTTGGCTTTGCATATTGATTCTTAAATCTGGTTATTACATTGTTCTGATTACAGTGATCTCACTGTTTGGTTTGATGTATTGGGTGAGGCTTATTATTATTTTTCTTATGAAGAGTTGAAGTTGTTTGATCCAGTGTGAAAATTAATGAAACGTGGTCTGTAGTGGTGCTGAGGGTTGGAACCTTCAGTGAGGGGATCGTAGCTCCCTTCTAGTGGTTGCTGGTAAAAAAATATCAGGGGGTAGTAGCTCCCTTCCAGGAGTGACTAGTAAATGAGATCAGGTGGTTGGAGCTCCCTTCCAGTAGTAGCTAGAGAACGAGAGAAGGTTGCAGCCTTCTGCAGGTGGGTGCCTACGTGCTGGTATGAGTGTGTGCCAATACAAGATTGTAAGCAGTTTTATTTATAATAAATATTGAAGACAGAGACGACAGCAGTAGTGGTTTTCACCCAAATTGGGTTTCCACCTTAAATCCTAGTGTTCATGTGTGTTTCTTATGTGAGATGATTTATTTTGTTGTTACTACACATGCTTACTGCTTACTAGACATCTGATGAATGAATGATGCACTCATCTAAGTAAAGAATTATATGCATAATAATATCTCTGTTAGTACGCAAGTTTGCTTAAGGATATCTGTGTGTATATCTGAGTTGAGTTCATTAAAGTCGTGTATGGAATTTAGTAAAGAAAAAGTAAAAGTTTTCACTAAGCTATAAATATTGATTCACCCCCCCCCCCCCTCTCAATATTTTTCCCAACATACATGGTATTGCATGTGGTTATTTTTTGTCATGGCATGGGTTTTTCTAGGTGTGATAGTGTTTTTAGCCTAGCCTTGCCATTTTCGGATAGCCATGGTGTGATGGGGTTCTCATGTTTTGGTTGAGCTAGATTTTCGGATGGATTCGAATTTGAGTGAGGTAGATCTTTGAAATAATGAATGCATGGCCTAGTGATCCCTGAACTAGACTGTGGAATGTGGTAAAGCCACTGGCCTAGTGACCCTTGAACCAGACTGCGGGTTACGATAAAGCCAGGTATTTTGTGCCTCAATGGTCCTAAGAATCCTCGACTAATCAATGGTGGGATATACAGTAAAGCCTATAGGTGGGTGCTCTCCATCATGCCTAGTTATCTTGGGATGGGATGTATGGCAAAGCCTGGAGAGTGGAGTCTTTGTTAGGGCCTAATGATTCAGGATGGATTTTGGTAAATCCCATAGACTAGTTATGGCATAGTGATCCCTGGATCAGACTATGGTTTGTAGTAAATCCTAGAGACTAGGAGATAGGAGGATTCCTCACATTGTAGGAGGAGAAATCCGATGGCATCCATGCTTGTTTTTGCCTAGTGTTTCCTAGTGTTTTGGTGGAAAGCATGGTAAATCTTATTATTAACTATTTATTTTTTAGCCTAGTGATCCAGGATGGATTACGATAAACCCTGGTTTATATTGATCAGGGTGATGTGGTTTAGCCTTGGAATGCCCTGGTTGGTTCTTTTGGTTTGATTTCCACATTCATGATTGGAATATGGCATGGGGGTGATTGAATGAAGGTTGGAATGAGGTTGTCCCATCCCAGGTTTGTTTTTGCATTCATTAATAAGAGGTTCTTTCCTTGAAATATTGTGTGTAAGTGAACTAGTTTATATGTGGATTATATGGTTGATGTATCCTTGCTATTTCTATTGTTATTATGTTGGTTATAATCATGTATTATGATAATGATGATGTATGGATCTCCTCATGTTTTGACTTGCAAATTAATGAATAATGTATCTATGACCTAATAGATGATAATGCATCTAGTGATATAATGGAAAAATGATTCTTAGCGATTCTTATATAAGTATGAGACCCCTATGCTCAAAATTTTTGTTTTAACCTGTAGATTACATATTTGTGACATGTTTGACAAAATGCTTGTGATGACTAGTGGCGGTCCAATCTAGACCTTGTCAATGTTTTTTCCAATATATCATTTATCCACTATTATAATTCATTTATGAACTTTTCATTGAATTATGGCCAGTGATCTAGGCATTGGGCCTGAAAAAGTGGCTCAAATATCGGGGAAAATGGCATAGGTATGTGGGAAAAAGTCCCTGGATGCATGCATGCCTATGTTGTGGGATCATCCAAAGCCTCCCACATGCACCCTTTCCCATATTAAGGGATAGTCCTGGGGTTTAATGGTAAACAAACTCAGGGGGGCCCAGAGGATGGCTACTTGAGTGGTTGAGATGGCTCTTGGGAGTTTGTTTGTTGGTGTGAAAGGTATGTGTGATGTGTTTCCATCGATTCCACTTCCTTAAGGTCACCTAGGAGGTTGAATCATATTATAGTAGCCTCTCGTGATTCATCGCATATTTACCTCGGTTAGTCGGTTACTTGGGTAGATGTGGGAGGAGGGTATTACAAAGTAGTATAAGAGCATGGTTCTTCTCTTGGACTGGATGGGCAGTGTGTGTTGGTCATGCATTCATGTCAGATTCCCGTGTGTTAATCATAATTGTGTTCAATATTCTTGTTGCATATGCAAGGTGTCAGTCATAGTTGAGTGATGTCGCCCTGTGAAAGAGGATTTTTTTGTTGTGAAGTGTGTCATCATGAATGTATGATTGATTACGAATTGTGATGTGTTTTTCATGCATACATTTCAGTGTCATATGGGTTTTGTATGTTGGTGACTATATGCTTACTGTGTATGCATGGCGGTGGTCATTGTTGTAGTTTTGTCACCATGTGGAAGTTGATGGTGTTTGTTGTTGGATGCAATCGACATGAGCGCATGTTAGTTTTTATATGTTGTTATGCATGCATTTTCATGGTTATGGTTGTTTTCCATGAGGTCATTGTATGAAATTAGGTCATCATGATTTTTTTGGTAAGTTATGATGCTAATGTGTTGGCTGACATAGAGCAAGAGATGTAGATAATCAAAGTGAAGTTGTGGCACTATAATTCGGGGTAAGAGAAGATCGTCATACAAGTATTGTATGTTTGGAATGTATGTATGTTGGTTAATGGTTGTTATAATAATTAGGATTATATATATGTTTTTCATTGTATTGTTGTTACAGTTACATGTATGACAAATACTAGTTGATCAGTTTAGTTATATGCATTATGGTTATGTGTATGTCTCTCATTCTATTGATGTCGTGGTCACATACATGATAGATGTTAGTCAAATAGTGTGATCATATGTACATGGGTTGGTTAGTCATGCATGGTATTAAATTGATGTTATATGTTGTTGATGATTATGTTATATGATTAATGTGTTGTTGTTATATATTAGTTAACTTGATGATTAGTGGTATTGCCTTTAAGATCTTGATGCTATATGTGTTATTCTAGTTTGATTGGCCTAAGAAGATGGTTATGGTTATGGCATTCAGGTATGATTTAATATTTTTTGATATTATGTTGTACTAATCTAGGCTAACTGTGCATATGTGATTTTTATGCATGAGTGACAACTGTTTGTGAGCATATGATGTGAACATGTTAGTTAGTTACTGTCATGAATATAATGACCTTATTTATGTTTGATTTGATGTGCTATGAATTTATATCATGCTAATCTAGATTGATTGTGCATATAAGATAACCTCCCCTAAGATACATTAAGGTATTAGTTTTCTTATATCATATACTTGGCGTTTGAATGTTTGATTATGTCGTGTATTTGGTGTTTGAGTGATTTGGTATCTATTACATCATCTAGTTGATTTATTTAACATGGTATGTTTGCAAGTTGTTTAAATGTTTGATTAATTGAAAGATATGAGTATATGTGTTTGTAATATTGCATGAAGGAATGATATTGTTTTAAGATGGTTGTGCTAACACATATGTGTTGAGATAGCCAGTATATACTTGACTGTAAGTAGGTGCTAGTTGTAGAATTATGTATTATGAACGATGAATGTGAGTTGATTGTTGATTATGACATGGTTGTTAGTCTTGGTAAAATTTGATTTAGAATTGATAGATATGTTGTCTTGATGTTGATACATATGGTTGACATGTGTGTTCAGTTACAGGTTAACGTGCTTGGAAAAACAAGGCAAGTAACTAGCATGTTGTTATGTTTATTTATGTATTGACACTTATGTTTTTATGGTAGTATGATGTAGGGGATTGCATGAAAAAAGAAATTGTTATGAAATCTTGAAGAAGGCTCAGGTTGAAATTTCCCTAGGAAGCACTGGGAACCATGAGGATTGAGTCATGGTGTTTTTTGCTAGGTCTTATGCATTTTATCTCTGGTGATTTGTTACACTTGATCATGTCTAGTGCATGGCCATGCCACTTTTTTTCAGTGTTGTATTGTTATTGGTTTTCATGGTTTTATTCTTATTTATTTCTTGTTCTTGTATTTTGTTTCAGACTCTTACGAATTGGTTGGGAAAGAGGAAATTTGATGGAGCTTAGGGAGATTTTTGTGGAACCTGATAGGTAATGAAGGACGTGGATGAAGCCTGATGCATGTATAAGGGTAGTTGAAGGTAAGAATATGACATCCAGTTGGATTGGTTGGGTCTGTTAGCACCTAATTTGAACCTCAAGCTTAAGGAAGGAAAATCAGGGCAACCTCAAACCACGCTCAGCCTTGTAGCTAACCCTACAAGGTCAGGAGAGGGCTCTCTCCAGGAAAAATATTCAATGAAATATCAAAGTAAACTGATATTAGGCTAGGTATAATAATTGGAAATGTTTTATAGATTCAAGGGTTGTATGGAACAGATGGGGTAGTTTGAATCTGGGGAATTAAATTAGAGATACAGGGTATTTCATGGGGCAAGGTAGGTAGGGATTTTAACAATTAAGTTTAAATAATGATGGAATTTGTTAAGACTGGTGAGAAGCTAAAAAGGGCATAGATGAGAGATCCTTTTAAAACAGAAGAAAACATAGAATATTGAATGATTTCCCAAGGCAGAGCATTAAACAATGGATTCTACCTATCTATATTGAAAGCATTCAACGAGAGATATAAATGAATGAATGGTAAACATAACAATTAATAGATGAACACAAAGGAAAAAACAATGCTAAAATTCATACCACAGGAATCCCACAAATCAGAGTTGCATATCTTTATTAATTCCCTGCCAAACTATTACAAATGGAGCGCAGAGCGTCCTTAGTGATTTCCAAGCTAATTCCACACTTTATTCCCCTTTACAAATGACATAGAAATTACATTAAATAGACAGAAATTGGGGGGAGTAGATCCACAGAAAAAGGGAGTTGTTTACTAGCTCAGGAACCAAAATCTAAACATACGAAAAAGACCAACTGTATGCCCCTGAAAAAGAGGGGAAACAATACATTTTGAACATCTGGAAGGTTTTGTAGTTGCTCAAATAGTGGAGAAGAAAGAAAAATTTGGAACCAATTCTCCCTTTATCGTTTTTGGCGTGCTGTCATGATTCCTGTGCTTATATTTAGCTCTTGGCCTTTGACTGTTTGTCTCTGTCTTTACTCTTTGAAGAAAAACCAACTTTTGAAGAAAACACCTTTTGGAACCGATAAAAATGAAATTTTCCATTTAGTGAAGAAAATTCTCCTTTTGAATGAAAAAGAGCGAAGGGAAAGGGAGGTGGGCCCATATTGCGATTGCAAATCGCAATTGGAAGTGGGAGGGAAGGTATTTTGGAATAGAGCGATTAGAAATATGTGATGCGATAGTGTATAGGGGAAAGGGAAATTGCAATCACAAATCGGAGATCGCAGCGGGAGAGGAGTGGGTACAAGGTATTGATAACTTGCGATGTGATTGGAAGAAGAGCGATGGGGTGAATGGATAAGCCGAAGGAATAATGGGGAGATCCCTTTTAAAATAAAAAAATTAGTTTGTGCTTTTACAAAGGGAAAACCCCTTTTCATTTGAAAAGGGCGGAAGGCCTTAGGTGGGGCCTGGGGGTAAATCGCAATCGTAAAATCAGAAGAGTGGGGTCATGAGTTTTAAGGACTGCAAAGTTGCGATGTGATCAAGTGATGCGATCGGATATGGGCCGTTGGATCATTGATAAGATCAACGGTCCAGATGTGATCGGAGGGGGTAAATCACAATCGCAAGTTTCAATCGAAGGTAGATCAATCGGGAGTATGTGATGAAATGTTGCGATCGCATCGGAAAAGGGAATTATAATGAAGAACTTTGAAATTATATGAAATAAAGTCTAAGGGACAAATGGAAAAAAGGGGTAAAGTTAGACTATTGGGGACTTTGTTAACTTAGGCATATTTTTCAATCCAGGAGTCAGTTTTGAGAGTATGATATACTGTTGGAAAGCTTTTTTTGGGCTCTTTCTGATGGACACACTTGGAACATGATTTTACACTAAAATTGCTATGGAAAATACCTCTGAAAGGTGGGGTGGTGGCTTTGTGGAGATATCAGCTTCTGAAGTGCAACTTATTACATATGAAGACATAAAATTGCATAAAAGATGATAATAAAAGAAAAGTACCATGTTTTGAGGTGAAATTTACATCAAGCTCAATAGAACAATTCGTTGATCTTTCCGGATACTCTGCCTTTGATTTTATTTGTCCTCCTCATGACCTTGTTGATATTTATTGAAACTTGACTCATTAATTTGACCATGATGATCCCTAATACCTAATGAGACCAACCTTATGACCTACTAACATGAATTACAGAGTAAAATTGAATTATGACTAAAGACCATAGAGAGGAGAATCAACAAGTTTTACATGAGGGAAAACTGATGAAAGACCACTACCATCAATGAATCCATGACCTAATGGAATGATGAAAATTTATGGTATGGGACTCCTAATATGCAAATGCAAAAGAGTAATTTTTATCACTGATGGCAGGATGACAAGACGGACACTAACATTGGCTCCAATGGAGATGGTAGCTCCTTGGAGGTGCCAAGAAAAAAGTAGACCAAGTAGCCTTATCCATTGGGAAAATATGGTGAAAATACTGAAAACTGACACAATGTAGACTGACTCTGACTCAAACTGTGACTAGAAACTTAAATAAAACCAGCAAACTCTACACATATCATTCAATTTTTATAGCCTTCACCTCGGGCCCCAAACTTCAATGACTGTGCAATTTAAATCCGACCAAAAATAACATGGTATATACAATGATTATGACCTAG
This sequence comes from Pinus albicaulis, assembly GCA_034641835.2. Taxonomy (NCBI): domain Eukaryota; kingdom Viridiplantae; phylum Streptophyta; class Pinopsida; order Pinales; family Pinaceae; genus Pinus; species Pinus albicaulis. Next base: position 863,212,836 of record CM076584.1, on the reverse strand, counting down.
TTTTCGATCCATTATCTTCAACAGTGGTAGTGCTTCGAAAGCCTACCATTCACTAGTCCTCTAGGAAAATCTTGGCCATCCATCTATGAAAGCAAGAAAGCATTCTATCCCCTGTATGTTGAAATCTTGTATGGTCCTTTCCACAGGTTGTCGAACTTACCATGCTTCCCTTTGTCCTCATTTCGTGCATCCCATCTCAACACCACATCATCCAACTGAAACTTTTCTACTTTGGTCTTACAGTCATAGATTTTCTTTATCTTCTCCTGCAATTGAATAGAGTTCTGTGACACTTCCTCCCTTGTTTGCTGAAGGTGGATCATTTGATTGATTCTTCGCTGGTTATCATCTTCCTCACTGCCAGCCTCTTGCAATAATCTCATGACCGAAACTGTAAGTGATGTAGGAAAAATAGCATCAGTACCATAAACCAATTCAAATGGTGACATACCTATGAATTTCTTGCTGCTGACTCTATCTGCCCATAACGCGTTGATGATCTTTCGATGTCAATTCCTCTTATTCGCTTCCAACATTTTCTTGATTATGTTTATCAGAGATTTATTTCATGATTCTACCAGGCCATTTCCTTGTGGGTAGTATGTTGTTGAATGGCCCAACACAATATTGTATTTGTCGCATAAATCCACCATCTTCTTAGATCTAAACTTTGATGCGTTATCTGTTATGATTTTGTGAGGGAAACCAAAACGAGACAAGATATTTGATTCTAAGAATTGAATGATTACCATATATGTGGCCTGCCTTGTTGGAATGGCCTCGATCCATTTGGTGAAGTAATTAGTACCTGTCAAGATCCATCGGTGTTGTGTTGATGATGCGGGATGGATTTCCCCTATGAAATCAAGTCCCCACTGCTGAAAGGGAGCATTTACTGAAACTGGTTTCAAAGGAAGAGGAAGTAGTTTTATTTTACCTTGGAAAATTTGAAACTCATGGCAGCTCATCACTGTTTTGTACAAATCTGAAAATAAAGTGGGCCAATAATATCCTGCTCTCAACACTTTGTTACATGTTTTTTTCCAAAAAAAATGAACACCACAATCACCTTTGTGAAAGTCATGCATCACCTGTTGAGCCTCATCTTCAACCAAAAAATTAAGCAGAATACCTCCTGGATCTTTCCAATAAAGAGCACTGTTTAAAATACAGAATTTAGCAGACTTAAGTTTCAATGATCTACTTAAGTTTCAATGATCTACCTTTGCTTCTAGACATTCCGAGAGGTGGTGAAAGATGTTGAAGAACATAAACAATGTCTGAATACCATGGTGATTGTAGAAAAATGTCTGAAACCGGAACAAACAAACCTTCATCCTCATCCTTTGACATTGTTGTTATGAGATTTATATCCAAAGCACGCAATTTTGATTGGGCCATTAGCTTTTCCAAGCCTTGTCCCTTGATCAACTTTGTGGGTTTGATCTCCAGATCATATTCCAACATTGCTACTATCCACTTACCTCTTCTTCCCTCTGGATCAGTTTGTATCAGGACATCTTTTACTGCAACATTAGGAACATATGCTATAGTATGTGAATGCAAAATGTATACTCTAAAATCCTTCAATGCTTTTATAAGGGAAAATGCTTGTTTCTCAATGATATTATACCGCAAAGCAGCATCTCAAATGGTCCTACTGAAAAATGCAATGGGTTGTTCAATCTTATCTCTCTTTTGCATCAAAACCACAGCCATAGTATGCTCCGATGCAAATGAAAATATAATGAAATCTTGAGTGTAATCAGGACTAATCAAGACTAGGGAATTGGACAAAGAAAAATTTACCAAATTAAATGAATTGATAGCCTCCTCACTCCATTTGACAGTGCTATCCTTCTTCAACATGTTAGTCATTTCTCTTAAATGTTCAGCCAAATTAGGTATAAATCTGCGCAAGAAGTTCATCTTACCATTAAATTCCTGAATCTCCTTTTTGTTACGTGGAAGGTCTATGTGCTGAATTGCCTCCACTCTTGAAGGATAAATATGGATACCATCTTTAGAGATGATATGCCCCAACAGCGTGCCTTCATCCATAGCAAATATACTTTTCTTTGGATTAAAAGAAATCCCAAACTTTCTGCATCACTAAAATACAATCCTCAAGTGGTGCAAATGTTCATCATCATAACCAGAAAATATTGTCAGATCATCCAAATAAACAACAAGAAAAACATATTTTTCATTAGCAAAAGCAATATCCATTGCTCGCTGGAAAGTAGCTCCAACATTCTTCAGTCCAAATGGAATTTTGGCATACTGGAAATTTCCCTAAGGTGTTGTGAAAGTAGTTTTGTCTTGGTATTTTTCATGCACCAAGATCTGATTATACCCTGAGTAGCCATCGAGTAGTGATATCCTTGATGCTTCAACTACTTTCTACAGAATATGGTCCATCTTCAGAAGTGGATAGTTATCCTTTAAGGATGCTTTATTCAGATTCTAGAAATCTATGCACAACCTTATCTCTCCTGCCTTTTTATGTACCGAGACCAAATTTGAAATCCAGTCAGAAAATCTAATTGGAACGATGATACCAACTTTATACAATCTGTTTACCTCTTTTTCAATGGATGGCAACAGCTTTGGGTTGATCCTTCTTAGCTTCTGTCTAAATGGCTTCTAATTGAGTTGATGGGAATAGTATGCTGAATTATATTTTTGTCATACTCCTTCAAATCTGAATAATCCCACGTAAACACATTAGAGAATTCAGAAAGTAATTTAACATATTGTTCCTTTACCTCAAGGGAAAATTCTTTTGATATCCTCACCAGCTTAGGCTTGTCAGCTGTTCCAAGATTAACATCTTCAACTCCTTTATCAGTAGACACCAAGCTTGGTTTCTTTGCAACATCATCTTGATCAAAAAGCTCCTCTAAAGGTATGAGACCTCTAGGAATCACATTGTCTTTCAGCTGCAACATGTCCATCTGCTTTGCTTCTATTTCTTGGTCATCAAGAATATAATCACCCTCTATGGGGGTATCCTTGAATTTTCCTTCACTCTGCAAAAAAGCATTGATCTCATTTTCATCCCAAAACACTTTCCAATACCTTAGATTATCCGGGACAACAGGCCTATGTTTGACATAAATTTCAAATTTTTTGATGGAATTCATTGGAATCTTCAAGTTGCGTCTAGTAGTGGTAAGAGAATCAGCAATAAGATTCTGCATTCGGGGTACTGCTGTCAAAGTGTACTCAGGAAATGTCCTCAAAATGTCTAGGACTGCATTTCTATAGGCCCTCAATCGTGGATTTTTTTCTTGATACTCTCCCTTTACCTATTTGATTATCAACTCTGAGTCTCCATAGACAGAAATCCACTTTGCATTTATCTTCTTCAAAATTTTCAATCCTGCAATCAAAGCTTCATACTCTGCTTCATTGTTAGAGCAATCAAAAGCCAACTTGTAAGCACATACCCTAACATTACTAGGAAATTTTTCAGGCTGAAAAACAGGGCTCCGAATCCATATTCCTATACCAGCACCGTCCTTACCAACAGCCCCATCAAAGTCCATGCTCCAAAGGCCTTCTTCTTTTTCTTCTAGATTCTGAAACTTCGCTTCTTTCTCCACTTTATCTTGACTGATCTCTACATTTTTCTGTTGTTCACTGTCTTTTTTCTACTGGCAGACAGGCAGCTCAGAAATGCTTGCTGCTTTATCTTCTTTTTGTTTGAGGATTTCCCTAAAATTTTCTGAAATTTCAGGTATCTCATCTAATTCTACCAAATGAACATTTTCATCATTCAAACCACCATATAAATATAATACAAATGACTCTAAATCTGTGTGGACTGCATTAATGGGATGATTAACTGGCTTCTCTTTGCTAGTGATCATGTATTTCATTTTCTTCTCCCTATATAATTTTCGCAACTAACCGAACATGAGAATGGTGGCATAAGAGAAATCAAGCTTAATGGTCCCTTTAAGTTTTTCACCCCATGACCTGGACAGAAGCATTCCAAATCGTGGTGGAACATCGGCAACAACCACATCCATCAAAACATTTTTGGCTAGGATTTGGTCTAAAGATACTACCAATTCTTTGATAAGACCAATACAATGGACCGTACCGGAGTCAAAGGAATACAAATCATGGTATTTGCAGGTAATATCAAGACCCAGCTTCTCCATATTGGCCTTAAGCATCAAGTTATGCGAGGCTCCGTAGTCCAACATGGCATTATGTAAAATGAACTCATGCAATCTAAGAATCAGATAGAAGGGAGGGACTTCACTTTCTTCTGACTGACCTTCTATGGCTGCACCAAAAATGAGTTCAAGATTATCATCTTCAACATTTACCATATTTGATACAAAGTCTATTTGAAAAATTCTAGACACCTGATGTTTATAAGTGTTATTTTTCACCAACTCAGTCAAGGGCATGGACACCTTCAGCTTAGAAATTTCATTTTCCAAATTAAAATATGGGACTTTTTCTACCTCTTTGACGAGAGCATATTTTTTCTCCACTTGCTCCTTTGCTGCGCTATGCTAGTTCTTTTCATTTGCTGCGTTAATTACTAAATATGCCTTGCTGGGAGAAGGATCAGCAGGCTCTTTCCCTTTTCTTTGAGTATTTGAGGAGTCACTTTTCAATTGCATCTCTTTTCTTTTCTGAATGCGATTGATCGGCACCTCTCTGCTCCTCAAAGAATACTATTTTCTGTTGTGCTGATAAAGCGTTCATGTATCCTCTTTGATAATCATCGGACCCTTATTCTAACACTAATTCATTAGTCAATATGAAATCTTCGTCCTTTTGAATGTCTGCAGTCGCTGTATATTCTTCATCTTCTGTGAGAAAGATTGGCGCACCATCGGCAGTGAAAACGTGGTTGGCTTCAATTACAGGATCATCATCATCATTTGTCTCCATTCCTTGAACATAATTTTGTTGCAAAGGAGTTCTGATATGCTGCTGTTGCGTGGCTTGGTCCTGCGCTTTATGTTCCCTTTGTTTAATTCAGAATTGTGGCTGTTGCTACCCTCTGAAATTAGGATTCCTGATTTGTGCTTCAGGTCTGTCTGAAATAGTCAACCGATCAACCATCTTCTCCACTGTCTAGATCAAATTATCCATCTTACTATCGGAAGGGGAGGCTGCTTCTTTCACAGTCACTCTCTTTTCAGCTTTTGTCTGTGCTCTTCTGGCCAACAAATTTACTTCAACGCTCACATCTATCTTCTGCATATCTTCAAGTGTGGTAGGATCTCTTTCTCGTAGCTAATACACCATATCAACATCGAAACCATCTGGAAACTTGAGCAAAGCTAACCCATGGGGGGCTTCAAATTAGCCGGAATAGCATTATATACAGCATTAAATCTCACACAATAATCCTGTACAGTTTCACCCACATTTCTTTTAATATTTTCATATTCAGACAAGATTTGAAGTGGGTTTTTATTTACCTCCCACTGGTCTAAGAATTGTCTATGTAACTCTTGCAAAGTGTGGATAGAGCTTACTGGTAAGGCTCTGAACCATTTTCTAACTTCACCTCCAAAGCTTTGGACAAACAATCTTGTGGTTAAATTTTCTGCCTCTACCTCATGTAGGTCAAAGAAGTCATTCATCTTATCAGCATGTTGTTGGGCTGTGATGATTTGAGTGGAATCAAAGATAGGTATTTTACTTTGGTAATCAGCAAGCATATCATTCAGGTTCTGAGGTAAAACCAAGGGTGCATACCAGGCAGCCATGACTCGAGGTGGATTTACAACAGTGTTTGTAATACTATGATGCAAGGGAGGTTTTGATGGAGGAGTCAGAGGCTGAGAATTGACTTCTAAGACTGATGGAAATGCTGATGATTTAAGGGGAGGAACTGATGTTTCTGATAACTCTGAAGGCTCAGAGATATTAGTTACAGTGATAGATGTCTGAGGGGAATTCAAAATATAATCATCAATTGATATGTTTTCCCTTTGACCTTCAAGATCTACAAGAAATTCTGGATCTAAAACTGTGTCATCAAGTGCAGTCTCAGATTTATTTCCGAACAAAGAAAGCTCAAAACACTCATCAAAAGAAATATATTCTACAAACAACCACTCACTGGGCCAAGTATGGGATCTGAAAATAGGTCTAGGACTTACTGAACCTTCTTGTCTTCTGTTTATTCTTGGAATGAGATTAGGATTTTCAAATACAAGGGGAGGATTTGGATCTGGATTGGCCCTTGTGTATCTCCTTGAAGCCAGTGTGGTCAAATTTCTACTTTACAATGTTTTATTTCAGCCTATCAAACTCTGAACCTCATCATCCAGAGTCCAGGAACTTATATGGAAAATATTACTGGGGAGATCAATATTTTATGCTAAATTGTTCCCCAGTATGGTCCCCAGAAATGTTAGCACCTAATTTGAACCTCAGGCTGAAGGAAGGCAAATCAGGGTAACCTCAAACCATGCTCAACCTTGTAGCTAGCCCTACAAGGTCAGGAGAGGGCTCTCTCTGGGGAAAATATTCAATGAAATATAAAAGTAAACTGATATTAGGCTAGGTATAATAATTAGAAATGTTTTATAGATTCAAGGGTTGTATGGAACAAATGGGGAAGTTTTAATTTGGGGAATTAAATTAGAGATACAGGGTATTTCATGGGACAAGCTAGGCAGGGATTTTAACAATTAAGTTTAAATAATGATGGAATGTTTTAAGGCTGGTGAGAATCTGAAAAGGGCATAGATGATGGGTCCTTTTCAAACAAAAGAAAACATAGAATATTGAATGATTTCCCAAGGCAGAGCATTAAACAATGGATTCTACCTATCTATATTGAAAGCATTCAACCAGAGATATGAATGAATGAATGGTAAACATAACAATTAACAAATGAACACAAAGGAAAAAACAATGCTAAAATCCATACCACAAAAATTCCACAAATCAGAGCTGCATATCTTTATTAATTCCCTGCCAAACTGTTACAAATGGAGTGCAGAGCGTCCTCAGTGATTTGCAAGCTAATTCCACATTTTATTCCCCTTTACAAATGACTTAGAAATTACATTAAATAGACAGAAATTGGGGGGAGAAGATCCATAGAAAAAGGGAGTTGCTTTACCAGCTTAGGAACCGAAATTTGAACATAGGAAAAATGACCAACTGTATGCCCCTGAAAAAGAGGCGAAACAATACATTTTGAACATTTGGAAGGTTTTGCAGTTGCTCAAATAGTGGAGAAGAAAGACAAATTTGGAACCAATTCTCCCTTTATCGTTGTTGTCGTGCTGTCATGATTCCTGTGCTTATATTTAGCTCTTGGCCTTTGACTGTTTGTCTCTGTCTTTACTCTTTGAAGAAAAACCAACTTTTGAAGAAAACACCTTTTGGAACCAATAAAAATGAAATTTTCCATTTAGTGAAGAAAAGTATCCTTTTGAATGAAAAAGAGCGAAGGTAAAGGGAGGTGGGCCTATATTGCGATCGCAAATCGCAATCGGAAGCAGGAGGGAATGTATTTTGGAATAGGGCGATTAGAAATATGCGATGCGATAGTGTATAGGGGAAAGGGAAATCGCAATCATAAATCGGAGATCGTAGCGGGAGAGGAGTGGGCACAAGGTATTGATAACTTGCGATGCGATTGGAAGAAGAGTGATGGGGTGAATGGATAAGCCGAAGGAGTAACGGGGAGATCCCTTTAAAAAAAAAAAAAAAAGTTTACGATTTTACAAAGGGAAAACCCCTTTTCATTGAAAAGGGCAGAAGGCCTTAAGGTGGGGCCCGGGGGTAAATCGCAATCGGAAAATCGGAAGAGCGGGGTCATGAGTTTTAAGGACTGCAAAGTTGCGATGCGATCAAGTGATGCGATTGGATATGGGTGGTTGGATCATTGATAAGATCAAAAGTCCAGATGTGATCGGAGGGGGTCAATCGCAATCGCAAGTTTCAATCGAAGGTAGATCAATCGGGAGTATGCGATGAAATGTTGCAATCGGATTGGAGGAAAGGGTGTGATCAGATCGGAAAAGGGAATTATAATGAATAACTTTGAAAGTATATGAAATAAATTTTAAGGGACAAATGGAAAAAAGGGGTAAAGTTAGACTATTGGGGACTTTGTTCACTTAGGCATATTTTTCAATCCAGGAGTCAGTTTTGAGAGTATGATATACCGTTGGAAAGCTTTTTCCAGGCTCTTTCTAATGGACACACTTGGAACATGATTTTACATTGAAATTGCTATGGAAAATACCTCTGAAAGGTAGGGTGGTGGCTTTGTGGAGATAGCAGCTTCTGAAGTGTAACTTATTACATATGAAGACATAAAATTACATAAAAGATGATAATAAAAGAAAAGTACCATGTTTTCACCTCAAAACATGGTTTTGAGGTGAAAGTTACATCAAACTCAATAGAACAATTCTATGATCTTTTCGGATATTATGCCTTTGAGTTTATTTGTCCTCCTCATGACCTTGCTAATATTTATTGACACTTGACTCATTAATTTGACCATGATGATCCCTAATACCTAATGAGACCAACCCTATGACCTACTAACATGAATTACAGAGTAAAATTGAATTATGACTAAAGACCATAGAGAGGAGAATTAGCAAGTTTTACATGAGGGAAAACTGATGAAAGACCACTATCTTCAATGAATCCATGACCTAATGGAATGATGAAAATTTATGGTATGGGACTCCTAATATGCAAATGCAAAAGAGTAATTTTGATCACTGATGGCAGTATGACAAGAATGACACTAACAGGGTCCATTGAGGTGAATGGACGATGGTATAATAATCATGAGAGAGGTAACACGAAAGGTAAAGTGAATGGATCTAAGGTGTTAGATGCCTTGGCTATGTTGGGAATTGTTGCTCTCAACATTGTTCATGTTGTGCACAAATAAAGGAAGTTCTCTTAACCTGGACCTTATGATATATAGAAATTGTTTTGTGATCATGATTATGTTGATGTTTATATATGTATACATGTATGTATGTACACATGTCGTGTTTGACAGGGTCATCATGGATCATGATTGTTTAATGCTAATCTTTATACATATATATGTGTTTATGTATGTTGTTGTCTGAAAGGATCATAATTTTTTTACGCTAATGATTATATATATGTATATATGTATCTATGTCACTATATGATAGGGTTTTCAAGAATCATTCTTGTGGAGGAATGATTTCTTATGTTGGTGAATGGCATGAAGAGGTTCTTGGTCTTATGAGGAATCAAGTGGGAAGAGTAGCCCTGACAAATCTACAAGGTCGGTATCATGTGTACATGAAGTGATATATATGCGTGAACTATGCCCATTTTTATGTTATGGACAAGTAATGTTGGTGGGTACATCATAAAAGTGAAAATAGTGTGATCTGCAGCATGCTAGGATAATCATGGATAGTGGAAAGACAATAGAAGCAAGGTAGATTTTTGGAGTCAGTGTGTGGTCTATGGATGTGTAATAATATTTTTCTGTATATGTGTCACATGTTTTATATTTAGTGATTGTACCTATGATGATGTGTACATGTAACATGTGTAGTATTGTGTACATAGGATTTTTTATGCCTATCGTATATATGGTGTTGTTTGTATATTGCATATTCAGTGCTCTGTATAGATGTTGCTATGTACATGTTGTAAATGTAGTGCTATGCACATATGGTGTTGTGTACATGTTGTGCATGTGATGTTGTGTACATGCGGTGTTGTGTACATGTTTTACATGTAGTGTTGTGTGTAGGTGGTGTTGTGCACATGTCGTGCATGTGATCTTGTGTAAATGTGGTGTCATGTACGTGTCATGCATGTGGTGCTATGTAAATGTGGTGTTTTGTACACATTGTACAGGTGGTGTGTTTTACATTTGGCATTTTGTACACGTTGTGTAGGTGGTGTCATGTACATGTGATGTTGTGAACACATTGTGCATGTGCTGCCATGTACAAGTGGTATTGTTTACATTGTACATATGTTACTGGTGTACATATGGTATTATAAGTATGTCATACACGTTGTGTTGTGGGCATGTGATACTATGTATGTGCATGGTGTAGTCGCAGTATCATGACATGTGTATTTTTTGTGTTGTACTCTGTATATGTATATGTATTGTGTTGTATTATACACTGAGTGTAGGTGTATGTGTCGTATGTCGACATGGGTGCATATATTGTATAGTGTTGTATGTCATATGTGGGTGTACGTGTTGTGATGTACATTGTGTGTATGTGTATGTAATTGAAGAGAAGCAAAGGAATTGGGTGATTGTTGGGTGTGGAAACTGACTCAGAGTGTGTACAGAAAGAACAAAGGCATAAGTAAGGATTGATGAAGGATGAGTATCAACATTTTATTTCAGTTTTATTATGCATGTGATCTGTGATTCTAACTTATGATGGTAACATGTGATTTATGATTATGGTTTATGGTGATTTCATGTGATTCATGATTTTAATTTATGATGGTTGTGTTTTGAGCCTACTAGATGTGATTTGTTTATACATGATGATTTGATCAAACAACTAGTTTGACTTGTTGTGAAAGGAAGTGAACATAATTTCAAGTGTAGCTTATTGGCAAGCTACCAATGCAGTATGATGTGAATTTTATTTGAATTTATTTTGAATCTAACGACAGTTATGTGCTTGTTACACGAAGCAAGGAAATGCTCGGTTCAGTGGTTGAAACGGATTGCAAGAATTAGCAACAACATCAAATGGAATTGAAACAAGCAGCAGTATGTTGGTAAAGACATTTAGGGGCAAGGTCATTGTGGGACACTGGTACCCAATACTGTCCATTGATTTTCATGAGCATGCTATGACCAATAATAGATATGATGGTTGAGGTAGGTATATACTTTGGTTTTTTACCTTCTGATGCGAGGAATCCTTGCCAAGGGATGGATCGCTCATAATAGGGGTACCAGCGATACTTGGAAGGTTTGTGACTACACGGAAGGGGTGACCAGATTTCCCACTGTGTAGTAGAGAAGAGAAGGTTGGGGATAGATTTGTTTTGGTCATTAGAATTTCCAAATGGAATCAGATACACATTAGGAGTGTGCCCTAGAACAATGAGTCGATAGTTGTTCACTAGGTGGACAAGTGGCATAGGATTGTAGCATTGGACATCAGATGCAGACTTTGAATTTGGCAGTGGATTTTGGACTCTCTGGGAAGGAGGTGAATCCTGGTATTACTTTGAGGGTGGAGGTGTGAGCCTCTATATTCCCTTGTTTTTTATAGGGATATCGTATCCTTCTATTTTTTGGTTGAGAAAATGTATATGTGTATATTATTGTAAATATTTTATCGAGTTGGATTTGTAAAGATCTATAAGCGGTATGATTATTTGTTGGTTGAAGTAAATGTGGTTATTATTGTAAATACTATAATGGGCTATGTTATAAATCTCTAGTAAATGATATGTTTGTCATATTTTAGTAGTGGTAATTGTAAATACTACAACAAGCTGCGTTATAAAGCTCCATAGGTAGTATGTTTTTTTTATCACTTTTCTGGTTTGTAGGTGTCATTGAAAACCGAGGACAGTGTTCCCCCAAGGGGGAGGGCTTTGTAATAACCCTAGTCAAAATTCCATGTAATAAAAATTAATAAAGGAAAAATAATAACCACGGTTGATGGGACACAATTCCAAGTTGAATGTTGGGAAAAACATCCTAGTGGGTGTTCATTTCGGTTATTATGGCTAAGGAATTTGGAAAAGGAAATGGAAAAGGTTTTGGAAAGGAAAAATGGAATTTTTGGCACATTTATTTATGAAAATAATGGAAAATAGGAGAAAAGGAAGGTGAAAGGTCATAGGTTGCATGTGAAGAGGAAAATGAAGAGAAATAATGGAAAATGAAGAAAATAGAGGCATCATTAATAAAAAGGCTTTTGAGGATCAGTTGACAATATTTGGCTCAAAGCTTTTTCTCAAACCATTTTCTAGTTCAATTTTGGAGCTCTCTCATTATTCTCTCTCTCACTCACACTCTTGGACACTTAGATTTTTCTTGAAGCACTTTGAAATTGGATCAAGAAATGAAAATAAAGAAAGAGGAAGGAATGAGCGAGCAAGGAAGAGAAGGATCAAGAAATTATAGTAGGATTCTTTGCAGGTATCGATTGTCGTGTGTGATTTCCTTGCCAGATTTGGAATGCATGGTATTGCATGTGGTTCTTTTTTTTCATGGCATGGTTTTTTCCAGGTGTGATAGTGTTTTCATCCTAGCTTGCCATTTTCGGATAGCCATGGTGTGATGAGGTTCTCATGTTTTGGTTGAGATATATTTCCAGTTGGATTCAAAGTTGAGTGACGTGGATCTCCGAAATGAAGAACACATGACCTAGTGCTCCCTGAACCGGAATGTGTATTGCGGTAATTCCACTGGCCTAGCGACCCTTGAATCAAACTTTGGGTTGTGGTAAAGCCAAGTATTGTGTGCCTCGTTGGGTGTAGGAATCCTCGACCGGTGAATGAAAGGATATATAGTAAAGCCTATAGGTGGGGACTCTCTGTCAGGCCTAGTAATCCTGGGATGGGATGTACAATAAATCCTGGAGAGGGAGTTTCGGTTAGGGCCCAGTGATCTAGGGTGGATTGTACTAAAGCCTAGAGACTGGTGTCTTAGTTATGGCCTAGTAATCATTGGATCATACTATGGATTGCAGTAAATCCTAGAGATTAGGAAATAGGGAAATTCCTCATGATATAGGTGGATAAATCAAGTGGAATCCATGCTTGTTTTTTCCTAGTGATCTGATGGAGATAATGATAAATCTTGTTATTACATGTTTATTGTTTTGGCCGAGTGAACTGGGATAGATTGTGGTAAATATTGGGTTTTATTGATGAGGGTGAGGTGGTTTAGCCTCAGGATTATTTGGTTGGTTCTTTTAGTTTGAGTCCCACATTCATGCTTGGAATATGGCATGGGGGTAATTGGTTGAAAAGAGATTTGGCTCAACAAATCCATGGTCCGGTGGAACATGGTAGTCCCATCTCGAGTTTGATTTTGCATTTATTAATAAGAGGTTCTTTCCTTGAAATATTATTTGTAAATGTACTATTTTTTATGTGGATTCTATGGCTGATGTACCCTTGATATTTTTTTTGTTATTATGTTGGTTATAAGCATGTATTAAGACAGTGATGATGTATGGCTCTCCTCATGTTTTGACTTGCAAATGAATGAACAATGTACCTATGACCTAATATATGATAATGTAAACAATGATATAAGGGAACAATGCTTCTTAGATTCTCAGATAAATATGAGACCCCTATGCTCAGATTTGTTTTTTTAACCTGTAGATTACATATTTGTGACATGTTTGACAAAATTTCTATCATGACTAGTAGGGGTCCATTCTAGACCTTGTCAATGTTTTTTTCAATGTCTCATTATTCCATTGTTATAATTAATTTATGAACTTTCTATTGAATTATGGGTAGTGTCCTGGGCTTTGGGCCTGAAAATTTGGCTTAAATATTGAGGAAGCTGGCACAGTTATGTGGGGAAATTTCCTGGGCGCACACATGCCTATGTTGTGGGAGCATCTAGAGTCTCCCAGACGCACCCTTGCCCATATAAAGGGAGAGTTCGAGGGTTTAATGGACAAAAAAATTAGGGGGACTCAAGGGTTGGCTACCTGATTGGTTGGGATGGCTCTAAGGAGTTTTGTTGTTGATGTGGAAGGCATGTGTGATGTGTTTCCGTCAATTCCACTTCCTTAAGGTCACCTAGGAGGTTGAATCAGATTATAGTAGCCTCTCGTCACATATTTACCCCGGTTGACCAGTTATTTGGGAGGAGGGTGTTACACTCTCCCCCTATTTCCACTTCCAAAAAATGATGGATACCTGATGATTTTATTGCATGTTATCCACTGCTACATAGATCCAAGGAATGTCTTGACCTACATCCCCAACTATCTACACCTCCTGCGCACGGTAGATTTTAGGCCTACCACACATCCACTGTGTCCTCTCTGATACAAAGGGAAATCCTTCCTGTGATGATCTCCATCATATATTTAATCACCACAATGGTTATCTTCCATTTCCTTTACTCTTTTTCTCTATAGGTTGAAACCCATGTCCTCTCACAAGTGCATTGAACTTCTTATACATAGCCACATTTTCCTTTTCAACTGCATCCTCAGTTCATAGAACTCCTTGGCCCTTCTATCATAATACGCCTTATATAGGTACTTCTTATTGAAGAGTCTCTCAAACTCATGCCAACTCATCTCCTCATCTATGAAGCCTCTGACACGCTTAACACCTTCCCACTAGATGTCTTCTTTCCCCTTGAGACTAAAGGTAGTTATCTTGGCTTTCATATTCTCTGAATAATTATGAAATTTGAACAACTTTTTCATCCCAAGAAACCATGCTTTTACATCTTCTAACTTAGTTAACTCACCATCAAAAGTAGGATGCTTGGATTTCTTGAACTCTTCTGGAAAGTACCCCCTCTCACTCCTGCTATAAGGAGGGTGGTGGTAATAACGATGATGTCTCTTGGAACCAGAGCTAAAACAAAATCCATGAGTGTTATCTTGCTTGTCAGGAGCATCCTAATATTGTCCACCTCTAACTGAGTCATCCCTTTCCAACCTGTGTCCTTTATGAGACTTGTTGTCATATGCTCCATTTTTCTTTTCTTCCTGTCCCTGACTGATCGCCCATTATCCCTGATTAGACAAATTTGAAAGGATCTGAAGGATGACTACATTAACTTCATCTTGCTTTTCTTGAGCCCTTGCAAGTATTTCCTGTGCCTCATTCACCATGTTATTATTTTTCTTGCAAGTCACAAATTTTTTCCTCAAACTTCTCAGTGTATCTACCAGACTGAAAGAATACTCTTCTCCTTGTTGCTCAAATGACCTTTTACATGCCACTTATTTCACATTAGGCCTGTAAGGGATTCGTGTGAACTTCAGTCCACCATTCTACTCTTCATATCTTGGCCTTCTATTGTCCTGTAACATATCATGTTAGATAAACCAAATAGAAGAAATAATCAAGATCATACCTCAATGTATCCAAATCAGCACAATACATCAAAATATCAATAAATTAACCGTAATGAAAATAATCATCATGCATATGATTGCAATGCATATAACTTCAAGTTAGTTATCACACATGACTAATTGATGCACATGCATATGATCGCACTAATCAACTAGCATCTATAATGCATGTAACCACAACAATAATAAAATGACAAGAATTAATATAACTGTTATGCATACAATAACCACTAACCATCATGTCTACTTGTCAAACATACAAAACATATATCATGATCTACTTTTACCTCAAGGTCTAGTGCTGCAACCTCACTCTGATATCACTCTATAAAACCTCCTCACATATTTACCCGCTTTTACAAGCTCTCCACGATAAACATGAGTTGACTACTACTATGACATTACCCAACCTCCAAGTTCCAATGATGTAAGTGGGGCCTACAAACCAACAACTTACTCGCATCCCTCAAGGACTACAGATCACTTAGGAGCCTAACGACCAGCTATTTAGGTGAAAACTCAACACCCCCCATTCTTGACGTATTTATTTCAAATAATGGGGACCCTTTCCATAATTTTTTGGCTAAATTGCATTTTAATATTTTCTTTTGCTGAAATAACCTACAATTTTGCTAAATTTTCATTTTCTCCGGAATTCTATTTTAGTTGCTTCATTGTGTTTGATTATTCACAAGCTTTCCATCGGTTCTCGCTTTATCTCATTTGGTTACACAATTTGCAAATGGTACTTCGCTGAAGTTTGATGATTTTTACCGCTAAAGCTAAAAAATGTACAAAATGTATGTTTATTTTTCACTAACAATCTTACAAAATTGCCAGAGCCAAATTGTAAAACAATTAAATTTATGTGTTTCAGATGGCCAAAATTCAATTTAAATTTCAATTATTAATACTCCCAAAATCCCAAAATTATTATTTTAAAAAATGAATGTAATTCATTTATTTTTTATTACCTAATGGTTGTAATTTAGAAAGGAGGGTCCCTCCACACACCATTCTTTACTTCCCTTCGGTACCTCACCTCTCCACCTCATATTGGAATCCCATCTTCCCGTAACTTACGAATAACCTCATCTCCGATGCCCGGTGCTTTAAACTCCTCCCGATGCCTAATTTCGTTCATCTCCGATGCCTAACTTCGTTCCTTAAGGTGTGAAGTCAAAGCATTTAAATAGTTTAAATGGTGTAAATAAAATTCGAATGAGATTTTAATTAATTAATATTTAATTAACTTTAATTGTATAGTTAATTATGATTAGATTTTAATTAAAATTTCTTATTTTAGCCTATGCAACAATTTATTCATAATTTTAGCAGTTTTGACTCTTCTCAAATGAGGCCCAGGATGGCTCGTTAGATAGATATAATTATGGAAAATATTTCATAGGTAGTTGCATGACCAGATTTGGTCATTAAATGAGTCTAAAATTTAACAGAAAATTAAGCTCTAAATTTGTAACGAGAATTAATTTTCTGAGTTTAATTTTTGCATTTTCATTTGCTTAAAGCCTTTGTTGATTGCAAATCCATTTTATTATGTTCTCTTTGACCAATAATATATTTACAAGGATCAATGGAAAGCACAAGTTTTTATTTATTTATTTATTGAAAATTTGATTGAAGATGTTTGTTTTCGAAATTTGTATTTTTTATTTTGATTTGCATTTTGATTTAATTTTGATTGGTTTTTGTCAGGAGAACTGTGGAAGAGATAAGGAATATAAGATTTGTATCAATATAATTGCTCTAGCAAGAGAAGAAAAATAATTTTGACTAATGAAAATTGTTGGAGCAGACTTGTTCTCCAACAACTCTCCTATTTGGAATTCATTTTTGTAATTATAAATAGTGTTTTGTAGAAGGGAGAAGGGGTTCCTCTTCTCTGCACCTAGGGAATTCTGAAGCACTATTGTAAGGGATTTTCGAGCTATAGGTAGGAGTAAAACTCTAGATCCGAGGTTAGGGGAAAACTCTTTGATTTATGCTTGTTGTGCATTTTCACTATTGTAATGTATTGTGAAGTGAATTGATCTGAATGAGAAAATTAGTGTTTGTTGTGCTAAATTCGAATTCATAATATAAACAAAGTGCTTGAGGATTATGATGTAAATTTAAAGTTAACCATGAGTTTTTTTATGTGTTTTTATGTGAAATTCTTGAGCAAATTAACATAAACAAAACATTGAACGAAAACATCTAACAAAAATGAACATCACCATAAACAGTAACACAATAGCACATGATGAAGGAGTTCACCCCTCCTGGGCTATGTCTCCTTGGTCCAACTTCCAATGGCTCGACCCTCTTCTATTATGCTTAAAAGTGTGATTACATACATTTGCAATGCTCAAAAAGCTCTGAAACTTGTTCCAATGGCTCCAGAATGCCTAAAAATTCTTGTGTAGCCCCTTTCTGCATCGAATTTGGAAATAAAACTGAGTATGTTATGGCTTTCCCAAGTTTTCGCACTAACCGCACCATAAACCCCACCAAATCTGGCACCCTCCTACAATTTTGTCTCGAAATTCACTAACTGAGCGCCAAATTGCCCAATTTTCGAGCGAAATTGTCAGGGAATTAATTTTCCCAATAACACCTAAAGTCTGAAAAATCAGTTTATATGGTTTTGGCACATAACATTTTTTTAATTCAAAAACTCCATCAAGCAGTTAACTAACTGCCAGCGGTTATTTTATTGGTGGTCACATAAGATGGTTGGGGTAGTGGTTAAGGTAGCGGTTACTTGCAGCTTACAACTCACAGTCTCAGCAAACATGTCACAGGACATGGTTACCCTGGTGGTCCAGGTGACTAGCTCCATGCCCCCGATCTCGTGCATTGGTCATATGGTGTTCAAACATCGTGGGGGCTCGCCCTCGGGGCTATCCCCCTTCACCCCCAACTAGTGGATCATTAAAATTTATATATAACATTACTCCATAGTATTAATAAGCATGACATGTTGTATAGTGGCAAGGCTTGACGCTGTTAATTGTGAGGTCGCGGGTTGGACTCTCACCCGCTCCACTCAAACTATAACCAAAATTTTGGTGGCACTTGGGCTTCCATGTGGCGGTCCCTAGCCATGCCATATGGTAGCCTGTGATTGGCTGCTTATAACCCATTCAAATCACACCTTAACCAACCATTGAAATCGTGCCACTTGGCACAATATTATTCACTGGAGGAAATCAGTTGACTAGTCAACCTGCCAACTGGGCATGCTATGTCAGCAATACGAATTGCTAACTAGAATGTCCCTGCAATTTTTTTTAAATTGCCTGTTTAACAAAGTGGACCGAACTCGTTTTTGGGAGCATACAATGTCAGGTTTTTGTGAAATGAGTTGTGCCAGATTTAGAATGACGAGATCTACGCGGTCATTTAGGTTCCGCACCATTCTGACAACTTTCGTTTTTAGCATAATTTTGAGCACTTGATCACTCCTCCCCACTGGAAGCTTTTGGACCCCAAAATATCACTTTCAGTTGTTCAACAGATGAGGGTACAGTTCCCTCACCTTTATAATCTCGATCCATTTGGCCTTGCTTGGATTTGTGCCTTTGATCCCCACATGAATGTAGTCTACACTCCCTCGTTTTGATGTCCTTTTTCTTCTATCAAGAATGGTATCTTGCTAAAGCTCATCAAGGTATTCTAGAGAAAAATTTTCAATAGAAGGAATCTGAACATTTTTTCCTTGATCTTCAATCAAATTAGGCTCATACAACCTTAAGTTCTCAATATTAACAACAAAATAAATTTTCAAATATAAAGGAAAATATAACTAGAAGGCATTGTCACCAATCTAATTTTCCAAAATTCTGAAAGGACCATAATAGATTGGTTTCAATTTTTTACCTTACCCTTGAAGCCTCTCTTTGTTAATGTGAAGCCAAAATTCATCACCAACTTCGAACTTGTGATCTACACGATGCTTGTTGTGCCTTACTTTGTACTTTCCTTGGCCCTTTTCAAGTTGATCTTGAATTGTTTGATGTATCAATTGGATATGTTCTATGAACTTCTTGGCTTTTTCTATGTTGCTATGGCCATAAATAGCAACATCCTTTCCAAAAATTAAATCCAATGGCGATCTAGGCAAGTATCCAAGACATGCCTCAAATGGAAATGTTTGTGTAGAGGATTGTTTTGCATGGTTGTAAGCATGTTGAATGTAGTGCAATTTTTCATCCCAAAACTTAGGATTCTTATTGCAATATCCTCGAAGAAGATGTATGACTGTTCAATTGACCACTTCAGTTTGGCCATTTTTTTGTGGATGAAAGGTTGTACTATTTTTCAACTTGGTATCCATCAAGTCCCACAAACTTGACCAAAAATTCCCAACAAATCGAGAATCTCGATCACTAACAAGGGATGTGGGTAACCCAAAATGAACCCAAACAAGATGAAAGAATAGTTGATTTATTTGTTCAGCTGTGATTTTCTTTTTACATGGCATTAATATATACATCTTGTTGAACCTATCTACAACTAAATACAAATAACCATGACCTATTTTTGACAATGGAAGACCTCCTACAAAATTCATGGAAACACTCTCCCATGGACATGAAGGTACAAGAAGTGGTGTGTACAATCCTAACTTCTTATTGCTAGGCTTACTGATTGCACAAAATGAACAACCTTCAATGAAATGTGACACACTTTCAAGTATACGAGGCCAATAACAATACCTTTGAAGATTTAGCATTTTTTTATTACACTGAAATGCCCATTAATAAGAGAAGTGTGTGCTTCCCTTATGATATTCACTCTCTCCCCCTGTGGAATACAAATCTTTCCTAAATGATACAACAAGTTATTATTTACATGGTAATCCAATTCCTCTACTTGGTTTCCTTGACTTAATTTTTCATAAGCATCTTGAAGATCATTATCAAATGGATATTTCCAACATAAATTTCGAGAAAAAAAGAATTATGCTTGAGTAAAGTATTTGCCCTAATAATAGGCCTAGAAATCATATCAGAAACCTTGTTGTATATACCTTTCTTATACCTAATTACCAATTGGAATTGTTGTAGGAAACCCATCCATCGAAAGTGCCTTGATTGCTGCAACTTAGTTTGCGATTGCAACTATTGCAATGGTTGGTGGTCAATGTGTATGATGGTTTCCTTTCCCATCACGTAATGTTTCCACTTTTTCACACTTTGAACCAATTCATAAAGCTCATTGTCATAAGTAGGATAGTTAATCACTGCACCATTGAAAGTTTCTGAATGAAATGAAATAGGCTTACCATGTTGCATAAGGACTGTGCCCATGGCATAGTCGCATGCATCAGTTTGAATCTCAAAGGGCTTTCTCAAGTCTGGTAGTGCAAGTACTGGGGCTAAAATAATCTTCTCTTTCAAAGTATCGAATGTTTTTTGTTGCTTGCCTCCCCACTAGAAGACCTTTTTCACACTAGTCAATGCATGCAATGGAGCTACGATAGGAGAGAAGTTAGCAATAAACTTTCTCCAATATTGTGTTGCTCCCAAAAAAACTTCTTACCTTAGTGACTATCTTGAGCATTGGCCAATTCACAATGACCTCAACCTTAGAGGGGTTTATCTTCAACTCAACTGCTCCAACAATATGCCCTAAGTACACCAAAGAATTTTTACCAAATTCACATTTTGACATCTTCAAAAACAATTGTTCTTTCCTTAAGATACCAAGTACTTTTCTTACATGCATGACATGTTCATCACATGATTTACTGAAAATCAAGATATCATCGAAGTAGACTATGAAAAACTCATGAAGAAATTTCCTCAACACATCATTCATCACATGCATGAAGGTAGCGAGAACAGTACATAAACCAAAAGGCATAACTAGTCATTCAAACAAACCTTGCTTTGTTTTGAATGTTGTCTTCCAAATGTCACCTTAAACAATTCTAATTTGATGGTAGCCACTCCTTAAGTCCAACTTAGTAAAAAACTTTGCATATTTCAATTGATCAAGTAAACAATCTATTCTACGAAGTGGATAATCGTTCTTTACCGTAATTTTGTTTAATGCATAGAAATCCACACACATACGCCATGTTCCATCCTTCTTTGGAACTAACACAATAGGTGACCAGCATGGTGAAGTACTTGTTCGGATGATCCCTTTGTCCAACAACTCTTGAATTTTCTTTTTGATTGCAAGACTCTCCATCGCCGACATCCTATACATGCCAATGTTAAGAAGAGGAAAATCTTGCTACAACTATATTTCATGTTGGATTCCCCTCTTGGGAGATAATCCCTTTGGTTCCTGAAACATCTCATTATTTTGATTAACCACTTCAATCAAATCAAATTTCAAATTTGGATCACAACCTTGGAATTCTTCATAATCGACATCATTCTTTGGTTTAATCATAAGAAGCACAAAATTCTTGCTCGAATTCACTACCCAAAAAAATTCCTGAAATATCAAGTGGTACAACATCTAATTCAACTTCGTCAATGAAGTTTTTTGTGATTGCAAACCAAAGAATACACTTTCTTGTAACTTGTAAATTTGTGTTCTTGCATATCCAACCCAATGGATATGGTTTGTGATGTGTAATGGTTTCAAGATTAAGTTTCTTGAATAAATCTTTAGATACAAATTAGCTTGAGAGCCACTATCAAATAGTGTGTCAATTTTTGTATGTTTTGAAATAACCCTCACATGAAATAATTCAATTCTTGTTTCTTCATTTGGTGTACTAGTGTGAAAATTTGATGAAATAGTGCTAGCAATGGATTCTTTTTCTTTCATACCCATGGCTGTAATTTTAGTTTCATCACCCGAATAAGATCTCAAATCCTATTGAGTGGTTTCAGATATTTTTGTTTCCCCTTTTAAATTTCTTGGGCCTCATCTCTGGATGAAACTTCCAACAATGGTCCTTACCGTGACCCTTTTCGAAACAATGTTTGCATGTCATTTTCTCTCCTTCCTTTTTAACAGATGCATTTTTATTTCATTTTTCTTTGAAAACCTTTCCTTTCTCTCCACCCTTAAATGAATTTTTTTTACCCTCTTTTGGAATATTTTCCCTCTTTCCTCAAGGTGAGTGGGTTTCACACAAACCTAAAACAATGTAAACTTTGAAACAGGAACGGAAGTGAGTACCCACTTTTTTTAGGTAGCAAAAAATCATCTGATTTTGAAAAGTGTTGATTCAGAATACTCTTAATTTTTTTTAGCATGGTTTTTACACATTAAATTTTCTTATGTACCAAATATAAACATTATTTTTAAAATGTTAATGATTTTTATGTTGAATTTGAAAAGTGTTGATGCCAGCATCTTCCGTTTTTTTTAGAAGACTTATTTTTTACTTTAAATTTTCCAATGTATTAAACACTAATAATTATTATTCCTCTTCACTTACATTTTTTTTTAAGTGTTTTTCAGGTTGTTTTTTTTTTTTTTTTCGTTTCATTTTTTTTGTAGTGAGATATTTGATTTTTTGTAGTGTTAAAAAATAAATAAAAATAAATAAGTTTCAATCTTCCATCTAATTATATATTGTTAAATAATACTTCATTTCCCATGAAATACTTGTCACTAAAAAAACAAGAATATTTAAAAATTTACATAAAAATACACATTTTGAATATAGATATAACTGAAAAAATACACATTTTGAGTCTTTTTGCTAAAAGTGACATATCAAATAAACCATTTTTATAGAAAAAATTAACCAAAATAAGCATAAAAATTAGTAATTTTATGAATTTTATGTCAAATATTAATATTAATAACATTTTTTTTCCAAAAATTAAATGATCCACAAAAAGAATGAAGTGAAAATCACATTATACAAATTTTTAATTTTTAATTTTTAATTTTTTAATGTCTTTTTTCTTATCATAAAACACAAATTGAAAATCACATAATTTTATTAAAAATAAAAAATAAAAAACAAAATCATAAAAAATAAATTTAAATTATATATATATATATAATTAAATTTAAAAAAAAATCACAGTTAGGTTGTGTTGGAAATACTGAGAGGGGGGTGAATCAGTATTTCTTTTCAATTGTTATTTTTACCAGTTAGATCACTTATATTTAGAACACAAAATGAACAATAAGAATAAATGTTTTTATTAATTTCTTCTTTACAATAAATCAAGTACAATATATGTAGGGCTCCAACCCTATATGAAGACATCGATCTTCAATCTCCCAGGCTCCAACCTGTATTTTCCAAGCACTGACTCAGATTTCCAAGGCTCCAATCTTGTCAATTCTCAGGCACAAACCTCAAGGGCTCCAACCCTATATCTGGTACAGGCTCCAACCTGGTCTCTTGAGGACTCCTATCCTCTAGGGCTCCAACCCTATCTTCCAAGGAACCGACCTTGTCTCTATGAGGCTCCAACCTCCTGCTTCAATTCGTCAAGATATATTTGGTTATAATTCACGGCTCCCAGTGTCTTCTTCAACGAGCCTTGTCAATCTTCACTTAGTCTTCATTGTAGTCTCCACATTACGTCATCAATGACAACCTTGATCTTTTCACATGAAAGTGTCTCCACTCTCCTTCATGATACCCAAGCTAGATCTCTAAGGTCACTCCATGAGGGCTTCAGCACATCATCATGTCTCCAAGGGTGCCTTCAAAATGTCAACTCCAAGGTATGTCTTCACAAAGCTTTAACTGTTTCAAATTCTCTTCCAAAATTCCTTCAAGGATGCTTCAAGGTCTTCAATAAGGCACCCCAAGACTTCTTCAAAGTCTCTTCAACAAACTGCACCAAGCCTGCTCCACAAACCGCTTCAAGGATCTCCATGATCTTTAAGGCTTCAAAATCGTCCTTTAAGATTTTTCTTCAATACACAAGATCTTTCCACTTCAAGTCTAGTATGTTGCTTCAAAATGTTCACACATTGCTCCAAGATCTACTTTAACAAATGCTACAAATTCTGCTCTAAAGATGTCAGTGGGATGCTCCAAAAAATGTCATTAGAATGATCTAAAATATGATTACAGGACTGCTTCAAAATATGTCATAGGGCTGCTCCAAAATGTCTTATTTAACAGGCCTGCAAAATAATAAGCAGCTTCTCTAGATTTGTTCGTCTTTACTAAAATTTCTGCTCCAATGTTGTACTCAAAACTGCTCTGAATTTTAGTCTAGTCCAAAACACCTTTAAAAATTCATCAAAGACTGTTACAAAAATCTACTAATAGTTGTCCTCAAGAATTACTTCAGAATCACTTCAAGAGCTGCTCAAGAAGTATTCTCACAAGCACAAGCTGATTTCTCACTTCACGCAAGTCTAGATTTGTCATTGTTCAAGGTTTACATGTCACAGATCCTCTGCCACAGGTCCAAGCACTAAAGATGGCAGAGGTCCAAAAATTTAGATGCAGGTCCAAAATTTTAGGTGTAGTTCCGAAAATTTAGGTGCATGTCCGAAATTTTAGGTGCAAGTCTAAACCACAGGTTTGAGCTGAGATGATTGCATTTTGTACCCTAGTTTGATTGCTTCCACAGATATGTGAGTTTTTCCTTCTTTACTTCATCCACAACAGAAATAAAACACTCTTCAAATTGTGTGTATCCTCTTCCTCAGACCGGAAATGTTCTCTGTTTTTTTTTTTTTCATTGAAATTTTTGGTTGAAATGAGGTGTTGGACGTCATATTTATATAGGATTTCATTTAAGACAAATAAACATGTCATTTTGCATTGAGGCTGACTTAATGTAGCTGAGTATAGGTCGGCTCAAGAGAAATAATTTAATATTCTATCTTAAAAATTCATTTTCTCCTAAAATACAGGGAGTTTGATGGCAAGTGAGGACTCATTAGAAAGGGGAAAGAGTCCTCTATAAGCTAGTGAAGGAATCATTGTAATATGATGTCTCCAAGATGTCGAAAACTAATTTTCTTTATGACTGTTCAGAATTGTATGAAAACCCTTAGGAATTTTAGTATTCCTCGTGTATAAGGATATTGGGACAAAATGAGGGTTAGGGAAATTTAATTAGAACTTCAAAAATGGTCTCCAACCATCATTCATGTCATCAAGTCCATCCATCATCAAGTGTGTAATTATTCACGTCATCATCTTATTAAATGTTTAGGACATAGTTTTAAGGCTTATTTATCAAGATTAAGGATATCATAATATGAGGTTATGGCATCTTCATATTCCAACAACAAGGTTAGTTCAAGGACTTTCATCACTAGGGTGTTATGAGCATCTAGGGAAACATTACGCATCATTAGAATTTTCCATCACAAACAATATCATATTGGCATCAATGACAACCTTGACTAACAATCTCCCCCTTTGTCATTGATGGAAATATTCTTGCCCTTCCAACATTTTCTCCCCCTTTGACATCAATGGAAAACAGGGTGCCCAAGTACTCCCCCTATCAAGCTGCTTCTCTTCATGATATTTTCTTCATCATTAGTAGTTCTTCATGGGTATGTTACTCTCCCTGTCATCGTGCTCTTCCTTCTGGAAATTTGGTCCATGATAGACATGTCTACATTTCTTCAATGCAGTTTCTCCCGAGAGATTATCTATCAAAGAATGAATGTTCTTGTGTGACTCATCAAGGATTTCATAATCCCCTTTCACGGATAGCTTTTGCAAGAATGGTCAAGAATCACGAGCTCCTCCTAAAATTATTCATGATCTTTTCCTTAATTGTCAAAAACTCATCATTAAGAATTGGAATATTCTCTGCCAGTGATGCATTCATCAAATCAACAACATGTGTTGTTGGCTTGAGTTTTCAAAATACTTTCCGACCCAATCTTCTTTCTTCTCCATACTTGTGTAACTTTATTCTCTGACTTGGTTTTCATGGTTTTATCGTGATTAGGGACCCAAATCAAGTTACAATCACGAGCCATATGTCCAATTGTATGGCAACTGAAGCACTCCATCTCTTTCATGAATGGGGAATCATGACTTCTTTTTGAAAATTTTCTTCTAGGGAGCTGATGGGAACCATTATATTTTTCCATGTGGTATGCCCTACAATCCTTTGCCATATGCCCAAATTTTGTACAAGAATAGCAATAACCAAAAACTATACTTTGATACCTAGAGGATGGAGATTTCCTTGATGTATTTCCAAAGTCATTTTTCCTTGGGATCCTTTGATGATATCCATTTCCTCTTTCATCCTTGACACCTTCAACATATCTTCTTGAAGTAGGGTTTCTTCCAATGTCATCTTGACTCATGCTTTTGTTGGAACTGGGGACATCAATATTTCTTCCAAGCTTTTCCACATCCTTGTTGTTTGAATCATTAGGGTTTGCATCAGTTTTGTTTGAGGGTTCACCTGCATAACCAAGACCTGATTTATCTAGGGGGGATATTTTATGACTTAGGATGTCATCTAGGATTTGAGAACTCTTCAAGTTCTTATTCAGAAAGTCAACTTCCTTTTTAAGAGAGACAATTTTTCCTTTCAACTTTTCACAGTCTTCATCTTTCATAACTAGTTGGTTCTTCATTTCTTCCATCATCCTTCTTGCTTCATGTGCTTTGATTTTAAGGGAGATGATATTTGATTTCAGTATGAATATTTCTTCATTCTCCTTTTCTAGACTACTCTCCAATTATTCTTTTACTCTTGTAGCTTCACATGTTTTGGCCTTGAGGAGATCAATGTCTGATTTTAGTTTGGAGATTTCTTCATCCTTTTCTTCTAGTTGACATATCACAGTGTTTCTCTCATTTTCTGCTTCATCAACTTGTCCTTCTATGAATGCCAAAGTTTCCATCACCTTCTCGGCTCCTTGTGCTTGTTTCCTTGCTTCTTCTAGTTGAGATCTAAGAGAGGAGACTTATTCCTTGTATTGACCAATCTCTGCTTCAAGATTGTTCAAGCTCTTAAGTCTTTGTTCAAGGTGGCTTGACAAAGTTTCTTCCCTTTTCTTTGCCTTATCCAATTGATTTGTCATAGATATGACTTCTTCATGATGCTTTCTTTTATTTTGATGAAATTCCTCCTTAATTTTGGCAAGCTCCTCATTTATTTCTTGCACTTGAAGCTTGAAAAGGCCAACTTCCTTCCTTGTCTTGTCTTGGTCACCATCTTGCACTATAGTTCCTCATTTTCCTTTTTCAAATTTTTAATCTCTTCCATGGCATCTATAAGCTTAGCCAGGAGATATTCTTCAAAGTATTCTTTGCTTTCTTCTTCTTCTAGGTCTTCTTTGGCCTTGAGGTCATAATTAGTATTTTAAACTTCCATGATGGGTTCTAGATTCCCTTCTTTATTTCCATCATCTTCTTGACTAGAGGTCATGATCAATGCTCCTTTTGAGTGAAGATCATGAAGTTTGTCCCATATGCCTTTTGCTAATGAACATTTTTCCAAATTGGCCTTCATAGAATCAGGTAGCCCATTCGAGATTTCTTTCATTGCTCTTGTATTATACTCCTTCGATTCTCCTTCCATCATGCTATCAGTAATCACTGAATTCTAGACTTCAATGCCTTGACTCTTCAATAAATTCCTCATTCTTGCCTCCCATATATCAAAGTTTCCATTGAACAATGGAGCCTTCACAAATTGATTGACTTCAATTTCGATGGTTGAGGAAGACACATCTTTAGGAGGCTTGGAGACTTTCTTTCTTGGCTTTGACATTTGTGTTATAAGGATCAACCTTCAAGCTATTAGGCTTTGAATGAAGGTACTGGCTCTGATACCAATTGTTGGAAATACTAAGAGGGGGTGAATCAATATTTCTTTTCAATTTTTATTTTTACCAGTTAGATCACTTATATTTAGAACACAAAATGAACAATAAGAATAGATTCTTTTATTAATTTATTCTTTACAATAAATCAAGTACAATATATTTAGGGCTCCAACCCTAGATGAAGACACCGATCTTCAATCTCCCAGGCTCCAACCTATATTTTCCAAGCACTGACTCAGATTTCCAAGGCTCCAATCTTGTCAATTCTAAGGCACCAACCTCAAGGGCTCCAACCCTATATCTGGTACAGGCTCCAACTTGGTCTCTTGAGAACTCCTATCCTCTAGGGCTCCAACTCTATCTTCCAAGGCAACAACCTTGTCTCTATGAGGCTCCAACCTCCTGCTTCAATTCGTCAAGATATATTTGGTTATACTTCATGGCTCCCAATGTATTCTTCAACGAGCCTTGTCAATCTTCACTTAGTCTTCATTGTAGTCTCCACATTATGTAATCAATGACAACCTTGATATTTTCACATGAAGGTGTCTCCACTATCTTTCATGATACCCAAGCTAGACCTCTAAGGTCACTCCATGAGGGCTTCAGCACATCATCATGTCTCCAAGGGTGCCTTCAAAATGTCAGCTCCAAGGTATGTCTTCACAAAGCTTTAATAGTTTTAAATGCTCTTCCAAAATTCCTTCAAGGATGCTTCAAGGTCTTCAATAAGGCACCCCAAGACTTCTTAAAGTCTCTTCAATAAACTGCACCAAGCCTACTCCACAAACTGCTTCAAGGATCTCCACGATCTTCAAGGCTTCAAAATCATCCTTTAAGATTTTTCTTCAATACACAAGATCTGTCCACTTCAAGTCTAGTATGTTGCTTCAAAATGTTCACACATTGCTCCAAGATCTACTTCAAAAAATGATACAAAGTCTTCTCTAAATATGTCAATGGGCTACTCCAAAAAATGTCATTAGAATGCTCTAAAATATGATTACAGGACTGCTTCAAAATATTTCACAGGGCTGCTCCAAAATTCCTTATTTAACAGGCCTACAAAATAATAAGAAACTCCTCTAGATTTGTTCGTCTTTACTAAAATTTTTGCTCCAATGTTGTACTCAAAACTGGTCTGACTTTTAGTCTGATCCAAAACACCTTTAAAAATTCATCAAAGACTGTTCCAAAAGTCGGCTAATAGCTGTCCCCAAGAATTGCTTCAGAATCACTTCAAGAGCTGCTCAAGAAGTCTTCTCACAAGAACAAGTTGATTTCTCACTTCACACACGTCTAGATTTGTCACTTTTCAAGGTTTACATGTCACAGATCCTCTGCCATAGCTCCAAGCACTACAGATGCACAGGTCTGAAAATTTAATTGTAGGTCCGAAATTTTAGGTGCAGTTTCGAAAATTTAGGTGCAGGTCTGAAATTTTAGGTGCATGTCTAAACCACAGGTATGAGCTGAGATGACTGCATTTTGTACCCTATTTTGATTGCTTCCACAGATATGCAAGTTTTTCCTTCTTTACTTGATCCATAACAGAAATAAAGCACTCTTCAAATTGTGTGTATCCTCTTCCTCAGACCGGAAATGTTCTCTGTTTTTTTTTTCACTGAAATTTTTGGTTGAAATGAGGTGTTGGACTTCATATTTATATAGGATTTGATTTATGACAAATAAACATGTGCTTTTGCAGTGAGGCTGACTTAGTGTAGCTGAGTATAGGTTGGCTCAAGAGAAATAATTTAATATGCTATCTTAAAAATTCATTTTCTCCTAAAATACAGGGAGTTTGAGGGCAAGTGAGGACTCATTAGAAAGGGGAAAGAGTCCTTTATAAGCTAGTGAAGGAATCATTGCAATATGATGTCTCCAATATGTCAAAAACTAATTTTCTTTATGACTGTTCAGAATTGTATGACAACCCTTAGGAATTTTAGTATTCCTCAGAATCATACCTTCCCTGCAAGGTGACCCGAGGGGCGGCCATCGTGGGCTGGCAGAGATGACCAAGCTCCGTCGGCCCATGGTGGCCGCCCCTCGAGCCACCCGACGAGGCAAATATGATTCTCAAAATTTAATTTCCCCGTCGGTCGAGGAAATCTGATTCTCAGAATTAGATTTGTGGGCCGGTGGGGAAAATCTGATTCTCAAGATCAGATTTGACCGACCAGTCATAAATGGATTTGCCCCGCCGAATAGCCCGAGGGGTAGCTGACGGAGCTGCCCAATCACCTTAGCCCCACCAGGTGGCCCAGGCAGAAGCTTCCGTGGGCCGTTTGAGTTTGACTGAGCTTGGCAAGCTCAATCGGCCCACGACAGCCACCCCTCGAGCCACCCAGCGGGGCTAAGAGCCGATTATGAGAATCAGTTTTCAGCCCCTTTGGGACACTGGGCGGGCTCAACCTAATTCTCAGAGTCAGGTTGAGCCCACTCTGGAGCCCGAGGGGCCACTGGGTGGGCTCAACTCGATTCCAAGAATCGGGTTGAACCCACCCAAAGGATTGAGGGCCACAATTTTTTTTATTTTTAAATAATTGTTATTAATTTTTTAAAACTTTTAATTTGTTTTTAAGTTTTTTTTTTTTTTTTAATTTTTAAATGCTTTATTAAGTTATTTTAATTTCTTTAAATTATATTTGTGTTCGTTTTTATTTTTATTTTTTAATGTGTTTTTTAATTATTTTAATTGTGATTATTTTTTTAATTTGTTTTAGGTTTTTTTTTTATGTTTTTTTTAGATAGTTTAATTTTTAAAATTTTATTTCTTTCAATGTTTTTATTTTTTATTTTTTTGATATATTTTTATTTTATTTTATTCTTAGAATAGGCTCCGACCAGCCCCGCCAGGTGGTCACCATGGGCCAACGGAGCTGGCCAAGCTCCGTCGGTCGCCCCCTCGGGCCACCCGGTAGGGCTTAGACCTAATTCTGAGAATTAGCTTTCAGCCCCTTGGGCCCCTAGGTGGGCTCAACCCGCCCGCCCAAAGGCCCGAGGGGCACAATTTTTTTTATTTTTTGATATATTTGTTATTAATTTTTTTTAAATTTTAATGTGTTTTTAGTTTTTTTTTAATTTTTAATTTTTTAATGTTTTATTAAGTTATTTTATTTTTTTAATTTTAATTATATTTGTGTTTTTTTTTTAATGTTTTTTTAGTTATTTTAATTATGATTATTTTTTAACTTGTTTTAGGTTTTTTTTTTTTTACGTTTTTTAGATATTTTAATTTTATTTTTTTCAATGTTTATTTTTTTAATTTTTATCATTTATTTTAAAAAAAATTATAATTGTTTTTTTAGTTGTCTAATATTTTTATTTTGAATTTTGAATTTTTTTACTATGTTTATTTTTATTTTTTTATTTTATTTTATTGATTTTTTTAAGTGTAATATTTATTTTGTTTTTTTTTTTTTTTTTTTAATTGTGTAATAAAGTATTATTTATTTATTTTTGTTTCTTTCACTAATTTTGTTTCTTTCATCATATTTTTAATTTTTTAATTATTTATTTCTTTATATTTTTATTTTTATTTTTATTTATTTATTTTTATTTTATTTTTATTTTTTATGTTTGATTTTTTTTTGGCTTTTTTATATACTTTTATATATTTGATTTCTTGTTATTTTTTTTTAATTTTATATATTTTCTAATATATATATTTTTATTTACTTATTATTATTTTTTAACCTTTTTTTTTTTTTTGTTAACTATTGTTATCATTTGTAAATTTTTGTTTTCATTTTTCTTTTGAAATTATAAGTTTTTTTGGAGTGATGACACTTTATCTTTTACATGGTATTTCAAAATGTTGAAAATTTGTCCTTAAAAAAAATGTTATTCCAACATCTTCACTTTTCATTTTGAGGGTGTTTTTGGCACACAAAAATTGGTTTTCACTACTATTTTTCAAACATGTTGAAAATTTACCTCTAAAAAACAATTGTTATTCCAACATCACCACTTTTCGTTTATGAGCTGTTTTTTCATGTTTTTTTGCTAGAGTTCTTGTTTTGAGTTTATAGTTCCCATTTCATAGTTTACATTGTTCTCATATACACTAGTGGGATTGAACATAAGGATAGTATGCCTTTGGTAGCTATGTAAACCCCCTATATACTTCAACAACATGTCTTGTGAATGCAAATCAACACCTAGCATAAGAGTTATTGTTCTAAATTATTGGGTGTAATCTTGCACATTTTGACCTTTAAGTTGTCTAAAGTTCTGCCAATTCATGATGGCTTTCTGCATATATGCTAGAGGGTAAATTTTCCTTTTAATTGTAGCAATGAAATTCTACCAAGAGATTGAGATCTTACCATGTTTTTTTATCTCATCTTGTGTCTTGGCTTCCCACCATACTAGTGCTACACCCTCTAGTCTCAAGGAAGCTAGCTAAATATTTGTACCATCATCTTGAAGATTTTGAATCCTGTAATAGACCTCCAATTGATGAACGAACTTGTAAAGCTTCTCTGCATTCACTTCACCATTATACATAGGAAACTCAAATTTAATATCAAGTTTTAACAAGGGTGTTTTACCTATTCCTTTTTAGGTATGTTGATGAGTATGAGTAAGGGTTGTAGTAGTGGAAGAGGATGAAGATGAAGGTGAAGATGGTGGTGAGGATGATGGTGGAGTATATGGTGGTGTATCACCATTTCCATTATCTCCTCTTCCTATAGAACCCTCTCCTATTGGAGGCCTAGAGCTTTCACCCTGCAACCTTGTATTATTTTCTTCATAGAGGACCTTCACCATATATGTCATGTCAAAGAAAGCCTTCCTAAAATCCTTCTCATCCTCTATCATGTTATCATTTCCTCCTTCATAAGACATGCTTCTTGAAGCTTTAGGTACAACACGAGATGAATCTTGTGGTGGAGATTGTGGCAAATGTGCCCTCCTTCTCCTTGCTCCAACTTGAGAACCTGCACCCTCAAGCTTGCCTTCTCCTCTCTTGAGCTTCAACCTTGTAAGCATTTAAACACTTGCAAAACAATTAAATCATCCTTGCACAAGTAAACCTAGTGCTATGATATCAAATTGATCTAAATGGGAAAATTAGTGTTCATTGTGCTAAATTCCAATTCAGAATATAAACAAAGTGCCTGAGGATATGAGGTAAATTGCAATTCAACCATGAGTTTTTTTTGTGCGTTTTTATGTGAATTTCTTGAGAAAATTAACATAAACAAAACATTGAACAAAAAAATCTAATATACATGAAAATCACCATAAACGGTAACATAAAAACACATGATGAAGGAGTCCACCCCTCCTGGGCTACATCTCCTTGGTCAGCTTCCAATGGCTTGGCCCTATTCTATTATGCTCAAAAGTATGATTACATGCATTTTCAATGCTCAAACAGCTCTGAAACATGTTCCAATGGATCCAGAATTCCCAAACATTCTTGTGTATCCTCTTTCTGCATCGAATTTGGAAAAAAAATAAGTTATGGCTCTCCCAAGTTTTGGCATTAACCTCACCACAAAATCCACCAAATACAACACATTCCTACAATTTTTCCTTGAAATTCGCTAATCGAGTGCCAAATTTCCCAATTTCTGAGTGAAATTGTAGGGGCATTAATTTGTCAGATAACACCTAAAGTCCAAAAAATCACTTTATATGGTTTTGGCACATAATATTTTTTTTATTAAAAATTTCCGTCGGGTAGTTAACTAACCGTCAATGGTTAGTTTATTGGTGGTCACATCATGTGGTTTGGGTAGTGGTTAAGGTGGCAGTTACTTGCGGCTTACAACCTGCGGTCTTGGAAAGCATGTCACATGACGTGGTTACCCTGGTAGTTACCTTAGAATTCCAGCAGACTAACTTCGCGTCCCCAGACTCGTGCATTGGTCATATGGTGTTAAATAATCATGGGGGATAGCCCCCTCCACCCCCAACCAGTAGATCGTTAAAATTTATATAGAACATTGCTCCATAGTATTAATAAGCACGACAGGTGGTATAGTGTTAATGCTTGGTGCTGTTAACTATGAGTTCGTGACTTCGACTCCCACCCACTCCACTCGGACTATAACGAAATTTTTTTTGGCCCTCGGGCGGCCACATGGCAGCCCTTGGCCATGCCACGTGGCATCCTGTGATTGGCCACCTATAACCCAATCAAATCATGCCTTAACCAACCTTTGAAATCATGCCACTTGACATAATATGATTCTCTAGAGGAAATCAGTTTACCAATCAACCTGCAACTAGGCATGCCCAGTGATCAATACGGACTACTGACTAGACTGTCCCTGCATTTTTTATTTTTTTTTCCTGTTTGACAAAGTGGACAGAATGTGTTTATGGAAGCATATGTTGTCG
The DNA here is from genome assembly GCA_034641835.2 of Pinus albicaulis. Classification (NCBI taxonomy): domain Eukaryota; kingdom Viridiplantae; phylum Streptophyta; class Pinopsida; order Pinales; family Pinaceae; genus Pinus; species Pinus albicaulis. The sequence goes on along the minus strand of CM076584.1, from coordinate 863,178,685 downwards.
GTTTTCTGTGAACGATTTGAGATAGATTCAAAATGACCAGATCTACGTAGTCATTCAGGTGTCACACCATTCCAACAGCTTTATTCTTTTAGCATAATTTTGAGCACTTGATCATGAATTGTGGAGAGGAGTATTTTTAGTTCTCAAAGACAAGTTTTTTTAGCACTAATGTTGTAAATTTCTCCAAGGAGATAAATTTGCTCAAGGACTGCAAATTTGTAATGAAGTTCTGGTATGATTTTAATAAATTTTTATTTCAATGCACTATTGCTTGCATTAAGAGTTAATATTCTATTACCAGAATTTCCCTAATTGATTGTAATACATGTTCTAAATAGTATATGGATTTTCATATTAAGAACTATTGTCTTATCGTTATTTTATGCTATTGAATTTCCATAGGAGCTACCTATGAGGAACACAATAAGATTAAAATTAATATGAATTTATTGAAATTGTAATACACGACAGTAACTACTTTTTATTGAATTACATTCTTGTTTTGGTTTCTTTCTCATTAATTAAATGAACTATTTCTTTAACTGATGAAAATTATTTAATGGTTCCAATCATGTAAACAATCATCTTCCCCTGATTAGTTAGTCCTTCTTCTCTTGAATTGAGAAAGGGTTATCATTTTCCCAATTCGAGATAAGATTAGTTTTGATTGCATTCTAGGATTATTTTGCATATAAATCAATAATTACATTTCTAGAATTCCTCTCATAAAAAAGGAAAACTTTATTTGTGGCTTGGCTGAGCCCTAGATCATCATAAGGATCACTTTCTTTCCTGAGCTCAGCAAGAGGGCTGATATGATGTCTCTTCTCTATTGGTAAGAAAAATACATACTTTAAGCCAACAAAGATAGAGAAAAAGGTAACTGGACCTAGTTTAACCAATTGGAACCACCATTCCAAATGGAAAATAAGCTTCTTTAAGTTCCTGACCAGGTGGTATCCCTTATAATTTTGAATGGTCATTTTGGGTACACCACCCCAATAATCAATTCTTGAGCTAAAACTCCTTTTATCTTACCTAACTCTACAATTGCACCCTTGACACTTCATATATATGGTTATGAGGCTATAATTGCACCCACAATCCACAATCCACACACTATTCTTCTTATCAAAACTTACGATATTACAAATAACTCTCATGGTTCTTATCGAGATATGAGAACTCTTACAAATAAATTTTGACCCTTACGATATAACCTCACCTCCGATGTTTGATGCTTTAAACTCCCCCCATGCCTAATTTCATTCCTTAATGTGTGAAGTCAAAAAATTTATATAGTGAATAAAATTCGAATGAGGTTTTTTGCTTAGTAGGATTTTAATATATTTAGATTTAATTATAATTTTAAATTAGATTTTAAATTTTAAGTTTGGTATATAATTTAATTTATTTGTAAATTAATTAACATGTAATTAATTTAATTAATCGATATAACAATAATTTAATTTAATACTTTAATTAATTTTATTTATTCAAATTAATAATTTTAATTAATTAATAATTAATTAAATTTAATTGTACAATTAATTAGGATTAGATTTTAATTAAAATTTCTTACTTTAGATTGAGTAACAATTTTTCTAGAATTATGATAGTTTTGACTCTTCAAATTTGGGAGCTTAGAAGTTAAGTTTTACTTGGAAAAATGAGGCCTAGTATGACTTGTTAGATAGATAAAATCAGGGAGAATATTTGAGAAGTGGTTACATGACCATATTTGGTCATTAAATGAGTTTAAAATTTAGCAGAAAATTAAGCTCTGAATTGATAACCAAAATTAATTTTCTGAGTTTAATTTTTGTGTTTTCATTTTCTCAAAGTCTTTGTTGATTGCAGATCCATTCAATTATCTTCTCTTTGACCAATAATAGGTTTACAAGTTTCAATGAAAAATACATATTTATTTTTATTTATTTATTTAATTAAAATTTGATTGGAGATGTTTGTTTTATAGATTTTGGTATTTTTTATTTTGATTTCCATTTCAATTTAATTTTGATTGGTTTTTGGCAAGAGAATAGTGGAAGAGAAGATCTGAATCAATAGAATTGCTCCAGAAAGAGAAGAAAAAGAGTTTTTACCAATGAAAATCATTGGAGTTGATTTGTTCTTCAACAACTCTCTTAATTGGAATTCATTTTTGTAATTATAAATAGTGGTTTGCAAAAGGGAGAAGAGGCTCCTCTTCTTTTCACCTAGGGAATTTGGAAGCACTATTGTAAGGTATTTTTGAGCTGTAGGTAGGAGGAAAACTTCAGATCTAGGGTTAGGGGAAAACTCTTTGATTTATGCTTGTTGTGCATTTGCATTATTATTGTAATGTATTGTGAGGTGAATTGTGGAGAGAAAGAGTATTTTTGGTTCTGAAAGAGAAATTTGTTTGACATTACTCTTGTCAATTTCTCCAAGGAACCAAAGCTTCCCAAGGACTGCAAATTTGTAATGAAGTTCTGGTATGAGTTTAATAAATTTTTATTTCAATGCACCATTGCTTGAATTAGGAATTAATCTTCTATTACCTTAATTTCCCTAATTGATTGTAATTTCTGTTCTAAATAGTGTATGACTTTTTATATTAAGAACTATTGTCTTATCATTAGTTTTATGTTATTTAAGTCCCATAGGAACAACCTCTAAGGAACAAAATAAAATTAAAATTAATATGAATTCATTGAAATTGGAATGCGTTGGGTGGAAACTACTTATTGTTCAATTACATTCCCATTTTTGGTTCCTTTCTCATTATTTAAACTAACTATTTATTTAATTGATGAAAATTATTTAATGGGTTCAATCATATAAAAAATCCTCTTCCCCTTATTAGTTGGCCCATATTCTCTCTAATTGAGAGAGGGCTATCATTTTCCAAATTCGATATAGGATTAGTTTCTCTCGCATTCTAGGATTAGTTTGCATATAAATTAATAATTACATTTCTAGAAGTCCTCTTATCAAAGAGACAAACTTTGTCCATGGCTTCGCAAAGCCTTAGATTAGCTTAAGGATCACTGCCTTTCCCGATCTCAGTAAGAGGGTTGATCTAAAGTCTTTTATCTATTGGTAAGTAAAATACATACTTTAATCCAATAAAGATAGAGAGAAAGTAACTAGACATAGTTTAACGAGTTCGAACCACCATTCCAAACGGAAAAGGAGCTTCTTTAAGTTCCCGACCTGGTGGTATCCCTTATAATGTTGAATGGTAATTTGGGTACACCACCCCAGGTGATCAATTCTTGAGCTGAAACTCTTTTTATCTTACCTAACTCCAAAATTTCACCCTTGAAACTTCATATATATGGTTATGAGGCTATAATCGCACCCACAATCCTATCTCCCAGCAGTTATGACCTAAAATCCCATGTTTTTTGCATATAGTCGTGATATCTATGCCACTTTTTCAGGCTAACCTCTAGACCACTTACCAAAAATTCCTATATTTCTAGAATCGTGAAATGATGATAATAATGTTAAAAAATCAATACTTGAGCAAGATCTTGACTAAGACATTCCTAGTACATGATATACACTTTTTAAAAAATATGGTAATCATGATATCTATCGGTCATGAATGCATATATAATAATAAAATTTTGAAATACATTCAAGAATCACCAAGAAGGATTAATTCCCTCTCAAGCTAGCTGCAACAACACTTGTTGTCCCATGAATTCATCAAACATTCAATAAAATATAAAATCATAGACAAAAGCCATAGTTAGAGCACATCATAGAACCATGCTTATAACTAACATATAAACAGAATAGAAACCATGACAATCCAACCATCAAATCCACATAATAACAATCACATGTGCTCATTAATTACATTAGAATAATAGCTCATGTTAACTTACGAGAAATCCAACCAAATTAGGGACTTCCATGTACCACACAACCATAGATTGGGTTGAACCAAGTATTTCTTTCAACTAATCACCCATGTGCCATATTCCATGCATGAATGTGGGATCTCATGGGATAAATCAAAAAATAATAAACTAGGGACTCCATAGTTTAAACCACCTCCACCATAAAGATATTGTGTTCTCACCTAAACTAGTCCTAAAATCACAAAACCAAACCAAACTTGGATGCCTCAAAATTTATTCACCATACCTTGAGGAATTTTCCTATCTCCACCCACCTATCAAGGGATTCCAAGAAAAAACCATCTCCACTCCAAAACCTTGGTATTTTCTTGAGACCACCTCACCAAGTTCCAAAACCTCCTATAATCCATAGCTCAACCAAGAATGAATCCCATCACACCATGGATTTCTAGGAAATGGAAAGGAAAGGCTAAAACCATTGTATAACCAAGAAAAACTCATGCCAATGATATAAAATGAACCAATAAAAAAATGCATGTACCATGAATTCACACCCCATTAAGGAAATCACACATGTAACCTGTTACCTGCAAAATATTCCTTCTGAAGTAGTTGATCAAACCTTGTTATGCTCCCTTGTTTTCAATGCTTTGCTTTGATTTTCATTTTCCTTCCTTCTCAAAATCCAAGTGAATGCTATAGTTCTGCAAGAATAATTTAAGTGTGAAAGAGTGTATGAGAGAGAGAGAGAGAGAGAGAGAGAGAGAGAGAGAGAGAGAGAATGAAAGGAGAGGGTTAAAAATAAACTGGAAAAATATGTGAATTGATTCTCTAATTCATTTTTATCATTAATCTCCCCTTTTCTTAATTTTCCTTCTAATTTCCCTTGCATGCAAATTTGTGTCTCTTCACCTTATTTTTCTCCTATTTTCCTTTATTTTTCATAATTAAATTCCATCTATTACCAATTTTCCTTTGCCAATTTCCATAGTCATTAATAAACCCCAATTGATGCCCACTATAATGATTTCCCACCATTTGGCTTGGAATACGTGTCCCATGACCTTGGTCTTATTTTCCTTTGCCTTTAATATCCTTTATTACATGAAACTTTAACCTGGGTTGTTACATATTCCAAATCATGGAAATAATCACATGGTTATTGAAGTAAGTACGTTCTTGCTTACTAAGGTCATATAGGTCAAATTTAAAAATTTCAATCTTGTATATGTCATTGTCTTTGTCTATGAGAGTCACTTCCTCAGGGGTTTGGGTGCAAGGAGTTGCAACAGTTGTAGATGTTGGTTTCTTCAATTTTCTTGTAAAAAAACAAAATAGGACAAATACCTAAGATCAAACAGTGGATTATTTTTTCTAGAAAATTGACTTAACTCCTAAAATTAACCTTTTAAATAGTCTTTATCATTGTATTTGTCTAGGACCCTCTTTCTAAAGAAAATAACAAATGTGGAGTTTTCCATCACCTTCCCCCTTTTAAGCTTGATTTTGAAACTTTTGGAGTATGTGGCAACTTCTTATTTTTTGAAAACCCATTTGGAAACCATTTTCTCGACCTTTTAAGGGGCCTGTTATCAAACGTCATGTTGGTCATGTCTCCTTCCATGTTACAAACACATCACCTTCCTAATTGATTATCTAGTTGGTTGTCATGTCATTCTTACAAAGCATGAAATTCTTACAAAGATTTCTTATATATGCCAAATATGGTCTATTGAAAATTGTAACTAGGTTTACTCTTCCTTATGATTTAATTGTAATCATGAGAATGTATATTATTTGTAAAGAAAGAAAAATGAAAGAAAAATAAATTATATTTTATTTTGGAGTACAGTTTTCATACTCAAGTTTGAGTTGAAATCATGTTCTTCATGCTTTTAGGTTTTCTAGGTATTTTTATGATAAAGAATAATATTCTTCATGTGTCATAGTGCCATTTGGACTCATTGTAATGAAGAAAAATATTTATTTTATCAAGAAAAATCCATGGATAAGCCCAAGAGCAAGTAAAATTAAAGGAGGGCTATTCAATCCTCAAGAAAGGCTATAAATACATGGGAGCTCGACCTCATTTGGACACTCATCTCAAGAAAGTTCTATTTGCAATAAGTAGGGTGAAGAAGAGTAGCTGGGAGGATGAAGAAAAGGAGTAGAAGTCTACTTTGTCAAGTAATTTCTCTTTTTTTGCTAAGGTTTGCGTAGTTGTCGGTTGCAGGACGACAAATTTATGTAGCAGTTTCAGGCAGCCGAAATTGCAGGGCTGAAGTTTTGTTGTAAGGGTCAAAATTGCTTTGTAAGGGTTACAATATAACCTCATCTCCGATGTTCGATGCTTTAAACTCCCCCCATGCCTAAACTCGTTCCTTAATGTTTGAAGTCAAAGAATTTAAACAGTGTAAATAAAATTCAAATGAGGTTTTTTTCTTTGTAGGATTTTAATATATTTGGATTTAATTATAATTTTAAATTAAATTTTATATTTTAAGTTTGGTATATAATTTAATCTATTTGTATATTAATTAACATGTAATTAATTTAATTAATCGGTATAGTAATAATTTAATTTAATACTTTAATTAATTTATATATATTCAAATTAATAATTTTAATTAATTAATAATTAATTAAACTTAATTGTACAATTAATCAGGATTAGATTTTAATTAAAATTTCCTATTTTAGATCGGGCAACATTTTTTCTATAATTATGATAGTTTTGAATCTTCAAATTTGAGAGCTCATAAGTTAAGTTTTACTTGGCCAAATGAGGCCTAGTATGACTCGTTTGATAGATAAAATCAAGGAGAATATTTCAGAAGTGGTTGCATGACCATATTTGGTCATTAAATGAGTCAAAAATTTATCAGAAAATTAAGCTCTGAATTGATAACCAAAATTAATTTTCTGAGTTTAATTTTTGTGTTTTCATTTTCTCAAAGTCTTTTTTGATTGCAGATCCATTCAATTATCTTCTCTTTGACCAATAATATCTTTACAAGGTTACCCGGATGCGGGTGGCCAACATGCATGATAGGTAGCAAGGGTGGTGGGCGGGTGCGTGGGGTTCTACCACCGCCAACCTTCTTTGCGTCCTCTGCGCCATTAATGGCATTAACATTCTTCTATCCGGGACATTTATGCGGCACACTCATCCATACTTGCGCTCAATCCACAGAGATATGGCTTCTCTGGGATGCTAGAGACCTAATTTTTTTCCCCTTCATTCCTGCTGTGCTTCTGTCGCCTCTGCGCCGAGCTTTCGGACTAACACTAGGCGCAGGTGTTCGCTCTCCTGCTGTGTTGAACTTGCTCCTGGATTGCACTATTTGCACAACTCCTTCTGCTCTCAGAGTTCTGAAATCCACTCTGTCTCTCTCCCTGTGGAGATTGATACTGTCCAATCTTCTACCCTCAGTTTGGGCACTTCCTGTTCTTTCAATTTTAGAACTTTGCATCTGAATTCAATGCCTCGTTTGTGACATAGGTTGAGAAGCAGGAGGGGCTTGTGCCGTGGCAGTCCCTCTCATTGCCCTTCTCCCTCCTCGCCTAGCTCCTCCTCTCCGCCTTCTGATTCCTTGAGAGGAATATATCCTGAGACTCGTAGCGGCAGAAGCATTTTGGCGGGGCATGGGAGTGCTATGCAGGCTCGAAAACTCTCCAGTTTTCTCGCGGGTCAGCAGCACAGAGCTCAATTCTGCTTCCCCTACCTGCTCAACATGCCCACTGTCATGACCACTATGACTATTGATTTCAAAGAAGAGCCGCCAGATTCGATTGCCAAAATTTTCGACTCACCTCTAGTGCATTTGGCGTCCGAAAGGCCCTATTCCCCTCCTAAAGCTGGCCAGAAGCATAATATGGATGAAGGCGGTTCCTCGCAAGACCTCTTCGTGGATTCTGTTGCGGGCGTTCTCAAGGGAGGCTTCTCTACTGCTCTGGCTGTTGAGTCTTTGGCGAACACTTCCAAACAGGTTGCTCCAGATGATATTGTTGCTGGGCAAGACAAGGATGACCCCGATGCTCACGCTTGCCCTGTGGTCGAGTCGCCTCCTTCTTCACAAGGTAATTAATGGCCTTTATTCATTCAGGCATGTTTTTTGGCTGCTCTTTGTGCTCAGCTCTGGTTTTCGTATGATGACGCTGTTCAGCTGGCTCTACTGCTACTTCTCTTTTGATTGCCAGTTTCCTCTTCGGGGGCGGCGAATAATTTTGTATAAGAATGTTCATGTTCACATATCTGAAGCTATATGTTGTAGGTTGATATACTGTTTGGATTCTTCGGCCGGTTTCCCCTATGAGGGCGGCTTTTTTGTGCTTAGATTTCTTTGTGTGTTTTACTGCTGTATCTGTCAATCAGCACTGTATGTCGTTATTATGGCAAACCATCATGGCTGCACTAGAATGCCCATCTCTCGGGCCAGAACCTCTGAGGTCTCGGCCTCCATGTAATTCTTTTTTTTTATATTAATAGATTAAACTTACTCAGAAAGAAAAAAAAAAAAAAAACTTTACAAGGTTCAATGGAAAACACATATTTATTTTATTTATTTAATTAATTAAAATTTGATTAGAGATGTTTGTTTTACAGATTTTGGTATTTTTTTATTTTGGCTTGCATTTAAATTTAATTTTGATTGGTTTTTGGCAGGAGAACAGTGGAAGAGATGAGAAAGAGAAGGTTTGAATCAATAAAATTTCTCCAGCAAGAGAAGAATAAGAGTTTTTACCACTGAAAATTATTGGAGTTGATTTGTTCTTCAACAACTCTCCTAATTGGAATTCATTTTTGTAATTATAAATAGTGGTATTCAGAAGGGAGAAGAGGTTACTCTTCTCTGCACCTAGGGAATTTTGAAGCACTATTGTAAGGTAGTTTTGAGTTGTAGGTAGGAGGAAACCTTTAGATATAAGGTTAGGGGAAAACTCTTTGATTTATGCTTGTTGTGAATTTGCATTATTGTAATGTATTTTGAGGTGAATTATGGAGATAAAGAGTATTTTCAGTTCTGAAAGAGAAGTTTTTTTGGCATTACTGTTGTCAATTTCTCCAAGGAGCTGAAGCTTCTCAAGGACTGCAAATTTGTAATGAAGCTCTGGTATGGGTTTAATAAATTTTTATTTCGATGCACTATTGCTTGAATTAGGAGTTAATCTTATATTACCATAATTTCCCTAATTGATTGTAATTTCTATTCTAAATAGTGTATGACTTTTGATATTAAGAACTATTGTCTTATCATTAGTTTTATGTAATTTAAGTCCCATAGGAACTACCTCTAAGGAACAAAATTAAATTAAAATTAATATGAATTCATTGAAATTGGAATACGTTGGGTGGTAACTACTTATTGTTCAATCACATTCCCATTTTTTGTTCCTTTATCATTATTTAAATTAACTATTTCTTTAATTGATGAAAATTATTTAATGGGTTCAATCATATAAACAATCCTCTTCCACTTATTAGTTAGCCCATATTTTCTCGAATTGAGAGAGGGCTATCCTTTTCCAAATACGAGATAGGATTAGTTTTCTTGCATTCTAGGATTAGTTTGCATGTAAATTAATAATTACATTTCTAGAAGTCCTTTTATCAAAGAGACAAACTTTATCCGTGGCTTCGCCGAGCCCTAGATCAGGTTAAGGATCACTTTCTTTCCTGATCTCAGTAAGAGTTTTGATCTAAAGTCTCTTATCTATTGGTAAGTAAAAGACATACTTTAAGCCAATAGAGATAGAGAGAAGGTAACTAGACCTAGTTTAATGAATTGGAACCACCATTCCAAATGTAAAAGGAGCTGCTTAAAGTTCCTGACTAGGTGGTATCTCTTATAATGTTGAATGGTCATTTTGGGCCATCAACACCACTCCAGGTGATCAATTCTTGAGCTGTAACTCTTTTTCTCTTACCTAAATCCATAATTTCACCCTTGATACTTCATGTATATGGTTATGATGCTATAATTACACCCACAATCCTATCTCCCAGCGCTTATGTCCCAAAATCCCTTGTTTTTTGCATGTAGTCGTGAGATCTATGCCACTTTTTCAGGCTAGCCTCTAGACCACTATCCAAAAATTCTTGTAACTTTCCAGAATCGTGCAAATGATGATAATACTGTTAAAAAATCAATACTTGAGCAAGACCTTGACTAAGACATTCCTAGTAAATGATAGACACTTTTTAAAACCTATGGTAATCATGAAAACTACAGGTCATGAATGCATATATAATCATAAAATTTTGAAATCCATTCAAGAATCACCAAGAAGGATTAATTTCCTCTCAAGCTAGCTGCAAAAACACTTGTTTTGCCATGAATTCATCAAACCTTCAATAAAATATAAAACCATGGACAAAAGCCATAGTTAGAGCACATCATAGAACCATGATTATAACTAACATATAACCAGAATAGAAACCATGAAAATCCAGACATAAAATCCACATAATAACAATTACATGTGCTCATTAATTACATTAGAAGAATAGATCATGTTAACTTATGAGAAATCCAACCAAGTCAGGGACTTCCATGTACCACCCAACCATAGATTGGGTTGAACCAAATATTTATTTCAACTAATCACCCATGTGCCATATTTCAAGCATGAATGTGGGATCTCATGGGATAAAAAAAAAAAAATCAACTATGGACTCCAGAATTTAAACCACCTCCACCATCAAGCTACCGTGATCTCACCTAAACTGGTCCTGAGATCACAAAACCAAACCAAGCTTGGATGCCTCAAAATTTATTCACCATACCTTGAGGAATTTTCCTGTCTCCACCCACCTATCAAGGGATTCCAAGAGAAAACCATCTCCACTCCAAACCCTTGGTATTTTCTTGAGACCACCTTACTAGGTTCCAAAAACCTTTCGATAATCCATAGCTCAACCAAGAAAGAATCCCATCACACCATAGATTTCTAGGAAATGGAAAGGAAAGGCTGGAACCATTGTATAACGAAGAAAAAATAATTCCAATGATATAAAATGAACCAATAAACAAGTGCATTTACCATGCATTGACAACCTAGTAAGGAAATCACACATGCAACTTGTTACTTGCAAAATATTCATTCTGAAGTTGTTGATAAAACCTTGTCATTGTGCTCCCTTGTTTTCCATGCTTCCCTTTGCTTTTCATTTTCCTTCCTTCTCCAAATCCAAGTGAATGCTAGAGTGCTGCAAGAATAGTCTAAGTGTGAAAGAGTGTATGAGAGAGAGAGAGATAGTGAAATGAGAGAGTTAAAAATAAACTGGAAAAATATGTGAATTGATTCTCTAATGCCTTTTTATCATTGATCTCCCCCTTTCTTCATTTTCATTCTAATTTCCCTTGCATGAAAATTTGTGTCACTTCACCTTCCTTTTCTCCTATTTTCCTTTATTTTTTATAATTAAATTTCATCTATTACCACTTTTCCTTTGCTAATTTCCATAGTCATTAATAAGTTGCAACTGATGCCCACTATGATGATTTCCCACCATTCAACTTGGAATACATGTCCCATGACCTTGGTATTATTTTCATTTGCCTTTAATATCCTTTATTGCATGAAACTTTAACTTGGGGTTGTTACATATTCCAAATCATGGAAACAATCACATGGTTATTGAAGCAAGTATGTTCTTGCTTACTAAAGTCATATAGGTCAAATTAAAAAATTTCAATCTTGTATATGTCATTGACTTTGTCTATTAGAGTCACTTCCTCAAGGGTTTGGGTGCAAGGAGTTGCAATAGTTGTAGAGATTGGTTTCTTCAATTTTATTATAAAAAAAACAAAATAGGACAAATAGGACAAATACCTAAGATCAAATAGTGGATGCTTTTTTCTATTAAATTGACTTAACTCCTAAAATTAACCTTTTAAATAATGTTTATCGTTGTCTTTGTCTAGGACCTTCCTCTTTCTAAAGAAAATAACAAATGTGGAGTTTTCCATCACCTTCCCCCTTTTAACCTTGATTTTGAACCTTTTGGAGTAAGTGGCAACTTCTTATTTTTTGAAAACCCAGTTGGAACCATTTCCTCGACCTTTTAAGGGGAATGTTATCAAACATCATGTTGGTCATGTCACCTTCCATGTTACAAACACATCACCTTCCTAATCGATTATCTAGTTGGTTTTCATGTCATTCTTTAAATCTTTGTGGTTATTATGTCAGCAACCCTATCACCTATAAGATTGGTTGCCATATCCTTGTTAAAAATCACCAAAGAAAAATAAAATTTACATAGAGAATATTAAAAATAACCAAAAAAAATTCACAGATCATTAACATAATGTTTAGCCTAGAAAACCCCAATCTAGGGAAAACAATATAGTTAACAAAATTCTATTAGTACCTTGCCCAATATCTGGCCAATCCATCCAAGTGAGCCTTCATCACTCACCTCCTTGGTGCACTATAATGAAGTCTTCCCAATACGTTTAAAGGATTTATTACATGCATTCCATAATCATGAAACCATAAGAAAGAAAAAATAAGTTCTTGAAACCACCATTTTTTTATCAAGCATCTTTGACTCTTTCAGTAAGACAAGTTTACCTAGAAAACCCCCTTTAAACCTTAACTTGGGGTATCCCTTGACCAATCCATCCAAATTAGCCAACTGAGCCAACACTGCCCACCTCCAAGTGCTACTCCACTCAAATTTTATATCCATGGTATTTGATAATTTTGCATGTTTGCCATCATCTAAGTCTAACTCCAAAATTTATCAATAATTTCCCAAGGGTATGCATGCCTTACCATGTCTTATAGTTGTATGCCCATTCAGATGTAAAAAAAATAAACTCCATTACAATACCTTGTTTTTATTGTTAGTATTTATATACACTACCAATATCACTCTCTACCATAGTTCACCCATTTCATCATCGAAGATATAAAATTTGAAGAAAAAAAACTATGATAAAACATCTCATTCAAATATTCCATCAAAAACTATGTGTACATCCTTGACATGAATATAGTCTCGGAAGGAGTCTTGGAATGAGTTTTATTGTATGTCTCATCACACATATCAATGGATTTTTTCATTCTCACACCTCCTAATAAAATTCCCATCAAGAATTTCCCTCATATTTGGCCTAACCCCATGGCTCTGATACCATGTTAAAATTTCTGGATCGAAATATAAATTTCCTAAGAGAAGATTAAAAGAAACCAAAAACAAATCACAAATCATGAAAATAATGTTTATAATGGAAAAAAAAAAATTGAGGAAAAAACCAACTACCAGAATTTTATTAGTCCTTGGCCAAGAATTGGACAAGCCAACCAAGTGATTCTTCACCACTCACCTCCTTGGTGCATTGCGATTAAGTATTCTCATTCCTTTTAAAGGACTCATTTTATGCAATCCATAGGTGATACATGTGGATATTGGTGGCTGCCCAAATATTCCACTTGCACCCATAACATTGTTTCTATCATTTTTTCAGTTTCCTTAATTGTAGCACAATTTACTATTTTTGGTAGTTTTTTTGGGTCTGGAACTTCTAGAGCCATTTTGACGCCCTAATTGACATTTTTTTGGAAAACAGGAAAACATGTGATATTAACTAATTTTTGTAGTCAAAATTCGTATTCCTCAGATAAATAATTCTAATGAGGTATTTTTCACATCAAACGGAGATCATATTCCAAAGTTACGACCTTGGGAAGTTGATGTACCAATTTACCCCAATGGGGCCCACAAATTTGACGATTCATCTCCTAGGGGTAGGTTTTTTTATGTTTAGGGTTTTCCATTATTTCTCAATAATAAATAGGCCTTTGAGATTCATTGTAACAAGGTTTAGAGGCATGTAGCCACCACATAGCTTCTCGGAGATAAGCTACCGTCACCTAAGATAGTTTATTTCCATTCTGTTTGTAAGCATATTTCAGTTCTTTTATATTAATCAATGAAGTGTTATTTATATTGCATATCTGTATTTATGGTTATATCTATATTCTTTTGCATTCCTATCTAAGTTCAGATAAGTGGTATCAAAGCGGTCTGCTCTTTCTCTATTTTTCTTTGCATGTCCCAAACAAGGTTGGGGTATAAGGAGTTAGGGATCGAACTGGTTGAACCTTTGCAAGAACAACCTTGAAAACCTCGATGACCTCCCATGGTGGGAGAAAATAAAGAAGAGGCAGTAGGAGATCCTTTCAAAATATTTCTCGAAGAAGCCCTCGACCGACAGAGGAATGCGATGATGGAAAATATTTTCCATATCCTTCAAAGGATGCCTACAGGCAACGCATCTTTGTCCAACAGTCACTTTGGACGCACTAGTCCCTTCAAGGTACAAGTCAACTTATACATTCCCATATTTTATGTCCAAATATATGCAGACGTCATAGATGGATGGTTGAATCTGTTGGAAGGATATTTTTTAGTTCATGATTTTTCCAATAAGGAAAACATTAATTTTTTCTCCTCAAAGCCACACCCCATGTCAAGGACTGGTGGGAAACCTACTACGAATAGAGGGATGAAAAATAACCCTTACCATTTTCAGCAGAACCCACTTTTAATTCTTTTTGAGATTTTATCAAGAAAAAATATTACCCCATGGGGACTTATGAGGACAAGTACATACAATGGACTACGTTGCGGCAACAAATGTATTAATATGCGCATGATCTGATGAATCTATTCCATACCCTATGCACAATTTTGGGTATAAAATATTTAGAGAAACATCTGGTGCTTAAGTACTGTAGTTTTTTGCACATATACATTCAAGAGGAAATGGAGTTCCTTGACATCTCCTCTCTTAGTGCAACATACCAATATGCTTCCAAGATCGACAAAATTTTTAAACAGAAGAAGTGAGACTTTGGATCTACAAAATTGAAGTAAGGGAAAGGTGACTCCCAACCACAGAACAAAGGAAAAATCCAAGGTGGGGCGACCCAGGACAACCCACCAAAGTTGCAATCAAATGATAACACCACAAAGACAAAGAAGGACACAAAAAAGTGGTGTCAATTCCATAAGATCCCCACTCACAACACAAGTGAGTTTCATTCCAAGTAGTCACTGGTGGCCAACCTAAAGGCTTATGAATCAGATGCATGCTTTGACTCTGAGTCAGAACCCACCAAGGGGAATGACAAAGGGAAGTAGATTATTGATGCAGAGCCCAGTGCCACCGTTTCCACCACTAAGATCTAGAAGGATTAACCCGAATATCCAAAGGAGGGGGAGCACCTCTTCCACTCTCAAATATGGATAAAGGGTTCTCTATTGTATTTCATTGTCGATAGTGGATTCCAGAAGAACCTCATTTCAGTAGAGGTTGTGAAGCAGCTGGGCTTACCGACCACAACACATCTAGAGTCGTACAACATCGGGTGCCTTCACCAAGGACGAGATCTCTGCGTTAGCTAGCAGTGTACATGAATCCTTTCACAGATGAGGTATTGTGTGATGTTGATCCTCTTGAAGTTTGTGATGTATTATTAGGCCAACCATAATTATGGAAGCGACATGTTGTGTATGAATCTAGGTATCACAATGTTATTATTACTTTGGGAAATAATTTGTACATGATATCGGAGGTAGCACTATATACTGCCATATCTTTGATCATTACGAATAAATGCAATAAGCTCATTTCCCAGACTAGGGAATTTTTTTTCTTTATGATTCGCCCTTAGGAAAATAAGAAGATTGTGACCACGACCTCTAGAAAGGGCTGCTCTGCATGGTAGAATCAGATGGAAAAGGTCATGGAGGAGTACAAGGACATCTTCACCTCACGCACATGGGTACTTGTACACTGTTAGGTCAAGCACCCCATGATATGACCCCAAGTGCACCACTGCCCAAGGGACCGATCCATAAATGATTTGTTTTGGAGAACGATGAAATCAAGAGGCAGATTCAGGAGTTGTTTCATAAAGGGCACATTTGGCCAAGTTCATTACCCTATGGGAGCTTGATCATGTTGGTACATATAAAGGACAAGACCTAGAGACTTTGTATTGAATATTGGGCACTGAACAAGTTCACTGTCCGAAATAGGTATCCAATCCCATAGTTTGATGACCTTATGGATGAGCTCAAAGGAGAAAAATATTTCATCAAGATCAACTTGAAGTCCAGGTATCTCCAGGTACTAATTGAACCCTTCGATGTGTGGAAGACTGCCTTCAAATCCAAGGAGGGCCTTTTGGAATGGCTGGTCATGCCATTCTCGTTTACGAATTCCCCCGAAACCTTCATGAGGCTAATGTTGAGATTCAACAATATTATGAGCTTAGTGAAAAGATTCACCTTCACTAAGTGGGCCCGCAGGCTATTTTTGGCGCAAGTCTATTTTTAGATTATGTCTATTTTTAGACATGGTGATCATATTTCAAAAGTTGCAGGATGCTATTTGTGGATGGTTGGTCAAGTTGGAAAAACAGATAAAATTCTATTTTTAGAATATTGGGTGAAGTCTATTTATAGATTGTTGATCTAAAAATATAAGTGTCAATTATTATTAGCTCTTAATAATAATGCGACAATAAACAATAACTTATTCTCTTGGAGCACTTAGTTTCAGTACATAGATTTGGAAAATCAGTGGGCTGAAGGAATTACACAATTCCTAGGGTTTACTGGTGGTTCATGCATGGAGGACTCAGTTAGAACTGAAGTGTTAAGTGACAAAAGAATGCAACAGGCTCATAGTCATAGGTTATGCTTAACTCAGTTACGGGAGTTAAACTCAGTTGAGCTAGTTGTATCTAGTCTAACTGAATGATACACTAGTGAGAGTGGAGTGAATTAATTAGTTAATTAATTCACAAATAATAACTCATTAATCAACTGAACAAATACAGTGGTTAACTACAGTGCATGACAGTTCTAGTGGAGACCCAGTGGAGAGATAGGTGAAAAGGAAAGATGGACTATTTTTTGTGACTATAGTGATGCATTGATTTCACCACACACACATTGGAGTTGCCAATGAGGATTGCGCAGTCAAGGCAAGGGTAATTCGAATTCATTTAGAGCTATTCTTCAGCGGGGATTGTGTAGTGGAGACAGGCTATCAGGTGGTAAGAAATCGGTGCATGGATTTGTAGATTTCTTCTGATTAGTGTGTGACGATTGATTGTACTGAGAGCTTGATGTACTAAGCTTTGTATGAGATTGTTACATGATCTCCATGATACATAATATATGATATTTTGGGTTTTTAGCTTCATTATTTCTCGTTAAAAAACTGTGTTATGTGTGATTGTTTTTATTGCTTCATGTGTTTGCAATTGATTTTAATTTCTGTAAAATATTAACAGTGGAAGGATTGTGTATTTAGCAAGAAGATAAATATTGTTAGATCAGGATAATATGGATATATACATGCATATTGTATATAATTTCTACAACTAATGGATGACATCTTGCGACACTTCACCAACTCATTCGTGGTGGTGTATTTGGATGACATCTTCATATTTATCCAGAGTTGGGAAGAGAAACTCTACCATATTCGACAAGTCCTCCAAACTCTGCGACAACACAAACTCTGTGCCAATTTGGGGAAATGCACTTTTGGTATGAACCAGGTTCAATATCTGGGGTACATCATTGATGAGCAGGGTGTGCATGTGGACCTAGCCAAGATACAAGTAATTCGGGATTTTCCAACCCCAACCAATCTAACAGAGCTTCGCAAAGTTCTAGGTATTGCCAATTTCTATCGTAGGTTCATGTTGGGGTTCTCTCATATCACTTGGCCTTTGATTCAAGTCACCAAGGGTGGATAGAAATAAAAATTCAATTGGTATGAATCCTCAAAAATCTATTTTCTGAGTTGAATCGTCGCCCCTGCTTTCCACCAGTGCTCACATTACTAGACCTACAACAACCATTTGAGATCGAGATAGATGCTTCTGACTATGTTATTGGTGCAGTTCTTACTCAGTGGGGGCACCCAGTGGCATATCACAATGAGACACTTTCAGACACAATCTAAAATTATCCCACCTATGACAAAGAGATGTTTTCCATTATGTAGGTCTACTGACAATGGGAGAATTACATATTGGGGAAGGAAATGGTCATCCACACAAACCATTGACCCCTACAGTTCGTACAAACACAAGGGAAGTTGCAAAACAATCGCCATAAAAAATGGTCCACATACCTGCATAGTTCCACTTGAACATTAAGTACAAGAAGGGAAAAACCAATAATGTTGCAGACTCCCTCAGGAGACCGTCGGCCATGGCGCTAACCACTGTGCTTGACTCTTGTAGGCATGAGACTTCAGAGTGGTTGCATCTATACAAGAATGATCTAGAATTTGGCAGCACATACTAGACACTCGTGGCAATGCTATAGAAGTAATTTTATTGGTCGAACCTTCGACGAGATGTTGGGAAGTACATCAAATTATTCATTGCTTGCACCATTGCCAAACTTACCATCAAGAAGCAAGTCCTATATACTCCTATTCCTACTCCTATTCAAAATTTGGAATCCATCTCCATGGATTAAATTTTAGGCCTCCCTTCGACTAAGCATGGCAACGACTGCGTTTTCATGGTTGTCGACAGATTCTCTAAGATGGCCATTCTAGTGGTCTATAAGAAGAGTATCACAGCAGAATCCACTGCTAAGCTTTTATTTGAATGAGTGTAGGTATACTTTGTGATACCATAATCCATTATCTTATATCGGGATAGCAGGCTCCTAAGTACATTTTTGTCATGTATCTAGTCAATTTTGAATACCAAGCTCACTAAGGCCATCTCTTTCGACCCCCAAACCAATGGCCAAACATAGGTCGTCAATAGAGTGATCGTACACATTCTATGCATGTAAAACTCGAAGAATCCTCTAACATGGGACAAAATCCTCCCCTATGTCTAGCACAAATACAACATACCTCTCCATATCTCAACTGGCCACAACCCCTTTCAGGTGGGTTTTGGATTCCACCACTATGTCCCATTGATGTGGCCATACCATTTGCAACTTCTCATGAAGCTTCGTCCCATGCCTAGTTTGAAATCGATAGGGCTAACAACTTCATTGAGTGAATCCATCACATCCACCAGTAGGCCCATGACATATTGGACAAAACCAATACTAAATACAAGCAACGACATGATCAACATTGGGTTCCACATAAGTTCCAGGTGGGTGACAAAGTTTGGCTACATTTGCAGAAGGAGCACCTCACTGGACCCCACTGTAAGCTCTTACCACTCTAATATGGGGCATACAAAATTACCAAGGTAGTAGGGGAAAACTATTTTGACCTCAACATTCCACCATTCCTTGGGCTGCACCCAGTGTTCAATGTGGATTGGCTTCAGCCATACTTTCCACCATTATTGGAAACATTCGACATTGTCGAACAACTCACACTAACGGAGTTAAACCCAGAATGCATGGAACAGGCCACCACTGATAGGATCATGGACATGCATATCAATAAAAATCTCCAACAAAATATCCAACTATAGCAGGTTGTAAAATTTTTCCAAATCCTACACCAAGTCAAGTGGCTCAGTAGGGACCAAGTTCAGCAGAAGTTTCCTCGTCTCATGGAGGCACTCAATGCAATGAGGACCATTGTTTCCTAAGGGAGGATGAATGATCCAGGTGGATATTTTTGGTCACTCACCTAATCCACTTGGACCCCCACCATTGTTTCTTTTAGTTTTTCAGTTTCCTTAATTATAGCACATTTTATTATTTTTGGCAGTTTTTCAGGTCCCGAACTTCCTGAGCCATTTTGAGGCCCTAAATGACGTTTTCTTAAAAAATGGGAAAAAATGAGATTTTGAATAATGTTTGAATTCAAAATTTTCATTCCTCAAATAGATATTTCTAATGAGGTATTTTTCACGTCAAACAAAGATCGTATTTGAAAGTTACAACCCTGGGAAGTTGATGTACCAATTTACTTCAACAGGGCCCACATATTTAGAAATTCATCTCCTAGGGCTAGGTTTTTGCATGTTTAGGGTTTTCCATTATTTATAAATAATAAATAGGCCTTTGAGCCTCATTTTAACACAATTCATAGGCATGTAGCCGCCACATTTCTTCTTAGAGATAAGCTACCATCACCTGAGCTAGTTTATTTCCATTATGTTTGTAAGCATATTTCAGTTCTTTGATATTAATGAAATGAAGTATTATTTCTTCTGCATAGTATGTATTTATGGTTATATCTATATTCGGTTGCATTCGTGTCTAATTTCGGATCAATAGGTATGAAACCATGGGAAAGAAAAACCATGTTCCCAAAACCATCACAATTTCATTGAGAAACTTTGAATTTTTCACCAAGTCAAGTTTACCTAACAATCCTCCGAACACAATGCACCATGAAATCACCTACATTAGCGCTAGAAATTTTGGGGGGTCCCTTAGTATTTTTGAAAAAGTAAAGGGTGGGTGGGGAGGGGGGGGGAGGTGTTTGCAAATAATCAGTCGCCTCATAAAATGGGCAATACACCACCTAATGTCCATTTTGGGAAACCACCCCCACCCCCCGACATCGCTTCTATTTTGTAGTGCACATATTTTCAGTGGGAAAGATAAATGATAATTGTGTAATTGGGGAGTTGGTTGGTAGGTATGCGTGCCATTTTACCAAATTCTATATAAACCTATATTACATAGTTTAAATCCATTTTTTAAATTTTTTTTAAAATTATATTAAGAATTAAGGGATAAAACCAAAATTTTCAAGGCTATATAACCCATTATTCACACAAAGATGAGAAAATTTGTTCCTTATTAAAATATTGGTGATGAGCACCATCATTAGGTACATTTTAAGGGGTTAATTGTCACCTTTTTAGCCAAATTATTCTCTCTTTATCACATTTAATTGCATTATTTCCATGTGTTGCTTAGTGTAGATGGTGTATTAAGTGTTTTCATGCTTCAAAGGCATAATTTGGTTTAAATACAAGAAAATCAAGAGAATATGCCATTTTTTAGGAAGATTGCACAACCAGGTCTCGAAGTAGACATCAAGGAGTGATTGTAGGAGGTTTGAACACCTCTTTAACTCCTAAATGCAGCCAATATATCCTTGAGATTATCCTACAACAACTTGAAATCAGAGGTAGCCAAGCATGTGGAAGATCAAGGGGATCCAAGCTCCACTTCTCTCGAGTTCCAAGGGGAGAAACCACCCACTTTTTAGGGAGTTTTTGGTACCTACCTGTTGAGGCGGTAAATCCCCTCTATGGACAGAGGTGATCCCACTAGCCCAGATCGGGTCTAGCAACAATCAAATCATGCAATGATGTTGGTCCCTAGTTACAAGAAAGACAAGGATTGTGACAAGTGACTTACCTCAAATCCCAGGATGTTGTTGTCGAAGAAGAAGCGATGCTCTTCGTTTCTTGCCAGACAGATCACATTCCTTCTGTTTTATTCGTCCGGACACCTGTACACATGCAGAGAAACGACGTCATACAACGTAATGCTTAAAGCACGTAACTATATATAAGTCATAGAGGATATAATTCATTACATTTCATAAAATAGTAAACACATGAATGGAACCAAAATCAGAGTCTCTTATATTAATGATGAAAAAAAGGGAGATTACAACCAAATGCTCTGATGCTATGATCTTCCTTCAGTGGGGCTTGTAGCAAAGCGTGTCTCAACAAAGCCTGTCAGGAATCTGGACGAAGCTTTCTCTCTTACAGGATTCTCTTCGGCTTAGCTCTCAATATTTGGCCAGCTATTGTTTCCTTCCTACAAGTTCAGCTTCCAAGCGTTCAGCTAGCTTGAAAATGGAGAGGGCAAGCTTTTATAGATGGAGGAAGGGAAGTTAGGATCCCTATAATCATGGGATAGGCCCTATCTCTTAGGAAGGTACCATTGAAGGTAGAAAACCACTTCCTATACATGAGCATCCGGAGCCAAACCACTAAACTTCCTTTGATGATTCATTCTGGAGTTTGTTAGAACCAAAATTCCGCCATTTGTTTTTAAAAAACATTCCTTAATGGGCTTGGTGGGAGTGAGACACAGGGACAGTGCGCCAATTGGCGTGCCCTCTAATGTGGATTTCCCCATTGGTGCGAGGGATGAACTGAATAGTCGCGCCAAGGCTAAAACACATTTTTTTAGGGTTTTCCAGAGGAAATGTTCTTCAGGGGAATGTTTATCCTTAGGCAGGAGGATGTTATGAAGGTCTTTTCAGGACATGTTACTACTCACAGGTCACAGGAATATTCCTCCAATGTGTGGGATGAGGGATTGTAGGGACGGTGACAAAATACTGTGTAATAGATTCCCCCTAAAGCATGAGGTCTGAGAGAGAGGGAGGGGTGAAATGCTTTATGAGAAAGCGCCCAACTGAAAACACTGTCGTCGGAAAACCTGCGAAGACAAATACAACTGATATCTTAGATACATGATATGTGGTATGGGCACAGCCATCCATAATAGAGTGTACAAAAAATAAGGATCAAAAAATAGACTCTCAAGTATGGTCACAGCCATCCAATCGAATGATTCATGTAATACATGATAGTAATCCACAAATAATCGGCAGCCTAGATGTATATCAAACAAAATCCAAGGTCTTGCGCTCCATCTTGACCCAAACAGAGTACAAGTTCAAGCATACGAATATGTGAGCTGAAGTCGAACATGCACTAACATCGTCTGATTACTAGCCAACAATGAAATCCATTAATAGATGCGGGAGAAACCACCAATAATGATGATGGACCTCAAGGTACATGAGGTAAAATCCATAGAATGTGAACAGTGAGCTAGCGTCGAACACCCGCAGAATCATCCGATCGAAGGTCAATAATGAAAACCTTGTGTCGAATGCGAAGAACCTGCCATTGAGGCATGCAAGCTCCAAGGTACCTGAAGGGAGTCTCTAGACCAACTTCCTGGATAATGATCTGAAGTCAACATGAAGTGACCTTGATCGAAGGTTGTCCATAATGTTTCCCACATCATCGACACGAGATTGGATTTGGCAGTATTTGACATCAAATTATTTGAGGTCATGGTGACGTGGCAAAGAACATATGAGCGGTCAAAAGAGATTACCCAAACCCACAGACGCAAGCAAATAACAAGATGAGATGTACCCAACCCGACACGAATGCAAACAAGTGCCATGTTCAAGAGCGACATACTATCGACATGATTATAATACTAGTTCCATTTTCCCCCACCATTTATGGCAAGTACCCCAATTATTTTTGAAAACAAGCTTGAAGGGGATAGCATATGCTTGCGATATAAGTTTGTCCTTTGGAAAAATCCATCCTAGTACATTTAACGAGCCCTAGGAAGGAGGAACTCGAGTAACGTCATTACGACAGAGTCCGATGTCATCAGGTTTTAACGAGTCTGACAAAGGAAGAACTCGGTGTCTTTTCATGTTTAGAGAGTTTGAAAAGACAACGGAAAAGAAAACTCCAACAGTACCTTTTCGTAGATAGTCCCACAGATCTGAAAAGGTAGAGAACTATATCTGAGAGAACCTCCTAGTTGCGATAGGCTAGGGTATTCCTTTTTCATAAATAATCTATCCCAGCCCGAAAAAGGGGTAAACGTATACTGGGTAGATATCGTTTCGCAGCCAATTTAACGAGCACAAAAAGACAAGCGAATTGATGATATTTTCAATTTTAGAGAGTCAGAAAAGAGCTGAAAGGTGACTCCAGTAGTGACTTTTTCGTGATTTTACTGAGTCTGAAAAAGTATAAAATACAACTCTTGTCGTCGTCCTAGTCGCACGAGAACCTGTCGTTATGCAAAAACAAGTGTAAAACCCATTTTTCAATAAAACATAGTGAAATATTGGAAAAACAAGTCTCAAAACCTAAATTTGATTTTGAAAAGCTATAAATATGACCAAATAGTAAAAACATATTTACTTTTGACTTTTTACCTCTTGTGCAGAGCGATAGTGAGTTATTTCCCTGTGATCTTGCGGTGATGATTGTGGACAATCCAGTGCATCATTCCGGATCTCATCTTTTCCAGGTAAGAGTCGCTTCCATTAGCTATGTTTTAAGCCATATTTCATAGTTTTCCATTGTGATTTGACATCCCTGAGGGGAGGATTTGCAAATTTAGGGCTTCTGGGGTTGGCATGGGTATGAGGCACAGACCCGTGCCAATTGAGCTCTTTTTGCAAAGGGGTCGCGCCATATGGCACGATTGTCATAAAAACAGTTTCGCCAACTGTGCAACCTCATATTCCACTCAAATTTCACAAAAATTGAACCAATCAATTGAATTTTTGAATTCCCAAGGGATCTTATGATGTGCTTATGACAAATTTGATGCAGGTATAAAGCCACAATGGTGATTGAATGGAAATAAAGGGAGCACAGTGAAGAAGACGAATTGGCAATGGAGAATGAGCAATGCATGAATGCTCTTCGGAATTGCGGATTAAAGAAATTCTTCTTAACACCATGTCTCAGGGCTCAAACCGAATTTTTACAATATTTGATAAGTATATGGGATGAGAATGAAGAGAAGTTTAAGCTTCGAGATCAAGTGCTTGAACTCAAAGTGTCTGATGTCTACTTCATCACTAGATTGTCTCGTAGAGGTCCAATTCTGATTATGAAAAGTACCAGGCCTTCTGGTGAGAAGATGTTGATGGTTATGGAAAGAGTGTGCCCAGGGGCACAAACAGGATCAGGTAGTGGAAAAGTTGACATTCACACTGTTCCCGATCTAGCACTCAGAGTGGTGCTACATACGATTACACGGGCCATGGGGTCGTAGGCACCGCACGAGGCTAGAAAAACACAGCTCCTCCTGGCGTCAGAATGTATGAACCCAAAAATATTTGATTGGGCCACAGCTGTAACCAGGAATATCAAACAACAATTGACTAAATGTAAAAAGGCCAAACTGAAGCAGTTTGGGTACAGGTTAATCTTGGTATCGTTCTTCCTAGAACGACTTCCTATCTTCCAGGGCCAGGGGGCGATAGTCCTAGATCCACCTTTGAGAGAGCCATAGATGGCTCGATGGGCAGCATTAATGCCCAGGGTAGGGGGCGGCCAACAGATGTCATGGCGGCCCAAGTTCTTCGGATGGCTCTGAAGACAGTTGATTATCATAGAGGACTGGCCCTATGCCGGTACTGATTTCACAGGAGATCCAGACCTTCCACTCCCAGAAGGAGAGGACTGGGATGAGGAGCTGGGTAAGACTCTTTTTGATTTTATGAATTTTATGATTTTTTGGTATACATGCTTTTTCTAACAGCTGATCCTATATGTATGCAGATGTCAGCCCAGAGAGGCCTGCTGGGATGTCACCGATAGGGAGGAGGACTCTGCTCGTTTATGACCCTCAAGGTGAGGGGGGCGAGGGAGACGCACTGGTACAGAATATTGAGGGGATTGTTCGTGGGGTTCCAGACTATGCTCACCTATCTAATGTACCTATGGCTTATCAAAGGCACACCGTAGGGGTGCCGAGTCAACTCCATCGCTTACTGAGGCGGCTATTGTGGGTAGTAACATGCTACCATGAGCACCATGCCAATTAGTCGCCTAGGCTTTTCATATGCATATTTTTGAGAGACATGTTGTCTCTGGATGTAATTAAAACAAACATGTATATTTTTTGGATTTTATATGATGCACACGCTGCAAAAATTTGACATATATATATATATATATATATCTGCATGGATCTTTTTCACATATGATGATGTTTTTACAAGTTGCATAAATGTCTATCTAATACCATGTTGGCTACTGCATCTGTAAGTGTATTCATTTGTCTTGGTATATGTTGATATGTGATGTAATAAAAATTTCTCTCAAGTAAACGAATACGTAGATACAACCTTAAAATGCATGGGTTTATAACTGAATAATAACCATTGAGCTGTAAAACCACAAGTTGTGAATCTAGATGTATAAGTAACGCGCAAATATCGAGGTTAACAACCTCGTTTAATAATTCTAAAACGTCACTATACTCCATGACATTATTCGTAGCAGGCCCTAGAAAAACACCTTGTAAATTAATCAACTCACCAGCAAGATTGTAAATTACCTAGGCTGCCAAAGATAGGTTCCTGGTACTGTGGGAGGCACCATCCGCGAAACCGACATAAGGAGTAATAGACATATGCACAATCAGGAAGACCCAATCAGCAGAAAGACGCTTACAAATCACACCACACTACACATGCACAAAAATGAAGAAATCACCTATGTACATACACTACACAAGAATGATTCAAACGTAATACTTCTTCAGGTACAACCCATTTCTGGGCTGTGCCAAAGGAAGACCTTCATAATCGATCAGCTCATAGGCCCCATTTTTCAGTACACATTTAACGATATAGTGCCCATGCCACATAGGCTGGAATTTTCCTGCCCCAAGCTTATCATGTGCTTGATCATACAAGAGGACAAGGTCCCCTTCGATAAAAGAATGCGGAGAAACTGTTTGATTGAAATGAGCTTTAACCTGCTTTTTCTGTGCCTCGATAACCAAAGCAGCCAAGCGGCGAGTTTCATCCAATATTTTGAGATACAGGAGACGTTCTTCCTCTGGTGAAGTGTAGGGCAGTAATTCCACTTCTAACTTCAGTGAAGGGATCTCACATTCAACCAGAAGAGTAGCTTCCAGACCATACACCAACTGGAAAGATGTGAATCTGATCGCGCTCTTCACTAACGTTCGGTAGGCCCAGAGAGCTGAGAACAATTGGAGATGCCAGTTGGATGTGTGTATACCAATTTTTCGTTGAAGAATAATGACAAGAACCTTGTTCGCGGCTTCAACCTGGCCATTTTCCTAAGGGTAGTATGGCATCGAGCTTTCATGACACAAGCCCAACTTTGATGTCAGCTCTGCCATCATGTAGTCCTGAAAATGAGTGCCATGATCAGTGACGATGGCTTGAGGAATGCCGAAACGCGTGATCACATGGTTGAAAATGAATTGAGCAGCTGTCTTACCATCAGCAGCTAATGTAGGCATCGCTTCGGCCCACTTGGTGAAGTAGTCTACGACAACAATGACATAAGTATGCCCCCCGACAGAGTGAGGCTTACATGTCATAAAATCAATGCCCCATTTGGAAAAAGGGCCTACAGTAAGAGGGGTGGCGCACACATCTTGCGTTGGAAGATCTAGCACGCATGACACTTCCGTACTACAACAATATAGTCTTTAAATATAGATGGCCAGAAATAGCCCGCACGTAGAATCTTCTAGGCGGTGGCATAACTGGACATGTGACTGCCACAGGCGCCACTATGATAGTCATTCAGAACTTTGTTAGCCTCCTCTAAGGTCAAACATCGGCGAAGCACAGAATCGACTCCGACACGATATAAGGTATCTCTAACAATGTGATATGGTTGCGATTGATGCCGAACGTGACATCGAGCATCCTTCGTCAACTCGGACTGGAAGGTATATTTCTGAAGGTACACGATGATATCACCATACCATGGATTGAGAGTGTTGATTAGAAAGAGAGTTTCATCCGGGATATGATCCTCGGGTTGAGATGGAACAGAGTCGGTAGGGAGAGAGCAAATGAGATCAGCAAAAACCAATGACTTCTTTGATTTGGCAGTGGTGAACTCAAAATAGAACTCTTGAAGGATCAAAATCCATTTTGAGTACTTTCCCCCTAGCAATTTTCGAGACAAAATGTAATTCATGGGGTTGCAGTCAGAAATCACGGTTACCGTGCGTAATAGGATGTAATGGCAAAACTGTTGAACGGCTTGGATTGTGGCCAGCACCAACTTCTCGACGTGGGCATAACGCATTTTAGTGTCGAGGAGATTCTGAGATAGGTAATAAAACACATGTTCGTTACCAACATCGTCATCCTGTACCAAAACCATGGCAATTGTGCTGAAGGCGGCAACCAAATAGATGGTAAAGTCGTGATGATAGTTGGGAGGACGTATTAATGGAGCGTTGATGAGCAACATCTTAAGGTTGTCGAAATATTGCTGAGCAATCTCATCCCAATGGAAGGTAACTTCTTGCTTTAGAAGTCGTGTAAACCCTTTGGCCACCTCTGCATAGTTCAGGATAAAGCAACGTAAGAAATTCGCTTTATCCTAAATACTCTAAAGTTGATGCAATGAGGAGGGGGAGGGGAGATTAACAATAGCCTCGACCTTGAGAGGGTCAAGGTGAATTCCATCTTTAGAGACAATGAATCCCAAAAGACGACCAGATTCAATGCAGAAGATGCACTTGTGAGGATTAAGCCTGATGTTGTAACGTCTGCAACGGAGAAAAATATGGCGGAGATGTTCAGGATGGTCTTCGCGTAAATCTGAATGAGCCGGCAGGTCATCCAGATATGGCTAAACAATATTACATATGTCATGAAAGGTGTAGGACATGGCACGCTGGAAAGTGGCTCCAGTGTTTTTCAAGCCGAAAGGGAGCTTCTTATAGGAAAATGTGCCCCACAGATAGATGAAGTCAGTCTTATGTTGATCGGATGGTAAAATATTAATTTGATTATAACCTGAAAAGTTGTCCATAAGGGAATAGATATCACTCCCCGCACAATCATCAATGATATGATCTATAAAGGGGGTGGGGTAGTTTTCCTTAGGGCAATACGGATTGATATCTCTATAGTCAACACGGACTCGAATTGTGCCCTGATTCTTATCCATAGGGACAATATTGGAAACCCACTCTGTCAAAGAGATCGGATATATGAAGACCGCTTTAAGAAGTTTCTCAACTTCAGCCTTTATAACAGCGGCTTTTCGAGGATCCATTGGACGCAGACGCTAGCACACAGGCTTTGCACTGGGGTAGGTGGGAATTTCGTGCACAACGATACTTGGATCGATCCCAGGCATCTCTTCATAAGACCATGCGAAAACATCTCAGAATTCGCGGAAAAGGCTAGTGTATACTTGAATCTCATCGGGAGAACAAGTGACTCCCACATGGATGTTCTCGATGACCCCTAGTTTGACAGATATGTCGATAGGCATCGTTTGGGTGATATTACTCACATTTCCTTCCGAAAATACTTCATGAGTCAATATTGGCATTTGGAGAGGTGGAGAGGGAACCTGAGATGCAAAACTCTTGAGACAATTATACATTACCCCCAGGCCAGGCATGAACGAGGAATGATGATTTCCATCGCTCCATGGCAGATCTTTGAGAGACATCGTCTCCACGATAGCTTCGTCAGATGGAAAAAATTCTCTCAAAGGATCGGGCGAATCTAAATCGCAGAGCTAAGGGGATTGGGAATAAACATCAAGAGCCATGCTCAAAGGAGAATTACCAGCAGGAGGAGAATCTGATGTGGCAACGATCTCACAATAATTGATTTCAACTGGGGTCAAAGGCATCGATTCTCCAAAAGAGGCATCCTGTTCAGGAGAAGGGATGATCCATGGGTCATCCGACCTAGAGACCATATTGACTTGAACAATTTTTGATGGTGGAATGGGAAAAATACCCATGAGAACAGGGTCCTTGAAAAGACCAGGTCCTATACTGTCAAGGAGATTAGGGATTTGATCCACACACGGTACATTATTCTCGGAGGATGAGGTGAAGAAAGACAACTGATCGACAGTAATAATCTTGCCCTCATGCAAAAATTTCAAAAGTCGAAAGAGATTGGACGGAACACATAGCATGGCATGGGTCCAGCTGCGACCAAGTAGAAGTAGTTGAGTTTGGTATCAACCACTTCCACTTTGACGTTGACTGTCTTACCTTGTAATGTAATCGGTAGACTCGCGAGAACACCCAAGGGTTTTGATTCCCTTCCATCGAATGCCTCAAGGGCATTGGGAGATGAGGTGAGGGTTGGAGAGCCAATGGCCTTCTAGGAGGTAATGACATAACACAGGTAGAGGCACCTTCATCCACAACAGCTCTGTGAATGTTGAGGCCGTTGATATTGACTTGTATAACAAGGGTGATTTGATGCGGAAGTTGGGGGACAAAATTCTCTATATCGAAGGAGAGAAGGCTAGAATTGGTAGGATCAATTCCGTCGATCGCAGATAACAAAGCTTTCCATTGAGACGGACAACTCTGAATAACTTCCAACGTGGAAATCACGGAAGGAACCTGTGCCAAATCCTCAACAATTTTGTAATGCTAAGCAGCATGGGCGTTTGGATTATAGGAAGATTTTTAGAGAACACCTTTGGAAGGCAGCCGTACAATGGGTTTAGCGCTGGGCCTTTCAATTTCAATAGGACCAGAGGTAGGTGGGGGAGGAGGGCCATCAACAACTTCCTTTCCAGCTACCTGATGTGGTTTGGCATAATCCTTCAATCGAATGGAAATAGAAATAGGTGCAACACCATTCATCATGAAAACCTAAGACACAAATGGTGCAGAAGGTGCAGGTTGCTCAACCATCTAGGTCTGCTGAGATGGAAATGGTTCCTTAAGAACTGTCGTATTCCCCTTAGAGCCCTTAAGAATTTTACTAACCTCGGATCGTCGAGGACAATATTTGGTGTAGTGGTCTTCATCACATATCAGGCAAGGGTACTTCGGTTTATGTTGCGAACCATCCTCAACATGTGGTTTGGATGATTCTGGTTTTGGGGCATCGGATTTGTCTTTGGCTTTGCCCTTCTTCTTCCCTTTGGAAGTCTTGTCCATAGGATTAGCCTGAACGACATTGACCTCCACGGTCTTACCAGAATCTGGGCTAGCAGGAGGAGCAGAATTATTGGAAGAATTTTCTTTCTGCTTCCCATTGGAAGACTTACGAGAAGTCTGATAGACAGAACAAATAACACCATCTAATGATGGAGTAGCTGGCGCTTTAGAGGTCCCTAGTGGAGGGGCATCACTTAAGATGTCATATAACATGCCGGACTAAGAGTACACTAAATCGAGGTACTGGGCACAAGCAATGGCTTGTTCCTCGGTTACACATGCTCCATAGCAATGTCCTGTGCAATCTTGTTGAAAAGGAGGTAGTGAACCAGTGAGTTAGAAGCTGATCAGGAATTTCAAACTTGATTAGACGACGACGATGTCTCCACTCATGAATGTGATCTGAAATATGAGTGGATTTGTCCTATTTTAGAGATGTCAGGAGATACGTCCTGACTTCATAACGAACTAGTAATTGGAAATGTGTCAGGAAAGCCATGTCTAGATTATTAAAATCTTGAAAAATACCACAGCGAAGCTCTATATACCATTTAGTGACAACACCGGTAAGAGTGGGCTGGAAAAGACATAGATGAATCGAGTCATCTATCCAAGAATTCAAAGAACACCATAAGTGGTATGTCATGACATGTGCTTGGGGGTCTTCACCAGATTTACCCTCAAACTTAGGACAGTCACCAGGCACCTTTGTCGGAACCGGAGGCCAATAAGGATTATGAAGAATCGGATCATTGCTCAACTTGGATACGTCTGGTAACTCCAACGTGGCGAGAAAAGGTAACTGAGGATTAAAAGGCATGCCAAGTCCTCGATAAGGACCTGTACCTATACTCCATCCTGGTTGAGCATAACTCTACCCCCACTGGTTCTGTCATGGAGGATTCTGACCATAAGGGGTATAAGCCAGATAATGAGGTTGATATGGTGGCTGATAACCAGGATACGGGGGTTGATAACCAGGGTACTAACTCTAATTATACATGGGCCCTGTTTGAGCAGTGTATGGATATGACTGTGGAGTATAAGTATAGCCTGGCTATTGAAGGTAATAACCAGAACCTTGGGGAGGATTGTAAACCAGTTGAGATTGACCTTGAAGGTAATAGCTACCTTGGGTTCGAACGGGCTGCTGATAAGTGGGACCCTGCTGAGCCTGATAAGTTGGGCGCATAGGTGGATTCATCTGTGGCATAGAATAGATCGGCTGCTGAGTAGGGTTAACAGGTTGTGCAGGTTGTCCTGGTTGAACAAGTTTACCTGGTTGTGCAGGTTGACCTAGCTGAATAGTTTGTCCTAGTTGAACAAGTTGACTAGGCTGATGGAGGACACCAGGTTGCCCCAGTTGAGCAGGTTGACCTGATGGCGGGAGAGGGCCAGGTTGCGCCTGATAACCAGGTTGACCTATGATAGGACCATAAGATGGCCCTGGTTGTGCAACATTTTGACCAATTGGAAAATGAGGTTACTGAGCTTGCACCAAAGGTTGAGAAGGATGGGTTTTCCCCCCAAGACCGTATGGTGGTCCCGGTTGATACCCCAGTTACCCTGTCAGTCCTTGAGGTTGCCCTGGTTGGACCACAGGGTGAGGCTACAGAGGCTCACCTTGAGGATTGTAAGACTGCCCTTGCAGACCGTAAAACAATCCCTAATGGCCCGAAGGTTGTCCCTATAAGGGTTGTCCTTGCAGGTCATATAGATAACCTGGTTGGGCCGAAGGTTGTCCCTCGAAGGGTTTTCCTTGTGGGCCAGAAGCATATCCTTGCTAAAACAAAGGTTTTCCTTGTAAGGATTTCCCTTTTTTATTAGAAGGTTGCCTAGCCTGGGCAGATAGAAAACCATTAATGTACTGATAAGTCTTAGGAGCAAGAAAATGAAGGGGGTTTCCCTGCTCATCATATTGATATGGAAATACGTAAATCGGGGCACCATTCGGTCCATAATGGGAAAATTAAGGACGATTAAGGTCTTGAGAGGACGGACCAACCTCGGAGTCCGACGGTTGTAAGGACAACCGATACTCCTTGGGATAAATATTCTCAGGAATGGCAGAAGCTATATAAACATCTTTAGGAACTAACGAGGTCCTAGTTGACTGAGTAGTAACAACAGGCGTAGATGCAGCCACGTAGATAGTAGGTCTAACAGGTGCCAATGTAATGAAAGGAGATGCTGTGAGTGGTGACGACAACGACATCCCTAACGAGGGAATAATCGGGCTCGTGGACGGAGTCGATACTTCCATAGAGGAAACAACAGCCATGACTTGACTTAAAGACCTATATCCAGCTGGGAGCATAGGATCAGGTGAAGACATAACAAAAGGTTTGGGGATGTCTTCAGGAAAAAGCTGGTAATCTTCACTAAAAGTAGGAATTCCCTCACTAGGAGAAGGACTGGATGAGTCCATATCTGACCCTGCCATGAGATCTTGTAAAAGACGATGGGGACTAGGAGGTATAACAGCAGCCAGAAAGGGTGATCCCAATGTAAGAGGAGGGAAGTTTTCCCCTACTCCAAATCCAAACCAAGCGTTGGTCAAGGGCCAATTGAAGTCAACTGGTCCTCCAAAGGGAAGTTATGAGATAACCGGTCCCCCGTCGGGAAACTCGGATACAATGGGCTGTTGATACTCAGCAGAGGACTGGGAGACCTCTAATGAATCATTTGTATAAGGAATACCAGTAGACAAAACTGATGGTTCCGCCACTGTGACTATATTAAAAAAGAGGAAGAGATTGCAAAACAAAAACGCATGGGCAAAAACCAAGGCAAACAAAAATAGGCCAAAAAATCAATCTCTAAATGGGTGTGTGAGCATAAGTGATTAATTTTACCACATTGAAACTGGAAATTTTACTGTTTCATGTTTTAAGAGTCTAGAAACAAGTAAAAGATGACTCTATCACTTTCAATTTGGAAACAAGCATGAAAGGACAAGCGCTTGATGATCTTTTCAACTTTAATGTGTCAGTAAAGATCAAAATGATTGCT
Source organism: Pinus albicaulis (assembly GCA_034641835.2). Taxonomy (NCBI): domain Eukaryota; kingdom Viridiplantae; phylum Streptophyta; class Pinopsida; order Pinales; family Pinaceae; genus Pinus; species Pinus albicaulis. Next base: position 863,145,148 of record CM076584.1, on the reverse strand, counting down.
CTGGTAATCTAGGTAAATGGGTGTACCAGATATCTGTGAACTACCATATACACCTTGGTAAAAATGAAAGAGAAATCAACCAAGGACTTGACGTACGTGCAGGTAATCTCCCCGAATGTTGTGTCTGGTGTATCATGGGTAAAAGGCGGCAGACTCGACTTCCTACAAATAAAGGATTGCAACCTAATGGGGTCTCCCTTTATATACGTGATGGTATGGGGAGCACAAGTTGTACTAGCGCTGTCTGTAACCAGATGGTGAGCGACAGATGCTAGGCTTAATGATGCTGGAACACGTCTCTACCTTAGACTACTAGATATTCTGTTAATGTTTCAATGTTGCCTTAGGTTAATTCAATAAATTTTAAAGTTGATCTTCAATTTATGTTTCAATTTCAGGCCCTATCGAATGTTAGATCTCATAAAACCTCTAAATGCACACTACATGCCACAAAATATCACTTTGTTCAATGAAGAGCTATCTACAGGAGAGTTGAGAGCTTTTCAAATAACAAAAAAATGAGCACAAAAACATCCAATACTGTCTATAATGCAAGCTAATGAAACTAGAAAACTTCTCTTTATAGTTATATAACACTAATAATGCGAAAGAGATTTCAATTTTCAAGATGCCAAACGAAATGCAAAAGATCTTGTTTTTGTATTTTTCAACATATAAGAGAAAATGCACTAAATGGATGAAAAAAAAACTAATGAAAACATCAATTCGAGGAACGACAAGGAGAGAGCTAAAAAAAACAAGTTCACTCAATCTTAACGCATACAAGCAAGACTGAAACTGATGACGAAATCCTTCAGAGAAAAGAAGAATCTCGAAAAATACTCACACAAACCGTGTAATCTAGGCTTGGAGTGACACAAAGCGAAACTGAATGAAAGATAGAACAATCACTCAACTAATGCAATGATACAATGGAATCCAGCAAAACGAATGCAAAGAAGTGAAAATGAAGTCAACCGGGAACGCAAGGACCTAAAACTCCCATGGGAAGCTCAGCACACTGAAGCACCTAGAAGCCCTAGGCTTAGAATGAAAAATTGATAGTAAAGGGAAAAAAACCAGAGGACAACGGCCAAACACAGTAAAAAATGACTTCAAGGAACTCAATCAATCAAAAAATGACACTAGGACAAAAAATCAAGCTCAAAGAGCCCAAAATCAAGAAAACCTTCACACCAAACAGAGTTGGCGTGTCTTTTTGTCTGTAATCTATGCCAAAAAAGCATTGGCACGGGAGCCTAACTAGCAACGAGCGCCAGTTAGCGTGATTGTCAGGAGCTAAACTGTGCCAATCGAGTTTACTATGGGAAAAATATGAAAAAGGACAAACAGAGACTAGATCTAGTCTTTTGGGGGCTGAACAGGGGTTTGACACCAAGGCAGGTGAACCAGAAGAGAAAATAAATCAATCCAAATCCAAAAAAAACAACCCAAACAGAAGGAGGACTAACTCCCACTGATTCCCCAACGGAGTCGCCAAATTGTTGAGCAGTAAATCCCCTCTGCGGACAGAGGTGATCCCACTAGCCCAGATCGGGTCTAGCAACAATCAAATCACGCAATGACGTTGGTCCCTAGTTACAAGAAAGATAAGGATTGTGATAAGTGACCTACCTCAAATCCCACATTGTTGTTGTCGAAGAAGAAGCGATGCTCTTCGTCCCTTGCCCGACACATCATAGTCCTTCTGTTTGCTTCGTTTGGACACCTATACACATTCAAAGAAACGATGACATACAACGTAATGCTTAAAGCACGTAACTATATATATTAGTTAGAGAGGATATAATTCATTGCATTTCATAAAAGAGTAAACACATGAATGGAACCAAAATCAGAGTTTCTTATATTAATGATGAAAAAAAGGGATATTACAACCAAATGCTCTGACGCTATGATCTTCCTTCGGTAGGGCTTGCAGTGGAGCATATCTCAACAAAGCATGTCAGGAATCTGGACGAAGCTTTCTCTCTTACGGGATTCTCTTCGGCTTAGCTATCAATATTTTCCCAGCTATAGTTTCCTTCCTACAAGTTCAACTTCCAAGCGTTCAACTAGCTTGCTAATGGAGAGGGAAAAATTTTATAGATGGAGGAAGGGAAGTTGGGATCCCTATAATCATGAGATAGGCCCTATCTCTTAGGAAGGTTCCATGAGAGGTGGAAAACCACTTCCTATACATGGAGATCCGGAGCCAAACCACTAAAATTCCTTTGATGATTCATTCTGGAGTTTGTTAGAACCAAAATTTTGCCATTTATTTTTAAAAAACATTCCTTAATGGGCTTGGTGCGAGTGAGACACAGGAACAGTGCACCAATTGGCACGCCCTCTAGTGTGGATTTCCCCCATTGGTGCGAGGGATGAATTGACTAGTCGCGCCAAGGCTAAAACACCTGTTTTTAGGGTTTTCCAGAGGAAATTTTCTTCAGGAGAATGTTTATCCTTAGGCAGGAGGATGTTATGAAGGTGTTTTTAGGACATTTTACTGCTGACAGGTCACGGGAATATTCCTCCAATGTGAGAGACGAGGGATTACAGGGATGGTGACAAAATACTATGTAGCACTACCCTTTAGGATAAATAAGGCAAAGAAAGATATCACTAGAATTCGATTTTTGGAGGTCGCTAGAGCACTCTTAGCTCTTATAATAGACATTTCTGACTTTCATATGTTATGTACAAGACTGGTTATGAAATAAAATGAGTATTTGGTTTTTTCTCCATTGAGTTAGTTTCAAGGAGTTGGGCTTGTGGGTTAGGACCCAATCCATTGGCCTCAGTCTCTCTTATGTACTTGTGTTTCAATTTCATGTCGCAATAGTTATTCTTTTTTTATTTCATGTTGCAGTAGTTAATCCCTTTCCATTTCATGTTTAGTACCATATACATTATCAAAAATGTGTGTCAAAGCCTCCGTCTCTCACCTCTTTCATTGGAGATTGAGGAGGGTAGATCTTCACCATAGACCCATAATTGATTTTAGTTTATGATTTATTGGAAAATATAGATAGGTTATGTTTATTATCATGGAAATGTTGTATATGCGGAGGTAGATTTATGTTTCAAGTACATAGGTAGGTTTATTTAAATTCAACTCATCTTTTCCACCATTTTCATGATAAATTTTTCAATGATGAATACATGAACAATTAGTTTTAATGCAGGTTTGAAAAGAGAAATAGAGGAGGACTCCCCTAGCACCATTAACTTTAGTCTCCACCCTTCATCAACCAACTTCCATCCAAGCCACATTCAGCCCTATTTTTGGAAATATCCACTATATCACCGAGAGCCAACTTGTGGGTACAAGACATGCTTTGTAAAGAGTTCTGAGCTTGAACAAGGGGTTGGATACTCTTCATCCACCTAGATACACCTTCACTCCACATATCCTACCCATTTCCTCACCATTTCTGGCCTCAAACTACCCTCGGCCTATTTCCTGTAGCGTTTTAGGACATCCTATAACATTACAGGAAAACCTATAGTAGATCTTGTAGCAGCGGTAGCCACTCACTCCTTCAGCCGAAAAACTATCTTTCACCTTATCTAAGCCTTGGAAAACCTCCAATACACCTTTAGCTCTGAAACCTTGAGTCAAGGACCCTCCTAGGTCACTTCATCGCCTCCTTCTCTTGCTGTAAAATAGAGTCATTTAGAAGTATAATAAACTCATTGATAGATGCATTGTTAAGCATAAATAAATAGAATTAAATCAGTGATTTGGTTCAACATGTGTGCCTAGATTATTTTCCCTTTCTGCAATTTCAATTCAACAATTTAAATTATGAATGCCACTTAGTTTAATTTTCTTTCTTGCATTAGCCTACGCGTGGACTTTTCTTTCTTGCAGATAGTTAGATGAGTCATTTGACCTGGATTATTTTCTTTCCATTTGATAGAGAAATGGTCATAATGTATTTACAATCTTAGATTTCATTCAGAAGTGTGATATTCTTCCTTTCCTAGAAGTAACCCTAGTAGTAACACCTCGTTGTAGAACTGAGAAGAGGTTGGCATGAGTAGAACTCATTTGTTGTGCATATATCACTGTCACCTTCAAGTTTCTACGAACCCTGGGTTGATAAATAAAATTTGAATAGCCTTTGGGAGTTGCAGCACTCTTGGTAAAATACCAATGCTCGCCACTTTTTGGCATCGTTGTCGGGGAGGTCTCTAAGTAGATGTTTTGATTCTTCTTTTTGTCTCTTTTATGCTTTTCTTTTACATTCAATTCCAAAATATTGTAAAATAAAAAAAACATTTTGACTTTCATGCCTTGTAGGAGTAGGGACAACTAAGGAAAATTCTTACCAAAAATCCCCACATCCACACATAGTCACCCTTCACTCTTATTCAATGACTGTGAGGTTGAACACACCATAGGTGAGTCACTTGAAAACTTTGAAGAACCTATTGGAGAAGAAGAGGAACCTGCTTCACCAATTCAAGTCATGGCTGAAACTAGGACCCTAGGAGTCTTTCCCATTAGGGAAACAGATGGAGAAACTAGAATGAAGAAAATCAGTCCCTGAACCCTTAAACATTTCCATGGCCTTACTTCTGAGGATCCTGACACCTTCATGTTCAATTTTTTTTTTTTTTTTTTCCTACAGGACCTATGGTTATGACTTAGATGACTAGAAGCTAAAACTATTCCCACCCACCCTCAAGGATGCAACATAGCTCTCGTTCATGGGTTTTTCTTGGAACAACATCACTACCTAGGAACAGATGTAAGATTCCTTCAACAAAAAATAAATAGAATACTGTAGATCTAAAGAAACTAAAGAGGAGATATTTATGATGACTCTAGGACTTGATGAATCCCTGTAGGATTATGAAGAAATATTCGAGTTGAAATCTAAAAGAGCCAACTGCACCCTGGATGCCAAATCACTTAAATTGCTACTTCAACGAGGGATCAGGGAAGATGTGATAAAAATTGTTAATATGTTGTATGGAGGAGATATATACCAGCTTCCTTACAAGGACATAAAAAATTTCTTTAGAAACCACTCTAGGGAAGCTAGGAAGAAAGGTAGAGCTAGCCAAAGCATGACCAACACTCGTTCTTCTTCCACCTCCATCAAGCATGAGATTTGAAATATGTTGGAGGACTTCAAAAGTGATATGTTGCACACCATTTATTTTCAAATGGACATAATGCAAATAAAGAGGAAGAAAGAGGATGCAGCGAGGTCCTTGGCTATATTCTTCCCTAGATGTACCAAAAAACACCCTCAAAATGAATGTCAACTAAATGTCATAGAGGTTTTCTTAGTCTCTGAAGAGAATCATGCCATAGATAAGTTTTCCTCACCTAGGCTCAAAATTGTATATCAAGGCGGGGAAGGAGGACCCGAGCAACTCTATTTCATAAATCAAAGGATGCCTCAAGGGCCTTGGTCATATAAATGGGCCATGCAAGGTGCACCTTACTCCTACTATCATACAAACCAAAATGAACCTATGCAATCTTGGGACACATCCACTCCTCCATCATGGCCTACACCTCCTACTTAGCCTTAAACCCCTCCATATCACCCTCAGCCTGTGAACCAACCATTCTAGAAATATGTTCCTAAACCCCCTCAATGGAGAAACCCATCACAAGGGTGGAGGCCCAAAAACAATAAACTACCTGCTTTACTTCCCCCACCCCAACCTCAACCTAGGCTCACCCACTCTGCTACACCTAAGTTTCCTCAGATTCCTACCCAGCCTAATTTGAACCTGAACAATAAGCAGACACATCAAGTTTACAGTGAGGAAACATCTTATCCATATTATGATGTGGAGAAAAATGAGATCAACCTCAAGTCTGGAAGAGTACTCCTAGAAAATCATCCCCCATCTCCACCTGTAGAGGTTGAGGAATAAAAGGAAGAGAGAAATAATCATACCAATCAACCTCCTTTTCCTAAGCACCTGATCCACACTAGTCATCACACCCCATAAGAGACAAAACTTCTAGGAGAATTGAAATTTTTTTGTGTGAAAATACCCCTTCTCCAGGACATTAAGTATGTTCCTATTAACAATAGGCTCATCAAAGAAAAGTGCTTTAAGAAACCTAGGATAAATAAGAAAGGCACCCCCCACCATCAATTTTGTGGGAAAATTATCCGACCTAATGTTGGGAAGGGTAATCTTCCCAAAGTACCTGGACCCTAGAATTCTAGTAGTAGATGTACACATCGATGGTGTCATATTCCCCCATACTATGATTTATCTCGAGGTTGCCATCATTGTGATGACCAAGGAAACTATGCTTAAACTCAACCTCCAAGAAACTTTGAGAAAGACCACCATTGTTCTTCAACTTGCAGACGGGTCCATAGTAGCTCCAGAAAGGAATTTTTGAAGATGTTATGGTCTCAAATGACTCCTAGGAGTACCCCACAGATTTCCTATCCCTCCATCCAAAAACTAAGTTTGAATGGATACCCTCAAATCTTAGGAAGACCTTAGTTTGCCACTGTCAATGATTATATCAACTGCAGGGTAGGAAACATGACTATAAATAATGGGCCCTTGTCCAAACAGTTGGTATTATATCCTCCTACCCATTGACCATGACCTACCTTTGTGGTTGGAGGATGAAGGTAGAAGAAGATGAAGTGTACAATACCACACCCTACCCCATTTTTACTATAGATATTTTCCTTAGAGGGGAGCAACTCGATGAGGATGATCTCATTGACCACATCATTCAAATCCATCCCCCCACCGCCATTCCACTTGGTGGCCTAGTAAGAGAATCTGAAATCCATCGTTTGATCAAGCTGCACTAAGTTGATTCAACCTCTAAAGCCACCAAGGTTGTGGAATTTGGCCCATCAAAATCCTTGAAGATTAACTCATCCCTCTCAGCCAAAGAAGAAGAGAAACTATGCTAGCTCTTGAAGGAAAACCTTGAAGCATTTTCTTGGGACTACAAATACATGAAAGGGGTGCATCCCTCAATTTGCACACATCATATTTATATTAAAAATGGATGAAATCATGTGCTCTAGCACCAAAGTAGGATGAACCCGTCTCTTAAAGACATAGTGAAGGATGAACTAAAAAAGTTGTTGGATGCATTTTTAATCTACCCCATATCAAAAAGTGAGTGGGTGTCTCCTCTTGTTCTAGTCCCAAATAAAAATGGAAACTGGAAAATTTGTGCTGACTACCAAGAACTAAACAAAGCCACTAAGAAGGACCATTTCCCCTTACACTTCATAGATCAAGTCCTAGATGCTCTTGCAGGGAAGAAGTTTTTCTCTTTCCTAGATGGGTTTAGTGGGTATAATTAGATCCAAATTATCCTTGTGGAGCAGGACAAGACCACTTTCACATGTCCCTGGGGAACTTTCGCTTATAGAGTCCTTCATTTTGGGTTGTGCAATGCGCCTACTACTTTCCAGAGAGCATTCCTGAGCATTTTTTCTGAACTAGTCCATGACTCTATAGAAATCTACATCGATGATTTCACACCTTATGGGTATGATTTCCAGGAGGCTCTCTCCAAGATGGGAAATTTATTGAGAAAGTGCATTGAAATGCATTTCTCCCTTTGTCCGGAAAAGTGTGAATTCCTAAAAAGGGGAGGGATAGTCCTAGGCCACTCAATATCACAAGTAGGAATACAGGTAGACCCAAACAAAATCACCTTAATAAAAAGGGTGTCTATTCCTCAAAAGCAGAGAGATGTAAAAATTTTCCTTGGGTTGGATGCCTACTATGGGAGGTTGATTAAGGACTTCAACAAAGTAGCTCCACCATTATTTGGATTGTTGGCCAAAGATTCTGATTTTTTCTGGTTTATTCTTTGTCAGGAGGCTTTTGATCTCATTAGGGAAAATTTAACCACCATCCCCATTCTTTGAGGTCCAATTTAGGCTCTGCCTTTCCACATACACACAGATGCATCATATAAATTTTTGGGGGCAGCCTTGGGGAAGTTAGAATAAAAATTACCCTATGTCATATATTTCATTAGAAAGAATCTATCCAAAATTGAACTTAACTATACTGTCACTGAAAGGAACTCTTAGCCATTTTCCATTCCTTAAACAGATTTAGGCATTATATTACTGGTTATCATACCTTTATACATATTTACCATGTATCCATCAAGTACCTAATGAATAAACCATATGTTAATGCTAAAATCATTAGATGGTTGTTGCTATTACAACAATATGATTTGACAATTTTTCATAAACTAGGAAAGGAAAATGATGTTGCACAATTACTATCTAGACCAACTTTACCTACAAATGAGGAAGTAATGGTGGATGATCAGCTTCTAGATGAACATCTATTTGTTATCTCAGCACTCTCTCCTTGGTTTTCTGACTTAGATAACTACTTGGTTTCTGAGAGTTTTCCTCCAAACATTTTCTCTGAAGAAAAGAGAAATATTATCACGAAAAACACACCTTTCACATGGATTGGTGGCAATCTCTTCAAATTAGGTACTGATCAAATTCTTAGAAGGTGTATGAGGGAAGAGGAGTTCTTCAACATCCTCTTAGCATGTCATGATGGTCCCTGTGGGGGGCACTTTGTTGCTAAGAGGAAAACATTCAAATCTTTGCAAGAAAGCTACTATAGGCCTACCCTCCACCAAGATGCCAATGGATGCCCTAGTAGATATGACCAGTGTCAAAGGATGGGGATACCTACATCGAGGGATGAAATTCCCTTGCAAAATCGGGTGGTTTTAGAGCCATTTGAAAAGTGCAACATGGAATTCATTGGACCCATTGATCCACCATCTGGGTAGAAGAGGTATATCATAGTATACACTGATTACTTGACCAAGTGGGCTAAAACAAGAGTTGTGAAGGCAACAACAGAAGAGAAGCTCGCTGATTTTTTGAGGGAGAATGTGTTCTACAATTTTGGATACCCCAGAGAGGTAGTCACTGATCAGGGGGCTCAATTTACATATGATCTCATTAATAACCTCGTGAGATAGATAACAGAATTTAATTGTACAATTAATAATGGATTAGATTTTAATTAAAATTTCTTATTTTAGACCGGGCAACAATTTTTCTAGAATTCTGACAGTTTTGACTCTCCATCTTTGGGAGCTCATAAGTTAAGTTTTACTTCACCAAATGAGGCCTAGTGTGACTCGTTAGATAGATAAAATCAGGAAGAATATCTCAGAAGTTGTTGCATGACCATATTTGGTCATTAAATGAATCTAAAATTTAGCAGAAAATTAAGCTCTGGATTTATCAAAAAAAAAAAAAATTGAGTTTAAATTTTGCGTTTTCATTTTCTCAAAGTATTTGTTGATTGCATATCCATTCAATTATCTTGTCTTTGAAAAATAATACCTTTACAAGGTTCAATGGAAAACACATATTTATTTTTATTTATTTATTTAATTAAAATTTGATCAGAGATATTTTTTTTACATATTTTGGTATTTTTTAATTTTGATTTTCTTTTGAATTTAATTTTGATTGGTTTTTGGCAGGAGAACAGTGGAAGCCTATGAGGAAGAGAAAAATTGAATAAATAGAATTTATCCAAAAAGAGATGAAAAAGGATTTTTACTAATGAAAATTGTTGGAGTTGATTTGTTCTTCAACAACTCTCCTAATTGGAGTTCATTTTTGTAATTATAAATAGTGTTTTGTAGAAGGGATAAGAGGTTACTCTTCTCTGCACCTAGGGAATTTTGAACCACTATTGTAAGGTATTTTTGAGTTGTAGGTAGGAGGAAAAATACAGATCTAAGGTTAGGGGAAAACTCTTTGATTTATGTTGCTTGTGCATTTTCACTATTGTAAAGTATTGTAAGGTGAATTGTGGATAGAAAGATTATTTTCAATTCTGAAAGAGAAGTTTGTTTGGAACTACTGTTGTTAATTTCTCCAAGGAGCCAAATATTCTCAAGGACTGCAAATTTGTAATGAAGTTCTAGTATAAGTTTAATAATTTTTTTTCAATGCACTGTTGCTTGAATTAGGAGTTAATCTTCTATACCATAATTTCCCTAATTTATTATAATTTATATCCAAAATAGTGTATGAATTTTGATATTAAGAGCTATTGTCTTATCATTAGTTTTATGTTATTTAAGTCACATAGGATCTACCTCTAAGGAACAAAATAAAATTAAAATTAATATGAATTCACTAAAATTGGAATACGTTGGGTAGTAACTACTTATTGTTCAATTACATTCCCGTTTTTGGTTTCTTTCTCATTATTTAAATCAACTATTTCTTTCATTGATGAAAAATATATAACGGGTTCAATAATATAAACAATCCTCCTTCCCTTATTATTTAGTCCATCTTCGCTCGAATTGAGAGTGGGATATCCTTTTCCCAATTCGAGATAGGATTAGTTTTTCTTACATTATAGGATTAGTTTGCATATAAATTAATAATTACATTTCTAGAAGTCCTCTTATCGAAGAGACAAACTTTATCCGTGGCTTCGCTAAGCCCTAGATCAGATTAAGGATCACTTTCTTTCCTGAGCTCAGTAAGAGGGTTGATCTAATGTCTCTTATCTATTGGTAAGTAAAATACATAATTTAAGCCAATAGAGATAGAGAGAAGGTAAGTGGACCTAGTTTAATGAGTTGGAACCACCATTCCAAAGAGAAAAGGAGCTGCTCTAAGTTCCTGACCAGGTGGTATCCCTTATAATGTTGAATGGTCATTTTGGACCATCAACACCACCCCAGTTGATCAATACTTGAGTTGGAAACATGCATTCTCTACCTAGTAAGGAAATCACACATGCAACCCATTACCTGTAAAATATTCCTTCTGAAGTTTTTGATCCAACCTTGTCTTTGCGCTCCCTTTCTTTCCCTGCTTCCCTTTTCTTTTCAGTTTCCTTCCTTCTCCAAATCCAAGTGAATGCTATAGTGCTGCAAGAATACTCTAAGTGATAAAGAGTGTATGATAGAGGGAGAGAATGAAAGGAGAGAGTTAAAACTAAACTGGAAAAATCTGTGAATTCATTCTCTAATGCCTTTTGATCATCGATCTCCCCTTTTCTTCATTTTCCTTCTAATTTCCCTTGCATGCAAATTTGTGTCTCTTCGCCTTCCTTTTCTCCTATTTTCCTTTATTTTCATAATTAAAGGCCATCTATTACTACTTTTCCTTTGCTAATTTCCATAGCAAATAATAAACTGCAACTGATGCCCACTATAATGATTTCCCACCATTTAGCTTGGAATACGTGTCCCATGGCATTGGTCTTATTTTCCTTTGCCTTTAATATCCTTTATTGAATGAAACTTTAACCTAGGGTTGTTACAAATTCCAAATCATGGAAAAAATAACATGGTTATTGAAGCAAGTATGTTCTTGCTTACTAAGGTCACATAGGTCAATTTCAAAAATTTTAATCTTGTATATGTCATTGTCTTTGTCTATGAGGGTCACTTCCTCAGGGGTTTGGGTGGAATGAATTGAAATAGTTGTAGATATTGGTTTCTTCAATTTTATTTAAAGAAAACAAAATATAAAAAATACGACAAATACCTTAAATCAAATAGTGGATGATTTTTTTTCTAGAAAATTGTCTTAACTCCTAAAATTAACCTTTTAAAAAGTCTTTCTCGTTGCATTTTTCTAGGACCTTCCTCTTTCTAAAGAAAATAACAAATGTGGAGTTTTCCATCACCTTACCCATTTTATTATTGATTTTGAACCTTTTGGAGTATGTGGAAAATTCTAATTTGTTGAAAACCCGGTTGGAAACCATTTTCCTGGCATGTTAAGGGGCATGTTATCAAATTTCAAGTTGGTCATGTCGCCTTCCATGTTACAAACACTTCGCCTACCTAATCAATTATCTAGTTGGTTTTCATGTCATTCTTTAAATTTTTGTGGTTATTATGTCAGCAGCCCTATCACCTATCATATTGGTTGTCATATCCTTGTTAAAATTACCAAATCTAAATATAAATTTACAGAGAGAATATTAAAAATAACCAACGACAATTCACAAATCATGAACATAATGTTTAGCCTCGAAAAACCTAATCTAAGTAAAAAATCTAGTTAACAAAATTCTATTAGTACCTTCGCCAATACCTGTTCAATCCATCCAAGTGAGCCTTCACCACTCACCTCCTCGGTGCACTATAATGAATTCTTCCCAATCCATTTAAAGGATTTATTATATGCAATCCATAATCATGAAACCATAAGAAAGAAAGAAAAAAATCTCTTGAAACCACCATTTTTTGATCAAGCATCTTTGACTCTTTCACCAAGTCAATTTTAATAGAAATCCCCCTTTAAACCTTAACTTGGGGTATCCCTTGACCAATCCATCCAAATTAGCCAACTAAGCCAACACTACACACCTCCAAGTGCCACTTCACTCAATTTTATATCCATGGTATTTGATAATTCGGCATGCCCCCCATCACCTATGTCTAACTCCAAAATTTATCAATAATTTCCCAAGGGTATGCATGCCTTACCATGTCTTATAATTGTACATCCATTCACTGTAAAAAAAATTAACTCCATTACAATAATTATTTTTATTGTTAGTATTTATATATGCTACCAATATCACTCTCTACCACATTTCACTAATTTCATCATTGAATATCTACAATTTGAAGAAAACAAGCAATGATAAAACATCTCATTCAACTATTATGTCAAAAACTATGTGTACATCCTTGACATGACTATAGTCTCTGTAGGAGTCCTGGCATGAGTTTTATTTTATGTCTCCTTGCATATATCCATGGATTTTTTCATTCTCACACCTTCTAATAAAAATCCCATCATGATTTTCTCTCATATTTGGCCTAACCCCATGGCTCTGATACCACGTTAAAATTACTGGATCGAAATATAAATTTACTAAGAGAAGATTAAAATAATCCAACAACAATTCACAAATCACGAACATAATGTTTATAATGTAAAAAACACAATTTGAGGAAAAAAACAACTACCAAAATTCTATTACTCCCTTGGCCAAAAATTGGACAAGCCAACCAAGTGATTCTTCACCACTCACCTCCTTGGCACATTGCGATTAAGTTTTCTCAATACTTTCAAAGGATTCATTAGATGAAATCCACAGGTGATATAGGTGGATATTAGTGGCCACCTGACTATTCCACTTGGACCCCTACCATTGTTTATTTCAATTTTTCAGTTTCCTTAATTGTAGCACAATTTACTTTTTTTGGCAACTTTTTTGGGTCCTAAACTTCTAGAGCCACTTTGAGGCCCTTAACGACGCTTTTTTGGAAAACGGGAAAATGTGTGATTTTAACTAATTTTTGTATTATAAATTTGTATTCCTTGGATAAATATTTATAACGAGGTGTTTTTCACATCAAACGGAGATCATATTCCAAAGTTACAACCCTAGGAAGTTGATGTACCAATTTACCCCAACGGAGCCCACAGATTTGACGATTCATCTCCTAAGGTTAGGATTTTTGATGTTTATGGTTTTCCATTATTTCTCAATAAGAAATAGGCCTTTGAGCCTCATTGTAACACAGTTTAGAGGCATGTAGCCACCACATAGCTTCCCGAAGATAAGCTACCAACACCCAAGATAGTTTATTTCCATTATTTTTGTAAGAATATTTCAGTTATTTGATATTAATGAAATGAAGTGTTATTTCTACTGCATATCTCTATTTATGGTTATATCTATATTATGTTGCATTCATTTCTAAGCTCAGATAAGTGGTATACGAGCGATCTACTCTTTCTCTATTTTTATTTGCATGTCCCCAACGACGTTAGGGTATAAGGAGTTAGGGATCGAGTTGGTTGAACCTACAGCCTTGCAAACCCTGAAGGCCTCCCATGGCGGAAGAAAAGAAAGAAGAGGGAGTAGGAGATCCTTTCAAAATATTTCTCAAAGAGGCCCTCGACCGACAGAGGAACGCGATGATGGAAAACGTTTCCCATATCCTTCGGAGGATGCCCATAGGCAACACATCTTCTTCCAACGGTCACTCTGGACGCACTATTCTCTTCAAGGTACAAGTCAACTTTGACATTACCATAATTTTAGTCCAGATAGATGCAAATGTCGTATATGGAAGTTTAAATCTGTTGGAAGGATATTTTTCAGTTCATGATTTTTCCAATAGGGCAAACATTACTCCTCAAAGCCACATGCCATGTCAAGGATTGGTGGGAAACCTACTGTGAATAGAGGGATGAAAAATAACCCTTACTGTTTTTAGCAGAACCCACTTGGAATTATTTACGAGATGCTATCAAGGTACAATACTACCCTTTGGGGAGCTATGAGGACAAGTACATACAATGGACTATGTAGTGGAAAAAAATGGGTTAAGATGTGCATTAGATAATGAATCTATTCCATACCCTATGCACAAAGTTGGGTATCAAAGATTCAGAGAAACATCTGGTGATTAAGTATGGAAATTTTTTGCATAGATACATTCAGGAGGAAATGGATTTCCTCGACATCTCCTCTCTTGGTGCAACATACCAATATACTTCCAAGATCGAGAAAAAATTTAAACAAAATAAGTGAGACTTTGGATCTACAAATATGAAGCAAGGGAAAGGTGCCCCCAAACCACAAAACAAAGGAAAAAGCAAAGTTGGGGCAACCCAGGAAAACCCACCAAAGTTGCAATCAAATAATAACACCATGAAGACAAATAAGGACACCGAAAGTGGTGTGAGCTCCATAAGAGCCCCACTCACAACACAAATGAGTTTCAGGCCAAGAAGTCATTGGTGGCCAACCTAAAGGCTTCTAAATAAGATGCATGCTCCGATTCTGAGTTAGAACCCACCAAAGGGAATGCCAAAGGGAAGCAAATTATTAAAGCAGAGCCGAGTGCCATCGTTGCCACCACCAAGATCGAGAAGGATGAGCTCGAAGATCCAGAGGAGGGGGAGTGCCTCTTCCACTCCAAAATATGGATAAATGGTTCTCTGTTGTAGTTCATTGTCGATAGTGGAAGCCAAAATAACCTCATTCTAGTAGAAGTCGCGAAATGGCTAGGCATACCGACCACAACACATCCAGAGTCATACAACATCGGGTGCCTTCACCAAGGACAAGATCTCCTCATTAGCTAATAGCGTCACTTTCTGTACAACATGAAGCCCTTCACAAATGAGGTATTGTGTGATTTTGATCCTCTTGAAATTTGTGATGTATTATTAGGCCAACCATACTTGTGGAAGGGACATGTTGTGTATGAGTCTAGGCATCACAATGTTATTATTACTTTGGGAAATAAGTTGTACATTATATCAGAGGTAGCACTGTGTACTTCCATCTCTTTGATCAGTGTGAAGAAATGGAATAAGCTTATTTCCCAAACCGGGGAATTGTTTTCCTAATTATTCGCCCTCATGGAAAGAAGAATATTGTGACCATGACCTCCAGAAAGGGATCCTCTACATGGTAGAAGAAGATGGATAAGGTCGTATAGAATTACAAGGACATATTCACCTCACCCAATGGGTACCTCTACACTCTCAGGTCAAGTACCCCATGATGAGACTTTAACTCCAAGTATCGCCAGGTACCAATTGAACCCTCCGATGTGTGGAAGACTGCCTTCAAATCCAAGGAGGGACTTTTCGAATGGTTGGTCATGCCATTCAAGTTGGAAAATGCCCCTGAAACCTTCATGAGGTTGATGGAAAACATCTTGTGACCCTTCACCAACTCATTCATGTTGGTGTATTTGGATTACATCTTGATCTTTAGCCAGAGTTGGGAAGAGAACCTCTACCATATTCGACAAGTCCTCCAAACTCTGCGACAACACAAAATTTGTACCAATTTAGGGAAATGCACCTTTGGTATGAACCAGATTCAATATATAGGATACATCATTGATGAGCAGGGTGTGCATGTGGACCTAGCCAAGATATAAGAAATTTAGGATTTTCCAACCCCAACCTCTCTAACAGAGCTCCACAAATTTCTGGGTCTTGCCAATTTCTACCGCACATTTGTGTTGGGGTTCTCTCATATCACTTGGCATTTGAGTCAAGTCATGAAGGGTGGATCGAAAGAAAAATTCGTTTGGTATGAATCCTCAAAAAAAGTGTTTGACAATTTGAAGCATCACCTATGCTTTGCACCGGTGCTCACATTACTAGACCTGCAACAACCATTTGAGATCAAGACAAATGATTCTGACTATGCTATTGGTGCAATTCTTACTCAGTGGGGGAATCCAATGGCATATCACAGATAAACACTTTCAGACACAATCTAAAAGTATCCCACTTATGACAAAGAGATATATTCGATTATGTAGGTCTACTGACAATGGAAGAATTAAATTATGGGGAAGGAAACGGTCATCCACACAGACCATCGACCCCTGTAGACACAAGGGAATTTATAGAATGATTGCCTTCAAAAATAGTCCACATAATTGCAACATTTCCACTTGAACATTAAGTACAAGAAGGGAAACACCAATAATGTTGCAGACAACCTCAGGTGACCACCGGTCATGGCGCTAACAATTGTACTCAACTCTTGTGAGCACAAGACTTCAGAGTGGATGCATCTATACAAGAACATTCTAGAATTCAGCAACACATACTAGACACTCGCGGAAGGACAACAATTTCCAAATTTTCACCTCCAAGATATAATGTTATGTAACATAGGACACCTATGTGTTCCTTCAACCAAGTGTGCAAAGATTATTTTGGAGACGCACTACAGTCAGGTCGCTGGACACTTAGGTGTAGAGAAAATAGTGGCAGTGCTATAAAAGTACTTTTATTGGTCAAACCTTCAACGTGATGTTGGGAAGTACATCAAATTATTCATTGCTTGCGCCATTTCCAAACTTACCATCAAGAAACAAGTCCTATATACTCCTATTCCTACTCCTATTCAAAATTTGGAATCCATATCCATGGATTACATATCATGCCTCCCTTCGACTAAGCATGGCAACGATTTTGTTTTCATGGTGGTCGACAAATTCTCTAAGATGGCCATTCTAGCGGCCTGCAAGAAGAGTATCATAGAAAAATACACTGCTAAGCTCTTGTTTGAATGAGTGTGGGTACACTTTGGGATACCAGAGTCCATTATCTTAGACCAAGACATGAGGTTCCTAAGTACATTTTGTTCAAGTCTCTGGTCAATGTTGGATACCAAGCTCACTAAGGCCATTTCTTTCCACCCCCAAACCGATGGCCAAACATAGGTCGTCAGCAAGATGATCATACACATTTTGTGCATGTAAAACTCAAAGAAACCTCTCACATGGGAAGAAATCCTCTCCTATGTCTAGCACAAATACACCATATCTCTCCATAGCTCAACTGGCCACAACCCCTTTCAGGCGGGGTTGGGATTCCAACCACTATGTCCCATTGATGTGGCCATACCATTTGCAACTACTCATGAAGCTTTGACCCATGTCCAGTCTGAAATCAACAAGGCTAAAAACTTCATTGAGTGAATCTAGCACATCTGCCAGCAGGTCCATGAAATATTGTACAAATCCAATACCAAGTACAAGCAACGACATGATCAACATCAGGTGCCACACAAGTTCCAGGTGAGTGACATAGTTTGGCTACATTTGCAGAAGGAGCGCTTCATTGGGCCCCACCGTAAGCTTTGAACACGTCGATATGGGCCATACTCCATTACCAAGGTAGTAGGGGAAAATTATTTCGACCACAAAATTCCACCATTCCTTGGCCTGCACCCAATGTTCAATGTGGACCGCCTTCGGCCATACTTTGCACCATTGTTGGAAACATCCGACATTGCAAAACAACTCACACTAATGGAGTTAAATCCATAATACATGGAACATGCCACCACTGATAGGATCATGGACATGCATATTGATAACACTCGCCATCAAAATATCCAACTATATCAGGTTGTCAAAGCTGGCCAAATCCTACACCAAGGCAAGTGGCTCACTAGGGACCAAGTTTAGCAGAAGTTTCCCCATCTCATGGAGGCACTCATCGCAATGAGGACCACTGCTTCCTAAGAAGGAATGAATGATCCAGGTGGATATTATTGGCCACCCTCCTATTCCACTTTTTCCACTGCCACTGTTTATTTCAGTTTTTCAGTTTCCTTAATTGTAGCACATTTTACTATTTTTGGCAGTTTTTCGGGTTCTAAACTTCTGGAGCCATTTTGAGGCCCTAAACAAGAAAAAATAAGGTTCTAAATAAAATTTGAATTCAGAAGTAGTAGTCCTCTGGTTGATATTTCTAATATGGCATTGTGAACAACAAACAAAGATCGTATTCCAAAGTTAGAACCTTGGGAAGTTGATGTACCAATTTACTGCAATAGGACCCAAATATTTATATATTCATCTCCTGGGGCTAGGTTTTTGGATGTTTAGGGTTTTCCATTATTATAAATAATAAATATTCCTTTGAGCCTCATTGTAACACAGTGTAGAGGCATGTAGTTGCCACATTTCGTCTTAGAGATAAGCTACCATCACATGAGCTAGTTTATTTCAATTCTGTTTGTAAGAATATTTCAATTCTTTAATATTAATGAAATGAAGTTTTATTTCTGCCACATCTATGTATTTATGTTTATATCTATATTCTATTGCATTCCTATATTTTTTCGTATCAACATGAATGAAACCATGGGAAATAAAAACCATGTTCCCAAAACCACCACAATTTTATTGAGAAACTTTGAATTTTTCACCAAGTCAAGTTTAGCTAACAATCCTCCGAACATAATGTACCATGAAATCACCTATCATCAACTCTAAAAATTTTGGTGGGTCCCTCAGTATTTTTTTTAAAGTAATGAGTGGGTAGTGTAGGAGGGGACAGGGGGTGTTTGCAAATAATCAGTCTCCACATAAAATATTCAGTACACCACCCAATATCCATTTTGGAAAACCACTCCCACCCCCCGACATTGCTTCTATTTTGTAGTGCACATATTTTCATTGGGAAAGATAAACGATAATTGTAGAATTCGTGAGTTGGTTGGTAGGTATGTGCACCATTTTACCAAATTCTATATAAACCTATATTACATAGTTTAAATCCATTTTTTTTTAAAGTTCTATTAAGAATTAAGGGATAAAACCAAAATTTTCAAGGCTATATAACCCATTGTTCACACAAAGATGAGAATTTTTTTTCTTTATTACAATATTGGTGATGAGCACCATCATTAGGTACATTTTAAGGGGTTAATTGTCACTTTTTTAGCCCAATTATTCTCTCTTTATCACATTTAATTGCATTATTGTCATATGTTGCTTAGTGTAGATGGTGTATTAAGTGTTGTCATGCTTTAAAGGCCTAATTTGGTTTAAATGCAAGAAAATAAAGAGAATATGTCCTTTTTTAGGAATATTTCACAATTAGGGCTTAGAGTAGACATGAAGGTGTGAATGTAGGAGGGTTGACCACCTCCTTGACTCCTAAAGGCAACCAATATATCCTCACGATTCTCCTCCAACAGCTCGAAATTAGAGGCATCCAAGCAAGTGTAAGATCAAGGGGATCCAAGCTCCCCTTCTCTCGAGTTCAAGGGGACAAACCACCTACGTTTTAGGGAGTTGTTGGTAGCTACCCTTTAGGATAAATAAGGCAGAGCAAGAGCTCACTAGGATTCGATTTGTGGAGGTCACTAGAGCACTCTTAGCTCTTGTAATAGACATTTTTTACTTTCATGTGTGATGTACAAAACTGATTATGAAATAAAATGAGTATTTGGTTTTTTCTCCACTGAGTTAGTTTCAAGGAGCTGATTTTGTGGGTTAGGGCCCAATCCATTGGCCCTAGTCTCTCTTATGTATTTTTGTTTCCATTTCATGTCGTAGTAGTCATTCTCTTTTTATTTCATGTTGCAGTAGTTAATCCCTTTCCATTTCATGTCCAGTAGCATATAAAAGCTCAAAACTTTGTGTCAAAGCCTCCCTCTCTCACCTCTTACATTGGAGCTCGAGGAGGGTAGATCTTCACCATAGACCCAGAATTGCTTTTAATTTATGATTTCTTGGAAAATTTAGATAGGTTACTTTGCTTATAATGGACATGTTGTATATGCAGAGGTAGATTTATGTTTCAAGTACATAGGTAGGTTTATTTAAATTCAACCCATCTTTTCCACCATTTTCATGATAAAATTTTCAATGATGAATGCATGAACAGGTAGTTTTCTTGTAGTTTTGAATAAAGAAGCAGAGGAGCACTTCCCTAGCACCATTAGTTTCAGTCTCCACCCTTCATCAACCAACTTCCATCCAAGTCACATTCAACCTTGTTTTTGGAAATTTCCACTATATCATCGAGAGCCAACTTTGGGGTGCAAGATAGGATTTGTGAAGATTTATGAGCTTGAACAAGGCATTGGCTACCCTTCATCCACCTAAATCCACCTTCACTCCACCTCTCCTACCCCCTTTCCTCACCATTTTTGGCCTCAAACTAACCTCGGCATGTTTCCTGTAGCATTTCAGGACATATTTTAGCATTGCAGGAAATCTTATATCATATCTTGTAGTAGTGTAAAAACTCACTCCTTCAACCCAAAAACTCTCTTTCACCTTATATAAGCCTAGGATAGCCTCCAATAAACCTTTAGCTCTGAAACCTTGAGTCAAGGACCCTCTTAGGTCACCTCATCGCCTTCTTCTCTTGCTGCAAAACAAAGTCATTTAGAATTATAATCAACTAATTGATAGATGCATTGTTAAGCATAAATAAATAGAATTAAATTAGTCATTTAATTCAACAGGTGTGCCTATATTATTTTTCCTTTCTGAAATTTCAATTCAACAATTTAAATTATGAATGCCACTTAGTTTAATTTCCTTTCTTGCATTAGCCTAGGTGTGGACTTCGCTTTCTTGCAAATAGCTAGATGAGTCATTTGATCTAGAGTATTTTCTTTCCAATTGATAGAGAAATGGTCATGATGTATTTCCAGTCTTAGATTTCTTTCAGAAGTGTGATAGACTCCCTTTACTAGAAGTAACCCTAGTAGTAACACCTCATTGTAGAACTGAGAAGAGCATGGAATGAGTAGAGCTCATTTTTTGTGCATATAGCATTGTCACCTCCAAGTTTGTACGAACCCTGGGTTGATAAAGTAAAGTTGAGTAGCCTCTGGGATTTGCAGCATTCTTGGTACAATACGAAGGCTCACCACTTTTTGGCGTCGTTACCGGGGAGGTGACTAAGTAGATGTTTTGATTCTTCTTTAGTGCTATTTTCTTCTTTTCTTTTACATACAGTTCCAAAATATTGTAAAATAAAAAAATAGTTTGACTTTCATGACTTTCATGTAAGCTTGTGCTACAGGAAAGTCTGTTGGTGCTATAAGAAGTTTACAGGAAGGCCACACATTGCTATAAATTTCCAATAAAGTCACCCTCAGAGTGTATTGACACCCCAACACCATCCTCCAGGCAATAAAACATCAAAGTTGCAGAGGTAAGTGGACATCACCTCACCGAAGTTATAAAAAATTCCATGGAAAATTACACATAGTCAATCCATAATTTAGAAATTTAAAAGGCTGGTCAGAAAAGTAGGGGTAAGAAAAACTCATTTTGTGTTAAGTTTAAGCTTTTGGGGTCCCATGTCACTAGTTTTTTGGGACACAAGCCAAAAAAACATATCTCTAACATAGTCACAAGATGGGGGTAGGTTTTAACAGAAGGGATCCCATAGACATTAAAAGAATTAGACTACACCCTCTTGTGGTTGAAATCTTTAGAAATCACCAGTCGTCAGGGTTCTTTGAGCTCCTCAAAGGCTTTGATTATGAATTTTCTCGAGAATTTGCAGTAGCCTTGCACTCCCAAGTAGATGATAGGGCCACCATAGTGGTTATAGGATTGGCCATTACAGTAACCTGTGATACCATTAGCAGAGTTACAACATTGCCTTTAGAAGTTAAGTGGAACAGAGAGGAAAAAGTCTCTAGCACTACCTCTAAGAAGATTTTCTTCTTTCCTAATAAAGAATACATTGAGTATAATAATGGGGTAAGAAGGGAAAGTCGCCCTTACCCATGTGCTGAGGTAGCATATCACATCCTAAAATATATTTCTTGTAAGGGAAGACTAAAGTGTGGTCTATGGATACCACTTCAGATTATTGCATGAATTTAGATTCAAAGGAGATTTTCCACTAGAGCAGAGACTAAACATCCCATACTTCCTCTTGCATTCAATTAGATACATTAGATAGAGGGAAAGGGAGATAAAGTATCAACACCTAGCTCACCATGGTCTCATTAAGCTCATAATGGTATATTCTCTCAATGGACTCAACGTCCTTGTACCTTGGTCCACCTTCATAGACAAGGACAAAGAAGAATTCATTAGGAAATAGGTTATCACTCTTGGAAAAACCCCTGCCTCTAGCCTTAGAGAAAAGGATATCATAGAAGAAGAGGAAGAGACTGAACAGACAGAGGAAGAAGAGGAAGAAGAGGAAGTGCAAATAAAGGTAGAACCCACAGAAAATATAGGATCAAATGAAGGAAAAGAAGAGGAGGAAAAGAAAGATGAAAAAGGAGAATAATGTGAAAAGGAGGAGGAAGAGAAATAATAAGAAAAATAAGGAAAGGCAGAAGAGGAGGAGACACTAGACCCCAAGCTGAGCATTGATTTCTCTCCTCAACAAACCAACCTTTCACCAAGGACCACCGAAAAGGAAGTGGTTTCCACCTTAGGCACTCTAAGTACCCCTTTGGGGGAAAAGAGAAAAAGAAATTCCCCCATGTACTTCAAGACGAGGAAGAGTGCCAGCGTGAAACAAGAGAGACCTAAAAATCCAACTAAGAGCCCAATCATAATTGAATAATAACCCAATAAGAAAGATGAAATAGCCCCAGAGGAGGGAAATATTCAATAGGTCTCTTCACCTACGAAGAAAACTGTGACCTATATAAGAAGACACTCTTTAAGGCTAGCATCCCTCAAACAAGTACAAACCCCCACAGACCTTCAAGAAGAAGAAAAGGAGGGGAAGAAAGCAAAAGATGGTTTTCTATAGGAAAAATAGAGTTTTCTACAAGAAGCTCAGTTGTGCTATAGGAAACCGAAAATGCGCTATAGGGAGAGCAAAAAGTCATGGTGGAAGAAGATAAGGAAACCTTGGAAGGGAATGAGGCCCCAAGGAGATGAAAAAGAGACAAAAATTGAAGGGTGGGATGCCAAATTAAATAAAGGGGAGGAACCAAAGGAGGGTCTTGCCTCTCCAAAACTTGTCCCAAAATACATAACAACAATTCCACATCGTAGCCCATAGCCAAACATGAGATCCTATTACACATTCATTGAAGGAGGAAGGACGATCCCTCAAAATATCATAGTTCTCCTGTTTTATGAGCTATATAAAGAGAGAGCACACACACACCACTGGATGCAAATTTCCAAAACTAAGAGTGCGAAAAATGTAGGGATCATGGAGGGGAAATGCACTGAGATAGGGAGAGATTTTTCTAATGTTAGACTTAGGGAGGTAGTGATAAAGGAGTAGCTACAAGAGGCACAAGTAGAGAATGCAATATTAAATGGCCAATTGCAGTAGAAGGGCAAGAAGATTGCCACCATGGTAGACCTATGCATGGAGGAAATACAACACAGGCATACCTCCAACTCTTATGTCATCTACCTGAAGGAACAGTGGATGCAATTTCAGATCATAACACTAGCCTCATATGGGTCATTACCTTTCTAGAATTATAGGAAATTTATTTATTTTTGCAACCAATCCAACATAGAGGATAAGGCCAAATTGGTATAATTTTATATGCATAATATTATCCCGACTGCTCTAAACATTTGGGACCCTAACTCTAGGTTTTAGGATATGAAATTGATGGGCCTAGCCTCTTGGATGACCAATGAAGAGGCCAGGGTAGAGGAGGTCAAAAATTTGATGAGAAGGGAAGGAAACGAACCTCTCCATATTAGGGAAGAGTTATTCATCCCTAGAGAGGTCATAAACAATTACCTAATGATAAAAAATGATGCCAACCTTGCAGATAAATACCTCAACACCCAAGCACAGGAAATTGCACACTATGATGTCATTTCTAGACTGTTGGGAGAGGAGTGTGTGATGGAAAGTCAGAAAATATGGAATGACCTCCCTATTAGCCTAAGAAACATGGAGTATCATACTCTAGAGAGATTGAGAGATGCCATAGAAAGGGCACCTTTGTACAAGAGGACCACGCAGATAATGAATATCCAATGGCTTTTGTTAAAACTCATTCCACCTTTGCTGATGGGACTAGGTGAAGGAAAAGACCAAGTTGAAGAGAAAAAAGAATGGGAGGAGGTAGAAAAGAATGTAGGAATCTACCCTCTTGAGGGAACTCCTTCCATGATTCCTTGGGATGTTAGAGAGGCAAAAAGGGAACTAATATAATTTAATAAAGAGGACTAAGTTGCTTAGAGGATGAGCAACCATTTGGTTGGGGGGTAATGATGAGCACCATCATTAGGTACATTTCAAGGGGTTAATTTCACTTTTTTAGCATAATTATTCTCTCTTTATCACATTTAATTTAATTATTGTCATATTTTGTTTAGTGTAGATGGTGTATTAAGGGTTGTCATGCATCGAAGGCGTAGTGTGGTTTAAATGTAGGAAAATCAAGAGAATATGCCATTTTTTAGGAAGATTACACAATCAGGGCTTGAAGTAGACAACAAGGAATTATTTTAGGAGGGTTGACCACCTTCTTAACTCCTAAAGGTAGCTAATACATCCTCGATATTCTCCTCCAATAGCTCAAAATCAGACTCAACCAAGCAAGTGGAAGATCAAGGGGAGCATATCTCCACTTCTCTCGAGTTCCAAGGGGACAAACCACCTAATTTTTCGAGAACTATTGGTAGCTACCCTTTAGGAATAATAGGGTAGAGCAAGAGTTAACTAAGATTCGATTTTCAGAGGTAGCTAGAGCACTCTTGGCTCTTGTAATAGACATTTATGATTTTAATATGTTATGTGCAAGACTTTAATATGTCATGTACATTTCTCCATTGAGTTAGTTTTAGGGAGCTGAGCTTGTGGGTTTGGGCCCAATCCATTAGCCTTAGTCTCTCTTATGTACTTGTGTTTCCATTTCATGTTGCAGTAATTAATCTCTTTTTATTTCATGTTGCAGTAGTTAATCCATTTCCAATTCATGTTCAGTAGCATATAAAATATCAAAAATTTGTGTCAAAGCCTCCCTCTCTCACCTGTTCCATTGGAGCTGAGGAGGGTAGATCTTCACCACAGACCCAATATTGATTTTAGTTTATTATTTCTTGGAAAATTTAGATATGTTACTTTGCTTATCATGGACATGTTGTAGATGCAAAGGTATAATTCTGTTTCAAGTACATAGGTAGGTTTATTTAATTCAACTCATCTTTTCCACCATTTTCATGATATATTTGTCAATGATGAATGGATGAATAGGTAGTTTTCTTGTAGGTTTGAATAGAGCAGCAAAGGAGTACTTTCCTAGCACCATTAGCTTTAGTCTCCACCCTTCATCAACCAACTTCTATCCAAGCCACATTCAACCCTGTTTTTGGAAATTTCCACTACATCACTAGGAGCCAACTTGGGGGTGCAAGACGGGACTTGTGAAGAGTTATGAGCTTGACCAAGGGGTTGGCTACCCTTCATACACCTAGATCCACCTTCAATCCACCTCTCCTACCCCTTTTCTCACCATTTCTAGCCTCAAACTACCCTAAGCCTATTTATTGTAGCGTTTCAAGACATCTTGTAGCACTACATGAGATCATGTAGAAGCGCCAACCACTCACTCCTTTAGCCCAAAACCTCAATTTCACCTTATCTAAGTCTGCCACAACCTCCAATAAACCTTCATCTCTGAAACCTTGAGTCAAGGACCCTCTTAGGTAACCTCAACACCTCCTTCTCTTGTTGAAAAACAGAGTCATTTAGAAGTATAATCAGTTCATTGATATATGCATTGTTAAGCACAGTAGTTAAGCATAAAATAAATAGAATTAAATAAGTCATTTGGTTCAACATGTGTGCCTAGATTAGTTTCCCTTTCTGTAATTTCAATTCAGCAATTTAAATTATGAATGTCACTTAGTTTAATTTCCTTTCATTAGCCTAGGTGTGGACTTCTCTTTATTGCAAATAGCTAGATGATTCATTATGATATAGATTAGTTTATTTCCAGTTGATAGAGAAATGTTCATGATTTATTTCTAGTCCTAGATTTCATTCAGAAGTGTGACAGACTTCCTTTCCTAGAACTAACCCTAGCAGTAGCACCTCATTGTAGAACTCAGAATAGGATGACATGATTAAAATTCATCTATTGTGCATATAGCACTACCACCTCCAAGTTTGTACAAACTCAGGGTTCATGAAATAAAGTTGAGTAGCCTCTGGGAGTTGCAGCACTCTTGGTGCAATACCAGGGCTCACCAATTGGCTCCATTTTGGGATAGTGTCTCCTTATGAGATGTTACGAGCTAAAAAATAATGCTTTCACCTTGGGCTATATATTTATATGCTACAGCTAAAGAATCACACACTTGCCAATGTCACTACAACCCCCACCGATAATACACATGGATGAAGAAACTTCTAACGACTTCAAGACTGAATGAGATGCTTTAAATACTACCCATTTAAAGGCAATTCCAATGATTCACCTTCCAAGTTCTAAAGAAGAAAATTATTATTGTATTTTGCAATTGTAATTTTCAATGGTCTAAACCAAACATTATCAAACTATCCATGTTTTACTTTGTCTTCTCATCTAGCATCCCACCTTAATACCATATCGCATGAATTAAAGTCTCTATCCTTAGCTCTTATGTCAAATATATTTTTCATTTTACTGTAATACTACTGCAACTTCTCATTAATGTGTTTCATGTTCTATTGTCATCCTACAATTTAATTAATTTTCCTTATGAATCATTTGGATCTTCATAAGAATAATGTAATAGTTTCATAATAGGGAAAACAATATGGATAGGAAAATAACATCAATATGATATACAATTTGAAAAGGATATTTACCTGTAGATATCTAATTAGACCATAGCTCTTGTTTAAGATGTGAATCCAAATCCTTTTTGTTGTCTTCCATTTTTTTCTTAATCATTCTCATCGAAATTTTACTAGAATATTCTACAAGTCCATTACCTTGAAGGTAGTATGCTATATAATTCCCAAGAATAATATTATTTTTTTGAAAAAAATAATAAGATTCATAGATTTAAAGACTCAAGTGTTATTTTCTATAATTTTTCTAGGACATCCAAACCTTAATAAAATGTGTTCTTCGAGAAACTTGATCAAAACAATATTTGAAGCATCTTGGGTAGGAATGGCCTCTACCCACTTTTTAAAATATTCTATTATATTAAGTATCCATATGTCTTGTCCACGGGAAGATGGATGAATTTACCTTATAAAATCCAAACCCCACTATATAAAAGGATATTTAATAGTGTCCTCCAAAAATTCCTTAAAAAATTCATCAAGTATCCTATTTTTTTCTTCTTCAACCACACATAAATAGGATATATAGATGATATTTCCAATATAGATTTGAATTAATAATTAAATACTTGATTGTTTGAAGTTTTAAAGGTCTCACATTTTCCTTATCTAGATCAACTGGACATTCCACGTTCTGTAAATAAAAACAATATCTTTATACCACATGGAAGAAGAAAATTTTATATACCTGTAAGAAAGGGTTTGTGGATTCTTTATATTAGCCTCTCGTAGAGAACTTTCTTGTGGATTCTTATCAATTGTTTGATATAAAGATACTTCTCCCATATGTAACACAACATTTATTCCCAATACTTTACAATTTGATTTTGCAAGCAACTTGGTTAATCCTTGACCATTAATAAACTTAGTGTGTTTAATTTATTAATTAAACTCTTGCATTATATCTATCCATGTTCCATTTTTACCATCATTGCTTAACTAAGTATAATTTTGGCACTGTGGTTAGATACATATTCAATTATTTTTTAATGTAAAACATATTTCCTAAAATATTTTAAAACGTTTATATATGCCTATTTTCCCATAATATCGTATTTAAAGTGTACATCTCTAAAAGTCTTGCTAAAGAAGGCTATATGTTGTTTATAACCTAGTTCATCTTTATGTAACAATACAACAACAATAGTGTTTTCAAAGGTGAAATTAAATATAATAAAATACGTGATTCTTGATTCTTTCCTGATACTAATATGGACTAACTATACGTGATTCTTGATTCTTTCCTAATTCTTGATTCTTTCATGATTCGTGATACTAATATGGACTAACTATTATACGTGATTCTTGTAAATCTTTCCTGATTTGGTCAAATGCATATCTTGCTTCATGATATCATTTCCCATCGTGGCCCATTTTTAACATATACGTTACATATTTTAATATTTCGGCATAATTGTGAATGAACCTTTTCAAGAAATTGATCCTATCTAAGAATGACTATATCTCTTTTCTACATCTTGGTATAATAATAACCTTAAGTGTCTCAAATATGTTTGGATCAGTTTTTCCTCCTTTGAAATCAATATGTTGCAGTAGCTTCCCTTTCTCTAATGAGACTTCTTACAAATTTTATGCATTTTTTAATAGTTTGTTTTAGGTGTCTTAAATCTTTCATATCTGAATTCAAAAAAATTATTCAATCATCACATACATTACAATGAATTTATCTTTATCTTCTACAAAATCAAGATCCGTCACTCTCTAGAATGTTGCCTCTCCATTCATTAGACCAACGAGAATTTTGGCATACATAAAAGTACCCTAAGGTGTGGTGAAAGAAGTCTTTGTTTGATCATCTATATGCACTTCCACTTAGTTATAACCTAAAAATTCATTAATCATAGAAATTCTAGATGCTCCAAATTCCCTCTATGAAATATGGTCCATCTTTGGTAAAGGATAGTTATATTTTAAAGATAATTAGTTCGTTTTTTAAATCAACACATAGTCCTAATTTCCTATTATTATTATAGAATTGTAAAAAATTACTACCCATTCTGAATATATGAGAGGTTGTAATATTCCCAATTCGCTTTTAGCTAATTGGAATATTATATGTTGATTCTATTCATAGTCTAGATGAATAAGTGGGGTAGGGAGACCCTTAAATCTCTTTAGTAGGAATAAACCACCTCCAATATGGATGTGGATCAGTTTAGATAATCAAAATAAAGGCATATTGGGTGTGAAAGGGGAAAATGCATGTAGATTGGGTCAAGATTGACTAAATCAACAACACTGCCAAAGGAGAGAGTGGAGCTAGTGGGGATAACGCAGTTTTGGAGGAGGAGTATTTGCATGGAAGTAACATCATAAATGAGTGGGGCCAAGGGTGAGGAATCTCACCAAGGATATAAGGAAAGGGATGGCAACCATGAGAGACATTCAAAATATTTTCTATGTTTGAGTCTTATGACTTCTTTCATGCTTCAGCTGTTTAGCTGAGTTTTTTGTACTGTTTAGTACAAGGGCATTTCCAAGTGGGAATCCCATACTCTACCTTGGAGGACTTGAAAGGACATCTAGGAGGATTATTCTGAGCTTCATTTCCACCATCCGATATTGGGCCAATCAGTCACCTTCAGCCACAACGCAGTCTCCTTGAGGAACTGCGTTATTTTGTAGGGTGTTGCAGTGGAGGGTTGAGAAACCCTGTTTATGAGCTAGTTTCCTAGTGAAAGGAGCAACCTTTCACCCGAAAAGCTAGGGAGGAGAAGTTACAACCATATCTTTGTTATTTCAGCCATATTCCAATAGAGCTTTAGTGATATAGCATGATTCAGCCATAGAGTTGCAATCTGCACTTTTTTCATCTTGTGTTTTTCAAGAAACCCTTGCCAGGTTATCTTGGGATTGTGTTTGAGAGACTAGTTCTCAATTTTCAGCTCATTTTGAGTAATATATCAATAGATCCAATTTTTTCCATTTTCCTGTAGTAGTAACCTTCACTAGGACTGCGCTGTCATGTATTCTGGTATTTCTGTATTGCAACATCATTTGGGATTCTAGTGTATTTGGGCTTTGGAGGCTTGTTTGCCTAGTTTGAGTGATTTGCTTCTCAACACATTGTATATTTTGCTGCTATAATACCTAATATAATGGATGTATGATTTACTCATGTGTTTTTCATAATTATTTGCTGTACATTTCAGTTTGGTGTTCAATATTGTTGCCTTTCCTAATTTGGAATATAAAAGTGGTATCAGAGCTCTAATATTGGCTCAGCTTGTGAGGAAATACATATATAGCAAT
Source organism: Pinus albicaulis (assembly GCA_034641835.2). Lineage (NCBI taxonomy): Eukaryota > Viridiplantae > Streptophyta > Pinopsida > Pinales > Pinaceae > Pinus > Pinus albicaulis. The sequence goes on along the minus strand of CM076584.1, from coordinate 863,114,816 downwards.
GGAGGAGAAATAGATCCCAAAACTTCTTCTTCAGACCGTGCAGAACATTGAAAAAGATATCAAGGAGATGAGATTAGAAAGACAGAAGGAATCCCCTAGAGGGTTTCATCATGGAGAAAGCTCTGTCACTTCACATTCATGGTGTGAGAAACCAGTAGTATAGCCTTCTTCACAACCCTCCACCATGCCCACATTCCTATCATTGGAAGGTGATGTGGGAGGGCCATTGAGGGAAGAAACCCTTGGTGACTATTTTGTGTAATATGAATCTCAATATCAGTGGTTCAAGGAGCATTTGAACTTTCAGGAGTTCTGTCGAATCAAGGATGGTAGGAGATCCTCCAATCACCATAAAAGTGGAGGGTACATGCAGAACCAAGATCTACAGTGCACTATGGGCATATTATTTTTTCCCTCTTATGATGGATCACCCAAGTGCACAACTAAGGCTTGGATAGAGAAGTTGGATACTTATTTTCAACTCAACAGATTTTCAAAAGTGGAGGCTATCAAAATAGTAGTGCTGCACCAAGAAGGTGAAGCACATGAATGGTGGTTTCATGGCCTATGTACACTTGGGCATGCTAGTGTCACTTCTTATTCGGACTTCACCCGAAGGTTGGTGGAGATATTTGATCCAATGAATCCAGAAGCACATATTGTGGAGCTAACCAAGCTCAAGAAAACAAGAGATCTAGATACTTATATCTCTGAGTTTCTAAAGCTTTCAGTCATGGTATCTGACCTCACTGTGACCCAGAGAGTGTGCATGCTCATTGATAGGATGGTTGAACCATTGCATGGGTTGGTGAAATCCACTAGACCAACTACACTACAAGAAGCTATGGAGAGGGTTAGAGACCTACAACATGCTTTACCCAAGGAAAAATCCCCTTTTCAATAGAATTTCTCCTCTCAAACAAAGGAGGATCATGAGAAGAAATCTCTTGATGATAATTCCCAGAGAGATCTAAGGAATAAGAGACTTTGTTTCACTTTTCGAGAGCCATGGGTACCAAACCACCAATGTGTTGTAGGGAAGGCACATTATATTGAGATGTTTTTTGATGAGGAGAAGGAGGCAAGCACTGTAGCAGCAGGAGGAGGTGCACCACCAACAAGAGATTTAGTGGGAGCACTTGCTCCAATGGCAGGGACTCTTGCAGCTTTGTGGGGAGTTCCCAAGTATCTAACATTAAGATTTAGAGGCACTATTCTGGGACAAAGAGTATCGGTATTGATAGACAGTGGAGCTACCCATAACTTTATTGATACTTAGTTGATGCAGAGGAGGGGAATTCACATAGAATATTTTGAGGGTTTCTTGGTTTTGGTTCCAGGAGCTAGAACCATGTAGTGTGCCAAATATGTTCTGGCATTAACCATCACTATGTGAACTTACACATTGACAGACCACTTCTTTGTGGTTGATATTCTAGACACCAATGTGATATTGGGTGTCCATTCATTAATCACCTTAGGGAAGGTTACCACTGACTGAGAAACATTATAGATGGAATGGACATAGAAGGGGAGTGGTAAACATCAGAAAATCAAAGGCATACACACCTATCCACCCCAGATTGTCTCAGCACACAGGATGGAGGTTGATTTTCATAGAGGGGACATAGAGTGGGTAGTAGAACTGTGTATGTCAGAAGCATGGGGCAAGGATGCACCAATACATCTAGATGTACAATCTATTTTGGACTGATATTCTACAGTATTTGGAGATATTCCACCCAAGAGACCTCCTGGCCGAGGGTTTGAGCACACTATTGAGTTGGAGTAGGGGATCCAAGCAGTGATTACCACACCCTATAAGCATCCCAAAGCCTACATGGATGATATTGAAAAGGCCATTCAAGAGCTTTTGGCCTTAGGACACATTCGACCTAGCACCATTCCTTTTGCCTCTTCAGTGGTTTTGGTGAAGAAGAAGGATGACACATTGAGGATATGCATTTATTATAGGGCCTTGAACAAAAAGAAAATGAAGAGCAAGTACCCAATTCCCAAGATCAATGAATTGATGGATGAACTAAGAGGGTCCAAGTATTTTTCCAAGATTGATTTTAGATAGGGATATCATCAAATCAGAGTGAGGGAGCAAGACATCCCCAAGACAACATTTTGTTGCCACTATGGTCATTTTGAGTTTTTGGTGATGCCTTTTGGGCTAACCAATGCTCTGGCAACATTCCAATATTGGATGACCACATCTTTCGTGGTCACTTGAGGAAGTTTGTATTGGTCTTCTTTGATGACATTATTTTTTGCAACTGCACATGGGAGGAGCATCTACAGCATATTGAGACACTATTATGCATTTTTGAAGAACAACAATTCTATGGTAAGATCTCCAAGTGTGAGTTTGGGCTCACCGAGATGCTTTATTTGGGCCACATCATTGGAGTAGATGGGGTGAGAGTTCATGAAGATAAGATCTGTGCTATTAGAGATTGGCCCAAGCCAAAGAATTTCACATAACTTCAGTGGTTTGTAGGCATATGTACCTATTACCGGAAGTTTTTTAAAGGGTTCTCTCAACTAGCAGCACCACTTACAGATATAACTAAGAAGGGAGCTTTCAGTTGGACAACCACAACGCATAGAGCTTTTTATAAGCTCAAGGAGGTGATGAGTAGCTCCCTAGTATTGGTTCTACCAGATTTTACCCAACCCTTTTTGTTGGAATGTGATGCTTCGGGAGAGGGAATTGGAGTAGTGTTGATGCAAGGGGGACTCCCCATAGCTTTTGAGAGCTGGAATTTGCCGCCGCATGAGAAACTGTATCCAATATATGATAAGGATAAGTTGGCTATTATGCATGTCTTAGCCAAGTTCCGACAATATTTGGTGGGTAACATATTCCGATTAAAGATTGTTCACAATAATCTTCAGTTCTTTCTTGAGCAGAAGTAGCATCAGGGGAGGCAGCAGAAATGAGTGACTAAGATCCAAGAAGATGACTTTGACATAGAATATGTCAAGGGGAAAATCAATGTAGTGGCAGATGCTCTATCTTGGAGGCCAGCAGTGCTGTCCTTAATGAGCATGGATACAGATTGGAAGGCTCAGTTGTTAGTGGAATATTCCAAAGACCACTTTGCATGTGAGCTCCTAGATGGACAGGTCACTGATGACAGGTATAGAGTGATGGATGAGGTAATCTATTACCAAGATCAGGTATTCTTGGCTAGAGATTCTAAGCTCAAGAAGAATATTTTGCAGGCATCACATGATTAACCACTTGCTGGGCATCAAGGATTCACCAAGACATACCGGGCTATTTGGGAGAGATTCTCATGGAAGGGTCTCAAGGAGGATGTGCTTCAACACATCAAGGAGTGTGTAGTTTTCCAGTAGAACAAAGGGGAGCAAAACCATCCCGCAAGATTATTGTAGCCACTCCCTATTCCAGATGGGAAGTGGGAAATCATTTCCATGGACTTCATCATCGATCTACCTACAGTTCATGGTAAGGATTGTATCTTTGTAGTTTTTGATCAACTAACAAAGTATTCACATTTCTTTTTTATTTCTGCATGATATACTACTTCACAGGTAGCCGAGCTCTTCCAAAAACCATAGTCAGTGATCGGGATAGTCGCTTCATGGGTGGATTTTGGCAGTAGATTTTTCATTTAGTGGGTACTAAGTTGACACCAAGTACCAACTATCTCCCACAAAACTATGGACATACAGAGATAGTAAACAAGTGGTTGGAAGGCTACTTGCGAAACTATGTTTTGAGGCAGTAGAGAGCATGACTGTGCTAGCTCCATTTGGGGGAGTATTGCTACAACATAACCTTTCATATGTCCATTTGCATGACCCCATTTTGAGCTCTTTATGGGTATGATGCTCTATCATTTTCTGATGTGATGTTTGGAGCAAGAAAGGCTCCTAGAGCAAAGGAGTGGATTCAGGAGAATCAGGATATACTTCGGGCCCTCAAGGACAACATTGCTACAACACAAAACCAACAGAAGTTATATGAAGACCATGGTCGAATAGAAAGGCAGTTCGAGGTGGATGATTTGGTCTATCTTCCTCTTTAGCCATATAGACAGTCTACACTTAAGGAGAAGGGGGCTGAGAAGCTTAAACCTCGGTTCTATGGGCCATACAAGGTGATCCGTCATGTTGGGGAAGTAGCATATGAGTTGTAGCTTCCTATTGGAAGTAAGATCCATTACATTTTTCATGTATCATGCCCCAGGAAGGCCATTGGAAAACATGTCGTTGCCACCATGTATCTTCCACCTATTGATGATGAGGGCCATCTAGTTTTGCAACCAAAGGCTACCTTCGATACTTGGGAGAGGCAACTAAGGAGCAAGGTGATTAGAGAGTACCTGATTTGATGGAGGAATCTACTTGATGAGGATGCCACTTGGGAAGGACAGAATATTTTGTAGAATCCTTCTTTACTGTTACTTGAGGACAAGAAAAATTTGGGAGGGGAGGACTGTAATATTCCCAATTATCTTTTAGCCAGTTGGAATATTATATGTTGCTTCTATTCATAGTCTAGATGAATAAGTGGGGTAGGGAGACCCTTACATCTCTTTAGTAGGAATAAACCACCTCCAAGATGGATGTGGATCAATTTATATAATCAAAATAAAGCCACCTTGGGTTTGAAAGGGGGAAATTCATGTAGACTGGGTCAAGATTGACCAAATCAATAGCGCTGCCATAGGAGAGAGTGGAGCTAGTGGGGACAACACAGTTTTGGAGGAGGAGTCTTTGCGTGGAAGTAGCATCATAAATGAATGGGGCCAAGGGTGAGGAAGCTCACCAAGGATATAAGGAAAGGGATGGCAGCCATGAGAGGCATTCATAATATTTTTTATGTTTTAGTCTTACGACTTCTTGCATGCTTCAGCTGTTTAGCTGATTTTGCTATATTTTTTAGTACAAGGGAATTTCCAGGAGAGAATCCCATACTCTACCTTGGAGGAATTGAGAGGCCATCTAGGAGGGTTATTCTGAGCTTCATTTTCACCATACAACATTAGACCGAGTAGTCACCTTCATCCACAATGCAGTCTCCTTGAGGAACTGCGTTATTTTCCAGGGTGTTGCAGTGGAGGGTTGAGAAACCCTATATATGAGCTAGTTTCCTAGTGAAAGGAGCAACCTTTCACCCGGAAAACTAGGGAGGAGAAGTTATAGTCATATCTTTGTTATTTCAGCCATACTCTAGTAGAGATTCAATGATACAGTGTGATTCAGCCATAGAGTTGCAGTATGCACTTTTTGCATCTTGTGTTTTTCAAGAAACCCTTGTCGGGTTATCTTGGGATTGTATTTGAGAGACTTGTTCTCCATTTTCAGCTCCTTTTTAGTAATATATCAATAGATCCACTTTTTTCCATTTTCCTATAGTAGTAGCCCTCACTGGGACTGCATTTTCATGTATTCCAACATTTCTGTATTGCAGCATCATTTGGGATTCTAGTGTATTTGGGCTTTGGAGGCTTGTTTTCCTAGTTTGAGTGATTTGTTCCTCAATACATTTTATATTTTTCTGCTATAATACCTAATCTATGATTTACTCGTGTGTTTTGCATCATTATTTGTTGTACATTTCAGTTTGGTGTTCAATATTGTTGCCTTTCCTAATTTGGAATATTACATAGGTACTATAATATTGGTATCTAATAACTTCTTTAATTATTTTTCAATCATGGGTAAGAGAAGAGGATTAACTACAATCAATTTTGTCTAAATGGTTTTGAACTTTGCTTTAATGGTATTCCATTTTGAATAATAGTAGTTTCATATGTATTTAAGTCCTCATATTTCCATGCAAAGACATTTACAAATTGTGTGAACAGATTTACATACCTCTGTTTCATATCAACGGGTAATGTTTTAGATAGCTTGTTGAATTTTGGTTCTTCCTCTATCCCGATATTGAAGTCTTCAACTTCTTTTGTCTGTAACTTAATGAATGGATTAACCACTACATAATTATGATCAAATAATATCTTCAATGACACTAATCCCTTAGAAATAAAATTATTATTTAATTGAATAATATTATGATTAACATTCGTATAGTTTTGTACCATCTTCTCCTTTATATTTTTTATCAATATGTGTGGAAGAAAATTCATCAATCATTTCCAAAAATCTTCTAATATTTTTTTCATCTTCAAAAACCTACCAATTTTTGGCATTGCCAAGAATTGAGGGTCTATATCTCAATTCTATTTCTGATCTAAGTTGTGGCTTTTTAGGTGGTCTGGAAGTACCAGTTGAAACTAAAATAAAATCTACTAGCTAATTTTGATATTTAGGAAATGAATTAATATGAAAATCCAAAAAGAAATTTGATAGGTCGCCATAATAATAGTGTATCCCCTTATTGTTATTGTTAGTGTGTCCCCCTTATTTTTATTATTGTGTCCATGTAGTCCCCATATTGTTATTATTGTGCCCCATAGAAGCCCACTATTGTTATTGTTGTGCCCTTACATTGTTATTGTTATGTCGGCTAGGATTATCACTACAATAAAAAGACATTGGTGAGGGGCGAAAAAAGTCACCATAAGCTCATTGGTGATGGTCAAAAGAGAATTCGTCACCAAAAATTGAACGTCACCAAAGCTGGCGTCACTGAAAGTATAGCTGTTGTGGTGACATTCAAGGTTTGTCACCAATAATTATTTGTAATGATGGATAGTGACTGTCACCATTTCATATGAGCAATGGTGATGGAAAATAACCTTGTTCACCAAAAAACTTAACATCACCAAAGGTGGCGTCACTGAAAGTATGTTTTGTGGAAACATTCAAGGCCTGTCACGAATATTGATTATAATGATGAATAGTGATCGTCACCATTTCATAGGAACAATAACGATTTATTGTGATGGACCTTTTATGGCCACCACTATTGGTGCATATATATGGCAACGTTCGTTGATTGTCCCATTTCATATTTGGTGAGAGTAAAAAAATTTCATGATAAGTTCATTGATGACTTGAAGGTCTGTCACGAATAATGACTATAATGAAAAACAGTGACCCTCACCATTTCATATCAACAACAATTATTTATGGTGGCATACATTTCATGGTCATCACTGTTGATGTGTATATATGGTGGCGTTCGTTAACTGTCACCATTTCAAATTTTGGTGAGAGTCGAAAAATGTCACCATAAGCTCATTGGTGATGGTCAAAAGAGTCGTCGTCGCCAAAAAATAATCGCCTCCATTCCATATGAATATCAGGCCATGATGGAATCGAACCACCAACCTCTTTCTTGTAAAGCAGGTGCTCTTCCATTGATCTAGCACCCTTTAAAGAATTAGACTTTTAAAAATTATATCTTGAAACTTTAAATATTGTAAATTCTACAACTTTCAATAAATTAAAGTCTTGGAAATATTTTACTAAAGAAACAAAACAACATTGAAGTTGTAGGTCCCTACCTAAGGGTTATGGAAGTTATGAAAAGTGGGTGGAGGGAAAAATAGTTACGTATAAGAGACTCAATATGTTCAGTTGAATACTCAATTAGAATTTAAACTCTAAATACATTTATAGCCTACAAATGACCTATAACTCACAAATGCACCAAATATTGCAAAGGAAATGTCATAAGTGGATAGCATATGGAAGAAGAGAATTGATGAAGGCAGATGCAATATGTTATAGGTTGAATGAAAGAAAAATCTCAATGTTTTGGTTGCTGGTTGACTTTTTATAATTGGAACCTTTGTCTTTCCATTATCACATAAATATTCAAATTAAAATTAGAAATTTTAGATATCTAAATGATATCTAAACTTATGTGCAAATGTAACACGGATCTCCAAGGAACCACAGAAGAAAAAAATTTATATATATATATCCCCTTCACATAAAGCGACATGCGATTTGGAATTTCACAAGTCCACACCCAAAATATGACAACAACCAACAAATAAAAAAATTGAAACTTATCATAGTAAGAGTATCTCTTTTCAGTAGTGGACATAAAACAATAACACAATAATTAGTTCACTTTAAGACTACAAAACATTGAAAAAAAAACTGTTCAATTATCTGCCAGTACAAAATGGACTTAATCCTAATGAAGCAAAAGAGTTGATACTAAACCACAAATAGTTATGTATAGGATACTCAATATGTTTGGTTGACTACTCAATTAAAATTGAAACTTTGAAGACAATTGCAGCCTATAAATAATATATAATTATAAAACCTAAAATATGAAATTACACTAAATATTGATTTCTCACCTTGTGAATCATGTAAATCTGTTGTGACAACATAAAAATCTACCTTTAAAAGGTTTCTTTGCATGCAAAAAAGAAAAAAACAATGAGTATATATGACACAGTTATGAATAATAGCAAAGATGACGATCTCATTCATAGGATTCATAAAGAAGAAGACACCTTATATTGTTTAGCTTTAAAATATCAACAACAAGTCTTCCAACATGTCTGTCTCTAACGAGTTCCCCTGGCAATAAAACTTGTTTGAATTTTACAGATTTCATTAAAATAATGAATTACTCTATGAAGAAATTATTTCCAACTAAGAAATTTCTATAAAAAAATATGGAAATATTCATTAAGTAGAAAGATTATTCTAGCATAATATCATGTTAGAAAACCTAAAGTGTACTAAACATCCTTTATATACATCTATAATATCACCTCAAATTCAACTATCTCTTTATGAAACATTCATTCAAGCTCTGCAATTTTCCTCCTTGATTTAGTAACCTTAATACCAGAATAAAAGGATCCATATGTGGTGATTTTATGTTCTATTTGGTAGAGAAAATTAAAAACCTCTCTAAACAACATTTCCACTTTATCTGCAACATGTACATTTGCATCAAAATGCACATTAGTTTGGATTTGGGGGGGTCCTATGCCATAGGTATGATATACATATAAATTAATTAGCAAACATATACCCATATGTATAATTTGTATCATAAAGTACCTTTGTAGCTTCCTTTTTGAACCAATCTTGTTGATGTGGATCATGGAACTCTAATTTTGAAGGTGGAAAATGCTGAGACAAAACATTTATGGAGGAATTTCAGAAACATGCAATTATACTTCAAAACCTCTCACATTGAATTTCAAAAGAACATAGGTCCAATATATTATTATATAATAGCCATTAACTATCATACACAATTAAGGGTACTCTAGAAAAATCATGAGTTACATAAATTACGTAAGATATCACAAGATAAAAAATACAAAATATGAAAACTACTTCCAAAATAGAAAGCAGTTGAATTCAATGGCATAAGAATAGAAAACATTGTGCAAATGCTTTAGGTGTAGCTTTAATGTTTATTTCATGATTTAGCATATTTATTAAAGCATGGTGGTTGAAAGGGCTAGAAAAGGGTAAGTGGAGACGAGTTAACATTGCATGGTACATTTGATGAAAGAAGAAGAAAAAAATAATTTTTTTTTACGAGCTCACAGAAGAAGCTTTGAGGCCATAATTTGAAGAATTTGTTGTTATCTTATATGGAGAAGGCAACATATAATTTGAAAGAGACAGCACTTCTAGTACATTTGGAGAGGATACTGCAGATCCAGAGGGAGGATACCATGGAAACCTTGATGTAGAATGAATTCTAGATGCTTTTCTCAAGTAAAACAATCTCAAATCATATGTGGTGTGTTTCAGTGGTTCTTCCATTTATAATACCTACAACTATTATGATAAATAAGTTCATGGAAAAATAAAGCAGGCTAAAAATGAGGGTCGAGTATTATGGTGAATGGCCCTCTCCTAGACATATTTTGGTAGAAATTTAGTTTGACCATTGAAAAATGAGTCATTGTGTTGTTCCTAGGCCCACATTCAGACACCACTCCAGCTTGAGGTTACTCTAGTAAAGTTAAATAGTGAACTCAGTAGTGAACAAGTGAATGCTAGAAAAAATGGAGAATGGTCAGATAGAAACAATATAATTGAATTTTCTGGCAGGATTAAAGAAAACTCTTGTGGTTAAATTATCTCAGCACCTCTGAGGGAGTAATAGACAAGAAATCCACTTTGAATTTAAATAAGAGTGGGGAGATAAAAATGACACTCAATAATTTCAATAATTTATGTAACTTATGTTTTCTATGGAGTACCCATAATTAGCTTTCATACACAATTATGGGTACTCCTGAAAAATCATGAGTTATATAAATTATGTAAGATGTCACAAGGTCAAAATAAAAAATATAAAAATATAAAATTGCTTCCAAAATATAAAGCAGTTGAATTCAGTGACATAATAAGAGAGAACATTGTGGCAATGCCTTAGGTGTAGCATTAAATTTTACTTCATGGTTTAGCATATTTCTTAAAGGATGGTGGTTGAAAGGGCTAGCAAAGGGTAAGTGGAGAGAGGAGTCAACACTGCATGGTACATTTGATGAAATGAAAAAGAAAAACATTTTTTTTTACAAGCTCATAGAGGAATCTTTGAGGCCATGCTTTGAAGAAGTTGTTGCTATCTTAGATGGAGAAGGAAACATATAATTGGAAAGAGACAATGTTGCTAGTATATTTGGAGAGGGTATTGCAGATCCAGAGGGAGGACACCATAGCAGCCGTGATGTAGAATGAGATATAGACACTTTTCTCAAGAAAAACAATCTCAGATCATATGTGGTGTGTTTCAGTGGTTCTCCCATTTATAACGCCTACATTATTATGATAAATAAGTTCATAAAAAAAACAAGCTAAAAAGAGGGTTGAGAATTATGGTGAATGGCCATTATGGGACATCTTTGGTAGAAATTCAGTTTTATCATCAAAAACTGAGTCACTGCTTTATGTCTAGGTCCTCATTAAGACACTACTCTAGCTTGAGGTTACTCTTGTAAAGTTAAATAGTGAACTCATCAGTGAAAATGTGAATGTTAGAAAAAAGGGAGAATGATCAGATAGAAATAATACAATTGAATTTTCTGGCAGGACTAAAGCAAACTCTTGTGGTTAAATAATCTCAACATCTCTGAGGGAGTAGTAGACAAGAAATCCATTTTGAATTTCAATAAGAGTGGGAAGCTAAAAATGACACTCATTATTTTCAATAATTTACGTAACTCATGATTTTTCTGGAGTACCCATAATTAGTTTTCATACACAAGTATGGGTACTCCAGAAAAATCATGAGTTACATAAATTATTTAAGATGTCACAAGGTAAAAACAAAAAAATAATATGAAAAATTCTTCCAAAATATAAAGCAACTAAATTAAGTGGCATAAGAAAAGAGAAAATTGTGGAAATGATTTATCTATAGCTTTAAAGTTTACTTCATGGTTTATCATATTTCTTAAAGCATGGTGGTTGAAAGGATTGGCAAAGGGTAAGTGGAGAGAGGAGTCAACACTACATGGTACATTTGATGAAAGAAAAAAATCATTTTTTTTTACAAGCTCACAAAGGAAGCTTTGAGGCCATAATTTGAAGAATTTGTTGCTATCTTATATAGATAAGGAAACATATAATTGGAAAGAGACAAAACTGTTGGTACATTTGAAGAGGGTACTACAAATATAGAGGTAATATACCACAATATCCCTGATGTAGAATGAGATCTAGACACTTTTCTCAAGAAAAACAGTCTCAAATCATATGTTTCAGTGGCTCTCCCATTTATAACACCTACAACTATTATGATATAGAATTTCATGAAGAAATAAAGCAGGCTAAAAATGAGGGTCGATAATTATGGTGAATGGCCCTATCCTGGACATCGTTTGGTATAAATTCAGTTTGATCATTGAAAAATGAGTCACTGCCTTATGTCTAGGTCCACATTAAGACATCACTCCAGCTTGAGGTTACTCTTGTAAATTTAAATAGTGAAATTAGTAGTGAAAAAGTGAATGTTAGAAAAAAGGGAGAATGGTCAGATAGAAACAATATAGTTGAATTTTCTGGCAGGATTGAAGCAAACTCTTGTGGTTAAATCGTCTCAGAATCTCTAAGGGGGTAGTAGACAAGAAATCCATTTTGAATTTCAATAAGAGTGGGGAGTTAAACAATGAAGCCAATAGTGAGGGACTGACATATGATGGTGAGGCTAATGATATTCATTCCAGCACTATGTTTTCATGGGGAGACAAAATTTATGAGGATGAGTTTCTTCCTATGGAAAAGGCTCAACCTTATCCTAAAACACTTGAATTAAATTTCAGGAAGCAGAACCAGTATAATATGCTCCCAAATAGTTGTAAGGGAAGCATTTTAGTTTTGGAGAGATATTCATGGGTTGTAAGTATTTATGATGGAAATTTGAAAAAATGTGCACTCAAAATTTATCTCAGTTTTGAAGTATGATGGAATTTGTGCTCGGTTACACACCCATCAATGTGGGGTGTGACAAATATCTCTGGACCCTGTTCATTCATAGGGAATTGAGGATGTCCTTTAATTGAGGATTCCAACACTTTGTTTTCATGCAGATACCAAAGTTATGAGGGTGAGTTTCTTCCTATGACAAATTCTTGAACTTATCCTACAACACTTGAATTAAATTTGAGGTAGCAAAACCAATATTGTATGCTCCCAGATAGTTTTGATGTAGGAGCATCGACCCACCCTTAGTCAAAATTGAAATTCAAAGCTGCTGGAAGGAGAGACATGGACAAAGATATGAAAAAGGGTGCTAATTTCCATGAAATTTGGCTAAAATGATAAATTTGTTCCCTCAAAAGTGAAATCGATGGCATCTAGAAGATACATTTTGTTTCAAAATATGCCATGTAATTAAAATAGAGTGATTCTAGGGACTATTTAAGCGATTTTTGGGAGGAAATCATGGATCCTAGATGATCCACTATTTTGTAATATCTTTTAAATGTGAAGTTTGTGTTTGTGTGAGGGGGGCCTACAGAATGTAAAAACATGGCCAGGTCGATAGAGGACTCTTGGTGTAATTTGAGCTTGAATAAATAATAGAATCCATGTATTTTTATGTATCCATGAATGTATAGTTCATGTGTTATCTGTGTGTTTTTGTATGTAATATTATAGCTTGAAGGAATTCAGGCTTAAACATATATTCTATGTGAAATATCAACGATAATTAGAGATTTGGAAATCAATTATATTTGTAATGGTTTCTTGTGTGTTTTGTTCCAACTAAAATCATAATCGTTGATGCCAAATCATGGATGTTGAAATCGTTGGATCGGTTGGTCAATATCTCAAGTGAGAGACAAGAGGAATCGTTTCTTTGGAAAGAGGTTTCATTGCTACGTGTAAGTAAAATTACAGAGGTTGAACACATTTCTTGTTGGATGTTGGAACATTGCATTGATAAATTTATGTAATCCTTCACTTGAGAACTTGATTCTAGATCTGAAATCGATTAGATAATCAATGTGATGATGGGTCATTTCAATATCCTTGTTTGAGTTAGTAGCACGCTTTGAATTCATGACTGTCTGCATATTGGATTGTTGAACCTATCAATGTTTAGTCGAGATAAGTAGATAATTAAAGGGTGGGCCCATAACCCACATGTTTTCTGAATGTAAACCTTCATAGAATTAAATTTTACAGACTAGGGTTAGCTCCATCATCAAGTTTCAAGGGAAGCATTTTAGTTTTGGAGAGATATTCATGGGATGGAAGTCTTTGTGATGGCCATTTGCAAAAATCTACACTCAGAAGTTATCTTATTTTTGAAGTATTATGCAATTTGTGTTGGGTGTCACACCCATCAAATGGGGTGTGAAAAATATCTCTGGACATTGTTCGTGCACAAGGAATTCAAGATGTAATTGAATTGAGGACTATAGCACTATGTGCACTCAGAATTTATCTCATTTTTCAAGTGTGATGGAATTTGTGTTTTGTTTCACACCCATCAATGTGGGGTGTGACAAAGATCTTTGGACCTTTTTTGTGTACATGGAATTGAGGATGTCCTTGAATTGATAATTCCAGCAAAAATGTGCACTCAGAAGTTATCTTGGTTTTTAAGTATGATGGAATTTGTGTTGGGTTGCACTCTAATCAATGTGGGGTGTGACAAAGATCTCTGGACCCTGTTCGTGCACAAGGAATTCAGGATGCCCTTGAATTAAGGATTGCAGCACTATGTTTTCATGTAGAGACAAAAGTTATGAGGATGATTTTCTTCTTATGAAAAAGGTTTGACCTTATCCTACAACACTTGAATTAAATTTGAGGCAGTAGAACCAACATTTTATGCTCCCAGATAGTTTCAAGGGAACCAAATCATTTTTGGATAGATATTCATGGGCTAGAAGTTCTTATGATGGCCATTTTAAAAAATGTGCACTCAAAAGTTATCTCAATCTTGAAATATGATGGAATTTGTGTTGGGTTGCACACCCATCAATTTGGGGTGTGACAAAGATCTTTGGACCCTGTTCGTGCATAGGGAATTGAGGATGTCCTTAAATAAATACATCGGTGTAGATTATGAACAGTGAACCTGCAACATACTGACTATGAGGATTAAGGCATGGAGGATGATGTCACTATGCAGCATCAATTTTGGATTATGTATATAATAAATGCATTGAGGAAAGTGCATAAATAAGGGGGGGAGGATGTAACATCCCCTATTCAACCCCTATGTTGTATTCACCATGTTCATGTGAAATTATTAGGTTGGTGAGTCAGGACATAATTAATTACACTGGTGAGCTGGGAGTTGCTTCTAGGGAAATATGCCCATGTGTATGTGTATTTAAGTGTTGGGGCCAATGTGTGTATGTGTTTTTTATTCTATGAAACTAGAAAGCCTGATATGGTAAATAAGTTTAATTTATGAATACTAATAAATATATAATGGCTATAAGCGGACCTATAAAAAACAGTATGTGGGGTTGATGAATTCACGACTAGTAAAGGTGTCTTAATGAAAAAGTAATGTTATATTATTATATTATAATATTAAATAAAGGAGTGATATTCTTATAAAAGGGGGGTGTTGGTTACCTAGTTAGGAAGGCAAGTGGATTATTCTGTGATTCATGGTTATGGAAACTAGTCGGTGAACCCTGTACTTGGGTTATATACTAACTAGGGATTATTGTTGGTGAGTCTCGTGCTTGGACTCTAGAATCAACAAAATCTATAGAAACCAGTTGGTGAAACCTAGAAGGTCAGCATTACAGAGGGATTGACCATCTCGAAGAAGGGTGTGCCACTTGGGTTTTGGACTAACCGACGAACAGGATTGGTTATGGCTTGGAGGGTTTCTAGAGCCCTGGAGCATCATAGTTGTTGGGTTGGAACCTTAGTTTTTATGGTATCCTGCAACCTCAATGTAATTAATGACCACAACTGAAAAATCTACATGATACAACATCATTAGAAAAAAAAATCTATAGGAATTTTGCAAAGGATAAACCCCATGCAACATCAGATAGGCAAGGTGGGGTTTATCGAGTTGCTTCTGAAACTCCATCTTTTCATGCACATTTTAAGAATATATTCCATATCCATATATTCCCTTCACGTTCACCATGTAATTTTAAAAATAAAGGTAACTATCTTACCAATATCATGAAGCTACCCTGACAGTGTGTGTAACAAAAAACATGTGCTTTTGAGGGTTCATTACAGAAACAACAACGAGAATTCTACATTTTTTTAGTATTTTGTTACATTAAAAAATTCCAATTATCACTATGTAAATGAAAATTCTACAAGTTAGAAAGAGAAAAATACATAAGAAAAAATAGACATGAATAAAAAAACTTCTTGAAATCTATAGAAGAAGAAAAAAACATGAAGAAAAAATCTACCTGGTCAAACAAATCATCCTAGAGGTACCTTCCTAGTGGCTTGTCAAAACTTACATAATACTTGATACGAAAGATATTTAAATTATATATAAAATCTATACCAATGGATTCAATCTGATCGGGTAATGTAATAAAAGAAGATACTAAATCATTCTACTATATTTGCGGAATATAAAACATAATCGCTCGCATGCAAGTAAGAGAAAGAAATAATCAATCACACAACACAAGATGTATATTGGCAAAGAAACTACTCAAAACCCCTCTATCATATATTATAAAAATTCAAAGAATCATGAAACAATACAATACTTTCTCACACCGAGAAAATCCTACACTCTCCTAACTATTTCACTTTGATCCTGCTCAAAACTAACTAGCAATTCTCAGGAAAAATTGCAAACAATTATCCAATTATCAACCTCTGCTAAGCCCATCCTTGCTCATGCAATCCCTATGGAAATAAATCCCTATTAAATAGGAAATTCAACCCTCCTTGATTGCGCAATCCATCATGGCCTTCCTGTGACTTTATAAATGAGCTCGGGGAATTTGCTAATAATATATATGATAGTTATATTCCCTTTAACCTCCGTCTCAATTGGGTCTTCCTCATAACTAACATTCATGCATCTATTAATAGTGAACCATCAGTTATCTTATTGATCACTACTTGTGAATTAATTCTAATTTAATTCATTAGACCTCTCACTATCTCATCTCTCAGTTAGAACTAGTTAAACTGATTTTAACTCAATTAATTTGAGTTAATTGATTACACTCACACCACACTAGTGCTATAACTGCAATTGAACCCCAAAAATATTAGAATCACTCTACATGCCTCATATTAGACCCTCAACTTGAATTTATTGAGCTAACTCAGTCATCATGACTTAGTTAACTGATACAAGTTGTTATTAGATGATATTACAATTTATTGTCCAATTTGTTTAAGGGAAAAATAAATTATATACACACATTTCACACCAATGTGTAACTGAATTTCTCACCAATGTGTGACTGAAATTCCACACCAGTGTAGTGTGCATTTTTTTTTTTCCTTTCTGGTTGCCAATTTCACGATTTCTTATTGCAAATTTCAACACTCCCTCTCAAAAATAAAGGAATTCAATCTATCTCGATCTGGTACCTTTGGAATGTTTTACATGAAAAAATTCTCTAGTGTTGTTTGCACCTGAAACTCCTGAAAGTGAATAGCCTCCTAACAACTGAATCAGTATAATGCATTTGTCATCAGAGTCTTCTGACTATTTCTAGCTATTACACCTGTCTATTGGACTCTCTGCACTTCTACTGACATCTGCATCCATGCCCTCTGCACTACTTCCAACTATGATATGCGATCCAATATCCAACATTTGTCACTCTGAATTCTATCTTCCTGACATCTCACTGCATCAATCCAACCCATCCTTCTTGCTACTGCGTACTGTGGGCTCTTCGTAGCCAAGCTCAATCCATGAGACACACAATCTCAATGGACCTTGCCAAAATTTCTTCTTGGGATTATATATGCACATCTCCCCACCTCACACCTAGAAGTATAACTACATGTATTCCATCTATCTTTCTGGCTCGAAATTTCCCCCTCCTGGAGGTCTATGCTTGAGTGGACTCTTCCACTTGGTCTCCTCTTTACTTATCAAATTGTGGCTTCTCCACAACCTTCTAAGACTGATTTTGAGGCTACATTTTGAGAGATAATTTCTCCCTCTCAACCACCAAGTCACTAACTGCTTCTTTTCTCCTCAAATATTTTCATGCATCCTCAACCTTGAGAGCATATAGGTTCTTAACTCTTACACCGATATGTTTCACCCTTCCCATGGCTATGTGTTTAAGGATACATTTTCCTTTTCTAAACATCACATGATAACTACGATCTTCTAATACCGCTACGGAGACAAGATTATTCCTTAGGCCTGGAACATACAAACATTTTCTATCTGAGGGGGGAACCAGACTCCCTCTGAAAGGTAATTGTACCTATGTTTGTTGTGCTACACCTCCCGTCATATCTAAACTCTATGTTCTGTTGGAGGTCCTTCTCCTCCAAGTCACCGAAGAGATATCTATTCCATGTCATATGGAATGAGGCACCGCTTTCTAGATACCACATGCATCCCATTACAGTGTTGGCCATGCATGTAATGAAAGTAAAATCAAGCTCAAACTGTGAAGCCAATTCTTCACCCACTGCAAGTGCAGGCTCCTTCTTGCTTACCTTCTTTTGTGGATAATTCGAAGCATAGTGCCCATGCTCGTGACAGTGAAAACATCTGACCTTGGACAAGTCTCTCTTGCCCTCTTCGCCTTGGGAATTATTTCCATTGGATTTCTTTCCTTTTCTGACCAATGCACAATATTCTTCTTTGTTGGTGTTGGAGGTCCCGTCTCTGGTGCTCCACCTTATCTCTTCTATTACCAAGTCGGACCACAAACGATCCTAGTCTAGTAACTTCTCCCTCCCATTCACAGAGTCCTGGAAACTATGTCAGCTCTTGGGAAGGCCTAGAAGTGCTAGTTGTTGGGCCATGAATACGACCACTTTTTAACACTTATTTCATCCATTTTTACTCTTCTTTATCATGTCATTTATTATAATTTATCATATAAATCCATTTTATAATAATTTATGCTCTTATGGATGAATATTATTCCTTCTCCTTTATTTTTCATAAATGGATGATTATTATGCATAATTTTATCAATGATGGTTTATTAATATATTTTGTACCAACACTCACCATTTTAGCCTCCAAGATATTTGCCAGATTGCAGATTTGATCTCCAAATCATCATCAAATATTCCAACTCAGAAATTCGCTACAATAAGAAGTGAAATTTTTTGGGTTGAGATTCTGGGAAAATGAAGAAGAATCTGAAAAATCCAGAACATGGGTTTTGTCCAGAACGGACCAAATTAACTTTATTATAAGAACAGTTTGCCCAAATTCGGCCTGTATTGAGAGAAACACAAGGTTCTTTGAGCATGATTTTCTTAGATTTACTATTGCGGCCGTCTTCCAAATTATCTCAGCTGCAAATCCAAATTCGACTTGGTTTTGTTGAAATATTGATGGAAATATATTTTCTGGTTGATCAAGTTGTTGGGAACAATCCAATATTGTTATGAGAGATCATATTTGCTATTTAATTTCTCCTCTTTTTTATTATAAAAGGAGAGCATGTATTATGTATTGGAGAACAATGGATGATTATTGAATTCCTTTTGTAACATTGTAATTCCTTGACTCTCGTGATCAAAGAGCAATTGATGTGAAAGCTATTCATGTTTGATCAATACAAAGACGCGTTCTCGTTCCATTTCTCAAGCTCTGAAGTAAAACCCAGCGGCTTGTCATCGGTGGTTGAGGGCCCGCCCTGGTGGATTGATCGGTTGTTTGTATCTCTAGCTTTTCATTATTGTTGTGAGATAGTTCATATTTTCTTTTATTACAGTTTGCAAGTTAATCGGTTTGTTGTTTAATTGCTTAAGGATCTTGGTGTGTTATGTCAATGAATTGCATCGTTGTTCCATTTCAACAAGGATCTTAATTCTCATATTATTAATCTTGTTATTGTTTACTAAAGCTTTTTTTTTCAATATTTAACTCCATTTTCTTGTTGTTTATGTCGATTATTGTTTAACAACGTTTGCTGTGGGCATGGTGTTTAATAGAATTGTTGTTTTAAGTTATTATTTGCTATTCGATTTCAGAGTGCTTATCACTTCCAATTCATTAGCTTCATATTGTAGAAAGATTGTTTATTAACATTGATACAGTTTTTTGTTTATGCACATAGCCATTCAATTACAGATTATTGTTCATTTCTAATTATTGCTTTTAATAAGAGTTCTTCTTTGTTTACTTTCAACAGCAGTTAGTTCAATTTCGATTTCCCTTCGATTGCTTGAGAGAAGGATTGTCAACTGTAGAGAACATTGGTTATTGTTTTCTCGTTCCCAGATTGATTGTCTTGCTCCAATTTGATTTTAATTACATCAATTTCTAGAGGAATGAGCTATTGCTACTGTATCCTCGATTGATGAATAGTTAAGTTTCAGAGCATTTGAATTTATGTTATTGTAATTATATTTCTCTTCCAAGCATTTGTTTACTTTTGTATTTAGAATATTGTACTACATCTCACACAGCATTGCTCTTGGATAAATTGCCGCCTCAGACTGAGTACACTCTTGAAATAAAAAGTCGTTCTCGAATTGATAATTAATGTAGGATAAATAGGTGTTAAAAAGATACCTTTTACACCTCAACATTTTGGCGCCACTATCGGGGAGAGTGTATGCCATTTAGAAGGAGTGATGCACATTTGACATTTTTTCTGCTTGGGAAGAATTGGGTATTAAAGATAGAAGGTAAGAACCTGCGCACTGAATAAGGAACATACTAGCTCACAGCCCGCTTCACAGCAGAATTAGGTAAATTTCTTTCTTTAGGTAGGAATGAAGGCTTGTTTTTTTTTAATTAATAGAAAAGCTAAACAAGGAAAAATTCCTCCCAAACCTAAAAACCTAAGGGACCGGTGACCCTTGGGAGAACGACCTTTATTGACGAAATTCTTAAGAAAACTGAATCTCAGCCATCAGTAGGACCTAGGAAACTTATTTCTAGACAACCTACTAGTTCCCTTCAGGCCACAGAGTCACCATCTATAGCCTTTGCTGAGGTACATAGCCAAACAGAAGAGACTGAGCAAGATTCCCAAGAAATTGAGAATTCTCGCCCAATTGTTTTTACAAGAAGGGAAATTGGCTTCTCATACCCTACTATTTATCAACATGCATTTTTCAAATTTGGGTATGTACATACTAGAGGTCTTATTTTGGAAATGGCTCCACTGGGAATACTCTTATACATAAGCATATTCGATTTTCAAAGAAGAGTAGATTAGTGGGCAAAATAAAATAAATAAGGAAATAAACATATTTTTTATTATTATTTTATTTTTGTAAAAATAATTGTTTTTGTTGCAACACGCTATGGAAATCAACATCGGTGATAAATATTTTAATTTATTTATGTATGTATATGTATTATATTGAAAATAACAATTCTACAAACACTTATCACCAATATGGAAAAATTTCTTGAATATCATATTTTTTTGGTTTGTGGGCTTGATGAAATTTCTGAAAACAGAGTTGGGACAGTCGTGTTTTGGGGGATCAAAAGTGAATATTTTTAAAACATATTTCTATCCTAAGTAGCCCTTAATGTCTAATTTCCAACCCAATTTGAATCACTCAATTTGGATTTGAAACAAAAAAGTTAGAACCGAAACATTGACAGGGTGTCTAGTAAGCAGCTCAACAACAGAATTAGGACAGTCAGTTTTTGGAGGCCTAAATGACTATATTTTTAAAACTTGTTTCTATGTTAGATTCCTCTATAAATATAGTTTACAATTCAATTTGAATCACTCAATTTATATATCGTATGAGGAATTTATGACCAAAATACTGACTACCTATCATAAATCAACACTCTTGAAACTTTGTTTTCTCGGTTGTTCATTAACGTATTTGACCCATCAAATCTTCTTGTATTCAAAACATGTTTCTATTTGATATAAATAAATGAATCTAATTTAATCTCCAATTTTAATCGGTTCAATCCTCCATCAAACGAAAAATTTATGCTTGAAATATCAACTGTTGGTCTAAGCTGGAAAATCGAAAATGACTCTATTATGCAGGTTGTTCTAAGAAAATTTGACATATCATAGCATTGAATTTTTAAAAATTGTTTCTATTGCAGATAAACCTTTGAATTAGCTCTCATTTTTCTTTGGAATCACTCAAATCAGACGAAAAACAAAGAAGGTATGATTAAAACACTGTTGGTTAGTATAGTCGACCACTGCTCTCCCGTAGGTGACAAATAAAATTTGTTTTGTTTTTCCGTGGATTTGTTCTACAGAGTAACTACTTGTTAATTTTTTGCATAATTCTTGGATTAAGGGAGCCCGTACACCTCTCTTTCTTCATGATTTAATGTTTTATTACAGGTAGACACTCGTTTTTTTGCAGGTTTTATGAGAACAAAGAATGTAAATTTATGGACGAGCGATTCTTGAGAGAAATTTTAATAAAACAAGGACATTTCATCCAGTTCATTACATAAAAGATTCATAACAAGAAGAAATGAAGAATTGGTTTCCATTTCAAGATTCATGTCACTGCTGCCAATACATTTTTCAAAAAGATCATTTTTTTTTCCATTAACAGATTGATATTCCCTTAGGAAATAACATCATCGCTGTTTTAACTTAATAAAGTGTTGTTTCTTTTCTGATTTCTTTTATGTTTTTGTGTTTCAGGTGTTAATATCTTCAAATTTTAATTTCCACTCCAGTGGAAATTGAACAATAAGGACCCCACCATGAAAGTTTCAATTGCAGAGGGCAATTCTTCGGTAGCACCAATTCTGTAAAAAAAATCACTTTTTCTTGAAACCTGTACATAAATTTTCCTTTCTATTTGATTGGATTTGCTTGACAATGGATTGCACATTAGCTTTGTTTTTTCCTCTATTTTTTTCCTTTGCTGTTCCCTACAACATCTTTGCATGCTTATATCTGTTTGTTGTTCCTCTTAAGGAACAACAGTCGTTCCTCTTAAGAAACAGTGTATTTGTATGTTTATTTTTGTTGTTCCTTCCAAAAGGAACAACATTTTTGTTGATCAGTTTTATTGTTCCTTTCAAAAGGAACAACACCGCTCATTTTTGCTATTCCTTTTAAAAGGAACAACAGTTTTGTTGTTTCTTTCAAAAGGAACAACACCGACTGTTCTTGCTATTCCTTTCCAAAGGAACAACATTTTCACTGATTGTTTTTGCTGTTCATTTCCAAAGGAACAACATTTTCGCAGATTGTTTTTGATGTTCCTTTCCAAAGGAACAACACTTTTTGAGTGCATTTTTCTTATTTTTTTAAACAATATTTCTAGGAATTTTTGTGAATTTTTCATGACTCTTTGAAAGGCAAACATACAATTCATGCAAGGATATACAAATTAAAGGTTACTGGAATCAGCTAATCAAGAGAAACTGTCATTTTTAAGAAATTTTTTTGTAGTGATAAGAAAAAGGAAAGGACACAACCATCTATATCCCTTTGCTGTCTTTATTTTCACTAAAATTAATATGATCGATTATTTTTATCATGTTGGTTATTCCCCAAATCTTCACGACTCTCTTTGATTTTTATTTATTGAATAAGAATAAGGGCATACTTTATCTATTGATATGTTCAGACTTCTTCCACCATCCCTACTCTTAAGGAGTGTTGACCCATCCTTTATATATAAATAGGGAAGTGCTATATGTAAAGAAAAAGAAAAAGAAAAATCTCTATATAATTACTAACAATTCTATGATATCGCAGATGGAGGATAGGGGGTCTCATCAAGAGCCATCCTACCATGATCATAAGGGAGCAGTGAAGTGGCATTCCCATTATGGCCACCCCAGGGATATGATCCAATGGACAACTCAGAAAAATAAAAAGTCCTCGAAACAGGAGGTCTCATCACGAGTCGGCCTGCCCATCTTTCACTCCTTCCTAGTGAATGGCATTGTGATTCATCTGGTTCCCAAGCCAGCACAGTGGTCTCCATCATGACATCACACAGCACTTCCCTAGGCATAAATAAAGGATAATGGTTCCAAGGGTGAGAAAGCAACTTTGTCAAGGTTATAGACACCTATGGGCAACAGAGCTCTGTTGATTGTATTGGAATCATATTTTTCACAAATCAATAGTAATGATAAACGATTTTCTTATATCTTTATCTAATATCAAATGAGAGTATGCTCCTAAACCCTTGGTTCGAAACCTCTTATGCATGAAATTTATTTATAAATTGATCATAATGGTTTATGTGGATAATGACCGCATAAGTATTTCTTTCATTAGCTGTCATTTTCTCTTATTTTCGAATCATTACATAAACATTTCCATATCTACTCACGATTTCAAAATATGCATTGATTTCAGTAATGTGATAATTTGTTGATCATATCATAAGTATGTATGCCTTTCCATGCTGTACAATTGTTGTATGTGATGTATTGCTCTTCTATTTTGCTGATTTGCCACAATATTCATATTACATTTCTACCGAAGTTTTTTTGATTGAAATTTTGGCATACATCTTATTTGTTGCTCTTCAAAATAACACTGTGGATTCAAGAAAATTGCATGCAGAATCGTGATTTGTTTACAGGAGAACAACAAGTATAGGGGGAAATTCTATTCGCAGCACGGCCACACTATTGCAACTAACAACAAAGACTCGCACAGCTCGCGAACACGCACAATTCTTTAGACATGATGTGCTTGCATGGCTTCCACCTTTTGCATCACTTTTAGTATCCGCTCAGCCTACATCAGCTTCAACAAATCCCAGTCCCTACATGTCATTCCACATTTTTTTTTCAGAGGTAACACTTGAGGTAAAATAGCATAATTTTCTGATTTATTATGAATTTAGGAGAATTTCATGAAAATCCATTGAGCATTATTTGTCATCATTCATTCCACATCTTTACCACTTACCATTTTTCAGAGACATATCATCTTTCAGTTTGGGGGAGTGTTGCTTTCCTTCATTTCTTTCTTATGACCATGTCACTGATATTATTTATCATCCATTGATATTCTTATTCATTCTCAACAGCTCCCTTATTTCTGTTTTTTTTTCTAGAGTTGCATGAGGACATGCTAATTCTTCAGTTTGGGGGAGGAATTTCTACACATGATGGATTTTTTCTACTTTCTTTCTCGTTTAAGGCATACAATTTCATTTTTATACAGTGCAGAAATTGATTTGCATATATCTTTAAAACTATGAATTGAATTCTTGTGATTTCTGGATAACAAAGAGGTATCACTAAAATACACAAACCCAGATAATTTCACGCTAAATTAGTTCATAAAATTTCGAAAATTATGCACTATCACCTACAACCATTTTGTTTATATCTCATGATCCATGCATCAAAACGATCTGATTTTTGAGAAAATGATTAATGAAGGTTGTTGTTACTTATGTCACATTTTTCTGCAACTTCATATACATATAGTTGAACGTCAACTGTAAAAATTGTTATGCCTCTATTGCTAAAATTGAATATTCATTATTTGAGGAAACATGCATTTGTTCCATCCATTTCATGAGTTGGGATGAACAATTTTCTTTGCTTGGTTAACACATGGGTTCTGTCTTTGGGTTGCATGAGGACATGTAATATATTCAGTTTGGGGGTATGTTGGGCCGTGAATACGACCACTTTTTAATACTTATTTTATCCATTTTTACTCTTCTTTATCATGTCATTTATTATAATTTATCATATAGATCCATTTTATAATAATTTATGCTTTTATGGATGAATATTATTTCTTTTCCTTTATTTTTAATAAATGGATGATTATTATGCATAATTTTATCAATGATGGTTTATTAATATATTTTGTACCAACACTCACCATTTTAGCCTCCAAGATATTTTCCAGATTGCAGATTTGATCTCCAAATCATCATCAAATATTCCAACTCAGAAATTCACTGCAATAAGAAGTGACAGTTTTGCGCTTGAGATTCTGGGCAAATGAAGAAGAATTTGGAAAATTTGAAACATGGGTTTTGTCCAGAACGAACCAAATTAACTTTATTCGAAGAACAGTTTGCCCAAATTCGGCCTTTGTTGAGAGAAACACAAGGTTCTTTGAGCACGATTTTCTTAGATTTACTCTTGCGGCTATCCTCCAAATTATCTTAGCTGCAAATCCAAATTTGACTTGGTTTTGTTGAAATATTGATGGAAATATATTTTCTAGTTGATCAAGTTGTTGGGAACAATCCAATATTGTTATGAGAGATCATATTTTCTATTTAATTTCTCCTCTTTTTTATTATAAAAGGAGAGCATGTATTATGTATTGGAGAACAATGGATGATTATTGAATTCCTTTGTAACACTGTAATTCCTTGACTCTCGTGATCAAATAGCAACTGATGTGAAAGCTATTCATGTTTGATTAATACAAAGACGCGTTCTTGTTCCAATTCTCAAGCTCTGAATTAAAACCCAGCGGCGTTTCACCAGTGGTTGAGGGCCCGGCCCTGGTGGATTGATCGGTTGTTTGTATCTCTATCTTTTCATTATTGTTGTGATATAGTTCATATTTGCTTTTATTACAGTTTGCAAGTTAATCAGTTTGTTGTTTAATTGCTTATGGATCTTGGTGTGTTACATTAATGAATTGCATCATTGTTCCATTTCAACAAGGATCTTAATTCCCGTATTATTCATCTTGTTATTGTTTACTAAATCTTTGTTGTTCAATATTTAACTCCATTTTCTTGTTGTTTATGTCGATTAATGTTTAACAACGTTTGCTGTGGGCTTGGTGTTTAATAGAATTGTTGTTTTAAGTTAATATTTTTTGTTCGATTTCAGAGTGCTGATCACTTCCGATTCATTAGCTTCAGATTGCAGAAAGATTGTTTATTTACATTGTTATATTTTGTTGTTTATGCACATAGCCATTCAATTACAGATTACTATTCATTTCTAATTCTTGCTTTTAATAAGAGTTCTTCTTTGTTTAATTTCAACAGCAGTTAGTTCAATTTCGATTTCCCTTTGATTGCTTGAGAGAAGGACTGTCAACTGTAGAGAACATTGGTTATTGCTTCCTTGTTCCCAGATTGATTGTCTTGTTCCAATTTGATTTTAATTGCATCAATTTCTAGAGGAATGAGTTATTTCTACTGTATCCTCGATTGATGAATATTTAAGTTTCAGATCATTTGAATTTATGTTATTGTAATTAGATTTCTCTTCCAAGCATTTGTTTACTTTTGTATTTAGAATACTGTACTACATCTCACACAACATTGCTCTTGGATAAATTGCCGCCTCAGACTGAGTACACTCTTGAAATAAAAATTCGTTCCTGGATTGATAATTAATGTAGGATAAATAGGTGTTAAAAAGATACATTTTATACCTCAACACTAGGCTCACCAATTCATCATCAACTACGGTCACACCAACACTTCCAAGCTCATCTCGAAATTGAGTGAACTTCGCCAAGTATGTTGGTATTGTCTCACCTTCCTCCTTCTTGATATTTCTGAGCTTGTCCTTCAGCGCCAACTTCCTTTGATCATTTTTGTTCTAATAAATATCTTTCAAGGCCTTCCATATAGCATATGGAGTCACCTTCCCAAAGATACTCGAGGCAATATGATCTCGAACTCCCTATAACAAGATCCTTCTCGCCTTTGCTACCTTATGCTTCCATGCTTCATGTTGCAAAACATTTGCCTAATTAGGTTGATGAATATTAGTTTCAATGAACTCCTTCATCCTATCATCCTCCAATACTACCTCCATCTTGTCCTTCCATGAAATATAGTTTTAATTTTCCTCAAATCCATATTTGAGTCTCAAGCCAGTGAAAGAAATCTTGGTTAGTTGCTAGCTCCAAAGAATGAATCTGCAAATTTAAATATTGTTCAACACAAACTTAATTTCTTCTCTTATATTGTG
Source organism: Pinus albicaulis (assembly GCA_034641835.2). Classification (NCBI taxonomy): domain Eukaryota; kingdom Viridiplantae; phylum Streptophyta; class Pinopsida; order Pinales; family Pinaceae; genus Pinus; species Pinus albicaulis. Next base: position 863,087,398 of record CM076584.1, on the reverse strand, counting down.
ATTCATAGCACTCTGATACCATGTTGAAATTATATAGAAACTCTATACCAATGGATTCAATCCAGTCATGTAATGTACTAAAACAAGATACTGAATCCTTCTACTATATTTGTGGAATATAAAACACAATCTCTCAATCACATGCAAGTAGGAGAAAGAAATATTCAACCACATAACAGAATATGTATCTAGGGAAAGAAACTACTCAAAACCCCTCTATCATGTATTTTACAAAGTCAAAGAATCATGAAACAATACAATTCTTTCTCACACTGAGAAAATCCTGCACTCTCCTAACTGTTTCACTTTGATCCTGCTCAAAACTGACTAGCAATTCTCAGGAAAAATTGACAAAAACTTAGCCAATTCTCAGTATTTGCTAATCCCAGCCTTTCTCATGCAATCCCTATGGAAATAAATCCGTATTAAACAGGAAATTCGACCCTCCTTGATTTCACAATCCATCATGGCCTTCCTGTGAATCTATTATTGTGGCTAGGCAATTCGCTAATAATATAATTGATAGTTATATTCCCTTTAACCTTTGTCTCAAATGGGTCTTCCTAAGAATTGACATGCATGCAAATATTAATATCGAAACATCAGTTATATGATTTATCACTACTTGTGAATTAATTCTAATTTAATTCACTAGACCTCTCACTAGCTCATCACTCAATTAGAACTAGTTAAATTGATTTTAGCTCAATTAATTTGAGTTAACTGATTACACTCATGCCACACTAGTGCTACAACTACAACTAGACCCCAAAAATATTAAAATCACTCTACATGCCTTATCTTAGACCCTCAACTCGAACTTCTTGAGCTATCTCAATCATCATGACTTAGTTAACTGATACAATTTTTTATGAGATGAAATTACAATTTATTGTCTAATTTATTTAAGGGAAAAATTAATTAGACACACACATTTCACACCAATATGTCACTGAATTTCTCACCAATGTGTGACTAAATTCCACACCAGTGTGTGCTAAATTTTTTTTGTCCTTTCTGGTTGCCAATTTCACTATTTCTTGTTGCAAATTTCTACAAAAGAGTTGTGAATGCCCACAGACTATACCCTTCAACACATAGTGACTCGATAAAAAAACCAATATATTTTGATGATCATAACGAGAAGGTGAAAAGTCTTCTTTAGAGAAAACGTGTTCTTGGTTTTTGTACCCTAAAATTTGCTCATCCAAAAAAACCTTGGACTTCATTTCCTTTTCTGCTATTCCTTGATTCTCGCATGCCACCTTCCCAGATGATTCCTTTATTGTTATTTGATAATTAAGATTAACCATGGATGAAATAGAAACAATGAAACCATTTTACAAATGTGAATATTTTGATTCCTTATCTTGAAGTTCCAAATATGACGTGACTACCCCATATGAACATGGACCCACAGGAGATATAATGTCATTTGAATATGCCTTTATTGAAGCTGAAAATCTAGATGAATAACCTGAAGGAGTAGTTGGAAACGAAGGTCTCTGTTCTGATGGATATGTATCCCACTGTACCCCTGTAACTTGAGCACATGTATCTCCTATGGAATAATTCTTAAAAACAATTTATGTTTAAACAAGACTGGTTCCATCAGGTCTAGTTTTACTATTAACATGTGACATAGGTGGCCCATCCCTCCACTAGTAAGCGGTGGTTTGGACTCTCATTTAATGTTCTTACAAAGTTATGCAATTCACTGAAATAGATTAAAAGACATGTTAAAATGAAAAAAAAATCTCCAAAGGAGCATAGAATATCACAATATTGTCTACAGAAACACACAATATATGCACTTATCCCCTGTATGACAATATATTAATAGATTTAAAAACACAGAAAAAAAAAGAGCTTTGACCCCTAGAGAGCATATGTTATTATAATACTCTATAGAAAGCTTCAATATAAGCATCTATATCATAAAAATATATATAATTATGATAGGAAATGAGAATATTTGATACTTACAATGAATTTGGCATCTCCAACGTGGACCAATACCTTTATATAAATTGCATTCATTGAGGAAACACAATCAAATTTCATGAGTACTACATGAAATTTTATTCAAAATAGATAAACAAATATGTAATTAAGGTGGAAAAACTCACCCAAGAACTCCTCCTGATCTCACAAAATTTGGAAGCCCATCATATAAATCCTCTAGCAGAGATAGGTTGTGGTTGTACTCTAACATTTATAGCCTCAAAAGGACAAAGGGAAATATCAACAATAAATTCTGCAGATGCACATTCTGTTAATTATATCAATGTCTTGTATTTGGCAGTATACTCAAGCCTTGCAATGTCTGAGTAGTACTTCTTAAAGAAATCATAAAACCAAAACTTGCAAGCACCATGAACACTATATCCAAGAAGAGTTGGCATCCAACGTTTGAATAAACCCTTTGTTCCTTGTTCTAAGGACAAAGGGAAATATCAACAATAAATTCTACAGATGCACATTCTATTAAGTATATCAATTTCTTGTATTTGGCAGTATACTCATGCCTTGCAATGTCTGAGTAGTACTTCTTATAGAACTCATAAAACCCAAACTTGCAAGCACCATGAGCACTATATCCAAGAAGAGTTAGCACCCAACATTTGAATAAACACTTTGTTCCTTGTTCTTTAAGCAAAACACCAAAACCAGTGGAGATGCTCTTGTACTTCATAGGGCTAATCTAAAAGTAATAAAAAAAAACCCAAAAGTGATGTCAAAAACTTAATTAGGAAAGGATAAAACATTGAAGTCAGTAAAAGAACTTACAAGATTAGAAATAATATCTCTAGATTCCGAGAAAAATTATTTCAGTCAAAAATATTTCTGTAATCATATCAAACCTTTAAATAAAGCTAATAATAAGGTTCATCTTTTGGAGGACACAGAAAATTCAAAGTCTCACTTGCATTAATTTTTTTATCACGAAAAATATCTAGTTGTCAGAAAAATATGCCAAAATGACATGTAGGCTATTTTATTTTCTAATATAGATCTTATTGTGTTCAAGAATAATGTATTAATGCAAGGCTTGATAAGCATCCATGCCATCCAAGTCCTCATTTACAGCCAATAAGATCCATGATCCAAATGGGGATCCTCTGTTTCAGAAGAGTTTTTGAAAAATTAGAATGCCTATTTTCCCAACAAGTATATCATTTGTTTGTTCATTGGTTCTTGAGTTAAGATATTTTAAACTTTTAGAGATCCTATTTCCCCACATAAAATAAGTTGCATAATGAGAACCTTGTCAGACATTAATGGGAACACAAAAATGGAAACTTCTTCAATTGTTAAGAAAAACATGCATTTAGACATCGGGAATTTTAAGCAAATATAGAACTCGTTGAAGAAAATTTTAGACTTTAATATATCCCCCATTTGAAAATCATATTTCAAGCATGTATAGATTCTAGAACTAGTTGTAGAAAAAAATTATCACTATGACATTAGTAGATTCCAAAATTAATAGGTGCAATTTAATGTATACAAATGTAGAATGTAGGTATATTTTTGTAGTTAAAAACTTGATTTAACAAAATTAAAATCCCACAATGTTTTCCCCCCATGGGCCTATTAGGACTGGAAAGGTACCAACAATCATACTTTCACTTGAGTGCTTGGGAGTGGGACGATATTCTTGAAAATATTTTTTCAATTAGGTCTAGCTTGGGTGGTTAAAAGGAGAAATTTTTTATACCTCCCACCCCCGACCCACTTCCAAAATCCAAGTTCAATCTACAAGTAATTTCAGTCTTTTAATTTATTGAAAATGCGATGAGATATTTCCTCACCTTTATTAGCAAAATGGGTTAGCCCAACCAATTTTCACCATTGTTGTTGGGAATTTGGCTAGTTCTTTACCAACAGTTGTCCAATTTAAATAACACTAGGTTAGGTGCATTGCTCTAGGTCAACATATTTACTAGGGACACTATCCACAAATGTGGGCAAGCATCCCTCGAGTTTCCATACAAGGTTTTCCTCAAGGGGGGGAATATATTTTTGTAGTTATCAAGATGTTCAAAATTCTTAATGGAACCAGACAAACAAGTGCTGGGAAACATCCTTGGGTTTCCATGCAATATTTTCCTTGGGGGAAAAATAAATTTGTGTAGCTATTAAGATTTTCAAAAGGCTTTTGGAACCAACCAAATAAAATCCTTGCCTAATAGTTTCTAAGGGGTATTAAATGGATTTTAATGACCAATAAGAGATTGAAAATTATTTTAGCCATTGTTTGGTCAAATAAATGGACTAGACAGGTTCTTCCAAGTCACTAGTCAAGTTTCACTGGTGGGCCAAAATGTGTTTGGAGTCGAATTCATCCCACATAATTCCATCTTGTCATGGTTGAATATTATCTTTAACTCAAACATTTGGAAATGGTTACATGTAGTGGCTCTTCTTTTTTGGAGCCACTAGAATTACTTTAACAATGAAATTATATTTTCAAACGAAAAATCTACCCTTAATTCCTGACGAAGAACCTAACAAATATATAGTCTAAGATATGTGGGTTAGAAATTTTATTAGATATCTTTAAATGGGAACCCGAGACAAGAATACACTGTCAAATCTCCTCCAAGATTTTATAAAATTGGTATACTACTAAAGTAGATACATTTATCCACAAAAATCAACACTAAATCAGGGCCAGCATTGCTCAAAATCAGTGTTTTTTGCTACATTTCCAAATTCTTCATATGCTAATAAATGCTTAATTATAAGAGTGAGGTAGATCAAGGGGAGGGTTGGATGGTGTCATTAAATAGAGTATGCCTAGGGTTTAGGGTTTAGACCCATTCTTGGTGGACAACTTTGCACATAGGTCGAGGTTTTACACAACCAACAAGTTCAGAGAGCTGGTTGAGGATGTTTTCTTGGCAAAAATAGAATTTATTTTTTAAACTAGTGGGTTCAAACTTAACTGATCATCTCTGATATTCATGATAATGGTAAATACTTTCTTGCAATAATAATTACATTGATGAAATCATTAATTAGCAAGGGGATATTATAATTTTCTCTCTCTCTCTCTCTCTCTCTCCCGAGATAAGTAAGGCTCATGTCCAACATATCCACCTTAGTACCAAACTCCATAGAATCCATATATTTTCTATGCAAACTCATTTTGGTTGTGATTTTTGCAACTAGATCAAATTTAGACTATGTCAACTCTACAAGGAAAAACCAGGTTGATGCAAAATTAAATCCTTCCATACATTACCTTCTCCATATAAAAGTGATCCCTTTGATAAAAATAGTGTTTTATATTTCATTGTCATGTTGTTTTAAAATCCATAAATATCCTGTAATTGTTTTTTTCTAGCTAAAATGATGAAGAATTAAGTTTTATTCTTCTAAGGTGGTGCATACCTACAGCACTCAATGAACTCTACAACTATAAAAAACATGTTTCACTATTTCCTCTGTTTGAAATGTAAGATAACCCCTAAAATTTTCATGTTCTAGCTAAGTTGACCAAGTTTTAAGTTTTCTTATTCTAAAATTGTCCATACCTATAGAACTCAACAAACTCTACAATTGTAAAAGGCATTTTTCTCTATTTCCTCTTTTTGAAATGTAAGCAAACCATTGGTTAACCATTTTATGAATTTTATTGCCAACAAGGGACTAATTGTTTACCAACTGGACTAAAGCTTGGGACTTGAAAGATGTTCTGACTTCAATATGGTTTGACATTGTTTTATCCATCTATCATCCTTATCCTAAATTCTCTGATTCTGGCTAAGATTTCCTACAATCTAGGAGGTAACTCATATCCCTTAATGATTTTTTTGGTTTCATATCAAAGAAGTGCTTGTCATATACTTTCTTCAATCCTTATGAATAGGTTTACTCACCTCTAGTTGTATATTAAAGATACCACATTTTAGAACAATAAATTACAAAACTCCAATACAATAGTGTTTCCATAGATTTAAGGCACTGGGAATGATTTTCAAGTTCTCTTTTCAACTGAGAACCCTTATTCCTATTTCGTAGTCTCATTAAGTCGTAACCCATTCCTAGAGAACTTTTTTGGTAGAAGTATGAAGATATCATAAATATATTTGAAGTGGGGGAAATGTCTAAATATGACTCACAACCAACTCCCAAAACATTCTTTGCCCTTCAAAGTTCCAGGACTACTTCTTTGAAACAATATGTTGAGCATACCAAATTCCTGCAAATATTAGAAATTATGGAAATATAAAGGAACTATCTTATCTAAAATATCAAAAACTGTAATGATACTGGTTGCATGTACATATCTCTCTAAATGGTGTCTAATTGAAGTTGTCAAGGAGCCTTTCCATTCACTTCCATTTTCATACATTCACTGTTGTTGAAACTGCTATATATATTCTAATTGACCTTGAAGTGAGGGGAAGGTCCAAATAGATATTGCAACTAAATCCCAGCTATGTATTGGACACACAACTTTAAAGTTCTAATACATCTACCTTGAAACAATCTACTAAGCATTCTAGTTTCTTGCAAGTATTAGCAATCCTAAAAATTTAAAGATATTTGCGGTATTAGAACCAAAAGGTCACCCGATTCTAGCTAAAGTGATAGGAATATCTAAAGGATACTTTAACGAAAACTTGCCATTGATCTTCTTTTTTCACTACTCTTACCATATTTTTTCTACTGAAACTACACTTTTTTTCCAAATATATATCAGGCCAAAGTTTTCCATTCTCCTTCACAAGGGGTTAAAACGTTCAAGTTACCAGGATAAATCCTCTCCTCTTTCTTACTATAGAGGAATATCCTTGGAATCATTTAAAATATTTTGTAACCTGTTGAATAGGAATATAAATGAGGAATAAAGGACATGGCCAGTTTCTAGAATTATTTCTAGTGAGTTTTATTTCAAAGGGGAGATCACGATGTTTCATTTTTTGGAAATTTTCTTTGAATTTTAGGAATCACATCCATTATTACAAAACCACTATTTCAGAAGGGATCCCTAGTTACCTGATAATATATCTCAATTGGATAGTCCTCCATACTATTTGGAGCCAAGATGGGTAGTTTTTCTGTCTAATTTAGATTGCATTTCATGGAGTAGAGATGTCGGTATATTGTATAGGAGTTGGCAAAGAGTTGAATTAATTCGATATGCTTTTCTTTTAGTTTTTTTTATTGTATACCAAGCGTATCAATCTATTTTGATGATTTTATCACATTTTGATAATTTCATATTCTTTTTGGTTGAGATATGTACAACTGAAGAAATTGTTTATTGCATCCATAATCTTATCTGAAGCTGATGCTAGATTCAACTCAAACCAAATATTAGTTAAGGGTGTTGGTTATTCTAAAGAGGTCTTCGTGAGATAGGAGAAACCACCTGTTAACGTTTTATGTTTCAATTTTAATTTATATTGCCAAACTCATTTACATGATGTTACTGAAATTGTTTCATAATTTTGGGAATCTAACTTAAGGTGTTTCTCACGCCTTGATTCTTGAAATACATTGTGCAACATTATAAGATGCATAATTATATTTCCTTCGTAAGTTGAATCTTTTCTGACAATTTACAGAGATAAAGTTTCGTTGTTTCAATTTCACTGGAAAAAAATGTTTGGGCGGGGATTGAGAATAGCACCACCATACATGACATGGAGTTACCACCGTGACATTTTATTCTATTCTCTTCCATGATTTTGAACACATTTGATTGTTTGACATAAGGCCTTTTCTTCTATTCATTTCCTATTATTTCTTGAATGTAGAACCATCTTTGTGAACACTATCAAGTGGAAGTGTATAAGCAGCTTGCATGTGCCAATTATCTATTAAATTTCAAATGGAGTTAATTTTTATATGAAATTTTAGCATTCGGCCACAGATAAAACATAACACATCAAGGCCTTCATATAAATCTATGATTTTCTCAATCCATAAATGATGATATTATAGAGAGTGGTATCTAGCTTCAAGCAGTGAGTTTTCAATTCCTTAAAAAAGTGAAGGGCATCATCTATCCTACCCTTCATACAAATGCTATCTATGAGAACATAGTAATATTTTAGATCTGTATTTATGCCCTCTGCTACCATTATGTCAAAAAAATTTCATATGTCATGCATGTTCCCTACTTGAACCTAAATCCATTCATAAGACTACTGTAATAAGCGCAATTAGGCATGCACCCATCTTTGGACATCTGCTAAAAGATATTGTTTGCCTCATACACTCTTCCTTCTTTGAAAATCCCATCAATTAAAGGACAATAAGTAAAGGGTGAGGGAGGACATCCATTTAAAATAATGTCACCATATAGACTTAAGGCCTCATCTACTCTATTAGCCCTTACAAGGCCTAAAACTAGAGTGTTGTAGGTAATTGTATCCATTTTGCATCCCCTTACAAGCATCTTCCCAATCAATCTGAAGGATTCATCCATATTGGAAAATTTTTCAAGAGAATCAAGGAATGAATTATAAGTGAAAAAATCAGTAGTTAAATTCCTCCCACTTATTAACTCATCCCACTTAATAAGAATGAATGAACAAGTCTTCTCACACTAAGAAAGTAAATCTCAGACAACACTCCATTTAACAAAATTCCCAATTTGGAAGCAATGACATGCTCCTATAATAAGCACCTCATCTCACAAAGGGATATTTTTTTGAAGTGCAATCATAATACCTTAGCATTATGCCACAAACCATGGATAGATGAAGCAAACATTGAAAACATCATTCTAGTAAGGAAACTTTGATAATAGAAACTAGCATAGTTTATGACTTATTCCACAAGGGAATTTCTCTCCAATATTTTTCCAATATTGTTACTATGGATATCCTCTAATCTCTTATGTGGTTCTACTATGCAACCTCTCCTCCCTTGGGACTTGAAGAAGCCCCATTTTTTTTTATTAGAATGTTTAGTCTGCTTCCTGTTTTGATCAATTTTGTTATCACTACCTATAGGCCCAAACCATAACCTGGTGTCTACTTTTAGGTTATTCATACAAAATTTAGGCCCTATGATAATGGTCCTTAGTGATCTAATTCTTGGTCTTTCTTACTAGAGAATCAATCAAATCTTCAATGAAATTTTATGTTCCAGAAACAACAACCTTACTTGATCTTTATTTACACAATGCATGTTTCCATTTTCAATTAACAAGTTGATGAAGGCTTCTCACACTAAGAAAGTCTAAATATTAGTCAGAACTTCATTTAAAAAATTATGAATTTGGAAGCAGTGACATGCTCATATAATAAGCACCTCACCTCACAAAGGGATATTTTTCTGAAGAGAAGTCATACTACCATAGCATTATGCTGCAAACCATGAATAGATGAAGAGAACATTGAAAAATGAATTCTGGTAAGGAAAATTTGATAGGAGAGAATTGCATAGTTTACGACTTCTTCCACAAGGGCAGTTATCTCCAATATTTTTCCAATATTGTTACTAGGGATATCATCTAATCTCTTATGTGGTTCTATTCGGCAAGCTCTCCTCCCTCGGGACTTGAAGCATCCCCTCTTTTGGTGTTTATTAGCATTTTTACGAAGTAAGGAGGATTTCTTGGGATAACTCTCCTATCTCAGTGGTAGTACACTTCCCTCTTTCCCTCCTTACACCACATTTTATTTTAAATCCATACTTTCCTTACCACTATAGTGGGACAAATATTTCAGGTCCCAACACCGATAAAAAAAATTGTATTTCTATTGTCATAAATTATAGATGTAGATTCTAATTAAATTGTTACTTATACATTTTATATTTCATATTTCAAGAGTATCCACCCTTCACAACTAGAATTATCGTAATATCCTTTTCAGTGCACTTTAAAAATTAATTGTGAGAGGAGTGACTGATAAATAACATTTAACATATTGATAAAAAATCTTGTACCTTAGGATATATTACATGCCTTTGTGTTGGGAAATTTTTGCTCAAATGTCCACGTTCCTTGAAGAGGAAACACTCTGCAAATATATTGAAGATTGGTAGGATCTTCAAAAATTAGTGGTTTTGTATTAAATGAGGTTTCTTCTAATAATAATTATTTATATGTGAAGCCATGATTTCTTCATCCATTTTAATGATATTTCACTCATCAACAATGGGAGCATACTCTTTTTGCAAAGCTTTGGGTCTAGTGCAACTAGGATTTTTTCTCCCAAGACATTGCTTAAGAGATGAGCATATTTGAGGCCTAGATCACCTTTCCACTTGGGACAACAAAATCTTTCCTAGGTGACTATGGCCCAACCCTTTTCCTTTTTCACCCCTCCTCATAAAAGGTGCACTGAATATTGTGAACAATATCAACCCCAAGAAGTTGATCATTCTCAACATATTGGGATGAATAAATTGGATCAAGAACGAGGAGACCAAGAAATTCATAAATCTCATATGGATATTTTTGGACATTGGGTTCAACGCTCCCCGTGTTTTTCGCTACATGGACTAACCTCCTCTCATGGATCCTAACTCTGGAAATTGTAGTGGAGACTAAAGCCTATGGATTTTGGTCTAACAACAATCGTGATTCCAAAAAGTGGTATCAGAGAAACAGGTCTTGAGTTATAAACTCACCCAGATCATGTTGGGGGGGAGATTTTTGGACATTGGGTTCAACACTCCTCGTGTGTTTCGCGTCATCGACTAGCCGCCTCTTGTGGATCCTAACTTTCGCGATTGTAGCGGAGACTAAATCCTGTGGTTTTTTCTCTAACGACAATCGTGATTCCAACAGATAATTCTAATGAAATTCATAAAGTGGGGATTATCAAGAAGTCATTCCCCATCCCTTAGGGCAATGCCACTAGCCAAAAAAATTTCGATCAATTGCTTCAAAAATCAGATCTGGAAATCATGGTTCTGTGACCCTTAGGGAAATGACACTAACCCAAAATCAGATCTAGAAACATTAGTTCCACAATTATTAGGGAAATTCCACTAGCAAAATTTCTCTTATATACCATATTACATGCAAAAATTTTGAGGGTATACAAGATTCTAGGCTGATACAGTGCCAGGGAAAAACTTTTAGGGAAAATTTTTCTTATCAGTACATGTTAGGCGGTATAAATGCAAGATTTACACCAACATTTAAATTGTCAATCCAGGTTGGTAGACTTAGAGGTGTAGCACAATAAATGACAGAATACGACCTCAGGGATATATCAAATAAAAATCAAGCTCTTGCAAGAAATTCAAAAGAAGCATCATTCAAGAAAAGGAATAAGACTCTTCAAAGGAAAAGTAAACACACTTCGAGAATCTACTTCTGGCTCCTCTTCTGGGTTGAGTTGACTCCTGCAGAAAGTATTCCTCAACGGTCCATGCGACAAGGGAATGTAGGTCCCATTCAAAAATAATGAAATTCATAAATGAAAAACCTCTCAAGGAATTACTGCTATGTTGCAGAGATGAAATCATGAAATTAAACTAGAAATCACAAGGAAACTTCATTTAAAGAGAATCAAGATGATAATGCATTTCTTCTCTTAGAGATAGTTATGTACTTAGCTGTCAGGAAAATATGAAATAAGAACAAATAGGATAAATACATTTCCCGTTGGTTACCCTGATTGTATTAAATACATCCCAAAAGTATTATGTATGTTGTGTGCAATATATAATTATAATGAAGAATTATGTGAGCGCTTTGTCAATAAGATTCACAACCCCTCCTTATGTTGATCCCGAAATTTTTAGAGATAAATGTTCTGCAAAGTACAGGAATCAATTTCATATAATAATTCAAAGGTAATCATGAATACATGTTAAGTTCAGTTAACCAGAATTCTTATTCAGCAGTTATTTCACCATTGCATCCTGATAATAGACTTCTTTATGCAAACATGGAATCAGGGCAAGTACCTAATCTTGTAATAAAAAGAATTAGAGATGCAGTAGTAAAGAAATCATTGTTTACTTCAGTTCGACCTTTTAAATAACCAAATTAAAAAAATTAATTTATGGAATGAAGTTAAAAGTTTAATGACTGAAAAGAAGAGCTATGAAATGAAATTGCAGAGCTATCTAAGATCACACCCACACCATGCAAACTAGAGTGTAGTAAAAAAATTCTAAGGGTTTGTGGCAATAGAATGGCTGGTAGGCCCAACCACCCAGCTCGTTGCCCTTGCAGAAGTTTAAATTATAGTCTTAAAACATTCAAAAGAAACAAAAACTCAAAATCGAATGCCAATTAAATTCATTGTAAGTCTTGTTACAAAATCATGGAACAATGTTGCGTTGGCTCCAGTGGTCCCCTCCAGGGATCATCCCACTAGGCACGCAACTCCTCTCTTCTTGCACATTAATTCAATCCTCTTTCCCTGCAAAAAAAATGTGATTTACTAGAATATCGTCCCCTCTCTCAGTGTGCAACCCTATGTTTTATAGCAGCAGTGCTGCCCCTGCTTTCTCGGATCTATGATTACAATTTTAGCACGGTTTGTTAAAAAAAATTGGACCTGGAACTAGAAAATCCGATTTGGCTAAGTTTGGAAGATAGTGCAACAATCAGTGCCAATGGAATATTTACAACTATGCTTTGTAAATGCATTAGCACACAGTTATAGTCATATATTTTTTTTCGATGTGCTGCTTCCAGAATTTTCCAACTGATGCATCCTTACCAGCTCACTGCTTGTGCCAACTTGCTAAATCGAAATCAAAATTCTTTGGCAAGGATAGCTCTCGCTATTCTCCAGAAAGTGTTGTTTGTATACCCATATCTTCAATACATTTAGGTAAACGATGATAAGTTCCTATGAGGAGAACATCAAGGGCATATGGAACATCATAAATAGGTGTGTGCTCTTGTTGTAGCCCCTCATGTGTAAAGAATAGAGATTTAGTAGCCTGAGTAAAACACATGTCATGACTTGACAAAATTCCTTCAATTTGCTGGAAGTATTGAATCAAGATGATCTGTGAGCACTATGTTGTAAGAACATGGAGTCGAATTAGTCACTGTTTGGTTTTATTAATATATTTTAGGAGCCTGATTTTATTCTCTGAATCAGATTTCTCAGGAGATTTCTTCACAATTTCGTTGAGGGAAATTTAAGATTCCCCCGTTGCACTCTTCACCATCTCTGACAAACACAAAGTTTGATGCCCCAACTTCGTCATCGTTTGTTACCCTTCCACGAGCCTCTTCATTGTCTTCTTGTTGTAATGATTTCTAGTATTGGGGTCTATCACAAAGGTATTATGAGAACAGACAATATGCTCCATATATTTCCAAGGTATTACCACTGCCGCATCCAAGCCTATTTATGCTCTTTATTAAATGTTTTCTTTAAGAAACATCCAACGTGATTGCAATTTGTCTAGCCAGTTCTGTAGAAAAACGAACAAGTTGTTGCATAAATCTCTCCCTTGTTTTCTTTAATACCCACAATGGCATTACTAATTTGTGGCATATCCCATATATCTTTGAACTGATGTACCCTCTCATACAACACGTGTTTCACTGTAACCAATGATCCACACGGGTTTCACCTTCTCTCCTTGTTGCCTCAACTACCTTTTTATGAAATTCACTTGACACATCAGTGTCAATATACAAGCAATGACTGGAGAGTATAGATCCTACATTTTTAGAGAGTGCAGAAATGTGTGGTGCAGGAGTGTGGTGCAAGAATTTGTAAAAAGGAGGAGTTTTTCACCTTCCACAAAGATAACTTATTATTAATGACATTTTTACATTAAATACTCTTCAAATTAACAAAACAAGAAGAATTCATAAATCAACAACTGTCAGCGCTAAATTCCTCTAAATAATAACTCAATAATGCGTAAAAATAATAATAATGACTATAAATACTTAGTACAGGCATAGAATTATTCAGCGAAAAACATAGAAATATGGACAAAATAGAGGCTCAAACATACACTAAATCAACAATAAATCGGCACTAGAAAAAACACTGAAATAATGGATGGTCCAGAAAAACTAGTGTAGTAGCCCATAGGTGGTGCAACCAGTCAAAAATGCTCCTGATTTTTCCAAGAAAATCCCTGAAGTAAAACAATTATGAAGTTCTTATACTGGGTGGTTCAATATTTTGAAACAAAATTCACAAAACATGCTAAAAAACAAACCTAAATGAGTTTCCCAACTTCAGCCAACAAGATCACCATGAAGCAGACCAAATACTTGGTAAGTTTTGCAAAATTGTTTTGTGAAAATTTATATTCCCTATGAAAAAACACTTGAGAAACCCTAGTCAGCTGTAAAAATGGCGAGGGAGGTTCACACTCAATATAATATGATAACATGTTGAAATCCATAACTGAGAGAGAAGTATTAAATAGACCACCAAAAAACCCTAAAACCTGCAATAAATGGAGAAAATAACAACAGGGAAACACACTCCATAGGTAAGATAAACAAGATAATTTATTATTTTATTAATGTTCAATGGTCAATGGGACTACTAAGAACATTAATATCAATACATTGCAAGGGAAAATCCCATATAAACTCCAAAAATATATCTATCTAAGATTTAAACTCTAATATCTATACAAGAAATGTTGTTGGAAATTTTGGAGTGATGCATGCATTTCTAAATGGCTAGATACTAAAGAAGCACAAAACTCTTTGAAGTCTCCTAGAGCAGTGTACAAGGGGGAAGGAGAAGCTTAAATGTTCCTCTATACTTGTACTTTTCCCTTGAATAAGAGTAAGAAATGTGCTTTGTAGGTTGTATTCCTTAGTAAATGTGTCTCTCCTAATGTTTTAAGTCGAAAGGAAAAGCTCATGATAGACGACTATCCAAAAGATTTAATATGTAATGTGTCTCATCATCTCAAGGGAGGTTACTGTTGAGATGTGTAGCTTGGGAGGTACTCCCACAACCCCTAGGGTACTAGGTTTGTGTGGAGTTGACACACAATTTTTTTTTGTTGGAAATGTACCCAAGCCATGGGCTTTGGACCCAAAGCTGTGGACTAAAGATGCAAGGGAAAATTCATTGTTTATTCTATTGGATGCATGAGGGGCACCTTTGATGGGATAAATGGAACCTATGGCTAGAATTTAGAGGGCTAAACTAAATGAGAATAAATTTATTTCTAATGTAGATGGTGTTTGAGCATGTAGGCTCAGGTCGGCTTGGGTTAAAGTGGTGACCCTTGGCAGAAAATTGACTCCACTAAGAACACTATAAATAGATATAAATGTTGAGCTCATTTGACACATCCAAGATAATCTTCTCAAGAAGCATTACAAGCCAAGAAATAAGTAAAACTACCTCAGAAGGAGTTGAGCTTGAAGAGGAGCAAGTTTTTTGGTTTTTCTTATGTTTATAGAAGGTTGCGTTGGCTTAGCAGACAAGAACTAAGTCTGTGGTAATTTTTTGTTATGGTTATGATTGTTTTAGGTTGTGTTTGAGGAGAAAAGGACCGATTTTTTTTATCTTGTGCAAGGGTTTAAGTTCTGTGAGTTAAGGAGAGGGTTGAGCCCTAGAAGGAGACCCTAATAAGCCTCATCCAAATGGTTGTGTAAGGCCACAAGGTCTCAAGTATTACGTAGGGACTTCTAAGGGAGGTCAAAACCTAGATGAGGCCTAGTTTGACCTCAAATTTGGGACAGAGACAACATCAACCCTCAAGCAGAGAAGTGAGGCTCAAAATAAGTGTGAGTAGGCTTGTATGACATGGAGAAGAGTGCAGAGGTGATTTATTGAAGTTTTTCCTTGAATTGGTGGCATTCCAACACTTAGGGGGACAATCTAAAATATGAAATAAAATGACCTTTCAAAAAAAAATAATAAGTAAAAAAATTTAAATTTGAGGATTTACCACTAAAATTTCAAGTAAAATGTTTACTCATTTGAAACCATCATCCAAATAAAATTTCCTTCAAATTAAATGCCTTGTTGTTAACAAATTGCATAATGCAAAGAAAGGCAATACAACTATGCTCATTAGCTTCTAGTGAATATGGTTCATCACTTAGCTAGAAAAAAAGGTTGTTCCTTACTTGAGATGGAAGGAAACAAACTCCTTACTTGCCCAAGAAGAGCTAACTTAGGTGAGACCTTTAAGAGCCAACTCTAAGAAGGATTGACCAGTCAACACCAAATGAGTAAGTAAGGTTGGCATGGGATGAATGAAAAAACAGATTAACATGATGGGGAACATATAAAAAAGGGTACATTCTAATTTTTTTTTGGAACATCACATAATATACTAATAAAATATAAAAATAGGAAGTTCTAGGGAATGCACACCCAGAAAACTGAACCTTTGTGCCATACACAAATTCACGAAATAAACTCCAAAGCCATGGCCAAGCATTGCACAGAGATAAATGGACCTGATACACTTAAGCAGCGTAGGTAAGGAGGAATGGGACATGTATAAACATAACTTAAAATAAATATAATAATAAATCCTTTAACATCCTTTCAGACATACTTAGCCTATGGGAGTTGTTTTCCTAGAAGGAAATTAAGGATCGCTTTTGGCCATATTAACATGACAACATCGTCTATGGGGCCTGTTTTCTTAGAATCAAATTGAGGATCAAACTGGCCACATTAACATGATTGCATGGTATATGGGACATGTTTTCTTAGAATCAATTGATGATCAAATTGGCCATGTTAACGTGGAAACATTCCTTTGGGACTTTGAACCTAGGTAAGAACATTGAAAGTATTTTTATTGACCATTTCACTATGACCCCAAACCATAATTGGTAAAATGACCTCAAATAGTGTGGAAATCATTGGACAATATGACAACCAATTAGGCTCAGAATATTCTGGAGGGAAAAAAATCAGCATGATGTTGATATAATCTAACAGTTTAAGGTTAAAGGAATTAGCACTGCAACTGGCCTTTACTCTGTGTGCATGTTGTAAAATGTAATAGGACCCTAGACCTTAATTGCATGGGGAGATTTAGCAAAGCTTTACTGCCACATATAGTTTTCACCTTCAACAAAGGTAGAAAAGGTTTCTAAACACGACCCAAAAAAAAACACAGTTTAGTGTCAAGGATTCACCTATTTTAGTGCAAATATAAGTGTCTTGTAGTAGCTTGAGATGATCTTCAAGTCCTCAAACTTTTCTGAAAGAAACCATGAAAAATATCTCAATAAACATAAAATGTTAATTTTTAACTGATATCATGAAATGTTATCTAATACTAAGACTATGGGAATTGAAGTTTGAACTAGTGACCGTCACTCTGCCAATTGGCCATGCATAAAGCTTGAAACACAAGATAATCAAGAGAACAAATGATCTCAAAAACCTTAAATTTTGGGACAAAATATAATGAAAACTAATAGATCTATAAAAAATATACTCACAGAAATGAAAAAAAATGAGGATTAAAACCAAGGAGAATCCAACAAAAAGGAAAATCCAAGGAGAATCTTTCTTACCAATGTTTTTTTCCCTAAACTTGTTGAATTTTATCCACATGCCACATAAATGAAGAAAGTGTAAAATGAAACTTTTAAAATGGCCTTCTCTTTATTTATTATAAATTGGTTACTTAACTGAGATGAGGCTATCTTGCTTGTCTAGGAGCCATCATGAAGCGTGATTTTTGGAGGTACCTTCTTTTTCAGTCAAATGCTGCAACAAAGTTAGGGGTGCTTTTACAACTTTAACACTGATAGATGATGGCACTAATGGTTAACTCTAGAATCTATATAATGTTCTTTTCAATGGGAGAGATGAAAAAATATGGATGCACCCTCATGATGATTGGAAGTTGCAAGTTGCACCATTAATATTTTTCAATGTAGTGAAGGAGCCACAATACGTTAGAGATAATATGATGTGTTTCCTGTGGGAAAATTTTTATTTGAATTTACTTTAGGACAATAAAGACTTCATTCATATTGGTTGTTCTTCTTGCTCTTGCTCTTCCATTGTTCATTTTTTTCTCACATTTGACTCTTGAAATATTTCCTAAAAAAACTCTGAAAAAACTTGGAGTCTTAAACTTCATAGACCTTAATCCAAATCCAAGGATATTTATGGACCATAAGTATACCTAGCTATACAAGGATGAGGATATATGGAAAAATGTTTACTACTTCGTTCTGATAATTAAAATTTAAAAATCCAAATCCAAGGGTATTTACTGACCACAACCATATCCAACTCAAAAAGGAAGTAGAATATGGAAGAATTTTTACTCTTTGGTTTTGAAGTAGTTTATCTAGTTGTGAAATCTAAATTTAACTAGCATTACATGGCCATGGCTATCCACACCTCAGGAAAAAACCTTCTTAAGGTAGCATGGGATACACTTCTTTCTTGCACAACCAGGATTTGTAATGAGGCTCCTCCATCTCTCTCGCCTAAGCTTGAGTATATACTTAGATAAAATCATAAATACAAACAACCTTGTATTTATGGTTAATATACCAAGAGCATCAGAGGTATGATGGGCATTGTAGATATGGGTGCATCCTCACCCAAAGCCTACAAATACATCCATTGATATTCAATTAAGCATGAAACATTTCCATTGTTGCGATAAGGGTGTTGGCACGAAAAACTTCCTTCATCGGGGGTATGGAGATACATATTATCATTTTGGTTCCCAATACGAGAAGGATGGTGTAACAAGGTTAATTTGAATATAATGGATTGAGTTGCTATTTGGGATGGTGGAAAATCTAAGGGGGTTGGGATGGATTTAAACAATTTCTCCTCAATGCAAGTTTTCCTCTCAGATCAGCCTTCATTTTGTAACTTATGTACATTGTTCTTCATCAAATCTCATGTACTAAAGTTACATTGTTTCCACACCCAATTTTTTTACGGCTATTTTGGACAATTACTAGTTTGTAGATATTTGAATAGGAATTCAAATAAACAATGCTCGTTCTGAAGAAAATAAATCTGTGAAAGTAAGGTGTGGTTGCACAGATGCAGGTTTTATTTTTTTTCTATGGTATTCAAGTAACAATGCCCTAATGAGACCATGTTACATTGGTCATCAAGCTCTAACTGTTCCATCTAAAATGTACATCCATATTTGTTCATATTTATTGAATGGGAAACAATGTGGATTTGATCTTGTGGCCATGTGTTGGTGCTTTGATCAATAAAATTGAACTCCAGTTGAGGGTTGTTCTTAGAAGGGCACCAGTTCCTTCTCTCACCGAATTACTATATACCCCAAGTCTATACCCCAAGAAAGGGGATATATGTGTCTTAAGCTTTCGTCACCGAAATATATAAAATGAGATTTTCTGTGAGACTAAAAAGTTCCATATTTTGCATTGTTCCTGGACTAGGTTGAAACTTGACAGCGGTTTAAAGGACTACATGAAAAATAATTGGCTGCCTTTTGAAATTGAATAGATTTGATCATTTTCTGGGTACATTTTCTAAAGCCTTTCACATCTAAAATTTTGTTTATGTGTGTAGATGTTGTTAGAGGATTCCATCTCATATTACAAGTAGCCCGCGGACATAGTAAATGCTCTCTAATATTAGGTATCTTTGAAAACTAGGCTGAAATCTTCGCCAACAAAGCCATTGAAATGAATTTCACAACTTAGATTACACCTTTTAAACACAAATATCACATTTGAATTGTTCAGGCTTCAAGGTCATGGCTTCTTTAAAAATATTGCATAAGGAAATTGATAGTGTGTAAGTTAACAACAAAAGTGTTGTTCAAAGATTGCTATTTTTTTCAAACACAGTAGGAGGACTAAGTTACAAGGTTATAGCAAGGTCAAGACTCCTGTAATAGATCATTAAGCTACTTGTAGAAGTCTTTAGCCCTTGAAATCCATAGTTAGAGCATGCACATGCATTGGCAAGGTTTGGAGCTTGTTCAACCTTTAAAGTTTGGGTTGGTTGCATTTAAAATAGATGTACTTAACCTTAGATACTTTGTGATGTATATATACGCGACGAACAATATCACTGATAAAATTTTGCATATTTAGTAGACCAACCTCTATCTGGGGAACTTACATTAAACCTATCACCTTGGAAGGATATGCATCCAAGCTAGAAGAACCATAGGAGAGAAATATTTTGACCTTTGTTGATCTCCAAAGTTGGTTATTTGAGAAGATTTAGAAAGGTTGACCTCTTTGAGATATTTTGACTCATGATTTGGAGAAGCGCATCGAGGGTGGTTGCTTAAACCATATGGCTTATTTTCATAAGAGTGCTAGCCTCATACATGGTTTATGGAACTGAGTTGGAGGGGTTTGGTTCATATTTTAATGTTGTGTGCACCATGGAAGCCCGCAGGTCCACTCTAAAGGAGACCTAGGAGGGCCGATTCAAAAATTATGAGGAATAAACACCCCAGAGAAGCCTTTGGAGGCTAGATGTTGCACCTTAAGGACACCTTTCTCCTTTATTTGGTGGAGTAGTATTTCTATTTGGGGCTTGTTTGACTTTATACTGTACATGTGGCTTGAGAAACCCATCATTATGTATATTGGATTGGTTAATGGTAGAGAAGTGTGTTTTACTTCTCCATAGGCTAGATTAGTGGACTTCCCTTGAAATGTTAGTTGAGCATCTATTTATAAACAGAGAAGAATTTCCTCATTGGTACTCATGGTTGGAGTGGGGGAGAAATCCATAAGAATTATGATATTTTTGGACACTTGTATTTAGATAAAAAATAAACCCCATTCTTTTAATTACACCTATGGAGTTGGGTCAACCTAATAACCACCTACTTCGAGTCAGGATGTAAGGGGGCGTGTTACAATATTTTGGATGCTATTAATTGTTGGGTAGTGTATCTAAGCTCTAATTTGTTTGGTCAAAGGAAAATAGGGCGGAATAAGTCCTCCTTGAGGTTACAAACCCTAACCAGGACAACAAAGCACTTACTCATTAAGAATAATTTGGCTTGCGAATTTTAACAAAGGTACAATTAAGGCACAATAAGCAGAGAACAAAGGACCAAATTTAGTTTGGGATTGTTTTGAAGGAAGAAGCGTTGGAATCGGCCCTCTTAGGACTGCGGGTAACCAAATTAGGGAAACCACATCCTACAACAGATGCCTGCTCCATTCCGACAGTCATTCTATGACTATATATTTTACAGAGAGTTGATCAGGCTACCCTTCTGGGCTACAGGTACCCACAAGAAAGACAATCAGTCTCCTATTCTCTAAGCCTATGGATTATCTTCAGTAGAGTCAGAATCCTACGCAGTAAGCCATAATAGCACAGTGGATATTAGATTAATATATCTCACCTAGTTTTTATTAACATATCATAATTGCAATAGGATCTGGTTTCCTAAATTGTTGATATTGCAAACATTTCTACACTAGTGGACTTATTACATGGTTTCATTGAGCAGCCATCCCTACTTATTGTGGTTTTGCGAAGAATCGTATTGTTCTTGTCATTCCTTATATTATTCATACATTTATACTATTTACGAATGTGTAACATTAATTTATTGAAAAAACCTAGACATAATAGAAACCCTAAGCGGAATTTTACCCTAGAGAATTACAGTTTGGACCAAAAGTGGGTTATCCGCAAGGCAAAAGGATTTCAAGTACTTAATTTTCTACTTCTTAGAGCATTATTTCATGGTAAATTTTACCTGATTTACTTGATTGCTTAGATATGAAGAGTCACTTGATATATATATATATATATATATATATATAGATATACATAGCGAGTAACACCCTTCCAAAAAATCATGCTGGCAGTACTCTTACAACAAACAACCTTGCACATAAATACAAATTCTTTATAGAAAATATAGGTCAAACTATGAAATGAGGTGTATTATAGATTTTGGTTGTCACGGTGTCAAATGTTAACCTTGGCTCACTAGTACATATGGTCAATTTTCCAACACTTTAGTTTCGACATTTTTGACGTATTGTTGGAAATTTCCCCAATTTTTCTCATTTTTTTAATCCCACCTATAAACGTCGCTCTAGCGACGTTTAGGGGAAACTGCCAAAATAACGATGTTTATAGCCAAACCATTGGAATAATGACTTTTAGGGAAACTGTCAAAATAACAACGTTTTGGTTATAGACGTCGCTATTCCAATGTTTGGGTCATAAACATCGCTATTCCGACGTTTGGTTCACAAGGTAAAAGATTCAAAATAACACAAGCAATGAAAAGCATTATACGCCTACGGGCTTGATGAGAGGAATTTGCGCAGGGCCTACTATGGCTTTCAATATGACGATAATAATTTGGGTCCAAAGTGTCACTTTATTCGTTTTCGTGTGACTCCACAGCGGCGACATTGGAGCCCTGAATCAAACCCTGCTATGAGGCCCACCAAACAAGAGATGTGTGAATACACAAAGTCAAAAAGTGATCTCAATAACTGTGTCCATAAACATGACTCTGCTTCGTTTGCTCCACATAGTTTTTGTTTTGAAGTATTAAGGTATAGGGTTTTACAAATGGGAGTGGTAAGTTATCACATATTTAAATATTTTCATAATTATCATTGTGTGTGGAAATCTAAGGGAAGCGAGCTGATATTTTATTAACTAATCATTAGGTGTGGAAATATATGTTGAGTAGAATTGCAGTTTTCTTTTTATTTTATTTTATTTAATAAATATTTTGTCTATTTTGAATATAAATAAATTTTAAAATAATAATATTTCAGAAAAGCGTATAGATTTTTAAAATTTTAAATATTTAAAGAATTAAAAATAAAATATTTATATGAATATTTAAATTATATAGATTATTTTATTTTATTTAATAAATATTTTGTTTATTTTGAATATAAATAAATTTTAAAATAATAATATTTCAGAAAAGTGTATACATTTTTAAATTTATAAATATCTAAAGAATTAAAAATAAAATATTAATATGAATATTTAAATTATATGGATTTAGGTTAGTAAGTGATTAAAAATAAAAATAATTCTTGATAATAATTTTTTTTTATTATAAAATTCTTTTAATAAATAGTTTGTTTATTTTGAATATAGATAAATTTTAAAATAATAATATTCCATAAAAGTGTATAAATTTTTTAATTGATGAGATATTTTAAAGATTTAAAATGTTCGTATGAATATTTCAATTATATGGATTTAGGTTAGTAAGTGATTAAAAATTAAAATAAAATTTCATAATAAATTTTTAATTATAAAATTGTTTAAAAGGATTAGATTTAATGGTGTAAAATTGAGAGTTTTTTCTATATAAGATTTAATACTTCTTATAGCCTAGCTTGGTGTTATGGGGTACTTTGAAGTAGTGGTTGAAGATGTGATTTCATTCGAGGGATGGGTGCTTTGGATTACTTTGAATGAATGTGCATGGAATAGCGACGACGGAATCAAATAAATTGCGGAATATTATTTTAATATTTTGATTAAAATTTAGTATTTCGAGAGTTTATTATCATGGAAAAATGTTAATATTGTCTTAATCTAAATATTTCAATTAAATTTCAAAAAAAAATTATGAAATTTTTTCTTCTTCTTTTTTTGAATGTGTGTTTGTTTGTTTTTCTTTTTTTTTCTTTTCTAATATGTGCCTTTGTTTTTCTATTTAATTGTATTTTTTCTTAAGTGTATTTTTTAATAAAATTATTAGTTATATGGTGTATTTTTGTTTTAAGTATTTTGTAATATTATTTTTCTATTTTATTAATTTTTATAGGATTATAATAATATATTTGTTATTTGTTTATTAGGGTGATTTAATTGACCATTTTTATGTTAGCTATTACTATGTTTAAAGTATTATGAAAACTATAAAATTTAAAGTTTAGGTCAAGCTAACAAAAATAATAATATATTTTTTATTAATTTTTCTTTAACTTGTAACATGTTTAATATATATATATATATATATATATATATATATATATATATATATATATATATTTATTTATTTATTTATCTTTAAATTTAATGAATGAATAAATTATAAGAATTACCCCCTAAACCATAACTCCTAAAATCCTTAACTGCTAAATCCCATAACCCCCTAAACCTCTAAACCCCTAACCCATTTAACCCCATAAACCCTAAACTTCTAAACCCTTAACCCCAACCCTAACCCCTTAAACCCTAATTCCTAACCCCTGACCCATTTAACCCCCTAATCCCTAATCCCTTAACCACTAACTCATTATTTACATAACCCCTAACTGTGCCTAAATCCCCTAACCCCTAAGCCCCCAATCCCTAATCCCTTAACCACTAACTCATTATTCGATCCCTAACCCCTAAATGTGCCTAAATCCCCTAACCCCTAACCCCCCAATCCCCTTAACCACTAACTCATTATTCCCCTAACCCCAATCCATAATCCCTTAATCATTAACTCATTATCCTCCTAACCCATAATAGTGGTATAAGGGGATTAGGAGTCCATTTATCACAAAACATAAGCCCTTAACCCAAGATACATCCAAGATACATCCAAATATTTGATTTGGGCCTTGGGGAATGTGAAAGAACAAGGCAAGGGGACACAAGGGTAGCATGGATGGGTATAATTCAGAGGTGCAAGCATGGTTTACTATGATATATAATCCTAGCATTAGAGAATGAGAAGGGGGCTTAGGACCTAATTTCATAGGGGCTAGGGGACCTACAGGGAAGGTAGCAAGAGAAATAGATAGGGGAACCCCCAATAGTGGTGATAAGGAGATTAGGAGTCCAATTATCACAAACCATAAGCCTTTAACCCATAACCATTGAATTCCATATCCCCTTAACCCCCAATCCATAATACCTTAACCCCTACACTCATAACTCGTAACCCATAAACTCCTTGACTCTTTAAATCTTAAGAACATAACCCCTAACCTATAATCCATGAACCTCGTAAGCCATAACTCCTTATCCTCTTAACCTGTGACCCTTAACCCCTAATCCTTCACCCTTAAACACCTTAATTTCTAACCCCTTAAACACCTAAATCCCCTAAATCTTAAGTCCTTAACCGTTGAATCCTCTGACCCTAAAGCCCTTGAACCTTAACCCTTGACCCTTGAAGCCCTTCCACTAAGTATCCAAGGCTGAAAATAACACCCCAAACCAACACATTGACCTCCTAGGAGAATCCTTCACCTCTAATTGAGTATATTGGAAACATTTGATTTTTAGAGAACTAGGTATTGGTTATGAGGGTATGTCTTTATGAGTAATGCCATTATTACCATGTATACCAAACATAGAAAAATTAGATAATTTTCCAAGCCTTGATTTGAATTGCTCACAATGTCCACACTTCATGTTGAGATGGAGTTTGTAGTGCTCTCTCACATAAGGAGTTGGAAATGAATAGATCACTCACAAATACAATGCCTCTCTAGCCCTAATGCACAAGGAGTGAAATCTCAATACAAATATTTTGTTTTTTAAACAAACTCAATTGTGTCAATGTATAATACTATACATAAGAGAAAATAAACTAATATTATCCACCCAGTGCTTGAAATAACCTCGAATTAGCCATGAGTAGTGAGCCAAAGGGTGAATGTGGGCTAATAATAAAGTTACATCATGTTTAAATTCCTTTTACATTGTGAGGTTGTTCTCCAATAGGGTTGAAGCATGGCACATTTTTGTGGGGGAGCGATTAAAGTTGTAACACAATTTAAGTGATTTACACCTCCAATATAAATGACATCATTGTATGTCTGTGTCAGGTTGTTAGAAAGGTTATTTATAGGCAATACATTCAATGTACTTGGACTTCATCTTTTTAGGGCCTCGACTATAATATGGATTTTGTACCAGGAACACTTCATGCAAATGAAAGGGGGCATTTCTGTTTAACCACATACGTACAAGAGCATCAGATGTTGCCCTTCAAACCCCCCTTGGTGCCTTCAAAGTGGGTTTACATTCATGTCGAGTTGAAACTAATCAAAATGACCTTCCTCTTCTTAAATAACATCTGCGATCGTTTCCATATATAGGAGATATAATTAAAGGATCACCTCATCTGCAGATTCCCGCATTTATTATGAGATTCAAGGGATGTTCTATCGTCTTTATCAACATTTGGACGGGTCTTTATCTAATTTCTTTAAATACATCTCTAGAACTCTTTATGAGGGAGGTCATTGGATTTAGATATTTATATAAGGCCTTATGTGCCCTTCCCCTTTAGAACTATTCTAAGGGGGTCACCTCCTTCCATATTGCCTTGCCTACTTAGGGCCAAATTGACAAACTAAGATTCAAACTTCTTCAACTACCAAATTAGTGAGGCATTGCACCTCTTCTTGACCTTGACCTCAACGAGACATCTTTCTTCAGAGATACTTTGAGGATTTCCCACCATATATATATCACAAGTTGGATGTCATAGGATCTGTTACCCCATTTTCTCTATGGGATTTTAGAGGATATTTTAAAATTTGATTTTCATCTCAACCCCTACGATTCCTGTCACATTGATCATTTTCAATCTAAGGTATATGGATCTATATGTAATTCATGAATGTATCATTGGTTTGATGACACCTTACCTTAGCCATTTAGGACACTATGTGTAGGAAGAAGTTCACTTAGCTACCACATTTAGTTGGATATGTATGATCCATGTGTATATGATATTATGTCCAATGTGTACTATTTTATTTTGTTCACTTACACACTCTGTTCTAACTCTTGATTGTTTGGATATAAGTTTTCATTTGAGTTTTTCCACGGTGTTTCATAATTTTTCTCAGAAAAGTGTGGCATCTTGATGGTTTGGATATATTATTGATGATTTGAGTAGGTGCTATACATTGATTTTATTGTACCCCTTATTTCCTTTAGTCAAAATTTATCCCATGTCTCTTATAACAACACATGTGAAAGCCTTATAAGCCATGACTAGCTTCTAATAGGGTATTTTTAAGCTCTAAGTGAACTTCCTCAAAAAAAAGGGGGTACCTATAGCTACTTAAGTTTATTGATAACATTACTCATAGATTTAAAGATATTTTTCACCTCCTTAACGGTTTATAGATAGATATTTCTTATGTCCCTTTTCCCTCTTTATATGAACATTCTTACTTATATTAAAAAAGTATAATATAATTTTTATTAATACCCTAATTAGACTAACATTATTACTTTTTATCAGACTTCAACATCATTAAATATAGCCTCTATCTCAAATGACCTCTCCTTTTACTCACATAAAAATAAAACTTAATTAAAACCTAAGCGACCATATAAATTTATTTGACTACCTATTAAAATCTATTAAAATATAATTTGGTGGCTCCTCTAAAACCTAAATTGACCTATTAAAATTTATTTTCCCATCGCTATTCTCCTTGCCAGGTTTGGGATAGAGTTTGATGCTAATTCCGCTGAAGAGTGCTAATTCCCCTTAAGAAGGGTTCGGTGCTAATTCCGCTGAAGAGTTTGGGACATAGTTTGATTTGATGTAGTCACTAATTCCACTGAATAATGTAGAATACCGAATAGGTACATCCACGAACATACCCAACAACTGGTTTATCCCATGGTAAAGATTAATAATAGACGCTAGCATTACATTTCATTATCTGCGCCTCTTTTATGGATTTATTACACTTGTATACATTTATATTCCACTTGGTTTTACACTTGTATACATTTAGATTCCACTTCGAGTCATGACGCTTTGGATTTATTAAAGCAGAGAAGGGGTATCACACAGATATCAATGCTTGCTACATGTGAGAGTGTGGGATGTGTTTATTTTCCAGTTTATCGTCCTGAAAAAGACAACTTCATATTTAAAATGTAGGTAGGTTTTAGTTTCGTCTCTCCTCAACATTTATATGCCCTAATAAGTTTACCATGCAAGTAATATGAATGATGACATAAGTTTATCATGCAAGCAATTTGAATGATGACATAAGTTTATCATGCAAGAAATCTAAATGATGACAAAAGTAAAGACAGTGGATATCTAGCCAAAGCCCCCATTTAATCATCTTTTGAGGAACCATATGAATGCGCAAAAAAAGTTTTAGGTTCTGCATATGAATATCTCTTAACTAGTTCTTCTGGTGTTTGTTATTTATACATCCTACCTATCATTTTTTTTCAAGTGGTAATCTGAAGGACAATATTTGCTCACATAGATATCAGTGGTCATTGTTGGTCCAGAGGGATAGGATATACATTATAATAGACAATATTAAGTGGACAAAATATGATTCCATGCTCTTTCCTTTGCCTCTGTGGAAGTCGACAACCAGCTCCGAACACTGCCACTAAAACCTCTAACAACAAAACGGCTACTGAAACCTCAATGTTAGACTATGCATTGAGCTACCATAATGGGAATATTGTTGTCCAGTAGTGGATATGGTTAAAATGGCACATGGTTCGGTAGCACATATGTTAGATTATATCCACTGCTTCAATCCAGATCATCTGTGTTTGTCATTGAATCAAAGTAGCGAAATCTTGTAATAAAGTATTGGAAATTACCTTTTATATATTGTTGTAGGTCTATGAAATACATGCTCGATTAGCTTTAGAGGCTAGAGACATGCCCAAATACAACTAGGTATGAATTATTGCGTCATGTAATTTTTAGCTGCTGCTTTTGTATCTTGTCTTTCTTTGTATTTAATGGACATCTTTTTACTTTTTAAATTTTTGTGAGGAAATTAGTGTCTTGTTTCAAACAATTTCCACATTTTCGTAACCATGTTCAAACAGGATTAGTGTGTCTAGACTCTATATCATATCCTTTCTAATTCCATCTGCTATTTGCAAAGTCATCTAAAAAACGTTTTATCTTCTTTAATTTTCTGTCTTAATGCCTCTAGGATTAGCCATAGGATTATTTTTTAGAGTTATGCCTTCTCTTCTTATAGTTATCTTGTGCCTCTACTTATGAATGTCAGCAGCATTCTATGACTACTGTAAGGTACTTTGCATTATCTTTGCTCATAGTGGTTGAGACGAGTCTCAATGTTTTAGTTAAGACAATTGAATCAGTGTAGTGATATAATTTGAACACAAGGGAACTTCTTAGCTCAACATAAATCCCGTTATTGGCACATTTCATAGTCTTATATATGAAAATATCCCACGTGAAAGATGGAAAAAATGACTAAAATCTGCACTATCAGGCCTAATAGTTAAAACTTAAATTAGATCTGGGATGTGTTATTTTCCATTTTTAATTAACTATCTACATTATTATGGTACAATGTTAGTCATAGCTTCAAGAGTTATATGCTGAAGGCATTGAGGGTTGTCGTCATGAATTTTCAGCTTACAAGTTATTATATAGTTGTCTATCCAGGAAACACTAGTAATATTTTGTCTTCAATGGCAAGGTATGTACGATACAATTGGCATAAAGTATTTCAAAGATGGTTTCTTGATTAAATACAATTTTACATTAAGATTATTTTCCTAAACTAGAATTGCTTGGTTTTTTATATCATAAAACTTTGATATTCTTCCCATTTACTCGCTATTTTGGTAGCTTGGTTTAACTTTAACCACTCACGTCTACATTGGTCTAAATGGATCACTATTCTATGAGCCTTGTTGTTTTAAGCTTG
Organism: Pinus albicaulis; assembly: GCA_034641835.2. Classification (NCBI taxonomy): domain Eukaryota; kingdom Viridiplantae; phylum Streptophyta; class Pinopsida; order Pinales; family Pinaceae; genus Pinus; species Pinus albicaulis. The sequence goes on along the minus strand of CM076584.1, from coordinate 863,057,859 downwards.
TATTTTGTTACTTTTTTTCCCCACTTTAGTAATCATGTTTATTCTTGGTTCTAATGCATGAATTGTGTTCTGGAACGAGAATCATCTTTTAGATTGAATAATTCTTTAGGTTTACAAACAAAATGGATGTGAGGCAGAATTTCTAGTAGTACAATATATTGATGTTTAATGGTTTCTATATTAATGGGAGCCTTTTGTGGCCTAGATCTAAGACATTTCATCTTTAAAACACATGTAATCATCAGTTTAATTTCAAATAACTCACTATCATTTACCATGAATGATTTTAGTACTGCACCTTATAAAGGAAATTTGTATAGAATGATACAATATTGCAATATTTGGAACAAATTACGTGTAAAAGGAAAACCTAAGTTGCATTGGTCCCTAAGGTGTATAGTTTGAATGGTGGTATGTGAGCCCAAATTTTGGTGTGAGGTCATATAGTGACTTTAATCTATGTGGAGATTGACAGTAAATAATCCAATTAAAAAGAGGTATTTCTTAAAAATTGCTACTTCTTGGGCTCCTTAAAAATGAGGATGGATTTAATGATTTTCCTTTGATTTTGTCACGTGAAATTGTGTAGAAGTGAAAAACGTAGGATCCATGTGTGGGGACAGGATGACCTCTTGTCAGTGTCCTCTGCATCCTTGTTCTTGTTATTGGTGTTTATTATGAATTCATTATCAACGGTTACAAGAAGAAATATTGGCATCTAATGACTTGTATTTGTAGCAGAGCTTTGATAAGAATTGTGCTTCAAATATTCCTCCAAAGTTTCGTCTTCTTAGGTTTCTGAAAAATGAGGATGAATTCATGCTCTACCTTTTATTCTGCTACCACAACTTTAGTAGAAGTGAATTTGATAGGATGCCCTATTTTGGGGCAGGATCTCCTGCCAACCTCATCTCCATTATTCTCCTTGTCCTTAGTGTTTATCGTGAATCCATGGGTTTATCGTGAATTCATTATCCATGGTTACGTGAAAACATGTTGGAACAAACACTTTGTATCCTCATAAAGCTCAATGTTGGTGCTTTTATAGTGCTGCAGTCTTCTCTAATTCTTATGAAATTTAGGATTTAATTTTTCTCTCTGTTTGTGACATGGTCAACTTTCTGTCACGGGATTTCTTGTTCTTCGTTTCCTTTGACGCAATATTTTCCTCTATTTCAATGTCTAGGGTTTATCTGCTTTAGAGACCACTTTGTTTTGTTATTTTGTTATTTGTTCTTTTGCTAGTTTAGCTTCATGCTTTTCATCTCTCCTTTTCAGGAGATGCCTTGGTGACCCCCACATTGCTATGTTTGCTTGATGTATGTTAACTATGCAATGTGTACATATGATTTCTTTCTTTCTTCTTCCATTTAATGCAAACATTGGCTTTTGATACTTTCGTGAAGTATACCTACATATCATCCTATTACCCTGGGAATTCTACCAAGCAAGTACCGAGTATTTGTCACCAATGTGTTTTTCAAATAGTTTGAGTGAGAAGATTTGATGAGTTGTATGGCCTTCTATCTCAAGGAAAATGTTAAATTTATAGTGTTGAAAGCATTGAACATGCCCTTGCAACAAAGGAAAAAAATAAGGGAAGGAGTGCTTATGATCAACCAAGACTAGACCAATGGAACCTATAGTCAATCAATGTATAGATGCAAAGATGATGGGAGTTTAGTCATCAACAAAGACAAGGGTGGTGGAGGAAAGGATAAAAAAGTTTTCAAGAATGAATATGCAAGAGGGAGCATTTCAAATTATGTTAAGGGATGTTTTAATTGTTTCAAATTAAGGCATTTTGAAAAGGATTGTAATAAAAAAATGTGTTTGAACTCATGAAGTAATATGTGCTACCAAACCATGTGCCATAAAGATCTTACTTCAGAATATGTTAGACTGTATCCACTACCTTAAAATGGAATATGTTAGAATATTTTTGTCCAATAGTGGATATGTTAGACTGTGCTCTTGATAGGTTTGAGGTTAAAATGAATTTTTTTAGTTTAAACAATAGATATTTTTCTTTTTCTTGAACATGTTCTTTCATTTGTAATTGAAATGAGAGATGGTCCCTAATTTGAATTAGCTCCCATGAGAATAAGAGTTCAGTGTGATGTAAAAGAGTACATGATATTTTCCATCCTCTTGCATTGTATGATCTATTTTAAGGGATGTGGCACGTGGCTAGATTAATCCAGAGTCACAATTATATGAGGGTAGTTAGTTGGGATTAATCCAAAATGACCATATTATGACTCCTTCCAGCAATTTGTTGACTATGTTCAATAAAATATTTAGTGAGCCACAGTTGGGAACCTTTACGCATTCTATTGAATAGAAAAAACTAGTAGGGTGACCCACATTGACACATGGCATGTACAAAGTTAGTAGGTGGATTTTCATTCAATAAGTGATATGAGCAGAGATTGAGCAAGATAAGAACTGAACATAACTCACATAACTCCTTCAGTGATCCAAGAGTCCACTAAGAACTTCCTACGAAAATAGGATGTGATATTCTAAAATTTGAATGAATGTGCATGGATGATGAAGTTCCTAAAATACAAATAAGACATCTCCTCATTAGTTCCATGTTACCTCTTACTAATGCCACATGCAATGTTACACTTAGGATGTGTCATGTGGCCTTTTTAATTGTAATGTTACATGCAGAGTGTTATGATTAGAATTTTTCAACTAACTGTATCATATTCCCTTTATTATAGGGATGAGGTGGCATTATTCAAGTTCTCTCTTAACTAAACTGAAATTGTGATTTTATTTGAGCCTGATATTATCAATTCTTTATGTATCATATGTGCATTTCATTGTAACGTTTGGGATCTTTAGGCTGCTATTGGCAACTTTAGATTTTTAGCTTCAACCATACATACATTCTGTTACATTTTATTTGAGTTTATGTTTGCCTGCAACGATGGTAGTTGTATCTATGGCTCATTCATGTTGTATTTCTATGCAATTGATTGTTCTTGGCAATGTTTCATAGGTGTATGATGTAACCAAATTTTTGGAGGAACATCTTGGTAGAGATGAAGTGTTGACCTCAACAACTGGTATTGTATCCTTTCTAAAATTGATGTTCCAGGGAAAATTTTGAGGATGGAAAATTATTTTGAAGTTTAAAAAATTAGCGAATCTCACTAGTACCTAATATGCAACCTATAAAATTTGTGTTGATGTTTTTGTAAAATTATTGAAATTTATAATGATTTTATATATACTCTCTATATAATTTTGGCTATTTTTAATGTAAAATAATTTTATATTGTAAAATTTGGGCGAATCATTTTTCTAAAAAATGGAAATTGGCGAATATTGTTTTTAGAAAAATCATGGAAAATTAGCCCACTTGCGAATATTTTCCCCTAAAATTTTCCATGCAATGTTCTTAAATGTTATTTCCTATTAAAACAAGAAGCATATTTACAAGACAAAATGTTGCTCTAAGTGATAGATCTGCATACCATAGCAGTATTACTGAGCATAGGATTTATTTTTATCAAGGTGTTGTTGAACGATGCAGGTAAATATGAAACCGATGAATTTGAAGATGTTGGACATAGTACCAGTGCTAGAGCTATGATGGATGAATATTACGTGGGAGACATAGATCCCTCATCAGTTCCCTCGAAGCCAAAATACACTCTAGCTAAGCAGGCACCATACAATCCTGACAAGTCATCTGAATTCATCACAAAAAATTTATAGTTTCTTGTTCCATTTCTCATTTTGGGCTTGGCTGTTGTTGTCCACTACTATACCAAATCAAGCTGAAATTCAGGAATTTCTCTAGGAAAAATATGGTTCCAAATATATATATATATATATATATATATATATGATCCATATAATGTGCTACTGATTTGGGATGCAACTCTTGTAAATCTGTGTACATGGTTCCATGTTACATGTAATGATGGAAAAAGCAATAAGGTTGTAAGCATATTATTTATTTACATTTTAATTCTCATTTTTGGTTGGTTTTAACTCTTGCTAAGTCTCCCCAGTTGTATGATGAGTCTGCAGTGATTTGGGAAATGCTGATTTATCCGGTGAATTAGTTCCTCAACTTGGACAACTACCAAATTTGCAATATTTGTAAGTAATCTTAGTTGCTTCTTACATTTAACTGTTAGATGGTAAGAGTCAAACTAAAATTTTTTAATGGAGTATTTATATTTAACTCTTCATGTTTTACATTATCAGTGAACTTTACTGTATAGATCTATAATTTCCATCTATGCTTTTGTTAACATTGAAAATATAAGGTCTTATGTGTTAGAGTTAGAAGAGTGTAGTCATATGTCTATCGAGGTATATGCATGCCATCTCTCTAGATAGGCCATGAATTTTTTTTTGATATTTTATCAGCCATTAATTTAAGAGATTGGTTTATAGTTTTAAAGCATACCCACGAGTTTTCCTTTTCACAGAACAACATAGCGAAGTAAAGATAGTAATATGCCTCCTAGTTGCCACAAGTTATAGCCCTAGGTGTTACTTTGTGAGAAACATAAATTTTTAGCTAAAGCTAAAACATAAAAAGAATACTTAGTGTCTCAACAACATAGTATTTGCTTATGGCTTCTACTCACTTTGTTTGGTATATGGGTTGTGCTTGTCTTTTATTCCACACTAAAGTCTTTTAGGTTGCATCATCTTGACTTTAGTCATCTCATTTTATCCCCAGTATTTCCTTTTTAAACATTTTAGAGATTCGTTGGGTTTAGGATCATATCCATAAGAAGTTTACGAAGATAAGTCCCTTTTTTCGCATATTCCTTGAGAAGATGGAATGGGGATGGGAATTTGGGTGAACCCTCAAATCCAGATCCTCCCAGATGGCTTTTCTAGGAGTAATATCTGGGCCCCCCCGTCATAGAGGTGCGGGAGTTAGCATCAGTTAAACGTGGATAAGGATATTTTAGAATTTTTTCTCAACTAATTTCCAACCAAATGTGTTCCTGTGCCAAACCTAGCTTACCTTCTATTGATCATCTGGTTAACATTAGTCATTTTTAAAGATAACCTTGAGTATCCAAGTATTGAATGTCATGACTCATGGTGAAAAGTTTAAATGATGGTTGGTGAGAAACGATTCTAAGTTAATGTCACGTGGCTGAATAACTAAGCACATGTCCAAACAAGGGGCTAAATTGTTTTTAAGCCTTCAAGGAATGCATTTCCTCTGAAAACACATCATCCTTGAAGCCTCTTTGTGCCCTTGTCCTTTGATAAATTCTCACCGCTGTTTCCAGTTTAAAAGCATCTCTGTTTGTGTGAAGAATGCCCAAAAAGGCCTTTTCCCTCTTATTTCATTCCCCCTAAACCTCTATTTTCATCACCTTTTTTCCCCTTTTAATTCCCCACTTACCCTTCAAATCATCCTAACTCTCCTTTTAAGCCTTTCAAATACCCTTTGGCTGGTTTAATAGCCCCTTTTTCCTCTACCATTTCCCTCTTTTGGCCTTAAAATGCACTAAAAATAGGCCAAAATCCCACTTTTTTAACCTACGCAGGCTTAGCCCCTTTCGGCCAGCCCCCTAACCCACTTCCCCTCCATATGCCCTGCGCCCAAAACCAAGCACTTAAGGCCTGAGCACTAATCTCAATTGGAAGGAACAGAGTGCACATTCCTTTGTTAACATATTTTCCCTGATGCGATGAAGTTTTACATTGTTGGCTTCCGCTTTGTTTTCAACCATCGATATTTAAAAGATCCGACGGCCCAGTGCTAATCGCATCATGCCAGCCCATGCGTCCCCTCCTCCTATCTTCTCCGATCACGATCCTCTAATCCAATCGCAGCTGTTGACCTTTCAAAGATCCAACGGTCCAAATCTCTTCGCTCCCGCTCATCGCATCAACCTCCCTCCCCACCGATTCAATCTCCGCCATCGATCTTGTTCCAGATCGGACAGCTGGCGCTCAATCGCGCATCGCCAATCGCAAGTTCTAAAGGTGTTACCCTCCGTCCCTTCCGATTGCGATCTGCCGATCCAATCGTGATCATCCGTTTGATCTAGATCTATGGCCCACAATGTATCGCGCATTTCACCATTTTTCTTCATCAAATGTCCCCATTAAATCCATCAGATGATCCCAACCGTCGATCTCCTCTTGAGATCCAACAGCTTGCATTAAATCGCCCTCTTCCTTAACCGGGTCCCACCATCAAAGGCCTAATTCCATTCATTCGATCCATTTCCTTTGTATTTTCCCGGGAATTAAACTCTGGCATTTACACTAAATATCATTTCTTCTCCTGTTTTCACCATTCCCCCAGGCCTTCACAACATCCCTTCCGCCACTCCCTGGATTTTGTAATGAGTTTATCGTATTGTTCAGGGTTGTTACAGAAGTGATGAATTCACTCTAGGTTCCATAATCATAGTCACTATGATCCGGAACGCAGAAGGGTTATTACAGCAGCGGTCAGAGTAACAGCAGAGACAAATTAGAAAGATTAAAGCCTATTATTGAAGATTAAATGCTTTAATCCTTGTTCAAAAGGAAAGGACGCAGTTGGAAGACTAAAGAGCACACGTAACAGCCATATCTGTGTTTGAATATCCGCGGGACGTTTTTATCCAGACAATACACCTTCCCACTAAAGCCTCCATGCCTCCTCGAGCCAAAAAATAGTTGATTACACTGATAGAAGCTTCTTAAAGACTGTCAAAACCAACAGTTATGGAGTATGAAGGCCCGCGGACTTTATATCTAGTTCACCAAATCCAAAAGGCAGAAGAAAGAGCTTTACAGCCAGAGAGGACTCTAAAGAAACATCAGAGGTCAGATATCGACCTGATAAAGACCCCTCAGCCATACTATAACATAAATACAGCAAAGCAATGCCATTAAGAAGTATGGGCATGGACGCTTCCTCCATGCTGTCTTAATGAATCAATTTAATGTACATAATCCACTCCTGTTACTCATTTTTCTCCTATAAGAATCCCCAAGAATAGATGGCAGAGGGTTCTATATTTTCAGAAAAATATGCTGTGAGAGAATTTTGTATGCATTTTGTTGAACTTTTATATGAATGCAAAGAGCCCATCTGGTTTCAGTGATAAGGAGTTCCATCTTTAACGAGGATTCTGGTCTTTGTGCTTCACAATTTGTAACTCTCCCCTATATGTGATAGTTTAATTGTTCATCTCGTTTTCATCCATTTCGCTTGTATCATGTTCTAGAACCTGTCAAGCGCTTTAAATATGGCTCAGGCGTGATATACTGTTTCATTTTCCACTTCAACCATACTTCTGCTATATTAGCTTCTATGGGATGTTATTTTTAAAATGCTATTGTCATGTATGGATTCTTAATTTTGTAAGCCCATTACATGTTGATATTTGTTTCTGGATATCTTCACAATGACAGTTAGTATTATCTCAATCTTTCATACGCAGTAAACACCTTCTGATTATTCATCTCTGTGAGGTATTTTAGAACCCAACCCTCTTTACAGTAAGCTGCCTTTGAATTGTCTGATACATTTGTATTAGAGTTTCACACCTTGCCTCTGCAGTATTTCTTTCCCTGTGTCATGTTTCTGAAAGTTTTGGCCCCATTCAAATTAACCTTCCTGTTTACAAGAGATAGCATGAGAGCCTTTTTCTGATAACTTCCCATATTATTTCATATGCTCCTTGTTGTATAATATGTCTTAGGCATTGGTATTTCACAACTCAAGGCTGTCTCTAGTGTTGACAACATCTTTCTAGCACCGTTGCCGGGGAAGTGAAGTTGAGGAAAGTTAAATCCCTGGGCTTCGAAAAAACCTTATTCACTCTTCAAATAGGTGAGCATGGAGAGTTGAGAGTTGTAGATCCCTCACCTTGGCGACTCCACATTCATTTATCAGATAAATTTACTTACAGTCCTGGCTCCTCATAAGCCACACCTGAGGTCAGATACGTCTCAGCCAAAGACACCTTCTGTGTCTAACCCAGAGAAGATCCTACATAGAAGGAATTGGAGGGAAAGACGATCAGTCCATACTGAGATTCCTGAATTCTTGAATTCTCTCTAGAAGACTTTCCGTCCTCCTCCTCTCAAGTTTCCCAAGTGTAAGGTCCTGACTCCACTGTGGGAGATACTGACTACTACTCAGATAGTCCACCCCGGGGAGGGGTTCGAATTAAAGGCAAAGCTGAGTCAAGGGATACCACATATTACACCTTTCACCCTACTCCTGAAGTTGAAGAGGTCAAAGAAGTCACTGAAGTATCTTCTATTCACAACCCTTTGTTCCCATCAACACCTCAAGCTGCTGTCTAATAAATTCCTATTGTTATTCATACTTCACTTCCACCTCCTCCTCCTCCTTTTACACATCAAACCCTTGCACTACCTCCACCTCCTCCAATGGCCAATGTTCCTGGCTTCTTTTTGAACAAATATGCCCCCCTGGAATTACCTCAAGTGTTGAATGATATGCCACAGGACTATCTGAAGATCTTACCTCGATTTAATGGGGAAAATGAGATTGAAGCTCAAAAACATCTTGAGTTCTTCTATTCTTTTGCAGAGAACTTTAATGTGGAGCATATAGATGTAGTCTTAAGACTGTTTTTGCAATCTATTGATGGCGAAGCCAGAAAATGGTTTAAGACATTAGGAGATTGTTCCATCACCACTTGGGAAGGAATGGAAGATACTTTTATCAGAAAATGGGGAGAGAAGAAATATCATGGACATTTTCTTACTGAGTTTAACACACTCAAGAAAATACATAATGAAGGGGTGTCAGAATTTATCAAGAGATTTAATAAGTTGTATTTTAGCCTTCCTGCTGATATGAAACCTCATCAAACCGCTGCTAAGGTTGTTTTCGTGGCAGCTTTTGACTCAGAATTCGGTTTCTCTCTGAGAGAAAGAAAACCTTCCACCCTGGATGATGCTCAAACAGACGCACTAGAGTTGGAGGCAAATTTTGCCTCCACTGGTAAGTCAAAGGGAAAATCTGAACAAGATACTAGAAGAAAGGGAAAAGAGGAGGTATCTACCTCTAACCAATATAGAGACTCAGCTAATGACAGAATTGAGGAAATGAACAAAATGATTAAGAATATTTCAAGTAAGCTGGTCAAAATTGAACTAGAGGCCAAGAATTCATCCTCCAAGAACTTCCAGAATGATCCAAACAGGGGTTACAACCCTCAGTATAGAAAACCACCCTTGCAGATACTGCAAAGGAAACGGAAGGAGCAACAAGATCAGGTACCACACCCTCTGTACTTGGAAGGTCAATTAGATGGTCCTACCGAAGAAACCACTTACGAGAAAGAGGAGGCATACCTTGATTTTTCAAATAGTGATGAAGTAGACTGTCCCCTACAAGGAAGTGATGAAGTGCAGATTCCATCACATGTGGAAGAAAAATCTAATGAAAACACCGAAGATCCTGAGATCGATGACTACTGCAAGTAGTTTGTCAATTTCATGCAAGCACAACTTAATAGAAGATATGACCTCAGATCTTCTAGGAAGAGAACTCACACTCAGGATCAGGAAGAAGACACACCTCATGAGGAAGCATCTTCTCAGAAGGAGACAACAACTCAAAGGACCGCAGACAAAGGTAAGAGACCTCTTAACGAATCTTTGCAGTCTGTTGATCAAATTCCTTCCTCCTCACAAGTTGTTACTCCCCCCAACGTCAAGTCAGTCATAAAGGAAGTCAAACCTCTTGTCCAAATCAAAGAGTCAAAAGAGATGTTAGTAGATAAGTCCTCCTCTGCCTTTAGTTTACAAAAGGAGCTTGAGAAGGTCAAAATCCCAGGTCCCTTGACCGAATTGTTGAAGCAGCCTGCATATCAGTCCCAGGTCACATCCTTTATGCTTCCCCCAGAAGTAGCACATATTCCAGATAGTCTAAAACTTCAAGAAGAAATACCCATGGTTGTATTTGGCCCACATGTTGAGGAATTAGATGCTTCTACTCCCCCATTTTATGTGTCCTTAGTAATTCCTGACCTACTATTGCATAACTGTATGTTAGATTCAAGAGCTTCTCATAACCTATTGCCCCTATCGGTCATGGAACAACTAGGATTACAAATCACCCATCCATACAAGGACCTCTATTCATTTGATTCCCAAAGATTTAAATTCCTGGGTATGATCAAGGATTTGGTGGTCAATTTGGCCCAAATCCCAGCGAAAAGTGTGGTGATGGACATCGTGGTGGCTGACATCCCAGCTCGCTTCGACATGTCACTGTCAAGGTCCTGGGGGACTAAAATTTGTGGGTCAATCAAGTTGGACCTGACCTATGCTAATACCGCAGTTTTTGGTGGCCAGGAGAGGAGGTTCTACCAAGAAACTAGATTTGTCAAGATAGTCACCAAGGCTGACAACTCAGTTAATTCTCTAGTTTATAGTAAGGAGGGAGATTTCTCATGTTTGATGCTGGAAGAAGATCAAGATTACGCTCATGAACCATCATGTTTCCAGATCAAGACCGAGCATTCCATAGAGAGCCATGAAGCAGGAATCTGGACACTTCATTTTGATGCAGCAAACTCCAGAGAAGGTAATGGGGCTGGAGTATTATTGATTTCTCCTACAGGCCAATGGGTCCCATTGTCTTTCAAACAAGAGTATGAAGCCACTAATAATGTGGCCAAGTATGAAGCACTTCTGTTAGGGTTACAGACAGCCAGGAGTATGAACATACAGAGTTTAAAGGTTCTAGGAGATTTGGAACTAGTGGTTAGACAAGTGAAGAATCAGTGCCAAACCAAACATCCTAGGCTGAGGGCTTATAGGAACGAAGTTTGGGACCTGGTGGAGAATTTTTTCTTGGCATTTAATATTTAGTTCATGCCCCGGGAGCAGAATAGGATGGCATACTCCCTTGCAGTGGCTGCCAATACCTTTCATCCACCTCAAAACCCTCTCTTAAGATATGAAATTGAGGTACGTTATCGACCATCAATCCTAGATAACATAAAAAACTGGCAGGTGTTTGAGGATGAAGAACAAGTGAAAAGATTCCTGGAAACAGTAAGGGAATTCTCCAACATGGACATTGATGCTTGTGAAGAAGAAGAGGCTGAGGATATTTCAGAAAATAAATTGGAAGAAAAGGTGGCTGGCCATAAAGTTCTGCAACTAAAAGGCAACGTTATACCTTGAGGACTAGTGCCCTTAGAAAGGTTTTTTAACAGAAATGATGTCCCACTACAGCTGAACAAAGTTGTGGAGGAAAATCAGGTAGAAGATCTTAACCTTGGTACTGATGCTGAACCCAAAATTGTGAAGTTATCCAAGAAAGTCCCAGAGGAGTATAAATAGATCTACCAAAATTTATTCCAGTCATACCAAGATGTGTTTGCATGGTCTTATCAGGACCTAAAAACCTTCAATATCAGCATCATGCAACATAAAATTCCAATGAAGGGGGATGCGAAGCCACATAAAAATAAGCTTAGACAGATAAATCCCCTGCTGCTTCCCTCTATTGAGAAATAAATTAAGAAACTGTTGAAGTCCAAAATCATTGTGCCATTAAGATATTCTGAGTGGGTAGCAAAACTAGTCCCTGTCCAGAAAAAGAATGGAGAAATAAGGCTATGTGTGGATTTCCGAAATTTAAACCAAGCATCCTTAAAGGATAATTATCCCCTGCCCAAGATGGATCACATCCTGCAGAAAGTGGTAGGTGCTTCTCGGATGTCGATGATGGATGGATTCTATGGTTACAATCAGGTGGCTATACTACCAAAAGATCAGAAGAAGACTGCCTTTACCACTCCTTGGGGTACGTTTATGTATGCCAGGATGCCTTTTGGGTTGATCAACGCAGGGGCCACTTTTCAAAGGGCCATGGATATTTTGTTGGGGAGAAAGATAAGTTTGTGGTAGTATATCTGGATGATATCACTGTGTTCTCAAAAGATGATGCAGATCACATTGAACACTTACGTAGAACTTTCGAGAAGTGCAGAAGGTATGGTCTCTCTCTCAATCCACAGAAGTCATTGTTTGCATTAGAAGAGGGTAAGCTTTTGGGACATATTATAACAAAATATGGGGTAAAAATAGATCCTAAGAGAGTAGAAGTTATAAATTGCATTTCTCTTCCCAGAAATAAAAAGGAGGTGCAGGTGTTCCTAGGGTGCATTAAATTTCTGAGGAGGTTTATCCCTAACTATGATGAGATAGTTAGACATATAACTAACATGCTGAAGAAAAATAATGAGGTAAAGTAGTCCCAGAAATCACGAGAGGCCTTCTCCAGGATAAAAAAATGCCTTTGTTGAAGCCCTTGTGCTAGCTGGACCAAACCATGCCAAACTTTTCATGATCTTTTCATTTGCATCACCTCATACAGTGGTAGGAGTTCTATTGCAGAAAAATGAAGAGGGGTATAAGCAACCCATCACATTCTTCAGTCAGGTGCTCCGTGATGCTGAGCTGAAATATAACATATTAGAAAAGCATGCATATGCTCTGGTGAAATCTCTTAAAGCATTTCGTATGTATGTCTTGTAGTCCCATATCACTGCGTTCGTACCTACAGTAGCCGTAAAAGATATTCTTATCCAAGGAGATAGCGAAGGAAAGAGAGAGAAATGGATTGCCAAAATACAAGAGTATGAGCTAGACATCCATCCTACCAAACTGATCAAGGGACAAGGGTTAGCCAAAATCTTGTCCGAATCAAACTGTTAGGCTCTGGGTATAAATCTGTCCATGATAGAGAATGAGTATTCTGAGAAGAAAGAAGAGCAACAGGGAGTAGAGATAGCTACTTAGAAGATACATATCAAGTACCTCATCAGCCCGCGGTACAAAGAGATAATGGAGTATCTTCTAATACAGAACCCTAAGTTTGAGATCACATAAGTACGTGGTTGCCAATGGTCGGCTGTACTGGTGAGATCCTTCAGGTATTCTGCTCTTGTGTCTCACAGAGGATGAGGTAGAGAATATAATGGCCGAATTTCATGAAGGAATCTGTGGGGGTCATTACAGCTGGAGGGCCACTACTCACAAAATCCTGAAGGCTGGTTTCTACTGGCCCAAACTCTTTGGAAATATGTTTGCCTGGATTAGAGCTTGTGAGAAATGCCAAATATTTGCTGAAAGACAGAAGTTGGCACCTCTTCCCATGATCCCTATTCACGTGGACGAACCATTCCAGCAATGGGGAATCAACTTTATCGGTGAAATACATCCTCCGTCGAGTGGTCAACACAAGTGGATATTAAATGCTATAGAATATTTCACAAAGTGGGTGGAAGCTATACCTGCGAGAAATGCAATAGATATTGTGGTGATGAAATTCATGGAAGAAAATATTATATCCAAATTTGGATGCCCTGCCAAGATAGTGACTGACAATGCCCAGGCCTTCAATTCTGTAAACTTTGTCAGCTTCTGCCAACAATATAACATTGCGTTGGGTCACTCCATGGCCTATTACCCATAAGGAAATGTCCTGGCAGAGTCTTCAAATAAAACCCTAGTGAGGGCACTAAAAAAATCTATCAACGAAAATCAGAAAAATTGGGACTCCCAGTTGAAATTCGCTCTATGGGCCAACAGGATCACCAACAAGAGATCAACGGGGAAGTCCCCGTATGAATTAGTATATGGGAGGGCAGAAGTATTCCCTGCACAGTTAGCCTTACCAGTAGCCCGATTCATGCAAGAAAGTCAAGAAGAACCCGATGATGTGACCAAGAGAATCAATTAGCTGGTGGAGTTAGAAGAAACATGGAACCAGGTAAGTCAAAGGCTAACTGAATATCAAAAGAAGATGAAGGACCTTTTTGATCAGCATGCCAAGGACAGGAAGTTGCAGGTTGGGGATTTAGTGCTTAGATGGGATATTGGAAGAGCTGAAAAGGGGAAACATGGTAAATTCGACCCACTCAGGTTCGGCCCTTTTAAAATTGTGGAACAAGGGGGCAATAACACTTTCAGGTTGGAAAATTTATAGGGAGACTTTCTTGATGCCCCTGTAAATGGTCAGTTCCTCAAACCTTACTTCCAGTTTTGATTTATTATACTGTAAATTAGTTTTCTGTTTTCATCTTTGTTTGAATGATGTGTGTGTCATGATGAATCATGAAGAGAAAAATGAAAAGTGTTGAAGAGTGGTGTCCACATAGAATATTAACAGGTGGTCTGCGGAGTTCTCGATACGCCTAAGGATGAACGTGTCGTCCCCAGGTGGAGCCAATGTTGATCATATGGTTAACATTAGTCATTTTTAAAGATAACCTTGAGTAGCCAAGTATTGAATGTCATGACTCGTGGTGAAAAGGTTAAATGATGGCTGGAGAGAAACGATGCTAAGCTAATTTCACGTGCCTGAATAACTAAGCACATGTCCAAACAAGGGGCTAAATTGTTTTTGAGCCTTCAAGGAATGCATTTCCTCTGAAAACACATCATTCTCGAAGCCTCTTTGTGCCCTTTTCTTTTGATAAATCCTCACCGCTATTTCCAGTTTAAAAGCCTCTATGTTTGTGTGAAGAGTGCCCAAAAAGGCCTTTTCCCTATTATTTCATTCCCCCTAAACCTCTGTTTTCATCACCTTTTTTCCCCTTTTAATTCCCCACTTACCCTTCAAATCATCCTAAATCTCCTTTTAAGCCTTTCAAATACCCTTTGGCTGGTTTAATAGCCCCTTTTTCCTCTACCATTTCCCTCTTTTGGCCTTAAAACGCACTAAAAATAGGCCAAAATCCCACTTTTTTAACATACGCAGGCTTAGCCCCTTTCGGCCAGCCCCCTCAACCACTTCCCCTCCATATTCCCTGCGCCCGAGACCAAGCGCTTAAGGCCTGGGCACTAATCGCAATCAGAAGGAACAGAGTGCACATTCCTTTGTTAACAGATTTTCCCCGATGCGATGAAGTTTTACATTGTTGGCTTTCGTTTTGTTTTCAATCGTAGATCTTTAAAAGATCTGACGGCCCAGCGCTAATCGCATCGTGCCAGCCCATGCATCCCTGTTTGGTCAATTTAGTGTGTCCTAAATTGCTTCATTTAATTTTTCAATCCGAGATTCATAAGCTGATGAAGTGCGGCGCACTATATGTGCAAGATAACCTATTTCTTAAATTTTTGTCGTTTTTGGTTTTCTAAGATGAAATGGAAATTCTAAAATGAAAACAAGTATGGTTATGTTTGTTCAAGGAAATGATATCCTCTATAATGATTTACCAACTTGAAACTTAAAAAGGAATTTGAAACATACAATGACAAAACTTGAAAGGAAATGAAAATGTACTGCTGAAATAAAAAGGTTCTGCTAGTCTAATGAATCAAAATAGTGAACTAGTGAGCATGAAACCAAACTATTCTTGCTGATGTCTAAACAGAAAAGAAACTATGCTGAAATAAATCCAAAAGTGCAACAAAGTAAATCTAAATTAGATTACATCAACTTGTCTTCTGATCCCTCATCATTAGTCCAGCTATGATTTTCGGAAGTAACCATAAACAACTTTGAGTAACTGATATCTAACTTGCAGAAAGTAAACTATTATCAAACCATACATTCATAATTCAATCCCTCACCATCAGTCCAGCTATGGCTTTCGGAGGTAACTGAAGATGTCATGCACAATTTAAATATATCTAAATTTGCAGAAAGGAAACTAATACTAAACTACACATTTCATAATACAATCCCTCACCATCAGTCCAGCTGTGGCTTTCGGAGGCAACTGAAGATGTTATGAGCAGTTTAATATATCTAAATTTGCAGAAAGGAAACTAATACCAAACTACACATTTCATAATACAATCCCTCACCATCAGTCCAGTTGTGGCTTTCGGAGGCAACTGAAGATGTTATGAGCAGTTTAATATACCTAAATTTCACTACTGAAGCAAAATGAGCAAAACTGAATTAAACAAAGCAGTACTGAAATTAAAAAGAAACTAAGAAAAAGCAAATTAACAGCAAAACAATGTTAATTCCATGTCATTAGTCAAAAAGTTATGCAAATTCTTGGGCTGCCTATCTATAACCTAAAACAAGAACACTGATCAGTGATTAATAACATAAAACATGAAAGACAGAAGTGAAATGGAAAGCATGAAAGTTTATAAACAGAAATGAAACATATATACCATGAGAGATGCAATGTATAAACATGTGAATGGATTATGGCACAATGAGCTTTAAAGAAATAAAATAAGAACTATACAATAATGCACAGAACCTTGGCAAGTGCAGGGGCCCTCTACACCAGCCTTGGCAACAATCTTCAAGTACGAATTAAGTTGGAAAACAGAGTCTTCTTATATTAAAATGCAGTCATAATAATAAGGTAGTATTACGGCACAAGTGCAGCGTAATTACATTACAGAGCAGACTTAATAACAACTAACACAGACTAATAGAGACTAACTCCATATGCGTATGCAAACGCGTTATTTATAACAAAAGAAACATAACTAATTCCTAAAGTTTATGCTGGTGGAGAACACGTAGACCATTACGTCCACGGATCTAGGATCATGGCCGTATTGCAAAGTAAATCTATGAGGAGTGGATGTTTGAATTCGGCTATGGAGCCATGTACAGATGTCGACTTGTCCTCCGCAACTCAGAAACGGCCATATGAACCTTCACGTGACATGAAACAGAGTCCTGTCACCGTGAGACTCTATGGTTGACTTCCATGTGGACGCCTTTGACCGCGGCTTCTTTAGATGAGTTTGCTCGAGCCAATAGGACATGAACCATGTCCACATCATTTCTGACTTGCCCATGTGGCTCGTTTTCCCTGTAGACACTTGTAACATAGAGTTTCACAAAATGGCTGCGGAAAGTTGCAGCAGCTGCGGAAAGTGGCAAGATTCCGCAGCTAAATGAACAAAATCTAAATCAAACAACAGACACAAAAATATAGTTAAAAACCATGTTAGATGCTCTTTTGCAATTAACATACAATGATATTGACAACTTGGGAGGCTCAGGTGAGTGAAAAAGGTATAGAAAAGTGTATGGAAAAGATGCAGAATTGAGACTCAACATACCCCCACTGTGAAGGTGTTGCATGTCCTAATGCAACCAAAATTTTGATAATCCTTCCTCAGTTCATATTCCTTGACACTTCAGCCAACACGCCTAATCCTCTCCTCCTCTTCCTTGGTGCTACCAACATTCTGGGTTTCTTCATTAAGCACCTAAATTTGATATTAACCAGTGCTCTGCTCAACTTCTGGCATTTCCTTTTCAATTTCTTGTTCTTTTTCTGCCATATTCCCAGATGTAGCATGGTATTATCATGGATGATTTTGTCCAATTTACCTTGTTCCTTCAATGTCTCATTTTCATTTTTGATGTGCCTATTTAAAAGCTCTAGCTCAAAGACTTCCTGTTTTAGTGATTGGACTAAATCATCCTGTACTGTATGAGGCTGAATGGACGAAGTACTGGGACCTGTAGCTGCCTTTTCCAAAGATTCTGTATAGTCATATACTTCCTGCTACTTGGGGTCTATATCAAGTGTCATTTTTATTGGGTTGTCCCCAAAAGTCCGTGAAGGAGAGTTATCTTCAAAATCTAGCTGAGAAGGGTTCACATCAACATCTTGCTGAGAATGGGATGGAGTATGTTCAATGTCTGATTGAGAATGAAATGAACCAGGTTCACTAACTGACTGGGATGGACTATGGTCAGATGGGGACTGTTCAGATGTCTCCTCTCCAAAATCAATGAAATGAGGACCCTTCATTTGCATTTTCCTCAATTTCCCCTTAAGTCTGTTGCTTCTTCTCACACGCTGTGGTACACTATATTTTTGTTTTTGTTTCCCTTTTTCTGTCTTCTTGGCCATAGAGGACTGTTTTTGAAGATAAATTAATCTTTCAGATAACACTTGGTGATCTTCTTCTTTCGAAGAAGGGGTTTTATGTATAGCCTCAATAGTTTTTCTCTCTTTTGGTGTTATTGGCTTCTTACCCTTGATTTCTTTCTTCTTCCTCTTTGACAGTCTCTCTTCCCTATCAGTTCTTTCAATTGTAGTAGTAGGAGTATTTTGGATTTCATCAATTGTTCTTTTTCTCCTACTTCTTCTTGCTGTGCTACCTTCAGGAATTTCTTGAGTAGGAGTAATTTGAGTTTCATCATTTATTATTTTTCTTCTACTCCTTCTTGTTGTACTACCTTCAGGAATTTCCTGAGGTTCCTCAAAGAAATTTCTAACCAGAAATTGTTCCCATGTGTCTTTCTTCTCCTTTAACTCTTTTTCAATCAAAATTTTTACAAGACCGTGGTGATATAGATGTGGTTCTACATCTCCTAAATGCTTCTGAACAGTCACATACATTTTCTTCAAACTATTGAATAGAAAATATGGGAGATTGAGAGTTTGATTATCTAGAAAATTCATCAACAACCTGGTATGGTACATATACATGGACCCAAAACGGCCTTCACATGTAATGAATTTCTGAACAACTAGTAGCAAAGTAGCCCATTCCTCTTTTAATGCATGAACAGGAATTCCTCTTTTAAAAACATTTATGTCCATACCTTGGTTTCGTAAGATTGTTCTCTAGGATTCATCACTGATGCTTTTATTCTTAAACCAACGCTCACCCTCTTGAAGAAGTTCCGTGGCAGATGCTATAGATGCTTCATTGACCACAAACTTAAGGTCTCCTATCTCTACTTCCAAGCCATTAAATGACCTTGCGAATGCCTTTGTTACTTCTTTATGATAACCTCTGAATTTCTGGATAAACCGCAGCCAATTTGCTTTCTTCAATATATCCCTTACTTGCGGATATCCCTCCATGAACTTAGGTCCTTCCGGTTCTACTCTTAGCAATTTACCCATTTTTTTTTCTGCTCTTCACAAATTTTCCTGCATAAGGGTTCAATGGAAATAGAATGGCTGAATGCACAGGGATGAGCACAATGACTGTGGTAGATATCAGGCTGTAGCGTAGTAAAGAACGAAATGGAGTGAACAAAACAGAGAAGGGTTTTCATGAACACGACAGAGATACGGCTGTGAGATTAACAGAGTATACACATCCGGCAATGTTTTAAATTTTGGTGGCTGCACAATAAATATGAGCACGTTTAAACAACGGCTATGGGTTTATGTGGCTGTAAGAGTCCGTGGTCAAATCAAATACGTCTCATTGTCACCGGTGGAATATTGGAACATGAGTGAAAATCGGGGTTTAATGATGGAACCGTTTGTGAATGAATGCGAGAGGATAATATGGAGATCGTGAAAGGTTACGGAATTGTCAATATAATCATTGCACATAATGGATAGAGCTTATGGTTCAAAACTATATAAAAATGTGTTTTTCAATGCTATTTGAAATAAATTTTATTCATACCTTTGGAATCTTTGCCTTTTCCCTTGGTCTTCAACTAATTGCTCTTCATTGGTGTCTTGAATGCTCCATGTCTTCATTTTTGATCCTCTCACCTACATTTTATTTCATGATTATGGAAATAACTTCTGACTGTACATTCTTTTGAAAACAGAGTAGTAGCTGCGGAATCTGCTTCTGGCTGCGGAAACTAAAGTCAGCTGCGGAAACAGATGTCAGCTGTGGAAACTGACACAACTATTATTTGGATGAATGGAGATGAACAGATGACAAATGACCAGATGGAAATGGTCATGAAAAAGAATTTTATTGATGAAATGGAATGAAATGGATGAAGTGGAATGAAATGGATGAAATGGATGAAATGAAGTGGAATGGAGTGAAATGAAGTGAAATGAAATGGAATGAAGTGGAATGGAATGGAGTAGGTGGTCACAAAACTTGTGAAATGAATTTTTTTTTTTTTTTTGGAAAATATAGTGTCAGGTGTTCCTGATTTTCACCCTATATTTTCTGTATAAGACTGCCAATCAGTGATTGGTTTTCAGGCTTATACATTTTTTTATTTTTATTTTTTTTAACTGAAAAGAATAAAAGCTAGGTTGGTAGAGAAGAAGAATTCTTCTGTACCAGCCTGATTGCAGAACTTTCTTGAAACATTTTGACAAAATCCTCTTTTGAGAGTGGCTTATGATAAACTTTCAATCTATGGCTATTCACAATAAGAGGAGTTTGAAACTCATCAATGGTCTTGATTCTTACCGCTCCATTGCTAAATATATTGTCAATCTCATATGGCCCAAGCCAATGAGTCTGAAATTTTCCTTAAAAATCTTTAAACTTGGAATCAAATAAAAATGCCCAATCTCCTTCTTGAAACTTCTTCTCTTTGATGTACTTTTCATGCCATTTAGCTCTTTGATATTGAACTAGATCAGTTCTTAAAATTGCCTCTTGTCTGATCTCATCTAGCTCATTCAACTGCTCCATTCTATGCTTTTGGGCTTCTGATAAGTCCATCCCCAACTGAACTGCTATCTTGAAGGTCTTAACTTGGAACTCAATGGGGAGCAAGACTTCTTTCCCATAAACAAGTTCATAGGGAGAATGTCTTGTTGTATTCCTCCATGTAGTTCTGTAGGCCCACAAGGCTTCAGGAAGCCTTTCTGCCCAATCTCTTCTATGTAGATGAACAGTTTTGGTGATGATACTTTCAAGAACTTTATTTGTGGACTCCACTTGACCATTTGCTTGCGGATGGTAAGGAGTAGATCTTCTGTGCTTGATTTTGTATTCTTCCATCAACTTCTCCACCAAGTTAGATGTGAATTGGCTCCCCTGATCTGTTACAATCTCTCTTGGAACACCAAAGCGAGTAAAAATATCCTCATAAAGAAAATGAACAACTGAATTTTCAGTAGCAGATACTAATGCTTTGGCTTCTACCCATTTAGTAACATAATCGGTACAAACCAATATATACTTCTTTTGCTTAGATGGTGGATTAATAGGTCCAATGAAATCTAAAGCCCATTTTTCAAAGGGTTCAATGAGTACCTGTGTTTGCAATGGCATTTCATTTGAAAGGGTAGGTTTCCCTAATCTTTGGCAGCTGTCACACCTTTTGACATATTGTTTTGCATCTTTGAAGAGGGAAGGCCAATAATATCCTAAAGAGAGGATCTTATAGGCCGTCCTTTTGTCTGCAAAGTGTCCGCCGCATGGTTCATCATGACATGCCTTAAGAATATCAGGCATTTCATCTTCCATGACACATCTTCTGATCACAAGATCTGGCCCTGTTTTAAACAATTCGTTAGAAATCCATGAATATTTTGAACTCTCCTGAATAATTTTTCGTTTTTCACTTAGAAATAAATGTGAAGGTAGTTTCCCTGTAACCAAATAGTTAGCAATATCTGCATACCAAGGAGTCTTAATAGTTACTGCAAACAAGTATTCATCAGGAAACTTATCCTCTACAGGAGAATCTTCTTTAGTATTCTGAATCCTAGACAAGAAATCAGCTACTGTATTTTGTTTTCCTGGTCTATCCAACACAGTAATATTGAATTCTTGCAAAAGTAAGAGCCATCTTATCACTCTGCCATTAGTAACAGGTTTTTTCATTAAATATCTAATTGCAGAATGGTCAGTATGAATAAAAGTTTCATAGCTTGTTATGTAATGTCTAAACTTATTAATTGCATGAACAACAGCTAAAAAATCTTTTTCAGTCACAGTATAGTTCAACTCTGTGGGAGTCAAATTTTTATTGGTATAATAAATGGCATAAGGAACTAAATCTTTTTGACCCAACACAGCTCCTAGAGCTGTATCTGAAGCATCCGTAGAAATATGGAAAGGGAGTTTCCAATTTGGTCCTCTCAAGATAGGTGCTTCGGATATTCTTGTTTTCAAAGTTTCAAAAGCTGATTGACAATCAGGATCCCATTTGAATTCACAATCTTTTGTAAGCAATTTGAAGAGTGGAGATGCTATTTTAGTGAAGTTTTCTATAAATCTTCTATAGTAACCAGTAAATCCTAGAAAACTTCTAACATCTCTTTGACAATTTGGAATAGGCAACTTGGAGATGACTTAAACTTTTGATCTATCAACCTTAATCCCATCTTCTGAAATATGATGTCCTAAAACAATCCCTTCAGTAAACATCATAAAGCATTTTTCATGGCTTAATGAAAGGTTTGTTTCTTTACATCTTATAAGAACTTTTTCCAAATTTTCTAATGCCTCTTCAAATGAATTACCATAAACTGTAAAATCATCCATATAAATCTCTACACAATCATGGATTAGATCAGAAAAAATTCCTAGTACTGCTCTTTGGAATGTTGCAGGTGCATTACATAACCCAAAAAGAAGTACTCGGTAGGCAAAAGTTCCCCATGGACAAGTAAATGTGGTCTTATCTTGATCCTCAGGTGCTACCTGAATTTGATTATAGCCACTAAAACCATCCAAAAATGAAAAGTACTTTTTACCTGCTAATGTGTCTAATACCTTATCGATAAAAGGCAAAGGAAAGTGATCCTTCAAAGTTGCTTTGTTCAATTCCCTGTAATCAATGTATACCCTCCATTTACCATTCTTTTTAGGTACTATAACCAAAGGAGAAACCCATCGGCTATCTGAAATTGGATAAATGAAGTTTACATTGAGTAGTTTTTGGAGCTCTTTTTTCACTATCTCCCTAAGATTTGGATTCATCCTTCTTTGAGTTTGTCTGATTGGTCTACTGTTTTCCTCAATATAGATATGATGGATGCAAGTCTTAGGATCAATACCTTTCATGTCAGTATACTCCCATACAAATGCAGTAGAATGTTTTTGCAAGATTTTAGTTAGTTCTTCTTGTTGTGACTCTTCCAAATGTTTGTTGATATTCAATGCTTTTCCTGGAAAAATATCAATAGTAGAACTACCAAACTCTTCCATAGAGTAAAGAGACATTTGTCTTGATGATAAATATTCTATGTCAGATTCCAACTGAAATTGTGTGGGGTCATATTCTGAAGATGTCTCAAAATTTTCTAATGTGTTCAGAATTTGACTATCCTCACTGATTTCAGAAATGGTAAAGACAGGTTGTATAGTGTCCTCATCATCGACCCATTCATTTTCTCCTACTTCTGTGATTTCTTTTGCTGGAGGATACAAATTGAATTTATTTGTCGAATTACCATTAGAAATGTACATGTCCCCAGATCTACAACTAATAAAAGCATCAACTGTGGCTAGCCAAGGTCTTCCTAAGATAAGTGGATGCCCTCCTAGATTACTCTTGGGAGTCAAAATCATAAAATCTACTGGATATTCCCAAGAATCTAAGGAGACTGAAATATCTTCTAATACACCATATGGTTTAATAATTGATCGATCTGCAAGTTGCAGTAAAGTAGGTGTAAAAAGAAAGTTAGGAAGTTTTAGCTGGTCCATAGTCTGTCTACTCATAATGTTGATAGCAGCCCCTAATTCAATCAATGTGTTTGGAATTTCTATCCCATTTATATGTGTCTTGACAATTGGACATCCTGGATCTACATACTTCTGCATGGTAATTTTTCCCATCATAATATCTACAATCTTTCCTACCAGGTGGATTCTTCTTGTGTCTTTTAGTTTCCTTCCTGGTCTTTTGAAACTCAAATCCTTTATGGTTTTTGCTAGAATAGGAATCTCTCGAATGGCTTGTAGCAAGGGAATCTTGATACAAACATTCTTCAATTCATCTAGAAAGTCATATTTAGGCAACAAGATTTGTTTTTCCACCCCCTTGTCAATTTGTAGTCTTTCAGGAAAAGGAGGTGTAGATGAAGATGCAGGTTGCTCAACTATAGGAGTTGTGCGTGTTAGCTTTTCTCTTTATTTTTGAATGTTTGAATTTTGAAGAGATTCTTCCTCAGAACCTTATTGACTTGAAGAAAGTCCTCCTCAGAGGTATCTTGCTCTTGAATATCTATAGAAGGTTTTTCTAAAACTCTACCAGATCTGAGTTGTACATCGTTGAGAGGAACAATCATATAGGTAGGAAATTGTTGTCCTTCTACCATGTAAGTATTCTGAGGATTCTTATTATTAGGATTTGTCAATGGCTGAGCTGGAAGTTGACTTGTCTTTTGTTGTTATGGGAGCATGAGTTGAGGATTTGGATTTTGTTGAGAAGGTTGTTGTTGTGGAAATGGCAATGAAAGTTGTGGATTTGAATTTGGAAGTTGTGGAGCTTGTTGATTTTGAAAAGATGGAGGATATTGATAAAATTGAGCAAATCTCCCATAAGGATTTTTCATCCCTTGTACCCATGGTTGATATGGATTCTGATGTTGGGGCCAAGGTTGTTGCCAAGGATTCCAACTTGGTGGGGTTTGAAAATTCATAGGGTTGTTAAACCCTTGAGTTTGTTGTCCTTGCCAAGGTCTTCTTGCAACAAAACAGAGAGATTCTACTGAATTTGGGTCTTCTTGAAAAACAGCTTTGAGTCCAGGAATTGAAGGACAATCCTTGATCTCATGATTCTCTAAGAAAATCATACATGTTTCTACAACTTTTGCATCCAAGGGACATTCCCTTAAAGCATGTTTCTTCCTACATTTCGGACAAAAGATGGCTAAAGCATCTGTTTCTGCTTTCTGCTTGTTTTGGATTTTAAGAGTGTCTAGTTGTTCACTAAGGCTCCCTAAGATATCAGTTTTGAACTCATCAAGAATATTACCAATCTCTGCCCTACTTACTGATCCAGTTGCAGATTTGTTAGCCCTAATAAGAGAAGGATCCCTAGGCCCTTTTCTTGTTTTAGATTTTCCTCTTGAGAGATGGACACATAGTTCTGTTATGTCACGAAGTGGGAGTTGAGAAATGTCTCCTTTCCCCATCATGTTTAAAATATCTATCCATTCATCTCTAATGGCTTTTAAGATGAGGGCTTTCAAGGTTTCATCATCTAAATTGCTCATCTTTGCTCTTTTCAAGTTGTATTGAAATATTTCAAGTAAATCTTCCAAATTTTCATCTTCTTTTTGCATCATTTTGAATACCTCATCCTTGTGATTGGTGGGCATACAATAATCCAAGTATCTATCCAAAAATGTTTTTTTCATATCATTCCAGGTCCTAATAGATTGAGTGGCTAATCCCATGAACCATTTCAAAGCAGATCCCTTCAATGTTGAAGGAAACAGTTTGAGTTTTTGAGAGTCTTCCATATAGTCATAAGTTCGGCACACGACTTCAAACTCAAACAAAAATGTTTCAGGATCCTCACTTCGCAATCCATAAAATTTAGGGAGAACAGATGGTGAGATATTTTTCATTGTTGTATGAGTTTCCTCATCAACTATAGGGAATCCAAACAAATTGTCTCCTTCCCTATTTCCTCCATTATTTCCTTCACCATTGTTGTCTCTATTGTTTCCTCCTCTTCTACCTCTACCTCTACCTCCATCTATTACTTCCTCTGCCATGATAGTCTCTTTAGGGTCCTTAAAGTCCTCTAGTTCTTCTATCAAGGGAGGATGAGAGAGAGTCTCTTTGTTTTCTAAATGGGATTTAGTAGATGGTATAGGAGAATCCTCTAATTCAGCTGCTCCTTGAATTCCAAAAATCTTAAGGCTAGGGGTAGATAGTGGTGAATCTGGTCTATGCCTTGAAGAAGATGGAGTTGTGAAAATCGAACTCTTGGCTTTAGCTATAAACCTTCCCCTAGAATCTCTTGCTCTATGCATGTCATTTTTATTTTTATTTTAAAAGTTGGGCTAATAATTCTCTTTCTGATCTTCCAGATCACACTAGGTGCAAGAAGAGAGCATACTTAAGAAATTACTAAACCAATAACTCTCTTTTCTGATCCTCCGGATCACACTAGGTGCAAGAGGAGAGCATACTTCAAGAAGTTATCAAGTTTTCCCTTCTTTTATGATTTTATGTTTTTTTTTTTAAGAAATTGGCTACCTAGTTACACTTCCCCGGCAGCGGCGCCAAAATGTTTGGTCAATTTAGTGTGTCCTAAATTGCTGCATTTAATTTGTCAATCCGGGATTCGTAAGCTGATGAAGTGCGGCGCACTATATGTGCAAGATAACCTATTTCTTAACTTTTTGTCGTTTTTGGTTTTATAAGATGAAATGGAAATTCTAAAATGAAAACAAGTATGTTTATGTTTGTTCAAGGAAATGATATCCTCTATAATGATTTACCAACTTGAAACTTAAAAAGGAATTTGAAACATACAATGACAAAACTTGAAATGAAATGAAAATGTGCTGCTGAAATAAAAAGGTTCTGCTAGTCTAATGAATCAAAACAGTGAACTAGTGAGCATGAAACCAAACTATTCTTGCTGCTGCCTAAACAGAAAAGAAACTATGCTGAAAGAAATCCAAAAGTGCAACAAAGTAAATCTAAATTAGATTACATCAACTTGTCTTCTGATCCCTCATCATTAGTCCAGCTATGATTTTCGGAAGTAACCATAAACAACTTTGAGTAACTGATATCTAACTTGCAGAAAGTAAAATATTATCAAACCATACATTCATAATTCAATCCCTCACCATCAGTCCAGTTGTGGCTTTCGGAGGTAACTGAAGATTTCATGCACAATTTAATATATATAAATTTGTAGAAAGGAAACTAATACTAAACTACACATTTCATAATACAATCCCTCACCATCAGTCCAGCTGTGGCTTTCGGAGGCAACTGAAGATGTTATGAGTAGTTTAATATATCTAAATTTGCAGAAAAGAAACTAATACTAAACTACACATTTCATAATACAATCCCTCACCATCAGTCCAGCTGTGGCTTTCGGAGGCAACTGAAGATGTTATGAGCAGTTTAATATATCTAAATTTAACTACTGAAGAAAAATGAGCAAAACTGAATTAAACAAAGCAGTACTGAAATTAAACAGAAACTAAGAAAAAGCAAATTAACAGCAGAACAATGTTAATTCCATGTCATTAGTCAAAATGTTATGCAAATGCCCGGGCTGCCTATCTATAACCTGAAACAAGAACACTGATCAGTGATTAATAACATAAAACATGAAAGACAGAAGTGAAATGGAAAGCATGCAAGTTTATAAACAGAAATGAAACATATATACCATGAGAGATGCAATGTATAAACATGTGAATGGATTATGGCACAATGAGCTTTAAAGAAATAAAATAATAACTATACAATAATGCACAAAACCTTGGCAAGTGCAGGGGCCCTCTACACTAGCCTTGGCAATAATCTTCAAGTACGAATTATGTTGGAAAACAGAGTCTTCTTATATTAAAATGCAGTCATAACAGTAAGGTAGTATTACGGCACTAAGGCAGCGTAATTACATTACAGAGCAGACTAATAAAAGATAACAGAGACTAATCGAGACTAACTCCATATGCGTATGCAAACGCTGAGGAGTGGATGTTTGAATTTGGCTATGGAGCCATGTACAGATGTCGACTTGTCCTCCGCAACTCAGAAACGGCCATATGAACCTTCACATGACACGAAATAGAGTCCTGTCACCGTGAGACTCTATGGTTGACTTCCATGTGGACGCCTTTGACCGCGGCTTCTTTAGATGAGTTTGCTCGAGCCAATAGGACACGAACCATGTCCACATCATTTCTGACTTGCCCATGTGGCTCGTTTTCCCTGTAGACACCTGTAACATAGAGTTTCAAAAAATGGCTGCGGAAAGTTGCAGCAACTGCGGAAAGTGGCAAGATTCCGCAGCTAAATGAACAAAATCTAAATCAAACAGCAGACACAAAAATATAGTTAAAAACCATGTTAGATGCTCTTTTTCAATTAATATACAATGATATTGACAACTTGGGAGGTTCAAGTGAGTGAAAAAAAGGTATAGAAAAGTGTATGGAAAAGATGCAGATTTGAGACTCAACAGTCCCCTCCTCCTGTCTTCTCCGATCGTGATCCTCTGATCCGATCACAGTCGTTGACCTCTCAAAGATCCAACGGTACAGATCTCATCACATCAACCTCCCTCCCCACCGATTCAATATCCGCCGTCAATCTTGTTCCAGATCAAACGACTGGTGCTTAATTGCGCATTACCAATCGCAAGTTCTAAAGGTGTTACCCTCCATCCCTTCTGATTGCGATCTGTCGATCCAATCATGATCACTCATTTGATCCAGATCTACGACCCACAATGTATCATGCATTTCACCATTTTTCTTCATCAGATGTCCCCATTAACTCCATCAAATGATCCCAACCGTCAATCTCCTCCTAAGATCTGATGGCTTGCATTAAATCGCCCTCTGCCTTAACCGGGTCCCACCATCAAAGGCCTAATTCCATTCATTCGATCCATTTCCTTTGTATTTTCCGGGGACTTAAACTTTGGTGTTCACACTAATTATCATTTCTTCTCTCGCTTTCACCATTCCCGCCACCATACCCCTAGGCCTTCACAGCATCCCTTCCGCCACTCCCTGGATTTCGTAATGAGTTTATCGTATTGTTCAGGGTTGTTACAGAAGTGATGAATTCAATCTAGGTTCCATAATCACAGTCACTGTGATCTGGAATGTAGAAGGGTTATTATAGAAGTGGTCAGAGTAACAGCAGAGATGGATTAGAAATATTAAAGCCTATTATTGAAGATTAAACGTTTTAATCCTTGTTCAAAAGGAAAGGACGCAGTTGGAAGACTAAGAGCACACATAACAGCCATATCTGTGTTTTAATATTTGCGAGACATTTTTCTCCAGAAAGTACACCTTCCCACTAAAGCCTCCATGCCTCCTCGAGCCCAAAAACAGTTAATTACACTGACAAAAGCTTCTTAAAGACTGTCAAAACCAGCAGTTATGGAGTATGGAGGTCCGTGGACTTTCTATCTAGTTCACCAATTCCAGAAGGCAGAACAGAGAGCTTTACAGCCAGAGAGGACTCCAAAGAAACATCAGAGGTTAGAAATAGATCTAACAAAGACCCCTCAGCCATACTATAATGTAAATACAACAAAGTAGTGACATTAAGCAGTGTGGGCGTGGACGCTTCCTCCATGTTGTCTTAATGAATCAATTTAATGTACATCATCCACTCCTGTTACTCGTTTTTCTCCTATAAGAATCCCCAAGAACAGATGACAGAGGGTTCCATATTTTTAGAAAAATATGTTGTGAGAGAATTTTTTATGCATTTTGTTGAACTTTTATATGAATGCAAAGAGCCCGTCAGGTTTCAGTGATGAGGAGTTCCATCTTTAACGAGGATTCTGGTCTTTCTGCTTCACAGTCTGTAACTCTCCCCTATATGTGATAGTTTAATTGTTCATCTCGTTTTCATCCATTTCGCTTGTATCATGTTCTGGAATGCGAGTGGCTCACCGGTTTTTGGTATGAATTTATCCTAATTGATACTCATGCTAGAACCTGACAAGCGCTTTAAATATGGGTTAGGCGTGATATAATGTTTCATTTTCCACTTCAACCATACTTCTGCTATATTATCTTCTATGGGATGTTATTTTTAAAATGCGATTGTCATGTATGGATTCTTAATTTTGTAAGCCCATTACATGTTGATATTTGTTTCCGGATATCATCCCAATGACAGTTAGTATTATCTCAATCTTTCATATGTAGTAAAAACCTTCTTATTATTCATCTCTGTGAGGTATTTTAGAACCTGGCCCTCTTTACATTAAGATGCCTTTGAATTGTCTGATACATTTGTATTAGAGTTTCACACCTTGCCTCTGCAGTATTGCTTTCCCTGTGTCAAGTTTCTGAAAGTTTTGGTCCCATTCAAATTAATCTTCCTGTTTACAAGAGATAGCATGAGAGCCTTTTTCTGATAACTTCCCATATTATATCATATGCTCCTTGCTATATAAGATTTCCTAGGCACTAGTCTTTCACAACTCAAGGTTGTCTCTAGGGTTGACAACACCTTCGACCAGTTCTTGTCCTGGATCCAATTTAAGGTGTATAGGTAACATCCATTCACTTGAAACCATATCCAGGTTACCTAGATTAAGCGCCAGTAGCTAAGTCATATGAAGTTGATCTTGACTCTATTTTTTACCTATAATTCATTGATTTTGAACCATAATCCCCACCAATGAGAGTACCAAAGCCTATAGATTCAGGGTCATCATCTCGCCACCAACTCAAGCATCTTTCCCCTAGATTTCTTCAATCCTCCTGTTGTCCTTCCAACCTACACAAACCTCTCCACCATCCTCCAGTCATGTTATTCCTAATGTAACTATGAATAACACAGCAAGAAGCTGATATTTTCATATTGTTGAACTTGACTCTAGTTTACCAGCATCTAAACCTATCCGGATAAAGTGAAATGAAACTTTTCTAAAAATAATGTAAATGATCCAAAGTAGAATTATTATTTTTTAAGTGTTTTTTGCTATCGGTATTCCGACGTCTATAGCCATCGATCTAGCGATGGTTTATTTTAAAAAAAAAAAAAAAATTCCATCGGTCTAGCGACAATTTGGTCGTCGATCTAGTGACGGTTCGTTTAAAAAAAAAAAAAAAGGTTTTTTCTGTATGTCTAGCGACGTTTTGTTTTTTTTTCTAAATGTTTTTGTCATCGGTATTCTGACGTCTAGAGCCCTCGGTGCAACATCGAACTAGAAACGAGTCATGAAACGTAAATTCAGCGTCGTCCTAGCGACGTTTAGACTCATCGGACTAGTGATGCTTTTGTTCATCGAAAGAGCGACTATTCATGCAACGTCGGAAGAGCGACAGAAAATTTGGAACATTGGAATTGCGACACCAAAAAAAAATGTTGGAGCTAGCATCACTCTACCGACATTTAAGTCAAGTGTTGGAAGTCCAACATTAGGAGAAACCATGTTTTTCCTCCCCTCAAAATTTTTCTCTTTTTGTGCTTATGAGTCAGAAGAGCGACATTTTGGCTGTCGAAAATTAGGGAAAATGTGCTAGTGGCTAAAACCAATTAGCAACAAAGCAACATGAAGGTATATTTATTACGAAAAAAAAATCTTTTTTCTTTTATTTGTTTGTTCCTTATTCAAATGGATTTTTAATTGGTACTATGGAAACTGGAAATTGCCAATATGTCAGTATCATTTTAAAATTGTAGAACTTCCAAGCGACAGTGAGTGTGTGGGTGCCTAATAGAAAGAGTTTATGTTTAAGCCCTTAGCTCCAATGGTTCAAAACTAAAAAAATATGTAGCTATATCATTGCAGGTTCAATTTTGTTGGCTTGAGGGGTCTTGACCAAAGTTCAGAGTTAGCGTGTAACCAAAAAACCCTCCTACTAATGGCCCTTTCGAAAATGACCTGCTTGCATAGGCCAAAGTCTCACTTGAAGCAATATGGTGTGGTTTTGGTACCAAGTTTCCACACCCTAAGAGAATTAAATGAAGTGGGAACATTCAGATATGCTTTAACACACAGACTGACTTGCGCACTAGAAACCCTAACCAAAAACCTTAGGTTGATTAACACAAATTAATCCAGTGCGCGCACCCAGACAGAAGATCTACAATTCCTTTAACAGTACTAGTAATGTAATATCCAACCTTTATAGAGCTAGATATATGCAACTAACATTCATATCAGCATTAAAAATAGGTACGCAACTGATCCAATCACAGATACTATAATGCGTAAACATGAACAGAAATCATATGCACAAATAGATCACAGAGATAGATAACATATGAATTTAGTGCTTAGAGTTATCCAAAAACTTCTTTATTCATTAACAGTTTGCAAAACCCTTTATAGTTCTTCAGATTCACCCACACACACAGCCTGTGGAGTCCGCTCACAGCTGGACTAAGGTCTTCATGCACACACCCATCAGGAGCCTTTTAGACATAGAGACTTAATTATATTCGCCTCAAATTTTAGAACATACATAAATTTTCATCCAAAAACTATCCTATCTGACTTGATATAGACTTTTATTTATACCTTAGCTTGTGCTCATCATAAGGTCTGCAAACTGTGGTTTGAGAATCCTAGATTTACCCTTTATCCCATCAAAAATCACGAAGGGACTTTGACCCAACACAAAGCACCTTGACTGTGCATTTCTTATTGCGCATGACTCAAAACTACAAAAATATACCATTATTTACTCAAAAATGTGGTCCCAAGGGAGCCTGCTCCAATAGTCCCCCAACGCAATCTTGTGACTTAGCTCCTCGATGGCAGTAGCGAAGGGCGCAAGGATGCTCGTGCTCTGATCATTTTCACTCTGTGCTATACCCACCAATTTCTGAGAGGTCAGCCCCTCTGCGGCAAGATTGATACTCTTGTAAGTTTGGTTCAAGTTATTAATAGTAGCATCCAAATCATGTGATAGCTTCATTACTTCATCTCCCCATGGCTTCATGTGGTCGGTCACGATTTTCTTCTTCCTCTACAGGTCTTCAACCTCATCACGCAATATCTGGCTTGTTTGCAATCGTGCCATTTGCTGATGTTGGAATAGGGTCTCCTAAAGCTGCAAATTTTGTCCATTTTTGTATATTTTTTTGTAATATTTAGTCTCACGTAGGGGTTTTGGGGTGGGTCAAAGCCCCTAATGCATTATAACGGGTCAAGGGTAGACCAAGAGTCCACAAACCATGGTTTGTGGGCCATTGGATGCATAGGCTAAATTGGTATAAATAGATGAACCTTTTTGAGTCATAGGAAGGAAAGAATTGAGATTGATGTTAAGCGCGAATTGTTAGATATGTTGTTGGGTTTTTGGGAAGGACTCCTGCTGGATGTGTGCACGGAGCTCCTCAATCTTGCTATGTGCGGACCCTGCTGGCTATGTGCGCAGGCGGTAATGTGAGATTGTAATAAGATTCTGGTATTAATATATATGCGAAGTACTGTTGATATCTGATGTGATCTGGATATGTTCTGTTATGATTTATGCGAATTTGGGTTGTATGATTAAAGATGCGAAAGTATCTATTTGATAACTGTGAAAGTGTCTTTGTTTCCATTATATGAATATATGATTTGTTAATTGTTGCGATAGATTGCTATTACACACGTGGATGCGAAGGTAATCATTATATCTTAGCTCTGTGATATAAGCCTGTAACTAGATCTGTTAAATGTGAAGCTTGATAAGCTGGGAACACAGCTCTTCTTGACTTACATACTCTCTTTCAGGGTGTGGAAACCTGGTTCCAGCACCCTCCCATATTGCTTCGATTGAGACTTTGGCCTGCGCAAGCAGGTCACTGCCGAAAGGGCCAGTAGTATAGGGGTTTGTTAGAAAATCTTAAACCTCCGAACCTGGGTCAGGACCCCTTCAGCCAAAAAATGGTTCTATTGTCCGGATCAGGAGCATTTTGAGAGAGAGATCAAGTAATGGAAAGAACACATTTTAGACCTGAGAAGAAAGAGATCGAAGCTAACCACAGAAGAGTGGAAGAATAATTACATCTTCACAGATATCTATGATATTTTCTTTGTGACATTTGAGATCTAGCTTCAAGAGTGGCTCGCAGGGCTCATCGATTTATAGAAGTGTTGGAAGGACGAACGAGTCACACAGTGGACCCCAGAGCTGATTCAGAAGTTAGAAAAGACTGATAACACCATCACTCGCATGGTAGATCACTGGGTGGATAGTGTGATAAGAGGGTTTATAACAGAATTTTCAATTGATCAATTGGTGTCCTACTCTGAAGCGAAACAAAGGTTCTTCAAGGGTTTCCGCGGTAAGTTTCTAAAAACTTTACCACTACTGATTAAGATCTTATTGTGAGAAAAGAGCATTTTGAGTAGTCATACAGAGTGAATGAGCTCCGATCAAAGTGAGAGTATAACGCGCAATGGTAAATACTACAGAACTAATCAAGAAGGAGATCGATCTATCTACATTCCAGTAAGAAACTCTGTCACACATAGCTCTCTGTCTATGCCACCTTCGAACCCTCATAGGGGTAAGAACTCACCACCACCACCAACAGAAGACGATATGGCCTCACACATGAAGCTACCCACCTTCAAAGGAATAGGAGATGAATATATGGATCGATTCAGGTTTGTCGCAGGATCGGTATGGACTACGCAAAATGAGGCTTGTGATGCGGTGAAAAGAGTGCAGCTATCCCTTACCTTTGAGGGAGAGCCTTGGACTGGTATCTGGGATACATAAACCAACATGTGAATGCAGCCATTGAAAATATTAAAAAAGCCTTGAAACAACAGTTCAAGAAACCCAAGTCCTACTCTCAGATAGTGAACGATCTGGAGGATTTCAAGCAAGGATCGTCCGAGTCTGTATGGGAAGCTGACCAACGATTAAAAAAGGTAATTAGAGAAGGAGGATTCCTGTGTGATGACAGGTAGCACACGGAGTGGTTCATTGCTATGTTTCTGCCCCACCTACGCATGCCAATGGGACATCAAGCCATTGAATCACAGGAAAAGGCCTTATAAATTGCGATGAAGCTAGAAGTTGTGCCAAGAGATGATACCTAGCTAGGAGTACAACAGATACAAGGCCAACTAGAGGTAATGCACATGGAGATCCAGAATCTGCGGAAGAAGCGAGGAGCAAAGGCTAGCCCTGAAATATGGTGCATATGATGCAGGGTGAATGGACACACCAAGGATAACTATCCTCTGCTATCAGACTACATATAGGCAGGGGGACCGAGTCTGTTGTGTCCTAGGGAAGCTGCAAGACCAAGTGGACCGGTGCTTTGGTGCAATGATTGTCGTGTTGTGGGGCTGCACGATACCAACAATTGACCCCGCCTTGCCGCATATGTCCCAGAAATAAAGCAAAAATGGTGCAGGTTCTGCAGATCTGTAGGCCATGATGAACAGAATTGTCGGACATACGATCTGATGATAGATCGAGGAAATCTATATAGGGTACAATTGGATCTGTCCTCACCAAAATCCCCCTCAGGCATAGGTGGCTCCCCAACTAGGGGTAGGGGAGGAGGCCGAGGTGGAAGCGAAGGTATGGGGACAGGACAAATAATTTTCTATAATTGTGGAGAAATAGTGCACTTTGCAAGGGATTGCATGAACTTTGCGAGACAATCCCGCAGATACTGTAGACAATTGGATCACGTGATTGAATATTGTCTGATTCTGGTAGCCAAGATGTAGGAGAAGTAGCAGACACCTACACAGAATGTACAAAGGGTCAAGGCAGAACCTCGAGATGAAGGGCCAAGTGTTAATGTTATAACGCGCAACAGCATGGCCACCGGAGGAGCTGCGGAGAAAGCTGAGGTGGAGCCTCTTATCCATAAATAAGTCATTAAACAAGAAGGTTTGGACTTACAGAAGGAAAATAAAACCTTTGTCGCAGCTCACCAAGACTTTGCTAAGGCTGAGGCACCTACTCCTCAAGCCCCTGTGAACCTCAAAGCAGATGATGAGGTTAAACCATTCCTGTAGGCATGTATGAAGCTACTGCACAATAAAAGGGTCATAGAATACCTCCAAGCCCTGATAGATAGATGCGCAGAAAAGACAACCCTATCTATAGAAATTAAGGATGTGCACAAACTATATAAGCATAAGAAACACACTAGTAGAGAGATGCAGTTGACCACACAGATTGGTGATTACGAGATGGATCAGGTTATTCTAGACTTGGGATCAGATGTGAATGTACTACCTAAATAGACTTGGAAGAGAATGGGAGAACCCAATTTGGAATGGTCCACTATATAGCTATGCATGGCCAACCAGTAGAAGATCATCCCGTTAGGAAGACTATCCAAGATCGTGGTAGATATCGCAGGAGTTAAATTCTGGGCTGACTTTGAATTCATTCAGATTGGAGAAGATGCAGACCCTTACCCGGCACTCCTAGGATTGGTCTGGGCCATCCATATGGGTGGTATTATCAATTTGAAGAAAATAAGCATGGTGTTTGAAAGTGAAGGAACATGGGTGATCGTACCACTAGACCCCGTAGAAGGAGAAAGGTATACAGAGCCAGTGCGTGAGGAAGAAGAGGTGGATCACATATTTAAGTTAATTGTTAGGGATGAAGACTAGATCAATCCTATGTCCAATGGTGTGCTTTGATGGGAAAGGGATAGAAAATGCTTTTCCAACTCCGATGAAGAAATGGAAAATTGGAAAAATCGGCAGCATGATGTCTCTGCGCTGCGTTGCCTGCGAATCACAAGGGATTTCCATTGTATATCCTTCAAGGTAAGAGAAATACTCTAATTTGATGGTTCCGATAGTATAAAATAATTTATGCAGACATTTGAAGCTGATTTTCCAAGAGAACGAAGGCTATGAGCCTTTAACCTAGCTCTGCGTGAAACCCCTGCAAGATGGTGGGACACACATAAGGAGGTGTTCCAATACTGGGAGAAATGTCGGGACATGATGATCCTATGATTCGAGCCTCTAGTTGAGGTGCACGTCAAGATGTTCCTTGGCCCAGGGGACCCGCGTGAACACTTGTTTTCTTGGATGAAGAAGTGGTATGACCGAACTACAGAGGAATTGGTTCACTTTTTCATTCATGAGTTGGGACCAATCCCCACTGCGTGGTACTTGGATGTAGAGCTACATCAACGCACCCGCCATTGGAAAACTTTGAAGGATGAATTCATAGGTACATTTGGACTAGCAAGGGGCTCGGAGGCACTTGACAAAGCTCTACAGGATATAGATACATTCATGTTTGGTGAATCTAGCTCCTCTGCATAATTTGGGGTATCGACATGGGAAATGCAGATGCAGGATATTGTCAATTGTCACACTATAACTATAGAAGAGTGAGATGAGGATCCACGCAATTTCTATATCCCATAATCGGATGGGGAGTGCGCAGTTGCGGGACCTCCACTATAGACTGTGGATGTGACAAAGCCTCTGAAACTACAAGAATTCAACATTGGCACGACAGAGCAACCTAAGTTGGCTAAAATTGGGGACTACTGGGATGATGACACTGTAAGCAAGGTTCTTGAATTTCTCACAGAATATCAAGACTTATTCCCAACCAAGTTTTTGGAGCTCAAAGGGATAACAAGGGACCTAGGGGTTATGCACATCACGCTAAAACTGGATGCGCGCCCTGTAAAGCAGCGACCTTATTGGCTGAACCCTAAGTATAAACAGAAGGTTAAGGAAGAAATTGATAAAATGCTTGCTACAGGTATTATCAAGCCAGTCAAGCAGTCGGATTAGGTAAGTTCGATGGTGGTTCAGGAAAAGAAAACGAAGGGAGAAATTTGAATTTGTGTGGAATTACGCAAGTTAAATGACGCCTGCGTACACGAACCCTTTCTGACACCATTCTCCAATGAGATCCTAGATAGTGTAGGAGGCCAGGAAGCATACTCATTCACTGACGAGTTCTTAGGATACCATTAGATCAGAATCACAATAAAGGATCGCAGCAAAACAACATTTTCCTCTAAATGGGGATCCTTCCAGTATATAGTCATGTTGTTTGGACTCAAGAAATCCCCTGCTATCTTCGTGCGGGTAGTTGTTGCAGCGTTCAAGGAATTCATCCACAAATTTCTAGAGGTCTATTTTTATGATTGGACTGTCTTCGGCTTAGTAAAGACGCATGTTTCAAACCTGTGCATGATGTTGGATGCCTGCCGGAAACACCAGATTTCCTTGAATATCAAGAAATGTATCTTTTGCATACCCTTTGGAATCTTGCTCGGACATATATTTTGTCGACAGGGGTTGATGGTGGACCCTGCAAAAGTTGCAATTATCATCAATCTGGCAGTGCCTACAACTGAGAAATAGCAACGTTCAATCCTTGGACATATGGGCTACTATAGAAAATTCATTCAGGGATATGCACTGATCACAACACCTCTAGAAAAACTGCTTAAGAAGGATGTTTCATTTTTTTTGGATGATGAGTGCCAAAAGAGCTTTGAGTTACTAAAATAAAATATGGTATTTGCACCTATTCTTATCTTTCTCGATTGGGCGAAGGTATTTCATGTTCATGTTGATGCTTCAGGAATTTCCTTGGGAGTGGTCCTTATGCAACCTAGAGCCAGAGACATTGATCACCCAATCGCATTTTCTAGTCGAAAACTCTTGGGTGCAGAGCGCAATTATGCCACCACGGAGAGGGAAGGGTTGGCCATGGTCTATGCACTATAGAAGTATCGGCACTATCTGTTAGGAGGGCACTTAAAAATGTTCAAAGATAATTCGGCTTTGAAGTACTTGGTGAATAAGCATATGTTGGGGGGGGGGATCTTCCAATGGCTTTTTCTCTTCCAGAATACAACTTTGAGATCATTTTCAAGCCAGGGAAATTGAATGTCGAGCCATATCACTTGTCTCGAATTGAGAGTGGCGAGGAACTGACCAACCTAAAGGAAGGGTTTCCTGATGCGCAACTATTTTCTATTAAATTGGTTGATGTGCACTTCGCTGACATCATTTAGTTCCTGACTACGGGCATGGCACTTATGGAGTATTCGGTGCAAAAAAAGAAGGAGCTGGTAGCCCACGCTATGGATTTTACCATCATTGCAGGACATTTGTATAAGATGGGTGCAGATGAAGTGTTGTGCAGGCACGTTCTGGAGCATCAACGGCATAATATCTTGGTAGAATCCCACAACAGGGAAGCAGGAGGTCAGTATGCAGGGAAAGCAACGGCACAAAAGATCTTAAGATCTAGCCTATGGTGGCCTACCCTGCATATTGACTCTCATGACTATTGTAAAGCCTACAATACATGCCAATAGACAGGAAGGCCATTGCGTAGAGATGAAATGCCCCTTCAATCGCAGATGGCCCTGCAAGCCTTTGACAAATGGGCCATTGATTTTGTGGGACCTATTAACCCACCCAGAAAGATAACAGGCGCATGCTACATCATCACTGCTACTGACTATGTAACCAGATGGGCCGAAGCATAAGCGATGAAGGACTGCACTGTAGATACCGCTGTGCACTTCATCTTTGAGCACATTTTGACCAGATTTGGGTGTCCGAAATTTTTGATGAGTGATAGGAGTACGCGCTTTGTTAATGAGACTATATAGGCGTTAACAGAGGAATTCTGGATCCATCACGCCAAGAGCACTCTATATCATCCTCAGGAAAATGGTGCAGTCGAAGCTTTTAATAAGGTCTTGGAGCATGCACTAACTAAGGTCTATAACGCTGATCGCAATGACTGGGACGTGCTCATTCCATATGTTCTATGGGCTTACCGAACCACCTGTAAAAATTTGACAGGGAAGACATCATTTAGGATGATTTATGGTAAGGAGGTTGTTATGCCCATGGAATATATTGTTCCTAGTCTGCGCATCGCAGCCCTTGTGATCAATCCACCCAACCTAGGAGTGCAAGTCCAAGCCAGTACAAAACTCCAACTGAATTTATCTAGGCTACCTCATGAAGCCTTGCAGGGTCTCCACACCTCTGTATTTCAGGAAATTCACCATCGAGACCAACAAGTTCACCAACAACTCAAAGTGGTTGAACAAAAAATTGATGCAAAGAACGTTGAAGTGTGTCTTGCCACTGCGAAGCAAACAGAGCTCGAAAACATGATTCACCAACTTTGCGCAGATGTTACCGCAGAGATCCCGGCCACAACCACCACTCAAGCTAAGGTTGAAAGGTTGGTCGCAGCACTGAAGGCCTCTAGCGTGGAATTTTAGGTGGTCAAGACACGAATGGAGTAGCAGAACGCTGATCTACAGGCTAAGTTGTAGCCTGAAACACCTCTGGACGTATGGGCCCAGCAAACTACGCTAGTCACCGCGGCTACGAAAACCATTACAGGGAAAATCGCGGAGGGTGCCCAATTAATAGAAACAACCATGCAACTATGGACCAAGGTCTAGTGTGACCCGATCCTATGAGGCATCAACCAGGACCTGCGACAGAAAGAAGAAGAGTTCGAGACGTTAGAAGCCACCTTGCCCACTTTAGTTCTTGTTCAACGTTTGACACGGATGCGCACTAGTCACGCCCTCCAAGCTTATATTGATGAACTTCGGGAGAAGAAGAAGGTCCTCGGTGATCGCTTAAAGCCTTGGGCTGCTGAGGCCCTCAATATTTCACAAGATGTCAATGTCATGGTTAAGTAGCTAAACCATACTCTAGAGAGCATCACCGCCGTGACAGAAGGTCTGCTTTTGGAAAATTTGGTCGACATTGCACAGAATGCTGCTGCTCAGAGTGAGGGCATGCTGCCCCCATTAGATGAGGTGATCAGATTATTGCAGGCGCAGGTGGAGACCCCACCATCACAATGACTCAGGACGAGTCACAATATTGTGTTGGGGGACTGTTGGAACAGGGTCTCCTAAAGATGAAAATTTTGTCCTTTTTGTATATTTTTTTGTAATATTTGGTCTCACACAGGGGTTTTGGGGTTAGTCAAATCCCCTAATGCATTGTAACGGGTCAAGGGTAGAGCAAGAGTCCACAAACCATGGTTTGCATACCATTGGATGCGTAGGCTAAATCGGTATAAATAGATGAACCTTTTTTAGTCATAGGCAGGAAATAATTGAGATTGATGTTAAGCATGAATTGTTAGATCTGTTGTTGGGTTTTTGGGAAGGACTCCTATTGGATGTGTGCACGGAGCTCCTCAGTCCTGCTGTGTGTGGACCCTACTAGCTGTGTGCGCAGGCAGTAATCTGGGATTGTAATAATATTTTGGTATTAATATATATGCAAAGTATTGTCGATATCTTATGTGATCTGGATTTGTTCTATTACAATTTATGCGAATTTGGGTTGTATAATTAAAGCTGCGAAAGTATACGTTTGATAACTGCGAAAGTATCTTTGTTTCTGTTATATGAATCTATGATTTGTTAATTGATGCAATAGATTGGTATTATGACGTGGATGTGAAGCTCTATGATATTAGCCTGTAACTAGATCTATTAAATGCGAAGCTTGATAAGTTGGGAGCGCAACTCTTCTTGACTTGCATACTCTCTCTCAGGGTGCAGAAACCTGGTTCCAGCACCCTCCCATACTTCTTCGGGTGAGACTTTGGCCTCCGCAAGCAGGTCACTGTTGAAAGGTCTAGTATTATATGCGTTTCTTGGAAAACATTAAACCTTTGAACTTAGTTCAGGACCCCTTGAGCCAATAGCTGAGCAGGCACAAATATTGGGAGTGCCTCCTGAAGCTCATAAAATTCAGGCTCTTTGGTGCATAATTCCTACGCGATTTTCTTGACAAGGGGATCCCTCTACACGGATGTCCATAGACCCATAGATGTCTCCAGAAGCTTTGTACCCTTGTCAAGGGTTTATATAATACTGGCTTATGCTTCTTTGACTAGAGCAGCGCATTGTGCGCGAACTGCAGCCAGAGTTTCTGTCTGAATCTTTTCTTGCAACTCCGTGACATGCTGCTCAAAGTTTATTTTGACTGTATGTACTTCAAAAAGGGATGCCTTCAAGGTAGCCACTAAAATTTAAATATTAACCTGGGGCACAACCGAGGCAGGGATACCAACCTCTGGTACATCCCCGCATAGACGATCAATCAAATTTTCCAACTCCGCGTGATGTGCCATCACTGCTTGCTGAGATTTATAAGCCTGGAAAGACTCCTACATTTTTTTTTCAATGTTTTGTTCTTCCTCGGTGAGTTTTTGGTGCACGCACACCTCTCTGCACTATAGATCATCTGTAATTATTTCCTGGATCATGTGTAGCTTTCCACTGGGGAGGATTGACAAGTCAATGTCAACTTCTGAGCAGGTCTGCACCTGTGCGCACAGTTCAGGTTGTTCCATCATGAGTGCTGCTCTAGGGAAGGGGAAGATCCTATTATCTAATGTGTTGAGGATCATACTTGTTCTCTCGCTCACTTTAAGCGGCCTTGCCTGAGTCACGCTCTCTTGAAGCGGCCTCGCCCAAGTCATGCCCACTTGAATGTTGTCGGCCTTAAGTCGTAACACCTGCAATCCAGTCTGCAACAACTCTACTATAGCCTTGTACTGCTCCTCAAGCATAGTCCACCTATCCTTGAAGGAAGATGCAACCCATCTTTAATCTTTTCCAAGTCATCCTCTATGAGAGTGACCTCTTCTGTGCTTGCTGCCTTCGAACCTCTCCACTTTTTGCGTAGGCCCTTGGGGGTTTCTATGCTATGCTTAGTACGTCTGGGGGATTCGGATTTGGTACCATCTAGGCCATATGTGCCTCCGAGATCAACCTCAGCTTCCTCTTCAGGTTCCTTTTCCTTTTCTTCTTCCTTCTCAGCTTCCTTTTCTGCTTCTTTTCCCTTGGTTTCCTCTTTGTCAGACGTAGAGGCTATGACAAGCAGGGCGGAGCCTAGCCCAGTCTTCCATGCTTCGGGCCAAGTCCCAATGACCTGGTCGATTTCAACCTCTGTTACCATATATGGAAGGTTGTACCATACTAGATCCTTGCACGACCGGATATACACATTGTGCATAGATACTTTGAAGTCTTCAATTGCCTCATAATTTTCATAGGTGGTCGAGGAAAACCCTGGGCGTGAGTGGATTGTTGCGGCCAACTCTCCCTTGAATAAGATCCAAAATATCTTATTATCCGCAACACACTTTGGGTCTCTAATTTCCCATAAATTAGTTTAGTGCATTGCTTTGAAAACTCCAGGTTCTATCTCCAGGAGGACTACGCTCCCTAGTGTCTCCCACACAACTAAAGCAATCAACATAAGTAGCCATGAATATCTGAACTTATTTCCTTCCTCTTATGCCTTGCGCATGTTTTCTAGTAGCTCAGAATAAAGGAATTGTGACCAATTGTAACTCACGCCTTTCTCACATTGCCCTGCCAGTGCGATGAAATGCATGGGGACCACCTTAGGCCTACATTTGCGCATCAATTTGTAGCCTAGCACCAAATTTTCAAGGTGCACTATGGGGTGATCAATTAGCTGCACCAGGAAATCCATAGAATCTCGCCCCACATTATAATCCTTTTTACCTTGGAAGCTACCTTCAATTCCTGGCTTTTTCCATAACTAGCCATAGGATTGGGCCCCTTCTTTAGTAGGCTGGTGATCCGATGGATCAACACAACATCTATAAGAATGAAATTTTGGATCCATAGGCACCCATCATGCACCAATGCCAGCAGCTGGCACACGCAGATATCTGTCATGGCATATCGTCCGAAGTAAGAAATCCTCAGCAAATTGAGAATTCCCACATTACTCAACCCACGTGCCTAAGGCATGGGCTCTACCTTCACTACTCCGATGAACACCACCCTCTCCAAATAGTACTCTAGTGCTATATCTGGGATTTTGTTTTCATTTTCTAGGTCATAATCATCAAAATTTATGGCAAGTATATTCCCAAACATATCCCCCTCCAAAGTGACTTCCCCTGGGATCAACAACAATTTTAGGTACATGCGCATCGTGTCCAAATCCTTCGGTGCCTTCACAGAGGGTCTGCATGGCCTTACATATTTTGGGATTCATGAGATGGGCTTAACGAAGAGTGGGGCCTCCTCCATTGTGCTCATGATTCTCTTGGTCGGGTCACTTATAGGAGACCTATCCTTCGTCGTCTGG
This sequence comes from Pinus albicaulis, assembly GCA_034641835.2. NCBI lineage: Eukaryota > Viridiplantae > Streptophyta > Pinopsida > Pinales > Pinaceae > Pinus > Pinus albicaulis. The sequence goes on along the minus strand of CM076584.1, from coordinate 863,014,451 downwards.
TGCGGGGATGTTATTTGTCTAGGAGACCTTCATGACTTGGAGGATGAACCCTTGGTCATATTTCCTTTTCCTTTAGCCGACATATACACTACTTCATTTACTTTGGGAACAACTTCATGCACAACATCGGAGCCAAGCTCGATAGATGGTGTGAGCGGCACAGAGTGCTCCTCAGACGACACGCTCTCGGGGTTAGTGGTCATCATTCTGGGTTTGAAAATGAACTCGAGGTTACTCACTTCAGATGTGGGGGTCTCACGTCCAGACATACAATTCTCAGAGGTAATTTCAAGGCACAATTTACTCAAACAGAAAAGGAACAGAATATGACTCGTGCCCCTACTTTTATAGGCAATTCATGGTAAAAATAGTCGGAACTTCATTAATGGCACCTTATCCCTATAAAAAATGGTCAAAAATCTTGTAAGATATCCTCATTAGATGCATAAAACCCGCTCCATTCAACGGAAAATTCACTTTTTCACCCAGATTTACTGTTCCGATGGCTAGTTTTTCCCACTGCACACAACCTTTACGCTCCTGTTGCACATGTCTATGTATGTCCTCTGCGTAGCACGCAGACAAGTGGATTTAATTTCTTCATCCATATAGTCATTTGGTAGGCACAGGGTTATCCCTATACGACTTCAGTCGTCTTTTGTTGATTTACCGGGGAGACTCTCGATGTGCAACGTGGCCAAGCGCATCGCACCTCTATTAGTGATCTCTTTCACAATGTATGACCCTAAACAAGGTTTTTATAACTTCCTTGGAAGGTTCACAAACTGACTGTCATATAAAAAAACCAAATCTTCTTCCTTTAATGCCTTCTGTCAAATGTTCCTATCATGCCAGGCCTTTTCGCGCACCTTTTGCACTTGTTGATTAAAGTTAGCAATAAATTGATCCTCCTCTTAAGGCAACCAATTGTGATAGATGTTCCTCCATGATGTTTGGTTCAACCATATTAGTGAATGTTGCGATGCACAAGCTTGGGACAATGTATTCCATTGGCATGACTGCTTCCTTTCCATAGACCATCATGAAAGGTGTTTTACCAATCAAATTCTTTCATGTAGTTCTATAAGCCCATAAAACAGAAGGGATGTGCATGTCCCAATCATTCTGATTTGCATTTCAGATTTTTGTGAGTGCATTCTCCAAAATTTTGTTGAAGGCTTCCACTACACCATTTTCCTAAGGGTGATAGGGAGTACTCTTCTAGTGATGTATTTGGAATTCCTTTGTCAGAGCTTCAATGGTTTCATTAACAAAGTGTGTACCTTTATCACTCATCAATATCTTTGGGCCCTTAATTCTAGTCAAGATATTTTCAAAAATAAAATGCACAATAGTGTCTGCAGTACAATCTTTGACTAGCTTAACTTTGTCCCATCTGGTTACATAATCTGTGGCCGTGATGATGTAGTGCATGCCAGTCTTTTTCCCAGGAGGATTGGTAGGTCCCACAAAGTCTATGTCCCATTTATCAAAAGCCTACAGGGCCATCTGTGACTACAATGGATTTCATCTTTCTATGAGGGATTCCCAGTTATTTGGCATGCATCACAAGCTCAGTAATATGCATGTGCATCATTGTGTAGTGTGGGCCACCATAACCCAGCACACAACACCTTCTGCGCAGTAACTTTCCCTGCACAGTGGCCTCCTACCACTCATCCATGAGTTTCAGCCAAGATATCATGTCTTTCATGTTCCAAAACATACCTTCTTAACACTTCATCTGCTCCCAATTTGTACAGTTGACCAACAATCAGTGTAAAATTAGTTTCTCATGAAACCAACTCATTTTGTTGCATTGAATATTCAGAAAGTGCACTTCCAGTAGTCAGAAAGTGAATGATATCTGCAAAGTGTTCATCAACCACTTTTATAGAAAAGAGTTGCGCATCAGGTAGTCCCTCCTCCGGACGGGTTGATTCCTCCCCGCTCTCAATGAGATATAATTGATCAGGTCCAAAATTCAATCTACCAGGCTCAACAATGATTTAAAAATCATATTCCTGAAATAGCAACAACCATCTACAAATCTTACCCCCCAACACAGGCTTGTTGACCATGTTGGCCACCTATAAAAATTTTTCTATCAAAAGGTGGCCAAAACATTTGTTGGAGCCTTCAAGAAACAGTTTCATTGCCAAATGTTGTCTCTTGAAGCCTCTGGAAGAACTCATGCCCATGTCTAAAAATTCTTCACTGCTGTTTCCCTTCAAAACTCAGAAATTCTGCTAAAAATTCCATGAGAGAACTGCTGCAAAATCCCCTTTCCTCCCCTTCCTTCACTCACAAGATAACCTTCATTTTTACTCTTTTTCCCCATAATTTTCCTCTGATTTCCATTTTTCCTCATTTTTCCCTTCATATAATCCACCTGGCATAGTTTAAAACTCCTTTTTTAAACTATAGCGAAACCCTCGAATTCCTTTGAAAACCAGAGAAAATCATGAAAAAACCCATTTTGTATTAAGGGTTTAAGCCCCTTTGGGCCAAGTCTCAACCACTTCCCCACCATATGCCCATGGTGCTAATACCAAGCGCTAAGCCTTTCAGTGCTTATCGCATCGGAGAAAATCCAAAGCGTGCAAGTCTGTTTTCATTGTGTTGACAAAAGTTCCAATGCGATTGGCCATGTGTGTCGCAGCCCCTGACCATGTTGTTACCTTATATAACCCTTTGAGCCCGCAATCGGGTGCTAAACCTTTTTGAAAATCCATCTCCAGTCTGTTATTTCTTTCATAAATCCAAAAACCCTTTTACCCAAAGTTTGGTCTAACACACCCATACAATGCTTTTTATAATATAAAAATGGTTAGATCAAAAAGACCGATGCGCAATCGCATCGGAGAAATCTGAATGGGTTGATTGAAAGACCGGGCCCGAAAGCTCTGATTGCGATTGGCCCTTGATATATAAACCCCGCCCCCTTTGCTTTCATCCCATGCAACCTACACCCCGGGACCAAGTGTTGAAGTCCCGAAGCGCTTAATCGCATCGCAAGTTTCGAATGGGTTGATTGAAAGACCGGGCCCGAAGCTCCGATTGCGATTGGCCCTTGTTATATAAAGCCCCAGGCCCATTGTATTCCATACATCCAGTAGCCCCGCAATCAGGTGCCAGCCACATTATATATATATATATTCCGCCCCGATCCACTAAAACCTTGGTTTTATTTAAATTTGTGGGTTTTTCATAAAGTGTAAAGGTTTCCGCTGGTACAAAGTTGAAAAGATATTTACCGTTGATCTAAAGCTGATCAACGGCCTGCGCAAAATCGTAAAGTTTCAATCGCATACTTTTGTTTGTCCCCCCGATCGCCCATCCCTCCGATTCATTCCCCACCGTTGATCTGATCCTCAGATCAACGGTCATCGCTCAATCACATCACAAAGTTTCAATCGCATACATTTGTTTGTCCCGCTGATTTCGCTCCTCCGATTGAATCTGGACCATCCAGGTGTCCAGATCAGATGGCCCGGATCTAATTTTTCTTCATACCATCGCCCTCCACCTTTCACCAAAGGGTTTTCAAAACCGATCTTCACCGTCGATCATCGCACGATCAACGGTTCTGTTCAATTATTCCTTCCACTTCTTTTAAACCTCCTCTCGACTAATCTCCACTGTTGGATGATGCCATCCAACGGCTTTTCTCTCATCCCACGCCTCTGAAGCAGTGAACCCAACAATGCAGGATTTCTTAATATTTTGTGTATTTTGTAGGGATTACTAGTTTTCCATAGTATCGAAAGAAAGGCCAAAGGCCGGGAAAGACATTTCCCATGCCATTGATTCATCAATGGAGACCATTCGCAAGGTTCAGATTCGACGTTTCATCATTTTTTCATGAGGCATCTATGCCATATGATCCCTGCACGACCTGCACATTAACAAGACACAGCAATACATTGAAGAAACAAAGAGTATTAGTGTTTGAAGACTTCCCAGCACAGTTTGAAGGATTAAGGCATGTATTCCGTAAATCAAAGCCGAAATCCACAGATAAAAGCATCATAAAGACCAGAAGACACAAGATAAGTTGGATTAGACCTAAAACACAGATCTCAAGTAACTTAAAAGTGTTTTGGGAAGAAACGAAGACATTTGTCGATCCGAGAAAGCCTCCACCACTTGAAGCAGAGGCTAATCGAACCCTCTCCAGCTCCTAAAGGCACTTGCATCCTTGCAGTAATCATAGAAGGCTTAGTCATTTTCTGAAACAAGAGGTGTTTACCCGAGGACGGCTGAACAATTAATACAAATCAAAGATCTTATCTCTAATTGTCGGCAAAACTATTTTAAAGATTAAGAACAGCCCATAAGTAAACATTTTTTATCATTAGGCCTTGGGAAGCAGAAAAAAAATTTACTTCAATATGAAACAAAGGGCCTCAAAGGCCGAGAAGTCATCAATCTGTATTAATTGACCCAGCAGATCTTTTCAAAAAATTCTACCTCCTTTTTCTTCTATAAATACTTTTGTAGAAGATAAGCAAATGTTGGTCTCTGGACATCTGAATGTATGTAATAGTTATTCTGAAGCTACTGATGCCATGTTTGCAACTTAAATATATATAAGCTAATATGGGAAGTTCGAAGTTGTAGAGACCCACCGGGCTTGCTGATTGTAACTGGTTTGAACATCAATACAAGTTGCTGATTTATGGGATCCTGATTGATTTCAATCGTGATGTGTTCCTCACTGTCAATTGTTATTTTTTTTAATGTTTTCACTCTGTCCACTTTCTCTGATAAAGAGAAGCAAACATAGAGCTAGGATTTACTCTCAACAGTACCTTATTCTCACTAAAAGCTTTATTTTTCTATGTTTTCTTCATTCGAACGTCCTCTTTGAAGAGTATATCAATGCAGGTCAGTTTAAAAGTACTTGCCTGATCTAGATTTCTCTTTAAAACGAGTATTTTCTGTGTTTTCCTTGAAGAGTGTATTAAAGCAGGTCAGTTTAAAAGCACTTTCCTGATCTAAATTGCTCTTTGTGACTGTTATCTGTGCTTTCCTTTAGAATATGCTGAAAGCAGGGTAGTTTATAAGCACTTACCTGATCTTAATCTGTTTGAACTATTTTTTTTTTTAAATGTTTTCTGACTGAAAGTACTTCAAAGCAGGCTAGTTTAAAAGCACTTCCCTGATCTCAGAATACTTTTATGTTTCCCCTTAAGTACATGCCGAAGCAAGATAGTTTGAAAGCACTTACTTGATCTAAGGATGTTTCACTGTTTTCTTCATTTGTTTGGTTCTAAACTTCCTCTCTGTTTCATTCCATAAAATCACTTTAAGAGATCCTTTGACATAAGTATCTTTCCCCATGGATCCTGCTTGAACCTTGTTTTCCAATTAAAATCCTCCTATGACTCCATAGCCCAATGGGTTAAAACTTTCTTTGCCTTTCTGTCAACCGAATCATTCCTTCACCTGCAGACACCTTCACCCTTAATTTTGAAACTTCCTTCACCTTCATCATGTCTTTTCCCAACCAAAACAAAAAAATAAAACCCAAGCTCTTCATAACTAGCCTAATATCACATTTCAGGTTTTAAAGATCACATCTTTAAGCTCATTCATAGAGAGATCCCTCTCTGGATTCAGGAGGGCTAGATCCTTGAATCCAAAAGCGGTTTGATGTTGTCTTATCTTTTGGTTTTGCCAATCTGGCCAAATCATAGGAACCCCAACATAATGGCGACTCCACTGGGGAACTCAGTTGAATTTTCACCTTAGGTTCCCTTAAAACTTCATAAAAAATTGAGAGTAAAAGAAGCCTTTCTAAGCACTACCAAGTAATGGTAATCATGGTAAAACTTGTGTTTAATCAGTGACAAACTAGGCAAACCCTAGGATTCTCCTAAGTATTTATATAACCTTGAAAGATCAGCTAACTTTGCCATAAGAGTAGATTGTCTTTGTCTCATAACCGTAGCTAAGTTGTGAAACAGATTTAGGATATTCTTAGAAACCACACAATTGAAAAATAACTCAGAAAACCCAAAAAATATCCCGGATTGGTATTTAATAAACATGGTAGTGGACCATAAAACCTTTTACCTATAAAAAGAGCTAAAAAACTTCCACTTGGCAACTCCAAAATCCTGAACAGACCTTAAAACTCCAATGGGAAGAACTCTTATCATTGTAGTATTATTCAAACTCAGTTAGAGAATTGTAGGATTAAATTTTGTGTAAACAGAATAGTTAACCTTTTAAAGACTATCATACCTGGTCGAATTTTTTCTGTTTATTTGGGTCTGAAAAAACACAGCACAGTGGCTCCTAGAAAGATTCACACTAGAGCCTATCCTAACCCTGATCCACCTGAGACATTTGATAACCCAGAAAGTATTCTTAGGAAGTCTCCTAGGATTAAATTATCAACTATTTTCATATCACCCTTGAGAGCTAATTTAGTCCCTGAAAATCTTTCAGCTCTACAACAATCACAAGCTGACTTAGTAAATCCATTTAGAACTAGATAATTTGGTGATTTAGATCAGTTAGATTCTGAGTCTTCACTTTCATCTCCTGAAACAAGTGAACGTCCTGGTAGCAGAGAAACAACACCTCCTTATTTACATTTCCTTCACAACTTAGGTGTCTCTCACCCAAGATCAGCTCAGCAATCTACTCATGGTCCATCCACTTCTGCTCACCCTACATCCACTATTCAAACCACTCCACTTCAGCCCACTTTCCCTTTCACTAATACACCCCTTGTAAATCCACCCCCACCACATATCATGGCTGCATGGTATGCTCCCTTAGTCCTTCCTGTACCATTAATCAATCTTCCACAGGACTATCAGTCTAAAATTCCATTGTATGATGCTAGCAATGCTACAACTACATCACAACATGTGGATAAGATGAATGAATACTTTGACAGTAATGAAATTGATAATGATTATGTCAAGCTTAGATTATTTGCTCAGAGCTTAGGGGGAGAGGTAATAAAATGGTTCAAAGGTTTAACCCCCCATAATATTAATGATCTCCAAGCCTTCCATCAAACATTCTTAAACAAATGGGAAGTAAATAAAAACCCTCTCCAAGTCCTTTCTGACTACAAGAACCTCCATAGAGACACTGGGGAAAGTGTGCAAGCTTATTGCACTATATTTAATAGTGTGTATAATTCACTTTCCCTAGAACTAAAACCTCCACAGGGCTCAACTTTAAACAAGTTTCCTGAAGGGTTTGACCCTGAGATGGCCTATCAGCTGAGAGAGAGAGATTTTGCAACTCTTTAAGACATGCAAAAGGGTGTTGTCTCTGTGGAAGTCAACATGATGGAGAAGAGAACAAGAATGAAAATTGAAAAGAGAGTGTCCTTTAGAGAGGAAAATTCACCTTCTACTTCCAACTCAAATATCGAAAGAATGATGGAGGAGATGATGAAGAAAATGAGCATCCTTGAGAGAACACAAGCCAGTCTAAACCAAAATTCTCCTCAGAATAGAAACCAGAACCAAAGTCAGAATTTTAGAAGGAACCAACCTCCAAACAGGCTGAGGGAAGATGATCAACAGATCACTCCTCGCTTTCATCAAAACTATGTGAGTGACGATGAAGAAATAGATGAGCAAGCAGAGGACGAGGACATAAATATGTTGGGAGTAGATAATGACGACTTTGAAATCCATTATTATAGAAAACAAAGTATGTATACACCTCCTGATGACAAATGAGATGATGATGAAAATTATTATCGAGACATGGAAAATGTCATCATAGAGTCTCAAAGAGAATATGACCTTAGAAGCAAAACCAATCAACAAACTCCCAACACCAAAACCTCTGACAAATCTTCACAAAACAACACTACAACCAAACCTAAAGTTGTCAAACATAAGGACAAAACAGTAGCTATGAGTTCTGATAATGGTAGAGAGAAATGCACTCAAAAGAGTGAAAAATAGAATGCAGAGCTTAGTAGTACTAACACTTCAGCTAGTACTCCTGTTAAAACCATTCTATCAAACGTAAATAGAACAAATCAGCGAGCTAATGTTGCTGATAATCTAGCAGCTAGTAAGGCTGAGGCAAGTTCTTCAAAAAACCAAATTCCTTTCAGCCTAGAGCAGGAAATTTCAAAGATCAAAATCTCTGTTCCCTTGACTGAGTTAGCTTCCCAGCATGTATATAGAGCCCAAATTTTGAAGGCTTTAAATATTGAGGATAATAATGACACAGTCAATTTTAATGATGACCAGCCAGAGCTCATTTTTGGTCCTAAAATTGAAGGGAAATTTCAAGAAGGGATAGTACCTCCGTTCTACGTCAGCCTTAATATCCATGAAAAAATCCTGCATAATGCTATGCATGAATCTGGAGCCTCACACAACCTTATGCCAAAGGTGATAATGGAAAGGCTAGGGCTAGACATAACCAGACCCTACAAGGATTTATATTATTTTGACTCTAGCAGAGTGAAATGCCTTGGCCTAATCAAAGACCTTTGTGTAAGTTTGACTCAAATCCCAGCCAAGTACATGGTTATGGATGTTGTGGTGGCTGATGTGCCTCCTAAGTATGGCATGTTGTTATCAAGGTCATGGGGTGCCAAGCTGCAGGGTAAAATGCAGATGGATGGGACATATTCCAGTATAGTTGTCTTTAGCCAGCTTAGAATACTATAGAGAGAGGCACACTTGAAATTCATGGTCAGTAGCCCAGAAAAGCCTAAAAATTCCCCCATTTACTCTGTCCATACTGACCTAGATTCATTTATCCTTTACAATGATGAATCCTCAAATAAGCCAGATCTAGAAGACAGCGACTTAGCCAAACAGTTAGAGACCCTAAATCTAGAAATAAATGCAGTTCTAGATATGGAAGAAAATGAGAGAGAAATTTTGGAACAGCGCGTTGAAACAACAGACCAGAGTGAACAAAGCCAAGATGGCAAACAACAGACTGCCCCTCACGCTCAACTCCATGAAAATCCTGAGGAACGAGACCTAGCACAACATGTTGTAGATCTCAGAATAGAACATAATGATGAAACACTTAGTGAACAATTCACTTTAACAGGATTAATGGCCGATAGGGAGGAAGAGAAACTCAACTCAGAAGTGTCAAAACAATTTGTTTCATTTGAAGACATTAGCAAACCAAACAAAGGTCTTGAGCTATGAGTCATGTGTCCATTGCTCTTAAAACTTGAAAATCAAGAGAACAACCTTCAACACAGCGGAAAAACTGAGGAGTTGAAACAAATTCAACTAAGTACTAATATTCAACAACAACCAGAGAGCACGTTAGTTAAAGAGGACACTAACCAAGATGAAACCGAAAATGGTCCTCTGTGGAGTATGTAATTTGATGGGTCATGCACTAAGAACAATGCTGGTGTAGGTGTATGGATTACTAACACTAAAAATAACCACACAGAAAGCATTTCCTGCAAATTAAACTTTTAGTGTTCTAACAACATCACCGAGTATGAAGCTCTTATCTTAGGCTTGCATTTGTTGAAAAAGTTAGGAGCCAAAAGAATCAATGTGCATGGGGATTCATAATTATTCATTAGGCAAGTCAATGAGGAGTATAACGCAAACCATCCCAGACTTAGAGCCTACCGAAATGATGTCATGGACCTTTTGAAAACCTTTGAGGAGTCCAAATTGATTTTTGTCCCAAGAAAAGAAATATTGCCGCCCAAAATTTAGCCTTTGCAGCTAGAACATGCTTAGCACCATATGAAACCAAAGACTGCACAACTCAGATAAAATTTAGACCAGTTGTGCCTGATAATGAGAAATATTGGCAGGTCTTTGAGGGCGACAAACAGATAGAGGATTTCTTGCTTGGCAGAAACGAGTTTGAATTATTTGATTCAGATTCTAAATCTGATGAAAATTGCCTAAACAAAAAGCCCCCTGAAGAATAAAAACCATGTGGTCCCGTAAAAATCAACATGGTAACTAAACTTGAAACTCATACTAAAGAGTACGAGGACATAGAAAACGAAGACATGGAGGTACTATCGTCAAAGGATAAGAACATACCTAGGGGGCTAGCCCCATTAGAAGACTTGTTTGATTTTAATGACGTGGCAAAGAAACCCACAGTAGAATATACAAAGTTTGAGGTCGAAGAATGCAACATAGGCACCAAGGATCAGCCTAAAACGATTAAATTAGCTAGGTCCTTGCCACCAGACATGAAAAATAAATACATTGACTTGTTTAAGGAGATTTTCGATGTGTTTTCCTGGAGCTATGAAGACTTAAAAGCCTACGATATAGAAATCATCCAGCACAAGATCCCTTTGAAATAAAACCAAAAACCCTTTAAGCAAAAAATGCGTCGAATTAATCCAATACAACTGCCTCTAGTGGAAAAGGAAATCAAGAAAATGTATGAGGCAGGAATCATTGTGCCTGTGAGGTTTTCAGATTGGGTTTCTAACCTTGTAGTTGTGAGGAAAAAGACAGGAGAAATCAGACTGTGCATCGATTTTAGGAACCTCAACAGAGCCTCCCTAAAGGACAATTACCCTTTACCTAAAATGGAACACATCCTACATAGGGTAGTTGGGTCAAAGAGGATTTCTTTGTTAGATGGTTTTTCAGGATATAACCAAGTTTTAGTACTCCCAGAAGACCAACTCAAGACAACTTTCACCACTCCTTGGGGCACTTTTATGTATGTAAAAATTCCTTTTGGACTAATGAATGCTAGGGCCACTTTTCAAAGGGCCATGGACATTTCATTTTTAGAGGAAATAGGGCACTTCATTGTAATTTACCTTGATGACATAACATTTTATTCCAAATATGATGAAGAGCACCTTAAACATCTAAGGAAGTTCTTTGAAAAATGCAGTAGATTTGGGCTATCTTTAAATCCCAAAAAGACAATATTTGGCCTACAAGAGGGTAAAATCCTTGGCCATATTATATTATAAAAGGGGATTAAAATATATCCAAAAAGAGTTGAGGGAATACTACAGATTAGCCACCCAATGAACATAAAGGAATTGCAGTCCTTTATTGGAAAATTAACTTCTTAAGGAGGTTTATTCCCAACTTAGCAGAGCTCCTTAGAAACATGACTAATATGCTCAAAAAGGAAGTAGGAGTGAAATGGATTGTAGAAGCCAAAAAATCCTTTGAATTGGTAAAACATACACTCACCAAGGCCCCAGTCCTGATCAGCCCAGACTTTTCAAAAGATTTCCTTATTTTTTCCTTTGCCTCGGAACATACAGTGGCTGCAGTCCTATTGCAGAAAAACCCAGAGGGACAGGAACAACCTATTGCTTTTTTCAACAAGGCTTTAAGGGATGCACCCTTGAAATATAACATAATGGAAAAACAAGCCTATGCTTTGGTAAAGGCCTTAAAATACTTCAGGGTTTATATTCTGCATTCCCACATCATTGCTTATGTGCCTAACATAGTGGTAAAGGACATTTTGTCACAAGACCCAGATGGAAAGAGGGGCAAATGGATTGCTATAATATTAGAGTATGATGTGGAAATCAAACCCACAAAACTCATTAAAGGTCAGGGCTTAGCTCAATTAATGGCTGAATCTAATCTACAAGCCCTTGACATTAACATGATAGATGCCTTGGATGAACAGGAAGAATTACCTGCTCCCACTATGGAAGAGCAATTCCAAAACTCACCTTGGTTTGGTATGCTGACATCTTGTATGTACTTACAAATCTTAATGCTCCTCCTGATTTATTAAAAACAAAGGCAAGGTTTTTAAAGTTGAAAGCTAGGAACTATTGCATTTTAAATGAATGTTTGTATTGGAAAAATGCTAATGGTTTATTACTTAAATGTTTGCCTGAAGTTGATGTAGAGAGGATCAAGCATGAATTCCATGAGGGAGAGTGTGGAGGTCATCTCTACTGGAAAACCACAACCAATAAAATCCTAAGAGCTGGCTATTACTGGCCCACCCTCTTCCAAGATGTCCATAAAATGATAGTTGCCTGTCACAAATGCCAAATCTTTGAGGGCAAAAGAAAACTCCTTCCTTTACCATTACAACCTATCACTGTTGAAGCTCCTTTTCAACAGTGGGGCCTAGATTTCATAGGAGAAATCCATCCTGCTTCATCTGCCCAACACAAATGGATTCTCACAGCCACTGACTACTTCACAAAGTGGATAGAGGCCATCCCTTCTAGGAATGCCACAGATTCTGTCATTATAAAATTTCTTGAAGACCATATCCTGTCTAGATTCGGCTGCCCTAGGAAGATTATTACTGATAATGCTGCTACTTTTGGTTCCAAAAGGATGATTGATTTTTTTCACAGGTATCAGATTACACTCGGTCATTCTACTGCTTATTACCCTCAAGGTAATGGGTTAGCAGAATCATCAAATAAAATTTTGGTGACCATCATCAAGAAGCTGCTTGAGGAAAATAAAAAATCATGGCATAACAAGTTGGTGCATGCTTTGTGGGCAGACAGATTGACCACAAAGAAATCCATTGGAATGTCCCCTTACCAACTTGTTTATGGAACAGATGCAGTATTTCCTACCAGCCTAGGTGTACCAGTGATAAAATTAGTCCAAGAAATACAGTCAGAATAGGACAACATGATAAGGAGGATCAGTCAGACAATACATCTCCAGCAGAAAAGGGAAGAAGTTTACAACAGAGCTCAAAAGGTGCAAGAAAACATAAAGAAGTTGTTTGACAAGAGAACAAAGGCTTGTGATTTCAACATTGGAGATAAGGTACTCAGATGGGACTCCAAAAGAGAGGATAAGGGTAAGCATGGAAAATTTGACAGTTTGTGGAAAGGTCCTTACATCATTCAGTCCACCATTGGTCCAAATGCCTTTTTTCTGCAAGAGTTAGATGACACGGATCTGTTTGGGGGTCCTGTTAATGGCAGGGTCCTTAAGCATTACTACTGCTGAGTTCGATTTTAAAGTTTTCATTCCCATTGTAAATACCATTTTCTTTGTTAATGTCTCACAAAAGAAAAAATACAAAAACAATAAAAAATAAGAAGAAAAGAAAAGAGGGCAGATTGTAAAAAACAATAAAGGTACAGCCCCATACCAAAAAGAAAAACAAATTTGAAAGTGTGCAAGCTTAAATGCCACTCCTAAAAAACACACTCCTAGTTAGTCAAACAACCTAATCTTGACTAATTAGTTTTAAATTTACTGCTGATAGGATAGTGAATTCGATTTGCCAAACTATTTAATCTTGGCTTATCAGTAGATAGATTAGGATAGAAATTAGAGGTTCAAACATGCTCAAAACCTGAACCTAAGTTCCCAAGAAAGAATTGACTCCAATCTATGTTTAATTCTGAGTCAAAACAGAGGTAAATATGGTTCTAATCAGCTCAAAATTTGAACCAGTGGACAAAGGAAGAAAAACTCAAAAAAGAGGAAAAAAAAAAAGTTGTAAAAAGGTGAAGGAAGTGCTTGAAACTTTCAGATCTTAAGCCTTTCGTTTTTTATTTAAATTTTCTGCAAAATAAATATCTATGTGCAGCTTGTTTTTTTTTATGCCATAGATCACAGCAAGTCAAACAACTTAATCTTGACTTGACTGTTTTTTAAATTTCTGTTGTAGAATTTAGAGAATAAAATCTGTTAGACTGTTTAATCCTAACAGATTAGTAGATTAGGTAGAGAAACATATGAACTCAACTATTTAATTTGAGTTCATGGAGAAATAAGGAGTAGAATTAGATTAGATTTCCTGTTTTCAAAAGAAATAAATGTTGTAAAAGAGTTTTCCAATCCAAATGCACTCTAAATGAAGAAAAAATGTTAGATCAGTAGGATTGGGTAGGTAGAAAGCTTGTGTTGATGAAGATCCATTGTTTTTTCAATAACTGCTAACACATTTCAGAGCAAAAGAAGATTGTCCCAGCAAAGAAGGCGGCACAATGGATGAGGTACTGATCAGCCTCCTAGAGAAATGCAGGTCTGAAGTTCTTGATGCCTTCAAGAATGCACCATCCCCAAGTGGAGCCACTGTTGGCCACCTATAAAATTTGTTCTATCAAAAGGTGGCCAAAACATTGTTCAGTATTCAAGAAACGGTTTCATTGCCAGAATGTTATCTCTTGAAGCCTCTGGAAGATCTCATGCCCATGTCTAAAGGTCTTCACTGCTGATTCCCTTCAGAACATAAAAATTCTGCTGAAAATTCTATGAGAAAGACCGCTGCAATTTCCCCTTCCTCCCTTTCCTCCATGCAGAAACTAACCTTCATTTGTTTCCCTTTTCCTCCGTAAAATTCCTCTTTTTTATGTTTTCCCCTTCTTCCATCCATGAAACTCATTGTTGCATAGTTTAAAACTCCTTTTAAAACTATAGCGAAAACCCCAAAACCCTTGGAAAACCATTAAAAGTCTATGAAAAAACTCATCTTTTATTAAGGGTTTAAGCCCCTTTGGACCAAGTCTCAACCACTTCCCCACAGTATGCCCATGGTGCTAAGACCAAGCGCTAAGCCTTTCGGCGCTTATCGCATCGGAGAAAATCCAAAGCGCGCAAGTCTGTTTTCATTGTGTTGAAAAAAGTTCTGATGCGATTGGCCCTGTGTGTCACAACCCCCGATCATGTTGTTACCTTATATAACCCTTTGGGCCTGCAATTGGGCACTAAACCTTTTTGAAAATCCATCTCCGGTCCGTTATTTCTTTCATAAATTGAAAAACCCTTTTACCCAAAATTTGGTCTAACGCACCCATACAATGATTTTTATAATATAAAAATGGTTAGATCAAAAAGACCGATGCGCAATCACATCGGAGAAATCTGAATGGGTTGATTGAAAGACTGGGCCCGAAGCTCCGATTGCGATTGGCCCTTGTTATATAAAGCCCCGGGCCCATTGTATTCGATACATCTAGCGGCCCCGCAATCGGGCGCCAGCCACTTTATATATATATATTCCACCCCGATCCATTAAAACCTTGGTTTTATTTAAATTTGTGGGTTTTTCATAAAGTGTAAAGGTTTCTGCTGGTACAAAGTTGAAAAGATATTTACCGTTGATCTAAAGCTGATCAACGGCCTGCGCAAAACCGCAAAGTTTCAATCGCATACTTTTGTTTGTCCCCTCGATCGCCCATCCCTCCAATTCATTCCCCGCCGTTGATCTGATCCTTAGATCAACGGTCATCGCTCAATCGCATCGCAAAGTTTCAATCGCATACATTTGTTTGTCTCTCCGATTGTGATCCTCCGATTGAATCTGGACCGTCCATGTGTCCAGATCGGATGGCTCGGATCTAATTTCGCTTCATACCATCGCCCTCCACCTTTCGCCAAAGGGTTTTCAAAACCAATCTCCATCGTCGACCATCGCGTGATCAACGGTTCTATTCAATTCTTCCTTCCGCTGCTTTTAAACCTCCTCTCGGCTAATCTCCACCGTTGGATGATGCCATCCAACGGCTCTGCTCTCATCCCACGCCTCTGAAGCACTAAACCCAACAACGCAGGATTTCTTAATATTTTGTGTATTTTGCAGGGATTACTAGTTCTCCATAGTATCGAAAAAAAGGCCAAAGGCCGGGAAAGACGTTTCCCGTGCCATTGACTCATCAATGGAGACCATTTGCAAGGTTTGGATTCGACGTTTCATCATTGTTTCATGAGGCATTGATGCCATATGAGCCCCGCACGGCCTGCACATTAACAAGACACAGAAATACATTGAAGAAACAAAGAGTATCAGTGTTTGAAGACTTCCCAGCACAGTTTGAAGGATTAAGGAATGTATTCAGTAAATCAGAGCCGAAATCCACGGATAAAAGCATCATAAAGACCAGAAGACACAAGATAAGCCGGATCAGACCTAAAACACAGATCTCAAGTAACTTAAAAGTTTTTTGGGAAGAAATGTAGACATCTGTCGATCTGAGAAAGCCTCCACCACTTGAAGCATAGGCTAATCGAGCCCTCTCCAGCTCTTAAAGGCACCTGCAGCCTCATGGTAATTAAAGAAGGCTTAGTAATTATTTCAAACAAGAGGTGTTTGCCCGAAGACAGCTGAAAAATTAATACTACTCAAGGATCTTATCTCTAATTGTCGGCAAAACTATTTTAAAGATTAAGAACAGCCCAGAAGCTAATATTTTCGATCATTGGACCTCGGGGAGCAGCAACATAGTTACTTCAATGTGACACCGAGCCTCCAAAGTTAACAAAAGCTCCCACCGAGCTTAATCCTAAGTGTAAATCAATTAATGCAGATTAACACCTGTAAATTTCTTCATCAAGGCCCTCAAAGGCCGAAGAGTCATCAATCTATATTAATTGATCCAGGAGATCTTTTATCAAATCCCACCTCCTCATTCTTCTATAAATACTTCTGTAGAAGATGAGCAAATGTTGGTCTCTGGACATCTGAATGTATGTAATAGTTATTCTGAAGCTACTGATGCCCTGTTTGCGACTTAAAGACACATAAGCCGATATGAGAAGTTCGAAGTTGTAGAGACCCATTGGGCTTGCTGATTGTAACTGGTTTGAACATCAAATACAAGTTGCTGATTTATGGGATCCTGATTTGTGTCAACAGTGATGTGTTCCTCACTGTCAATTGTTATTTTGTTTAATGTTTTCACCTTGTCCACTTTCTGTGATAAAGAGCAGCAAACATGGAGCTAGGATTTACTCTCAACAGTACCTTACTCTCACTGAAAGCTTTATTTTTCTATGTTTTCTTCATTCGAACGTCCTCTTTGAAGAGTATATTAATGCAAGTCGGTTTAAAAGTACTTTCCTGATCTAGATTTCTCTTTAAAACGAGTATTTTCTGTGTTTTCCCTGAAGAGTGTATTAAAGCAGGTCGGTTTAAAAGCACTTGCCTGATCTGAATCGCTCTTTGTGACTGTTATCTGTGTTTTCCTTTAGAATATGCTGAAATCAGGGTAGTTTAGAAGCACTTACCTAATCTTAAGTTGTTCGAACTATTTTTTAAAAATGTTTTCTGACTAAAAGTACTTCAAAGCAGGCTAGTTTAAAAGCATTTCCCTGATCTCAGAATAATTTTATGTTTCCCCTTAAGTACATGCCGAAGCAAGATAGTTTGAAAGCACTTACTTGATCTAAGGTTGTTTCACTGTTTTCTTCATTTGTTTGGTTCTACACTTCCTCTCTGTTTCATTCCATAAATTCACTTTAATAGATCCTTTGACATAAGAAACTTGCCCCATGGATCCTGCTTGAACCTTGCTGTCTAATTAAAATCCTCCTATGACTCCATAGCCCAATGGGTTAAAACTGTCTTTGCCTTTCTGTCAGTCGAATCATTCCTTCACCTGCAGACACCTTCACCCTTCATTTTGAAACTGCCTTCACCTTCATCATGTCTTTGCCCAACCAAAACAAACAAAACAAAACCCAAGCTCTTCATAACTAGCCTAATATCACATTTCAGGTTTTAAAGATCACATATTTATGCTCATTCATATTGAGATCCCTCTCTGGATTCAGGAGGGCTAGATCCTTGAATCCCAAAGCGGTTTGATGTTGTCTTATCTTTTGGTTTTTCCAATCTGGCCAAAACATAGGAACACCAACAGACCAGGCACTTTAAAGCAGAGTGGGTAAGAAACATCTTGAAGTGCCCTTTGAGCAGATAATGCCTATATTTCTGCAGAGCGTAGACCATAGCCAATCCTTCCCTCTCTGTGGTAGATTAAGTTCACTCTGCATTGGAGATATTCCTACTGGAAAAGGCAACGGTGTGATCAATATCTCTGTCTCCTGGCTACTCTAAGACAGCTCCAAGTGCAATGCTGGATGCATCGACATGCACATGGAAGACCAGTCTAGGAATATTAGAATAGGTGCAGTAACCATATTTTCCTTCAGCAGCTCAAATATATTTTAACATTCCTCATCCCAGAAAAAGGACACATATTTCTTCAACAATTTCTCCATGGGTGCAATGATCATAGCATAGCCCTGAATGAAGTTTCTGTAATATCCAGTGTGTCCTATAATAGAGCACATTTGTTTCTCAGTGGCAGGGACATCCAAGTTGATAATAACTGCAATCCTGGCTGGATCTACCATCAATCCTTACTAATAAAAAATATTCCCCAACAAGATCCCAAAATTAACACAAGATATACACTTCTTCAAGTTAAGAGAGATCTGATGCTTCCTGCAAGTGTCAAGCATCATGCGTAGGTTGGGCACATGCTTCTTTACCAGTCCAAACATAGCCCAATTATCAACGTGCACCTCCTGAAAATTGTGCATGAACTCCTTGAATATAGCTACAACTACGTGCGAGAATCTAGCAGGTGCATTCTTCAATCCAAAAGGCATGATGGTGTATTGGAAGGATCCCCATTCCATCTCGAAAGTGGTCTTACTTTGGTCTTCTGGTGCAATCCTAATCTGATGATACCCTAAAAATCCATCAATGAAAGAGTAGGCCTCTTGTCCTCCCACAATTTCCAAGATCTCATCTAAAAATGGAGTAGGGAAGGGATAATGTACACATGCATCATTCAATTTGTGCAAATCCACACAAATCCTTATTTCTCCCTTAGTCTTATTTTCTTGAACAACCATTGAGCTCACCTAATCCGATTGCTCCACCGGCTCAATGATTCTAGCAGCAACCATTTTCTCCAATTCTTTCTTCACTTTTTGGTTATATTTTTGGATTCAATCGATATGGTCACTGCTTGACGGGGCGCGCATCTGGTTTCAGAGTGATATTCATAACTCAAAAATATCTCACAATTCCTTTGAGCTCATAAAAATTTGTGGGAAACAGGTCCTGATATTCTCTCAATAGATTTGCAATCTTTCCTACTGTGTCATCATCCCAATAATCTCCTATTTTGGCCAACTTGGGTTTTTCCTTCATCCCAATTTTGACTTCTTTTAGTTTCAGAGACTTAGTCACATCCACCATTCCTAACAAGGGCCCTGGAACTGCGCGCTCCCCCTCAGATTTGGGGATATTGATATTTCTTGGATCTTAGTCATTATCTTCTACTGAAATATTTCTGCAGTTGACAATATCCTGCATTTGCGCTTCCCATGATGGCACAACACATTCTATCTGAGGCCAAGAATCATCAAAGACAATTTCTTCTATATCCTGCAGGCCTCATCTAATCCCTCTGATCCACCAGCCATGCTTAAGGTTAACAAAAAACTTTCACTCATCATAACCTAATTAAGGGACCCTCGATGCAACTCCGTCTTCAAATAACAGGTAGTAGGGATTGGTCCCAACATATGGACAAACATGTGAACCCATTCGGCACTGGGCTTCTTATCCCAAACCTCCATCCATGTAGTAAAGAGTTTGTGCAAATCATCTTGACCACCAAAAATATCATTTTGTGGGGAATTGGGTTGCTCAAAGTGCAACCACATCATTCTACTGCACTTATCCCAATCCTTAAATTTTTCTTTATGCGTATCCCACCAACGTGCTGGGGTTGTGCACATAGCAAGATCAAGTGCCCAGAACATTCGTTCTTTCAGACCAGCCTTTTCTAATTTGTCCAAAAATCATACAACACTAATAGAACCATAAAAATAGGGTAATTATCTTACCTCTGAGGAGATGTAGTCAAATTTTTAGTGATTTCAGGGCAACATAGCACAGAAACATCATGCAGACAATTCTGCCAGTTCTCCATTTCTCCATCTGAATATGAAAAACATGAGTTATCCTTTTCCCAAATCAACATCCCATCAATAGTAGGGTTAATCCAATCCTCAAATCGTGCAGTTAGCTTGTAGATATGGTCGACATCATCTCCTTCACCCACTGGTTTTGTGTATCTCTCCCCTTTCACTAGATCCAAAGGTACTATAAACCGAGTACCATTATTTTCAAAGATCATGCTCCTGCGCTTCAAGTTGATGATGCCTCCCATATCAATGGCCCAATCTAGCCCTAGCAGTGCAGGGTAAGGGTTTGCATCATCCACAATTTGTATTACTTCAAAGTCCACCCATACCTTTACTCCAGCAATGTCTACCAGAACCTATGGGAGTCTTCCTAGTGGAATGATATTCTGCTGATTAGCCATGTGCAGTTGAATGGTGTACCACTCCAGCTTTGGTTCGCCCATATCCTTCCAGGTATGCTTAGGTAGAACATTTACATCAAACCCTAAGTCTAAAATGACCTAATCCATATCATATTCTCCAATTTGCATGGTCATGTGCAGCTCCCAACCAATTCTCTTCTTATTCTTATAAATATTGTTTACAACATTGCTCTTGGTTCGAGGCAATTCCTTATCTATGCAGATATCTATCAGAACCTGAAGGTTTTCTACTAATTTTTGGTTACGCAATATCTTAATGTAGGCTTCTAGGAAAGGTTTAACTTAGTCATCAATCTTTGCTTTTGTGATTGACTTGGATGTAGACGCACCTGCGGTAGCAAAATCCTTCTTGGCTTCTACAAAAGCCTCCTTTTCCTTCTGTCGGTTGAGCCCTTCCTTCTTTTCAAAGGCCTTCATGATCAGTGGCTCTACATAAGCCTCCTTTCCCACATCTCCGCCAGTGGAAGCACCACTGCATGTAATTATGTTTACACTTGTATCATCATCTCGCAACTCAGATCTAACCATTTGGATATTCTGCGTAGGTCTTTGTTGTTGCTTCTCCTATATTATAGCAATAAAAATAGGACAATCTTCAATAAAATGATCAAAATTTCTACAATACCTACAATACTGTCACACAGGGTTTGGACAGTCACACGAATAATGTCCAACGTCTCCACAATTGTAGAAAATTAGATGTTCCCTTCCACGACATGCGCCTCCACCTCTCCCTCCTCCCCTTCCTCTAGATGGAGATCCACCACACCCAAATGGGGATGCTGGTGAATATGGTTCAGCATGCACTCTATATAGGCTGGCATTGTCTATCATCAGATCAAAGGTGCGGCAGTGACGCTCAACATGACCAACCGAAGATAAAAACCTACACCATTGTTGCTTCAGTTATCGTACATAACCTCCTAATCAAGGGAAATGGTTTGTGTCATGCCTTCTAACCACTCTACAGTCAGTGCACCATAACGTTGGAGTACCACTTGGGCATGTAGCATCCCTGGGTCGTAATGGATTTGGTCCTCCTGCCTACATGTAACCTTGAAGCAAGGTACACTGATCTTTTTTGCAACCGAAACCCTTACAACGTATGCACTATACATCTACATTGACTTCTTTCCCTTTGTATCTATGCAGGTTCTGAATCTCCAAGTGCATCACTTCTAACTGAATTTAGATTTTTAAAGTTCCAAATTAGTCATCGGTTCTGGGCGCGACTTCCAGTTTCATGGCAACTTCAAGAGCCTCTTCTTGAGAATCAATTTTCTTCTTATTAATAGGGATGTGTAGGTGTGGTAGGAGCATGGAAATAAACCATTATTTATCATGCTTATCATCATAGATAATTCCTCCATCACTAATGGTGCACTTCAAATGTTGATCTAATTCCCAGATAGATTCTTTTGGTTCATGTCAGATATCTTTCAGCTCTGTTACACATTGTGAGTAGGACTTTGGTTTTCTAAACTGCTTCTTTAAGGCCTTCTTTATTTCATTGATAGTAGGATTAGTTTTCTAAGCAAAATATCCCATAAACCAATCCAGTGCACGACCTTCAAATGCCATGGCTAGTTGTGCCATTTTGACAACATCAGTACTAACATTATGCGCAGTCCATAATGCATCTTCAACAAATAAAAACTTGTCCATGTGTTCATCGCCCACGCCCTTAAAGGTGGGTAGCTTCATATGCGCATCCATATCGTCTCCCGATGGTGATAGAGGTCGAGTAGGAGATGACTTACTCCTACGCGAGTTCGACTGTGGGATGGTTTGAGGGCTACCTTCGGCGTGCGTATCACTATTAGGTGGGTTTCTCAGAGGGCTATATACATATTTGTCTCCTCTCTGGTTAACCCGAAAGTAATTTCCACTACGCGTAGTGATTTCAACTTCGTTTAGGGTCCTTCACTCATTGTGAGTGCACAGAACACCCATTTCACACAATATCATCTTAATCAGCAATGACAGATAGCGTATGAAATTGCCTCTTAGTCCTTTGAAGAACCTCCTTTCAGCTTCAGAATATGACACAAACTGATCTACTCCAAATTCTGTTACAAACCCACCCAGAATGCTATCAACCCAATGGTCTACAGTGTGGGTGATGGAGTTATCAATCTGTTCCAACTATTGAATCAACTCAAGTGTCCACAGAGTGATCTTATCGTCCTTACAGTAGGTCTGAAACTTAGATACCCTTAATAACCACTCCTACAATTCATGTGAAAAGGTCACAAATAATATTTCCCACTCTTCAATAGACAAATTCTTACTTCTGTTCTCCCTGATGGAGAATTTGCGTATCTTTTTTTCAAACCATTCTTCTAATTCAATCTTTGATGGTTGCCACATCACCTAATCTCTCTCAAAATGACCCCGGTCCGAGAAATGGAACCATTTGTTGGCTTGAGGGGTCCTGACCTAGGTTCAGAGTTAGTGCATAACCAACAAAACCCTCTTATTATTGGCCCTTTCGGTAATGAGCTACTTGCGCAGGCCAAAGTCTCACCCAAAGCAATATGGGGGGGTGCTGGAAGCAGGTTTCCACACCCTGAGAGAGAATTAAATGAAGTGGGCACCTTCAGATATTCTTTACACATAGACTGACTTGTGCACTAGATACGCTAGGTTTATTAACATGGATTAATCTAGTGCATGCACCCAGACAGAATATCCGCAATTCCTTTAACAGTCCTAGTAATGTAATATTCAGCCTTTACAGAGCTAGATCTATGCAACTAAAATTTATATCAGCAGTAAACACAAGTATGCAACCGATCTAATCACAGATACTATAATGCATAAACATGAACATAAATAATATGTGAAAATAGATCACGAAGAAATATAACAGATGCATTTAGTACTCAGAGTTATCCAAACACTTCTTTATTCATCCACAATTCACAAAACCCTTTACAATTCTTTAGATTCACCTACGCACACAACCAGCGGGGTATGCACACAACCGGACTAATGTATCCATGTACACAACCATCAAGAGCCTTTCAGACACAGACACTTACTCATATTCGCCTCAAAGTTCAGAACAAACATACATTTTCATCCAAAAACTATCATATCCAACTTGATCTAGAATTCTATTTATACCTTAGCCTATGTTCATCCAAAGGTCCGCAAACCATGGTTTGAGACTCCTAGATTTACCCTTTTTCCATTACAACTCATTAATGGAATTTGACCCACCAAAAATCCCCTTGACTGTGCATTTCTTAGCACGCACAACTCAAAACTACAAAAATATACTATTATTTACTCAAAAATGCGGTCCTAAGGGGCCATGCTCCAACAAACTTGTTTGGTAAGAGAGTAAGACACTAATTTTAAATGAATGACCCTATCTTATTCATTGGTCCATATTCACACCAAGATAGGGAATACACACTCATTATTTCCTTATAATTCCACCCTAAAATGTCAAGTTCATTTGATCTAAACAATTTCCTATGTTATAATCAAAACAATGTGTATTATTACGATCTATTAAAAATCCATTTAGTCCAGCTTCTAACTAGTTAGATATGAGGTTCATGCAAAATAATCTAGTTGATTGGAGATACAGTTGTGATACAAAAAAAATGGAATTTAAATATAGGAATACCACATTTATCCTAGGTCCCAAAATGCTTCGAATCCGGGCTGCCTGGAACTATAGAATTTAACATTGAAATGAAAAGGCTGCTACATCATTAAAATGTCGAGTAATTGAAAATAAAATATATGAAACCATGAGAAAGCCCTAAAAATAATTTGGATAAAATTAAGGATAGCTAATCCTGACCTTTTTCTGACCCAATTTCTACAACTTGGGAATCTCTTCAGGCAATCTTCCCTTGGTGTGTCAAATTTCAGCATTTAGGGTCATGATCACTGCCCTGTTCTTCTACTTCGCCACATTTTCGGCCTTCTGGTACCAAAAAAGCCTCAGAATTTAGTTGTTTTTCCCAGCATTTTAAAAATTGAGCCAAGGGAATGTAGGGTTTACTAACCTACTTTACGACCTCAATGTCAGACTCGGCAATGGTATAAAGCCTGCCAAAGCATCGTTGCCGGAATTCTCCCTTTGTTCATCAACATCATACTTTTCATACTTATTGCAGATGGTGTCCACCCGCGTGAGAATGTCGATTTTTCTCATCTTCACAATGATCCAATATGATGTGCTCGATGCCTGGCCGTTTGGATCTGCATTTTCCCTTGGAATTCCTTCCCCTAAGGAAAAAAAGGATTCCAACTAAAGCGTTGATTTCAAATATCTTGCAATCGATCTTAATTGAAGGATTGATTAAACAAATTTGACTAAAATATTTACTAAATAACCTTGATTGAAAGTGTGTAAAGTGATTATTAACGTACAAAAAATTAAATGAAGAGATGTATATTACTACACTGTCACCATTCAAAATTTGTGAGTGGCCCAACTTGGAAGTGAAATTGACCCAGTTCAAATTTCAACTCTGCCTAGAATTAATAGTGGTTTATAGGAATTTGGCATTGTAGGTTGAATAAAGGTGTACATTGTTCTTACACTATATGGGAAGTTTGTGTGTTTATTTATGGACTCTAAATTTGGTGCACTTTATGTGACTTCTAAAATTATGTAATGAAATTTTACTATTTTTTTTAGTGTCGTTAGAAATTAATAGAAATTCAGAAAGTGACATATTAATATGGTTTTTAGTGTTGTTAGAAATGAAGAGAAATGCATAGTTTCTAGTGTTGTTAGAAATGAAGAGAAATTCATGTGACTTCATAAAACGATGTAATGTCATCTTAGTATGGTTAATGAAGATAAATTAATGGTGTGGACATTAATATTTCACTATGTTATAATATGATTAGTGTTCAATCAATTCATATTTTATCTATAACTTCTTTTTATTACTTTTTCACTATTGTGGTTGATGTGTATAACTATCGCCTCATTATTTTATTTTCAAGTGTGAGTGGACTAGGTTATTCTAACCTATGATGAATGAATGGATTCAATTCCTAACTTCTTTCATCTTATGTGAGAGCATTATCAATAATAACGTGTTTAGTGTTCCCCTTGCATGGAAATCCATTCTCCTCTACGTGGTGGTTAGGTTATTCATTTGCTCGAGATTCATAAACTATGCTTGGGGAACTCCAACTAAACACCTCATGTGTCTTCTTCAAGGTCCAACATAAGGACATCAAGCAATTGGACTTGTACTCAACATGCCCTTTCCTTTGTAGAGTAGGAATTTTGTTACTCGTTTCTTTATTTTACCCTCTACTCTTCGCTAATTCTTATGCTCGATGCTAAGTGTAGGAATTTTCCTTTATCTTCACTAAGAACAATGCTTCATATTCTCATTGAGTACATTCACCAAGTAAAGTCACTTCATTAGGTCTACATTTGGGAAAATTTATTCCCTTTAACTCTCTTTGCTTGATAATACACATTTCTTTTCTTAGTGATATTGTACTTAACTAGAATTATCTTGTCATTATGAAATTAAATGCAAAATAATATGAAATATGTAGTTGAGATACTCCATTACATGCTATATATTTCAATCTAATGTAGAGATTAAATAAGCATTTTTGATCCATTTATTGAATAGGATGATGTGTTAGTGCTTGAATTTGTATCCTACATTTTAGAGCACCAATTTCAATAGAATTCATTGTACATTGGTCTTTTCCCCAATAACAACAAAATAAAAGAAGAATGCCCAATAACCCTTGAATTTATTAGTGTCAATGGACCCTATAGTGGTATCAAATTATTTTTATGTTAATATCCTTAAATGACAAAGAAAAATTAATGAGTTCTTTGCCCCCATATTTGTGGTGAAATCCCTTAGGTTCAAGTAAATAATAGGCAAAGGTGTGAGCCCCAAGAAAGTGTTGGAAGAAAAATAGAGGAAGTGGTAAGTATAAAGCATGAAGCAAAGGTTATGTGTTTAGTTCCCTTACTCACCAAGTACACAAAGTGTGTTCTTAGTGGGTGAGGAAGCGTGGGTTGTTAAGTACGTAGATTATTAGGTTACCAAGCAAGTGGAAGACAAGCACTAAGCAAAAGATGAGAAATAGAGGTAGACATTAATTATCCCACTAAGAAAAGCGTTCATTCCTCATGGCTATTGCTTAAAAAAAAGTAGGTGGCTTGTGGTCGAAAAATTGAAGAGAAATGTGAGATATAATGCAACATGAACAAGCAAGTTAGGTAGTCTAATTAAAATTTATGAGATACACCATTTTTGAACATTCATGTTTGTCAAAGGAGAAGTGACTAAGTATGTCATTGATTTAAGCTCCCATGATGCTTTGTTTAGTTCAAAGAAGGCCATAGAGGAGGGTCAAAAAGATAAATGAAGGGCCCCAAAAGTCATCATAGTCAAACAAAAATAAAGGTCATGGATTGAATATCAAAGTGAGAGGAAAGTCTAGTGAGAATTCAATAAGTAAATGCATAGAATGGATGAATCAAAGACAAAGTGGTGGAAATACAATCTTTAAGCACAGAGGAGAAAAAGGAAAATATATAGTGTGTTTAAGTACATGAATTCCAGGTAAAGGGGCATATACTTGGTGGTCATGTGCTCAGCAAAAAGTGTGCCAAGGTCTCATTCCACTGCATTGAGGAAAGCAAATCCACATCAACAAAGAAGGCATGGTTGATTTTCCTATCAAAGTGGAAGGGCCACAAAGGAAAGTAAATTAATGGAGAAAAAGGAAATCAAGTAAAGGCCCACTTGCTTGATGACACTATGTTGAATGAATAATAAACTATGCGTATCATTCAAGCCCTAAGCAAAATGAAATATTAATCCCCTAGTAAGAGGAGAACTCATGTATCGAGAAAAAAATGGACATGAAAACAAAGTGCATGTTGTGGGTAACGTGGTGTTAGACAAGTGTAGGAATGTGTGGATCTTTGATTTCCTTAAATCAATAATGCACATAGACGCAAGTTGAGAGTCAAGACAATGGAGAGACTAAGGCAACCCCACTAGTACATATGTGTACCAACCAACAACTAACATGTAGCATTGGGACCCATGACATGAAAGTGCATGTTGGCACCCTTTTTTCATCTTAATTTAAATGGATAAAGAAAGTGTCCTTGATCTAATATTCTTCACTAGAAGGAGTGTAGGGGACCAAGTGATAATAACCTAAGATAATCGTATATATGTCTCATATGTTTAAGATGTCTAACAATTTTCTCACAACTATTGTAATCTAAATGAAAAGTGGGGTCTCACTAAATATTGATAGTTAAACAAGAAGTTTCATAGCCTTTCTACTTTCCATATTTGGACAGCAATGTGATGAATATTTTCAATGAGAGTACTTGGACTTATGCAAAAGCTCCAAAGTCCTACCAAAACCCTTGTTATACCATTCAACGTAATTCCTCTACTCAAAATCTCAAGCATTAACCCTTAAACTACTAACCCTAATCTAGCCTTACTAACCCTTAAATCGCTAAAATATTAACTCCTAACCCCTTGCACCTTGTATCCATAAACCTTAAACCCATTAGCCCCTAAACCCTAATTAAAATCTACATCTTATATTTACTTCTTCTCTTCTTCACTTATTCTCAATTTTTTGTGTACGTAGAATATATCCATAAAGAAAAAATAATACATTATTTTTATTTTACATTTAACATATAAGCTTTCCAAAAACAATCTGCAATATAAATAAATATAATGAATAACTTACCAAGGGATGATATTTGTGCTCGCATTCAAGGTGTCTATATTCTCTGCAATGTATTTTAGTTGTTTTTATTAAAAAAAATCGCATTTTATAGCCCCTATATTTTTAACAATGGCAATAACATTTTCAATCACCCAAAGCCTCTAATTTAAATCTAAATCTCCTTGTCCTCTTGGAGGAAGGTTATGTGACATTTTTCCTTACCAAAATTTCAGTGATGATTATCCTCAAAATAAACCTCAATAGTATTTAACTATTTGTAATGCAATTAAAAAAATAAAATATTTGTGTATTATGACAAAAAAATAACCATTTTGTTGGACTTTCAATAGTTGTTGACTAGAGATATGTTGTCCAACTGGAAAATTATTGACTTTGTCAAATGTTGGTATTTCGATAGATAGATAATTGACCCATTAAAACATCAGTTATTTGATGAACATTCAATTGTCATCGCATATATGACGATCAATCCAACTAATCAGATGATAATTGTGTTTTTCAGATATCTGAAAATTTTTGGGGCTTTTACAAAAAATATACAAAAAATATTTACAAGTAAAATCTGATAGTATGACGAAACTATCGGAGTACGATGTGAATTTTCTGCCCATATGTACTCGTGGGGGTTAGGATTAGGGGTTAAGGGTCATGGGTTAATAGGATAAGGGGTTAAGTCTTAGAGGGTTCATGGATTTTAGGTTAGGGCTTAGTGGCTTAAAGTCTAATGGGTCAAGTGGCTAATGCGTTATGATTTATGAGTGTACAAGTTAAGGGATTATGGCTTGGGGGTTAACTAGGTAGCGAATTTAGTGTTTATGGGTTAAGGGATTATGGGCTGTGATAATGGGCCCCCTAATCCCTTTTTCACCATTATTGGGGGTCCGCCTATCAATTTCTCTTGTTTCCTTCCCTCTATGCCCCTTAGTCATATGACATTAGGTCATCAACCACCTTCTTGTTCTCTAATTCTAGGATTATAGATCTAACTAAACCATGCTTGGACTTCCCTGTGCCCTATTAAATACACAACAAGATACCCCTCCCACCTTTTTGGTCATACCATTCAACTTCTCCTAACTTTATGAACCCCCAAATTTGGTCCCAATTCCCCTACAACTACACCCTTAGGCCCCCTTGACTAAGGGCTTAAATTCATTAGGGTTTATGGGTTGTGATGAGGGAGCCCCTAATTCCCTTATCACAACTATTGAGGGTTCCCCAATCAACCTCAATTACATGATACAAAAGAGAAACTGAGAGAAAAAAGACAAGGAACTTGGAAAATTGAAAGCAATTGTTGAAGAATTAATGGAATGAAAGGCTACCATGGAGGTGGGGAAATAAAATGGTCTAGTTAATCCAAAACCATCCAACAATGTAAGAATTACAATATGTGTAGAAAATTTAATTTTGTATATATGTTTGACCCATGTTTGACAATAAGGTTGAGTTTGACCTATGTTTTCTCCTCTTAATGTATCTTCTAGACCCACATATATTGGATTTATTCATGTAATTCTATTTATAAGAAAGTCATTCCTAAAGAACGAGGAAATATTCTCACCAAATGCAAAAGGGAGATCCAATTGTAAGATGACCTTAGTTAGCATTGTATTGAAGGCACAAAAGGGGGTCAAAAGGGGATGAACCTAGATATGGGTAGCTTGAAGATTGTACCAATAATGTAGTTGAGGATTTCTTGTGTTAGTTTCATATAGACTTGGAGCAAGCTAAGGTAATTTGAATGTTGTTTTGAGCATGTTGTGGGCAGAAATTTTGAGAAAGATTATAGACTTGTGTGGGACTGTTAACCATATATTTGGTAAGAGAATGGACCAACGTTAAAGGATTATGATAGCTAAAGGGACATCCTTATATCCTCTTTTTTATTTTGATTGGACATGAATTACGTTTGGGTTGTGCATGGAGATGGACCTTGCTTTATTCCTATGAACTTAGATGAATCTGTGGACATTAGAAGACCATATTTGTTTTCTTTGAAAGAAAATATGTGGAGGATATTTGAGGGAAATGTGATTGTTCATAAAATTTATATCAAATTTGGGGACCTTGTGATTCTTTTCCTTGGAACTTAGAAGTGCTTGGAGGTTGTATTTGGACGGGTTAGTAGACAAAAACCTAATATGACCAAGAAGATTAGTTTTGGAGCACCTATGGTTTGGTAAAAATACTTATGGGTTCTAGGAGTTAAGGGGTTTAGGAGTCAGTCGTTAAGGGTAAAAGGTGAAGGGTTAGGGCTTAGGGGATTTACGAGTTAAGGGGGTTTGAGGTCTAGGGGGTTTAAGGGTTGTAGGATAATGACTTAGTGGTTAAGGGTTTCAGGGATTAAGGGTTAAGCACCAAATTATTACGGTCATGGGATTTAGGGTTAAGTGCTTAAGGGTTATGGGATTTAGTTGTCAACGTGTTAATGGGTTATGGGTTAGGGGTTAAGGGGTTTATTTATTATGAGTGAAGGCTTAGGTTAAAGGTTTAAGAGGATAAATGGTTAGGGCTTAGGATGTTCAGAGATTCTAAGTTAAGGTTTAGGGGTTAAGGGGTTAGTGGCTTACAGTTTAAGGGATCAAGAGGTTAATGGGTTATGAGTTATGAGTGCAGGGATTAAGGGATTATGGCATTGGGGTTAAGGGGATATGGAATTTAGTGGTTATGGATTAAGGGCTTATGGATTGATTATGGAGTGCGTGATATGGAGTGTCAGCGAGTTCTAGGTATGCTAAGGAGGGAGTGACAAGGTATATTAGGTACTACCAAGGAATTTTAGAGTTCTAGGGAAACATGCCAAGATGTGCCAAGTGCCAGGGTGTGTCAATGCGTGCCAGGGAGTGCTAGGGAGTGCCATGGAAACACAAGAGATAACTAGTTCAAAATGAATGGAAATGAATGAATAAGAGTGTGTGATAGGGAGTGTCAGTGAGTTTCAACTGTGCTAAGGAGGGAGTGACAAGGTTATATATTAGGCAATTCCAAGGAATTTTAGAGTGCCAAGGAATGTCAAGGAGTGATAGTGTGTGCTAGGGAGTTCCAAATCATGGCAAGGAATGCAGGGGATGCTAACATGTGCCACATAATTCCAAGGCATTCTAAGACGTGTCAGGTGATATGACATGTCAAGATGTAAATTGTGTTGCTCAGTTTTTTTACTGCCACGGTTAGATGTGAGCCATGTCTTGGTAACATGTTAAGTGGGATGTGTTGAGATTGGAAAAGAGTAGCCTAAGATGAGTTATAGGTAGTTATTAGGTGAACAAGACATATGTTGAGTTTCCACAACACATGAGAATCTAGGTTTGGTCTTAGAATATTTTATGCAAACACACTCAAGTTGATCCAAAATCTTTTTCTTTGAGATGTGTTAAAGAATTACATGTAAAATTTGCATCTTAACCATGAAACTTTAAAGGCATAAACATAATAAGAGACAAGAACATAAAATCAGAAGACACAGAATTGATATCGAAGTTCGTCTAGGAGGGACGACGTCTTCGGGCCCTGATCAATCAGTGGGGTGGCCCTATTTCATTAAGTGGAAATAAAAATGAAAGTACAAGAATAAATGCAAAATTTCACCCTTATACCTCCATAGTTGAAAGTGCCCGAAAATTGGAGACCTTTGATGAAGAAATGGACAAAACCATTGGATTCGTGGTGTCGAGAGGTGAAAAATCCATATAAAATTTCCCTAAGTATGACAGAGTGAAAATCTGGCCCCTCTAGAAACGGTTCAAATCATGGTTTCGCCCCCCTCCTACAAAGCGCTCATGGTTCCACTTTGTCTCATACTCTATGCCGCTCCTAGCCTGCCTAGGTGCACTTATGAATTGCAGGTTTATATATTAGCAAGCTGGGCAGACTCCCCAAGGAGTCTACTGGCTGAGTTGGTTAAGATCCATAATGTGGGGGAGGGGGTCGAGTGGTCAAACCCCGCCCCCTCTGAAGTAAGTCAGAAGTATGTTTTATAAAACCGTGCATTTTTTTTAAAACACACACTGCATTAATTTAAGTACCAAGTGGTATGTTGGGGGGGGGTCAGGCCTACATTGGGTGGCCCGCCCCCCATACTCCATCAATTCCGTATCATTTGATGTGGAATGGTTATGTGTTGGGCAGTGGGGTTAAAAACCCCCGCCCACCCATATATACATATATGGTTGACGTGAAGTGTGGGGTCAGTGGGGTCATGGCTGTCGACCCCCCTTATTATAGTATGTTTTTGTTGTGACCGTTGGGTAGGGTGAGGATCATGGCCTGCTGTGCCCCTTTTTTTTAATATTTTTTTTTATCCTTTAAAACAAACTGATTTTTTTTTTTAAATTCTAGAAATTGATCGAAGGAATCAATTTAACCATCTCGCAATTTCACCCAGAAACCAGCCAGGGTTGGCCGAAATCCGATGGCCGGGTTTACGCAAAATTTTCGCCTCCTTAAGCTGCCACATCACCAAGTCAAACCTCAAACTTTGACTGCTCCTAACTTCTTCATACAAACTCAGAATTGAGTGTCGTCTGCGTCGTTGGAATAAAAAATATGAGATCTTAAACTTGACACTAATTTTTCCACATTTCTGACACTTTTATTTTTGAGCCTTTGTACTTAAGCTATTTGTACTTTGACTTGTACGATCCACCTGGATCATTCCTCCCCACTTAAGAGCTTTTGGACCCCCAAAATCTTTATCAATCAACAGGCAATTGAAGGAATTTCTCCCTGACCTTCTCCTTTTCAAGCCATTTAGCTTTACTTGGGTGCATCCCTTTGAAACCAACATAGAGATATTCCACATCTCCTCATCATGAAGTTCTGGTTCGTTGATCAAGAATGATTCCTTCTGAAAATTCATCGAGATACTCTGGTGCAAATTCATCTACTATAGGAACTAATCCTACCTCCTTGGTGTCCATAATCAATGGTGGTTCATGTAGAAATTATACAATATGCATGTATATTACCATATTATTCTAATCTAAAAAATTTATCCTTATGTTAAATACATAATCCTTCTAATTAATTATTTGCGGAAATTAAATCGACAATTGCAAACACATGAAGAAAAATCAATCACACATAACAAGATGTTTTACTGAGAAAGCTTAAAGCTAAAATCCCCAACTATCATATATTATGTATGTCAATGGAACATGTAACAATCTCATACAAAGCTCAGCTCATAGAGCTCTCAGTACAATATAAAATCGTCACACACTGTCATGGAGATATTTTCATATCTATGCACCAATTTCTCGCCTCCTGACAGCTTGCCTCCACTGCGCAATCCCTGCTGAAGAAGAACCCTGAATGAATTTGATCTTGCCTTGCTTGCACTGTGCAATCCTTATTGGAATCTCCAATGTCAATGTATATGCATTGAATGCATCACTATAGTCACAAATGATAGTCCATCTTACCCTTTCACCTATCTCTCCACTGGGTCTCCACTGGATCTGACATGCAAGTAGTTAATTTTTGTATTTGTTCAGTTGCAAGTAAGACACTATTTGTGAATTAATTAAATAATTAATTCACTCATCTATCACTAATGTATGTTCAGTTACAACTAGCACAACTGAGTTTAACTCACTGAATTGAGTTAAACTAAATAACAACTCCCATAACTACTCTTCCAACTCTGTTACAACTTGCCACTATCAGTTATAACTACATCCTCCATGCATGAGTCACCAACCACCATAGGAATTGCATAATTCCTTCAGCCCAATGATGTTCCACATCTGTTCACTAAAATCAAGTGCTCCAAGAGAATAAGTTACTATTTATTGTCCGATTATTATTAAGGACTAATAATAATCAACATGCATTCTAATTTTAGACAGGCGATCTATAAATAGACTTCGCCCATACATCTAAAAATAGAAACTCATCTAAAAATAGATGTTGCTCAACCATCTAGAATCAGCCTCCTGCTAATTTTAGATTTTTCTCATCATGTCTATTTTTAGACATACACCTAAAAATAGCCTATGTGGGCCCCACCTATTTTAGGTGAATATTTTTCACTAGGATCAAGGATTATGTTTCTCGATGCCTCTTTCACTATTTCTTGTTGCAATCTTCAACACTCCCTCTCAACAAGAAAGGATTGTCTTTGCATGTGCCCTGCAACTCCATGCATCTGCCCTACAATACTTGCATGCAACACTTATGAAACTGAATAGCCTCCAAACAACTGAATTAGTATAATGCATCTGTCATCAAGGTCTTCTAACTTCTACTTAGCTACTACACATGTCTTCAGGAACCACCGCGTTGTTGAACTCTGTACCCATGCACTCTGCACTTGATGTCAACTCTAATCTGCGCTCCAGTATCTGAAACTGTCACTTTGATCTAACTGCATCAATCCAACTAATCATGCTACTGCTGCTCTATGGGTGTCTCGTAGCCAGGTTCAATTCATGAGATCCACACCATCTCAGTGAATCATGTCCAAAAATTCCTTCTTAGGATTACTCATGCATGTTGCCCCACCTCTCACTTGGTGGTATAACCGCATGCACTCCCTCTTTCCATCTGGCACAAAATTTCTCTGCATGATTGGTTGCTCCCACTCCATGATCCTCATCTTGTGGCTGCTCCACATCCCGAGGTTCACTCTTACCTGCATGCAAATCCAAATCCCTCTCAAGCATCAATTGCATGGCTTTCTCGCACTTCCCAACAGTAGGAAGCTCCATGGAAATCCCATCTACTTCAAGTCTATAGAGATTATTCACATGAATCCCAATATTCTTGGCTTGTTCCATGGATTTGAGTGTAAGGAACACCTTTCCTTTTCCAACTTGCACACATTGTAATTGTCCCGTCATCGCAAAATCTTCTAACAAAAGAGTTGATTTTAAATCGACAATATCTCCCTCATCCGAGCTCCGATTCGACCGATTTTTTTTTTCAATTTTGGTATTTTTTCACAAGGAATCCAAAAATTTTATTTTTTTTCTAAAAAATTTGCATCCAAATTTTCATATATTCTTTGCAAACTCGTGCACCCAAATAATTCCTGCTCTCATACCATGTAGAAAATTTACAACACAGCTCTAATACCATGTAGAAACTATACAATATGCATGCATATTACCGGATTCTCTTGATATAACAATTTAATCCTTATTTTAAATACATAATCCTTCTACTTAATTCTTTGTGGAAATTAAATTGCCAATTGCAAACACATGAAGAAAAATCAATCACACATAACAAGATGTTTTACTGAGAAATATTAAAGCTAAAAACCCCAACTATCATATATTATGTATATCAATGGAACATGTAAAAATCTCATACAAAGCTCAGCTCATAGAACTCTCAGTAAAATATACAATCATCACACACTATCATGCAGAAATTTGCATATATATGCACCAATTTCTTGCCTCCTGACAGCCTGCCTCCACTGCGCAATCCCTGCTGAAGAAGAACCCTGAATGAATTTGATCTTGCCTTTCTTGCACTGCGCAATCCTCATTGGCATCTCCAATGTCAGTGTAGATGCATTGAATGCATCACTATACTCACAACTGATAGTCCATCTCACCCTTTCACCTATCTCTCCACTGGGTTTCCACTAGATCTGACATGCAAGTAGTTAACTGATGTATTCATTTAGTTGCATGTAAGACACTACTTGTGAATTAATTAAATAATTAATTCACTCATATATCACTAGTGTATGTTCAGTTACAACTAGCACAATTGAGTTTAACTCACTGACCTGAGTTAAACTAAATAACAACTCCCATAACTACTCTTCCAACTGTAAGGATTCTGGACACCACATATCTCCACAATGGTATGATATTGTCCACTTTGGGCCTAAGCCCTCATGGCTTTGCTTATGGGCTTTACCCCAAAAGGCCTCATACCAATGGAGATATTTTTCCATCCTTATATACCCATGATCTTCCCCACTTCTAGTCAATGAGGGACTTTGGTCGTATACCCAACAATCCTCCCCTCGAACAAAGGACCATCGAGCCTCCCCTCAAACGATTATCCATCCATCCACTCTCTACCAACCAGGATTCTTCGCTCCAATGCGTTGGAAGCACACGCCTTACATGGAGCACCACCTGCCTCGAGAGCTTGCTCTATCCTAGGTCAACTCCTCTTCACCGTGTTGGGACCAGGACACGTCCATGAAGAATCCGGAGCATACCGCCTGTCTAACCGAGCTCATCCATGGATCCCATCATGATATTATCGGGGCCCACCACCTTCGTTCGGCATTCGAGGATTCATCCACTTCGCTAACTTCGGGGCATGGCTCTGATACCACTTGTTGTGATTCTGGACACCACATATCTCCACAATGGTATGATATTGTCCACTTTGGGCCTAAGCCCTCATGGCTTTGCTTATGGGCTTTACCCCAAAAGGCCTCATACCAATGGAGATATTTGTCCATCCTTATATACCCATGATCTTCCCCACTTCTAGTCAATGTGGGACTTTGGCCTTCCGATCCAGTTTCTTCCAGTCTTCATCTGACATTGCCGTTGGTTTAGTACCTGGATCTACCGCGATCCACTGATCTTTATCCACCAGCAGATCCTCCATCTTGAGCTTCCACAACTCAAAACTCTGACCATTAAATTTCTCGATCTCTATCTTTCCGCTGCTCGCCATCTTCTTTCACCGCAAGAATCGATCCCGCAGATCTCCCACTGAACAGGGTCTACCACAGGCCCGAGCAAAAAACCCTCAACAACAAAGGCGTCCCCTTGAAGCCGAAACAGATCTGATACCAAATGTAGGTTTTAACCCTGAACATAAATTATCTACACATGAATCTTATAATAGAAAATAAACAATAGCGAGAGCATAAAACATAAAACAGATAAACACAGAGATTTTCCCCTGGATCCCAAATTGGGACGACCAGCTTGATTTTTCATTATATTCCTTTTAGTGTTACAACACACATATATACATGCCGAAGCATACATAAACCCCAATCCATTAACCCTGGATTAGAACATAACCGTAGTTCCCTTGACCGGATCTACAAAATACCAGGGGCCGAAAACCATCGTACCCCAAAACCATGTGCAAACCATGCACAAAACCATGGGCGGATCCGCCTATGAGTGGGTCCGCACAAAAAACAAATTTTGGCCGGGGCGCTGCCCCGGACCCCAACGGTGGGGACTGCTTCGCCCCTCGTGACCCCCCAGCTACGCCCGACGCAACATACAGCGTGTGGGACCAATCGTGGAAAGAATATAACACATACCCAACACCAACTCTGTTACAACTTGCCATGATCAGTTATAACTATGTCCTCCATGCATGAGTCACCAACCACCCTAGGAATTGCATAATTCCTTCAGCCCACTGATGTTCCACATCTGTTCACTGAAATCAAGTGCTCCAAGAGATTAAGTTACTATTTATTGTCCGATTATTATTAAGGACTAATAATAATCGACATGCATTCTAATTTTAGACAGGTGATCTATAAATAGACTTCGCCCATACATCTAAAAATAGAAACTCATCTAAAAATAGATTTTTCTCAACCATCTAGAATTAGCCTCCTGCTAATTTTATATTTTGCTCATCATGTCTAGTTTTAGACATACACCTAAAAATAGCCTGTGTGTGCCCCACTTAGTTTAGGTGATTATTTTTCACTAGGATCAAGGATTATGTTTCCAGATGCCTCTTTCATTTTTTCTTGTTGCTGTATTCAAAAGTTCATAAAGTTTTAGATTCTCGACATTCACGACCGAGTACATATACATGTATACAGGAAAATTGAGTCAGAAAGCATTATTCCCAATATTCTACAATATGGTAAATGGACCATACTGGATTGGTCACAATTTATTGCCTTCACCCTCCATTCAATCCTTGCTGATATGGTACCACACCTTGTCACCAACTTTGTAATATTCCTAAATTAGTATGCAGCTAATTGGAATATTAAAATCTAATTTTGCTTCTTAGTTAGAAGAATAAGAGGGTAGGGAGACCCACAAATCTCCTTAGTAGGAATAAAACCACTCCAAATTTGAATGGAGGGCATAAAAAGAGTTGGATAAAGCTCCCCTATGTGTGAACAAGGGGAGAAGCATGTGTATTGGGTCAAATTTTACCAAATCAACAGCACTGGTATAGAAGTAGTGGAAATTCAATGAGGGACATGATGTTTTGGAGGGAGATACTTTGCATGGAAGTAGTGCCTTTAATGAGTGGGGCCCAAGGTGAGGAAGCTCACCAAGAATATAAGGAAGGGGATGGCAGCCATTGTGGGGAGGTTTTAGATAATTATTCGTTTATGGTATATTAAGACTTTGAGCTCTCTTTAGTTATTTAGCTAAGATTGCAGTGCTTTTTAGCACAAGGGTGTTCCCAAGCGAGAATACCACCTTCATCCTCAAGGGAATTAGAGTGCCTCCTCGGGAGAATTTCTTGAGCATTATTTCCACATTCTAAAATTGGCCAAGATTCAGCTTTCTTCTACAGTGTAGAATATATTTAGATATGTGTTGAGTTGCAGAGTGCAGCAGTGAAGGATTTCTTTGGGACATTTCTGAGCTTGTCTTCAGTGGAGGAAGCTTTCTTTCCATTGGGAGATCAGTAAAGAAGGTCCCTATGCTTCATATCATATTTTGGAATCAGGCCAAGGTAGCATCATCCCCTACAGGGCAGTTCCAGTCCATGATTGTGTTATTTTAGCTATTTTTTGCAGGGGTGAGTTTAGTGATCCATTTGGAGTGTTTACTTTCCATTGAAGGGATCAGCCCTTCATTGAGAGAGTCTATTGGAGGAGTTCTATTCATATATACATCATATTCATCCACCTCCTTATATGTGCTTCAATTGCATTGAATCTTCAGCCCTAGGGCTTTAGATCCACCATTTATATTTTTTTTCATTTCTGGAAACCCTTCCTGGGTTGTCTTGGAAAAGTGTTGAGGAGCATAGATCTCCATTTTTGGCCTTGTTTGAGCATTACATTATCAGATCCATTTATATATGTTTTCCAACTATAGTAGTAGTCATTAAAAATGTGTTGTGCTTGCTTCAGTATTTTTTGTAGTAGTGTATTCCATGATTTGGGTGCTTTTGGGCATTGGAGGCTTATTTTGCCTATGTTGAGGGACTTATCCCCAAGATCGTGTACTTATTTATTGTTGTTATACATAATACCATGGATATATCATTTGGCTCATATGTAATGTGTTAATATTTTCTTCTATTTCCATTATTTTAAGCTATATTGCTACTTTTCCCATTCTGGAATATTACAGTGGTATCAGAGCATAATCTTGGCTCAGCCTGTGAAGACATTGCATCTATGTTACCAAAAGAAGAAGAAGCTTCTCATAGAAAGGATAAGACTCACAGAAGAGACAAAGGCAAGTCTCCATTTTTTGGAGAAATGGAGGGAAAGAATTTTTCAAAACTTCTTCTCCAAACTATGCATGAGCTTAATAGAGAAATCAAGGGAATGAGGAGGGAAAGACATGAAGATACCTCAAAAATATTTTCACATGAAGAAATATCCAGTTCCTCATATTATGGGTGTGAGAATTTAGCCACCCAATCATATCTACAATGCTCTACCATGCCTATATTCATAGCAAGAGAGATGGAGGAAGGAGATGTACCAAAGGGGGAGACTCCTGGTGACTATCTTCAAGAGTATGAATCTCAATCTCATAGGTTCAGAGATCATCTAAATTTCCAAGGGTTTCGCGAGATCAGGGAGGAAATAAGACCTAGAAATCACAATAGAAGCAAGAGGTGCAAGCAGCATGATTTTTGTGGATTCTTTCTATCTACTTTCTATCTACTTTTGATGGGTCACCTAAATGTTCAACTAGGGCTTGGGTGAAGGAGATAGACACCTATTTGTAGCAACACCAAGTTTCAGAAGATGAAACCATTATAGTAGCGCTGCACCTTGAAGGTAAGGCTTATGCCTGGTGGTTTTATGAAACTTCTTCTTTGAATCATGTAAATGTATCTACTTATGCAAGGTTCACTAGGAGATTATTGAAAATATTTGATAAAAAACATTTTGAAACATCCTTGGTTGAGATAGCCAAGCCTAAACAAAGAAAACCTTTGCATGAGTTGGAAGGTTCCATAAAACCAAATACATTCCAGAATTCTATTGAGGGGATTAAAAACTTGCAGAATACCTTGCTAGAGGCAAGATCCCCACTTAAAGAGGAGCTCTCTTCTCAAAAGGAAGATAGGGAGATCTCTTTTTCAAAAGAGGATCAAAACAAATATCCTCATAATGATGATGAGGTAACCTCCATTAATGATTAAGAGAAGGCAAGAGGTAAGAATGCTATCACATCAGGAGAATATTTAGTACCTCATGAAGAGGAAGATGGGGCAATTTCTCCAATGAGAGGAATTTTTTTACCCTTGCAAGAAGTTCCAAAGAATCTCACATGCAGAGATCAAGGAACAATCCATGAGTAGCATGTGTCATTAGTGATAGATTGTGAAACCTTGCAGATGAAAGGAGAATATAGGGAGGATGGCCAACATCATATGATTAGGAGCACACACCCCTATCTATTTCAGAAGGTTGATGCACAAAAGAGGCAGACTGATTTTCACATTAAGAGCAAGGAAAAGGTAGTCCACTCATGTATGCAGTCTACTCTTGATATTGATGTCTCATTACATGGAGGCATTCCATCTGGGAGACCACCAAATCAGGAGATGATGAGAGATGCTTCACATCTGGTTGTACCACTCATAGATCCCAGAGGGGTGAGAACCTTGGGAGGACTTGACACAATACAAAGAGTCTGGGGTAGGCTCAAGGAGGAGGGGTACATTCTCCCAATATGAGTATTACCCACTCTCACCAAATATCTTTCACTGAGATAAGATGTCTCAGGGATGGATGGCACCATCTTGGTCCAAGGAGACCACTCCATGGCTTTGGAGAATCAGAAGATACTTCCACATAGGAAGGACTCTTCCACATTTGATAGAGGTTGGCGGCCACTCATGCTTACATTGGCAAAACTCAAAAAATTTTTGATGGGTGATAGCTTTTCATGGAAGGCTAACCTCCAAAAACTTCCACCTTCACTAGAGCATGAGCAGTTGCAAGAGGAGAAGCAAAGGCAATATTTCAGCATCCCGGTGTATGAATTTGGCATGGGAGATGTTAAATAAGAGAGAAAAAAAATGGCAGGTGCTTTACATGAGAGATCAACAACGCTGTCATTATTGAGTATTGTCCCTTATTGGAGATCCTAGCTGTTAGTAGAATATTCCAAGGATCCCTTTTCATGTAGAGTGCTTGATGGTCATTTATCATATGGGAGATATGCAGTGAGAGATGGGGTCATCTATTTTAAGAGTAGGATCTTCTTTACTAGAGCCTCTAAGCTCAAGGAGAAACAACTAGATGCATCATATGAGGGTTTTCTCTCCAAACCCACTGGTTTTATAAGAGCATACCGTACGATCCTGGAGGGATTCATTTGGGAAGGCTTCAAATAGGAGATGCACCACCATATGAGGAGATGCATGGATTTTTTGGAGGATGAGAAGAGACATGACTATTTGGTAGATTTATCACAACCACTTCCTTTCTCATTGGGAGTAGGCCCATCTATGAGCCACTTTACTAGCTTGAACCAAGTACATGGTAAATATTGTATTTTTGTACATCATGATTTATTTACTATGTATTTGTACTTCCTTACCATTCATGTGCAAGGAATTTCTCCAAGAGGGGGCACTCTTTCTTCTAGACTTCATGGTATAATTGAGGCCATAAGAAGTATTTATGATGACCACTCCCTAGGAGATCTTGGGGAGATGATATCTTATTTAGGGTGTGCTCAATTTTCACCATACATCATACACCTTCTGCAAGCATGTGAAAAGAATGGGGCAGAAATCAAGTGGTTGGGAGACCACTCATCATGCCATATTTTGATGCAGTTAGGAGTAAAAGTATGTTGGTTTCACTTGAGAGACCATTTTCCTTCTCCATTACTACACATGGCAGCTAGCATGATTTTGATTATGATCCCATATGTTGATGATGTTCTTATTATTGTTGGGGACATGATTGGAGGGATGACACATTGGTTGGATGTGTCCATTGGGAATGAAACTTCCCACACTTCTTCATTATTTAACAGGAGCATGGGACACAATATGGCTGCTATAGTCTATTACTTGTTTCCTTATGAAGTGAGCCATATGATTAACTTGAGTCAAGGGGGGGAGCCTCTCATATGGGAGGATTTTTTCTATGAGTTACCGTTATAGAGGGTGATTCATTTTATATGGATGATAGCTTGGAGGTTGGAGCTTCACATGGGAATGAAGGTTCCATACATTTTTCATATTTATCCTTGCAGTTTCTTGAGGATGAGAAAAAATTGGGAGGGGAGGATTGTAATATTCCTAAATTAGCATGTAGCTAATTGGAATATTAAAATATAATTTTTCTTCTTAGTTAGAAGAATAAGAGGGTAGAGAGACCCATAAATCTCCTTAGTAGGAAAAAAACCACTCCAAATGTGAATGGAGGGCATCAAAAGAGCTGGATAAAGATCCCCTATGTGTGAAAAAGGGGAGAAGCATGTGGACTGGGTCAACTTTGTCCAAATCAACAACGTTGGTATGGAAGTAGTGGACATTCAATGAGGGACATCGCAGTTTTGGAGGGAGATCATTTGCATGGAAGTAGGGCCTTTAATGAGTGGGGCCCAAGGTGAGGAAACTCACCAAGTATATAAGGAAGGGGATGGCACCATTGTGTGCAGGTTGTAGATTATTATTTTTTTATGTTCTATTAATACTTTGAGCTCTCTTCATGTTTAGCTAAGATTGCAGTGTTGTTTAGCACAAGGGTGTTCCCGGGCGGGAATCCCACCTTCATCCTCAGGGGACTTAGAGTGCCTACTCAGGAGAATTTCTTGAGCATTATTTCCACATTCTAACATTTGGCCAAGCTTCAACTTTCTTCTACAACACAGATTCTATTTAGATATGTGCTGAGTTGCAGGGTGCAGCAGTGGAGGATTTCTTTGGGCCATTTCTGAGCTTGTCTTCAGTGGAGGATGCTTTCTTTCCATTGGGGATTAGTAAATAAGGTCCATGTGATTCATATCCTATTTTGGCATCAAGCTAAGGCAACATCATCCCCTACGACGCAGTTCCAGTCCATGCTATGTTATTTTAGTGAGTTGTTGCAGGGGTGAGTTCAATGCTCCATTTGGAGTGTTTTCTTTCCATTGAATGGATCAGCCCTTCATTGAGAGAGTATATTGGAGGAGTTATTTTTCATATCTACATCAGATTTAGACACCTCCTTCTATGTACTTCAGTTGCAGTGAATATTCATCCCTAGGGCTTTAGATCCACCATTTATATTTTGTGCATTTCCAGAAACCCTTCCTGGGTTGTCTTGGAAAAGTGTTGAGGAGCATAGATCTCCATTTTTGGCCTTTTTGAGCATTACATTATAAGATCCATTTATATATGTTTTCTAGCTGTAGTATTAGCCATTAAAACTGCGTTTTTCTTGCTTTAGTATTTTTTGTAGTAGTGTATTCCATGATTTGCGTGCTTTTGGGCATTGGAGGCTTATTTTGCCTATCTTGAGGGACTTATCCCAAAGATATTGTACTTATTTATTGTTGTTATACATAATACCATGGATCTATCATTTGGCTAATATGTAATGTGTTAATACTTGCTGCTATTTCCATTATTGTGAGCTATATTGCTGCTTTTCCCATTCTGGAATATTACAAACTTGAAATTGATGGTTGAATATATGCTTATCATGTCGAGCCTTATATCGAGCCTGAATATTTTCCAACCACTCTTGCACTGCTTGGTGAATTGTCTGTATCCACTAGATGAACTGTTGTTATTTGTTCCTACCATCACGTCCATTTTCATCTTCATCCCTTCCATAGATCATGTCAAAATTTACCTTTGGTAAGTAACCAAAGCATGTCTCAAATGATGAACGTTGCGTAGAGGAATGCACTATTCAGTTGAAGGCATGCTGCACATATGGAAGATGCTCATCCCACAACTTGGGATGTTTGCTTCAATAGCCTTGCAACAAGTGTACCATGGTATGGTTGATGACCTATGTTTTCCCGTCAGTTTGTGGATGGGATGTCGTACTTCTCTTCAAATTGGCTTCCATCATTCACCACAAGCTAGTCCAAAAATCTCCAAGGAAGCAAGAGTCTCAATCTAACACAATTGATGTG
Source organism: Pinus albicaulis (assembly GCA_034641835.2). Classification (NCBI taxonomy): domain Eukaryota; kingdom Viridiplantae; phylum Streptophyta; class Pinopsida; order Pinales; family Pinaceae; genus Pinus; species Pinus albicaulis. Next base: position 862,970,360 of record CM076584.1, on the reverse strand, counting down.
GGCAACCCAAAGTGGACCCAAAAAAAATGAAAGAAAAGATAAGCAGTTTTCTTAGCAGTGACCTGATTTTTATAAGGCATTAATATGCACATTTTACTAAAGAAGTCTACGAAAAAATACAAATAGTTGTGACCCTTTCTAGACAGAGGAAAACCTGCTACAAATTCCATCGACACGCTTTCCCATGGATTACCCGGAATAGGGAGTGGTGTGTAGAGCCCGAGTTTTCTATTAGAGGGCTTTGTAACAAAACACATCACACATCCCTTTACAAATCGGGTTACAATTTTTTTCATATGAGGCCAAAAGAAAAACCTTTGCAAATGACATAAGGTTTTTTTTACACCAAAGTGACCAGACACAAGAGAGGTGTGTGCCTCTCGAATTACTTGTACCCTTTCTGTTGCGGGTATGCACAATTTTCACAATTTTCCAAGGTGATACAACATCTTCCCTTGTGAATGATAGTTTCCCACCTATGATCCATGAGGTATTTTTGCATATATTGCTTTAAATTCATCCTCGTTAGCGTATTTTTTAGCATAAATTTCAAAAGACAGTGAATCATTATGCAAAATAACAGAAGCATCAATAGGAGGGCGAGAGACAATATCTGCTACTTTGTTACTAGTTCCCTTATTATACTTTATTACCAGATGAAACTGTTGTAGAAACCCCATCCACCTGAAATGGTGAGATTTTTGTAGCTTGGTCTGTGACTGAAGGTATTGCAAGGGTTGGTGATCCATATGGATAATGGTTTCCTTGTCGATGAGGTAGTGTTTCCACTTCTTCACACTCTGGACAAATGCATACAATTCCTTGTCATAACTGGAGTAATTGATGATATCCTAAAGAACTTCTCAAAATGGTAACATATCAGCTTCTTTTTCTGCAACAGTAAAAATCCCATGGCGTACCCATTGGCATCAGTTTCAATCTCAAAAGGCTGCTAGAGATCGAGTAAAGTCAGGACTCGTGCGGTGCTGATTTTCTCTTTCAGTGCTTCGAAGGAATTTTGTTGCTTTCCTCCCCAATGAAAGGCTTGTTTTACACTTTTCAGTGTGTGTAAGGGTGATGCAATAACAGAGAAGTTGGCAATGAATCTCCTCCAGTATTGTACCACACCTAGAAAAATATGGACCTCTGTAGCATTGGTAGGCTTAGGCCATTTTACAATCACCACAACTTTTGAGGGGTCTATTTTTAATTGACCATTACCGGCAATATGACCTAGGTAAACAAAAGAGGTTTTCCCGAACTCACACTTTGGTAATTTTACATACAATTATTCTCTTTTCCATACATCAAGCACAATTTGTACATGGCATACATGTTCATCCAAATTTCTACTAAATACAAGAATATCATCTAGATATACAAGGACAAATTAATCAATGAAAGGCCTAAAAAGATCATTCATGGCTCTCATGAATGTGGTTTGCGTGTTGCATAGTTTAAATGGCATCACCATCCATTCGAACAACCCCTGTTTGGTCTTGAAGGTGGTTTTCCACATGTCTTGCTCTGCAATTCTGACCTAGTGATAACCACTACGCAAATCCAATTTGATGAAATAGATATCATCATTTAATTAATCTAACAAATCATCAATGTGAGGGAGATGGTATCGATTTTTCACCATAATTTTGTTTAGCGCCCAATAATCCACTCACATCCTCCATGTGAACTCTTTCTTGGGTACTAACACGATCGGCGAGCCACATGGAGAAGTACTTGGCTGGATGACCCCTTGGTTCAACAATTCATGTACCTGCTTTTTGATATCCTCCATCTCGATGGTTTACATCTTATACATACCAATGTTTATAAATGGAGCATCATGCTACAAATGGATCTCATGTTGGATTTCTCGTTTCGGAGGCAATCCTCGAGGTTACTGAAAGAACTCATCATAGTTATAAATAAAGTCACATAATTCTTTTTTATGAGCCAGATCACATCCTCGAAAAGCATCAGATGTTTCTACATCTTTTTCTCTCATAGCCATGAGAAAACACCCCTTGATGGAATTCACCAATCTCTTCTTCTATCCTACACTTACAAGATTGGCACTGATCTTGGTTTGATGAGCTCTTACAATATACTCTACCCCATCTTTTGTGATTTGGTATTTATTTTCATGTCGAAAGAAAACTGCTTTCATGTCGTAAAGATAGGGACTCCCTAACACAATACCACAGATATCCAATGGTATGACATCCAGTTCTACTTCATCGACCAGTTTAGAAGAAATTAAAAATTTAACCTTACATTGCTTGGTTACATTTATTTTTAATTTTTCATGTATCCATCCAAGCGGATAAGGTTTCAGATGAGGCTTAACTTATAAGCCTAACTTTTTAACCAAGGATTCTGAGATTAAATTTTCTTTAGAGCCTGAATCAAATAGAGTTTCTACTTTTGTATGATTTATGAAAAATATAATATGAAACAACTCAATTCTCTTTCATTCATTAGAAATAGGCTCATATGTTGAACTAGTGCTTCCATGCGATTCAGAATTAACATGAAGAGAAAGAGTACCTTTTGTGCCTACTACTGTGATCAATGCCTCATTACCAGAGTCAGATCCAAGGTCTTGTTGCATGGTTGCTACCATATTTTGCTTACCCTTTCCACCATATCTCTTTGGCTTATTTTCCGGGTACATGTTATAACAATGATCGTAGTCATGACCTTCCTTTTTGCAGTGAGTGCAATAAGGATTTTCTCCTTCATCTTTCTTCGTTGATGTCATCTTCTTTTCCTTTCCCTTTCCTTTCCCCTTGAATTTTTCATTTGAAGGTTTCAAAGGTGGTTTATTTGAAGTATCATCCTTATCATTTATGCCCCTGTTTTCAAGATGAATGGCCTTTACACTGGTCGAGTCAATAGTAGTAGGTTCAAACATTAACAATGAATGTCTAATGTAACTATGTAATGACCCAATATACTTAGTTACCACTTCAGGTGAATCTAATGAAATGACCAAACTTAGTGCTTGTTTTCTAAATTCCTCAGTAAATATTTGCATGTTTTGGCCTTTTCCTTGCCTTAGGTACTACCACTCCATTAAGGATTTTTTCTTATAACCCAAGGGATAGAATTGATCTTTAAGTGAAACAATAAAATTTGACCATGAGGAAAGAAGGCTATCCAAATTAATGATGCCTTGAAGTTTTCTCTCCCACCAGATGAGAGTTGTGCCATTCAGTCGAGGAGAAGCCAACTAAATATTTTCCCCATACACCACAATCTATTGAATCCTACAGTAGAGTTTAAGCTGCCTAATCCAATTGTTAAGTTTCTCTGCATTACTTTCACCATTATACATGGGTAGATAAAATTTGACATCTAGCTTAAAGAAAGGTTTATTAGATGCATTTCCTGAATTCCTATGATGATGGTGAGAAGAGGAGGAAGAAATTTCACTCGTTGTAGGAGAAGGAGGTGGATACCATCCATTATCTCCATGTCATGAACCTTGTCCTTCTGAAGCATTCTCCCCTGCTTTCTCTATTTTCTCAAGTCTAGGGAAAAACTTCTCAACCCGATTTGCCATGGTGTAGAAGGTCTTGCAGAAGTTTAGCTCCTCCTCATTTCGAACATCGTCATCCATGTTTCTTCTTCAATGTGCACGTCTCGCTTCGGGATCAAAAGACTTTAGTTTCCCTTAACCTCTTATTAGAAATTTTCTAGCTAGCATACAAACATGAAATTCACATCTAAAAAGACCTGCTTTGATACCACTTGATCCAAAATATTTTTCTTTGAGATGTGTTAAAGAATTACATGTAAAATTTGCATCTTAACCATGAAACTTTAAAGGCATAAACATAATAAGAGAGAAGCACATAAAATAATGCAAAAAGACACATAATTGATATCAGGGTTCATCTATGAGGGAATACATCTTCAGGAACTACTCAATCAATGGGGAGGCCCTCTTTCATTAAGTGGCAATAAAAATGAAAGTACAAGAATAAATGCAAAATTACACCCTTATACATTCATAGTTGAAAGTGTCTGAAAATTGGAGACCTTTGATGAAGAAATGTACAACACCATGGGATTCATGGCATCGAGAGGTGTAGAATCCATATAAAAATTTTCTAATTCTGACAAATTGAAAATATGGCCCCTCTAGAAATGGCATAGATCATGGTTCTGCCCCCCTCCCGAAAAGTGCTCATGGTTCCACTTCGTCTCGTACTCTGTGCCACTCCTTGCTTTCCTGGGCACACTTATGAATTGCGGGTTTATATATTAAAAAGTTGGGCGGAATCCCCAAGAAGTTTGCTAGCTGAGTTGGTTAAGATCCATAATGTGGGGGATGGGGTCGGGTGGTCAAACCATGTCCCCTTTGAAATAATTTGGAAGTCTGTTTTATAAAATCATGCATTTTTTTTTTAAAACACCAACCGCATTAATTTAAGTACCAATTGGTACATTGGGTGGGGTCAGGCCCACATTGGGCAGCCCGCCCCCCATACTCTGTCGACTCTGTATCATTTTAGATGATGTGGAATGGTTGTGGGTTGGGTGGTGGGGTTAACAACCCCCGCCCACCCATATATACATATATGGTTGACGGGAAGTGTGGGGGAGGTGGGGTCATGGTCATCAAACCCCCTTATTATAATATATTTTTGTTGTGACTGTTGGGTAGGGAGGGGATCATGGCTCGCCCTACCCCTTTTTTTATCCTTTAAAAAAAAACTATTTTTTTTTTTTTTAAATTCCGGAAATTGACCGAAGGAGTCAATTTAACCATCCCACAATTTTTTCTAGAATCCGGCCGAGGTTGGACAGAATTCGGTGGCTGGGTTGCTGCAAAATTGTCACCTCATTAAGCTACCACATCACCAAGTCAACCCTCAAACTTTGACTGCTCCTCAATTCTTCATACAGAATCAAAATTTAGTGTCATTTGCATTGTTGGAATCAGAAAGATGAGATCTTCAACTTGACGCTAAGTTTTCCACATTTTTGACACTTTTATTTTTTAGCCTTTGTACTTAATCCACTTGTACTTGGACCTGTACGATCCACCTGGATCACAAGTGCCACAACACATCTACTTTAATGCGCAACGAAATCTATGCACATCAAGGAATAAACTAGTGCACATGATAATTTTTAACTTTTTCAAACCCTTATTCATTATCTTACAAACTATAATACAATAGGCTAGAGATCCTGTAGCAGGGATCATGGCCCTTTACAATCACAATGATGCAGGGAATACAACTGTGGCTTGGTTTTAGTCCTTTGACAACCAATCTATCAAGAACAAGATAACACTTGACCTACTTGTTGATGGTGGCCACACATAACCCTTTCAGTCCATGTGTCATGAACGCATTTGGTATGTCCTCTTTCCTCCCATTCTGAAACTCCTCAATATTCCTATATCAATGAGCTCAAATCCTTTATGTTACTAAACTCAATTCAACAAACTCTACCCTCTAGTTGCCTCATTTGTCCTTCAAGGTCTACAACACTTAGGATCTTTGGTTAGTTGTTCATAACTTTGTTTGTGAACAATTTTTTGGTTTTCCCACTTTTTCCATACTACGGCTCCAATATGACAAGTCTAGGTCTATGGAGGTTTCCCTTCTTCTTATTAAATAAATCCTATATAATACAGTGAAATAGGGCTAGTTGGATGGCCCACTTGACTATTACTTTAGTCCTTCAAAATTTGCACATCCTTATGCACTATATACCTGCCCTTCTACTAGTCATGTTGTCCTTCGCAAGTATAAGACTTAGGGCTCTTATTTGATATTCACCTCAAAACCCTCCAACTCTACTTGGATGGCCATCAATCTACCCTACCACAGTCAATTATTTTACTGATATGGGGCCCACAATATTTCCCTCATCTACGGCTTTTCAAATTTTCCACCTAACAATGATTTGAGTCCTCTCAAAATCACTGTTCTTATGTACCAATTTCTTTGTTGTCCAATATATGAACAAATATGAACTACTCCTCTAATCATCCTTATAAAAATATATAGATGACTGAACTAGGGTCACAAATCAGCCACTAACAGTCCATTAACTAATTGTTTATAATTTGCTTTAGATCCTTGTCTAAAACTCTATTGAAATTCCACCAAAATAAACTCCTCTTCATGTCAATCCATTCTTCATATGGCACATTTCTTCTGCTCAATCATCTGCTCAAGTTCCACCCTCCTTTGGATATGCTATCTCCACACATACTTATACAAACCATATTCCAAATCTGCAATCTATATTGCAGAGATAAACCTCGCTTTAAGGGTCACAACCCCTCTTCATCTATGCATATTTTTCACAGTCTTAAGGGAATACCATATGGACTAAACATGTTAATAAATTGTCCTAACTAGGGAATTATATTTATGATCTATTTTCTTTAGAACAAACCCTATCCATCCATAGCAAAAACATCAATTATTATTTCCTCCATAAGAGAATCAACCTAGCTCATATGGATCCATCGATTTTGGGCATTTCTTTGATTGAATCTTGACATGAACTTTAGATCTCTATGACCCTAAAACTAGGTTTACCTCAGTAAATATTACACATACGTCTAGTTTTATTCTAGACCTAAATTCCAGTGTATTCCCCCCTCCATTTTTGTTGGTATTTATCATAGACCTTGTGGCCTACTAACCACCACGAGACAAGTTGGTCTCAACCCTCTTTGCTATTTCAAAATTTGATGGGACCTTCACATAGAGACACCACTGAAATCACATGCACATATTCTCATGAGAAACCTCTCTTAAGCTTGATTTTCTAGAAGGGAACCAACAATATGCCATCCTACTTCCTAGCTTGAACCCATTAAGGTATGCAACATTATTGTGAACCCTCACATGATGATATTGCTCTTGGTGGATGATCATGGCCTCCCTTAAAAAACCCTTACTTGGCCCTCTAACTCAACCTACTTTGGGATTACATCTTTGCCTCCCATTATGCAACTCCTCATTCTACCTCTATCAATGAACTCAACTCCTTTAGGTTACTGAACTCGGCTCAAAAAAAAATTCCCTCTATCTATATCTTTTTTCCTTTAAGGTTTGTAACACTCAGGGTTTTCGATCAATTGTTCAAATCTCTGTTTTTGAAAAACTCTTTGGTCTACCCACTTTTGCCATACTACTGCTCCAGGATGAAAATTGTAGGTATATGGATGTTTCACTTCTTCTCACTAACCCACGTCCTTAGGCCCAATACACCTACCCTTCTACCAGTCTTATTTTCAGTCACAAGTATAAGAATTAGGGATCTTATTTGATAATCACCTAAAAACCCTCCAACTGTACTTGGACTGCCATCAATTTTCCCAACCACAGTCAATTATTTTACTGATCTAGTGCCCACAACACTGCCCTCATCTAGAGTTCTTCAAATATGCCACCTTATAGTGATTTGGGTCCGCTCAAAATCACTATTCTTGTGTACCAACTTATTTTTTGTCCAATATATAAACAAATCTAAACTACTCCTCATATCATCCTTCTAACAATTTGTAGATGACTAAACTAGGGTCACAAATCATCCACTAACAGTCCATTGACTAAATATTTATAGGCTACTTCAAATCTTTGTCCAAACCTATCTGGAAAGTCCACAAACATCAACTCCTCTTCATGTCAATTTTTTCCTCATATGGCACATTTCTTCTGCTTAATATTCTATTTAGTTTCCACCTTCCTTTGGATTTGCTATCTCTTCACATAGTTTTGCAAACCATATTCCAAATTTGTGGTATATATTTCATAGACATTTTAATCTCTCTCTAATGGTCATGACCCCTCTTCTTTTACATATATTTGTCACATTATTAAGGGCATACTTTATGGATTGAACATGCTAGGAATCCTCCCTAACTAGGGCATTATACTTGTATTCTAATTGCTTTAGAACAAACCTTATCCAACCATAGAAAAAACAAAAACTCTTTCCCCCATAAGATACTCAACCTAACTCATATGGATCCATAGATTCTGGGCATTTCTTTAACCAAATGTTGACCTGAACTTTAGATCTCTATGGCCCTCAAACTATGGCTACCTCAGTCAATATTACATTTGTGTCTACTTCTGTTCTAGCCCTAAATTCTAGTGCAAAACCTCCTCCATTTGTGTTTGTCTTTATCACATACCTTGCAGCCTACTAACCACCACAAGATAGGGTCTCAACCCTCTCTACTATTTCAAAATTTGATGTGGCCTTCACACAGAAACACCACTGAAATCACATGCCAAAATTCTCATGAGCCACCTTTCTTGAGTTCGATCTGCCATCCTACTTCCTATCTTGATATGCCATCCTACTTCCTATCTCGAACCCATTAAGGTATGTGACATTATTTTGAACCCTCAGATGATGATCTTGTCATTGGTGGATGATCATGGTCTCCCTTTAGAAACCCTTACTCAATCCTCTAACTTGACCTACTTGAGGACTACATCTCTACTAGCCTCCTTGATCAAGTGAGCTTATTCTAACTTGATGTTATTTCCTTCACACTAAGGCCTCCTTAAATAGATTTTCCTAGCTAGGCCTCTTAAGAACCCTCTAGAACTTATGGGCTTTATCCACTTATACCTTAGGAAATATTTTTTTCCCTTTTTAATTTTATTTTAAATTTTGAACCCCATCTTGGGTCCAAAACCCCTTTGCTTGGTTTTTTTCCCATAAATCCTTTTGTGACCAAACTCACACAAATACATCTCAATAGGCTTGTGGATTACCTACCAAGCTACATAGTCTATTTGTAGTAATCATAACTTGGTCGAGCTCTTGTTGTCAAGTGAGGACTTGGTTGGGTTCCCAAATTGCAAATTAAGTACAGGTAATTGTGAGGGCATGATGGTTAGGAAGGGTTAGGGCATGCCAAGGAATGAATAGGCATGCTAACACATGGTGAGGAGTGTTAAGGAGTGTTGATGAATCACAAGGGATAACTAAGTCAAAATTCATCTAAATGAACAAATAAGAGTGTGTGCCAAGAGTGTCAGTGAATTCAAGTGTGCCAAGGACGAAGTGTGTTAGAAGAATTTCATAATATGATTTGCAAGAGGTAAGCCTACAATTGCGATAAGGGCGCGAAAAATTAGTTTTAGACAAAGGGAGCCTTTGTGCTAGGAATAATACTATTTTTCCTTTATCTATTATTTTGAAATGACATGTGACATACTTTGGCCAAATTATCATGTTTTAAACTATTTTAGACAATTGAATATTGTACATTATTGTGTATAAGTTTTGGGGCACTCGGCTTGTGCCAACTTATATCTTGTGTGCCTTGTGAATCTTATGGTTATTGAAAACTCTTAGTTAATGCTCTATTGTTTATATGAACTAGAAATACATGTGAAGTATTTCATATGTAAATTATGTTGTTTAGTTGTTTTATAGCCATGGCTAGATGTGATCCTTGTCTTGGTAAGTTCTTAAGTGGGACAAGTTCATCTTGGACATGAGTGGCCTAAGATGAGGTATAGGCAGTTCTTAGGTGAATAAGGCACAATCTACTTGTAGTAGGGGTAATTGGACAAGTTTTTGTGGTTTAAGCAGGCCAATGTCACATGAACTGTAGTAGCTAAGGACTTGAGTGGGTTCCCAAGTCAAGAAAAAATGTAACGCTAGCTATGATGGCATGAGTGCCAAGGCATGCTATGGAATTCTAACATGTGCTAGATAGTTTGAAGGCATGTCAAATATGCTAAGATGTGTCAAGTAATAAGGCATGCCAAGATGTGTAAGGGTGTGACAATACGTGCTAGGGAATATCAAGGCATAAAAAAGGAGAAACAAGTTAAAATACAAGGAAATGAACACATCATAGGGTTAATAAGTCATCAATTTACCTTCTCCAGGAGGGGCATGCTAGGCACACCAACACTAGGTGGAAATAGGTGCCAAATACCAAGTGTTAGTGCATTCTAAGTGAAAATCATCCTCTATTACTTCTCATCTACTTTCCAATAATTGATCTCAAATAAATTTAATATTAAACCATGAAAAATCATACCAAGGCATATTAATGAATGTTAAACATGACAATACTTTCCAATTGCCAACACGTGTCAAGTTCCAATGTGTGTTAGGGAGTGATACACATGTTATGAAGTGGAAGGGAATATCGAAGAGTGCTAAGGTGTAACAGAGTGTGCTAATGCATGGTAAGGAGTGTTAAGGAGTATTTGGGAAACACAAGGGAGCACTAGGTCAAAATGCATTGAAGTGAATGAATATGAGAGTGTGCCAGGGAGTGTCAATGAGTGCTAGCAAGCATGCCAAGTAGAGAGTGACAAGGTATGTTAAGCACTAAAGGCATGCTAGGTAATATCAGGGCATTTCAAGAAGTGCCAGAGTGTGCTAGGAGTTCCAGTGTGTGCTAACTTGTGCCACATAGTGCCAAGACATGAAATATGATAAGGCATGATAGGATGTGCAAGGTTATAGGGTATGCCAATATGTGTCAAGGAGTATCAAGGCAACAAGAAGAATAATCATGCTAAAATGAAAGGAAATAAATACATAAGAGGGTTAATAAGTCAAGAATTTAGATTTTTCAAAAGGAGCATGCTAAGCACACTAATAATAGGTTCCAATACATGCCAACTTCCAATGTGTGCCAAGTGCTCATGTATGTTAATGCATGCCAAAGTGTTCCAGGGCATGCTATGGAATACAAGGCATGCCAACATATGATAAGAGAGTGTTATGTTATGCTACGGCTTGCCAACATGTGCTTGGGTGTCCTAGTCATGGAAAGATGTTCTAGGTACAAAGATGTTCTAAGACATGTGAGGTGCCAAGGAATGTTAATGTGTGCCAAAGCATGTTAATATATGCCAAGAGTGTTGAGGAGCACTATATATCTCTCATTAATAGAATTTATGTCAAATCTTGATTATGTATTAAATAATATAGTTTATACACACACTAGTGGAGCTTTATCTGAAGGGAATTTGTTAGATAATAACCATATTAGAGATGAATCATGTATCGACTCATAGGAAAACTATGTTCTCATTAATTGAGGGAAATGATACACACTAATTACTTCTTAACAAATTGATGAATCTAACCACTATATGGCCTTGGACACATAATGAAAAAGAATCCACAACAATGGTCTTAAATTGTTATCTTTTGAAAAAAAATATAGTAACATGCACATGGCGTCATCAAAAACTCATTGGAATGATCAATGATGAAAAACATTTCTCGACAGTCACCAAAAGTAACCAAAAAGTGCATTGGTGAGGGTCAATAAAATATTGTCACTAGAAGTATCACCAAAGAGAGAATTAGTGAAGGGCCTTTAACAACCCTCACCAAAAGTGTCACTGAAAATGGATTTGGTGAAAAACATTAAAGGATCATCACTATATGCACTTACAACAACGTTTTTTTAAGGACCGTCACCATATGTGGCATTGGTGACGGACCTTAACAGTCCATCACGGGCATGACCATCACCAATGTCCTTTTTTCTTGTAGTATATATTGCGACCCTTTGGACTCCTATATATGCAAAGGAGGTTTTGTCATTTGTATCATCCAAGAATTTTTCATTTATGTAATGTAAAGGAGGTTTCCCCCTTGAAGTGGATAATTTTTAAGTCCTTGATCTATCTTTTCTTCTATTTTGTAAAGCTCATTGCATAACATTTGGTATTTGAGCTTTGGATTCTAGGGTTTCGCTGCTAAAAATAGGTCATCATGGATTTTTATATATAATTGTTTTTCTACAAAGGTTCAAAAGCTATAAAAAAAACCCATTTCATCTGAAATCCTAAGGAATGTCATGTAAAAATTTCAGACCTTGGTTCCAATATTTTCGGTGATAAGATCTGTGGAAGTTAGGGTTTTTTTTTACTCTAAAGTTTCATCTCAAACACGTGACTGAGGGAAAATCATCATAACTTTCATTTTAGGCGTTGAATTTGAATTCTATAAGAATTGGAAAAAAGCTCAAAAAATTTAGTTTCCTTTATATCGATTTCAGAGCCGAGGGAAAAAACAGGGAAACATGGCACATCGTACAAGTTCGCTTTATCGAAGTAGTCCATAATTAGGTCATTTTGGGAGATTGGGCATAGCTTTGTCTTGAAGAATCCAAATTTTGTCTGAACTATGGAATTGGAACAAGGACTCAGAGGGATAATATGAGACCAAAGTTGATATCTTGAGGATCCTAAATCCTAGAGATATATCAGGTTCAATATATACCTCCTAAAAAGAAATAAAAATGTGTGTATTTTTTTTTTCTTAATTGCAAAACTTTTGTTTGAAGTGATTCTAAGGGAATATTTAAGCATAGATATAAGTATTGGATTCTAAAATGCCTCCAAAAAAAAAATCTACCCCCATTAAGCCCTTATAGAATTCTACTATGACGCATGAAGAGGAAGAATTGTAGCACGATATATCAAAATTACGAGACTAAATTCAACAAATCTAACAAAGAGAAACCAAAGATGAATTAAAAGGTGACATGGAAGGTTTAAAATGTGACATGGATGATTTAAAAGTAGACATGAAAACTAATATGGATGGCATGGAAACTAAGATCGATGGTATAGAAGAAAAACTTGAAGGTTTGAAGGAAGGTTTGACAAAATTTCTACAAGAAAAGCTTCCTAATGGTGAAAATCATGATGAGAAAAAAAGAAATGTTAATCATGATATCAGAGACTATAACGTTGGATCGAAAACCCACCATATTCCAAAGATAGATATGAGGAAGCTTGATGGAAAGGATCCTATAAAATGGATACTACAAATGGAGCAATACTTTGAGCTCCATAATGTGCAACATGTTATCACTCACCCTCCCCCCACTTCCCAAGGCTAAAAAAGGAGTTGAAGGATGGTAACCACAAATGAACCTTTAGGTCAGGTAGACAGCCCCACCACAAGCAGAGAGGGCTCTCTCAATTTCACTTTGCAACCAATGAGATGACTAAATATATTGATCTTATGCTAGTTATAATGCTCAGTAGATTAGGGTTTTGTTTGTTTTGAGTTTTTCTAGATAGGAATGACAGTTAGGGAATTAGGTCTAGGGTTTAGGCCAGATTTCAAGGGAAAGATTGCAGAGGTAACGGTGAGCCAGGTAAGTAAGCTTAGAATCATTTTTAATTTTTCATTGTGTATAGGTTAAGCTTCAAAATGAGCATCAAAATGAATTCATTCATCAAAAGAGCAGAGACATGTTCATGTAAATCTTATAAAAAACAGAGCATGGAAAGCATGATTTCTATATATAAAATAATAAGACTTAACATAAAGAAGCATATATGTGAAATATGGATAACATAACATTCAACATGATAATTTTATAAAGAAAAAAAAATGTTGAAAGACATACCACTAGAATCTCAACACTATGTTTGCAACATTGTCTTTGATTTCATTAACAAAAACTTGTACAATAGCTCCACTGCAAATAACAACTATCCAACCTCTAAAATGACTTGAGATGGACTAATTATAGAAAATAGAGCTTAAAAAACCTCATAGGATCGAAATAATATCCAAAAAGAGTCATAATTACATCAAATGGGTCACTTCCTAGAATCTAGGGAAGTTAGAAACTATCCCCTAAAATGTAGCTAAGGACTAGGAGTGTGTGTCTCCTTCTTTAAATTACATGTTTCCTCATCATAAGAGGCAAAAAAAAACTCAAATAATTCAAATTACACCTCATGTAATAAATTAATAACGAATTCTGAAGTTTTCTTGGCAGGACAGTTGTCTAAAGGGAATCCAATGCATAAACGTAGCGCCTTTAGCAGAAGTGTCGCGCCTGTTAGGGAGAAGTGTCACGCCTGTTAAAAGATGATTTTGACCCACATTAAATCATCCAATTGTAATTCTTAAGGTTGGGTTGAGTATTTTTATGTGTCTACTTTCCAATTCACCTTGAAATTTGAGAAAACACCCACAGGAAGACCTCCAAAAGTTGATTTTTCCAACCTCACTCCAAAAGCGCCGCACCTGGTCAAAAACACTGGCAGAAGCATGAAAATGAGGTAGTTTTTTGGATTTTTCTCAACAACCAAGGGGTGTCATGAAAATCCAAGACCTAATATAAAATGTGTAGATTAAATGGCATCCAACCATGTAAACCAATCTTCATTTGGGTTCCCTGAGAGAAAGCGCTGCGACATTGCATGATGCTTCTGTGGAGACCAAATTTCCTGAATTTTCCAAAAAGTAGAAAAAATGCCAAAAATGCTCAAAATTTGTTTGATAATACCTTTTCATAATAATCTAAACATCCAAGGATGCCTCAGAAAGTAGGTCTAAGTTATCCTTCTCCTTGAGCTTCATTTGAGCTTCCTTAAGCTTTTTCTTCATTTGTTTGAGCCTGATTTGGGAAATTTTGTTTCTAGTGCAATAATGATTTACCATATGTCTCTGGAAGTTATTTTTATTTTTGGATTTATTCATAAGCTTCTCAAGGTTTCCATTCACCCTGTCAAGCCAATACTCTCTATCTTTATTGTTTTTAGCAATAATTAGGTCCTGTTTTAGGAGCTAATTCTCTTTCTTTCTGGAGCAATATTTTGAGACCTCTTGTCCTTGGTCTCCTTGATTTTGTTTCAAATTTTGCATCCTTTATCTGATAATCATCTACCTATTATTTTCATTTTCCTTTATATGCCTCAATATGTAACTTTGGCTTGTCTTGGAGGATTAGTTTCACTTTTATCTGAATATTCTCTTGTTATAAGAAGGTGATATGGGAATTTACTATTGAGAAAACCTCCTTCAACTCTGCTATCTCTTCATATTTTTTCTTTATGATTTCCTCAAATTACTTATCCTTCACCTAATGTGCCATGTTAACCTCTAGGGGTTCTTTTCCATCATGTTGTTGCAATGGTGACTCGCCATCATGATTAGGTGGTTGATCCACTATTTGTCTTTGCTTAAGTGTAGCTTCAGGTGCCATTACATCTTTGATGGTCTTAGGAGAAAAAACCAGCCTCTTACCCTTCTCATAGGTTTGAGTAATCTCAACCCTAGGTGTTTGTGAAATATTTTCCTACTTGCTTGAAGAGCCAACCTCCTTTGGTTTTGTTGACGCTGATGATGTGATATGAACAATAGGTGGACTAGTAGTAGGAGTTGATGCTACTTTCTACGAGAAAGCTTCCCAATTCATATTGTTTGGAGAGTTCATGAAAAACAATCAAGTTGATCAAACCATGGTGGAATAAACTAGGATGATGATTATTACCTTTTCTTTGTACCTTTTCTGCCATCTTGACCAAACTCCTGAATAAATAGTTCGAAAAATTGAGTGATTTGGTGGTTGTGAAGTGCATTAGTAACCTGACATGGTATTGGAACAATATTGAAAATTTCCCTTCGCATGTAAAATATTTCATGATTAGCTTCATTAATGGGGCATACTTATCAATTAAATGTCTAAAAGGGAAAACATGTTCAGGTTCATATCTGCAATGAGGTTTTAGGAAGATTGGGTAGTTCTCAAGGTCCAATTCCATGCCTTTGAACTAGACTTCTCCTTCATTTGGAATACTTGTTGCTGAAGTGATGGTATCTGCTGATAGAGTGAATTCATTACCTCCTATGATGGCCTTGTCTCTATTGAATTTAGTGGCAAAAATGCTATTCAATTGAGCATGATAGCCTACCTCCATGATTCTCTCACAAAACCTCAAACATCTAGTGTTTTCAAAAAATTTCTTGGTGTAAGGGGAGGCATTGAGTTCCTGCAATGTGGATGGCTCAAACCTGGAATGGTGGCCTCCCTTGTGAACCTTTTCTTCACCCTCCATACTTCTTGTGAATGGGACAAAACCCTTCTAGATGAAATGAGAGGGTATGGACAGTGAATTTGGTAAAACAGGGGATAGGGACAGGGTGATTTTAAGGGTTGTGATGAGGTGTAATAAATTTAAGGAAAATTACCCCAAAAATTGAAGAGGTAGGGAGATGTGTTAGATTGAGGTTACAACTAAAATTTATTGAAATAGGTATGGCAAGGTGGACAAAAATGTTAAAACATAGATATTTTCTGGTTTTCTTGTGGAAATGTACTGGGAATTTAGGGTTTTGATGGAAACAATGGTAAAGGGGAATGTGAGTAATAGGGGTTGTTAGGGTAGGGAATTTGGAGGATAAATTAAGGTTTTAGATGGTGGGAAAAGGGTATTTAATGCCTAAAACCAATCAAGAAAGGGAAACCCTAAAACGTATTGGAGAAAAACCCTATGGAGATAAAAAAAATCATATATTGATGATTTGAATTGTAAAAGGCATTTGAAGTGTCCACTTTCTAATTTTGGAGACCATAGAAGGTTTGCACACTAGTTTTGAACCTTGAAAAGTTGACTAGGAGGCTAAAACAAAAAATGTAGCACTTTTGGCAGAAATGTAGTGATGTGGTAGAAGTGTAGCGTTGCCTCCCATAAACGTCACACTGCCACCAGAAACGTTGTGTTGCTTCCCAGAAATGTTGTGCTTCTTCCAGAAACGTAGAAAAGTGAATTTTCTTACAGTTTTATTTGGTTTTCTTCCACCTTTGGCAATGGTAGAGTGTTATGAAGGTGATATATCAAATTTATTGAAAAAAAAGAGGATAAAATGAGTTGAGAAAATGATTTTTTCCTTTTATAATGTTGTCGACAATTATTGTCTACCCTAGAGACATTCTAGAGTTGCCATAGACCAGTGCCTAGGACATCTTATCATAGCAAGGAGCTCATAATATATCTTGGGTTGTCAATCCAAAAGCTCTCTTACTATCTCTTGTAAAACAAGGAAATTAGTTTAAATGGAACCAAACTCTCTCAGAAGCTGATACAAGGATAAGAATAATGTAGGAACAGCATGCAAAACTCCAATACAAAAGCATCAGACAATTAAGAGATAGCTTACTGCAAAGAGGGCCAGTTCAAATAATATGCCACAGAAGTCAAATATCAGATAGTGGATGCAGTGAAGAAACATGAAGAAGATACTAGTTAGCATGAGGCTGATACCCAGATACACAAAAAAACCACATATGGGCTTATCCAACTAAGAATCCATACATGACAATGGTGTTTTAAAAGCACCCTCCTCAAGTAACTAATATAGCAGAAAATATGGATGAAATGAACATGGAACAGTATATCATGACTAGGCCTATTTAAAGTGCTTGACTAATCCAAGTATGGGCACCAACTAGGATGAGTCCTTACTTAAGACCAGTGAGCCACTCACATTCTAGAACATGATACAAGAAGATAAATAGCATGAAATGAGATATTATATTAGCACATAAGAAAAGGTTACATACTGTGGGATACCAAAGACCAGAATCCTCATTATAGATATAACTCCTCCTCACTGAGACCCTACGGGCTCTGAGCCTTTACACAAAAGCTTTACAAGATGTATACAAGAGCTTTTCACTGCACAGTTTGCTGATAGAAATCTGAAACCCTTACAATGTTTTTCTTCCAGAGTTTTATAGGAGAGGTAGAAAAATCTAGAGAACCAGGTAGGTGATGCACATTTAATGATTTGATTTGAAACAAAGTGGTGGAAACATTCGCGCCCATACTGTTAAATGACTAGGTGGTATCATCTTGTACTTTGAGATCTACCTGCTGAAATAAATGCACTGGAACAACTTTTTTCAGGAACACAGCATAGGGGAAAATCTTCACGAACATTCTGTACTTTCCTGAAGAAAACTCAGCCGAAGTAACACCTTGAGAATATTGCTTCCTGTACATTATACTCTCTGCCTTTAAATTCCTGAATTTGAATCTTAAACCTTTCATGCCGGACATTGAATTCATTGCTCCTTCATTAATATTTTGCTGCTGTTGCATTAATGTTTTCATCCGTAAAATCTTGGTTTGGAATGGCTCTGGAGGTTTGGATAGATTTTGAACCTTGCTGTTTTAATGAGTGTCATGTCACGGCAGCTCCCCGGGGCTTCCCTTCATAAATTTGTCTCTGAAAAATTATCTTTGGAAGAGGCCTCGACTTTTGTAATGGAGGCGGTAATTAATGGCGATTTTCTTCCTCTCGCACCCTTCAAAATACACAAACCTTGTTAAGAAAACAAATGCACAGGAGAGTGAATGCGGTGGAGGTGACTTAGGTGACAAGGCGGTGTGATAAGATGATGGAAGCATGAAGGACAACAGTGAAAAACACAGGGGAGCGACGATGAATTGGCTAGGTGGAGGTTGATAATGTGAACACTGCAACATGACATATGAACGGAATGTATAAATGGTAGAGGCGGAATGTATTTGACACGTGGAGCAGTGACGTGGAGGAGTGGAATAGTGAAAAGCGGCAGAAGAAATGATATTAGTGTAAAGGCCCAAAGGTTTTCACTTAAGTGGATCACAAAAGGAAACGGGGAAAAACGATGGAGCGGAGCCGTGGATGTGGGACCTGGTCACAGCGGAGGGTGATTCATTAAGGTTTAATGAAAAATGCAAAGGTTTGACTATACATGGAAATACAAAGAAATACGATGAATTGCAATGGAACGCGGTGGGAGAGATCATACGAGGTGGGGCCCGGGAAGCGCATCGCAAAATCGCGAAGGTAGAAAATGCGATGGCGGAAAGTGGCACCAAACAGAAAAGAGCGCTCGCGATATTGCGATGGGGCGGGGTTGTGAAGGGCGGAAAAATGTGATGGGGAAATGCGATGGGGGGAAATACTGTATGGTGGGCCCAAGCTGGATCGCAAAATCGCAAATAGAGAAAGTGCGATGGGAGAAAATGAGATGGCGCGATCAGACGATCGCATCGCAAATATTTACGACGCGATTAGATCACATCGCAAATATTTGCGATGGATCTAACGAGCATAACACACAAAAATGCGATCTGTGATGGATGCGATTTGCGATAAATGCTCTAAGGGGAAGTGCTTGGTTACATGGTAATCAAAACAGAGGGGGCTGAGACCTCAGGGGCTAGGCCCGATATAACTTTAATCACAGATTTTTAGCCTTTGTACAGTGTAATTTCTGGGCGGGCAGGATAACGATAGCCATTATATGGAGGTCTAAGGCCACGACGGGGGTTTTAAGAGGATTCAAAAATGACAACAGGCCAAGAATTTGTATGTATGGGCTAACATGTACAACATCGGCTCCATCTGGGGACGGCATGTTCATCCTTGGACATGTCGAGAACATGTAGATCTCAGACCATTCTGTATGCACATTCTGTTCTTCAATCCCCCTGCGTTTCTTCTGATAATTTGTCAGCCCTCATCCCTTATTAAAACAAAAACTGAATCAAGACTTAAATCTATACAATATGTTACAACAGGCGTTCCCATTCTGGATCAGTATTGAAAGTAGGGCTTGAGGAACTGGCCATTGACAGGGTTGTCAAGCATATCACCTTGTAAATTTTCTAACACAAATGTGTTATTCCCCGTTTGTCCTACAACTTTAAATGGACCGAACCATAGTGGATCAAATTTTCCATGTTTTCTCTTTTCAGCCCTTCTGACATCCCATCTGAGAACCAAGTCTCCAATCTAAAATTTTCTATCTTTTGTATGGTGATCAAAAACATTTTTCATTTTCTCTTGATATTCTGCTAACCTCTGATTCACCTGGTCTCGTGTTTCCTCTAATTCTACCAGTTGATTAATTCTTCTAACCATATCATCTGGTTCTTCTTGACTTTCCTACACGAAACGTGCCACTGGAAAAGCCAATTGCACAGGAAACACAGCTGCTCGCCCATACACCAATTCATTGGGAGATTTCCCTATTGCTCTCTTGCTAGTTATTCTGTTTGCCCACAGAGCAAACTTTAATTGGGAATCCCAATTTTTCTGATTCTCATTTATGGTTTTCTTCAAGGCCCTCACCAGAGTTTTGTTGGAAGATTCTGCCAAGCCATTCCCCTGTGGATAGTAAGCTGTGGAGTGATTTAATGCAATATTATACTGCTGGCAGAAATTTACAAATTTATTGGACTTGAAGGCCTGTGCATTATCAGTTACAATTCTAGCTGGACAGCCAAACCTGGATATGATGTTCTCTTCCATGAATTTGATGATCATAGCATCTGTAGCATTTCTCGTAGGTATGGCTTCCACCCATTTTGTAAAGTAATCTGTAGCTGTTAATATCCATTTGTGTTGGCCACTTGAAGGGGGATGTATTTCTCCAATAAAATCTAATCCCCATTGCTGGAATGGTTCATTTACATGAACTGGAATTAGGGGCAGAGCAGGCAGCTTTTGTCTCTCAGCAAATTTTTGACACTTATCACATGCTCTGACCCAATTAAAAACATCTCCAAATAATTTTGGCCAATAGAAACCAGCCTTCAGAACTTTATGAGTTGTAGCTCTCCAGCTGTAATGTCCTCCACAGATTCCTTCATAAAATTCTGTCATTATATTCTCCACTTCATTTTCTGTAAGGCATAATAGTAATATACCTGAAGGATCTCTCCAGTATAGTTGTCCATTAGCAACTATGTATTTCTGTGATTTCATTCTCACAGCTCTGTATTTTACCTTATCACAACTCGGAGGACAGCTGAGTGTTAAGAGATATTCAATTATTTCTTTGTACCAAGGGCTAGTGAGATATTTCATGTGTATCTTTTGAGTGGTCAGCTCTATTTCATGCTACTCTTCTCCTTTCTCAGACTCCTCATTCGCTATCATGGATAAATTTATGCCTAGAGGCTGATGATTTGATCCAGACAAAATTTTGGCTAGCCCTTGTCCTTTAACCAGCTTAGTGGGTCTTATGTCCAGATCATATTCCTGTATTTTTGCAATCCATCTTCCTCTTTTGCCTTCACTATCTCCATGAACGAGGATGTCTTTGACAGCTGCTGTAGGAACATATGCAGTAATGTGGGATTGTAAAACATATGTTCTAAAGGCTTTGAGAGACTTCACCAGGGCATATGCTTGCTTTTCTAGTATGTTATACTTCAATTCTGCATCATGCAATACCTGACTGAAAAAGGCTATTGGCTGCTCATATCCATCTTCATTTTTCTGCAACAAGACTCCAGCTACTGTATGAGGTGAAGCAAATGAAAAGATCATAAATGGATTTGTATAATCAGGCCCAGCTAGCACAGGAGCTTCAGCAAATGCCTGTTTTATTTTGGTGAATGCATCTCTAGATTCCTGAGACCATTTTACTTCATTATTATTTTTCAACATATCAGTTATATGCCTAACTATCTCAGCATAGTTAGGAATAAACCTTCTCAGAAAATTGATTCGGCCTAGAAACACCTGCACTTCCTTCTTATTCCTGGGTAAAGAAATATTGTTTATAACTTCAACTCTCTTAGGGTCTATTTTCACACCATCTTTAGTTACAATGTGCCCTAAGATTTTTCCCTCATCTAATGCAAATAAAGATTTTTGAGGATTGAGGGAAAGACCATACCTTCTGCATTTTTCAAAGGTTCTCTGCAAGTGCTGAATGTGTTCAGTATCATCCTTTGAAAACACTGTGATATCATCCAGATATACCACCAGAAACTTTTCCTGATCTCCAACAAAAGCAATATCCATAGCCCTCTGAAAGGTGGCTCCTGCATTGATTAATCCAAAAGGCATCCTGGCATACATGAATGTTCCCCATGGCATGGTGAAAGCAGTCTTCTTCTGATCTTATGGTAACACAGCCACCTGATTATAACCAGAAAAACCATCCATCATTGACATTCTAGATGCTCCCACCACTTTCTACAGGATGTGGTCCATCTTAGGCAGTGGATAATTATCTTTTAAAGATGCTCTATTTAAATTCCTGAAATCCACACATAATCTTATTTCTCCATTCTTCTTCCGAACAGGAACAAGATTTGCCACCCATTCTGATTATCTCAATGGCAGAATTATTTTGGCTTTCAACAGCTTGATTTCTTTTTCAATAGAGGGAAGTAGCAGAGGATTTATCTGCCTGAGCTTCTGCTTATAAGGCTTTGCATCTTCTCTCAAAGGAATTTTATGCTGCATTATATCAACATCAAAAGTTTTAAGGTCTTGATAAGACCATGCAAATACATCCTTATATAACTGAAATAATTTCAGATATTTCTCTTTATTTTCTTCTGGGACCTTTTTGGATAATTTGACAATTTTGGGATCAACAGAAGTACCCAGATTTAAATCTTCCACTTGTTCTTCTTCTACTGTTTTACTGTGCTGCAATGGAACATCCTTTTTATCAAAAAATATTTCTAGAGGCACCAGTCCTCTAGGTATGATATTTCCTTTTAGCTGCATCACTTTATTGCCTGCTATTTTTTCTTCCCATTTGTTTTCTACAACATTTTCAGCTTCCTCTTCTTCATTATCATCAATCTCCATATTGGAGAATTCTCCCACTATCTCCAAGAATCTCTTCATTTGTTCATCATCTTCAAATACCTGCCAATGTTTAACATTATCTGGGATTGATGGTCTGTATCGTACTTCAATTTCATACCTCAAAAGAGGATTCTGTGGACGACGAAATGTACTTGCAGCCACAGCAAGAGAGTCTGCCATTCTGTTCTACTCCTGGGGCATGAAATGTATATTAAAATCCGAGAAGAAATTTTCCACCATGTCCCATACTTCATTTCTGTAGGCTCTCAGGCGAGGATGCTTGGTTTGGCATTGATTTCTAACTTGTCTGGCCACCAGCTCTGAGTCTCCCATGACTTTCAAACTTTGTATGCCCATGTTTCTGGCTGTTTGCAATCCCAATAAAAGTGCTTCATAATCAACTACATTATTGGTAGCCCCATATTCCAATTTAAATGACAGTGGCACCCATTTTCCCGTAGGAGAGATCAATAATACCCCAGCTCCATTGCCTTCTCTTGAATTTGCCCCATCAAAATGTAAAGTCCAGATTCCAGCTTCATAATTTTCTGAAGGCTTCTCATCCTTAATTTTGAAGGAGGATTCATGCACATAATTTTGATCTTCTTCTAGCATAAAGCATGAAAAATATCCTTCTTTACTATAGACTGGTGAATTTTCAGAGTTATCAGCCTTAGTAACTACCTTGACAAATTTAGTCTCTCTAAATAATCTCCTCTCCTGGCCTCCAAAGACTGGGATGGTAGCATATGTTAAATCCAGCTTAATTGACCCACCAATTTTTGTACCCCAGGACCTTGACAGCAACATGCCAAAGCGGGCTGGGATATCAGCCACCACAATGTCCATGACCACACTCTTTGCTAGAATTTGGGCCAAATTGACCACTAAATCTTTAATCATCCCCAAGCATTTGAATATTTTGGAATCAAATGAATAAAGGTCTTTATATGGGCGTGTGATTTGCAGTCCTAGTTGTTCCATGACGGATAGAGGCATAAGATTATGTGAAGCCCCAGAATCTAACATACAATTGTGTAACAGCAGGTCATGAATAACTAGAGACACATAAAAAGGAGGAGTAGAAGGATCTACTTCCTCAACATGTGGGCCAAAGACTACCATGGGTCTTTCTTCTTGAAGGTTTAAACTATCATGCACAATTGATATTTCAGGAGGGAGCATAAAAGAAGTAACTTGAGACTGATATGCAGGTTGTTTTAGCAGCTCGGTCAAGGGGACTGGAATTTTAATTTTCTCAAGTTCTTTTTGCAAACTAAAAGCAGGAGGGGGCTTTTCTATCACAACTTATTTTGACTCTTTATTTTCAGCTGAAAATTTAATTTCTTTTGACAGATTCATCATTAGGAGGACTGACTACTTTTTAAGAAGAAGGAATCTGGTCATTAGGCTGCAAGGGAGTATTTAGAGGACTCTTACCTTTTTCTGTGTTTCTCTTTGTTGCTGATTCCTTCTGAGCAGGTACCTCCTTCTGAGGTGGCTCCTCTTCTTGATCTTGAGTTTGGGTCCTCTTCCTTGAAGATCTGAGATCATATTTTCTATTGAAGTGTGCTTGCATGAAATCAGCAAATTGTTTACAATAATGATCAATCTCTGCTTCTTCTTCTTCTTCTTGCAATGGGAATTCCATTTCATCGTTGTTTGAGAATGCAAAATTTGAATCTTCTAGTTCATAAGCAGTGTCTTCAGTAGAGTCATTTGTTGGACCTTCCAGGTACAGTGGGTGTGGTACCTGATCTGGTTTCTCTTTTGCTTCTCTTGGCAATATCTGCAGAGGTGGATTTCTATATTGAGGATTGTACCCTCTGTTTTGAGAATTATAAAAATTCTTGGGAGTTGTATTCTTGGTCTCCAGTTCAAGCTTACCCAATTTATTAGTGAGATTCTTGATCATTTTACTCATTTCTTCAATTTTATCTGCATCCTTGTCCTGATTAGAGGTGGAAACCTCTTCCTTTCCTTTCCTTCTAGTATCCTGCTCAATTTTTCCTTTTAATTTTCCAGTGGAGGCAAAGTTTGCTTCCAGCTCAAGAGAATCTGACTGAGCATCATCTAAAGTAGCAGGTTTTCTTTCCCTCAAGGAGAAACCAAAATCTGAATCGAAGGCTGCTATGAAAACCACCTTAGCAGCAATTTGGTGAGGCTTCATCTCAGGAGGCAGGCTCAAATACAATTTATTAAATCTCTTAATAAACTCTGCTACACCCTCATTGTGTTTCTTCTTTAGAGTATTGAATTCAGTGAGACACATTCCATGATCCTTCTTTTCCCCCCATTTCCTGAAAACTTCTTCCATCCTTTCCCAAGTATTTACAGAACGGTCTGCCAATGTCTTGAACCATTTTCTGGCTTCACCATCAAGAGACTGAACAATCAATCTCAAGACTACATCCAAATGTTCAACATTCAAGTTTTCTGCAAAAGCACAGAAGACCTCAAGATGTTTCTGTGCATCAATCTCATTTTCTCCATTAAATCTAGGCAGGATCTTCAAATAATCCTGTGGCATATCATTTAGTACTTGAGGTAAGGCCAATGGAGAATATTTGTTCAACAGGAAAGCAAGAACATTAGCCATTGGAGGGGGTGGGGCTTGTGCGGCAATCTGATGTACAAATGAAGGCAGAGGAGGAGGAGGAAGTGGAGTATGGATAGCAATAGGAATGTACTATACAGAAGCCTGAGTCGTAGATGGAAACAATTAATGATTAACAGGGGCTGCTTCTGTAACTTCTTTAACTTCCTCAGCCTCAGGGGTAGGATGAAATTTCACTTTAGTTCTTGCACTTCCCCGGGGTGGACTATCTGAGTAATATTTAGGATTTTCCTCGGTGGAGTCGAAATTTTCAACCATGATTTCTTGAGAAGAGGAGGATGGGAAGTCTTCTACAGAATGTTCAGGGTTTTCAGCACGGAGTGACTGTCTTTCTCTCCAACTTCTCCTATGTATAATCTTTTCTGGGTCAGGCACAGAAGTTCTCTTCGACTGTTATGTATCTGACCTCAAATGTGGCTTTCGAGGAGCCAGGACTACCAATAGATTTATCAAATAAACAACAGTGGATTCGCCAAGGTGAGATATATGCAACTCTTCAACTCTCTGTGCTCACCTTATTAGAGAGTGAATATGATTTTTCGAGGCCCAGGGAAACTGATATTCTCAAATTCGTCCCCGGCAACGGCGCCAGAAATATGTTGTCGACAATTATTTTCTACCCTAGAGACAGTCTAGAGTTGCCATAGACCAGTGCCTAGGACATCTTATCATAGCAAGGAGCTCATAATATATCTTGGGTTGTCAATCCAAAAGCTCTCTTACTATCTCTTGTAAAACAAGGAAATTATTTTAAATGGAACCAAACTCTCTCAAAAGCTGATACAAAGATAAGAATAATGGAGGAACAGCATGCAAAACTCCAATACAAAAGCATCAGATAGTTAAGAGACAGCTTACTGCAAAGAGGGCCAGTTCAAATAATATGCCACAGAAGTCAAATATCAGATAGTGGATGCAGTGAAGAAACATGAAGAAGATACTAGTTAGCATGAGGCTGATACCGAGATACACAAAAAAACCACATATGGGCTTATCAAACTAAGAATCCATACATGACAATGGCATTTTAAAAGCACCCTCCTCAAGTAACTAATATAGCAGAAAATATGGATGAAATGAACATGGAACAGTATATCATGACTAGGCCTATTTCAAGTGCTTGACTAATCCAAGTATGGGCACCAACTAGGATGAATCCTTACTTAAGACCAGTGAGCCACTCACATTCTAGAACATGATACAAGAAGATAAATAGCATGAAATGAGATTTTATATTAACACATAAGAAAAGGTTACATATTGTGGGATACCAAAGACCAGAATCCTCATTACAGATATAACTCCTCCTCACTGAGACCCTACGGGCTCTGAGCCTTTACACAAAAGCTTTACAAGATGTATACAAGAGCTTTTCACTGCACAGTTTGTTGATAGAAATCTGGAACCCTTACAATGTTTTTCTTTCGGAGTTTTATAGGAGAGGTAGAAAACTCTAGAGAACCAGGTAGGTGATGCACATTTAATGATTTGATTTGAAACAAAGTGGCGGAAACATTCGCGCCCATACTGTTAAATTACTAGGTGGTATCATCTTGTACTTTGAGATCTGCCTACTGAAATAAGTGCACTGGAACAAATTTTTTCAGTAACGCAGCATAGGGGAAAATATTCACGAACATTCTGTACTTTCCTGAAGAAAACTCGGCCGAAGTAACACCTTGAGAATATTTCTTCCTGTACATTATACTCTCTGCCTTTAAATTCCTGAATTTGAATCTTAAACCTTTCATGCCAGACATTGAATTCATTGCTCCTTCATTAATATTTTGCTGCTGCTGCATTAATGTTTTCATTCGTAAAATCTTGGTTTGGAATGGCTCTGGAGGTTTGGATAGATTTTGAACCTTGCTGTTTTAATGAGTGTCATGTCACGGCAGCTCCCCGGGGCTTCCCTTCATAAATTTGTCTCTGAAAAATTATCTTTGGAAGAGGCCTCGGCTTTTTTAATGGAGGCGGTAATTAATGGCAATTTTCTTCCTCCCGCACCCTGCAAAATACACAAACCTTGTTAAGAAAATAGATGCACAGGAGAGTGAATGCGGTGGAGGTTACTTAGGTGACAAGGTGGTGTGATAAGATGATGGAAGCATGAAGGACAGCAGTGAAAAACACAGGGGAGCGATGATGAATTGGCTGGGTGGAGGTTGATAACGTGAATACTGCAACATGACATATGAACGGAATGTATAAATGGTAGAGGAGGAATGTATTTGACACGTGGAGCGGTGACGTGGAGGAGTGGAATAGTGAAAAGCGGCAGAAGAAATGATATTAGTGTAAAGGCCCAAAGGTTTTCACTTAAGTGGATCACAAAAGGAAACGGGGAAAAACGATGGAGCGGAGCCGTGGATGTGGGACCTGGTCACAGCGGAGGGTGATTCATTAAGGTTTAATGAAAAATGCAAAGGTTTGACTATACACAGAAATACAAAGAAATACGATGAATTGCAATGGAACGCGGTGGGAGAGATCATACGAGGTGGGGCCCGGGAAGCGCATCGTAAAATCGCGAAGGTAAAAAATGCGATGGCGGAAAGTGGCACCAAACAGAAAAGAGCACTCGCGATATTGCGATGGGGTGGGGTTGGGAAGGGCAGAAAAATGTGATGGGGAAATGCGATGGGGGGAAAGACTGTATGGTGGGCCCAAGCTAGATCGAAAAATCGCAAATAGAGAAAGTGCGATGGGAGAAAATGCGATGGCGCGATCAGATGATCGCATCACAAATATTTATTTGCGATGGATCTAACGAGCATAACACACGAAAATGCGATCTGCGATGGATGCGATTTGTGATAAACGCTCTAAGGGGTAGCGCTTGGTTACATGGTAATCAAAATAGAGGGGGCTGAGACCTCAGGGGCTAGGCCCGATATAACTTTAATCACAGATTTTTAGCCTTTGTACAGTGTAATTTCTGGGCGGGAAGGATAACGATAGCCAGTATATGGAGGTCTAAGGCCACGACGGGGGTTTTAAGAGGATTAAAAAATGACAGCAGGCCAAGAATTTGTATGTATGAGCTGACATGTACAACATATAACATCAATAAAACACATTTTTTGTCCTTTAGTGAAATCATGATCTTCTGAGAAGCACTTTTCATTTTTTGAAAAATTTGACAACGTAACAAGCTTTTGAAAGAAGACAAATTGTCTTACTTTATTTTCCTACCTAATCTAACTCCCTTTTAAAGATAACTTTATGATGGAAATGACCCTTTTTCACCTCCTTTATGACATAATTTGGATATTTATGGTGGCAAAATGAAAGGCACCTAGACACTGACCTAGGTGAAAGCATGGTGACTGACTTAAGACTCTAGATGATAATGGAGTACATGACCCATGAAATGACAATTACCATGAATAAACTGGAGGGAGTAGCTTTTTAAGACCTATAAATATCCAGCAAACAAAATTTTATTTATTAATTGATTTGAAAATATAAGTGGTTGACCTAGGACCACTGTTAAGCAAATCTAAAAGAGTACATTTAATCATTGAATATTGGACACTAACATTGGCTCTTGTTGGGGATGGAAGCTCCTTCTGGAGGTGTAAAGAACACCGTGATTGGGTAGCCTTATCCATTGGGTGAGGAAGTCAAAACTGGAAACCAAAATAACTTCGACAAACTGAAAAACTAACTCGAAATACTGACTCAACTTTTTGAAATTTTTTAAATAAAAAAATCAGTTGATCATAGAAGTCTCATAGCATTCTCCTCAAACTTCAAACTTCTACAAAAAATTCTTATTCTTGACAACAAATAAAAGTGATATTTACAATGAAAGTGAACCTTTTTCTTCAAACATAGATAAGGTAGTTTTTGAGGAACCTACCATTGACCAATCCTCCCAGAATATCCTACCCATCAAGATATTCTAACCAAAATTCTTTATTACCTCTGAATGTTGAAATATTGTATGGACCTTTCCATAGATTATCAAAATTACCGTGCTTACCTTTGTCTTCATTCCGGGCATCCCACTGAAGAAAAACATCTCCTCTTTTTAAATAATCATCTTTGGTCATCTTATCATATACTTTCTTGATTTTCTACTCAAGTTTTGAAGTGTGATTTAAAACTTATTCTCTTGTCTGTTGTAAATGAATCATTTGATTGATTCTTCACTAGATATAATTTGGTTCAATATCAGTTTCTTACATAATTTTAATCATTTAGACAACTAAATAAGTGGGAAACATTGTGTCAACACCATACACAAACTGAAAAGGTGACATATTGATTGATCTCTTCATGTTAACTCTATCCACCCATAGACTATTTATGAGCTTCTTGTGCCAATTTCTCTTGTTCTCTTGCAACAATTTCTTGATTATATTCACAAATGATTTTTTTGATGATTCAACCAACCCGTTGCCTTGAGGATAGTAGTCTATAGAATGAACAAGCCTTATGTGATATTCATCAAACAATTCAATCATTTTCTTAGACATAAAGGCAGCTGCATTGTCAGTAATAATTCTCTGTGGGAAACCAAAACGAGACAAGATATTGCTTTCCAAAAACTGAATATTAAAGTATCTATAGCTTGCCTCGTTGGAATGGCTTCAATCCACTTTGTGAAGTAATCAGTGGTAGTGAGTATCCACTTATGCTGAGCTAATGAAGGCAGATGGATCTCGCCAATGAAATCAAGACCCCACTGCTGAAAGGGTACTTGAACTGCGATGGGTTTTAAGGGCGGCGACAAAAGATTTATTTTTCCTTGAAAAAACTGACATTCATGACAGCTCATGACAATATTATAAACATCTAAAAATAAACTTTTCCATTAGAAGCGAGGCCTCAAAATCTTATTTGTTGTAGTCTTCTAGAAAAGATGACCACCACATTCACCTTTATGAAATTCATTCATCACTCTTTCAACTTCTCCTTCTACCAAAACATTCAACAACACTCTGCCCGAATATTGTTAGAAAATTAAATATTACAGAGCAATGCAACACATAAAATATGTGGAAAATACAAGCACACAAAACAAACAAAAACCAGAGAGACACAGATATACGTGGTTCACCCAATTTTGGCTACATC
Organism: Pinus albicaulis; assembly: GCA_034641835.2. Taxonomy (NCBI): domain Eukaryota; kingdom Viridiplantae; phylum Streptophyta; class Pinopsida; order Pinales; family Pinaceae; genus Pinus; species Pinus albicaulis. The sequence goes on along the minus strand of CM076584.1, from coordinate 862,940,260 downwards.
CACCCCGAACAGCCAGTCCTTCCTTTCTATTATCCATAAAAAATGAAGAGACAAAACCTACAGCAGATCCGTTGTAATATCTTCTGTTCTCTTTCACAGTCTCCTTATCTTTTTCCTGCTTAGAGAATACATATACAATGCACAGCCGCAATACAATACCCTCATAAAAGAGAGGGGTTGCCTTCTAGGGAAAAAAACCCTAAACTAAACATAACTTCTACCGTTAGATCATCTGCCTAATGAACGGCCGAGATTGACTAGAAATTAATATACTTTTACAAGGCAATTTTACATCTATTTTTGGCTTCGGGGGTGCTACCCCCGAAACCCCCGTCGAGGGACCACTGGCCCCCGGACCCCCCAGCCGGGGGGGGGTCTGCCCCCCAGACCCCGTGGGGGGGACAAGTCCCCCCTGCACCCCCCCGTGTGCAAGGGTGTACAATTTTCCTGGGGTATACATCCAGATAAAACAAGGATCTTTGAATTTGGAAGAAAATCAGGCTCCACACCCAACAATCTCCCACTTGGAGACTGATTGTAGCAACTCCACCGCTACTTAATTTTCTGGACAATGACTCCTCTTTAGACCTGGTTGTTCCTCATATTCATCATAATCCTTGAAGATCAATTGAAACTGAGCACATTTTCAGTTTCTCCCTAGTTACAAATTTTGTTAGCATATCTGCAGGATTCTGGCTAGTGTGTATCTTTTCCAGCTTCAACTCTCCATATTCCAATACTAACCGTATGAAATGGTACTTGAGATGTATGTGTTTAGTCCTGGAATGAAATGTTGAGTTCTTTGCAAGATGATTGGCACTTTGGCTATCATTGTATAACGTTCCCATATCATGCTTCTTACCCAATTCACCCATAAGCCTTTGTAACCAAATCATTTCTTTACTAGCCTCTGTAGCAGCAACATACTCTGCTTCTGTTGTTGAAAGTGCAACAACACTTTGGATTTTTGAAACCTAACTAACAGTTGTTCCACCTACAGTAAATACATATCCTATAGTGCTCCTCCTGTTATCTCTGTCACCTGCCATATCTGCATCAACATATCCCTGTAGAGCAATGTTTGAACCACCAAAGCATAATGCTTGATTTGTGGTACCTCTCAAATATCTGAGAATCCATTTTACTTCCATCCAATGTTCTTTTCCTGTATTGTTCATATACCTGCTTACAACTCCCACTGCATGTGCAATATCAGGCCTTGTGCAGACCATTGCATACATTAAGCTTCCAACTGCTGATGCATATGGAACTTAGACATATAATCCATGTCTTCTTGGGTCTTTAGGCACATCTCCTTACTAAGTTTGAAATGGCTAGCAAAAGGTGTACTAACTGGTTTTGCATTCTGCATATTAAATATTTTCAACACCTTTTCTATGTACTCATTCTGAGACAGTGTTAATTTGCGATTTTTCCCGTCTCTAGTTATCCTCATACCAAGGATTTGTTTTGCAGCTCCCAAATCCTTCATTGCAAATGAATTTGCCAATTTTCTTTTGAGCACATTTATTTCCTGCATGTTAGATCCTGCAACAAGCATGTCATCTACATACAATAACAATATAATATAGTCGCCATCATTTTTCCTTTTTAGATAAACACAATGATTAGAGTGACATCTAGTATAACCTTGTTCAGACATAAACTTGTCAAATTTTAGATACCACTGCCTTGGAGCCTGTTTTAAGCCATACAAGCTCTTCTTTAACCTGCACACCAATTTTTCTTTCCCTTTTAGCTCATATCCTTTTGGTTGTTGCATGTATATCTCTTCTTTTAAATCTCCATGGAGAAATGTTGTATTTACATCTAACTGTTCAATATGTAAATCTTCCGCTGCTACAAGACTTAAACTAGTTCTGATTGAAGTCATTTTAACAACAGGAGAAAATATTTCATCAAAATCAATACCTTTCTTCTGTGCAAACCCCTTCACCACAAGTCTATCTTTGTACCTCTGTTTTCCTCCATCTTCTTCCTTCAGCCTGTAAACCCATTTATTCTGCAATGTAGTTTTACCTGCAGGAAACCTGACTAAGTCCCAAGTATGGTTATGCATTAAGGAGTCCATCTCTTCTTCCATGGCTAGATCCCACTTATTCTTGCTTTCAACCTGCATTTCTTCCTCATAACATTCAGGTTCACCAGAATCAGTCAACAATAAATAATATAATGAAGGAGAGTATCATTCAGGGGGTCTACTTATCCTAGTAGATCTTCTAACACCCCTTTCAGGTGTTTGAGGTGCCTGTTGATGTTGTGGTGGTTGTTGCTGCTGTGGTTGTTGATTATTATCATTTTCAGGCACCTTTACTTTTTCAGTTATCTCATCAAGAACAGCGTATTCCTTGCTTTCTTTTTCCTGTTTCTTTTATTGCAACTGATTCTTATACAAGACTTTTTCATTGAATATTACATCTCTGCTCCTAATGATTTTGTGATTTTCATGATCATATAAGAAATAACCAAAATCATTAGCACCATATCCAATAAAGGTACATTTCTTTGATTTTGCCTCAAGCTTTGTTCTATTTTCTTTATTAATATGGACAAAAGCCTCACAACCAAATGGCTTTAAAAAAGAGTAGTTTACCTTTTTACCTGTCCATGCTTCCTCTGGAATACCACCATCCAAGGAACTTGAAGGCCCTCTGTTTATTAGATAAACAACAGTATCTACAGCATCTGCCCAAAATTGTAAAGGCAATCCTGCATGCAATCTCATGCACCTTGCACGCTCCATGATTGTTCCGTTCATCCTTTCTGACACACCATTTTCTTGTGGTGTTCTTGGAACTGTCTTCTCTCTACGAATTCCATGCTCTGAACAGTACCTATCAAACTCTTTGCTGCAATATTCACCTCCATTTTCTGATCTGAGACACTTTAACTTCTTTCCTGTCTCAATCTCATCCAAAGCTTTCCATTTCTTGAAAGTATCAAATACATAAGATTTATTTTAAATACAATAAATCCAATTTTTTCTAGTTGCATCATCAATAAACGTAACATAATAGTGAGAGCCACCGAGAGATGATACCTGAGCAGGTCCCCATACATCTGTATGCATAAGCTCCAATTTTTCACTATTCTTTTCTTTCCCAACTCTGAGAAATTTGACTCTCTTTTGTTTTCGATAAATGCAATTCTCACAGAAATCCAAATCAACATTCTTCAAACCTGGCAACAAATTTCTTGAGTGAAGAATCTTCATCCCCTTCTCACTCATATGCCCGAGCCTATGATGCCATAATGCTGCATCTACTCCTTTGGAAGTTAAAGCATTAACAAAGTTAGAAATACCATTGCATAAATACAATGTACCAACCTTTTCGGCTTTTGTTATTACCAGGGCTCCTTTGGTGACCTTCCAAGTTTTATCCGTGAAAGTTGTAACACAACCTTCACTGCCTAACTGCCCTGTTGAAATCATATTTTTCTTTAGATCTGGAACATGCCTTACCTCCTTTAGTAGCAATTGGTTTCCATTCTGCTGTTTTACAAGAACCTTAACCATTCCAACAATTTTACAGGGTTTATCATCACCCAAACGAACTTGTCCAAAATCTCCTTGAACATACTCACGAAAATATTTCTTATCAGGTGTGGCATGGAATGAAGCCCATAAATCTACAACCCAAGAATCAGTAACATTTTCGAAAGAAAGAATCAAAGCATCTTGTAACACATCACCTGTCACATTTGCTTCATGATTATTTTCTTGTTGTGCATCTCCTTCTTTTCCCTTCCGAGATCTACAGTCTTTCTCTAGGTGTCTTTCTTTCCGCATTTCTAGCACACTATCCCCGATCTGGACTTGGATCTGCCTTTCCTTGATTTACTACGATGTCCCGAGCTCTTTCCTCTTTCCATTCTTCTTCCCCTAGACTCTGCACTCAAAGAATTACCCGATGTCTCACCAGAGCTTTTCCATCACATTTCCTCGCTAAGGATAGCACCGACAACATCATCAAACTTTAAAGTACTAGATCCAGAGACAGAGTTACTAATGGCCATAACTAAACCATTCCATCTTTCTGGAAATGAGCATATAAATAACAGAGCTCTAACTTCATCATCAAATTTTACCCCTACAGAACTTAACTGACTGGTAACTGTATTAAAATCATTTAAATGGTCTGCAACAGATCCACCTTCTGACATCTTCATATTAAATAGTCGTTTCATAAGAAATAATTTTATTTGTCGAGGGTTTTTCACATAGTTTTGCCAACGCCTCATCAAACCCCTATTGTTGATTCAATACTAGTATGACGGACCATGGTGCATGAACCGTATTTTTTTGAAAATTTTTCACTGAAGTCACCCGCATTGTCATGACAATGCCTTTTGTTTTCCCACACTAATGGCAGGGTACAATCAACATACAAGATAATTTCTTCATCATGTTTCACAAATGTAGAGATGTTTTATCACAATTTTCACCTTGAACTGAATCTCCATGATTGCTCCAGCCTCAAGAAAGAACCCTCTCTCTATACATGGTTTATCAGCCAAATATACCTTCGACTCCGATACCAGTTGTTAGAAAATTAAATATTACAGAGCAATGCAACACATAAAATATGTGGAAAATACAAGCACACAAAACACATAAAAAGTAGAGAGACACAGATATACGTGGTTCACCCAATTTGGGCTACATCCACCCCAAACAGCCAGTCCTTCCTTTCTATTATCCAGCAAAAATGAAGAGACAAAACCTACAGTAGATCCGTTGTAATATCCTCTGTTGTCTCTCACAGTCTCCCTATCTGTTTCCCACTCAGAGAATACACATACAATGCGCAGCCGCAATACAATACCCTCATAAAGAGAGGGGTTGCCTTCTAGGGAAAAAAAACCCTAAACTAAACATAACTTCTACCGTCAAATCAACCGCCTAATGAACGGCCCAGATTGACTAGAAATTACTATACTTTTACAAGGAAATTTTACATTTGTTTTTGGCTTCGGGGGCACTGCCCTCGAAACCTCCGCCGAGGGATTGCTGGCCCTCGGACCCTGTGCAAGGGTGTACAATTTTCCTGGGGTATACATCTAGCTAAAACAAGGATCACTGAATTTGGAAGAAAATTAGGCTCCACACCCAACAAATATTTCCAATACAAATCATTGTTAAAGATGGAATACTTAAGAGCCTTCAATTTCAAAGATCTAGCTTTACTACTAGGGAAGCCAGGAGGAGGATTTAAGTGTTAAAAAACATGAACAATATCAGCGTACCATGGTGATGAGATAAATATTTCAGATACCTAAGGTAATGAATCAGCCTCTTGTTCCTCAAATAATGCAGCAATAAAATTAATTTCCAAAGCATGGATATTTGAGGCCGCCATAAGATTTTCAAAGCTTTTTCGCTTGATCATTTTTGTAGGCTTTATCTCCAATTCATACTCCAACATAGCAGCGATCCATTTGCCACACCGACATTCAGGATTATTCTATGTAAGCACATCTTTGACAACAACATTTGGGACATATGCAATAACATGAGAATGAATAATATAGACTTGGAAGTCCTTCAATGCTTTAACTAGTGCAAAGGATTTTTTTTCAATGATATTATATTTCAAGGATGCATCTCTAATGGTTCTACTAAAGAAGGAGATGGGTCGTTTTGTTTTCTGATTTTTCTTTTGCATAAGAAAAATAGCTAGAGTATGCTCTGAAGAAAAGGAAAAAATGACGAAATCAAGTGTGTAATCTGGACTAATAAGACCAGGAGTGTGAGATAAGTAAAATTTAACTTGATTGAAAGACTTATTTTCCTCCTCAGACCATTTTACCTCACTATATTTCTTCAGCATATCAGTAATTTTCCTTAAGTGTTCATCAATATTGGGAACAAACTTTCTCAGAAAATTGATTTTACCATTGAATGACTAAATCTACTTCTTTCTTCTAGGATAGTCCAAGCTGTAAATCGCTTCAATTATTGAAGGATATATTCAGATGGTGTATCTTGATATGATGTGGCCGAGAAATTTTCCTTCCTCCATAGCACACAAAATCTTCTTAGGATTCAGCGATATGCCAAATTTCCTACATATCTGAAAAAAAATCAAGTGTTGTAAGTGCTTCTCATATTTCTTAGAAAAAATAGTGATATCATCATGATAGAGGACCAAAAAGACATCATTTTCATTGGTGAAGGCAATGTCCATCGCTCGCTGAAAAGTCAATCCTGCATTTTTCAATCCAAAGGGAATTTTGGCGTACATGAAGGTACCCCATGGTGTTGTAAAGGTTGTCTTTTCCTGATCATCTGGATTGACTAAAATCTGATTATACCCAAAATATCCGTCCAGCAATGAAATTCTGGAGGATCCAACTACCCTTTGCAAAATATGGTCCAGTTCTGGAAGTGGGTACTTGTCCTTCGGTGACGCTTTATTCAGATTTATGAAATCTATACACAAGAAAATCTCTCTAGTCTTCTTTATTACTAGAACTAAGTTATATTTGATTTGAGAAGCGAAGTGGAACTAATATACTAGTAGTAAATAACCTGTTTACCTCTTTTTGATGGGAGGGAAGTAGCTTGGGATTTATTCTCCTCAATTTCTGGCAAAAAGGCTTCTGATCCGGTTTCAAAGGAATAGTATGTTGAATTATACTCTTATCATATATTTTCAGATCATAATACTCCCATGCAAAAACATCGGCAAAATAATACATGAGCGCTACATATTTACATTTCATCTTTGGGCTCAAGGATTTTGAAATCTTGACCATCTTGGGCTTTTCACGAGTGCCAAGATTAAGATATTCCACTTCCACTCATGTTGGCAACATGGTCAGTTTACGTGCAATATCGTCTTGGTCAAAAAGCTCCTCCAAAGGAACAAGACCTTTAGGAATGGAGTTGTCTTTCAGATGAAGTACTTGCATATATGTTGCATGTAATTCTTGGTCATTTTCATAAAATTGGTCATCCATTTTTGAATTCACAGATTCCTATCCCGTCTGCAAGAAGTTCATTTGTTTTTTGTTAGTGTGAATTCTAATCACAAGCATACAAAAAAATCTCACTTTAGTTGTGCATAACAAACAACCCTAACATCAAATATGGTTGTCAATGTCCTTAGATCTACAGTTAGTGATCAGAATAAATGCTAAAAAATCTAGATCTATACAGTTAAATACATTAAACATCAAATAATAATCAAGAGTTTTTGCATGCATCCAATGAACAAGACAAGAATTTTTAAAGAATTTTTATTATTATGACACTTGGGAAGGGAACATAGAAAGATGTTACCAGTCCCCCTCAATGGTATGGGTTCTTGTATGTCCTTAGCACTTTAGATCTAGGATCTCTCTCTCTTGATGGTGCAAAAACCCCCGACAAAAATGGAACTCAAAGGGAGCTCACAAGAAAAAAGTAGAAAATATTACAATGATGGAGGATCAAAGTCAAACCAAAAGTATAGATCAAGAGTGATCTCTAGGAAACAAAAGGTAGTGAATGAATGGAAAAACCCTTCTATTTATAACAAAATATTGAGTTAGTCTAGATATTGGTGCATAATTAAAATATTATTAACCAAATCTAGATCCAACTTTTAAGGAATATTTTATTATTTTTGTTGGAGGGAAAAATAATTTGAATTTGGTCAAATCCCTTTATTTAGAAATCATAAATAAATAAATGATTTATTTATTATTTTAAGAATGTGGTTGAGTAATAACTAAATAAATAGTGATTTATTAAATTATTTATAAATGATTTAGTCAAATTTAACAAGGAATATTATTTAAATAATGTTTTAAATCATTATTCCTTGAAAATAATAAGATAAATAATGATTTATCTAATTAATTTTCCTATTTTGAGTTAAATATTACTAGGAATATTGATTAAAAAAAATTTTAATTAATTATTCCTTAAGGAAAATCAAACAAATAAGGGCTTATTCAATTATTCCTCATGGGGTTTCCTGTTTAGACCATAAACAAATTAATAAATTATGGGTTATTAAGTTGTTTTTCATAGTGAAAGGAATTTTACTATGGTAAAATTGGTCTTACTTGGTGTACTTTAGTCTATCTAATAGTAACAGGTTAGATGACAAAAAATTGGTGTAACGGATTTCCCCCCAACGTGCGAGCATTAGGAGCTAATCGTATGACCAAAGTATGTTGTAAGAACTCAATCAGTAGACACGGAAGGGGAGTCAGAGAGAGAGAAATATAAGGCGGACTGAAGTGCGAGAGGACAAGACCCTAAGATGGCGAGACTTATAGGTGTGACAAGTCTCTTTTATGAGTGAGTAAATGTTCTACATGAGGTGGGGGAGGCATACCTATGCCTACTGAGATAAAGAAGTACAAAGAATAATGATGCATCCAGCAAACATGGGACTAAACTATATAGTACATGCTGTCATAAACATGGGCTAGATAAAAACATGATAATGGATCCCACATACATATTGTGCCTGCGACAACAACCAGGACTTATACAATAATAGTTGAGTACGCGAGATATAAGTACAACCAAAGAGGCCCTGTAAAACAGGAAAGGACTCTAAAAATATGAATGATACATGCAAACTAAAAATGTGTTGCAAGCAGCTCAGGCCAGAACCATCAAATCTAGGGATCTTCATCCAAGGCTATAGTAGAAAGGTCATCCGGGCATGTGGGGGGCTAACTGAAGGGCCACCCCCTCATGAGGTCTGAAACATCTTACGCACACCCGAGAATAACTGGTACAATCTGCTGCATCACTGAACTATCAACTATACGGATCTCGATCATGTCGTGAGAAGCTGGAGATGAGAAAAAATCAAGTCAAAGGGCAATGAAGGGTCCCTTTGCCTGATCTGAGGCACCTAACAAGAGTGGAAGCTGGAACCAAGGTACACCGCCCTCTAGACTTGTCTTCTAGAATGAATAAGCTGATGTTGACAAAAGGAGGTCTGCCATAGGTGAGGCAATGAAGAATCCTCAACTAATGCATGAGGGAAAATAGTAGAGCGACTAATGGACTAACACTAGGGATGATGGTGGAATGGGGGGTACTGAGTAGTGGGCAAACGACTTCCCTTATTAGATCATAAAGGGCATGTATGACCTGGAAGCTACTGACTCGACTCTAGAGAGGATAGGGGACAGTATGATTGAAGGCCAACATGTGCGACACGAGAGAAGTACAAAGAAATGAAGGATGGAAGACTGTGGCAGGAGAAAAAGGGAATTGGTAAAGACTCCATGGATGTGATGATGACTCAACTCGGATTCTCTAAACAAGGGTGACTCGATGATGTTGCCACATAGAACAGGCTCGGTGGGGACCATAAAAAACATGAGTACAAGATGGTTACTCACGACAAAAATCAACATGAGGGTGGAAAAGTATGAAGGAAAGGTGGTGCCCCAAGTACAAGTGTTGCAAGTGAATAAATTCAATTTTGAGGAGCGGAGAAGTGATCTTCTTGGAAAAAATGTGTCCATGTGAAGTTTCAAATCACTAAAAATGAAAGGATACCCATTTCAGAGCTCGGTGAGAGCTTTCCAACAGTGTTGACTGTTTGTCAAACCGAGCTACGGTTTGGTCACAGCTGAAGAAATAAAAATCTAGGGTTTCTATTTTAATAAGGCATTTCCCCCCCAATTTGATTCATTTTCAAGTGTAGTTGTGGTGAATGTAGAGAGGAGAAAAGGCCCTAAATCTTGTGGCGATCGTAGCAGACAAACTGATCATTGGAATCGAGATATGTCAGTTGCAGGGAAGAGGCCTAACCATACTCTTTGAATTCAGTGGATCAAAATTTTAGTTTAAGCACCCAGAGCTTAGGAAGAGACCCCTGCTCCTCTTCACGGCCGGGTTGCACTTTTTGGGGCATTTTCTACGACGTGGGTAGTAGTTTTTGGGCAGAAAATTGCGACCTATCCCAGGAATGGCCTGAAAAATGCGACCTGTTAGAGAGAGGAGTTTTAGTGTTATTTTCTGCTTGAGAACTGGGATTTTATGGGTATGAGAGGCACAGGTTCCCCCAAGCATGATATGGTCATGCAAAATTTATTTAGAAAATTGGAATCCAAACACATTTTTATGATGTGGTTCGCCATTTTTTTATGTTATGGTTATCTTATGATGGAAGAATGGATAGATGCAATTTGAGAAAAGGAATGGAGGATTACCAATCTCTTATGGTAATGAATATATGAAGCAAATGGACTAAATTTTTGGGTTCGCATACATTGTGTCACTATCCCAAAGAGTGGATTTGGATATAATGAATTGGTGCTCACCTAGAAAACACACAGGCTGGTCAACAACAATGTCTAAGGGACTGGGTTGTTGATATAAGATGAAGGAATGATGAAGTGGATCATCCCTAGAGTGATATGAAGTGATATGGAACTCTAGAGATTCTTTTAAATGGGGAAGAATAATGGTACTAGATTCGACACTACTAGATGCACTAAGAGGGTTGTGGAGAATTCCTTCTCCTGGACTCTCAAATATGGGTGCCCCCTTACCAAAACATTTGGTTTCAATGTAATGACCACAAGGTGTATGTGGACCGAAAGCATGGGTTCAATGTAAGTGGCGATAGATAAAGTCAGGGGTGGTAGATTTTTCCAAAATTTCGTCGTCGTAATAGAAGATGGGGTGACTGGTGGAATAAAGGCCACCTAACACGGTGAAGCTACCTGACTCATCATCATGATAAGATAGGTTCACATGTGCATTGTCACCAAGGGTGACTGAAAAACAAGTAGATGAGGGATCCATCGATGTTGAGCCCAAGGTAATCGTTGAAGGGGGGTCATGCGAAACAGAAGGGAAAGCCCCAGAGGGGTCTTCCACCGTGGATCTCATAGGTGATGATAGGTAGAAGATAGTTGTCGAAGACTCCATCATCTCAACTTTGGGAGGGGGAATTTCAATGGGAGTGGATGTGTCCTCTGGTGCTACCGAAGCATAATGTGCAAGTAAGGGATAGGTGGACTTGTTGTGCTTGGCCTCGAATTGGTGAATCGCTTAGAAAGAGGTGCAATAGTCTTCGAGGTGGAAACAGAGGTGAGTATAGTGGCCATGGAAATCACACAAAGCACAAGGATGATTTGTGTGCAAAGAATTGAGTTTTGGGGCTAAATTAGGTAAAGTGACATAGACCTCTAGGACATCAGACTCAGGAAATGCTTTGTTGACCATCAGCTTGAGATGAGGCAATTCAGGATAGTTATGGGTGGCATGACCGACAACATCACACAAAGCACATGAAGGGGTATGCTTTGGAGGCTGAGGAGGAGTAGGGGTTGTCTAGGCAGCCTTGTCCTTAGGTTCCTTTTTGTAGGCTTTGCCCCCTTCACCCGAGGCTTTCGCAACAGGAGTAGGTTCATGTTGAGGTGGCTAAGGCACAGAAGCAAAGGGAGGGGTCATGGCGACCAGTTTGACGGGGGTCAAAGAAGTTTAAGGTTTGGGTTGACGAGGCAGGTTATTAGTTTGGGGATCAATGTACAAAACTGGGATTTCTAGGGTCATGTTAGGAAGAGACAAGGTAGCCATAATAGATACCGAAAATACTCCAGGAGGGGGAGCTAGAAATGGTATCTGACTGGAGGGGTAATGGCCAAGAGGGACAAATCTAAGATCGTTAAGGCTAGGGGGAACCGTTCCAAGAGGATAGAGAGGATCATGGACACCATCTACCGATGAGGGGCCTTGAGGAGGGGGTCCTGAAGGTTGAGTCGAAGTACTAGGAGTAGGTTACGGAGGGCAGGGCTTCTGACTAGTCGAACTGAATCTTTTGAGGTTGGACTGAGACGATTGCATCATGCAAACATTCGATGAGCTAGGTCAAAGATAAGAGGGGAGAGACCAGGGAATGAACCAAGCAAAGAGAAATATTTATAGACTCCAGATGAGACACTAATCGGAGGTTCGACTATTTGTTTATTGGTTACCAAAGGGATAATGGACTCTGGAGAGGTCTGAGACTTCGGTTCATAATATGTCAACTGATCGATGGTGACAATATTTCTATTGTGAGGAAATCACACCTTACGGTGAACCCCAAATGGGATAGCAGACATTCATTAGGGGAATTGTGAGGTCTAAAATGGGCCTCCTAATAAAAATGTACAACAAAAATAAACTTTATAGGAACCAAAAGGATTCAAGATGATGTCAACCATGGGGGATAATTCACCATTTTTTAAGTAAAATGGTAAAAATATTAAATAATAATAAAATAATAAAACTTCTTTTTCAACTTGTATTTTCAAGTTATCTCCCAAAGGTTTTACTCAAATTTCGAGCGGGAGTACTCGTTGGATGAAAATTTTGATTCCTCATCCAAAGAGTACGCATGTTGCATACTTTCAAAGGCCCTGTTATGCGAAAAATGAGAAATACATGAAAAAAGTGATTACAATCACGTTTTTAATGTATTTCTCATTTTTCATATAGTAGGGTCCATCGAAAGTATGCAACATGGGTACTCCTTGAATGAGGAATTAAATTTTGCATCTAATGAGTACTCCCACTCGAAATTTGAGTAAAACATTCGGGAGATAATTTGAAAATACGAGTTGAAAAAGTAGTTTTTTTCTTCTTTCCCTCTAAAATTTGATGATGTAATCAAATATTATTTTAGTATTTCCACTTTTCTTTTATAATTTCCTTAGGAGGCCCATTTTAGACCTCAAAATTCCCCTAATGGCATAAGTGTAGTTGTGACCCAATAGAATTTTTTTGTCTAAGGGGGCATCAATGACTTCAACGTCAACACAAACAATCTTGCCTGCAAGAGTAATAAGACAATTGCGGAGCATGAAAAGGGGCTAAGAAGAGTGGCCATCCCATGCATGGAGGGTGATATTGGAAGGGCTAACTCAGGAGATCTAAGTTGCTTCCAAACAAAAGTGGACATCACACAAGTGGATTCCCCCTTGCCAATGATACAATGGGAGACGTTGGCATTCCGGCTCTTGACAAGGATTTGTAAGGAAACGGATGCAGGGAGGGCGGCATGCTCTGAATTTTCAATGTTGAAGATAATCAAACGATCATCTTAAGGATCCACAATCCCCATATAAGTTAGTCGATATTTTCGTTGTGCAGGGCACGACTGGAGGACTTCCAGCATTGACATGGCAGCAGGGGATTGCGCCAAATCATCTACTATACTGTAGGATTGGGCAGCTTTACCAGAAGCAGTGTTTTGGCGTAATGATCCCTTGGGGATCTTGGTATAAACCCCTGCCTTAGGCTGAGGGATCAATAAAGTACCATTGGGTGTCGAAAGAAGCTCTGTGGGACCAGAAGGTAGGGGCTCGGTAGCAGACGTAGCGGGGGGATGGGTGTACTAACGAGACTGTGTCTGAAGGTTGAGGTCAACGGTATTGGGTTGGTCAGAGTTCATCATGAGGATCTGGTAATCAGAGGGACCAGATAGGGGAGGTTGAGTGGCCGCCTGACTTTCAGGGGGTTGGGCAGCCGCATATCCTTGCTGGGGGGAAAGGATTGGTAAACACAGTCGGTTGAGTAGGGGCAGCATTATGAGGAACCAAAGGGGAGGCTTGTTGTCCTTGGGATGCTTCTTGAGCTTCCCACATCTAACGCATCTGAGGTAAAAGGAGACAATCATGGGTATAGTGACCATAGACACCGCAAAAAGAACAAGGTTTATTTGTACGAATAGGCCTGTCCTTCTTGGGCTGAGTGCCTTGTTGCTAGGTTGCAATGTTAGATTTATTCACTTGGGAATTGTTTCCTTGATTACCTGGGCCAGATTGGTTTTGGTTTCCTTTCCTCTTCTTTTTGGAATTAGGAGGATTAGTCACACTTTTTTGTGCATACACCTACCCCTGGGGTGGGGTGGTTGCTGTTGTAGAGTTTGAGAAGGCAAGGGAGGCTGAGGTGCTAGTGCTGGAGGAGCTAGAGCACCGGGCTGCAGATATAGATAATAAGGAGATTTGGCAACATTGGGGTAAATAGGTTGGGAAAAAAAAGGAGGCATGTCGTATCCTGGATACATGCTGCCGGGAGGGGGAAAAGTGCTAGAGGATTTGGCCCCTCCCTAAGGGACACCATAACCCATGGGAGGATAAGTGTACAGATGTGAAAGGGATCTAACAATGTCTTCGGTAGCATGGGATGCCCCCAGTGTGTTGGCACCACCGGGTCTAGGGAGATCAGGTAAGACGGTATAAACATAACCAGATTGTGCATAGATTAGGTCATATTTCAACGCAATCTAGAGGGCAGCTTCCTCGATCTAAGGGAAGTGGGATGTGACATATTTTCCAATAGTAGGCAAAAGGGATCTGAGAAACTAGTCCATGTAGACATGGTCTTTGAAAACAAGGGCTTGACATAGGATCTTCCTTCTGCGCCATTCTTGAATATGGTCAGATAGGCAGGTAGCAGAAGTTTGATGGAAAGAGGTCAAGAGTTTGGTATCGATGTTATATCTAAGGGGAAGCTGGAAATAAGACATAAAATCCTTGCCAAGCATCACAAAATTAGTATGAGAGGAGGAGACCTGGTCGACATACCACTTGGAAGCTTCTCTAGTAAGCATACGCTGGAATAACCAGAGATGGATAGAGTCATCGATGATGGAGTTAGATGAACACCACATGTGTAAATAATGAACATGGTTGGTAGGATCCTCTCCAGCAATTCCTTCAAACTTGGGGATGTCTGAAGGGAACTTGGTTGGCATAGCAGGCCAACCAGGATCATGGTGTATGGGGTCATTAATCAACTAGCTAAAATCGGGAAGGCTTAGTATAAGGAAGCAACGGAGCAACCATAATAGTTCCTATTGTGGCACCACTAGTATCATTTCCATCATTAGGGTTGGGGTTGCCACCAGCGTTAGGTCTTGAACTAGAAATGATGAAGGTGAAAGGTGGAGGAGAGTCGTCAATAGAACCAAAAGGGGAACCCGATGAACCTGAAGCAGAGTCAGAATGGGGACTCAGTGGAGGACGAACACGAACCCTACTCGATGGGGTAAGTCTTCCTAACAGAAACTTAGGATGAAGGCCTTGGATTCTCCAGGATAAACGCCTTGGGGGCATAATGATGGAAAAGAGACACGGATCGCAATAAGGAAGAGAGGTAAACAAGGGGAGGGAGGTGCAATATCAATTGATTACAATGTTTAAGTCTTGGCCTGGCGGTGTAAACCAGGTGCTCTTTGCTTAGGTGGTGCATGTATGTGATAAGTGGGTTAAGTTTAATTAATCCTAGACATGTGTAGAGAAAAAAGAAAAAAAATGTTGTATAACTGTAAATAAAACTGAAAATGACAGTAAATAAAACTGAATGTGACAGTATAATAAACAGCTAAAGATGCATCAATTTACACCCAAGGAGGAGGACTTCCCAACAACTAGTCTATGGGTGGGCGAAATCTAGTCAAAACACACAAAATGGCCAATGGATCTAAGGTCAGGAGGGACAGGGATCTAAAGGTCAGATCTGTTGGAAAGAGGGGCAGAAAACAACAAAAAACTAGAGGGAAAAATGTTGCAAAAAATGTGGCGAAAGGCTACAACCTGAAGGGAAATGGAGGGGACCCTAAAGGAGGACCAAAAGAAACTGAAAAGAAGTGTTTTGGATGGATAAATAACCAATCTAAAATGGATCTAAAGGTACAGGTTCAGATTTGAAAAATGGTTGAAAAACACTGAAATCTCAGAGGCCCTGCTTCAACTAAACTCCTCCTAAAAAGGTGGAAGCGTATTGAAGCCCTAAGGAGCTTGGTTCCTACTTCGACGAGTAAAAATAATCAAGTATAGGTCCAAGATGGGTGAAGAGGGAGGTCAAAAAACCCTAAACAGTGGCCCAAACAAACCTAGAAAAATCATAGAAAAAAATCCTGCAGAAAGTACAGGTTGCAGTTTCTGACCTGTTTTCCACTCAGATCGCAATTTTGAGGTTGTTTTCTACTACCTGAGAGCTTGGGTCATAGTTTTTGGCCCAAAAAGTGATACCTAAACTTCCGGTTGTTTCAAGAGCAGATTTCATAAAAAAGTGTCATCTCTTCTGCAGCTGTTACTTGTCACCTGTGCAAAGGGCCCAGAAACACACGGAAGTTAGAATTTTTATTGTTTTAGGGTTTTAAAGGTTAAAAACAACATCAAGAAATGAAAAATAATAAGTTGAAGAAAATCCCTAGGGGTTGAAGCAGCTGGTCATGTAGGGATCTGAAAAACGACAGCAGTCGTAATTATAAACCCTTGTGGAGTCGCTAGTTGTTAGTGTGAATTCTAATCACAAGCGTACGAAAAAAGCTCACTTTACTTGTGCATAAAAAACAGCCCTAACATCAAATATGGCTATCAATTTCCTTAGATCTGTAGTTAGTGATCAGAATAAATGCTACAGAAATCCATATCTATGCAGTTAAGGAAATTGAACAGAAAATAATAAGCAAGAGTTGCGCCATGCATCCAATGAACAAGACAAGAATTTTTAAAGAATTTTTTGTATTATGACACCTAGGAAGGGAACATAGAAAGATGTTACCAGTCCCCCTCAATGGGATGGGTTCTTATATGTGCTCAGCACTTCAGATCTAAGATCCCTCTCTCTTGATGGTGCAGAAAACCCAGACAAAAATGGAACTCAAAGGAAGCTCACAAGAAAAAAGTAGAAAAATATGACAATGATGGAGGATCAAAGTCAGACCAAAAGTATAGATCAAGAGTGATCTCTAGGAAACAAAAGGTAGTGAATGAATGGAAAAACCCTTCTATTTACAACAAAATATTGAGTTAGTCTAGATATTGGTGCATAATTAAAATATTATTAACCAAATCTAGATCCAACTTTTAAGGAATATTTTATTATTTTTGTTAGAGGGAAAAATAATTTGAATTTGGTCAAATCCCTTTATTTAGAAATAATAATTAAATAAATTATTTATTTATTATTTTAAGAATGTGGTTGAGTAATAATTAAATAAATAGTGATTTATTCAATTATTTATAAATGATTTAGTCAAATTTAACAAGGAATATTATTTAAATAATGTTTTAAATAATTATTCCTAGAAATTAATAAGATAAATAATAATTTATCTAATTAATTTTCCTGTTTTGGGTTAAATATGACCAGGAAAATTAATTAAACAATGGTTTAATTAATTATCCCTTGAGGAAAATCAAACAAATAAGGACTTATTTAATTATTCCTCATGGGATTTCTTGTTTAGACCAGAAACAACTTAATAAATTATGAGTTATTAAGTTATTTTTCATAGTGAAAGTAATTTTACTATGGTAAAATTGGTCTTACGTGGTGTACTTTATTCCATCTAATAGTAACAGGTTAGATGACCAAAAATTGGTGTAACATTTTTCATCTTAAAAGACCTGCCAATACTGAACATTATCTAGAACAACAAAGTGATGTTTGACGTTTATCTCATACTTCTTATTGGGATACAATGGAATTTTAAACATGTTGGCTGAAGTGACAAGAGAATCAGCAATAACATTGTTGTCCCTTGAAATTAATGACAAAGTATACTCGGTGAAGGTCTTGAGGATATATAACACTGCATTTCAGTAAGCTCGCATCCTAGGATGCTTGGCCTGGTATACCCCTTTGACTTGTTTTATAACCAATTCAGAGTCGCCATACACAAAAATTTTCTTGGCACCTAACTCCTTGAGAATTTTCAAACCGACTATCAAAACCTCATACTCTACTTCATTGTTCGAATAGTCGAATGCTAACTTGGAGAGGACATTCGAACATTGGGAGGAATGTTAAGATATTGATTTATAAGGTTGTGAATCCATACTCCAATGCCAGCCCCTTCCTTACCCAAGGCTCAATCGAATTCCATGGTCCACAAACCACTTTCTTCATTGGGATGATGCAAATCAGATGACTAAACTCTACTTGTTACTTGAGAAAGGTTTTTTATACCAAAAATTTATATGTATTTCTTGATTTCATCTCTTTTTTGGGCTAATTCACTTGGTTCCAAACCACTTGGCATCTTTTCTCTATTTTCTGCATTTGCAATTTCTAAAACAGAATTTGAAAACTCTGAAATTTATGTCTTTTCTTCCATCAAAATTTCTGAAGATGCTGAAAATTGATCATTGAATAAGATAAAAGACTCTAAATCGGTGTGAACAGCATGTATGGGGCGATTATTAGGCTTTTCTCTGCTACTAATCATGTACTTCATTTTACTTTCCCGGTATAGTTTTCTGAGTTGACCAAAGACTGATATTGTAGCATATGAAAATTTGAGCTGCAAGGTACCTCTAAGTTTCGATCCTCATGACCGAGAGAAAAAAATTCCATATCTTGGAGGGATATCAACCACAACAACATCCATGAGGACATTCTTGCCTGGGATTTTCTCTAAAGACACCACTAGATTTTTAATGAGGCAAAGACATTTCATTATGCCTGAATCAAAAAAATAAAGGTCATGGTAGGGTCTTGTGATATCTAGGCATAATATTTCCATGATGGATTAGGGCATAAGGTTATGGGACGCTCTGGAATCAAGCATGGTGTTATGGAGGATAAAATCATGGATTTTGAGGCTAAGATAAAATGGAGGACCTCACTATCTTCTAAATGACCATCAACAGCAGGACCAAATAAAAGTTATGGGTGATCATCACTTACATTAACCATATCAAACATCTGATATACCCTAAGAAACTTGGCTACTTGAAACTTATATTGGTCATTCTTGACTATTTCAGTTAAAGGAATGGAGACTTTCAGTTTTGAGATTTCATTTTCAAGACTAAAAAGGGAATAATATTTTTCTACCTCTTTGGATGGTGCATATTTCTTCTCGGAGTGATATTTGTGTGGAATATCCCTCTTATGTCCTCCATCTTGGACTTCTTTATATTTTTTTTTATTTATGGTAGAAGCTTCATTACCTTTGCAAGACTAGGTACAATAGTTCCCTTGTCTTTGCTTTTATTTGAAGTAGTCATCTCTTTATGATGAGTATCGGTTTGATAATTTTGTTTTTTCTGATTGGAGGTTATAGGAACATTCCTATTCCTCAAACCATACTGCTGATGTACTTGAGCAAGAGAATTTTTACATCCTCTCTGGTAATCTTTTGTCCATGCTGATAGCATATCATCATTTGACAAGACATATTTTTGATCGTCCGGTGCATGAATTTCTACAAAAAACTGATCTTCTTTAGTGAGGAAAATAGGTTGTTGATTTTCCTTTAATAACTGATTCTCGCCTGAAATCTCTTCTTCATCTTCTTCATCAGGGCCTTCTATGTATTTTTTCTGAAATGGAGTTCGAATTTGTTGATGACTTTGTGGATCGATGGCTTTATTCTCATAAACCACTTGTCACTTGGTCAATTTTTACGAAGGAAGTGATAGGACATTATGAGGATACAAAGAGAAACACCTTCTTTAGCCAATTCATAATTCTCAAACAAAAGGGTTCAATGATTGAGCATTACAAAACTTGAATATAAGGGTAAAATATATTCCATAGGAACATAGGATTGATGTCTTCATAGGGAATTTAAAGGATAACATCCAACATGAGGTTCTCCTTTGGAAACTTGATACATTGGAGAAGGCATTCAGGTTGGAAAGAAAACTTGAAAGAAAAATTATGGCAATAAGGAATCCTACCACTCACAACTATAAAGATGGAAGTGTTGCTACTCCTAGCCATCCACAACTGACAAGGTTGACACCAAAAAAGTTGGAAGAAAAAAGAGCAAAAGGGCTTTGTTATAGTTGTGATAGCAAGTACACTAAAGATCATAAGTGTGCTGAGAAGAAATTATTTTACATGGATTGTGAAGAGGAGGAAGAAAAGGAACATGAAACTTCAAAAGAAGAGGATATACACCAGGAATCAGCCTTAAATAAATAAGATATCAATCTAACCATATCTTGTAATACACTGGCAGGAATTACCACTCCTCAAAATCTCAAGATAGAAGGACATATCAAGAATAAAAAAGTAATAATGTTGATTGATTCTGGTAGTACCCATAATTTTATTCATTGTAAGATAGCCAATGAATTGAATTTCTTCATATATCCAACGCCATAGTTTCAAGTGATCATTGCGAATGGAGGAACTATAAATTACTCTGGAAAGTGCCATAATATCAAGCTAACCATAGGGGAATATATATTGAATTTTTTAATTATTTCCATTCCAATGGGTGATGTTGATGTGCTACTAGGAGTTCAATGGTTACAATCTTTGGATTCGATAAATTTTAATTTTCAAGAAATTTTCTTGAAATTTCTTTGGGAATGAAAGGAAGTTGGGTATTACAGGGAAACCAAGAAATATAATCAGCTCTAATGGCATGAAAAAGCTTCTAAAGAAATAAAAATGAGGCTTAATTACACAATTATGCTCAATAGAGTTTCAAACATTGAAATCATCTATTTCTCCATATCTCCAAAAAGTCTTGGAAAATCATTCCAAGGTATTTGTGACTACCAAATCCCTCCCACCTTTTCATGATCATGATCATGATATTCATTTGATTCCTGGAAGTGTTCCTCCAAACATCAGGCCTTACAGATATCCCTATGCCCAAAAGAGAAAAATTGAACGTATGATTGCAAAAATTTTAGAGGTCGGTATAATTCAGCCTAGTCAAAGTTCTTTCTCTGCTCCAGTAGTTTTGGTGCACAAGAAGGATGGATCATGGCACATGTGTCCATATTATAGGGAGATCGAAAATCTCACTAGTAAAGATAAATTTCCCATTCCTGTGATTGATGAATTATTTGATGAAATATTACATGGAGCAATTTACTTCACTAAGTTGGATCTTCGTTCATGATATCATAAAATTAGAATGAATATTGAAGACATTCTGAAAAAAAAATTTAGAACTCATGAGGGTCATTATGAATTTTTTTTCATGCCTTTTTCCCTTACCAATGAACCTTCTACATTTCAAGGGTTGATGAAATCCATTTTCAAACCCTTCCTTAGAAAATTTGTGCAAGTATTTTTTGATGATATACTAATCTGTAGCAAGTCTTGGAACGATCATGTTCAACATGTTGACAGGGTGCTCAAATTATTGAAGGAGAAACAAGTATATGAAAAAGTCTCCAAATGTTTCTTTGGAGTACGGGAGGTGGAATATCTGGGTCATATTGTATCTCATGAGGGTTTTAAGATAGACCCTAACAAAATTAAATCCATTAAGGAATGGAAAATCCCCACAACCATAATCATCTTTGAGGATTTCTCAGGTTAACATGGTATTATCACAAGTTTGTTAAGAATTATGGGAGAATAGCAACTCCTCTAACCAAATTACTGAAGAAAGATGCATTTTCTTGGACTGCAGAAGCAACTAAGGCCTTTGAAAATATTAAAGAGACAATGTACAAAGTACTAGTCTTAGCTATGCCAAAATTCACAAAACCTTTATTGTGGAATGTTATGCCTCGGGAAATGGAATTGATGTTGTTTTAATGCAAGAAGGAAGCCCCATTGCTTTTTAAAGTTGCCCAATAAAAGGAAATTATTTATAGAAACTTGTGTATGAGAAGGAAATTTTGGCAATACGTCATGAACTAAAGAAATGACGACCTTACCTAATGGGAAGACACTTCAAGGTAAAAACATATCATGATAGTCTGAAATACCTTTTGGAACAAAGAATATCTTCAAAGGAGTAGAAAAAATGGGTCACAACGATGTTGGGTTATGACTTTGAAACCATCTACAAAAAAAGGGAATTTAAATGTGGTTGCAGATGCACTCTCAAGAAAGGATGAGGATGTGGAAGCATTGTTTTGTGCCATTTCTATTATCTAACTAGATTGGATAACCAAATCAAGGGAGGAATGGAAGAATGACGAAGAAGTGTAGACACTCATTAAAAAGTCACAGCAACATCCTAGTACATTTGATAAATTTAGCTGGAAAAATGATTCAATATGGTACAAATATTGCTTATATCTTTGTAAGAATTCCCAACTAAAACAAAATATTCTTTTGGAACTACACACCTCTCCCTTAGTAGGACACTCAAGATTTTTAAAAACTTACTAGAGGGTCAAGAAATAATTTTTTTTGGGATGGCCTTAAATTTGATATTCAAAAGTTTGTGGTAGAATGTTTGGTCTTCCAACAAAATAAAGTTGAGAAAAATAATACCTCGGGTCTGCTACAACCTTTATCCATTCCAAGTCAACATTGGGAAGAGATTTCAATGGATTTTATTGTAGTTTTACCCAAGTCTGAGGGAAAGAGTGTCATCATGGTGGTAGTTCATATAATTACCAAGTATGCACACTTTTGTTCATTATTTCATCCATTTCAAGACAATAAAGTTGCTATTTCATTTATGGAAGAAATTCAAAAGCTACATGGAAACCCAGAGATTATTGTAAGTGACAGAGATACCATTTTCACTGGAAATTCTTGGACGGAATTATTTTATTTTTTGGGTACTTAACTAGCTCATAGTTCATCTTATCATCCTCAATCTGTTGGGAAAACTAAGATAGTGAAGAAAATGTTTGGAAGGATATATTCATTGCTTTGTATATGATAAACAAACACAATGGGTCAAGAGGTTACCTCTGGCTTAATGGTGTTATAACACTTCCTTCCATACTGCAACAAAAACGAACCCATTTATGGAACTTTATGGATATCATCCACCATCCATCACATCATCTTTAAGAGAAAATTCTAAGGTTCAAGAAGTGGAAGATTACATCGAGCATCAACAACAAGGTCTCCAACTCTTAAAGGATAACCTCAATTTGGCACAAAATCGAATGAAACAACAAGTAGATCAACATCGTAGTGAAAGAAGTTTTGATGTAGGTGAATGGGTATTTTTATGACTACAACCATACAAACAAATGTCCCTAAAGTAAGCTAAGAAGGATAATAAATTATCACCAAAGTACTATGGTCTTACAAGGTGGTGCAAAATATTAGTAGTATAGCATACAAATTGGAGCTTCCTACATCTTCCCGAGTGCACCCAGTTTTTCATGTTTCATGCTTAAATGAGTATAGGTGACAAGCTCCCAGTTCAAACAATATTGCGAGAACTTGGTGAGGAAGAAAAAATCATATTGGAACCTGAAACAGTCATAGAAACAATACCTCGACAGCTACGAAATCGATCAATTTCTGAGTATCTCATCAAGTGGAAGAACTTACCTATTAGAGATTCGACATGGGAGGATGATAATTTTATACAAAGGCATCCAAAACAACTCAAATATTGACGACATCACCTTTTTTTAAAGGAGAGGGGGCATGCTAGGTCCCTATAATACTAGTGTATCCCCTTATTTTTATTGTTAGTGTAGCCCCCTTATTGTTATTGTTGTGCCCTTACATTGTTATTGTTATGTCGGCTAGGATTATATTGTGACCCTTTGGACTCCTATGTATAGAAAGGATTTTTTTTCATTTGTATCATCCAAGAATTGTTCATTTATGTAATGGAAAGGAGGTTTCCCCCTCGAAGTGGATAATTTTTAAGTCGTGGATAATTTTTAAGTCGAAAAATGTGCCCTGAGGGTTCATCCTCTTTCAAAGGTATAGTATTGAAGGTATAGTATCTCAGGTTTTCTTCTCCTCCTATAAATTTTTAGGATTCAGTTACTTGTAATAATTTTCCTTATTAATAAATTTTATTTTTAATAATAAGAATTAATTAATTGAGAATTTTTATTAGTACCTATAGTTTTTAATAATTAGGGTTTGACTAGTGCTTAATAGCTAATCCTATTAGTTACTTTTAAAAATTATCATTATTAATTGATTTTTATTTTTATTAATAAAAATTAATTAATTAAGATTTATTATTAGTATCTATAGGTTTTTAAAAAATAATTATTGTTATAATTATAAATAACTATTATTAAAAATAATTAAATATGTGAGACTAAGATTAAAATTTAATTATAAAATTAATAATAATTAAAAATAATTTAACTTATTTTATTAACATTTATTTACTCTTGGAATAAATATTTGTTAATACTAATTTTACTATTATTATTAAAATTTTAAAAATAAGAATAAATTATATTATTAGATAAATTAAAATAATTATTCAAACACTTTAGGTTTTATAATTTTTGTAACATTTATTAAATCTCCTTAATTCACTATAATAACATTTTATATTTATTAAAATTAATTAAAATTTTATAATAACTATTTAAAATTAAAAATATTAGAATTAAAATTAAATTTATAAAAATAAAAATATTAGAATTAAAATTAAATTTATAAAAATAAGATAGATTAGTTATACTTTAATAGAATATATTAGTTATGTTTTAGAATAGAATTATAAAAAATAAAATACTATTAAATTAATTAAATTTACAAAGAAATTATTAATTAAAAAATAAATAAATTATTAATTAATTAGTTGGTCTTGTTGGTTGTTTTTCTCCCTTTATCTATATATTAACCCTGATCTTCTGCTCTTCTTTCATTCTTCATTCGAAATCATGTCCTGAAGATGGATCCCTATTGGGATTCGAAACGTTGACCATTATTTCGTAACACTGTGGATAATACGGAAATTTCTGCAATAAATGATAACCACAGAAGCTTAAAAACCATAAATAATTAACTATTTTGAAGGAGAGATTAATAAAACTCTAGCAGAATAACCATCCTTTGAATAAGTTACATCAAAATACATTTCCCATACATTATTTCCTAATATATTTGAATACTAATAATGGACATGTTTTGATCAATTATATATGTTTTTGAATCAGTATTTAAAGATAAACTACATCATCCCAAATATTGATCTATATTATATAGAAAAAAATTTCCTCTCTATATAATCTATTGGCTTCACCTCCAATAAATGAAATAGTTGCATATGTCATATCCATTTCCAAGCTTAACACCCTGGAATCTTGACAACAACATGCAATATTTTGCAATAATATTAACAATTGCAATATCGATGACTATGTTTTTCACAAGAAGTTATGCTAAAGTCACAACTAAATACTCTATCATGTCAACACATTTCACTTTTCTAGAATCAAAAGAATATAAATCACGATAATGTTTAGTTCTGAAGCCATAACTTCTCCATAATAACTTGAGGCATTAAATTGTGAGAAGCTCTTGAATTAAGCATAAAATTGTGTAACATATACTCATAAAAATTGAGAGTTATATAAAAAGGTGAAATTACATCTCCTCAATATTCAACATGTGTTTCAAACATAATTGGTGGGTGTTCATCCTATAAATTGAGTGTCTTTATAAGCTACTATATTTGGTTATTAAATCACTTTTGATATCTATTGTGGTTGGTAAACTATATTTTTTTCTAATTCAACGAAAGGAATTATAACTTTAATTTTCTCTAGTTCTCTTTCCAAATTAAAAGAAGTTTATATTTTATCAATTTTTACCTACACTTCAATAGGAAATTTCTTGAGCTAGTTTTTTGGCTTCATTAAATTAGTTCGAGGTCTTAAAGTATATTTCTTACGGAATTATTCTTGAAGTAAATTTGAAAGAAAATTATGTTGGGAGGATAATTTAATATTATTACCATCAATATTTTGTTTTGAAAATTTCTGTGATCATAATGTGCCTAAGTTAAAGGAATTGATGTAAGATGGTATTCAATCCAATTTATTTCCCCCTCTTGAGGTATAAAGTCTTCATAAACAAGATCATCAATTATTAGTGGAAGCTCAATTGGTTGATTGATATTCTTTCTTTCTCTTTGTCAAATATGTGTGTTGAAATTCCTTCTAAATTAATTAGGATTTATATTTTATGGCTCTTTATTTGCTTTTGGTGGATTTATTCCTTCAATTTCCATTTGTGCTCATTTATTTGATAAATTCCTAATCATTCCTAACATTTCATCAATATTTTGTTTTTTACATCCTTGTATCAACCCAAAGGACATGATTATTTGATTATTTTTCTCACTGGAATTTGACCTAACACGATTTTCCCTGAGGTAGCCACATTTGATCCATTTCTAAGGAATCATCCTCCACAACTACCAAATTTTCAAACCTTATTTCTCTTAACATCGAAGCAAAGGAAAAATTGAATGCAACAACATAAGTTACTTTAGAAGTTGGCCAAGAGGTATTAATATATGTTGGGATTTTTTTATATCTTTTATAAAATGGCTCTCCATTTTTTTTCTTCAAGGATACAAATTCAGATAGATAGTACAAATGATCTCATTTTTCACCCCATTGTCTCATAAATATAGTTTCAAGAGCTTACCAAGTGGTAATTGAATTAGCAATTAATTGTCTAAACCATTTTCTTACATCTCCTTCCAAGGATTGAATAAAAATTATCATATAAACAATTTTTTCTTCTATGTTCATATTATCAGTAAAATTATGGAAAGCAAATGTATGCTTTTCAATAGTGAATTTTGATTCTCCATTAAACATGGGTAAATACTTTAAATAATCTTCAGGAAAATCATGCAAACTAGAAAAAACTAAAGAGGTCCATATCAAGCAACTACTAAGGCATTTACATTTGGAGGATTTACTACACTAGGAATTAAATAGTTGATAATAGCTTGCTAAGTGTCAAGAGAAAAATAATTCGAATAAGCTTTTAAATATACTTGTTTTGGGTAAAATAAAATAGGAGAAGATGGAGAAATAAGATAAATGGAATTCTTAATATTAGGTAATAACTGGCTTAGCTACAATAGAATAGATTGGTAACTTTTCTTCAACTTTAATATATTTAAGGGAAATAGAAGCTTGAGGAGGAATACCAGAGGAAGTAGCAATTTTATTTTCTCTTAAATTTCTTTCGAGACATGAAATTTTATAGATATGATAACATTGGAACTTATTCAATATTTGTATTATTTCATGTATGCTTCTTTCGAGATGTGATGATGAGTAATGTGGATTTCACTAGGTGACTTATTTTAGTCAACCTTTTTCTTGTTCATTAGCAAGAAGAGGTATATGTCATTATAACTAAGGAAATGAAATTTGTATCTTTGTTCCCTAGCAACAACGAAAATTTGATGTAGTTCCTTCAAATTATTGGTTTGACCTCGATTTGTATCTCCCTCTCAATAATTTTAGGACAAATCCCAAATTATCAATTTTTAGAAAATCATCCAATTAGAAAAGACAAAAATATTATAAGATAATGAATAGAAAAGTGAAAAATAAAAAATACACAAGATAAATAATATTAAACTAACATTCAAAACTTTTTTATATTTGAATTTTTTCCAAACATAAGAATTTATCAATCACATAACATACTAATATTCACTATATGAATTTTTCTCTAGAAACTCAATTATAAAACATGTTGAAAACAAATTGAATCCTTTCTAAAATCACTTTCAACAATGTTAATGTCGACACATATGAATGGAGAAATAGTAATCATAATCCCACACCAAATATATTCATAAATGAATTAAGAAATAAAAATAAAGAGATGTTCGTTACCAATGGAAAACTTTTACAAATCTTTATACAAACTATTACTACAAAAGATATCGAATCTAACCAATTGATAAGACACTTATTTTCCAATATTACAAGTATTTAGTAGATACAAAATCCCTTGGTATCAATGTTTCAATTGTTTTTTATACAAAATAAACTCTAACAACTATAGTTACATTGAGTAGCTTTGTAGGACCATACTTACAAAGAAAATTTTCGTTTGAGAAATAACATATGATTTCCAAGTGTCAAGATTTTTTTTTTTTCTAAATTAGTTTAAATCTATTATAGAGGAAGAGTAATATACATCGTGGCCGAAGCCTTAACTTTGCCCAAAAAATGTGGCATGTTCAGCAAAGAAACTGAAAATTGACTGCCCACTAGGGGAAACCAGTCCAGACATTGTGCTCATGTGCTGCCCACACAGGGGTAACAGCCTTGGATTCCACTGATATGTGCATAGATTATAGATTGTCTAAAAAAAACTACTTGATAACATTTCTAAAAATTCAAGATCTATCCCATAGAATTGGGCCTCGAAAACAAAAACCAAACATATTTTGAATGATTAACTATCATGATGAGGAGGTGGTTCTTCAATAATGAGGCACCTGTAGGCCTCCATGTCATCATCCTCCTTAGGTTTGTCCGCACTAGAGGCTGCGCTTTTCTTGGAGCGTCCAAACCCATGAAGATCCTTATCCTCACCACTAGAAGCTTTCTCTTTGTGCATATCCTCCTGTCGCTTCTTCTTGTCCATGTCCCAAGCCTTCGCAACAGTCTTCCCTCCCAAATGCGCGCTGGTGTCTGCCACTTGTGGTTCCTCCTTGAACACAATCGAGATGGAAGCAATGATGCGGGGGTGATTCAGGGAGTAGTTGAAGTAGAATTGAGCTGTTTGGGGCATATTTGATGCGAGGGTAGCTGGAGTGGCAGGGGAGGGAGAATCCATTCTAAAACTGGCCGAGTGGGATCTTCCCCTTCCACTTCTCGTGTTCGGGCACCTGCCCACATAATATTCAAAGGAGGGAGAAGAGGAATTAGAGGTGGAAGAGGAGGGGGCGCACTGAAGATGGCTTCTGGTGCTTCCCCTTCTGCACCTCATGCGGTGGTGTAGTCTCGGCATGGTGGCTTACTCAGAGTTTGGAAAATGAGGATGCGAGGAAGCAGAGCGAGGAGTGAACGGAGTGAATAGGAGGTCCAAGGTGGTAGAATTCAGATTGCAAAGGCTATTTTGAGATAGGTGAAGCCCATTTCCCAGCTCAATGCAGCAATATATAAGACATCGTCGTCCTGTTACAGTGCGAGAGAAAGGTATCACACCGGTAGGGGAGAAGAAGCTCTGCAGTAGAGGAGGAGCAACTGAATTTCCTCTGCCTTCATCCATCTTAAAAACCAGAGCAAAATTGCCTCGATGCACACCTGGCTTAAGTATCCCATTAATGTGATCAGAGTGCTGATGCAGAGCAAACCTTACGGGGGCGCAGGTAAGAATGATGGTCGGTTCTCAACCTTCGTTCAACTTAAATGCTGTCTGGATGACAACAACGCGTTGGAGAATTTCGTGCATGGAAATGGCGTGGGTGGCCAAGTGTCCCAGCCACTTGCCAACCCAAATTCCCATCAACTTAATCCGCCAGCTAAACACCCACATCCAGGAAAGTGTCAAGAATCTTATGCTTTCATCTTCCAACTATTTTGATGAACCTACGTAAAGAAAATCAAGCAAGGAAATCCCAATCTACACCTATAGGATAGTTGAAGGTAGATATATTCATTTATGTAATACCAAATTATGTATGTTTTTCATATGTAGGAGGT
The DNA here is from genome assembly GCA_034641835.2 of Pinus albicaulis. NCBI lineage: Eukaryota > Viridiplantae > Streptophyta > Pinopsida > Pinales > Pinaceae > Pinus > Pinus albicaulis. The sequence continues at coordinate 862,910,929 of CM076584.1, read as the reverse complement.
GTAGAAAGTAAATTATTGATATTTTATAAGATATAGAAATCACCAATTAATTTATCCACTATTGTTTTCTTTTAATGTGCTTTTACATATCTTCAAACTTAGTAACTTCATTTCTTTCTCTTAGTACCATCTCCTTGTATGCTTCTTATGGAATTAGATTTCAATTTTAACACTTGTAGGTGGGTAAACCCATTTCCAACAAATTATTGAACTTGTTCGTAAATTATTTCACACCTTTTTCTAGTACATTGCACTTGTTTTGATCTTGTTGAGTAATTTTTTTCTTTGTAATTTTCTTGATTATTAAATATTTCATATCTATAACCCCAAGTGCATTTAATTCTTGCCAAATTTTAGAATTGGGAAATTTTATAATCTTATTGAGCATATGATGTTTGCTCCCCAATTCCTCCCATGTTTGTAAAATACCTTGTTATGTTTGATTTTATAATGTAGACTCATCTCCAATGAATATAAATAAATTCTTTTTTTTTTTTTATCTCAGAGATAATTTGATCTTAAATATATGTCTCGCTCCATTCAAATAATTTTTCCCTACAAACTTATTTTTCATTTGATTTATATCCTGTTGTAATTTTTCTTTAAGATCCTAACAGGTTGTAATGGCCCCATATTTCTTGAAAATGTGGATTTTATCATCTTTAACAATAATCATTCTCTTTAAACTCTTCACTTATATTTATTTTAAACTCAAATTTGAAATATTTTTAGCTAACTATTTAGATGGGTTTGTTGGCATTCCTAGTATTATTGGAGCTTTTGGAGCTAATGGTATTGCTGGTGAAATTATATTATAGACATGCTCTATCCTTTCCTTAGTCAACACTTAAATGTGTTTCTCATAATTCTCAAATCTTTTGTTTAAATTGCTCATTTGAATTAAAAGCTTCTCTTTCCTTTTCTAAATATATAATAGCCCTGGATTTTGTACATTTCCAAGTTACAAACCTTGATATTCTTTTTCAGGGAAACGATATCAATATCCTTCAATTTTACCAAATTTTCAATGGACTTTACATCATTAGGATTAGCCCCCAATGTCATTATACATTGCTTCAATTCTTCAATTTTAATTTATTTAATTATGCTAAGCATATTTTTCTATATTACTTGAGTATCATTTATGTGAGCATGGTTTTCACTTTGGATGTACTCGATGATGTTTTAATAAGGTCTCTAAAGACCATGAATTATGCCTGCTTTTGCAAGTCCATTTTATGTATTAGATTTCTTCTTTCTAAATCCATAGACAATTTGAGTAGTCATTGATTGTTTTAAATTTTTTATTTTTAGGCTTCAAGATATCCATATTGAATTATCCTTTTTAAAAATTAAGATCTGATAATAATCTTTTCTAGGAAGATCTTGGTTTCCACAATCGAGAATAAAAACCATGCTTAATTTTTACATTATTCTTATTTATGTCAAAATAATGTGAAAAAATTTTGTATTACTTAACTAGATCATATGATGATGATGTAGAAGGTCGACTCTCTTGTTATTTTGAACTCACAATAGGTGAAAATGGCACATATTCAAGGGAAAAATAGGCTCACTTGATGCATCCTCCTCAGTAATTTGAACTAATATTTATTTATCTCCATCTAATCATTAGGGGAATTTTGAGGTCTAAAATGGGCCTCCTAAGAAAAATGTACAACAAAAATAAACTTTATAACAACCAATAGGATTCAAGATGATGATGTCAACCATGGGGGATGATTTACCATTTTTTAAATAACAGGGTAAAAATATTAAAAAATAATAAAATAATAAAACTACATTTTCAACTTGTATTTTCAACTTATCTCCCACAATTTTTACTCAAATTTCAAGTGGGATTACTCGTTGGATGCAAAATTTAATTCCTCATCCAAGGAGTACCCATGTTGCATACTTTCAATGAACCCTGCTACATGAAAAATGAGAAATACATAAAAAAAAACGTGATTACAATCATGTTTTTTATGTATTTCTCTTTTTTCGTGTAGTGGGACCCATTGAAAGTATGCAACATGGGTACTCCTTGGATGAGGAATTAAATTTCGCATCCAACGAGTACTCCCGCTCGAAATTTGAGTAAAAACTTTGGGAGATAAGTTGAAAATATGAGTTGAAAAAGTAGTTTTTTCATTTTTCCCTCTAAAATTTGATGATGTCATCAAATCTTATTTGATTTTTTCCAATATTATTTTATAATTTCCTTATGAGGCCCATTTTAGACCTCAAAATTCCCCTAATGACCTCTATTCCTTATATTTGTGATGATTTTTAATGTTCCTCCTCCATTTCCAATATTGATTGAGAAGTCTCTAAATTACTCCTATTTAGGGTATTTTCTGGCTATTGAGGAGTATCTAAAACAGGGGATTGTGAAAACTGCATTATTCCTGGCAGTTGATGTTAAGAGACCTACTACTATGGTTCCCAAGCATCCTTATTAGTAGTTTTTTGTAATTATGGTTTTTTTAAGTGTACATAAGGATATAATCCTTGATTTATTCTTTTAATAAAAAATTATTTGGATGGGTCATAAAAAAAAGATTCTCCTTGTGATATATTTGTGTTCTTCATTATTTTATCCACTTCTTATAGAGTTTCTCTTACATTGACAATGAAAGGCCCAACTTTCTTTTTCAATTTGGAAGTCCCCTGCAACTTATTTGAAACAAAATAAACTTGATTAGACTCCAATCCTTGCCTAATATACTCTAAGGAAAATATTAGAAAAACGAGAAAAACAGGCAAATACTAAGGAGGAGTCTCTCATCCATATATTTTGATTTCAATATAGTTTTGAAACAAGTACCAGTCACCAACCCTAGTGTCCCAACTCAAGTGAAGAAGATTTCACATCTCTGGGAACGTCTCGAGGGAAGAATATTCATAAATTATATAATTAAAAATTGACATTAATCTATTCACAAACTCAGAAAACCTATATTTTGGGTTTTTTTCCTAAGAAGATAAGTTAAATGGATAACAATAGAAGAATTTTCAACCTCATATTGCAGACTTAAGTGAAGCTCGCAAATTTATCAACGTGAAAATATAAAAACATGTGTTGCAAACAATGTTGTCACTGATGTGAAATGAGATTGTTATGTAGGTAAATCCCCTCTGCAGACAGATATGATCCCTCTAGCCCTAAAGTGGGTCTAGTAACAAAGAATCATGCTAGAGTGTAGGTTCATAGATATTTGAATGAAAAAGGACGCGATAAGATGGCCTACCTGTGGTCCAATGCTGTTGTTGACAATTGTAGTGGTGATGAGAACCTCTCGCTTCTGATTTGGCAAGTCACAACCCCTTTGCTTATCGTGCTTGGACACCTGCACAGAGATTAAAAAATGATAAACACATACCACATACTAATTCGATCCAAAAACTACTAGTCAGTCAGAGAAGACTAAGCATATTGCATTCGATAAAGACAAAATACAAGATGGGAACCAGAAAATAGTCACTTATATTATTAGGTAGAAAGAAGAGATACAACCATGCTTTGACGTTGCATTCTCCTCCATCAGGGTTTGGTTGAAGGAGTTCCTTCTTGATCTACCTTCATAATAACTCAGTTTTTCATCTATAGTTCAATTCTCCAAGTTCAGCACTTCAGCTGTATAATTCTCTTTGTTCAGCTAGATTTCATAAAGGGAGAAGGATTTTTTATATAGAGGAAAAGGAGGAGGTTGGGATCCCTACAAAGGTGGAAGTGAGGCCTATCCTTTAGGGGTGTTCCAAGGGAGGTGGAAACTACTAACTAAAGGAGGAAGCTCGTGGTTGTTTTAGTTCAACCACTCCTAATGACTCATCCCCAAGGTGGTTGGAATGGAACCTCTACCTCTATTTTTAAAAAACGTTCCATAAACAGCTTGGCGTGGATTTCTAACTGGCATAGAGCGCCAAGTGGTGCGGGCTCAATGTTAAACTTCCAAGTTGGCGCGAGGATGTAACGGGCTACTCGCACCAAGGCAAAAATAGGGATTTTCACAGCTCTGCTTAGGGAAATGTCAACAAGAAGAATGTTACTTACATCAAAAGGGATGCAAGGATGGTATTTGCAAAGCATGACATTGCATATTGGTCACAAAAGCGACCCTCCAATGTGCGAGTTGGGGATTGTAGGGATAGTGACAAAATGATGTCTAACAGATGCCCCCTAAAGCATGAGGTCTGAGGGAGAGAGAGGGGCAAAATTCTTTATGAGAACACATTTGAACCAAACACCGTTGTCAGAAAACCTGCAATTAAAAATACAACTGATATCTCTGATACATGAACATGTGGCATGGGAACATCCATCCATAATAGAGTATATAAAAACTGAGATCTAGGTATGGACACAGCCATCCAGCAATAAAGATCACTAAATAAACTCTGGTATGGTCACAGCCATCCAGCAATAAAGATCACTAAATAGACTCTGGTATGGTCACAGCCATCCAATCAACAGAGTCATGCAATAAGTCATAATAATCCACAAAAAACCCATAGCCTGGATTTTATCAGACAAAATATAGGGTTTTGCTCTCCATCTCGACCCGAATAAGTACAATTTCTAGCATGCGAATGTATGAGCTGAAGTCGAACATGCAAGAAAATTGTCTAATTACCAGCCAATAATGAAAGTTGTTAACAGACGCGAGAGGAACCACCAATAATGATAATGGCTCTCAAGGTATGAAAGGTACAGTCCACGGAATGTGAACAGTGATCTAGCATCGAACACCCACAGAGTCAGTTGATCGAAGGCCAATGATGTGGACCTTGTGTCGTGTTAGGTCTCTGTAATTTTAGCAGATTGGCAAGACTAAAGTTGCAGAGACAACATTTGAACCACTTTGGGATTCTATGATCTAGCCCTACTGAATCCAGAGAGGGATCTCTCTATAAGTGCAAATATTGATTTATCTTTAAGGCTTAAAATATGATATTAGGCTAGTTATGAAGAACAAGGTTTTTGTTTGTTTTGGTTGGCCAAAGATATATGAAGGTGAAGGAAGTATAAATGAAGGGTGAAGGTTGTATGAAAGTGAAGGAATGATTCAACTAACAATATAGGCAAGAAGTAGCTTCAATCCATTGGGCTATGGGGTCATAATAGGATTTAATTGAAACAGCAAGGTTCAAGAGTAGTCCATGGGGCAAGTCATCTATGTCAAAGGATCTCTTTAAGTTGATTTTATGGAATGGAAACAATAAGAGAGGGAAATCAAATAGATGAAGGAACAAAGAGGAGCCTAAGATCAAGTAAGTACTTTAAAACTATCCTGCTTTTGGCATACACTTAAGAAAGACATAAAAGTTATCTAAGATCAGGTAAGTACTTTGAAACTAGCCTGCTTTTGATGCACTTTCAATAGAAAACATTTAAAAACACAAAGAATAGCTTAAGATCAAGTAAGGACTTTGAACCTATCCTACTTTTAGCATATTCAAAAGGAAAACATTCAAGATAAACAGAAAAAGTAGTCTAAGATCAGGTAAGGACTTTGAACCTATCTTGCTTTCAACATACTCTTAAGGGAAACCTTCAAACAACCTTTGGAGAAATAACTAGAAGACAGGGAAAACCATAGACTTTCCTAGTCCAACTCTACTTAGCATGTAATGAAAATATCATTCAAGAACAATGTTTAAATTTCAGACAGTAAGACGTGGGAACACCAACATTCCTTAACTACTTGGACTATATTAAATCATTCCTAAATACACAATTGGAATAAAACATAAAGATAAAGCTTATCAGTGACAGTAGGGTACTTGTAACAATAAATCCTAGCTCTATATTTGTTGTTCTTTATCAGAGAAGGTGGTAATAATGGAAACAAAAAGAAAATAAAAATTTACAATAAGAAACACATCACCGTTGACATAGACCAGGATCCCATAAATCAGCTTGAATTTGATGTTAAAACCAGTTACAATCATCAAGTACAGTGGTTCTCTACAGCTTCAAACTTCTCATCTCAACTTAGGTGTCTTCAATTACAAACAGTGCTTATAGCAGCTTCAGAAAACTATTTACAGGAAACAGATATGCAGTGACCAACCTTTTACAATGTGCTCCTCAATTAGATTTTATAAGAAAATGAGGAGGTGGAAGAGTTTCTAGGGTTCAAGTATCATTAATTCCATAATCAATGCAATTCCTAGCCTTAAAAACCATGCAAGACATAAGGCAGGAATGTATTCTACCTATAACTCTGCTTCATAACTCTATTTCTGCTTTTTAAGGCTTAATGGATGAGAAGATTGACTTCAGGGTTGTTTTTTATCTTTAAAATAACTATGCTGACAATTAGTAATAAGTTCCTTTTATTTGTATTAACTGTTTAGTTTTATTTAGGCAAATATCTTTTGTTCTGGAAATAACTATGCCTTATTTAATTTCTGTGAGGCTGTAGGTGGCATTTGGTAGCTGGAGAGGATTCAATTAGCCTCTGATGTGGCAGTGGAGGCTTTTCGGACTAATAGATTTCTTTGTTTTTACCTAAAACACCCTTAATCTCCTTTTGATCTGTGTTTTAGTCCTAATTAGGCTTAATTTTTGTCTTCAAGTCTTCATACTGTCTTTATCTCGGGATTAGGCCTTTAATTTGCTGAGTTTGTGCCTTAATCCCTTTAAATTCTGCATAAAAACCTTTAATCTTCTGATACTCTTTGATCTCTTGTCTTCAATGCTGATTTTCTTCAATAAATGGACTCTGACTATGTTTTTGCAGTTTTGCAGGTGCGCGGAAGGTTCCATGAGTTACCTATGCTCATGAGGCATGGGTAAAGTTGAGATTTGAACCCTGTAGATTCATTTTCTTCATTGATAGTGGCCTGGGGGATCGTCATCCCCGACTTTCATTTCATTTAAAAAATTGTGGAAAAGATTTAAAACCTGCAAAAAATGAACAAAATTAAGAAAATATGGTGAAAATAGGTCAGAGGTTGTTTTGGAGGTGAAATTTAATCATCGCTTTCGAATGAAATCAACCAACGGCCAAGATCGCTTTCTGGGGTCAATTTGGGGGCGGTTGGGTAAATGGATGGAAGATTAAGTCCGGACCATTGATTTAGATTGATCAATGGCTGAGATTGATCTGTAAAAAATTTGGGAACAAAGGGGAAGGGCGATGATTTGGTGGGGAAAATCAATCAGAACCATCGATCTTTATAAATGAATGATCAAGATCCTGTAATGGAATGCTCGGGATTTCAGACGGTGGGGAAATGCAATGGGGGGAAGATTTAATCAAGACCGTCAATCTATGGAGATCGACAGTGGGAAACAGTCAATGAGATGGCCAAGAGAATAAACGAAGGGGAAAAGACTTGGGTCTTTAATTAAATTTGGGTCGTCAGATTAAAAGAACGAACGGTGGAGATTTAAATGAGAAAATGTAATGCAATGGGAAAATGTGGTTTTTAGCTGAAAAACTGCTAGTTTTGCATAGCTCCGAAGTGGTTTCGAAAACATGCCAAAAAAACGCGATATGTTTCGATGCCCGACACGTGTCCTCAAAAAACCACTTTTTTCACGTAATTTTTCAGTGTTAAACCCCGGATGCAGAAAAACCGCGAAACTGACTATGAGTCGTCAGATGAGGGACATCAGATCCAACAGTGTGGATCGCACGCGATGGAGGGAAAGATGCATGGGCAGAAAGGTAGGTGGGGTCAAATGGTGGTTTAGATCCTGACCGTTGGATCTTGGGAATGGACAGTCGAGATCTATTAATGGGGAGAAATGAAAAGGTCGAAGTGTGAAGAGCAGAAGCAATGTGGACCGTCTGATCTAAAAATATCAACATCGGAGATTAAATCGGAGGTCGTAATGGTGGAGGCTTATGTGATATAAGAGCAGGATGTGATGCAATGCTAGCCATTAGATCTGACGGAATGGAGGGTCAGGATTAAATCGCATTGGAGAATAGAAAAGAGGCAAAAGCGTCGGGGCTTTTGTATTTGCGATATGCGATTAAGTGTTGGTCGTTGGATCGGTTTGAGAGATCAACTGTCAGGATTAAATCGTAGAAGACATCAGTGGAAGGCAGAGGGGGGAGCTTGATTGAATCTCAACCGTTGGTTCTTGTGGATTCGACGGCTGAGATTAAATTGGAAGGATCTGCATCGGAGGAAGAAAAGGAAAGGATAAGAAAAGAGTCCCGATGCGATGTTACGCTGACTGTCGGATTAGAAGGATGATCGACGGCTGATATTGAATCGGAGGGATCGCATCGAAATTTTGAAAAAAATGGAAAAGGGAATGACTCATGTGGATTTTTCGATGCGATGAGCCGATGGCCGTTGATCTGCATAGATTAATGGCCCAAATTTGTTTCAAAACATATCGTCAATTTTTATAAAAAACAAAGGAAAAATAAGGTTCAGGAAAGGTTTTTTTAGTGTTTTTAGCGCCCGATTGCGGGGCTGTGGTTTTGTGAATGTTAGCCACCTATAAATTATGTTATATCAATTAGTGGCTAAATGATTTTGGATAGCCTTCAAGAAACAATTTCCTTACTAAAATTTTTGGTGCTTAAAGTCTTTTTGATAATATCCTATCCTTTGGATAATCGTCACTGCTTTTCCCCTTTTCAACTTAGAGATTCTGTTGTCATTCCATGAAGAAAAACTATTGCAAGCACCTTTTTCCTTTTCCCCCTTCTTCCAAAACTGACCTCATTTTACCCCTCCATTTCCCATGAAAATCCCTCATTTTCATGTTTTCTCCCCTTTTCCCTTCATCAAAACCCCTTTGATAAGGTCTAAGACCCCTTCTTAGCCTTATCGAAACCCACCAACTCCTTTGAAAATCATTGAAGAATGCCTAAAATCACATTTTCATATTATGGACTTAAGCCCCCTTGGACTAAGTCATTAACCCTCCCCTCCATATGCCCTAGTGCTGGAACCGAGCGCCAGCCTTCCAAGCGCTTATCGCGTTGCCCAATTGGGATTAGCCCCTCCTTTTTAACCCCCGGTCATATATTTCTCCATGCGCCCAAAGGCCCCGCAATCGGGCGCCAAGCCATTTTGAATATTAATTATGCCCACCCAAAGTTTAAACCTTTGGTTATATATTAAATATGTCGGCTTTTTTTATATTATAATTTTTCGCCGGTCAAAAGTTCAAGGCGATCTCCACCGTTGATCTGATCAACAGATCGACGGTGTGAAATCTCCTGCCCCAGTGGTCCCCGCCATCCACTCACTGCTACAAAATTGCGCGGTATCCATCGCACCACTTTTAAGAGTGGGGCGGTATTTTTTATTTGGCAGCGATTCCATACACCGCTTGACGCGTGGCCTGGGCACTATTCATAAAACCGTCGTCCATCGCGTGTTAAAGATCGGACGTGGACCCGACACGATATTAACGTCCAAGATCTGAGGCCGCTCATCAGACGGTGATCGCTCACCGAAGGAGCCCGACGGTTAAGCGGGATACCCATAATTCATCGCCCTGATTCCTCTGCTTTGACTTTTCGCCTCTGCTCTCAACCGTCAATCTCTGCACCATCGACAGCTCCGATTCAAATTCCTTTTCCGCCTTCCCTTTGATTTCCTCTAATCGATCTCGACCGTTGGATGATGCCATCAAACGGCCACGCTCCCTCCACATGCCTTCTGAAGCAGTTAGTCCATGCATGCAGGATTTCATAATACTTATTCGTATTTTGCAGGGTTAAATGGTTTTTTCGCCATTTCTGAAGAAATTTCAGAGGCAGAGGGTGACGATCCTCCTGCCTCTAATCCATCAAAAAGAATCATTTGCGAGTTTCGAATTCATGTTTCATTGATGATTCATGAGGCATTGATGCCATATCACCCCTACGCAGCCCTGTATACCAGAAAAAACACAGTAAATCGGGCATAGTCAGAGAGTATCAGTGCCAAAGAAAAAATATATCAAGACAGAAAATTGAGGATAGATCTATGGGGATTACGGCTAAAAATGGATTATCAGAAGCCTAAACCACAGTTTAAAAGAAAATCATGACTGTTTTATCAGAAAAGAGACCTCCACTGTCACCTCAGGGGCTAATTAAAACTTCTAGCCGCCGCAGAGCCACCTGTAGCCTCCAAGAAATCAAAGAAGGTCGAAGTTATTACCAGACCAAGAGATATTTTGCATCAATACAGCTGAATAGTTATTTCAACCAAAGGAACTTATTGTAGCTGTCAGCAAAATTCATTACAAAGATGACGAGGAGCCTTGAAGTCAACAACTTTCCAGCAAACCTAATAGTTAATGTAAATGATTTTATACAGAGGACACCTATGTAAGTTGCTTCATTGAGCCCCCAAAGGCCAAGAAGCCATTTAAGTCTGTATTAATTAGTTTTTGAGATATTTTATCAGATCTCACCTCCTCATTCTCCTATATATACTTCTGAAGAAGATGAGTGAGGGGTTGGTTGATCACTAGTTGTAATATTGAAACTCTCTCAAATAATACATAGTCTGTTGAAGTTGAAGAAGAAATTGAAGTCTTGGAAGTCCTAATGATGTTGTTTCATGCTTGTTCTTGAGAAGGCTCTATCAATGGATCGATGAGCTTTGTTGTTCATGAAGTATTCTAAACTATTTAATTTTTTTCCCCTGTTCTCATTATGTTCCATAATTTCTTACTATAGTAGGATGAAAGCTTTAGGCTAAGAAATAACTCTTGGAAGCACCTTAAACCTATTTGTCCTTCACTATTTTATGTTTTCTTCTGCTGAGGTATTTTAGAGGCTTAAATATTTCTCTTTAGTCCTCATGCTTGTTTATTTCTCTAATAAGTTCGAATAGTTGGTTTCAACATGATTTATGGTTCTCCCTAATTGTCTGCTACCACTTAAAAACTGTTAGTGAAGTCTCCCTTTGAAATATCTTTGTTTATAGTAAGCCAAGGAGGTCTGTTCATATCATGCCCTTTGTCCTTGCTTAAACATTTGTCTTAAAGGTCTTTTATAGTTGTGATCATAGATGTATTAGGTGTTCCCTCTTCTATGAATACAATTATCAGTGAATCTTTTATGTTTTTCTAAGTCATTTGAAATAAAATCTTTGAGGAAATAGGGTGTTCCCCGAATCTTAGATTTAATTTTGAAAGTTGTCTTGAAGTCATTATTTGCTTAAAGAATGTTTGTAGAATTTATGGTTAGCCCTGTCTATCAAATATTTCTTTATTGTTCAAGTTATGTTTTCAAGTTCCCTTCGTTGAGAATCAAATTTCTCTTTCCAAATCATTGATGTCCATCTCATTCCAAAACCAAAGGATCCCGCGGCCAAGTTAGATTTGCCCTCTGATATCCCATATCCATTTATGAGTATTTTATGACCTCTTCTTGACTCCATTGCCCAATGAACCAGATGTTCCTCCATTCTATATATCTTTCCTAGAACTTTCATGTTCTGCTGTATCAATCCAACCAAACAAAAAATCAAACACCTGCCCTTAATAACTAGTCTAAAATCCATACTTTAAGCACACAAGATAAACCTTTGCAAACAAACATTTGAGAGATCCCTCTCTGAGAATAGGAGGACTAGATCCTGTAACTCTAAAGATTGGTTCTGATGTTGCCTTGTCTTTTGATTTTCCAAACTATCAAAACACGGGACACCAACATAATGGCGATCACGGTGGGACTTTGAGTAAAATCTTCAAAACAGAACACTCACTGTCTAGTATAACATAAGTAACCTCCCTCAAGCACTACCAAAAAATGTTAATCATGATAGGACCTTTTGAATTAGTGACAAACTAAGTAACCCTTAGGATTATTTTAAAGCCTTATCAAACCTTGAGGGATTCAATTACCAAGCCATAAGAGTGAACTCTGTTTGTTTTGAAACCCTAGCTAAGTGTTAAGTCAGATTTAGGACACTCTCATATCCTATAAGACCATAATAACTCAAAAAAACCCAAAAACATTTCAGTTTGGCTTCACAAATAAACATGGTGGTGGAACCATCCAATATCATACCTTCATAAAAGCTAAAAAGTTTCCACCTGGCGACTCCACTAGCCCCAGTAGACCTATGATTCATCTAGGTCTCCAAGTCTCTTTAGGACTGTGTTAACCATCCTTGAAGAATTTTAGGAGCCTAGTCCCATACTGGATAAGACATCGTGAGAGATAAAAATTTCCAAAAAACAACCCTTAAAACCTCAACCTCTCTCATTTTTGAAAAACAGTCTAGCTTCACATAGGATCAACACTAGATCCCATCCAGACCCAAATCCTCCTTTAATCGTTGACAATCCTGAGAGGCAGACTTCTAACTCTGGAAAATCAGCTGCTAATAGGAGCCTCTTAAGAAAAAACTATGTTCCTGAAAACCTTGTTATCTTAGAGGATTCACACTTTGATTTACATCATACACAGAACATCTTTAGAACTAGATCTCAAGGTGATTTAAACAAGACTGACCTTAACTTTGCAGATTTGCAATAGAGCTTTACTAGAAAAGCCTCACCTTCCACTCCTCCTAATTCCCAGCTTCTTCATCACTTTAGCCTTTTCCATAACAGGTCTGCTCAAAATTAGTTTGCTGGCCCAAGCATTTCTTCCACTCCAATCCATACTGCCATTATTCAAAACACTCTTGTTCAGCCCACTTTTACTCTTGTAAATCCACCCCTTGTAAATCCACCCTTATTTCTATCCATGGCAACATGGTATGCCCCAATAGTGTTACCACAACCTCTACTTCCCTTACCAAATGATTACCAATCCAAAATCCCTCACTTCACTGGAAAAGAGTCTACAATAGCCCAACTTCATGTAGATAGGATGGAAGATGCATTTGATTACATAGAGATAGAAGAAGAAACTGTGAAGATGAGGATCTTTGCCCAAAGTCTAGGAGGAGATTTAAAGAAATGGTTTAAAAACTTACCTCCTAATAGCATAAATGATCTCCCTGCCTTGCATCAAACATTTATCAACAAATGGGAACTCAAAAGGAACCATCTCCAAATACTAGCATAGTATAGCAGCCTCAAGAGAAACAAAGGGGAGAGTGTCCATGAGTACTCCACTAGGTTCAATAGTGTTTACAATTCTCTCCCACCTCGCATGAAACCTCCCCAAGGCATGGCCTTGGTAAGGTATCCTGAAGGCCTTGATGCTGAAATGACTTATGAATTAAGGGGGAGAGATTACTTAACCTTGGAAGACATGCAGAAAGGAGCTTTGAGTGTAGAAGCAAACATAATCGAGAAAAGAAATAGGTTGAGATTAGAAAAGAGGGTAACTTATAATGATGACCTACTACCCTTAACCTCAGCCTCTGACACAAAAATTGACAACCTAGTGAAGGTGATGGAGAGGATGCTTGAAAGGATCAATTTAAATGAGAGACTGCCACCAAGAGAACCTCAAAACAATCAAAACAGAAATAGAAATCAGAATTATAGGAGAGAAAACAATCAAGATAAGCAAAAGGAAAGTGACCAACAGATCAGACCTCCCTTCCAACAGAACTATGTAGATCAATATGAGGAATATAGGGAGTTGGAAAGGTTAAAAGAATCTCATGTAAACTTGATTGGATCAGATAGTGAGGATGATGTTTTCCTCACTGAGGAAGAACAAGGTTTCTTCTCTTATGATCAAAATACAAACACCTATGAAGATTCTGATGACTATAGATTGGGTTTTGAAAATGCAATCATGGAGGTACACAAACAGTATGATCTTAGGAGCAAGGGAAGCATAGATAATTCAAAGGATAAGAACACTAACAGTGCTGTCAAGAAAAACGTAGAAAACCAGCCCAAAAAGACAACAGAGAAAACCAACATTTTGGCCAAGAAACCAGACTTAAACAAAGAGAAAAGTGTCCAGCCAAATGTTGAACAGAGTACCCCGAGCACTTCAGCTAGTAGTCCTAAAAAAACTGTCCCAATTACCAGTCCAAACAAGGTTCAGCAAATCAAGGTTACTGAAAATAATTCAATTGAAAGGGTAGATGTAAATATCAACAAGTCAATTATTCCTTTTAGCCTTGAGCGAGAGATTGCTAAGATAAAAATCACCATTCCCCTAGCTAAACTAGTAACCCAAGAAGTGTACAAAAACCAAGTTTTGAAAGCTTTAAACTTAGGAAGTGATACTAACACCTTGAACTTGACAGATGACAAACCTGAGTTGTTGTTTGGTCCAGAAGTTGAAGGAAAATACCAAGAAGGGGTTGTCCCTCCCTTCTATTTTAGCTTGAACATACACGAGAAAATTTTACACAATGCCATGTTAGATTCAGGAGCTTCACACAATCTAATTCCCAAGGTGGTAATGGAGAGCTTAGGCTTAGAGATTACTAAACCATACAAATATTTGTATTCCTTTGACTCAAGCAGAGTAAAATGTTTGGGTTTAATCAAAGATTTATGTGTTAATCTAGCTCAAATCCCTGCTAAGAGTCTAGTAATGGATATAGTGGTAGCTGACATTCCCCCTAAGTATGGCATGCTCTTATCAAGATCTTGGGGAGCCAAACTTCAGGGAAGCCTTCAAATGGACATGTCTTATGCCACCATCCCTGTTTTTAACCAAAACAGAAGACTATACAGGGAATCTCACATGAAGTACATGGTGAGAAACATAGACAAACCAAACAACACTCCAATCTATTCTATTCAGTCAAGTTTAGATTCCTTTATCTTATATAACGAAGATGAAACTACCCAACCAGATAAGGAAAAAATGTACCCAATCACTTCACCAAAACAGTCCTATATTTCCTTCAATCAAATTCAAAACATTGAAAACCAACAGCAACAAGAAACTGAAAATGAGGCAAATGTAATTTGGACAATAAACTTTGATGGATCCTATAACAAAACAAGTGCAGGGGTAGGTGTTTGGATTCAAAATACTAATCAATTTTTTTCATATAAGTTAGATTTCCCATGCACTAACAATATTGCTGAGTATGAAGCACTTCTCCTAGGCTTACAATTGCTTAAACAGTTAGAAGCCCAAAAGATATCCATCCTAGGGGATTCTGAACTTATCATAAAACAAATCAAAAGAGAATACTCAGCTAGAAATCCAAGGCTTAGGGAATATTGAAATACTGCCCTTGATCTATTGAAAACCTTTGAAAAATATGAACTCATTTTCATCCCTAGAGCACTGAATCATCTAGCAAATGAACTCGCCAGCAACTGCCAAATACCTGAGATAAATGAACAACTCCGTGTAAAGATAAAGCACAGGCCCACTGTGCCTGATAACGAAGATCACTGGCAAGTGTTTGAATCTGATAAACACATAGATGATTTCTTGAAATCAGAAAACGATTTCAGCATACCAATATCAGAAACCAGCCATAAAGAAAATTGTTTGTATATTGAACAAATCCCAGAAGTTGAAATGACGTATTTTGCTGATATAAATCATTATGAGAATCCTTTTGAAGAAGAGATAACTGACAATGAAGACCAAGAAGACTTGGAAGTCTTACTATGCAAAAATGATCAAATTCCAAGAGGTCTCACACCTTTATAACACCTTTTTGATTTTAACGATGTAGCTAAAGACCCGAGAATGGAGCCAGTGGAAACCAACGTAGAAGAGCATAACATAGGCAGTCTAGCAGAACCCAAGATGATCAAACTATCTAGCACTCTCCCAGCTCACATAAAAATGCAATACATAGAGCTGTTCAAAGAGTTTAAAGATGTGTTTGCTTGGGAATACAAAGACCTGAAATCATATGATACCAGCATCATCCAGCACAAGATTCCCCTGAAGGAAAATCAAAAGCCTTTCAAGCAAAAACTAAGGAGAATAAATCCTCTCTTCCTACCTCTAGTTAAGGTAGATATTGAAAAAATGCATGATGCTAGGATCATAGTACCCATTAGATTTTCAGAGTGGGTATCAAACTTAGTTTATGTTAGAAAGAAAATAGGGGAAATCAGGCTCTGTATTGACTTCAGAAATTTAAATAGAGCCTCCTTAAAATACAACTACCCCTTACCCAATATGGACCATATACTTCAAAGGGTAGTTGGGTCAAGAAGGATTTCCCTCTTAGATGGCTTCTCGGGTTACAACCAGGTGTTAGTGCTCCCAAGTGATCAAATCAAAACTGCTTTTACTACACCTTGGGGCACCTTTATGTATGTCAAAATGCCTTTCAGATTAATGAATGCAGGGGCCACCTTCCAAAGGGCCATGGACATAGCCTTTTCTGAATACATTGGCTATTTCATAATCATTTACCTTGATGACATAATCATTTTCTCAAAAACCAATGAAGAACATTTGATTCACCTAAGAAAAGTTTTTGAGAAGTGTAGGAAATTTGGCTTGTCATTGAATCCCAATAAGACACTCTTTGGTCTCCAAGAAGGTAAACTTCTTGGCCATATAATTTTAGAAGAGGGAATCAAAATAGACCCTACAAGGATAGATGGCATATTGCAGATCAGCCATCCAAGGAGCCTCAAAGAATTTCAATCTTTCATTGGAAAGATTAATTTTCTGAGGAGGTTTATTCCTAATCTTGCTGAGTTATTAAAAAACATTACAAACATTATCAAGAAAGATGTCGGTGTAAAATGGACTTTACCAGCTAAAAAATCATTCGAACTGGTCAAACAAGCTCTTACTCAAACACCAGTCCTGATTAGCCCAGATTTCACCAAATACTTTTATATCTTTTCTTTTGCATCTGAACATACAATAGTTGCAGTTTTACTTCAAAATAATGATTTGGGGTAGGAACAACCAATATCCTTCTTTAGTAGGGCCTTAAGAGATGCTCCTCTCAAATATAACATCATGGAGAAGCAAGCCTTAGCATTAGTGAAAGCATTAAAGGACTTTAGGTTCTATATTTTACACTCTCACATAATTTCTTTTGTTCCACATACTGTTGTCAAGGACATTATAAGTCAAGACCCGAATGGTAAAAGGGGAAAATGGATTGCAACTATTCTTGAGTATGACTTAGAGATCAGGCCCACCAAACTAGTTAAGGGGCAAGGATTAGCAAAACTTATAGCTAAGTCTAACTTCCAAGCACTAGACATGAATATGGTAGATGTGTTGGAATAAATAGAAGAATCTGCTGCTCCTTTTATTGAAGAAACATTTTGAATTCTCCTTGGTATGCTGACATTATTTATGTGCTTTTTTATTATAATGCCCCTCCTTCTTTGTCTAAAACTAAAGCTATATTTTTGAAACAAAAGGCTTTGAGTTTTTGCATCCTAGATGGGGTGTTATATTGGAAAAATGCTGTCGGAATTTTGCTTAAATGTTTACTTGAAGATTATGCAGGGAAAATCACGCATGAGTTGCATGACGGAGAATGCGGAGGACACCTCTACTGGAAGGCCGCAGCAAACAAAATTCTTAGATCAGGTTACTATTGGCCTACCCTTTTCCCAGACACTTAGAAGTTGGTCATGTCTTGCCATAAGTGTCAAATCTTTGATGGCAAGAGAAAACTTCTTCCCTTACCCTTACATCCTATCAGAGTTGAGGCACCTTTTCAACAATGGGGCCTGGACTTCATTGGGGAAATCCACCCATCCTCCTCAGGTCAACATAAGTGGATCCTCACAGCCACTGATTTCTTTACCAAGTGGATAGAAGCTATACCCTCTAGAAATTCCAATGACTCTATCATTATCAAGTTTCTCGAAACAAATATCCTATCCAGATTTGGTTGCCCCAGAAAAATCATAACAGACAATGCTGCTGCTTTTAAATCTAAAAAGATGGTTGACTTCTGTTACAAATACCACATAACCTTGGGCCATTCCACTGCTTACTATCCCCAAGGAAATGGATTAGTTGAATCTTCCAACAAGAGCCTCATCAATGTCATTAAAAAGTTGTTGGAACTAAATCAGAAATCATGGCACAGTAAACTGGTTCACGCCTTATGGGCTGATAGGTTAACTACAAATAAATCAATAAATGTGTCCCCCTATCAGCTATTTTATGGCTTGGATGCAGTTTTTCCCACCTCGTTGGGAGTGCCAGTCATGAATCTCCTTCAAGAATTGCAGGTTGAAGAGAATGATATGCAGAGGAGAATCAATCAAACCATCCATTTGCAGCAGACCAGAGAAGAAGTTTATGAAAGAACACAGTTAGTCCAAGAAAATATGAAGAAGCTATTTGATAAGAGGACTAAGGAAAACAATTTCCAAATTGGAAATGTTGTTCTTAAATTGGATTCAAGAAGAGAAGAGAAGGGAAAACATGGCAAGTTTGAGAACTTGTGGAAAGGTCCCTATATTATTCATGCTGAGAGGGGTCACAATGCATTTTTCCTGAAAGAATTAAATGGAGAAGACTTATATGGGGGTCCTGTCAATGGCAAGATGCTAAAGCATTACTTCTGCCAAGAGTCTTGAGTTTAAAGCATTTTATTTTTCATTGTAAATATCTCATCCACCATTGCATTCAAAGTTATAAAAAATCAAAAATAAAAAAAACAAAGAAAAGAAAGAAAAGAGGGCAGATTGTAAAAAAAAAAGAGGTACAGTCCCATACCAAAAAGAGAAACAAATCTGAAAGTGTGCAAGCTTAAATGCCACTCCTGAAGAACACACTTCTAGTTAGTAAAACAGCCTAATCTTGACTAATTAGCTTTAAATTTTCTGCTGATAGGTTAGTAAATTCGATTTGCCAAACTGTTTAATCTTGGTTTATCAGTAGATAGTTTAGGATAGAAATTAAGGGTTCAAACATGCTCAAAATCTGAACCTAAGTTTCAAAGATAAAATGACTCAAATCTGTTTCATGTTCTGAGTCAAAATATGTAAAAATATGGTTCTAATCAGCTCAAAATCTGAACCAGTTAGCAAAGGAAAGACAGCTCAAGAAAAGGTCAAAACAGAGCTGTAGAAAAGAGGAAGGAAATGTTTTAAAATCTCAGATCTCAAACCTTCCACTTTTTGTTTTAAATTTCTGCAAAATAAATGTCTATGTGAAGCTTGTTTTTATGCCATAGATACATAAAGTCAAACAACTTAATCTTGACTTGACTATTTTTAAATTTATGTTGTTGAAATGTAGAGAATAAAAATCTGTTGGACAGTTTAATCCCAACAGACAATAGATTAGGTAGAGAATCATATGAGCTCAAATGTCTAATCTAAGTCCATGGAGAAATAAGAAGTAGAAATAGATTAGATTTCCTGCTTTCAAAAAGAATAAAATGTTGTGAAAGAGATTGCCAATCCAAGTGCACTCTAATGAAGAAAAAATGTTAGATCAGTAGGATTGGGTAGGTAGAAATATTGTATTGATGAAGATCCATTTTTTTTATGGCTGCTAAATTTTTTTCAAAACAAGATCATCCCAGCAAAGGAAGGGCAACCCAATGGATGAGGCAACTGATCAGCCCCCCAGAGAATCCAAGTCTGAAATTCTTGATGCCTTCAAAAAAGGCACAACCCCCAAGTGGAGCCACTGTTAGCCACCTATAAATTCTATTATATCAAGTGGTGGCTAAATGATTTTGGATAGCCTTCAAGAAAAAATTTCATTACTTAAATTTTTGGTGCTTAAAGTATTTTTGATAATATCCTATCCTTTGGATAATCGTCATTGCTTCTCCACTTTTCAACTCAAAGATTCTGTTGTCATTCCATGAAGAAAAACTGCTACAAGCACCTTTTTCCTTTTCCCCCTTCTTCCAAAACCGACCTCATTTTACCCCTCCATTTCCCATGAAAATCCCTCATTTTCATGTTTTCTCCCCTTTTCCCTTCATCAAAACCCCTTTGATAAGGTCTAAGACCCCTTCTTAGCCTTATCGAAACCCACCAACTCCTTTGAAAATTATTGAAAAATGCCTAAAATCACATTTTCATATTATGGACTTAAGCCCCCTTGGTCTAAGTCATTAACCCTCCCCTCCATATGCCCTTGTGCTGGAACCGAGCGCCAGCCTTCCAAGCACTTATCATGTTGCCTAATTGTGATTAGCCCCTCCTTTTTAACCCCCGGTCATATGTTTCTCCATGCGCCCAAAGGCCTCGCAATCGGGCACCAAGCCATTTTGAATATTAATTATGTCCGCCCAAAGTTTAAACCTTTGGTTATATATTAAATCTGCTGGCTTTTATTATATTATAATTTTCTGTCGGTCCAAAGTTCAAGGCGATCTCCACCGTCGATCTGATCAACAGATCGACGACGCGAAATCTCTCGCCCCGGTGGTCCCCGCCATCCACTCACCGCTGCAAAACCGCGTTGTATCCATCGCACCACTTTTAAGAGCAGGGCGGTATTTTTTATTTGGCAACATTCCATACACCGCTTGATGCGTGGCCTGGGCACTGTTCATAAAACCGCCGTCCATCGCACATTAAAGATCGGACGTTGACCCAACGCAATATTGACATCCGCCGTCCGATCTAAGGCTGCTCATCGGATGGTGATCGCTCACCGAAGGAGCCCGACGATTAACCGGGATACGACGCGGTCATTAAAGCATCTCTGACGTCGATCTAATATGCAGATCGATGGCCCATAATTCATCGCCCTGATTCCTCCGCTTTGACTTTTCGCCTCCACTCTCGACCATCGATCTTCGCGCCATCGACGGCTCCGATTCAAATTCCTTTTCCGCCTTCCCTTTGATTTCCTCTGATTGATCTCGACCGTTGGATGATGCCATCCAACGGCCACGCTCCCTCCATGTGTCTTCTGAAGCAGTTAATCCATGCATGTAGGATTTCATAATATTTATTCATATTTTGCAGGGTTAAATGGTTTTTTTGCCATTTCTGAAGAAATTTCAGAGGCAGAGGGTGACGATCCTCCTGCCTCTGATCCATCAAAAAGAATCATTTGCAGGTTTCGAATTCATGTTTCATCGATTATTCATGAGGAATTGATGCCATATCACCCCTACGCAGCCTTGTATACCAGAAAAAACATAGTAAATCGGGCACAGTCAGAGAGTATCAGTGCTAAAGACAAAATATATCAAGACAGAAAATTGAGGACAGATCTATGGGGATTACGGCTAAAAATGGATTATTAGAAGCCTAAACCATAGTTTAAAAGAAAATCATGACTGTTTTATCAGAAAAGAGACCTCCACTGTCACCTCAGGGGCTAATTAAAACTTCCAGCCGCCGCAGAGCCACCTGCAGCCTCAAAGCAATCAAAGAAGGTCGAAGTTATTACCAAAGTAGGAGATATTTTGCATCAATACAGCTGAACAGTTATTTCAACCAAAGGAACTTATTGTAGCTGTCAGCAGAAGTTATTACAAAGATGATGAGGAGCCTTGAAGTCAACAAATTCTTTCCAGCAAACCTAATAGTTAATGTAAATGATTTTATACAGAGGACACCTATGTAAGTTGCTTCATTGAGCCCCCAAAGGCCAAGAAGCCATTTAAGTCTGTATTAATTATTTTTTGAGATCTTTTATCAGATTTCACCTCCTCATTCTCCTATATATACTTTTGAAGAAGATGAGTGAGGGGTTGGTTGATCACTAGTTGTAATATTGAAACTCTCTCAAATAATACATAGTCTGTTGAAGTTGAAGAAGAAATTGAAGTCTTGGAAGTCCTGATGATGTTGTTACATGCTTGTTCTTGAGAAGGTTCTATCATTGGATCCATGAGCTTGGCTGTTGGTGAAGTATTCTAAATTGTTTAATGTTTTTCCCTTGTTCTCATTATGTTCCATAATTTCTTACTACAGTAGGATGAAAGTTTTAGGCTAAGAAATGACTCCTGGAAGCACCTTAGACCTGTTTGTCCTTCATTGTTTTATGTTTTCTTCTGCTGAGGTATTTTAGAGGCTTAAATCTTTCTCTTTAGTCCTCATTCTCGTTTATTTCTCTAATAAGTTCGAATAGTTGGTTTCAACATGATTTATGGTTCTCCCTGATTGTCTGCTACCACTTAAAAACTGTTAGTGAAGTCTCCCTTTGAAGTATCTTTGTTTATAGTAAGCCAAGGAGGTATGTTCTGATCATGGCCTTTGTCCTTGCTTAAATAGTTGTCTTAAATGTCTTTTATAGTTGTGATCATAAATGTATTAGGTGTTCCCTCTTCTATGACTACAATTATCAGTGAATCTTTTATGTTTTTCTAAGTCATTTGAAATAAAATCTTTGAGGAAATAGGGTGTTCCCCAAATCTTAGATTTCATTTTGAAAGTTGTCTTTAAGTCATTATTTTCTTAAAGAATGTTTGTAGAATTTATGGTTAGCCCTGTCTATCAAATATTTCTTTATGTTTCAAGTTATGTTTTCAAGTTCCCTTCGTTGAGAATCAAATTTCTCTTTCCAAATCATTGATGTCCATCTCATTCCAAAACCAAAGGATCCTGTGGCCAAGTTAGATTTTCCCTATGATATCCCATATCCATTGATGAGTATGTTATGACCTCTTCTTGACTCCATTGCCCAATGAACTAGATGTTCCTCCATTCTATATATCTTTCCTAGACCTTTCATGTTCTGCTGTATCAATCCAACCAAACAAACAATCAAACACCTGCCCTTAATAACTAGTCTAAAATCCATACTTTAAGCACACAAGATAAACCTTTGCAAACAAACATTTGAGAGATCCCTCTCTGAGAACAAGAGGACTAGATCCTGTAACTCTAAATATTGGTTCTGATGTTGCCTTGTCTTTTGATTTGCCAAACTATCAAAACACGGGACACCAACAGTGAAGAAGGCGAGGAGATCGGGGGTTTAAAAGAAAAATGCGTAATCGCATAGGATATTTTTTGAAAGCAAAAGGAAAATTAGGAAATAAGAAAACCTTGATTGCGATTGTCCGATGGGGGGTTAGCTCTGGGTTACGGCTCCGGGTCTTATGCAAAGAAAAGGAGTTGGGGCTAAGGCCAAAGGGCTTAAGGCCTTAATAGAAAAATGGGTTTTTTAAGGCCAAAATGAAGGTTTTTCAAGGCTTTTTGGCTTTCGGTAGAAGGGGGGAAAGGGGTTTTTAAACCTACAAAAGGAATTTTCACAAGTTTAAAGGGATTTTTGGATGTTTTTAAAGGGGAATGGAGGTCTAAAAGGTGAAAATAAAGTTTTATGAAAAAAGGATAAAAATGAGTGAAGTGGGGATTTTTTAAGCAGTCTTTCTCTTGGTAAGCAGCAAGGTTCTTTAGGAGTAATAATGGAACGGTAGTGAATATTAACTCAGAGGTAAAAGATCATTATAAGACTTTAAGAACTAACAATTTGGTCATGAATTTTTTCTTAAAGGCTAAACAAGATTTTAGCCACCATTTGATATGACAAATTTTTATAGGTGGCTAACAGCGGCTCCAACTTGGGATGGCAGCTTCTTGGAGGTGTCAAGAACCTCAGAAAAGTCTTCTCTAGAAGCTGATCAATGCCTCATCCATTGGGCTGCAATTTTCCTTCCTTTTCTGATCTTCTTTTGCTCTGACAATGTTAGCAGCCATTAAAAACAATGGAATTATATCAAAACAAGCTTTCTACCTACCCAATCCTAATGATCTAAAAAATTTTCTTCTTTCAGAGTGCATTTGGATTTGCAACTCTTTTTAAAAAAAAATTATTCTTTTGAAAGCATAAAACTAGTCTATTTCTACCCTTATTTCTCCATGAACTCAGATTAAGCAGTTGAGTTCATAAGCTTCTCTACCTAACTACTATCTGTCAGGATTAGACTGTCTGACAGATTTTTATTCACTAAATTATAAAATAGAAAATTAAAAGAAATCAAGCCAAGATTAAGCAGTTTGACTTGATGCATATCTATGGCATAAAAACAAGCTGCACATAGACTAAAATTTGTAGAAAATTAAAGCAAAATGGTGAAGGCTTAAGATCTGAAAGTTTGAGAACATCCTTATCTTTTCTTAAACTCTGTTTTTAAGCTTGTTTAAGCTGCTTCTTCTTTCTTCACTGGTTCAAGTTTTGGGTTTTTTAGAACCAGTTTGCTTCTATCCTTGGCTCAAGATTTGATCTAGTTAGAGCCTTTCTTCTTTTTTGAAACTCATAGGTTCAGATTTTGAGCTTGTTTGAACCCTTTTTCTTCTATCCTAATCTTCCTAACTGATAAGCCAAGATTACGTTGTTTGGAAAATCTATTTCACTAACCTATCAGCAGTAAATTGAAAACTAATTAGTCATGATTAGGCTGTATGACTAATTAGGAGTGTGTTTCTTAGGAGTGGCATTTGAGCTTGCACACTTTTAGACTTTCTTTCTCTTTTTGGTATGGGGTTGTACCTTTCTTGCTTTTACAATCTACCCTCTTTTCTCTTTCTATTGTTTTTGTATTTTTTCATTTTCTAACTTTGAATGCAATGATGAGTATGATATTCACAATGAGAAAAAATAAAAAGGCTTCCAAATTGATATGGTCAAGAAAAATAATGTTTGAGCATCCTGCCATTGACAAGACCTCCAAAAAGTTCAGATCCTTTTAATTCTCATAAAAAATAAGCATTGTTACCAGCAGTAGAATGAATGAGGTAAGGGCCAAGCCATAAGTTATCAAATTTCCCATGCTTTCCCTTATCTTCTCTCCTTGAATCCCACTTTAAAACTTTTTCACCAATGTTGAAGTCATTGTCTTTTGTCCTTATATGAAAAAGCTTCTTGATGCTTTCTTGCTTTTGTAATGCTCTGTTATAGACCTCCTCTATGGTTTGTTGAAGATGTATAGTCTGATTGATTCTTATGATCATGTCATTGTCTTCAAACTGTACTTCTTGGATCAGCTTCATGACTGGCACTCCTAGGCTGGTTGGAAAAATTGCATCTACTCCATAAACAAGCTGGTAGGGTGACATTCCAATTGATTTTTTAAGTGTTAATCTGTCAGTCCACAGTGCATGTACTAGCTTTTTGTGCCATGATTTCTTATTGTCCTCCAACAACTTCTTGATTATGTTTACCAAACTATTGTTTGAGGATTCTGCCAGCCCATTACCTTGAGGGTAATAAGCAGTAGAATGGCCCAATGTAATCTAATATTTGTGACATAATTCAACCATATTTTTATATCCAAATGCAGCAGCATTGTCAGTGATAATCTTCCTAGGACAGCCAAATATAGATAGGATATGAGTTTCAAGGAATTTTATGATGACAGAGTCATTGGCTTTCCTAGAAGGGATGGCTTCTATCCATTTGGTAAATTATTCTGTTGTAGTGAGAATCCATCTATGTTGGGCAGATGATGGTGGATGGATTTCCCCTATGAATTCTAGACCCCACTGTTGAAAAGGAGCTTCAACAGTGATTGGATGCAAGGGTAAAGGAAGCAATTTTCTTTTGTCGTTAAAGAGTTGGCATTTATGACAGGCAATAATCATTTTATGAACATCTCGAAATAGAGTGGGCCAAAAGTAACCAGCTCTAAGGATTTTATTGGCAGTTGTCTTCCAATAGAAGTGGCCCCCACATTCTCCTTCATGGAACTCATGCTTGATCTTATCTGTGTCATTCTCAGGAAAATATTTAAGCAATAATCCACTAGCATTTTTCCAATAAAGACATTTATCCAAAATGGAGTAATTTACAGCTTTTAACTTTAAAAATATTGCCTTTGTTTTAGACAAACCAGGAGGTGTATTCAAATTGAGCAAAACATATAAAATATCAGCATACCAGGAGGAATTCATAAAATGATCTTCAACAATGGGAGTTGACAATTCCTCCTATTCATCTAATGCATTTATCATGTTTATATCAAGAGCTTCAAAATTAGATTCAACCATTAATATTGCTAGTCCTTGGCCTTTTATGAGTTTAGTGGGCTTGATTTCTAAATCATATTCAAGTATCACAGCTGTCCACTTTCCTCTTTTTCCATCTGGGTCCTGTGTTAGAATGTCTTTTACAACTGAGTTTGGCACAAATGCAATTATGTGGGAGTGTAAAATGTAAACTCTGAAGTCTTTTAAGGCTTTGACTCAAGCAAAGGCTTGTTTTTCCATGATATTGTACTTTAGAGGTGCATCTCTCAATGCCTTACTAAAGAATGAAATTGGATGCTCTTGTCCCTTTAGATTTTTCTGCAATAGGACAACAGCCACTGTATGTTCTGACGCAAATGTAAAAATGAAAAAATCTTTCATAAAGTCAGGACTTATAAGAACTGGTGTTTTGGTTAATGCTTTTTTTACCAGTTCAAATGATTTATTTGCTTCTAAGGTCCATTTAACTCCTTCTTTTTTCTTTAACATGTTTGTTATGTTTCTAAGGAGTTCAGCTAAGTTGGGTATGAACCTTCTCCAGAAATTTATCTTCCCAATGAAAGATTGAAGTTCCTTAATGCTTCTTGGATGGTTGATTTGAAAAATACCATCAATCCTTTTTGGGTCTATATTTATTCCCTCTTCTGATATGATGTGTCCAAGTAGTTTACCTTCTTGGAGATCAAACATTGTTTTCTTTGAATTTAAAGATAACCCATATTTTCTGCATTTCTCAAAGACTTTTCTCAAGTGTTCTAGGTGTTCTTCATCTATTTTGGAAAAAACAGTGATATCATCAAGGTAAATAATGATGAAGTAGCCTAATTCTTCTGAGAATGCAATATCCATGGCTCTCTGAAATGTAGCACCAGCATTCATTAAACCAAAGGGAATTTTCACACACATGAAAGTACCTCAAGGTGTAGTAAAGGCTGTTTTGAGTTGATCATCAGGATGCACTAAAATCTGATTGTATCCTAAGAAGCCATCTAGCAAAGTAATTCTTTTAGAACCAACTACCTTTTGTAAAATGTGATCCATCTTGGGTAATGGGTAGTTTTCCTTTAATGAGGCTTTGTTTAAGTTCCTAAAGTAAATACAAAGCCTTATTTCTCCTGTATTTTTCCTCACTGACACAAGATTAGACACCCACTCTGAATATCTAATAGGAACAATAATTCCAGCCTCATACATTTTCTTGATTTATTTCTCAACCAAAGGTAATTGAACAGGGTTTATTCTGCGCAATTTTTGTTTAAAAGGTTTTTGGTTTTCTTTGAGAGGTATCTTGTGCTGAATTATCTCTGTGTCATAGGACTTTATATCCTCATAAATCCATGCAAATACATCAGAAAATTCCTTAAATAGCTCAATGTATTTCAGCTTGATGTGAGCTGGCAAAGTTTTAGATAGTTTGATCATTTTTGGGTTTAGTTCACTGCCTATATTACACTCTTCTACTTCAGTTTCAATAGGCTCTAGCTTTGGTTTTTTGGCAACATCATTGAAATCAAACAATTCTTCTAAGGGGACCAGACCTTTTGGCAAATTTCGAGTGTTAGATTGCAGCATTTCTAAGTCTTCCTTTTGTAAATCTATGCTAATATCTATGTTATGTTCAAGTTTATTAGCTAACAGATTTATAACAACAATTTTTGGAGAGTTTACTTCTTCATCAAGTAGATTTTCCTCAGTAGGGCAATCATATTCATACTCTGAATCTGAATTTGGTAGCTGAAATTCATTTCTAGACTGTAGGAAGTCTTCTATTTGTTTATCTCCATCAAACACATGCCAATATTTTTCATTATCTAGGACAGCTAGTCAAAATTTGATTTGATTTGTGCATTGTTTGGTTTCATAAGGATTTAGGGATGTTCTAGCACAAAAGCTAAACAATTAGCTTGGATATTTTGGTTTCTTGGGACAAAGATAAGTTTGAATTCCTCAAATGTTTTCAATAAATCCATGACATCATTTATATAGGCTCTAAGTCTGGGATGTTTTGCAATGTATTCCCCATTCACTTGCCTAATTATTAGTTCAGAATCACCATGAACCTTTATTCGTTTCGCCCCTAATTTCTTCAATAAGTGCGGGCCTAAAAGGAGGGCTTCATACTCAGCTATGTTATTGGTGCATTGAAATTTTAATTTGCAGGAATTCCCTTCAGTATGATTGTTCATTGTATTGTGAAGCCACACTCCTGCACCTGCATCATTCTTAGTGTAAGATCCATCAAAGTTCATACTCCAAAGAGGACTAGTTTTAGATTCAGCGGTTTGACTACTATCCTCTTCATCTAGTGTGCTTTTGGATTGTTCTTGTAGATCAACACTATGTTGAATTTGTTTTATTTCCTCATGTTTTTCATTTTGTTGAGGACTCTTCTCTTGACTCTCAAGGTTGAAAAGCAAAGGATGACTAATTTGCAGCTCTAGACCTATGATTTGTTTGCTGTGATTTTCTAATTTGGAAAACTGTTTTGACACTTCTGTCTTGTCTTCCTCTTCTTCTATATCTGCCACTAATTCAGTTAAGGTTTCTTGCTCACTGAATGTTTCATCATTAAAAAGGATAAATGAATCAAGGCCTGTATGTACAGAATAAAGAGGAGCGTTTTGTGGTCTCTCTTAGCTGGTAACCATGTATTGCATATGAGATTCCCTATAAAGTCTTCTATTTTGATTAAAAACAGGGATGGTAGCATATTTCATATCCATTTTAATTATTCCTTGTAACTTAGCTCCCCACGATCTTGATAACAACATACCATAATTGGGGGGTACATCAGCCACTATAATATCCATTACTAAACACTTGGCTAGAATTTGTGCTAAGTTCACACAGAGGTCTTTGATCAAACGCTAAACACTTCACTTTGCTTGAGTCAAAGGAGTAAAGATATTTGTATGGTCTAGTGATTTCAAGGCCTAGGCTCTCCATTACAGCTTTGGGCATTAAGTTGTGAGAGGCCCCTGAATCATGCATAGCGTTGTGTAAAATTTTGTCATGAATCTTCAAACTAACATAAAAAGGAGGAATTGATCCTTCTTGATATCTACCATCAATATTAGGACCAAATATGAGCTCTAGTTGGTCATCATTAAGATTGACAATGTCATTAGTCTCTTCTATGTTAAAAGCCTTCAAAATTTGTGATCTATATACATCTTGGGTGACTAATTCAGTGAGGTGAACAAGGATTTTGATCTTGGCAATTTCCTATTCCAAACTAAAAGTCATCTGATTTTTTACAATGTTTGCTTCAACCTTATTAATCACCACTCTATCAACAAAATTAGGTTTCTGATTTCCTCTATTTACATTGGTCAAAATTGTTTTGATAGGAGCATTAGCTGAAGTGCCAACGCTGCTAAGGTCTGCACACTTTTTTCCAGTCATTTGAGTGCCTTTTTATTTGTTTTTATCAGAATTTCCAGCCACTGTTTTGTCTTTCTGTTTTGTAACTTTGGGTTTATTTATAGGGCTTCTTTTTGCAGAATTTTTAGAGATCTTAGTCTTGGGAGTTTCATGATTGCTTTTACTCCTAAGGTCATATTCTTTTGGGGTTTCTATGATGACATTTTCCAATTATTGATAATAAAATTCATCTTCTGCTCTTTTATCATCATAGGATGTGTATAGACCTTGTTTCCTATTGTAATGAACTTCAAGATCATCATTGTCTACTCCCAACATGTTTATGTCACCTTCCTTTGTTTTTTCTATTGTTTCTTCAACCTCACTCACATAATTTTGATGAAAAGGAGGTATAATCTCCTGATTAGGGTCTCTTGGTTTGTTTTGAGGCTGATTTCTCCTGAAATTATGATTTTGGTTTTGAGATTGGTTTCTGTTTTAAGGAGCTGATTGATTTTGACTTGCTTGTGCTCTCTCAAGTATGCTCATATTTTTCATTATCTCCTCCATCATTCTTTCCATCTTTGAGCTAGATGTGGAAGGCGTAGATTCCTCTCTAAAGGACGCCTTCTTCTCATTCCTCATTCTTTATCTTTTCTCCATTAAACTAACTTCCACAACAAGAGCTCCTTTTTGCATATCTTCAAGAGTCAAATGATCTCTCTCTCTCAGCTGATAGGCCATTTCAGGATCAAATCCTTCAAGAAAATTTTTTAAAGCTGAGCCTTGTGGAGGTTTCAATTCTGGGGGAAGAGCAGTATACACACTATTAAATCTAGTGCAATAATCTTGGACGCTTTCCCCAATATTTCTTTTGAGGTTGTTGTAGTCTGAAATTATTTGGAGAGGGTTTTTCTTGACTTCCCACTTGTTTAGGAATAACTGATGGAGGGCTTGAAGGTCATTGGTACTGTTAGGGGTTAAGCCTTTGAACAATTTTCTTACTTCACCCCCTAAACTTTGAGCAAACAATCTAAGTTTGACAGTTTCATCATTAATCTCATTTCTGTCAAAATATTCATTCATCTTATCCACATGTTGTGAAGCATTAGTAGCACCAATAGCATCATACAATGGTATCTTGGACTGATAGTCCTGTGGAAGATTGATTAGAGGTAAAGGAAGGACTAGGGGAGCATACCATGTTGCCATGATAGGAGGTTGTGGAAAAAGTGGGGGGTTTACAAGTGGAGGAGGTTGATGGAATGGTGTAGTTTGAACAGTGGATGTGTGGATAACAGAAGTGGATGGACCAGCAAGAGATTTTTGAGCAGATCTAGGATGAGAGGAACCAAAATTATGAAGGAAATGTGAATCAGGCGGAATAGTTTCTCTGCTACCAGAATGTTCACTTCTATCTTGGGATGAAAGTGAAGGCTCTAAATATATCTGATCTATATCATCAAGTGACCTAGTTCTGAATGGGTTTCTCAAGTCAGCTTGTGAATCTTGTAGAGCTGTAAGGTTTTTAGGGACAAAATTAGATCTATGGAGTGATCTAACAATAGTTGAAGCTTGAGAATTAGGAGATTTTCTAAGAATTCTTTTAGGATTATCAACTATATCAGGAGGATTTGGGTCGGGATAGGCTCTAGTATGAACTCTTTAGAAGCCACTATGCTATGTTTTTCAGACCCAACTTACAAGAAAATTTTAACCAAATATGACAATATTTAGGAGGCTAACTAATCTTTAAACAATAAAACTTTAATCTTTAAAGTCTTATTAAATGAGTTTAAATGATGTTATGACGATAATGGGTTTCCTCGTGGAGTCTTAAGGTCTATTTAGGATTTTCGAGTCACCAGGTGGAAATTTTCAGCTCTTTTGGAGGTAAAATGTTTTATGGTCCACCACCGTGTTTATTTGAAACCAATCTGAAATATTCTTGGGTTTTCTGAGTTTTTCAGTCCTATGATTTCTAAGAGTGTGCTAAATCTATTTCAACACTTAGCTAGGGTGATGAGACAAAAAGAGTTTACTCTTATGGCTTAGCCAGTTGATTTCTTCAAGGTTTGATAAGGTCTATGAGAATCCTAAGGGTTACTTAGTTTGTCACTGATTAAAATAAGTCTTATCATGATTACCATTCGCTTTGGTAGTGCTTGAAGAGAGCTATTTATATTGCACTGAACAATGTTCTTGAATCAAAGGGTTTTCTTGAGGTCCTAAGAGTATCTAAAATGAAATTCACTCAGAATTCCCCAGCGGAGTTGCCAGAAATGTTAGGTCTCTATAATTTTAGCAGATTGGAAAGACTAAAGCTACAGAGACAACATTTGAACCACTTTGGGATTCTAGGATCTAGCCCTCCTGAATCCAGAGAGGGATCTCTCTATAAGTGCAAAGATTGATTTATCTTTAAGGCTTGAAAAATGATATTAGGCTAGTTATGAAGAACACGGGTTTTGTTTGTTTTGGTTGGGAAAAGATATATGAAGGTGAAGGAAGTCTAAATGAAGGGTGAAGTTTGTATGAAAGTGAAGGAATGATTCAGCTAACAAGATAGCAAGAAGTAGCTTCAATCCATTGGGCTATGGAGTCATAATAGGATTTAATTGAAACAACAAGGTTCAAGAGTGGTCCATGGGGCAAGTCATCTATGTCAAAGGATCTCTTTAAGTTGATTTTATGGAATGAAAACAATAAGAGAGGGAAAACAAACATATGAAGGAACAAAGAGCAGCCTAAGATCAAGTAAGTACTTTGAAACTATCCTGCTTTTGGCATACACTTAAGAAAGACATAAAATTTATCTAAGATCAGGTAAGTACTTTGAAACTAGCCTGCTTTTGATGCACTTTCAATAGAAAACATTTAAAAACACAAATAATAGCTTAAGATCAAGTAAGGACTTTGAACCTATCCTTCTTTCAGCATATTCAAAAGGAAAACATTCAAGATAAACAGAAAAAGTAGTCTAAGATTAGGTAAGGACTTTGAACCTATCCTGCTTTCAACATACTCTTAAGGGAAACCTTCAAACAACCTTTGGAGAAATAACTAGAAGACAGGGCAAACCATAGACTTTCCTAGTCCAACTCTACTTAACATGTAATGAAAATATCATTCAAGAACAATGTTTAAAGTTCAGACAGTAAGACGTGGGAACACCAACATTCCTTAATTGCTTGGACTATATTAAATCATTCCTAAATACACAATTGGAAGAAAACATAAAGATAAAGCTTATCAGTGAGAGTAGGGTATTTGTAACAGTAAATCCTAGCTCTATATTTTCTGTTCTTTATCAGAGAAGGTGGACAGAATGGAAGCAAAAAGAAAATAACAATTTACAATAAGAAACACATCACCGTTGACATAGACCAGGATCCCATAAATCAGCTTGTATTTCATGTTAAAACCAGTTACAATCATCAAGTCCAGTGGTTCTCTGCAAATTCAAACTTCTCATCTCAACTTAGGTGTCTTCAATTACAAACGGTGCTTACAGCAGCTTCAGAAAACTATTTACAGGAAACAGATATGCAGTGACCAACCTTTTACAATGTGCTCCTCAATGAAATTTTATAAGAAAATGAGGAGGTGGAAGAGTTTCTAGGGTTCAAGTATCATTAATTCCATAATCAATGCAATTTCTAGCCTTGAAAACCATGCAAGGCATAAGGCAGGAATGCATTCTACCTATAACTCTGCTTCATAACTCTGTTTCTGCTTTTTGAGGCTTAATGGACGAGAAGATTGACTTCAGGGCTGTTTTTTATCTTTAAAATAACTATGCTGACAATTAGTAATAAGTTCCTTTGATTTGTATTAACTGTTCACCTGTATTTAGGCAAATATCTTCTGTTTTGGAAAAACAATACCTTCTTTAATTTCTGTGAGGCTGCAGGTGGCTTTTGGTAGCTCGAGAGGATTCAATTAGCCTCTGATGTGGCAGTGGAGGTTTTTCGGATTGATAGATTTCTTTGTTTTTACCTAAAACACCCTTAATCTGCTTTTGATCTGTGTTTTAGGCTTAATTTTTGTCTTCAAGTCTCCATACTATCTTTATCTCAGGATTAGGCCTTTGATTTGTTGAGTTTTTGCCTTAATCCCTTTAAATTATGCTTAAAAACCTTTAATCTTTTGATACTCTTTGATCTCCTATCTTCAATGTTGATTTTCTTCAATAAATGGACTATGACTGTGTTTTTGCAGTTTGGCAGGTGCGCGGAAGATTTAATGAGGTTACCTATGCTCATGAGGCATGGGTAAAATTGAGATTTGAACCCTGTAGATTCATTTTCTTCATTGATAGTGGCCTAGGAGATCGTCATCCCCGACTTTCATTTCATTTAAAAAGCTGTGGAAAAGCTTTAAAACCTGCAAAAAATGAACAAAATTAAGAATATCCAGTGAAAATAGATCAGAGGTTGTTTTGGAGGTGAAATTTAATCGTGTCCGTCGGATGAAATCAACCAACAGCCAAGATCACTTTCCGACGTCAATTTGGGGGCAGTTGGGTAAATGGATGGAAGATTAAGTCTGGACCATTGATCTAGATTGATCAACGACTGAGATTGATCTATAAAAAATTTGGGAGCAAAGGGGAAGGGCGATGATTTGGTGGGGAAAAACAATCAGAACCATCGCTCTTGATAAATGAACGGTCAAGATCTTGTAATGGAATGCTCAGGATTTCAGACGGTGGGGAAATGAAATGGGGGGGAATTTAATCAAGACCATCAATCTATGGAGATCGACGGTGGGAAACAGTCGATGAGATGGCCAAGAGAATAAACGAATGGGACAAAGACTTGGGGCTTTAATGAAATCTGGGCCATCAGATTAAAAGAACGAATGGAAGAGATTTAAATGAGAAAATTTAATACAATGGGGAAAGGTGGTCTTTAGCTGAAAAACTGTTGGTTTCGCGCAACTCCGAAGTGGTTTCAAAAATAGGCCAAAAAAACGTGATATGCTTCGCTGCTCGACACGTGTCCTCAGAAAACCACTTTTTTCGTGTAATTTTTCAGTGTTAAACCCTGGATGCAGAAAAAAAGTGAAACTGACTGTGAGCCATCAAATGAGGGACAACAGATCCAATGGTGCGGATCGCACGCGATGGAGGGAAATATGCACGGGCAGAAAGGTAGGTGGGGTCAAATGGTGGTTTAGATCTTGACCGTTGGATCTTGGGAATGGACGGTCGAGATCTATTGAAGGGGAGAAATGAAAAGGGTGAAGTGCGAAGAGCGGAAGCAATGTGGACCGTCCGATCTAAAAAGATCAACGGTGGAGATTAAATCGAAGGTCGGAATGGTGGAGGCTTATGTGATATAAGAGTGGGATGCAATGCAACACTGGCCATTGGATCTGATGGAATGGATGGTCAGGATTAAATCGCATCAGAGAATAGGAAAGAGGAAAAAGCGTTGGGGCTTTTGTATTTGCGATATGCGATTAAGCGCTGGCCGTTGGATCGGTTTGAGAGATTAACGGTCAGGATTAAATCGCGGAAGGCAGAGGGGGGAGCATGATTGAATCTCAACCATCGGTTCTTGTGGATTCGACGGCTGAGATTAAATTGGAAGGATCTGCGTTGGAGGAAGAAAATAAAAGGATAAGACAAGAGTCGCGATGCGATGTTGCGCTGACTGTCGGATCAGAAGGATGATCGACGGCTGAGATTGAATTAGAGGGATCGCATCAAAATTTTGAAAAAAATAGAAAAGGGAATGACTCAGGCAGATTTTGCGATATGATGAGCCGATGGGCGTTGATTAGCAGAGATCAACGACCCACATTTGTTTCAAAACATATCGTCGAGTTTTATAAAAAAGAGAGGAAAAATAAGGTTCGAGAAAGGTTTTTTTAGTGTTTTTAGCACCCGATTGTGGGGCTATGGTTTTGTGAAGAAGGCGAGGATATTGGGGGTTTAAAAGAAAAAGGCTTAATCGCATCGGATTTTTTTTGAAAGAAAAAGGCAAATAAGGAAATAAGAAAACCCCGATTGTGATTGCGCGATGGGGGGTTAGCTCCGAGTTATGGCTCCGGGTCTTATGTGGAGAAAAGGAGCTGGGGCTAAGGCCAAAGGGGCTTAAGGCCTTAATAGAAAAATGGGTTTTTTAGGCCAAAATGAAGGTTTTTCAAGGCTTTTTGGCTTTCAATAGAAGGGGAAAAAGGGGTTCTTAAACCTATAAAAGGAATTTTCATAGGTTTAAAGCGATTTTTGGAGGTTTTTAAAGGGGAATGGAGGTTTAAAAGGTGAAAAGAAAGTTTTATGAAAAAAGGATAAAAATGAGTGAAAGGGGGAGTTTTTAAGCAGTCTTTCTCTTGGTAAGCAGCAAGGTTATTTAAGAGTAATAATGGAACATCAATGAAGATTAACTCAAAGCTAAAAGATCATCATAAGATTTTAAGAACTAACAATTTGGTCATGAATTGTTTCTTAAAGGCTAAAAAAGACTTTAGCCACCATTTGATATGACAAATTTTTATAGGTGGCTAACATGTTGAATGCGAAGAACCTGCCATTAAGGCATGTAGGCTCCAAGGTACCAGAAGGGAGTCTATAGATCAGATTCCTAAATAATGAGCTGAAGTCGACAAGAAGTGATCTGGTCGAAGGAGAGCCATAATGTTTCCTACATCATAGACACGAGACAAAGGAATATGATGTTTTTGAATCAGTACCAACAGAGAATCAGAGGGAGGTTGAAAACTACAGAGGTAAACTTCTCTTTAACATATCAGAAACACGACACTGGATTTGGCATTATTTGACATCAAAGGATCTGAGGTCATGATGATGTGGAAAAGAGAAAATGAGAGGTCAAAAGAGATTACCCAAACCCATGGAGGAAAAAATGACGAAATGAGATGTCCCAAACCCAACACGAATGCAGACAAGTGCCATGCTCAAGAGCGACATACTGCCAACTAAAATTTGGTTCCATTTTCCCCCACCATTTTTGGCGAGTACCCCAATTATTTTTAAAAACAAGCTTGAAGGGGATAGTATATGCTTCCACTATAAATTTGTCCTTCGGAAAAATCCATCCTAGTACATTTTACGAGCCCTAGGAAGCAGGAACTTGAATAACATCATGGTGACGAAGTCCGATGTCATCAGGGTTTAACGAGTCAGACAAAGGGAGAACTCGACATCTTTTCATGTTTAGAGAGTTTGAAAAGAAGGCAGAAATGAAAACTCCAGCAGTCCCTTTTCGTAGGTAGTCTCACAGATCCGAAAAGGTAGAAAACAAAATCTGAAAGAACCTCCTAGTCGTGATAGGCTAAGGTATTCCTTTTTCGTAAATAATCCATCCCAACCTGAAGAAGGGGTAAACGTATACTAGGTAGATATCGTTTCACAGCCATTTAGCGAGTTCAAAATGACAAGTGTCTTGGAAATCTTTCAATTTTAGAGAGTCAAAAAAGAGCTGAAAGATGACTCCAGTAGTGACTTTTTCGTGTTTTTACCGAGTCCAAAAAAGTATAAAATATAACTCTTTACTTCATCATTGTCGCATGAAAACCTATTGTTGCACAAGAGACATGTATAAAACCCATTTTTCGAAAATAATACAATAAAATAATCGAAAAACATGTCTTAAAACCTAATTAGGGTTGTGAAAAAGTTATAAAATGTCAAAAATGATAAAAATAATTACTTTTCACTTTTTACCTCTTATGGAGCAATAGTTACTCATTTTATTGTGCAATCTTGTGGTGACGATAGCGGCCAATCCAATAGATCCATTGCAAATCCGTCAACTCCAGGTAAGAGCTGAGATCCCTCTTTTGATTTTAAGCTATTTCTTGCTTCCTGCATTTGTCAATTTTGAAGTTTGGGGGAGGAATTGTAAAAATTAGGACTGTGTGGTTGGTGCGGGTTTCGGGCACAGAGTGAAAAACTAGGAAAGTGAAAGAGATTTTCATTTTCGCTTTGGATTATGCACTTAAAGGAGTAGTGAAAAATTGTCATCTAGTACATTTTCTTGACTACTGCATTGATTTTGTGAACCTCTTACTCTTAATTAGTGTAGTTTTTCATCGAAATGAACAATTGTCTTTTTATCATATAGTTGCATTTTAGGGATTCTGGTGACATCGGTAAGGCCTTAAAACTAAGACTTAAATTTAAGATAAAATTTAAAATTTATTCAATGAATCTAAGGATAATTTGGAACTTAACGCAAAACATTTATAAGTATATTCTAGAGACGTGTTATGACATCTATAAACCTAACTGCTGTCGTTAACAATCTATGTTTCATTTTGGGAGTGAAACCCCATCCCACGTACGAAAGTATATGGGGATGCTCTCACTAAATGGTTACACATTAGACATCGCTAACATGGACTTGTGCTCCCCATACCGTCAAGTATATAACGAGAGACCCCACTAGGTTGCTATCCTTTAGCTACAGGTAACCGAGTCTACTACCTCGTAAATGTGATACACCAAATACACATTCAGGGAGATTTCCTACCCGTACTTCTTGGTTCACCAGGAGGTATTCAATAGTTCACGGATACTTGGTAAACCCTCTTGCCTAGAACAATCCCTTTTTAATTTTTTAATTTTTTATGTTCTAAAATCAATTACCCACAATAACATGGCACATCCATAAAGTTATTTCTTGGCCACATCATGAGTAACTCCTTATAAATATATTTTTAAAAGCCTTGAATAAATCAAATCTTTCCCTTTTTTTCTACTGGGATAAAGTCATCGTGGCTGAACCATCAAGTTCAACCTCCCCTTCATCATATTCTACCGAAGGGACATCACCACAAGTCTCTTTTGACACTTCACCGTCGGTTGGAGCCCAAAGTGTTGGGCTTGCGATTCTTCCAAGTATTCAATCCCTTGCTGCCCGGTCTCCTCCTGAAGAGCCGGTAAGCTACATCTTGTTTCCTTAAAATATGTCATTTGATTTAGTAGAAGTCTCTCCTCAATGATAGTATAACCCATGCGATACACCAAGCATACCTTTGGCACCTTTACCATTTACACATCGTACTACTGCTCATCAGTTATTTCCACCCATGGCTTCCGAAGGTGAGGTCTCATCTCCCCTTGAAGTTTCAAGTTCTCTTAGTGGTGTGGATGAGTCTTTGTATGAAGGGCATCAGTTCCCTCCTGAGCATTTTACTTATAGGGAACATATCCCTCACTCTTTTTCACATCCATCTACCCAGCCACTGATCCCAGTTGGTTACACATTTTTGGGTCATTTAGTCTCTGGTGTTTTGAGCACCACATCATTGTACCACAACATCATTTGGAAAAATACTACAGTACCTACATCTGGTCCGTTTATATCTAGCACATCCTCTTCTATCCCTACTTAAGCTACAGTTACGTCTGTTCCAACACAACCAACCATCTGCATTAGTGCTTCGACACCTCTTGTCAGTGTACCAACGTCGATTATGTCGATCCCAAATACCGGGGAGCAGCCACCCCTATCAAATGTTTCCCAAGCTTCAAATGGACCGTCTATGAGTGGATCACAAAATCACATTCTGGGATCTAGTAAACCTATTGGTAGTATCCCTATGCCTTCCATATCATCTATGCAGGTGGGGTTAAGCTACGATAAGTATCAATAAGATTTAAAAAACAAAATACTCAGTCAAAACCCCTATTTCCCTTATGGTTCTCAACATTTTTAGACTCCACTCCTGATTCTGCAAGCGTTTCAAGGTCAGTCTAGGATTCATGTTCCTTTACATTCAGGGACTTGTGCATATCAACAGGGGCCTACTTTTGTTCAAAAACGCCCCCATGTGCAACAAGGAGAGCCTTATATTCAATTTTTCCAACCTTTTTCTCACCAGAGTTAGTTTTCTTATGCTAAACAGGGACACCTTTTGTTCAACAAGGACAACCTTACACTCAGCAAGGACAACCTTTTGTTCAACAAGGACAACCCTTATCTCAACAAGGTCAAATATTTGTTCAGCCAGGTCAACCTCGGTCTCAAGGAAAACCTCGCCAACCTCAATAGCCTCGAGGTACCATGATGCAAAATACTCAAGGTCAGCTTTTGAGTTCATAAGGTCAACCTCAAGGTACCATGATGCCCAATCCTCAATAGCCTCAAGGTCAACCTTCGGGTTCACAGGGTCACCTTTTGAGTTCACAAGGTCAACCTCAAGGTACTGTGTTGCAAAAAATTCAACAACAACAAAATCCATATGCTACGTCTATGAGTTAAACTTAGCCTGAACCTCAGTGGCCTGCTACATGTCAATATTAATTTTTTGGTCCAAAACTAGGATACAGTCAAAATCCCCAAGGATTCAATCCTTATAGGTGAAAAACCTCTGGAAAAAACCCATGGGGGAAGAATTTATCCCAACCTGGTTGGAATCCGCAAATGGACCTTTACAAAAGGCTGATTATGCCATTTAATCCAAAATTTCCTTTTCTTGCAACGTTGGAACTACCTGATGTGTCGATTTTGACTAATGATTTTATTCTCCATAATGCATATTGGGTTCTCGTTCCTACTAATATCCCAAGAGGTTGCCCTAAATTTGAAGGAAATTTTAGAGAAGACCCCCAGGCACACATCATGACATACCATCTCTCGTGTTCTTCTAACTCCTAGGTTGATGACTCTATCCGTCTATATCTTTCCCAAAGAACTTTGACTGGTGCCGCTACAAAGTGGTACATCGAGCTTCCTCGTGGAAATTTCCAAGATTTCAATTATCTAGCTATGGCTTTCCTCACGCACTTCTAGTTACCTGTTCTCTATGAAAAATAAACTCACCTCCTCACGTCCTTGAAACATGATACCTCTATGCACATCTTCGATCACATCCATGAATGGAGACGAAAATGCCATTTGATCAAATTCAGAATTCCTGAACAACTCTTGATAAAATGGTTCACCAAATCCTTCGTCAAAGAGATTTCTAAGGATATTTCTATGGGGTCATGTGTCATGGAAGAACAAGCCATTTCTCGTGCACAATATCTTGATCTGGTTTATTCCCAGTCTAGCATGTTGTATGATCTTTTGTCTGATGCTCTGCATGCTTCTACCAAACCTGAAACTTTGAAAGCTCTAACGACACCACCTGTCGACATCGTCATTGGGTTAGTTACCCAAACTTCTTGAAAGTCTTCCTCTCCTTCTACTAAGTAGAAATCCATTTCCTCGTCTGATTCTGTTCTACAGAATCCTTCAAATCCTAGTAAAACTACGGATTTTAATGCCTTCAAGTCTACCACGACAAACAAACCTTCCAAAAGTAAAAATATAGGCAAAGGAAAATCAAAATTTGATGCCCCGAAATAGGATTCTCCCAAACCTAATATTGATTATGGAACTAAGCGCAAGCTTAAGTACCCTTGCCTAATATGTGATGACAAACACTACACTAAAGGTTTCCCCTGACAGGCTAAAGTTAGTTGTTTACTCAAAGGTACTCAAGGAACTCCGGCTATCCTCAAAGAACCATTTCCATCTCAACAAACTCATATGGTCGACCAACCTCCATATTATTCCTTGTCTAGTTCTCAAGTGTTTATGATGATTGGAACAACACCCATTTCCATGGCCACGAGATCCAAATATTATTCAACTCATCCTCATCAGTCAGTGGAGAAATATATTTTTGATGATCCTTCTACTTCTACTCTGCCCACTTCTGGTCCTCTTCATATCGAAAGGCCTAGTCCTAATCCCATCATCCGACCACCTTCTAAAGGTATGCTTCGAAAATCCTCTTATAACCCGAATGCCCGAGCTGCTCAACATTACAACATTGTTGAGGATTTGGTTCAAGCACCTTTCGCTATGTCTTCATTAGAGGTTATTTAGAGCTATCCTTCAAAAATTAAATCACTATTATCCACAATTGAAGGAATTGATCTGACTGATTCAAGTCTCATCACTTTCGATCTATAAAACCACATTCCACTCCTTCACCATCAACTTTATTTCCTCATTCAAGTCATCATTAATGGAAAGACAATCCATCGGTCAGCCGTGGATGAGGGTGCATCCACCTACATCATGTTCGTGTCTTGTTGGAAAGCCATTGACTCTTCGACTCTTAGCCAATCCTCGAACACTTTGGAGGCTTTCAATGGAAGAGATTCCTATCCTTTTGGTATTCTGCCTAACTTGCCTATCACTTTGGAAGGCAAAAAGGTCAATATCGAAGTAGATTTTTTTGATGCTAAACTAAATTACAATCTTCTACTCGGTCACAGTTTGACCCATGCTATTCTTTGTGTGCCATCCACTTTGTTTTTTGTCCTTCATTTTCCACATCAAGGGAATATCGTCACTATCAACCAATTGTCCTTTTTTTATTCTTCTTCCTCAGAAGGAAATGTGCCATATGTGGAGCATACCACCACACCATATGAGAGTGTGGGGGCAAGACATTTTAATATTCTGCCTTAATGGGTCTTTTTCCTCTCCCACCACCGAACACCACTCAGATCAACATGATATCTACTTCGTCTGATGCTTGGATCATTCCTTCTCCTTATCAAGTTGATTCCTTCGATGATGTTATGTCGTTAAGCCTTACTAAACTCAATTATTCTGAAATTATCTCGGCTTCATCTCCCAATACTAGCCATACTACTCTTAGTATGCATTTAGATGCATATTAACTATCTCCTTGGCTTGTTTCATGTGATTCTTCTGATCCCTTGAATGAGACGTTTCCTACCGATGAAATTATCATAGAGACCATGCCACTTGATGAAACACCTTGGGACGATACCCATCATCGTTCTTCGTTCTTCCAAGTTTTGGAGCCATTTATTCCTATCTTGAAAACTTTTCTTCCCATGATCCGACCTGTCCACTTTAGACGCCCATCTTAATACATGAGTTCTTTTCTGAAGGAAACATGGGAAAAATTAATGCTACGATGCATATCGACATTCCTGTCAAACCAGGAATCGTCGAGAACATCCATGTGAGGGTAACTTGCTCTCCGTATGAGATCAAGATTTACACTAATATTTTTCAAGAGTTCCGGGATGTCTTTGCATGGTCATATGAATAAATTCTTGGCATTGATCCCAGTATAATGGTCCATGAGATACCCACTTATCCTAATGTGAAGCCTGTTCATCAATGAATCCTCCCCGTGCATCCTAGAAAGGCAGCTGTTATAAAGGGAGAAGTTGAAAACCTTCTCAAATTTGGGTTCATATATCCGATCCCGTTGACAGATTAGGTTTCTAATATCATCCCTATCAATCAGAAGTAGGGTACAATACGTGTCTATGTTGATTATCATGACTTCAACCATGCCT
Organism: Pinus albicaulis; assembly: GCA_034641835.2. Lineage (NCBI taxonomy): Eukaryota > Viridiplantae > Streptophyta > Pinopsida > Pinales > Pinaceae > Pinus > Pinus albicaulis. The sequence goes on along the minus strand of CM076584.1, from coordinate 862,868,549 downwards.
GTCTTAAAGATAACTATCCCACTCCTTTCATTGACCAAATCATTGATGAATGTGTTGGGAGTGGGATATTTTATTTCATGGATGGTTTCTCTGGGTACAATCAGATTAATATCCTCCCTAGTGATCAACATAAGATTGCCTTTATCTTTTCCTGGGGAAATTTTGCCTACAAGAAGCTCCATTTCAACTTAAAAAATGTCGGTGCCACTTTTCAACGAGTAATGTCATATGGCTTTCATGATCTCAAACACATCGTTCAACCCTATCTAGATTATTTACCCTCACATTCATCTAAGTGTTGTGACCATCCTGCTCACGTTAAAGAAACGTTTCTCTGCTGTAGAAATGATAATATCCGACTTAATCCGCATAAATGTGTCTTTTGTGTTGAATCCGACAGAATTCTAGGGTTTGTTGTCTCCAAGGAAGGCATCCGTCTAGATCCTCTAAAAGTCAAGGCTATTGTTAACTTACCCCCTCCTTCCTCCTTACATCAGCTACAAAGCAAACAAGGGAAAGCCAATTTCCTTTATCATTTTGTACCTAACTACGCCGACCTAGCTAAAGGTTTTACACAGTTTCTTAAGAAAGGGATCCCATTTCTATGGGGTGCGGTCACTCAGAAGTCCTTTGATGCCTTAAATATTGTTCTTATCAATGCTCCTTTATAGCATCCCATGAATTACCATCGCGATTATTTCCTCTACTTAGCATATGTTTCCAATACTATTGGTATGGTATTGGTCCAAGATGACGATGATGGCACTGAACATGTTGTTTACTACCTTAGCCACAATCTCATGGATATCAAGACTCAATATTCCCATGTTGAGAAATTAGCTTTAGTTGCGGTTCATGCTGTTCAACGTTTTCGACATTACATTTTACTTCGTACGACTACCGTGATATCTGATTGCAACCCCATGACCTAAATTTTGAGTCATCAGTTACTAGGGGAAAAGTATTCTAAATGGATTTTCATCCTACAAGAATTAAATTTTGAATTTATTGCTACCAAATCTAAAAAATCACTGGTCTTTGTGGAGTAAATATTCTCCCTTCCCTCTGCATTTGTCTCTTCTAGTTCTGACAATAAGATTCTGGATGATACTCTCTTTCTTATCAGCACTATCAACCCTTAGTACGGTGATATCATTGTGTATCTCCAAACTCAAACTTTTCGATATGATTTGTCTAAATCTAATCATCGACACATGCGACATCACTCTCAACCCTATCGCATCATAGGAGATACTTTGTACCGCGTTGATGTCGACTTGATTCTTCATCGATGTTTAACTATCGAAGAGGCTAAGAGAGTACTCAATGATTGCCACTTTGGGGCATGTGGCGGTCATATGTCTAGATATGCCATTGCTCAGAAGATCCTTCGAGCTGGGTATTTTTGGCCTTCCATCTTCAAGGATTGTATTCTTTCCGTCAGTAAATGTCATGCCTACCAGATTTATTAATGAAAAATGCACGCCCCACCCACATCCTTACATCTAGTTGTTACCGTCGACCCTTTCTCTAAATGGGGCATTGATTTTATGACATGTAACCCTCGCTCAGCTGGGGCATGGCTATATTATTGTCGCCATCGATTACTTTACAAAATGGGCTAAGGTGATGCCTACATATGCCGCTGACGGTAAAAATTCCGCTCAATTTCTATTCAATCACGTTATAGCCTAGTTTGGAGTTCCTCAAGCCATTGTAACCGACCATGGCTCCCATTTTCACCATTACATGATGGCTGAGCTGACCACATAGTTGGATTTGCGACACGACAACTCGAATGCTTATTACCCTCAGGCTAATGCCCAAGTTGAAGCGGTCAAATTTTTTTTAGTTACCATGCTTCAGCACACCATTGGGATGCATAAGTCAAACTGGCATATCATGATTTTTTCAGCTCTTTGGGCTTACCGAACCTCGACCGAAAATGCTACCCGATTTAATCCTTTTCATTTAGTATATGGTCTGGAAGCAACTTTACAGATTGAATGCAAAATCCCTTCACTTAAGTTAGCTATTGAATTATTCCCAAATACCTCACCAGAAGAGGAACATATTCTATATATGGAAAGGCTTAATGAAACTCGCTGCTTTTCTGCTTTAGTCACTGAAGCTCAGAAGAAATAGGTCAAAGCCCAATTCGATCATATTATTTCTCTACATGCCTTCTCTGAAGGATACTAGGTTCTTCTATATGACCAAGCTCATGATAAATTGGGGGTAAGGAAATTCGAACCTATGTGGCATGGGCCATACATTGTCAAACATGTTTTGAAAAAAGGGGCCTATGAGTTAATTGAGTATGAAGGAAACCCTCTAGTTAAGCCCCGGAATGGGCTTTACCTCAAAAATTATTATGCGTAATTCATTTCATATAATTACTTTTTTACATTAGTATGTTTTCATTTTTGTATAGCTTGCTTTTGGTGTGATTTTTGTGAGGAGTTTTCCTGCTTATCTTGTTTTACTTGGTTTGTAGATGTCTTTAACTCCTTATGTCGGTTTTGCTTATGGTGCTTGCCATAGTACTTGAAATTTATCCTCTGTTGCATGGGCAATGTATGATCCCAAAGGTGATTTAGTGGATCTACAAGGTATTTTTTTAGGTCATACAACCAAAAATATTGCAAAGTATAGTGCAGTCATTGAAATTCTATCAGAAGCTATTACTTTTGGAATTAAGGAACTAGTTGTAAACCTTGATTCATAACTTCTTGTCCTTCAACTCAATGGGCAACATTACGTCCGAAATCCTCAAATTTTGAGAATGTATCTACGTTTTCATCTCTTATAAATAAATTATGACTATATTATGTATCATCGTATTCCAAGACACAGGAATACATTAACAGATGCATTGGCTAATTATGTTCTAGATAGACATTTGTGAAATTTGTAAAACCATGATCATCATCACATCATACATTAAACAGGAAAATATAGCATATATATATGTCGATAAAGTTTGCAAAGTTTTTTAGTACATCATGATCCAAAAAATATGTGTTCTTATACATGAGTGACTTGCAAGTCCTAAAAAATAATAACTGCAGAAATAAAGCTAAAGTAGACTAGTCAACATGATTATGATGATAACAAGTCACTGCTATTATAAATTGGGTCAACAACCGGTGAATACGGTTTGAGACCCCCATAGTGTGACTCTGGTAGAAACGAGGGATATCATGGACATGGGTATACTCTGGAATCTCACTGGTCAATGCATCCAAATTACGGGCTATTTCCTCTTCATTATATGCTCCTTCCTCAGAAGGAGAAAACTCGAACTTCCATATCACTCTTCTCGCTATGGGGGACATCCCAACAGGTCTTTCTGGTCCAACATCCACAGCATATAAGTTTAAACATTATAACACTCATACCAAAAAAATATAAACATGCAAAACTTAACAAAAAAAAAGTTTTACCTCCATCATCCCAATGATCACCTTGTGGAAGAGGAAGATACAGGTCGCCTCTTAAATCGGTCCCAGAATATGGCTAGTCCTCCACTACAATGAGTTTCCGCCTCAACCATACAAATAAAGTTGGTTTGCATGACATATCTTGACCACCTCCTGAGCGAGGCATCAACTCACTCCATCGAATCATCTGAGGATCTCGTGGTTCTGACATGACCACTTCCTCCCATTGAAAATGGAACAATGGTACTTGTTCCAAGAATAATGATGCTAGAATCGAACCATACCTGAACTGTTTGAGTCAACTTTTTTTTCATTTTGTTAAAATTTTCTTCATTTTGCTCAAAACTACTTCTGACTAGTTGAATATAGTGGGTGCCATGTAGTCTATGGTAGTCTGAAGCTGAGTATTGGTAGCCTCATCTGGAGATTGTGCCCCAACAACACATGTTATGATATGAAAAACTACCTTTAAAGGCAGGTTATTGATTTTCCTTATGTCAACCTTGTCGCTTGAAGACTTGTTTGTTTCTGGGAAGTGTCTCCCTATCAGCATGTCCATGCTCTCACCTAAGATTCGACTTCCTTCTAATTAGACTCGTTCCCCCCTCCCCAACAAGCTAGTAATGAAATAGATATCAGAGATCTCAATCTCTAGCTCTTAGTCACCGATTATGAATATTTCTCGACCATTGTCCCATATGCTTACCAAACATTGTAGCAAATCAGGTTGAAATCTTAATCCTGGAGTTAGGAATAACTTGAGGAGCCCACAATTCCTCAAGGCAACTGGATAATCTAGATCTTCCATGTCCTCTCTATCCTCTTCCTCATGCTCACTCTCCCTCCATTCAATAGCCAATTTGATTGTTGATTTCTTCCTGCCAATATCAATTATACAACCCATTGTTAAAGATTCAAGCTTAAAAATCCATCTTCATTGGTGTTTTTTGGGAAATATTTCTTATTTTTTCACTCCTTGCATTCGGCATGAAACCTTTGCAAAAAAAATGGGATTAATGCGAGCCCAAGGTTGGTACTCGCGTTGATCCTTGGCGATTTTTTTTTTTTTAATTATTCACAAAAATACAAAATAAACTATAAAAATTGCTGAAAAAAGTATGAAATTGAAGAAAACAGGAATAACTCTTACTTGACACAGATGATTTCCTGGATCAACCGCTATCAACTCCTGAAGATCAAGGTAAAAACAGGGTAAAAACTCCTACAATGGCTTGTGAAAGTAAAAGGTAAAAAATGCTTTTACTTTTTTATTTTTATAACTATTTAAGTAATTTTTAGGGCTTTTGTCAATATTTTAATTATTTCTCCTTGGAAATATATAATATGTTCACTATTGTGTAGTGACAGGGTAAAATTTTTTATGAATGATGCGAGAACGAGTTCTAGTTTATTACTTTTCCAGACTTGGTAAAAACAAATGAAAAAGTTTCCTCCTTGGAGTCATCTTTAAGCCCTTTTCTAACTCCCGAAATATGAAAATATTGTTGAGTATTTGTTGTTTTGAACTCGTTAAAGTAAATGAAGTGTCGTTTACCCAATATACGTTTACCCATTTTTCGAGGTGGGATAAACTATTTACGAAAAAGGAATACCTTAGTCAATTATAACTATGAGGTTCTCTCGAACTTTTTTTTCTACCTTTTTGGATTCGAGAGACTATATACGAAAAGGGCCCCAGGGAGTTTTATTTTCAGCTTCTTTCCAAAATATCTAAACATGAAAAGGCACCGAGTTTCAACTTTGTCAGACTCGTTAAAATTTAACAACATTGGACTCATCACCATGACGATATTGAGTTCCTCCTTCCTAGGGCTCTTAAAATGTACTAGGATGGATTTTTCCGAAGGAAAAAATTATATGACAAGCATATGCTATCCCCTTCAAGCTTGTATTAAAAAATAATTGGGGTATGCATCAAAAATAATGGGGGAAAATGAAAGTATTTATCAATTGTGTAGGCGATATGTCACTCTTGCACATGACAGTTATCTGTAGTTTGTGTCGGGTTGGGGATATCCTACATTTGTCACTTTTCCTCCATGCATTTGGGAAATTTGTTTGCCTCTCATTCGATTACCAATCTTGTCAACATGACCTCTGATCCTACTTGATTTAAATGCTGCCATACTCCAGAGTCGTGTCGCTAATATGTTCAAGAGAAGTTCCTCTTGCAGTGTTAGTGTCAGTATTTGCATACTGCCATCAGTGATGAAAAATACTCTTTTCATATCATTTTAGGAGTCCCAGTTAGAATTTTTTTTAATCATTCCATTAGGTCATGCAAAAAATTCACTCACTGATGGTAGCCCTAGTCATAAAACTTCACTCTCCCTAAAAAAATTCATATTTTCTAGCCCACCTTCATGTCTTGCTGAGCATAGATCAGTCTTGAAAGTTCATTTCATTATATGATTATGTCAGTCAAAGTCACCATGGAGTCTATTCATTCAAGGTCCCATTAGGTCACTAGGTTTCATTTTCCAAGTTTCAAATAAAACACCATTTCATTTGCATAAGGTCAGAAAAAGTATGAGAGTGATTGAAATAATATTCCTTTATCATCTGAAGAGGATTTTCCAACATGAAATATGATCTCCAAGGAAGATTTCCAAAGTTCTAATTCCAATTTCAAGTTATGATTTTTATTCTGCAATGTAATTTTATTCAAAAATAGAGATGTAATTTATTTTTATTTTAATGTAATTTTATGTTCATTATATGTAATAATTACTATTCCCAAGCTTCCAACTCAACTCTACATGCAGAAATAAAACAAAAATTGTCAAATAAAAGAGTACCTACTCCAGCATGATCAACCTGCAAAGAAAAAAGTCAAAGTGTAAAGGGTCTTTTCCAAGGGTTTGAAAAGTGAAATTTAAAACATTTTCAAAAGTGGGTTTTTAATAAAAAAAATCAATTTCACTCAAGTATTAAAGCCCTCATAGCATCAAATTCAACTTCATTCGTCTCCTACCATCATCGATCAAACTCAACATAGCTCAAAAATCAAGTTTAGAAGGCCAAATTATTAGAATGAATTAACTCAAAAACAAATTACAGAAAACACAGATACAAAACCAGACAAAACAATGGTGGAAAAGAGGCTTGAGCCTCATGGCATTCTCATCATTCTCTCTTATTAAAAGAATTTAGTTTAAAATTTAAATAGATGAGAGAAAATGTCTAAGATATTCCATGCTATCTTAGATTCCTTTGGTTGAGATAATTTCTCACCAAAAACCCACCAAGATAGAAGTTACTAAACAAACTCCAATATTTGAGGAACAACCCAAGAGTTAGGCACATATTCCTAACTTGGAATATTTAATTAATTTATTTATTATTTTGGGTTTATTATTGTTATTTTAGAGAGGCTAACATTCCCCCCTTCAAAGACAAATCCAAAATAAGAACGAGGAACCATCTTCCAGGTTCTCATGTTGATCCTCAAAAACATTGCCTGAAAAAATGCCAAAGCTGGATGCTGAAAAACTACAATCTGAAGAGACCATGAGTTAGCTGCATGTCCGATTCATCTCTGAATTTTGCTTGACAACTCCATCAAGTGCCAAGTTGCAAAAGGATCCATCTGTCCTTTGCATGAAATCAGCATCCTTTGTCCACTGACAAAATTTGTTAAAAGCCCATTGGCTGATGATGTCAAAAACAACTCATTATTGATTTTGCTGTGCTGAAAACTATTCACTGCTTCTTTGCTGTCGACTGCCCACTAGAAAATTTGGTGATGCCCACTGGCTGTTAAAGATGCCCATTAGCTGATTTTGCTGGTTTTTTCAAGACTTTCAGTCTGACAACCATTGTCAATCTCATTGACATTTCCCCCCCTTTGTCAGTTGAAAGGAGAGACACTTCTCTTGGAAAGTATTCCTGAACTCCCCACCTTTAGGTGTAGGAGTTTTACACTGGTGTACTCCCCCATTCAACTGCATGAGAGTACCATCATCTTTTCACTGTTGGCTGCACTATGTGTGATTGTATGCGATTGTAGAACTAAGACAATCGTTTGACTGTGGATGCCCATTTCCAAGGGTCGATCCATTCATAATGTATTTTCAATCTGGCTGATTTTTTTTGGTTGCGACATTTTTCTGAGGAATGATTGGGCTTGCCACAATGGTGACAAGGATGAAGATCAAAACACTGATCTTCCATATGACTGGTTCTTTGACAATGAGAACATTTCGGTTGGACTTCAACGTCAGATTGCGTGCAATTCAGGTTGTCTGCAACTTTGGGTTGCATGCATTGCTGGTTGTCTGCAACTTTCTCAAAACTTGCTGAGGTGAGTGGTACAAGAAATCCTGCACTGACGAACTTAATTGGCTTGGAATAATCTAGGATATGTAAGTTGGTGTTATCATTGACATATCCTAAGCCAGGTCGATTCCTGTTATTTTGAATTTCTTCCCATTTCTTGATGATGGGCTTGGAAGAAATTGGAACTAGAACAACTTCAACACTTGAAGCTGTTGGGATGAATGACTTATCATCTGGATGGTTCAAAGACTTGAAAGTATCACTCTTTTCTTGCAATTAAATCCTTTGAAGTTGTGACTCTAGTTAAAGAAACTCAATGGTTTAATGTGTTTGTTGTAGATGCCGTGAAAGATCAACAAGGGTTTCTTTGCTTATGTGCACCATGTCGTCATCACTGGAGATGATCAAACTGTGAAGAATGTTTAGCAACTAAAGATGTTGCACCATCTGAACTTGCGCACTTGAAATCAGGCTCTCTTATCGGAGATGTCGTACTTTGAACTGTTTCACTTGATTTTGGTACTTGAATGACAGGCTCACTTGAATGTGACTTGAATGGCACACTTGCTTGATTTGTTGCTTATTGCACTTGCTAGAGTTGCAGAACTTTCTTGATTAAACTCTAGAATTCACGCTCACTTGATGACGATCATGTTTTCTTGAACGCTCACTTGACTTACTTGATGACTTCACGCTCACTTGAATGAATAGTCACGCTCGCTTGATTTCGATCTCAACTTGCTTGATTGTTTTAACTTGTTTGGTTGCTTTGATGGTTGCTGCAATGAACTTCACGCTGGCTCGCTTGATGGTTTTATCTTTGTACTGACCTAATGCAAATTGCTTCAATAAATACTCACGCTCTCTTGCAGGAGATGTGAATTGGTTGTTTGTTTGTTTTTAGAGTTAAAAAACTCGTGCATTCACTTGATTTTTCTTAAATAAAGAGTGTCGAACAACGTCGAAAATGCACCCAAGAAAGCTTACAATGAGTTTAATGATTCACTTAAAACAATGAATTCACTTGTCCGCTTAAAAAATTCATTAACAATGAATTTTTTAATGATTCACTTAAAACAATGAATTTAATTACAAGTTCTTAAATGGATTTCCAAGAACGTTGATGTAGACTTTTCTTTGAAATAGTAGAATGCCGATGTTGAAAACTTTGATTGTTTGTTGGAGTGGCACAAATGCATGTGTTGAATTTAATTTTCTTGCCTTGCAGCGATTTCGTTACGTGTGTTGTGCTTGCTGATATTGAACTTTATGTATGTGATATTAAATGAAATCATTGATGTGTCACAACTAGACAAAAATCAAAAGCAACAACATGAAGCCATAAAAAACATGTGCCATCACAAACACACATGGTGTACCTAAGATCCCCTTACTCAATTTCAGGTGGATCTAGGACACAATCACAAAAAATAATGTCTTTATTGAGTATGGAGATCATCAGCCTTTCATCTTTTACAACATTGCCACGGAAGCTTTCTCAAACAATGAGAATATGATGCTCACAAATTTTGGAAGCAAATGCGTTCAAAAACCATGTGCACTAAGCGCTCACACCTTATATCTCCAAATTACGACTTATTACTCCCAAAAAAGAAAATTATAAATTCACTTTATAAAAAGTGAATCAATTTTTCACTTTTCACTATAGTGACTTATCACTAAAAAAAAAAAAAAAATCACACTTTAAAACCTTATCACTCCATTACATAAAACCTTATCACTCCATTACATAAAATATACCCTTAAAATATTTTAGAAATCCACCTTATTAATCCAACCCATTACAATCTTCAAAAAAATTAAAACACCTTATCTCTCCCCCAAAACAAATATTTTATTTTGAATTCCTTTTAACTCCCATTAAAAAAATAATTATTTATAAAGTCACTTTTTCAAGTGAACAAATCTTCTTAAAAGACAAATCACAATTTAAAAATGTCATGCATTATACCTTTAAAAACTCGTTGGAGAAGAGGTTGAGTATGGTGGCCCCTCATTTTTTTTCTTTTTTGGCAAACGTTGACTCTTCTACGCTAGCTATCTTCATTGATTTTTCATGCTGGATCTGTTCCACTCATTTCCAGCATCGCCATGGATCCTAGCTTTGGGCAGATGCACCACTGTCATACGCAAATAGGTCTAAGGTATCTATAATTTTCTGGATCCATATCACAGTCAAACTTTCTCTACCGCAACAATATTTCCACGCACACAAAAACAATTTATTCACAAATCAACAATTCATTCACCAAACCTCCTTCTCGGCTCGGATGTCGTTGGCATTTGAATTGAATTGTGCACTTGAAGAGTGAAGACTCTTGAAGTAGAAAACTAGACCTTCCAGGATGACGTTGGATGAGAATAATGGTAAACTCAGAGTCACTCGATGCTGGCGTGGTTTTATGATGCTTTTCTGGTTGGGACACAGCAAATATTTTCCATCTTCTCACAATAAGTGACTGTGTTGGATTTTTACCATCTAAACTCGTTGAGAAGAATTCAAAGCATGGAAAACAACTGTGGCTAGAGAAGATCGCAGAAACATTTTTGCTTCAACCAAAAAAATGCATGTTGCGTTTAGAGCTGGGGCTCTCAGGTTGATTCACGCAGGCTCAGCTGGAATTTTTTCTCACGCTGCTTGAATGTCCGAGGGGATGATGGGCATGAGCCCTGTAACTATCTTGAGATCACCGAATACCTAATAACTATGTTGAGGAAAAATATGTCGATGCAGAGGATGATAAAAAACGAGGAATATTTTGGACAAAATGATCAATTATGGACTGGAATAATCTCTGGAAGAAATGTACTTTCACCTAATTCTGTGCAGTGCTTGCATAACAGGAGACTTGCAACGAAACTATGGGAGTAACGTTGTCGAAATGGTCGAGAGAGGCCAGGGGCGCTATCAAGTGAGCCAACTTACCTATGGTTGGATGAATGGTATTCTGTTCACCTTTCTAAAAAAATTTGCTGGTTATCATTATTCAGCAGACTCACGAAGGCAGAGTGCTTCCATTGAAGGGATTAACATGTCTCTTATGGAAATCGAATTTGAACTTTCGAATGTTGAGCAGAAATTATTGATAGAGAAATATAATTTGAAAAAATGGAAGACAAAGAGAATATATGCAGGAAGCACAACTGATTTTTCAGATTTAAAAATCGAAAATTAATATTAATTTCTTTTCTTTTAAAAAAAAATTGATAATTTGCATTTCAATTTTGCTGGTCAATTCAATGGATTTTTCAAGAATGTACAGAGTTCAAGTCTCCGTCCTTCATTTTACACCATTAATATTAGGCCCAAAAATACTACGCTCCTTCAACTATGTCACCTTAAATGTGTTGTTCATGATCTCTCATATGGAAAAATGCTTGTTCTCTCGAAATTGGGCCTCCCATGCTGAAATGTAACTGCACATATCGATAAGCTTACTGCTTCCGAAGATCACTACAATAGTTCTTCCATACTTCTCCAAAAATAATTTTTTTGAACAACTTTGCAGTAGGTCCAAATTGGGTCTATCACACAACACTCATCTGTCACGTAGCTTCCAATGTATCTTTTCATTTATGACTTCACCATAGCAATCCAATAAGAATAAGAATGGTGGCCTTCTACGTGGCTTTGGCTACTTTTACATTCCTGCCACTCTACGGCATAATGAATCTATGATAGTGTAGTTCCAAATCCTGATCCCAAACTTCATAAAATATTCACAGTTTCAAGCTTTCCATAATTGTCTGACCGCGTGGGGCCAATGAAAATTATGATAGCCACTGTCGATCTCAACATCGATGCAGTCAAGAAAGAAAAAGTTGTAGCTGGGAGCTTCTCAAGTCAACCCATTTCACAATTTCTCTAATCCTAAGCTGTGATACCACATATTAGAAATGAATTAACTCAAAATAAATTACAAAAAACACAGATACAAAACCAGACAAAACAATGGCGGAAAAGAGGCTTGAGCCTCATGGCATTCTCATAATTCTCTCTTATTAAAATAATTTAGTTTACAATTTAAATAGATGAGAGAAAATGTCTAAGATAGTCTGTGCTATCTTAGAATCCTTTGGTTGAGATAATTTCTCACCAAAAACCCACCAAGATAGGAGTTACTAAACAAACTCCAATATTTTAGGAACAACCCAAGAGTTAGGCACATATTCCTAACTTGGAATATTTAATTAATTCATTTATTATTTTGGATTTATAATTTTTATTTGAGAGAGTCTAACACAAATTCATAAAACAGGGGAAGCGTTGCGCGCCTGCCAAAGGGAGGGCGCACCTGTGTGTGGCACTGTGTTTCTACTTTATGCACTGCGTGCTTGCCCATTTTCCTCAGTAATTACCAGAGTCGCCTCAAATCTTCGTGCCATTGCCTCCAGAATTTAGCAGTGGTGCACATGGCCTCCAACAAAGCAAGTAAGCTATGATTATTCCATTCCTCTTCTCCATGAAGTTGATTTTGTGTTTGTGAAGTTTGTTAAAATAAATTAGTGTCTTTACTCAATTTTAAACCCTAGTTTACCCCCAAATTTCCCATTACATTCTCAAATCCCAAATTACAGTCCCTAAACCTTCATTACCCTTCCCACATTGTAAAAAACCCTTTCCTAAATACCTACATTAACATTGCCTTTCCCTAAGCTTTCATTTCCTTAAAACCCTAAGCCTTAGGTACATTATTTTCCTAGGCTTCCAATTCCGTACACCTATAATTAATTTCCTATTCCAAACCCCTCTACATCCCTACTCTCTGTCACATCCCTTAACTCATAAATCCCTATCCCCATATCCCTCAATTACCCTACCCCATTCCCTATTCGTAAAAACCACATTCCAACATCATCACACCTCCCTAGGGTTTTGACATTAAGGCATCATGGAAGAAGAAGAAAAGAGACCATATAGTGAGGGAGAAGAAACATAGGAGAAGAGGCCACACAAAGGGGGAAGAATACTCATATTAGAGCCAACAAATACCAGGGAACTCTTGGAATATCCTATGGCTGTGACTTGTTTCAAACATGTTGGATGTTTTGAGTTATGTCAGAAAATTCAGAGGGTCCAACACCATGCTAGGTTGACCAGAATTTTCATCTCTAACCTCCATGACAACCAGGTTACTCTTGCTAGTGTCACTTTTACTATGTCCACTTCCATTATATCAGCTGCCACTGGGATCCCAAATGTTGGAGAGAAATGGTTCAAGAAAAAAGACTTGGAGGAGCATTAATATGAACCGTTCATCAAACCTAGATACAAGAATGAAAGAAAGAGGATTTTTACTTTCTCTTACCTCCTAGAGATATATTCTCCCATGATGAAAATCATCATGAAATACTTATCCTGCAAAGGTAGGTTCTCTATACTATATATCTTTCACATCTGGCTACTTATGCAGTTCACAAGGGTCAAGATGCTCAACATACCCTATTACCTCTTCCAGAGCATTGATAAGATGTAATTTATTGTCTAGAATAGAGAGTATGACCACCAAATGAATAGTATTTTCCATTATTCCCTCATGAAAATCACAGTCCTCCATCACCTCGAACAATTGAACATTCCATGGAGTTCATTCATAGCTAATGACATATTCACTGCTCCACTTATTCAACATGCCCAAGATGTACATTCATAATCTCATCTTTCCACATCCATTCCTCCATCTCAGTCCACAGTTCATGCATCATCATCATATCAATCTCCTTCATCTATTTCACCACCATCAAATCCATCCCACATTGAGACTGGATCACCTAGCAGAGCTGAAATCAATGATCCTAAGAAGGATAGTGTGGCTGAGATAGAGCCATTGGAAAAAATATACTAGAGGGTTCATAGGCAGGTGTTTTCTCCACATATTGTGGAATGGGCCCTACCTTCTTCATCAACAAAGTAGGTACAAAAGGAGAAAGAAACTATAGTAGAGGAGGATGTACATGAGGTAGTCATTCATGAAGAGGATGACCTCCATGAGACAAAACATGATTTTTAGCTTGTTGACCTAGATAAGCATGATGATGATGAGATCATTAGTATAGTCATCAAGGGAAAGGATGCCAAGATTAGAGAGCTCCAAAATAATATTTATAAGTCAAAATTTGTCATAAAATTCCTTGAGCAGGAGAACTAATCGTTGAAAACAAAACATGTCATTGACGAGGTCAAATTCATCAAAGCTCAAAGAGAGGCAGAAAAAGCCAAATTTTTGCTTGAATAGACACTTGAAACATATGGTGTAACAGATGAGGAAGTAGAAAAAGTGCCAAGGAGAAGGCCTAAGACTAGAGGGCTGAAAAGATCTTTAGCACTATAAAGGAAAAAAGAGGCTGATATTGCCAATCAACTAACCTTGATTGAACAACTCGCAATGGTATTCAATGAGAACCAGGAGCTATGGATTGATAGGGCTAACTAGCACTTAGAGAAGATTTTGGAGACAGAAAACAAAGATAATGATATGTTGAGAAAGAAGGTCAAGCATTATGCCCAAAAAGAAAAAATTGCAATGGCCAAGCTCAAAAGAGCCACTGTAAAAATTGAGGCTTTGACCATGAAAAAAGAGAAAATGAAGTTGGATATACTAGCTAAGGCTTCACTCCAAGCCTAGCCACACCATCAACACTCACTTCACCAATTTTTAAACATTTTGGGTCATTTTTGTAAGTTATGTTTTTTTTATGTGTTCTTGGATAGTGTCATGACAACAAAATTGTCAAGCACGCAACGCCCTTGGCACTGGACTCTTTTTTGAGCCACTTTTGACCAAAATGCCACCACCATTAGATGAAAAATGACAAATACATCTAACAAAACCCCTTTTCCAGCCTTGGTTTGCAAAACTAGCAGGTCAAAATGTCAAAAAACAAGTAAAAAATCATGGTTTTGCCTTATTTTTGGCCTTAGCGCTGCACGCTGAGAAATCTTGGGAGGATCAAGTTTTGACAAGGAAAATCAACTTCATTTTGCAAACTGAATGCATATCTAGAAAGTAGAATTGAAGGGATTTCCAACAAGCCATTTTGAACCCATTTTGGAAACCTACAACTTAGTCAAAAGTAACCTAAAACATGGAGGGCACCCCTGGCAAAGAGAAGGCGCACCTGGTACAAAAATAGCACACTTGACCAATTGCTGATATTTTTGAATTTTCACTACAAATTTGACTTTTATCTTTGAAAATGATGATTTCACCTATGTAATTGAGGATGGTAAATGTAATTATGATGTGGATAAGTTACCTAGGGGTAGATTCATGATGTGAAATTTATCATCAAGTCAAATGAATCTGTTTCAATGTAATTAGGGAGGAGTCGCTTAGAGCTCCCTATACTCCAACTATCAGTTCAGATTTTTGTGGATCTCTTCCTCAACTCAGGGATTCGACCCCTAAGGATGAGAGAATGTTGTTTTTATGTCTATATCTTCCCTTTATTCACTCTTAGCAAGGGTTGGAATCAGTTGGATGCTGTGTAATTAGTCAAGGACTCTAAGTGTAACCAGTTTGGCTTGCAATTAATGAAGAGTTGCAGTTATTTCTTTGGGATACTAGTGGTATGAATGTTTGGCATTTTTTTTCTCATGTTTCATTTGTTTGAATGTTTTTTAAGCTCATAAACCATTTCATGTCTATTATACGATGATTTTAAAGTTGATAGGAAAAATACATGTTCTTTCATGATCTGTTTTGGGAAAGTCTTCATAATTTGTCCATTTTCTTCAGTTTAGGAAGAATAGATCTCTTATGCTCTTCCTAGCTCCTCATCAGTCTAAAACCATCTCACAAAATCACCTTAAAGTGCTAATATTTATACCTACCTTTCCCCATTGAATGGACTGCAATTCTCATCTTATTTTCCCTGACCTAACCTCTTTGACATAATATCCTCATCCAACAACCCAATAAAAAAAAAATAAACCCTTCTGCATTTCATAGCTAGCATAAAATATTTTCATCGAGCCCTCTTGGCTATGAATTTGTGGAGATAGCCCTCTCGGGTTTGGTAGGCATAGATACCAAGCCAAAATATTGGTCTGTGGTTACATCTATTGGGATCGCTTCTTTAGCCTTAGAGATATGGTGGAGTGATAACATACAGTTTTTTCAATGCCTGGTTCTCTGTTCAGTCTTGATTCACAACAATCTTGTTTCCTCGCTCTCGCGTCGATGATGTGGAATACATCATGGCCCTTATTTGACAGATATCTTCTTGTCGACTTCAACTCATTATCCAGGAAGTTGATCTATAGAATCCTTTTCCAATACCTCAGAGCCTGCATGCCCTAATGGCAGGTTGTTCACATTCAATGATAGGTTCACATCATTAGCCTTCGATTGAGTGATTTCATGAGTGTTCGAATTTAGTTCCTTGTTCAGATCTTGTGGATTGTACTGCTAATACCTTGAGGGCCACTGTAATTATTGGTGGTCTATCTCGCGCCTGTTAAAATTTTACATGATTTACTCATTCACATGCCTGAATTGGTACTTGCTTGGGTCATGACGGAGAGCAAGACCCTATATTTTGTCTTATAAATTCAAGGTTGTGAGGCGATATGAGTTATTCATGATTTTATACATGACTCTTTTCAATGGATGCCTGCGACCATACCTGAGTCCATATTTGTGATCCTTATTATTGCTAGATGGCTGTGTCCATACCATGGATCCTATTACATGATCTCTTTTACGGATGGCTACATCCATGGCTTATGCTCATGTATTTATATCAAATATTTTAGTTATGAATATTTGTACTTGATTCATAGGTTTTCCGATGACGACGTCCTAGTCCCAGCATGTACTCGTAAATCATTTCAACCATCACTCTCATTCTGCCTTCATGCTTTAGGGGGCATCTGTTACACAAAATTTTGAAACTTTCCCTGTGCTCCCTGTGTACTTTTCCCATAATGGAAAACATGCCTTTTGATCCCATACAATATGAAGTTCAATCCCTCTTTTAGTCATTTGTGGAGTAGCTCCCTAAAAACCAATTTGTTTGGAGCAATGCGACCCTTCAGTGTCTTACCAGCACTTATGGAAAATTATTAGCCTGTGACTATTGCTGATCGAAGCTGGTATAAAGCCCATAGCCATGTCGATCTACTTCTGGAATTGTTTTAAAAATGGAAACAAAGCTTCATGGCCTAGAAGCCTTAGAGTGGAGAGCTGGATGTTTGTTGATCAGGATATGGTCGAGCTTCCTCCTTTGGTTCTCTTGTTCCTACAAAGGTGGAACCACCCAAGGAGATAAGCCTTTCTCCCATCTTAAGTGGATCCATGTCCCCTCCTCCATCACTATAAATTGATCAACTTCCAATGCCTCTGCTAGCTAGAACAGAATAGAAGAGAAGAACATCAGAGAAGGATTTGAAGATTGTCTTAGGCATAGAAGGAGAGAGTTGAGACCTTTAACCTTCCCATTTTGAGTTGGAAAAAGAGTTCTTTGGAGACGTGCTCAGATTCAGACCCGTCGAAGGAGAGCTATGACATCAAGGCGTAGGTTGTAACTCCCCTTTTTTATTGATAATATAATGCAATTGGTATTTTCTTTCAAAACTTGTCTATGATTATGATAAGAATTATAAAACTCCTTGATCAGTTAGATAGATTAATTTTGATATATGATTGTTGCACCTTTACATTTGTTGTTGTTTTTTTGTCATTTATAAAAGTAGTCGAAAGTTGGTAATAGAGAAGATCGATCTTGGAAGAGTGAAAGACCAAAAGGCTTCAAAGAGGAGAAACATCATAGCATCAGGCCGAGGTAGGCCATATTCTTCGTTCTGTGTTTCAATTGAAATCTAGGAAAGTAGATATTTGTTTGTTCCCTTTGTAGCTATACCCACTCTAGGGCTAGAGGGACCATCTCTATCCACGGAGAGGATTTACCTAGATAACACTTGGAGTTAGCTTAAAGTGCCATAAGTAAAAATTCACTTGACCCACCCTCTAAAGAGTCTGCAATATCTGATTCTAGTGCAGAGCTATCCTCTTTGGAGTAGAGCCCCATCTTCTTGAAGGAATTCCTTTTTGGATATTTCTGAGCTTTATCTTTGGATTTTTATCTTTATCCTTATCTGAATTTTCTTTATAAGGAAACTTGGAAGATAAATGTCCAACTCTTCCAAAATCAAAGCATTTTAAGGGAAACTTGCATTTATACTTCCCTTATCCTTGTTTTATTTTTCTGGAAAAGTGAGCTAGTTCTTCATCAGCTTTTCAACTGGAATATTCTTGATGATATTTACTCTCCTTGGGCTTCTTAGATACCTTGAATGTTTCCTCCTTTGGTTCGGTCTTATCTTTACCTAATCTCATCTCACAGGTTGTGAGAGTATCAAGTAGTTGGTCCATTATGAGACTTTTCAAGTCATTCATCTTCTCGATGGCTGAGATTTTTGCATTAAATATCATAGGTAGAGATGCCAATAGCTTCTGAACAATTAATTCTTCTATTATAGATTCACCTAATCCTCTTATCCTATTGGTTACTTCAACAAATATGAGGAAATATTCTAATATTATTCCTTCTTCACTCATCCTTAAGCTCTCAAACCTTATTTTGAAATTTTGATGTTTCCCACTTAACTTTATCATCTCCATCATGACTCTAATTTATTTTATCCCACACTTCCTTACAATTTCATAGTGACTAAGACCAAAGAGAATGAAATTATTGGCCTTTGCATTATTTCCATACACCTTTTTACCATCTACATCTGTAGGATGGATTGTTGGGACAACATAATATACCAACACATATATCCAAACATCTACCCTAGGGACATGATGATAGGCTTCCATCCTGACTTTCCAGAAAACATAGCTTATCCCATCAAATATGGGTACCTTATTTGTATAAGCATCCTGACTCTCTTGTCTAGAAATGATTCCTTATATATCTACCTTGAAGTGGTTAAACTATTCCCGAAGGAACCTTGGATCTTATGCCAATTGTTAGAATAAGGAATTACTTGGGGGATGAATCGATAATTCTTTAGCCTTTTAAATTTTAAAATCAATTCTTATTTTCTCTTTCAATATTGGAAATTAATCATGTGAGTATTCTCAACACAAAGGAAATAATTTAAACCATTCACATGGACACCCAAACCATTAGATTGAGCAGAATGCATATATTTACACAAGAATTTTACATGGAAACCCAAAGGGATAAAACCACTAATGTATTATTTATTATGATGTAATTTAAGCTCCTACTTAGTTGCATCAATTTTTTGCGAGAACCCACTCACAAGAGGTCCCAACCCCCATTAATCTAGCAAAATATGCAACAACCTCTTATGAATGCAAGCTACCACTTGCTTTAGCCAATTGTTCTAATTTTCATACAATTTTTTAGACTGAGAAAACAAAGTACCATAACAATTACACATAAATATAAAATAAAAATGGACATTTGTTCCACACAACACCTTCTTTACACTACACATTTCATTTCTCTATCTGCGTTGGTCTTGGCCCTCAGTTTTCATGCAATAATAAAATTTTATAGCCATATTCACTATTCATGCACTCAATAACTTGCATCTATCCGCACTCTTCACACAACATCCAATTATTATTCCCCACTTTACTCATTGTTTTATGAGCTTTTTGTTATCCAACAAGACAATGAATGATACACCCTATTAGCTCATCAACCACCACATTCAATGCACAGAATTTTACTCTAGTCTTCAATTAAGAATATGTGTATGGGATTAGTTTACTTAACCAATTGATGCTGGTATGGTATTCATTACAACTTTGTAAGGATCTACAAGACCAGATGCACACCATAAGACACTTAATTGATCCTCAGTTGTAGTTGAACTAAATTTGTGAGAAGACTCTAGAAATTTTGTCATCCCTAGAATTAATTTTCATCCTCCTGAACACTCAAAGTGATCAACCATTAAATTTTACTTGTCTAAGCAGAACCACTCTTAAAAATTCTCTTGCAAGTCATGGTACTTGTTTCCTTGCTTATCGATACTACGCATACACCATTTAATTCAGGTTTTTTAGTACGCCATTCAAGCCTTAGATCATATGACCCTGTGCAGTAAGCCCACCATTCCTCTTAGAATTCACAAGAAACTTTTATACAAAAACCCCATAATACATTGCATCTAGCATGAAATCCCTTAGCAATATAACACACAAAAACACCACATAACCCTGACTTGGGTGCACCTTCCAATACAGGACGAGAGGTTGGAAGGTCATGGGTCAACCCACTCAACCTTTTATGCATATGTGTTTTCCTCCGATTGCTCAACTAGACTTGGAGGCCTGACTTGGTTCCATTTCCATTGTTTTGACCCGTTCAGTGTCGACAACAAAATGAACGGAAACAATTTTCAAAACAGCCTCCCAAAAAAAAATTCAAGGACCTACCACATCATTAGCTTATGTCATGCTGACATCATCTGGGCCATGTGGCACCTTCTACATTGTGACAAATGTCACTTGGATTTTTCCCACTTGGCCTCTTGAAATTCCAAAACACATGCCATGTGTCCTCTTCCTCTACTATCGCATCACCCTGAGTTGACATCATCTGCAACCATGGCTTCCCACTGTGCTCCACGTATCAACTTTTCCCATTATTTTATTGCACTGGGTTCCACATAGGTTATAGGTTAGAGTAGGTATTATGCGATCTTGTTGTAACCTCCCAACTTGGTAGACTCCTAACCTATCCTTAGGCCTGACTAGGAGCTTGTACCACATAGGTTGGGGGTCGGGGAGGATTTCCCTTTTGAACTTATGTTTCATCACCTGACCTCCGACTAAACCCGAATCACCTAACTTCCAACATCAGTCCTAAATCTTCTTAAGTCCTGAATGAAATGTTCTTAAAAAAACACAAGGGAGAAGAAAAACCTTGAGCCGTGTAACAATACCTATTGTCCTTTTAATATGTAAACTTTACCTACCATAACTCCTAATATTGAAGGTATTTTCCAGACTTCAACAAACCATTGGAAATCTCATGTAGAACATTGTCCAACTATGGCATTTCTAGCTACATCTGAGCTGGTCTCCCGAGGAAGAAATTATCTCAAATCCTAGGTCATCCACCCATCATAGCTATAATATTGTATAGCTTCTTTGCATATCCTGCTATTATTATGGTTCTCTACTAAATACTACAACAACCATAAGAATCCCCCTAAACTTGACATACCATGAATCTTTCTACCTCTCTCATTTGACATCAATTCCAACACTATACTCAACACATGCAATATTTAAACAAACAATAAAAAATAAGCGACATGACTCTCATGGCTTCAGCTAGTTCAAACAAAGAGTCTCAAGTAGTCATGAAATGACCATATAGGTTATGGAAAACCATAATAATCCAATGAACCACTATTATGACCGTGCAATATTTTAAACCACCAATCAAAATAAGGGAGACATTTCTCATGCTGCCAATTCAAATCAAGAGTCCAGGTGTAGTCATTCCATGACCATATAGGCCTATGTAAAAATCATAATCATTTAATGATATATTAGAACCAAAACAAAATAATAACCTTATTTTTTCATGAGCTCAAGACCAAAAACTCCATAATGTAATGAAGACAACACTCGATTTCACAAGCAAAACACAATTTTTTCTAACAATACAAGTTCTATTCGCTAAGTTTGTTTTCTGCTCAAACTTGGAGTGTGAATTGCCCCGTTTAAATGGAGTATTTTTCAGACACACACACACACACACACAGAGATATATATATTGCGCCAGTGGTTCTGGCCCTTATGGGGCCTGGGGCCAACACTGGGCACTTGTAAATCTTTCTTCCAAAACCAATCGACAAACAAAGTATTTTTTTAAAGTTTACGCCATGGGTATATGTGATTATGACATAAAACCAAGTTCATTAACTGTCTAAAGCTCAATATCCATGTGACCATATTAATATGACCAACCCCTAAGGGTCATTGAGAATTTCTTGTGTGGCATAATCATGATGCCATTGATCCATGTGGTATCTTGTAAGGGTGCCATGTGTCACCCTATTTTAAACTTATTACCAACCAAAAAGTGTCATTTTCCACTGCCACATGACAACCCCCAGTGGTTCCATGCCAAGATGTTATTGTCAACAGACTCCATGTCATCATGCAATATAATTTTTGCAAGTGTTAATGTTTGGTTGGTTCTAGTGGATCCATTAAATATTATGTTATTTTTCATTCATCTAACCATTTATTTTTTGGAGATACTATTGATCTATTTGGATCATGCATGCCCTTTTAATGAAATTAAATAATTTGCATCTTTTCACAATCAAGGATATTTATTTGTTATATCTATGGTGAATCCATCCAAAACTTTCCCACTATTTAATTTAATAATTTGGGTTTGGACCTATAGGTTACCCTTTTATATTTAAGCCAACTATTGTTGATTTTCAGCTAGCCATAACTTCTCATCCGGGAGGATTTTTTCTGAGCGAGATATATTGTTGGAAATGTATCGACGAGCACTATGCAACTATGCTAACTTCACTAAATACTCAAATAACTAGAAAAGCCCATATCTTCATGTAATAAGACCTTGAAAAATGTCCAACTGTCATATTGATTCACAACGAGTCCTATTGTTTCTTTGATCATCAAGGATGGCCCTGTTGTTATTATCTCATACATCTCTGTTACACAACATTTTGTCACTATCCCTACAATCCCCAAATCGCACATTGGAGGGTCGTTTTTGTGACCAATACGCAGTGTCATGCTTTGCAAATACCATCCTTGCATCCCTTTTGATGTAAGCAACATTAATCTTGTTGACATTTCCCTAAACAGAGATGTGAAAATCCCTATTTTTGCCTTGGCGTTAGTAGCCCGTTACATCCTCACGCCGACCAGGAGTTTAACATTGAGCCCATTCCACTTGGTGCTCTGTGCCAGTTAGACACCTGCATGAAGCTGTTTATGGAATGTTTTTTAAAAATAGAGGAGGAGGTTCCATTCCAACCACCTCGGGGATCAGTCATTGGGAGTGGTTGAACTGAAACAACCATGAGCTTCCTCGTTTAGTTAGTAGTTTCCACCTCCCTTGGAACACTCCTAAAGGATAGGCCTCCCTTCCAACTTTGTATGGATCCCAACCTCCTCCTTTTCCTCTATATAAACAAGCCTTCTCCCTTTATGAAAGCTAGCTGAACAAAGAGAATTCTAGAGCTGAAGTGTTGAACTTGGAGAACTGAACTATAGCTGAATAACTGAGTTATTAAGAAGGTAGATCAAGAAGGAAATACTTCGAGAGGGCCCTTATCCCATCCGAATTCCCCGACGAGCTTTGAGACGTGCTTTTCCCGAACCCCGCTGGAGGAGACCGCAACTTCAGAGCATGGTTGTATCTCTTCTTTCTACCTAATAATATAAGTGACTATTGTTTGGTTCCCATCTTGTATTTTGTCTTTATTGAATGAAATATGCTTAGTCTTCTCTGACTGCCTAGTATTTTTTGGATGAAATTAGTATGTGGTATGTGGTTTTCATTTTCTGATCTCTGTGTAGGTTTCCAAGCGCGATAAGTGAAGGGGTTGTGACTTTCCAAATCAGGAGCGAGAGGTTCTCATCATCACTACAATTGTCGACAATAGCATTGGACCACTGGTAGGCCATCTTATCGCATCCTCTTTCATTCAAATATCTAGGAACCTACACTCTAGCATGATTCCTTGTTACTATACCCACTTTAGGGCTAGAGGGATCATCTCTGTCCACAGAGAGGATTTACCTACATAACAAGTTGGTGACTCCACTAGGGAAAATAGTGCGAGTTTGTATTTGGTCTTGTTCGGTCATGTTTTGGGTTTTTTGTCTTGTTGTTTACCTTTCTAGTTGTTTAACTGTGCTTCAAACCCTTGTTCAGCTCCAGAGTGTCAATATTGACCTCTGCTCTGTAGAGTTTTTCCCCTTTTCCTTGGTTAACTGGCTTTGCACAATTTTTCTCTGAATAGTTGCGCCAATTGGTGCATGTTGCCTTTGTAGTGCTCACGCCATCCCCTGTTTGGCGCTAAATACCACCTCACAGTCGCGCCGACCCCTATAGGTTTTTGGGTGTGATATTTTCCATGAGTTTTTGGTCAGTTGTACTTGTTTCTGGGTTATTTTTAAGAGTAATTGAAGTGTTTTGAACTGTCTTTGATTGTTGGAGGCTTGTTTTCCTCAATTGTTTGTCCATTTCTTATCCATGTAGCTTGAGGTCTTAGGGTTTCTGAGTGCCTTGGTGCACTGAGCCTTCTGTTTGGAGATCGATTTTCTTGATAGTAGTCGAATGCGTTTCCTGTTTAATTTCTCTTGGTCTCTTTGATCCTGTTGAGTACGTTCATTGGTTGAATGATCATTGCCTTTCTCATTTGATTTTTCTTCCTCTTACTCCAAGCACCGATTACATTGCTTGTATGGGTCATTTTGGAGATTTCTCTTTGATTTGAAAAGATTGTAACATTAGTTTGGGTATTCATGTGTTTGTTTCATGTTGCTAGAGTCATTTTGCCTCGACTTTTACATTCGCTCTCTCAAGCTAGTGTTTTGTTTTGTTTTTCATGTTATTTAGTGCATTGTTTGCTCTATTGCATTGAAAAAACCAAAATATTGCATTCTTTTTTATTTGAAAATGAAATGGTCTCTCGCATAACTAGCATTGTATAGGCTAGGAAAGAGTTTTGTTTTATGTAGATTTCATTAGATGCATTAGTGGATTTTTTCGCATAATTTCATTATTCACTATTGCTTGAAAGTTTTATTTCCTTCTCGTAGATAGCTTTCATTGAACGAAAATGGTATCCTTCTGCATGTAGTTCTGCATTTAGGAAAATTTCAAATTCGACATACGTTAAGGCCTGGAAATTGAAACCTAATCCAAGATCAACGTTAAAATCTATTTCAATTAACCTAAGGCAAAATTGAAACCTAACGAAATATTCTAATGGTCTAAGTTAGAGACTTGTTCCGACGTCTTAAACCTAGTAGTTGTCGTTCGCCATCTGGCTCCAGACAACGCTAGTACAGACTTGTGCTCCCCGTACCGTCGAGTATAAAAATGGAGACCCTTCTAGGTTTCAATCCTTTTATCCATAGGAAGCCGAGTCTGCCACCTTGTAACCGTGATACACCGAACACAACATTCGGGGAGACTACCTGCACATACGTTAAGTCCTTGGTCATTTCTCTTTCATTTGATCACCAAGGTGTATATGGCAATTCACGAAAACCTGGCATACACTCTTTCTTAGAATACCTGAGCAGTCATTTTTTATCTTTACCAACTCCTTAAATTTGAAAAGATCATCGAGAAATTTTCCTTTCACGCTCGTTCAAAATTGAAAGTGACTAGTCATCTTTTTCCTGTTTCTTGACTCTTAAAACATGAAACAACAAAGTTTCAGTGTCGTAAAATAAACTACCCACGATCACACACCCATTAAAATTTTTATCACTTGGCCTGTTTTTGTTTGCCTTGGTTTTTTGAGCCTTTGCCCGAATCTCTCTTTTTCCTACTTGTTGTAAAGCAGTCATGGTGGCGGAACCACCGGTTTCGTCATCCTCGCTCCCTTCTAGAGGTAGTACTTTATTGGATAATTCATTTGAAAATCCTCAATCCTCTAGGTCTATCGAGCTTCAGCAACCTATTCTCCCGTCATTCTTACCCCTTGCTACCCGATCTCCTGTTGATGAGCCAGTTGAGTTCAATTAGCCTCCCTCGGGTGCTTGGTCTAGTTTTGGGGATGAGGAAAAATTCCCTCCTCTTACGTTGGGATCACCATTTCTAGCTGCTGTTATACCTCCTAGTCCCCGTAGTCTTTTCGAAGATCTTACGGAGGAATCAAACATGGACTCATCAGGTCCTATTGGTAGTGATGGAATTCCTGTTTCTACTAAATAATATCAACTTTTCCCTTAAAACACCCCTCATGTGTCTGTTCAATCTTCACCATCAGTGTCACTTCCAGCCAAATATAGGTCCCTGGGTCAGATTATTTCTAGTTTTGCATCCATGGCAGCATCTACTCCGTCCAGGAGTCTAGTCCTTCCATCATTTGGACTGTCACCGATGACACCTGCTTTGTCACTTTCAGTTACATCTGTCCCAGTTCAACCTAATTTTTGCATGGTTGTGTCTGTACTGGTCACTCAGTCACCAATGACCTCGACTAAGATACCTAGTGGCCTTACTTTTGAAGAATATTTGTTGGCTATTCATCAATAGAACTCTCAGGTTTCTCAACAGCCTCATGCTCCTGTTAACACGCCACACCATTATGATGAATATGGTAATCCTGTCGATTTTCCCTATCTTACTCCTCATCACTATGATGCTGTCAGTACCCCCATCTATGCATTTCCTACTCCCCATCATTATGATGAGTGTGGCGTTCCTGTTT
This sequence comes from Pinus albicaulis, assembly GCA_034641835.2. Taxonomy (NCBI): domain Eukaryota; kingdom Viridiplantae; phylum Streptophyta; class Pinopsida; order Pinales; family Pinaceae; genus Pinus; species Pinus albicaulis. Next base: position 862,842,344 of record CM076584.1, on the reverse strand, counting down.
ATGACCCCTATGAAATCGTTCTCGAGATTGGGAGGTCTTATTAGGTGCAACCCCCTAGCCCACAAGGACAACCCTGTCAGGGACAACCTTCAGCTTAGTCGGGGCTTGCATTAGGTCCTCAAGGACAACCTTACGGTCCGCAAGGCCAACCTTTACAAGGTGAGCCTATGGTCCAACAAGGACAAACCCAGGGGCCTTCCGGTCAACCTTTGTATCAACTAGGACCTTCTTACGGTCCTGGATGGAAAATATATTCATTGCAGGGACAATATTTTGTACAAAAACCAGGATCATATACTCAAATTGGTCTGAACGTTGGGAAACAAGGACAACCCTCTAGTCCTCCTCTGGGGCAACCTAGTCCATCGCAACCATTAGGAAAACCTACTCAGCCAGGGAAACCTGGTGGCCCTTAACATCTAGGCCAGCCTGCTCTGCAGGGGAAACCTACTCAACCGGCCCAACAGTCGGCTCAATCTGCTCAACAAAAATTTTACTCTACTTCACAGTAGGGTCCTACTTTTCAGTAGCCTGCTGAATCTACTCAGCAGTCAGTCCACCCTGTTTATTCAGCTCAACAGGGCCCCACTTATCAACAACCAGTTCAACCCCAAGGCGTTTATTACCCTTGTAGTCAATATCGACCAATATATAGTGCACCTCAAGGTTTTACTAATCACCCTCAATCTCAGTTGTAGTATAATCAACTGCAAGGCCATGCTTACATTCCACCGAAAAATTCTTATGTTGCTCAACAAGGACCTCGATGGTATACTCAGAATCAGTATCATGGTCCTCAATATCAACATAATGATTCATCTTATCCCCCATATCATCAGAATCCTTCAAGACAGAACCAATGGGGGCATAATTTTTCTCAAATAGGGTGGAATGCGAATTCGGTTTGTTATCAAGGACTTGCTATGCCTTTTAACCCTCAATTACCATTTCTCGCCACATTAGAGTTATCAGATGTGTCAAAGTTAATGAATGATCCTATTCTTCATAACCCATATTGGCCTCCGGTTCCGACTAATATTCCTAGTGAATGTCCCAAATTTGAGGGCAAGTCCGAAGAAGACCCCCAATCACATGTTATGACTTACCACTTGTGGTGTTCCTCTAACTCTTGGGTTGACGATTTTATTCACCTTCGTCTTTTCCAATGGACTCTTACTGGTGCTACTGCTAAGTGGTGTATCGAGCTCTCTCATGGTATCTCTCAAGATTTCAACTTGCTTTCCATGGCGTTCCTTACTCATTTTCAGTTACCGGTTCATTATGAAGCTGGGACACATCTCCTCACCTCCTTGAAACAGGACCGAGCTACTCATATCTCGGACCATATTCATGAATGGAGACGTCGTCGTAGCTTGATCAAATTTGAAATTCCTGATCAGCTTCTTACTCATTGGTTCACTACCCCCTTTGTCAATCAGATTGAGAAAGACATAGCCATGGGGGCATGTGTAACCGAGGAACATGCCATTGCTCGTGCTGAGTACCTTGATCTCATGTACTCTCAAACAGGCATATTGTATGATATTTTGACTAATGCCCCTCAACCTGGAACTTCTAAAGCACCGACGACCCCATCCGTCGACGGTATTATTTGTTATGTGTCTCAGACTTTGCGTAATTCTTCTTCTTCCAACCCTGGGAAGCAAAAGTCTAATTATTCCAATGATATTGCTCCTCAGTCTAGTCCAAATCCTAGTAAAACCTCGGAGGTCAATGCCATTCAGGCCAATCCTATGGATAAAACTTCTAAATGGAAAAACAAGGGTAAAGGCAAGACCAAGGCCAATGCCTCGAAACCAGATTCGTCCAAATCTTGTGCTGATGATGGTTCACAGCGTAAGCCGAAGTACCCTTATCTGATTTGTGATGAAGAGCACTACACCAAGGACTATCCTCAATGGGCCGAAGTGAGTAGATTTCTCAAGGGCACTCAGGGTACTCATGTTGTTCTTAAAGAACCTTTTCTATCTTAGCAGACCCATATGGTCGAGCAACCTCAGTCGTCTGCTCCATTTGGTTCTCAAGTGTTCATGATGAACGGTGTTGCATCCGTTTCTATCTCTACTTGGTCGAAAGATTATGCTGGGTCGCGCCAGGCGACAGGGAAGGAGATCCCTGATGGTCCTCCTCCCCCACCTGTTTCTGGCCCTCTTGAGATTGAAAGGCCCAGTGCTGAACCTATTGTGTGACCACCTTCCAAAGGTGTTCTCCAGAAGTCTTCTTATAATCCCAATGCCCGTGTTGCTCAACATTACAGTATTGTTGAGGATTTTGTACATGTGACGTCCCTGATGTCCGTGTTAGAATTACTTCAGAGCTGTCCATCTCAGTGGAAATATTTATTATCTGCGATCGGTGGGATTGATCTTGCTGATACTAGCCTTCTCGCTTTCGATCTAGATAATTTCGTCCCATGACTTCCACACCAGATTGCGCTCATTATACAAGTCATTATTGATGGTCTAGAAATCCATTGAGCCGTTGTGGATGAAGGTGCATCAACCTGCATCATGTCAGCTTCTTGCTCGAAGGCCATTGGCTCTTCGGCCCTGAATTCCTCACCAAATGCCCTTGAAGCATTTGATGGAAGGGAGTAAAAACCTTTAGGTGTTGTCGCAATTTTTACGATTACCTTGAAATGGAAGACAATAAATGTTGAAGTAGAAGTAGTTGATGCCAAACTTAATTACAATATTCTACTCGGTCGCAGTTGGAATCACGCTATGCTTTGCGTTCCATCCACCCTCTTTCGTGTTTTGAAATTTCCACACGAGGGCAATATTGTTACCATCGATCAATTGTCATTACTCACCTCTTCTTCTGAGAACAATGTTCTGTATGTGGATAAGATCCCTACTCCCTTTGAGAGCATTGGGTCGGGTCTCTTCAAGGATCCAGACCTCATAGGTATTTTTCCCCTTTCACCACCAAAGACTATTGAAGTTAATATGATCTCTCGGTCCAATGACCCATGGATTATCCCTTCGCCATAAAAAGTCAATTCATTTTGAGATTCAATGCCTTCGAGTCTGATTGAAATCGATTATTGTGAACTCATTGCTACATTGGATACTCCACCTTTCGATGGTGCTCCTTTGAGCTTGTCTCTTAACGTGTATTCTCAATCCCTCTGGCTCGGCAATTCAGACTCACATGATCCTTTGAAAGAAGTGTTTCCTTCTGATGAAGCCATCGTGGAAACCATGTCTCTCGAAGACCTGCCGTGGGATGATGGTCATCATCGTTCTTCATTTATGCCTGGCATCGAGGCTATGTCTACATGTCTTGAGAGTTTTTCATCTCAAGCTCCTTCTCCTCCACTTCAAAGTCCAATCCTAACACATGAAGTCTTTACAGAAGGAAACTTGAGAAATATTGCACAGACGATGCCTATTGACATTTTCTAGAACTCAGGAATCATCTAGAACATCCATGTGGGGGTCACCTGTTCTTCAGATGAAATCCAAGTTTATACTAGCATTTTCCGCGAATTCCGTGATGTCTTCACATGGTGCTCCAAATAAATTCCCGGCATTGATCCTAGAATAGTGTTGCATGAAATTCCTACCTTTCCCGGTTCGAAGCCTGTTCGCCAGCGTCTTCGTCCGGTGCACCCTAGAAAGGCTACAACCATTAAAGTTGAAGTTGAAATTTTTCTCAAAGCTAGTTTCATTTATCCAATTCCCTTGACAGAATGGGTTTCGAACACCGTTCCCGTCGAACAGAAATAGGTAACTATCTGTTTCTATGTTGATTACCATGACATAAATCAGGCCTGTCCTAAGGATAATTATCCTACTCCCTTCATCAATCAGATTGTTGACGACTGTGCTAGGAGTGAGATTTTTTCCCTTATGGACAACTTTTCTAGATATAATCAAATTAACATTCTCCCGGCTGATCAACACAAGATGGATTTTATCTGTCTTTGGGGTACCTTTGCATACGAGAAACTCCCTTTTGGCTTGAAGAATGCCGGAGCCACATTCCAGCGAGCGAGGTCCTACGCTTTCCATGACATTCGTCACATCGTTCAGCCTTACCTGGATGACCTTCCGGCTCATTCAGCTAAGCATAGAGACCATCTAGACCATCTTCATCAGATCTCTCTTCATTGTTGACACTACAACATTCAGCTTAATCCCCATAAATGTGTCTTTTGTGTTGATTCCGGTAGAATTTTAGGGTTTATCGTGTCTAAAGATAGAATTCACCTCGATCCACTCAAGGTTGAGGCTATCATCAATCTCCCCTCTCCATCCTCATTACATTAGTTGTAGATTATGCAAGGAAAGGCGAATTTTCTACGTCGTTTTATACTGAACTATGCCAAAGTAGCTAAAGGATACACGCGAATTTTGAAACAGGACGTCCCTTTCTATTGGGATGAAATTGCTCAACAATATTTTGATGAACTCAAGACATTGTTGGTCAACGCTCCTTTATTACGTCCTCCAAATTATCATCATGATTTTTCCCTCTATTTAGCTGCTTCTTTTAGTACAATTGCCATGGTTTTGGTACAAAACGATGATGATGGTCACGAACATGTCATTTATTACTTGTCTCGTAACCTTCTCGATCCTGAAATGCATTATTCTCATGTCGAGAAGTTAGCACTAGCTGCGATCTAGGCCGTCCAACGCTTTCATCATTATATTCTTTTGCGTACGGTGACTGTGATTTCCGATTGCAACCCCATGACCTATATTTTTTCTCGACAATTGCTGGGGGGAAAATAATCAAAGTGGATCATTATTCTTCAAGATTTCAATTTCGAATTTACTACTTCCAAATCAAAGAAATCACTAGTTTTTGCTAATTTGATTTTTTCCCTCCCTTATGACTCTGCTCCGTCTCGTTTTGAGCACCATATTCTAGACGATACACTTTTATTGATTAGCACCCTCTACCCCTGGTATGGTGATATCATCGCATATCTCCATACTTCCACATTATGATATGAGTTGACAAAGGATGCTTGCCGTCGTATCCAGCATCACTCGCAACCTTATCATATAGTTGGAGATACGGTTTGTCGCGTTGGAGTTGATTCCGTACTCCGCCAATGTTTGACCCTCAAGGAAGCTGAGGAAGTATTGAATGATTGCCAAAATGGTGCCTGTGGTGGTCACATGTCAGGTTATGCTACTGCACAAAAGATACTTCGTGATGGTTATTTTTGGCCTTCCATTTTCAAACACTGTATTGTCGCAGTTTGTAAATGTCATGATTTCCAGATTTATCAACGCAAGTTGCATGCACCACCTGTTCCTCTTCACCCTGTCATTACCATTGGTCCCTTTGTGAAATGGGGCATCAATTTTATGATGTGTAACCCTCACTCAACCGGGGGGCATGCTTATATCATTGTAGCCGTGGACTACTTCACCAAATGGGTCGAAGCAATGCCTAGACTTGCCACTGATGGTAAGACAGCTACTCAGTTCATATTCAATCATATTATTGCTAGGTTTGGTGTCCCTCAAGCCATCGTTACCGATCATGGTTCCCATTTTAGGCATTATATGGTGGCGAAGTTGACTTATAAGTTTGGTGTGCGTCATGACAGCTCAACATTGTACTACCCTCAAGCCAATGGCTAGGTTGAAGCTGTGAAAAAAGTTCTTGTCACAATGCTTCAGCATACGATTGGGATCCACAAATCAAACTAGAATCTCATGTTATTTTTGGCTCTCTGGGCATACCGAACTTCGACTAAGAGTGTGACCGGATTCACCCCTTTTTAGTTGGTTTACAGTCTAGAAGCTACTCTCCCGATTGAATGTGAAATACCTTCGCTCAAGATAGCTATGGAATTACTTCCAATCACTTTGCCAGAATAATAACGTCTCCTTTACCTAGAGAGGTTAGATGAAACTCGTCACTTAGCTGCTTTGGTCATTGAAGCACAAAAGAAGCGAGTCAAAGCTCATTTTGATTAATCAGTTTCCCCTCATTCTTTTATTGAAGGAGATCTCGTCCTCCTGTATGTCCAAGCTCATGATAATCTGGGGGCAGGAAAATTTCAAACTATGTGGCATGGGCCCTACATCATTAAACGTGTGTTTCAAAATGGGGCCTATGAGCTAATTGACTACGAAGGTCATCCTCTTGAACAACCCAGAAATGGGTTGTATCTCAAAAAATATTATGCATGAGTCATTCATGCATAACAGGTGTACATAGGTCTTATTGTCATTTTTGAACATGTTTTTGGGTTTGGTGTGCTTTGTGAGTATTTTCCTTCTTATTGGGTCTTGCTTATTGTGCAGATGTCTATTACCCCTTATGTTGGTTTCACGGATGGTGCTTCCTGTAGTACCAGGAATTTTTCTTCGACAACCTGGGTAATTTATGATCCTGCTGGTGAGTTGATAGATCTACAAGGTATTTTTCTAGGACAAACTACAAACAATGTCGCTGAATGTAGCGTTGTCATTGAGCTATTAACTGAGGCAATCAACCTTGGTATACGCACATTGCTTGTAAATCTAGATTCACAGCTTGTTGTTCTGCAACTCAAGAATAATTATTCAGTTAAGAATCTGCACATTCTGAGATTTTATTTACGTATTCGTTTGTTGGAAAGACATTTTGATTTTATTGCTTATCAACATACTCCTAGACGAATGAACACATTAACTGATACAGTGGCTAACATTGTATTAGACTGACATTTGCATAATTTGTAAAAGCATCATCATATGTAAAAGACATGTAAGGAAATAGATGTGTGTGTATATATATATATATATATATATATATATATATATATATATATATATATATATATATATATTGCATGTTTACAACTGTGTGCATCACAAACGTCAAAAAATATGTGTATGTTTCTGTTATATCCGGAGACATCATGTCTCGCAAAATATGCAAATAAAATAAACCTATGTGTCTAATCAGCATGATGCTCATGATAACATGTCACGGCATGTACTAACCGCCTCAGCAAGTAGTGGATTCGGCTGAGCACCCCTACAGTATGTCTCTGATAGGCGCGAGGAACATCATCAAAACGTGCATAATCCGAGACTCCTTAGGTGATCCCCTCTAGGTTACACACTATCTCATCTTCCTCGCCGCTCTCGCCTTGAGGGTCGAATCGCTATCAGTGACATACCGGTAGGTCTCTCTGTGCCAACATCTACATCATATAGATTTAATGTTAGAACATACATAAATAAACAAAAAAATCATAATACTCATAAAACTTAAAAATTGAGTCTTACCCAAATCTTCATCCCAATCTTCTCCCTCCGGGAGTGGGAGGTCAGGGTAATCAATGAAATCTGTGCCACAGTAGGGCCAATCCTCCATGACAATCAGTTGTTGGCAGAGCCAATAAAAAAATTTCAGCCTCCAAGACATGTGTTGGCCGCCCCCTACCCTTGGCATCAGTGCTGCCCATCGAGCCATCTGTGGTTCTCTCATTGGTGGTGTCAGAACTATGACCTACTATCACTGAAAAATTGGTAATCATTCCAAGAAGAATGATACCAGGATGGATCCATAACCAAATTTTTTTAGTTTGGTATTCTTGCATTTGGTTAGTTGGCACTTCATGTTTATGGTCACAGCCTCTGCCCAGTTGTAGATGGTCAGAGCCATGCAGTCCACAACAAGAAGCAATTGTGTCTTTGTTGCTTCGTGCGGTGCTTGTGATCTCGCAGTACATGTGATGGTATGCAATACCACGAGTAGTGTCAAATCTAGGATAGTTTGTATATCAAATTTCCTACTACTAGATCCTTTTCGCGCTCCTCGACATACCCTGTCTATCACCATGGTCATGTTTTCCATGCAGGACCAAGTGCTGGTTAGGAGTAGTGATGCACCTCTCCATGATAGTCCTGTGATGAAGTACACATCCGAAACATCAATCTCAAGTTCTTGATCCCGTAGGATGAACTTCTATTAATTTTCGTCCCATCTACTGATCAAATATTGTAGCAATTTTGGTTGGGCTCGGAGACATGGTGTTAGAAAGAATTTTTTCAAACCAAAGTTTCTGAGGGCTTCCATAACTCCCTCATTTTCCATGGCTAGCTCATCTTCTTCACTATGTTCCCTTTCTTTCCATTCAATGACCATTTTTCCTCTTTCTACCCGCAAACACACACATATGAGTGGTATTAGTCAATTTTAGCCCTTAAATTTGTAAACAATTGGGACATTTGGTGCATATTTTTTCTAGAAATTGGTTTGTGTCGTTGGCACGATTGTTTCTAAAATAGTCGCGCCAATGGGCGTGCCCTAGTGTTAAAAATCGGGTGGTTGGCACGACTAAATGCACTAGAAGCAATCAAAATGATTTTTTTCACTTTAAATGCAAAATTAATGAAAAAAAAATATTTTTATATAAACACAATGCAAAAAGGATGTAAAAATTGCTTCAAATGTAATCACTTGCTTCGAGTACTTATCTAATTAAATTCCTCAAAACGCTACAAGATGCAATAATCAAAGTGCCAAAGAGAAATCTCAAATCATTTCCTCAAAACAAAACATTCTTCACTTTTCACACTGATTGACACAGAAAGAAAGATCCATCAGTCGAAAACAAGCAATGTAATCTATGCTTGTCAATGAAATAGAGATACAAATGCACATGGAATGGACACTTGAAATCTCTAGACACAGAAATCAACCGAAGAACAAATGACAACCAAATCAAAAGGTTTGAAATAAACGACAAAACTGACTCAACAACAGGTCTCGTATTCAGCGAAGCATGCAACCATTCAAATGAAAAAATTCCCTAGGATGATAAGGATGCACAATTCGAAATAAAAGAGACCAAAGATGAGCTAATTGAGACAATCAAGTCATTGAACTAACGAGAACAAGAGTAAATTGAGCAGATAAGGAAGCCTAGAAGGATAAGGCACACTGTAATTCAATGAAGAAAAACCCTAAAATCATTTACTCATAAATTGACGTGCCTATGAGGTTGCACCTCACGCTGGAAGGGGATAAGCACTTATGTTTTAAAACATCTAGCGTCGATCATCTCTTTTGTCATATAATTATTTTTGCCGATCAAGGAAAATTACAAAAACCAAAAGGGTTTGTTCAAAGAAGGCTAGGATTATTACTTCAGAAAGGAGATTGGTGACTATAATTAATCACAGAAGCGAGAAACAAAGGAGAAATATACATTCAACAAAAGTGGACGAGAAATCAAAATCTTAAAGAGTTGAAGGAGACTATAAAAAGGAACTCCCCAACAAAGTCACCAATTTGTTGTCTAGGTAAACCCTCTCTGTGGACAGAGACAATCCCTCTAGCCCTAGAGTGGGTCTAGCTACAAAGGGAAAAAACAAATATATACTTTCCTAGATTACAATTGAAACACAGAACGAAGAATATGGCCTACCTTGACCTGATGCTATGATGCTGCTCCTCGTTGAAGCCTTTTGATATTTCACTCTTCCAAACTCGATCTTCGCTACTGCCAGTGTTTGACTACTTGTATAAATGACCAAAACACAACAACAAACATAAAGGTACAACAAGAATATATCAAAATTAATCTATCTAACTTATCAAAGAGTGTTAGAATTCTTATCATAGTCACAGACAAGAATGGAAAGAAAATACTAGTTGCATTATATTATTAATCAAAAAGGGGAGTTACAAACTGCGCCTTGATGTCTTAGATCTCCTTCGATGGGTTTGAATCCGAGCACGTATCCAAAGAATTCTTTTTCCAACTCAAAATAGGAAGGTTAAGGGCCTCAACTCTCTCCTTCTATGCCTAAGACAATCTTCAAATTGTTCTCTGTTATTCTTCTCTTCTGTTATATTCTAGCTAGAAAATGAATTAGAAGGTGATCAATTTATAGTGATGGAGGAGGGAACATGGATCCACTTAAGATGGGAGAAAGGCTTATCTCCTTGGGTGGTTCCTCCTTTTTAGGAACAATATACCCAAAGGAGGAATCTCGGCCATATCTTGATCAACAAACATCCAAATCTCTACTCTCAAAGGTTCTAGGACGTGAAGCTTCGTTTCCATTTTTAAAAAGCTTCTAGAAGTAGATCAACATGTCTATGGGGTTCATACCAACACCAATCAGCGCTATTCATAGGCTAAGGATTTTCCAAAAGCACTAGTGAGACACTAAAGGGTCACGTTGCTCCAAAAAATTGGGTTTTTAGGGAGCTACTCCATAAATTACTAAAAGAGGGATTCATATTCAGATTGTATGGGATCCAAAGGCATGTTTTCCATGATGGGAAAAGTACACATGGAGCACAGGGAAAGTGTCCAAATTTTTTGTAACACCAAGAAACATAATTTCACAGACTTTGAAGAAGAAGAAGAAGAGGGAGTGGTAGACCTTAAAGGGGAGCTCATCAGTGCTCTTGATAAGCTAAATAAGGCCAAAAAAATAAAAATAAACTAAAATTACAATTATTGATGGGCCCAGTTAATAGGTATATTATAATTCCATTTTTTCATCCTTTGACCTATAGATTCTTATTTACTCACATTAATTAGCATCTCTTTCGCTATAATGTGCTTATTAGGAAGACTAAAATGTGTTTTTCATACTTCATGGCCTAACGTGGATAATATGCAGGAAAAAAAGTAGTCTTGAGTGCATTCGCTATGTATAGACACATTGAAGGCATATAGAGGAGATGTAGGAGGAGTGTCTCCTGCATTTACTCTCCTTCAACCTGACCTGATCCCTAGAATCACTCATCAACAACTTGAGGTCTACTAGTAGCCAATGAACTCAAGTAATGGTAAGGATATGGGGGAGATAGATCCTTTTTTTCAAGAATTTGGAGGGAAGCAAACCTATTTCCAAGGAGGTTTTCATCTTTGTATAAATCAACAAGCCCAATGGATCATTGGGATTCAAACTTTTAGAGAAAGGAAAGATACTAAGAGCCAAGTGCTAAAGACTTTCATTTACATTTTTATTTGCATGATGTATTTGAACTCCATTTTATGTTAATGAAAGGTATATCTTTGTTTCAGATCTAATTTTTCTTCAGATGGATGAGTCCCCTTGGGTTAGGGCCCAACCCAGTAGCTCTAGTGTATATTTATGTGTCTTATTTATACATTGTTTTAGCAGCAACATTTCCTTCTTTATTTTTGTAGAAGTTTACTTGCTAGAAAAATTTTGGTTGCATAATTTATTACCACCTCCCTTGTGGGAAGTATGTTTGAGGAGTCTACAACACCAATCCAAAAATATGTGGTTTCCTTCTTTGTATATTTCTAATATCTAGCTCATTTTTCTCTTGCATACTCTATTTCTACAATATAGGAGATAAAATAATGTCTCTCTGAATATTTCATGCATGTAGGTTAGATTCTTTTTTAAGGTGGATTAGTTATTAATGAAATAAAATTCAACTCATCCTTCTCTATTTGATTTCATAAAATTTGACTCATTTTTTCCCACCTAGTTTGTTGTATTGTAATTTGATCATTGGTTTGGAATTATTTTCAAGAACAAGAAGCCATTGATTTTTGGTCTGCAGGTACTACCACTAGCTTGCAAGGTTGTCACACTCATCCTGAATCTCTTTTGTCACCATTAACCTCTTCCTTGACCACTCACATTTCCCTCAAAACTCTGCCACTGAGACCACATTTCTAGGTCATTGAAGGACACCATGAGAATTTTATTTTGTGCAAGATGGGGCTATTAAGGGTGTTAATATTTAAAAAGGCCTCACATAGACTTCAAACACATTCACCTACCTTTCTCCACCTTCATAAAACTTTTTCTACCCTCAGGATGTTCACGGATCCAATCCTGCATCAAAACAAGGAAATCATGTAGCATCCTGTAGCAATTTGTAGCATTGTCCAAAATTGACCAGATTTTCTCTAGGAGATTTATTTTTTCCTCTTGGGATTCAATAATGACCCTTGGTATTTGAATACATGATTGGAGAGGACCAAAGAACACTCTAGACCCACATTTCCTTCATAGTACAAATATGCAATTAGATTTAGAAGACAAATTTCCACATTTGAATAATAATGAGTTTTTTCTTTTGAAATGTACATGGATTCTATTAATAAGGCTAAGTTTCATTAGAAAAATGATAAAAAGGGAAATTCAACAATGCAAAGTAGATTAGACCCAATTCTTGAATTTATGGTTTCTTCGGATTTTAGCCACACACATTGTTATTGAAAACATCAAATTTCCTTTTTCAAAGCAACTTTCCACTTTCTGCAAGTAGAGTACTTATTTAAATTCTACAAGTAGACTAGAACTTTTCATTTCTACAATGAGCATCGCCTATACATTCCCACAACTAGAGTCAATATTTACATTTGGATGAATAGCACTTTCATTTCTACAATTAGAATAATGTTTTGATTCATGCAAATAAAGTAGAACTCTCTCTTTTTATGAAATTTATTTCTCTAATATATTTGAAGGAATGGTCTCTGTATGCCTTGATTTGATCTATTTCTTTAAGGTGGCATGAGTATAAATTGACCTACTATGTATATAGCACTTTCACCTCTAAGTTTTTATGAACCCCGAACTTATAATTAAAGTTGCTAGTCTCGGGAGTCTGAACATTCTTGTTAAGATGTTGAGGCTCGTCACTTTTTGGCATCATTTTCAGGGAGGTTTCCAAGTATATTTTGTTTCTACTTAGAATTTTTCCTTATTTTTTCTATTTTTTCTTTTTCATCAGTACCATTGACTTGGAAAATTTCAAAAAAAAGGGAAAATCCAAAAATAAAAACCAAAACTAGTTCTTTCATGCCTTGTAGGAGTAGGGATAGTCAAGGGAAATTCCTACGAAAAACCCCTACCCCTTCAAGAAATCAACCATTACTCTTCTTTGGTAACTTTGAGATTCCCTATCTAACCACAGGGGAGTTAGAAAATACTCTAGGTGAGAAACCCAAATTTTTTTAAGAACCCATAGGGGAGAAATAGCCCATGTCACATATCCAAACATGGTTGAAAATAGGAAGAATGGCTTTTATCCCATCATAGAAACCAATTTGGAGGCCAAGATGAAAAATTTCAGCCCCACTGCCCTTCCACACTTCCATGGTTTAACCTCTAAGAATATTGACACATTTATATTTTAGTTCGTTGTAGTTTTTAGGACCTATGACTATACATTTGATGAACATAAGTTGAATTTGTTTACCTCCACCCATAAAGATGCAACCTTGTGTTGGTTTATGAGTCAACCTAGAGGTAGCATCACTACCTAGGTACAAATGTAACAATACTTTAATGAGAATTACATGGGTTATTGTAGGTCTAAGGAAACAAAAGAATAAATATTTAGGATGGCCCTAGGGCTAGATAAGTCATTGGAAGACTAAGAGGAAAGGTTCAAACTTGATTATTGGAGGAATAATTGTACCCTTGATCTTAAATCACTCAAGCTTGTAATTATCTGAGGAATCAGGGAGGGTGTTTTGGAGACCCTAAATATGTTGTCTGTAGGAGATATCTATCAGCTAGACTATGATGACATCAAGAAATTATTCAAGAACCATTTGAGGGCTGTTAGGAAAACGAGAAGGTCTAGTCAAGGCCTGGTTAAATCTTCTCCCTCCACCTCAACCATAAAACATGATATAGGGAGTATGTTCAAAGATTTCAAGAGTGAAATGTTGCATACCTTTTCCTTAGAGATGGACACCATGAAAATTAAAAGGAAGCAAGAGGAAGAAAAAATGGCACTAGCTATATTTTTCTCTAGATGCTCTTAAAGGCATCCCAAAAATGAGTGCCTATTGAACACCATAGAGGTCTTCTCTCTCTGTGAGAAAAAACATGTAAGTGATAAATTTCCCTTTCTTCCAGGACTAAAGGTTGTATACCAAGGAGCAGATAATGGATTGGGAAAAACATGTTTTTTTAACAAGAGGAGGCCCTAGGATGCTCATCCATATCAACAGGTCATACAAGGTGTGAAATATCCTCCTTGGAATTCAAATTAGAATGCACACTTCCAACCTTGGTACCCTCCAACTCATAAATCATGTTTCATGCCTTCCCCTTGGTTCTATGCTCCTCAATACCCCCCTCGTCATGTCAACCCACCTTTCTAGCCATATCAACCTCAACCTCCTCAATCGGGCAACCGTTCACAAGGATGGAGGCCTCAGAAATCCTAACCTCCCACATTAATGAATCCTCCTCAACCTAAACTAGACTACCTCACAAAAACCCACCTAACAAACCTCAAATACCAACCCAACCCAATCCAAACCCAAACAATAAGTAGGAACAACAAGTTTACAGTAGGGAAACATCAAATATTGCTTATGTTTTGTATATCCAAAAGATCAACCTTTGGTCTAGGAAGGTACGCCCAAGTGCTCACCCAACTTCTCCACCTAAATGTCTTAAAAAAGAGAAGGAATATGGTACCCTTCAAGCCAATGTGCCTACCTATCCTGAAAGGTTGGTCCAACCTAAAAAAACACCCGAGAAGAGGTTAAACTTCTAGGAGAATTCAAGAACTTTTGTGTTAAAATACCCATTCTCCAGACCATCAAATATGTCCACATTTACAAAAAGGTTATCAAGGAACAATGTTTCAAGAGGCCTGGGAGAAGAAAAAGAGATTCTGCCACTATCAATGTTGTTTAGCAGCTATTGGAGCTAATGCTTGGGAGGGCGATATTCCCAAAGTACTTCGACCTTGGTAGCCCAATAGTGGATGTGCACATTAATATAATTATGGTCCCTAATACCTTGATTGACCTTGGGACTTCAATAAATGTTATGAATGTCACACCATTTTTTGGTCATCTAACCTGTTACTATTAAATGGACCAAAGTACACCATGTAAGACCAATTTTACCCTAAGTAAAATTTCTTTCACTATGAAAATAACTTAATAAACCACATTTATTAAGTTGCTTATGGTCTAAATAGGAAACCCCATGAGGAAATATTAAATAAATCCACACTTGTTTGATTTTCCTCAAGGAATAATTAGTTAAACGGCAGTTTAATTAATATTCCTAGTCATATTTATCCCAAAACAAGAAGATTAATTAGATAAATTATTATTTATCTTATTATTTTCTATGAATAATTATTTAGACCTTATTTAAATAATATTCCTTGTTAAATTTGACTAAATCACTCATAAATAATTAAATAAATCATTATTTATTTGATTATTACTTAACCACATCCTTAAAATAATAAATAAATCATTTATTTATTTATTATTTACAAATAACGTGGTTTGACCCAACTCAAATTCTTTTTCCCTCCAACAAATATAATAAAATATTCCATAAAAGTTGGATCTAGAATTGGTTAACAATATTTTAATTATGCACCAATATCTAGACTAACTCAAGGGTTTTTCCATTCACTTACTAACTTTTTTTGCCTAAAGATCACTCTGGATCTATACTTTTGGTCTGAATTTGATCCACCATCATTGTCATATTTTGCTACCATTTTTCTTGTGAGCTCCCTTTGAGTTTCATTTTTTGTCTGGGTTTTCTACACCATCAAGAGAGAGGGATTTTAGATCTGAAGTGCTGAGGACTTACAAGAACCCATCCCATTGAGGGGGACTGGTAACATCTTTCTATGTTCCCTTCCCAGGTGTCAAAAAATAACAAAAATTATTTAAAACAATTTTTCTTGTCTATTGGATGAATGGAGCAACTCTTGCTTTTATTTACTGCTTAATGTCTTTTAATGCATAGATCTAGATTTTTGCAGCATTTATCTTGGTCAACTAATTGCAGATCCAAAGATATTGGCAGCCATCTTTGCTGTTAGGGTTGTTTGTTATGTGCGGATAAAGTGATCATTTTTCGTGCACTTGTGATTAAGATTCATACTAACAACTGGCAACTCCACAAGGGTTTAAGATTACGACCTCTGTCACTTTTTAGATCCCTGCATATACAGCTGCTTCAAACCCTAGGATTTCTCTTCAGATTCTTGTTTTTCTTTTCTTGATGTTGTTTTTAACTTATAAAACCCTAAAACATTGAAAATTCTAACTTCCATGTGTTTTCGGACCTATTGCGCAGGTCACAGGCATTAGCCACAGCTAAGGCAACAAATTTTTCTAAAACATACTCCCAAGAGTGCTGGAAGTGTAGGTCACAATTTTTGGGCCAAAACCTGTGACCTGAAGCTCCAGGGTGCAGAAAACAACCCAAAACCTGCGACCTCTACAGAAAACAGGTCAGAAACTGCGACCTAGACTTTTTGCGAGAATTTTTTTAAAAGTTTTCTGGGTTTGTTTGGGCCTCTGTTTAGGGTTTTCTAACCTCTGTCTCTGCCTGTTTGGACCTGTAATTGTTATGTTTTACTCAAAAAAGTGGGAACCTAGCCCTCTAGGGCTTCAGTACCCTCCACCTTTTGTGGAAGAGCTTTAGCTGCTGCAGGTTGTCTGAAATTTCAGAGTGTTTATCCATTTTTTCAAATCTAATCCCTTACCTTCAGATCCACTTCAGATTGCATATTTATCCATCCAAAACACTTCCTTTTAGTTGTGTTGGGGTTTTCCTCTAGTTTCCCCTCCATTTTCCTCCAGCTTATAGCCTTTCGCCACCTCATTTACAACAAATTTTCCTCTGATTTTTTGTTGTTTGTCTGCACCTATTTCCAGCAAATCTGACCTTTAGATCATTGTCCCTCCAGAATTTAGATCTATTGGCTATTTTGGTGTGTTTTGACTACATTGTTTCCCACCTACAGACTACTTGTTAAGAGGCCCGCCTCCTTGGGTTTAGATTAATGCATATTTAGTTGTTTATTTTCTATTATTTCAGTTTCATACCGTTATCTGCAAGTTTAATTACAGTTATACATCACACTTTTTTCTTTTTCTCTACAAACGTCTGGGTTGAAAAATTAAAATTTTCACACTTAACACACACACCCTAAGTGAAGAAGAGCTTGGTTAACACTGCCAGGAAAAGACTTTAAACATTGAAATCAATTGATCCTGCACCTCTCTGCCCTTGTTTCGACATTGTAATCAGTTGAACCTGCACCTCTTCACCCTTGTTGGTATCTCTTCCCTTTATGTCATGTTTGTGCCTTCACCATTGCACCACCAAGGCATTTATCCCGGAGACTTCTTGGCCTTCATCCTCAGTTTCTAGTAGGAATACTTACTCCTCCACGTAGGATTCGAGTTAGTCCTCCACCGAGTCTACACTCCGACTCATCTTCTGGTTCATTGGGTCCCCTTATAGCTCCTCCCCTGTCACCTTAATCATGTTTGGTTCAGGACCTAATGCTAGTGGTAGCCCCAGCGCTAATCCTGGGAATACTACTAGTGGGACCGCAACAGGAACTACCTTGGCTGCTCCCTTGCTCCCCTATATGGAAGGCCTCAATCTTCTCGATTTTAACCAGTTGATCAATGAACCTATACACCATGATGCTAGTTGGCTTGCTATGTCAACCAAGTTCCCTTCCAAAATTCTCAAGTTTGAAGGTCTTACTGGAGAAGATCCTACAAATCACGTTTGATCTTTCCACATGTGGTGTTCGTCTAACTCCATTACCGATGACTCTATCCCTCTTCGATTGTTCTAACGTACTATTATTGGCAAAGCTTCTAAGTGGTATGTTGATCAGGCCTCATCCTCTCATACCACCTTTCTAACTCTTGCAAGGGATTTTCTGTCTTATTTCCAGCTTCCCCTATGTTATGACACTAGTACCAAACTTTTGACTTCTTTCTGTCAATCGTCTGTGACCCGCCTATCTGATCATGTCCAGGAATGGCGGAGAAGAAAGAGCCTATGTTGAACCCCTACCTTTGAAGACCATGTCTACATGGACTAGTTCCTTAGATCTTGTTTGCCTGCTATAGGCAAGGATGTCGCATCTCATTTCCCTCAAGCCGAAGAAGCCGCTCTCCAAATTGCGTTAAAATATGACCTAATCTACGCTTAGTCGAGTTATGTTTATACCGTTCTACCTAATCTTCCTAAACCTGGTGGTGCCAACGCACCGGGGGCATCTCATGCCACCGAAGGTATCATTGGAGATATCTCTCATCCATACACTCAACCTCCCATGGGCTATGGTTTCCCTTAAGGGGGGGCCAGCACCTCCTACACTTTTCCCCCTCCTGGTAGCATGTATCCAGGATACGGCATGCCTCCTCCTTTTTCCCAACCTCCTGTTTACCACAATGTTACGCAACCTCCTTATTATCCGTATCCATAGCCTGGTGCTCCAGCTCCTCAATCATTAGCAACTCCGCCTCCCTTTCCTTCTCAACCCCCGCAACAGCAACCACTGCCCCCTCAGGGGCAAGTGTGTGCACAGCAGGGTCCGACTAATCCTCCTCCTTCCAAAAAGAAGAGGAAAGGCACTCAAAATCAATCTATCTCTAGTAATCCTAGACCTAATCCTGAAGGTAATGCACCTAACACTGCCAACCAGCAACAGGGCACTCAGCCCAAGCAGGACAAGCCTGTTCGTACGAATAAGCCTTGTTCATTTTTTGGTTTTTATGGTCATTACACGCATGATTGTCCTCTTTTACCATAGATGCGGTAGATGTGGGAGACTCAAGCAATATTGCGAGGATAGCAAGCCTCCTCTTCCATCCCTCACAATGTTGTCCCTAGTCAGCCGGCTGTGTTTACTAATCCTTTCCCTCAGCAAGGATTCGTGGCTACCCAACCACCTAAAGGTCATGCGACCACTCAACCTCCTCCATCTGGTACCTCCGATTACCAGATTTTCATGATGAATTCTGAACAACCTATAACTGTAGACCTCAACCTTCAGACTCGGTCTCGTCAGTACAACAAGCCTCCCGCTACGTCTGTCCCTGAGCCCCCTTCTTTAGGTTCTACAGAGCCTCTTTCGACACCTAATGGTCCTTTGCTAATCCCTCAACCTAAGGCAGAGGTTCATACCAAGATCCCTAAGGGAAAATTACACTGAAATGCTACTTCTGGCAAAGCTTCCCATTCGTATAGCATAGTATATGATTTGGCACAATCTCCTGCTTCCATCTCAACGTTGGAACTCCTCCAATCATGCCCTTCACAACGAAAATCTCTACTATCTGCCATGGGCATTGTATATCCTTCAGATGATCGATTGATCGTCTTCGATGTTGACTGGTCAGAACATCCTCCTCTTCCTGCTTCCATCACCTTCCAAATCCTAGTCAAGGTCTGGAATGCCAACGTTTCCCATTGTATCATTGATGAGGGGGCATCCATTTGTGTGATGTCTGCATCGGTTTGGAAGCAACTCAGATCACCTGAGTTGGCCCCTTCCACGATCATTCTTCGAGTGTGGGATGGCCACACCTCTTAGCCCATTGGCCTATTCTACAATTGTCCTATTACTCTTGCAGGAAAGACTATTTGCGTTGATGTAGAAGTCATTGACACCCACTTAGATTACGACATTCTATTGGGTCGTAACTACACCTATGCGATGTCTATTGTACCATTTGTGGTTCACCACAAGATGTCCTTTCCCCATAATAGAAATATAGTCACCATCGATTAGTTGACATATTATGAACCAAAGTCTCAGACCTCCCTTGAGTCCATAAAATCTTTGGTGGCAAATAAGCAACCCGTCGAACCATTACTTAGTACATTCCCTGGTCTACAAAGACTCCTCTTTACTTAGTACATTCCCTAGTCTTCCTCCTCCTATCTCTAATCCTATCTCATCGGATGTTTGCATGATGCAATCATCTCGGGATTCCCTCAAGCGGCCCACTTCAGCTAGTCAGCAGCCTCGCCCTCCGTAGCCTACTCCTACCCTTTCGATTCAGCCTTCTGGACCCCCTCCTCCTAGCCCTTCACCTACAACTAGTATCCATGAGCCTCTTTACCCTCCTGGAACGATTCCTCCAGGCCTTAACCATATTGGAGCCGTCTTGCCTAGCCATTACCCCTCTGGTTAGATACCATTCCTAGCTCCCCCTCCTAGAGTGTACTTGACACCTATCATGGCTACCTTATATATTCCTAACCTGACCCTGGGGATTCCCGTCTGGTACCTTGATCCCCCAGCCACTACCCCACCTGGTCAACCCAAACCTTATCTTGCTTTGACTCCAGTTCAACCGTTCCCTATGACTTCTCTCGCTACTACAGTGCCTCCACCACATCAACAAGAACTTTCTCCTGTTGCAACAGCTTCGGGTAAAAAGGGAAAAGCTCGCAAGAGGGCATCAAAAGACAAGGTTGCCCCAAAAAACCCTACCCCTCCTCGGCTGCCAAAGCATACTATCCAGTGTGCTTTGTGCAATGTTGTCGGTAATGCCACCCATACCTATTTGGATTTGCCTCATCTCAAGTCCATGGTCAATGAGACGTTTTCGAAGTCTGATATCCCTGAGGTATATCTCACTGTACCCGATTTAGTCCTGAAACTCAAGTCTTTGCGCACAAATCATCCTTGTGATTTGTGTGATTTCCATGGCCACTATACTCACCTCTATCCCTACCTCGAGGACTTCCACACCTCTCTAGTGACAGTTCTCCAATTCGAGGCCAAGCGCAATGAGTCCACCACTCCCTCATTTGCGCATTTTGCTTCAGTAGAACTAGAGGACACATCCACTCCCATAGACATTCCCCCTCTGAATGTCAAAATGACAAATTCTTTAGCCACTGTCCACTACCAATCATCATCTATGAGATCCACAGTGGAAGACCCCCCTGGGACTTCCGCTTATGTTTCACCTGACCTCCCTTCAGCGAGCACCTTGGGCTCAACATCGGTGGATCCTTTATCTACTTGTTTTTAATGTCTTTTAATGCATATATCTAGATTTTTGCAGCATTTATCTTGGTCAACTAATTGCAGATCCAAAGGTATTGGTAGCCATCTTTACTGTTAGCGTTGTTTTTTATGTGCGGCTAAAGTGAGCCTTTTTCATACAATTGTGATTAAGATTCATACTAACAACTGGCGACTCCACAAGGGTTTAAGATTATGACCTCTGTCATTTTTTAGATCCCTGCATATCTAGCTGCTTCAAACCCTAGGAATTCTCTTTAGCTTCTTGTTTTTCTTTTCTTGATGTTGTTTTTAACCTATAAAACCCTAAAACATTGAAAATTCTAACTTCTGTGTGTTTTTGTACCTATTGCGCAGGTGACGCGCATCAGCTGCAGTTGAGATGAAAAAAATTTCTGAAACCTACTCCCGAGAGTGTTGGAAGTGGAGGTCACACTTTTTGGGCCAAAACCTGCAACCTGAAGCTCCAGGGCGTAGAAAACAGGCCAAAACCTACGACCTCTGCAGAAAACAAGTCAGAAACTGCGACCTGGACTTTTTGTGGGAATTTTTCTAAAAGTTTTATGGGTTTGTCTAGGCCTCTATTTAGGGTTTTCTAACCTCCGTCTCTGCCTGTTTTGGACATGTAATTGTTATGTTTTACTCAACAAAGTGGGAACCTAGCCCTCTAGGGCTTCAGTACCCTCCACCTTTTGTGGAAGAGTTTTAGCTGTTGTAGGTTGTCTGAAATTTCAGAGTGTTTAGTCATTTTTCTGATCTGATCCCTTACCTTCAAATCCACTTCAGATTGCCTATTTATCCATCCAAAACACATCCTTTTAGTTTTGTTTAGGTTTTCCTCTAGTGTCCCCTCTGTTTCCCTTCAAGTTATAGCCTTTCGCCACCTCATTTACAACAATTTTTCCTTTGATTTTTTGTTGTTTTTCTGCACCTATTTCCAGCAAATCTGACCTTTAGATCATTGTCCCTCCAGAATTTAGATCTATTGGTTATTTTGGTGTGTTTTGACTACGTTTTTGCCCACCTACAGACTACTTGTTGAGAGGCCCGCCTCCTTGGGTTTAGATTAATGCATATTTAGCTGTTTATTTTCTATTATTTTAGTTTCGTATACTGTTATCTACAGGTTTATTTACAGTTATACAACACACTTTTTTATTTTTCTCTACAAACATCTAGCTTTAAAAATTAAAATTTACACACTTAACACACACACCCTAAGTGAAGAAGAGCTTGGTTAACACCACCAGGAAAAGACTTTAAACATTGAAATCAATTGATCCTGCAACTCTCTACCCTTGTTTCGACATTGTAATCAGTTGAACCTGCACCTCTTCGCCCTTGTTGGTATCTCTTCCCTTTATGTCATGTTTGTGCCTTCACCATTACGCCACCAAGGCGTTTATCCTGGAGACTTCTTGGCCTTCATCCTCAGTTTCCAGTAGGAAGACTTACTCCTCCACGTAGGATTCGAGTTAGTCCTCCACCGAGTCCGCACTCCGACTCCTCTTCTGGTTCACTGGGTTCCCCTTCTAGTTCCACCCCCGGTTCTCCCCCTGTCACCTTCACTATGTCTGGTTCAAGACCTAATGCTGGTAGTAGCCTCAGCCCTAATGTTGGGAATACTACTAGTGGGACCGCAACAGGAACTACCCCGGCTGCTCCCTTGCTCCCCTATATGGCAGGCCTCAGTCTTCCTGATTTTAACCAGTTGATCAATGACCCTATACACCATGACGCTAGTTGGCCTGCTATGTCAACCAAGCTCCCTTCCAACATTCCCAAGTTTGAAGGTCTTACTGGAGAAGATCCTACAAATCACGTTCGATCTTTCCACATGTGGTGTTCGTCTAACTCCATTACCGATGACTCTGTCCCTCTTTGGTTGTTCCAACATACTCTTACTGGCGAAGCTTCTAAGTGGTATATTTATCAGGTATCATTCTCTTATACCACCTTTCTGACTCTTGCACGAGATTTTCTGTCTTATTTCCAGCTTCCCCTATGTTATGACACTAGTATCAAACTTTTGACTTCTTTCCGTCAATCGTTTTTGACCCGCCTATCCGATCATGTCCAGGAATGGTGGAGAAGAAAGAGCCTATGTCAAGCCCCTACCTTCGAAGACCATGTCTACATGGACTGGTTCCTTAGATCCCTTTTTCCTGCTATAGGCAAGGATGTCTAATCTCATTTCCCTCAACCGAAGAATCCGCTCTCCATATTGCGTTAAAATATGACCTGATCTACACTTAGTCGGGTTATGTTTATACCGTTCTACCTGATCTTCCTTGACCCGGTGGTGCCTGTTTTCATTCCTAGAGACAACCTTGAGTTGTGAAAGACCAGTTCCTAGGACATCTTATATAGCAGGGAGCATATGGTATAACATGGAAAGGTTGTTCAAGAAAAGGCTCTCATGCTATCATGTATAAATAGGAATGTTTAATTGAGATGGAACCAAAATTCTCAAAACTTCAGCACACAGAAATGATATTGCAGAGGCAGAGTGTGAATTTTTGATAAAAACATATCCGAAAATTCAAAGACAGCTTTCTGTAAAGAGGGTTGGATTCTAAAGTACTTCACAGAAGTGAATAATCAGAGGGTGATTACTGTGTGTGAAAAATGGAGAGGATTCTAGCTGTAACCGAGATGAGATCTAGAAACGAATATCAACATGTACTGGGCTTATATTAATAAGAATCCATACATGAAAATAACTTTAAAGATAACATTTCATCAAAGCTAATATTAGAAGAAATACGGTTGAAGTGAAAGATGAAACAACATATCATGCCTGAGCCATATTTAAAGCGCTAGACAAGTTTTAGCATGGGTATCAACAACGATAAATTCAAACGAAGACATGTGAGAAAATCGCATTCCAGAACAAGATATAAGAAAAATGGATGTAAACGAAATGAACATTTAAGCTATAACACATAAGAGAGAGTTACAAACTGTGAAGTATTAAGGCTAGAATCCCCAATAAAGATGAAACTCCTCATCACTGAGACCCAATGGGCTCTTCAACTTTTATATCAAAATTTCAACAAAATGCATACAGAGTTCTTTCTTAGCATATTCTTCTGAAAATCTGGAACACTTTTTCCATCTCCATTTGCTGCTTATATAGAATTTACAAGAACATACACGGAAGATATTTTGGGAAAATATCTTTCCCACATGCTAGTAAGCAGTTTCAGGTCATAATCAAAATAACAAAATTTATGATGAGGGAGAACGCTTCTCATCATTTAAAATTAGGCTCGTGGCCGTTTCAAAAAAAAACATTAAAATTGTTCTAACAAATATTAAATGCAAGAGTGAAATATGAATTCCACTCAGAACTTGAAAGTAGAAAGTAAAACTAAAACTAAAAGGCCACTAAGGCTGAATCATGAGTTAACCATTTTCACTGGTGCGAAGTAGTTGAGGCCATTGCTGATGCAGGTGGTGGGACATTTGCTGAGGAGCTGGATAACAGACTGGCATACTTGATGCATCTCTGCCAACTGTCTGCTGCAGGTTCGGGCATCAATATGAAACCTTCTGTTCTTATGTAAGCCTCCGTGAGTTCGTCATAGTTCGCCTTGACAGAAATTTTATGCTTCACTTGGTGCAGGAGCGCAAACTCTTTTCCAAGGACCGAGACTATGGTTTCTGGTTTAAGCCTTGCATATTTCTTAGAGGGGATGTTTTTTTTATTCATTACACCTTTCAGAACTGCCTCATACACTGGTAATGGCTGCAGGACAGCGTGAGCGGGGTCCTAGCACGATGGGAGTCCTGCAAGTGTTATCTCAGCCTAGTCCACCTCAAATCGTTCTAAGCTGGTTGCTACTTTTTCTAATGCATCCAAGGCCAGGCTCCTAGCAGACTCTTTTTCTATTGCTTTCTTGCATTCTGAAGCTTCCATAAACCTGCTCTTTATACCCTGTTTCATCACATCCTTTGGCTTTAGATCTTTTAGAAAGCAGACATAATTTTTTTCATTTTGGACTCTTTTGGGCACCTCGATGCCTCCCTCATGGAGATTTCTTTTGAGAAGGGGCGCAGCTGACTTCATTTCCTTGATAACGTTTAAAAACGCCCAGTGCATTTTAACTTCTGCAATAATGTTAGCCCAGATCAGTCACATGGCTTCCATGAGGGTGACATTTCCTTTCATACGACTATTGAAATCATTGATGGTCTTTTCATACCTCACCTTTTCTTGCTTCCCCTCCTCGATATCTTTCTGCATAGCATTAATCTTTTTGACATTTTCAGCAAGGATGGCCTCCAGCTCATTGATCCTTTACCGCGCTATCGAAACCTATTTCTCCAGTGCTTCATTTGTAGCCAATGCAGTGGTCAGCTATTCAAAAAGTGAACTAGTCTCTGGTAGGATGGGTGGTGAGCATGTATGTGTGTCCCAGGTTATCTGCAACGCATTCATTCTCCCTTGAAGAGAAACCATCTCTCTCACGATTTTTTATTTTTCCTCCCTCTCCTTTGCAAGAGAATCATCCAAGTTTTCCTTTTGCTTTTCATCCTGGGCTAGCTCAATTGTTTGCACATGATGAGAGCTCGGTATATTTATTTTACTCTTCAAGGCTGCAACCTACTTCTGTAAATCCTCAATAAGATGACCCTTGGGGTCAGCTACACCTTTTTATTTTTCTTTAATCACCTCCTAGAGAGTATTTATATCATTCATGATGGCGCGGGAATTGACCTTTTCCTTTCTGAAATTCTCCACTACTTGGCCATGATTTCTCTACAATTTTCTCAGAGTGATTATGAGTCGCATCACTTCATCCTTAAGCATGTCACTGAAAACCTGAAATAAGTTGCATTTTTCAATTGCCAGCACTTGTGACATGTCGATTGCGATCTCCAATGCTCTGTAATTGGTAGTACCAGCCTCTAGGTCCAGAACGGCCTCAGCCATGGGAATTATTAATTGTTCAGTATCCAAATTCATTACAGATGAAAATCTGGTGTGGTATTTCTCAACATACCCTTCCAGCTCATACCGGTACTTATCTCTAATTGCTCTGGTCCTTGACCTAACTTCGCTTGCAACCTGAGAGCTGTTGATTGTAATATCTTGTGAGACTTCTGAAAAATTAGAAGAGGTAGTACTATCCCGCATCACCTTGATTCCTGATTTATCCTTGTCGGGCTTCCCATATGGTATTTCCTCCTTGAGCAACTGTTCATCTCCGACAACTTCTGCTTCACTGGTCCCTATTTTTTTTCTTTTCAAAGGAGGAGGATGCTCTCCTGGCGCACTTGCCTCTTCTACCTTTTCTTTGCCAACTTCTCTGGTCGAAGCGGCATCCGTTTTTTCCCCCGTCACAAATGAATCGGTCTCCATCTGCGAAAGAAAAGGCCAGTTTTCAAGATTAGCTCGCCATTCGATGAAAGGCCTAATTTCATGCATATAAGGGGTTGATTTGTTCCTCTTCCTTCTGTTAGAGATGATGCCCTTCGAATCATAGGGCCAAGCTTTCCCTTGTCTCAAATCCATGTCTTGAAGCAACTTTTCCACCACAGGAAGGGCGTGCCTTGAATTAACAACAAAAGCTCCAATGGTTGTGGGAAGCTTGAGGATAAAACCCTTTTTTGCAGGGAGGAATTGAAGTTGGTCATTTTTCAGGGTCTTCCGGATGTATTCCAAAGCATAAATCTGCCGGGCAGGAAAAACGGGCAATTTGTAGGGAGGGACTTCGGCTCCATAAACTCATATTTCCGTGTAGTTATCAAAAATATATCAATCCCCAGTGCTTTGGGCTTCACTATATTGTAACCAGCTCTTTAGTTCAGGAAAAACCCGAGGTGGAGGAGAGTCATGGACAATAGTACAAGCAATAGGCATGAAATCATTTAGGAACCTTGAGTAGCCCACCCCGTTTGCTAACTGATGTGTTTCGAGGCTCCAGTCAAAGATTGGTCTAGGCTAAGAATTTATCTTGTACACCTTATCTAAACCCAAACCCTCAAATTTATCGACATGCTGGAAGAGGAAAAGATAAAAAATCATAGAACAAAAATGGAAGTGACCCGTGTCTGAGAGCTCCTGGAACTGAGTCTGAATGGTGGAGGCTAGGAAACTAGGAATACCTAAAATGACCCCAGGTTGAGACATTAACCATAATAAAGCAATACATCCCTTGGAGGCTTGCACAAAACCTTCCACACCTAGTAAACCCACTATGAGAGCAAGGATAGGCTGGACCTCTTCTTTAAACAAGCTCAGAGGCATTGAGTCTACAGAGTAGAGGGTTGTGAAATGGGAACCGGTTATGGACGCGATGAAATCTCTCTGTTGCCTCCATGGCGGCTTTGCAAATTGAAGGGTTAGATTTATTTCACTAAAACTGACGTAGTTTGAACTGGTAGGAAAACGAAGGGATTTTATGATGATCTCAGGGGAAAGGGTGAATATTTTTTTCCCTTGGGCTGAAAGGAACATGCCCCGACGTTCGTCGTAAGAGTCCCGAAGCCAATAGATGAATTCGACCACTGGATATACTGGGGGGGTAATTTGATGATACAGGCCAAACAAAACAACCCGATACCTATCCTTGTTTTCGACATGTCTCCTAAACAGCTCAGGTTTGACGCTGCTAATGGGAAATGGGTACTGGAGGCCGCGGATGTCGGCTTGTAAGTCTAAGAAGGGTTCAGGACCTGGAACAGCTCTGGACTCATGGACTTAGGGAGTCTCAGGCTCTAACTTCTTGGTTGTGACTTTTCCCATGACCATCATGAAAATTTAAAAACAAAAGGAATCCAAATGAAATGAGAGGGATGGAATACCTGCGAAGTAGGAAATTGCTCGGGAAAGCGACACAGGGGTACTGACAATGACTGGGCAGACCTGGTACTAGGCGCCCACTTTTTCTTATACAATAGTCGAAAAACTTGAGTATTTTACCACGGTAAAAGACGAAAAACTGTTATATAGGACCGAGGCAGCATGGGGAAAGATGGTGGGGTAAAATGAATAAGGTAAGTGTCGTAAGGATGCTGACACTGAGACACATGGCATGTAGGGATTGGGCGTTAGACTTCAGGTAGGTGAACACCATGTGTCGGGTTAAATACCGGTACTAGCCTTGGTACCGGGTGTCCTAAAAACTTACCTTACCTTTACGTTGTGGCAGTAGTTGTACCTCGGAACGTGACCCTCGAGGGATGCGAAGTGACTACCGCGATAACTTTAAATCCCATGTCTTCTTCTCCATATAACTCTCACCTCGTGTCATACGCCTTGACATGTCATCAGGATTTCGGGAGGGTAGGACTCCGCCTCGTCCCTCACCTTTGTGACCCCCCCATAATTATACTTGCGAACTCCTTTCTATGCATGTATAAAGTGTGTGCGGGCGTTGCTTTGTATTTTCTTCCTTTTACGCCTTTTATATCTTTGCTTGATTTATTTTAAGACCTTTACATATCTCCTCTTTGTTACAAAACGCGCTTATCCTTTTCTCGCATGTGACTCAGCTTAGTGCTATTTCTCCTTAGCCAACTTCGGAACTCTTAGCCATCTGAATGTTATCGGGTGATCTGCACCCTGTGACCTTTATCAAAATATTAAGGGTGAACTATAAAATCAACATTGGCTCCACCTGGGGACGACACATTCATCCTTGGACGTGTCGAGAACCTCGTAGACCACCTGTTAACCCTTTTTGTAGACACACCTCATTTGCACTTTTTCTTTTTCTTTTCTTGATTCTTCACAACAAACGACATTAAAACAAAGATAAAAATGGATAACTAATGTACAGTATAATACATTAGGCTCTCTCGGCCTGAATCAGAACTGGAAGTAAGGTTTCAGGAACTGACCATTTATAGGGGCGTCAAGTAAGTCACCCCGCAAATTTTCTAACTTGAATGTGTTATTTCCCCCCTGCTCCACAATTTTAAAGGGGCCAAACCACAATGGATCAAATTTACCATGCTTCCCCTTCTCTTCTCTTCAAATGTCCCATCTGAGCACTAAATCCTTGATCTACATCTTTTTTTCTTTTGCGTGTTGGTCGAACAAGTCCTTCATTTTTTCTTGATATTCAGCCAACCTCTGATTCATCTGATTTCTGGTTTCCTCCAGTTCTATCAGCTGGTTCATTCTCTGGGTAATATCATTAGGATCCTCTTGGCTTTCCTGCATGAACCTTGCTACTGGTAAGGCCAATTATATGGGAAAGACTGTTGCTGTCCCATATACCAATTCATATGGAGACTTCCCCGTTGATCTCTTGTTGGGAATCTTGTTTTCCCATAAAGCAAACTTTAGCTGAGAGTCCCAATTTTTCTGATTTTCATTGATAGCTTTCTTCAGTGCTCTCACCAAGGTTTTATTAGAAGACTCTTCTAATTCATTTCCTTGTGGGTAGTAGGTTGTGGAATGTCCCAATGTGATGTTATATTTCTGGCAGAAGCTGAAAAACTTAGCAGATTTAAAGGCCTAGGCATTGTCAGTAACTATCTTGGCAGGGCAACCGAATCTGGATATAATGTTTTCTTCCATAAACTTAATCACCACGGTATCTGTTGCATTCCTTGCAGGTATA
Source organism: Pinus albicaulis (assembly GCA_034641835.2). Classification (NCBI taxonomy): domain Eukaryota; kingdom Viridiplantae; phylum Streptophyta; class Pinopsida; order Pinales; family Pinaceae; genus Pinus; species Pinus albicaulis. Next base: position 862,812,978 of record CM076584.1, on the reverse strand, counting down.
GCCTCCACCCATTTGGCGAAATAATTTGTAGCAGTTAATATCCACTTGTGTTGTCCACTTGACACAGGGTGAATTTCACCAATAAAGTCAATCCCCCATTGCTGGAATGGTTCATCTACATGTACAGGGATCATGGGTAAGGGTGAAAACTTCTGTCTCTCCACAAATATTTGGCACTTTTCACAGGCTCTGACCCGATCAAACACATCTCCAATTAGTTTGGGCCATAAGAAACTAGCTTTCAGAATTTTATGGGTGGTAGCTCTCCAGCTGTAGTGACCCCCACATATACCTTCGTGAAACTCAACCATTATGTTTTCCACCTCGCTCTCAGTAAGGCATAGGATCATTATACTCGATGGATCTCACCAGTATAGCCGACTGTTGGCAACAACAAATTTCTGCGACTTCAACCTCAGTTTTCTGTATTTAGCTTTGTCATAGCTAAGGGGGAATCTGAGAGTCAGAAGATACTCCACAATCTCCTTATACCATGAACTGATGAGATACTTCATATGAGTCTTCTGAGTAGTTGTCTCTATCCCACGTTGTTCCTCAATCTTTTTGAACTCCTCATTAGCTATCATAGACAGATTTATGCTCAAAGCCTGGAAATTCGATTCTGACAGGATTTTAGCTAATCCATGTCCTTTGATTAACTCAGTGGGATGGATATCTAGCTCATATTCTTGTATTTTGGCAATCCATTTCCCCCTTTTTGCCTCACTATCTCCATGAATCAGGATATCCTTCATAGCTGTTGTGGGCACAAATGCAGTGATGGGTGACTGTAGAACATACATCCAAAATGCCTTAAGGGACTTCACCAAGGCATAAGCTTGCTTTTCTAGTATGTTTTATTTCAATTCAGCATCACGAAGCACTTGGCTGAAGAAACCAATAGGCTGCTCGTACCCTTCCTCATTCTTCTGCAATAAAACTCCTGCCACTGTCTGAGGTGATGCAAATGAAAAAATCATAAAAGGCTTAGCATAGTCTGGCCCAGCCAACACTGGGGCTTCTGCAAAGGCATTTTTTATTCTGTTAAAAGCCTCTCGTGTTTCGGGAGACCACTTCACCTCATTATTTTTCTTGAGCATGTCGGTTATGTGCCAGACTATTTCTTCATAGTTTGGGATAAACATTCTTAGAAAGTTAATGCGCCCAAGGAACACCTGTACCTCCTTTTTATTTCTAGGGAAAGATATAGCGTTTATAACCTAAACTCTTTTGGGATCAATTTTAACCCCATATTTAGTCACAATATGTCCCAAAATCTTTCCCTCTTCTAACGCAAATAATGACTTCTGCGAGTTGAGAGAGAGACCATACCTCCTGCACTTCTCAAAAGTTCTACGCAAGTGTTCAATGTGCTCTAGATCATCCTTTGAAAACATAGTGATATCATCGAGGTATACCACCACGAACTTATCTCGCTCCCCAAAAAAGGTGATATCCATATCCCTTTGGAAAGTATCCCCTGCATTGATCAGTCTGAAAGGCATCCTTGCATACATAAATGTACCCCAAGGTGTGGTGAAGGCAGTTTTCTTTTGATCTTCTAGGAGCACAGCCACTTGATTATATCCGGAGAAGCCATCCATCATTGACATCATTGAAGCTCCTGCTACTTTCTGCAGAATATGATCCATCTTGGGCAGTGGGTAATTATCCTTTAAGGATGCTCGATTTAGATTCCTGAAATAAACACACAACCTTATTTCTCCATTCTTTTTCTGGACAGGTACCAGATTGGCCACCCACTCAGAGTATCTCAATGGCACAATGATTTTGGCCTACAATATTTTTTTGATCTCCTTTTCTATAGAAGGAAGCAGCAGAGGGTTGATTTGTCTGAGTTTTTGTTTATGTGGCTTTGCATCTCCTTTCAGGGGGATTTTATGTTGCATGATGTTGATGTCGAAGGTTTTCAGGTCCTGATAAGACCATGCAAACACATATTTGTACGATTGGAATATTTTCTAGTATTGCTCTTTATATTCCTCCAAGAATTTCTTGGACAGCGTCACAATTTTTGGATCAGCATCAGTACCGAGATTCTAGTCTTCTACCTGATTTGCTTCTACCACTTTGTTTGGCTACAGTGGGACATCATTTTTTTCCAACATCCTTTCTAAAGGAACCAACCCCCTTGGTATAACATTTCCCTTTAACTGCAATACCTTATGACCAGCAACCTTTTCCTCCCATCTGTTCTAGGGAAGGTCTTCATTTTCTTCTTCTTCACCCGCATCTTTCTCCATGTTTGAGAATTCTCCCACTATTTCCATGAATCTCTTTACTTTTTCTTCATCTTCAAACACTTTCTAGTGTTTGATATTATCAGGAATCGATGGGCGGTAACGAAATTCAATTTCATATCTTAGTGGGGATTCTGTGGAGGCCAAAAAGTACTGGCAGCCACAGCCAGTGAATCTGCCATTATATTCTATTCTCTGGGCATAAACTGGATATTAAATGCCAAAAAAAGTTTTCCACCAGATCCCATACTTCATTCCTATAAGCCCTCAGCCTCAGATGTTTAGCTTGGCACTGATTCTTCACTTGCCTTACTACCAGTTCCGAATCTCCCAGAACTTTTAGGCTCTGAATGTTCATGCTTCTAGCTGTTTGAAATCCTAAGATCATTGCTTCATATTCAGCTACATTGTTGGTAGCTTCATATTCTAACTTGAACGAAAACGGGACTCATTTTCCTGTAGGAGAAATCAGTAGTACCCCAGCTCCATTACCTTCTCTGGAATTTTCTCCATCAAAGTGAAGCATCCAGACTCCTACTTCCTGACTCTCTGAGGATTTTTCAGTCTTAAACTGGCAGAATGATGGTTCTTGAGCATAATCTTGGTCTTCCTCCAACATTAGACATGAGAAATCTCCTTCTTTACTATACACTGGTGAACTAACCGAGTTATCAGCCCTAGTAACCATCTTAACGAACCTTGTTTTCCTATATAGCCTCCTTTCCTGCCCCCCAAATACCGGGATAGTAGCATAAGTTAAGTCAATTTTGATTGACCCACTGATTTTGGTTCCCCAGGACCTTGACAACAGCATCCCAAAATGTGCTGGGATATCGGCCACCACTATATCCATCACCACACTCTTGGCTGGGATCTGGGCCAAATTGACCACCAAGTCTTTAATCATCCCCAGACACTTGACCCTTTTGGAGTCGAAGGAATATAGGTCTTTGTATGGATGGGTGATTTGTAATCCTAGTTGCTCCATGACTAACAGAAGAAATAGATTATGGGATGCACCTGAATCCAACATACAGTTATGTAATAGAAAATCATGAATCACTAATGACACGTAAAAAGGAGGAGTAGAGGCATCTAATTCTTCAACGTGGGGGCCAAACACGACCATGGGTCGTTCTTCCTAAAGGTTCAGGCTGTCTGGGATGGGAGCTATTTCTGAGGGAAGCATAAAAGAGGAGACTTGGGACTGATAGGCTAGCTGCTTCAACAGTTTAGTCAAGGGGACTGGGATTTTGACTTTCTCAAGCTCCTTTTGTAAACTAAAGATAGAAGATGACTTTTATGTTATATTTTCCTTTGACTCTTTGCTTTCAACTAAAGGCTTGACTTCTTTCATCACATACTTGGGATTTGGGGTAGTGGCTAACTTCGAAGAGGAAGGAATTTGGTTATTTGAATGTAAAGGCTCGTTAAGAGGCTTCTTACCTATATTTGCATCCTTCTGCACCATTTTCTCCTTCTGAACAACTTCTTATTTTTGAGGCACTTCCTCATCCTCATCTTGTGTACGGGTCCTCTTCCTGGAAGACCTGAGATCATATTTTCTGTTGAAATGTGCGTACATGTAATCAAAAAACTGTTTACAGTAGTCATCGATCTCTGGGTCTTCAGTGACTCTAACCCTTTCTTCTTCTTCTAGTAGTAGAGCCCCCATTCCATCACCTTCTTGCAAAGGGATCTCAATTTCATCTCCATTTGAATAAGCAAGATCCAGATCATCCTGCTCATATGTCGTATCTTCAGTGGGACCTTCTACTTGACCTTCCAGGTACAAAGGGTGTGGTACCTGGTCTTGCTGCTCCTTCCTTTCTCTCTGCAGTATTTGTATGGGTGGTTTTCTATACTGTGGATTGTAACCCCTGTTTGGAGCATTCTGGAAATTTTTAGAGGATGAATTCTTGGCTTCGAGTTCAAGTTTGACGAGCTTACTTGATAGATTCTTAATCATTTTATTCATTTATTCAATCTTGTTCTTAGCTGACTCTCTTTCTTGGCCATAAGTAGATACCTCTTCTTTTCCCCTTCTCCTAGCATCTTGATATGATCTTCCCTTTGATTTTCCTGTTGAAGAAAAATTAGCCTCCAATTCTAGCGCATATGTCTGAGCATCATCTAGTGAGGTAGGCTTCCTTTCTCTTAGAGAGAAGCCAAATTCAGAATCAAAGGCTGCTACGAACACCACTTTGGCAGCAGTCTGATGAGGTTTCATTTTGGCTAGGAAGCTTGAGTACATCTTATTGAACCTCTTGATGAACTCTAGCACTCCCTCATTGTGTTTTTTCCTGAGTGCATTAAATTCTGTGAGGCAGTAACCATGATCTTTATTCTCCCCCAATTTTCTGAGAAAAGAGTTCTCCATCTCTTCCCAAGTAGTGATGGAGCGATTCCCCAATGTCTTAAACCATTTTCTGGCTTCTCCATCAAGTGATTGGACAAATAGTCTCAAGAATACATCTAGATGTTCCACATTAAAGTTCTCTGCAAAAGCACAAAAAACTTCAAGATGCTTCTGAGCTTTGATCTCATTTTCTCCATTGAAACGGGGTAATATTTTCAGATAGTCTTGAGGCATATCATTCAAGACTTGAGGTAGTGCCAGGGGGGTATATTTGTTCAGCAAGAAACCTGAAACATTTTCCATTGGAGGTGGTGGAGGTGGTGGAAGGATTTTATGTGTGAGAGGAGGAGGTGGAAGCGAAGTGTGTATGACAATGGGGATGTATTGGACAGAGGCTTGAGGTGCTGATGGGAAAGAAGGATTGTTAACAGTAGATATTTCGGTGACTTCTATGACCTCTTCAGCTTTGGGAGTGGGATGAATAAATAAATTGGTGGTATCAATGGATTCAACTTCATCTTTCACTAGAATGTCCTCCAGGGAAGGATTATCCGTGAAGTAATCGGGGTTTCTTACAGAGGAGTCAGGGCCTTGATTTTGGGCTATTTGAGAGGAGGTGGATGGTGAGTCTTCCAAAGAAAATTTAGGATATCTATATGGACTGACTGCCTTTCTCTCCAACCCCTCTTATGTAGAATCTTCTCTGGGTCAGACACCAAATGTGTCTTCGACTGAGATGTATTTTACCTCAGATGTGGCTTTCGGGAAGCCAGGACTACAAATATATTTATCTTATAACTGACAGTGGAGTTGCCAAGGTGAGAAATCTACAACTCTCAACTCTTCTTGCTCACCTGTTTGAAGAGTGAATAAGGATTTTTTCGAGGCCCAGGGATTTATCGTTTCTCAACTTCGTATCCCCGGCAACGGCACCAGAAAGATGTTGTCATTCCTAGAGACAGCCTTGAGTTGTGAAAGACCAGTGCCTATGACATCTTATATAGCAGGGAGCATATGGTATAACATGGAAATATTGTTCAGGAAAAGGCTTTCATGCTATCATGTATAAACAGGAAGGTTTAATTGAGATGGAACCAAAATTCTCAAAACTTCAACACACACAAATGATATTGCAGAGGCAGAGTGTGAATTTTTGATAAAAACGTATCTGACAATTCAAATATAGCTTTCTGTAAAGAGGGCTAGATTCTAAAGTACTTCACAAAAGTGAATAATCAGAGGGTGATTACTGTGTCTGAAAAATGGAGAGGATACTAGCTGTAACCGAGATGAGATCTAGAAACGGATATCAACATGTACTAGGCTTATAGTAACAAGAATCCATACATGAAAATAAATTTAAAGATAACATTTCATCACGGCTAATATTAGAAGAAATATGGTTGCAGTGAAATATGAAACAACATATCATGCCTGAGCCATATTTAAAGAGCTAGACAAGTTTTAGCATGAGTATCAACAATGATAAATTCATACCAAGACATGTGAGAAACTCGCATTCCAGAACAAGATATAAGAAAAATGGATGTAAAAAAAATGAACATTTAAGCTATAACACATAAGAGAGAGTTACAGACTGTGAAGTATTAAGGCCGAAATCCCCAATAAATATGAAACTCCTCATCACTGAGACCCAATGGGCTCTTCAACTTTTATATCAAAATTTCAACAAAATGCATACAGAGTTCTTTCTTAGCGTATTCTTCTGAAAATCTGGAACGCTTTTTCCATCTCCATTTGCTGCTTATATATAATTTACAAGAACATACGCGGGAAGATATTTTGGGAAAATATATTCCCCACATGCTAGTAAGCAGTTTCAGGTCCTAATCAAAATAAGAAAAATTATGATGAGGGAGAACGCTTCTCATCATTTACAATTAGGTTCGTGGTCGTTTCAAAACAAAACATTAAAATTGTTCTAAAAAATAGTAAATGCAAGAGTGAAATATGAATTCCAATTGGAACTTGAAAGTAGAAAGTCAAAGTAAAACTAAAAGGCCACTAAGGCCAAATCATGAGTTAACCATATTCACTGGTGCGAAGGAGTTGAGGCCGTTGCTGATGCAAGTGATGGGTCATTTAATGAGGAGCTGTCTAACAGGCTGGCATACTTGATGCATCTCTGCCAACTGTCTGCTGTAGGTTCAGGCATCAATATGAAACCTTCTGTTCTTATGTAAGCCTCCGTGACTTCGTCATAGTTTGCCTCGACGGAAATTTTATGCTTCACTTGGTGCAGGAGTGCAAACTCTTTTCCAAGGACCGAGACTATGGTTTCTGGTTTAATCCTTGCAGATTTCTCAGAGGGGATGTTTGTTTGATTCATTACACCTTTCAAAACTGCCTCATACATTGGTAATGGCTCCAGGACAGCGTGAGCAGGGTCCTAGCATGATGGGAGTCCTGCAAGTGTTATCTCAGCCCAGTCCACCTCGAACCGTTCTAAGCTGGTTGCTACTTTTTCTAATGCATCCAAGGCTAGGCTCCTAGCAGACTCTTTTTCTATTTCTTTATGGCATTCTGAAGCTTCCATAAACCTGCTCTTTATACCCTGTTTCATCACATCCTTTGGCTTTAGCTCTTTTAGGAAGGAGACATACCTTTTTTCATTTTGGACTCTGTTGGGCGCCTCGGTGCCTCCCTCGTGGAGCTTTCTTCTGAGAAGGGGCACGACTGACTTCATTTCCTCGATAATGTTTAAAAATGCCCAGCAAATTTTAACTTCTGAAATAATGTTAGCCCAGATCAGTCGCCTGGCTTCCATGAGGGTGACATTTCCTTTCATACAACTGCTGATATCATTGATGGTCTTTTCATACCGCGCCTTTTCCTGCTTCCCCTCCTCGATCTCTTTCTGCATAGCATTAATCTTTTTGACATTTTTAGCTGAGGATGGCCTCTAGCTCACTGATCCTTTGCCACATTTTCGAGACCTGTTTCTCCAGTGCTTTGGTTGTAGCCAATGTAGTGGTCAGTTGTTCAGAAATTGAAGTATTCTCTGGTAGGACGGGTGGTGAGCATGTATGTGTGTCCCAGGTTATCTGCAACACATTCATTCTCCCTTCAAGAGCGGCCATCTCTCCGGCAATTTTTTATTTTTCCTCCCTCTCCTTTGCAAGAGAATCAGCCAAGTTTTCCTTGTCCTTTTTCAGCCTGGGCTAGCTTAGCTGTTTGCACATGATGAGAGCCCGGTATATTTATTTTACACTTCAAGGCTACAACCTGCTTCTGTAAATCCTCAATAAGATGACCCTGGGGTCGGCTACACCTTTTTATTTTCCTTTAATCACCTCCTGGAGAGTGCGTATATCATTCATGAGGGCGCGGGAATTGACCTTTTCCTTTCTAAAATTATCCACTACTTGGCCATGCTTGCTCTGCAACTTTCTCAGAGTGATTGAGAGCCGCATCACTTCATCCTTAAGCATGTCACCGAAAACCTGAAATAAGTTGCATTTATCAATTTTCGGCACTTATGACATGTCGACTGAGATCTCCAACGCTCTGTAACTGGCAGTACCAGCCTCTGGGTCCAGAACGGCCTCAGCCATGGCCATTATTAATTTTTCAGTATCCAAATTCATTGCAGATGAAAATATGGTGTGGTATTTCTCAACATAAACTTCCAGCTCAGACCAGTACTTATCTCTAATTTCTCTGGTCGTCAACCTACCTTCACTTGCAACCTGAGAGTTGCTGACTGTAATAGCTTATGAGACTTCTGAAAAATCAAAACAGGTAGTACTATCACGCAGCACCTTGATTCCTGCTTTTCCCTTGTCGGGCTTCCCATATGGTATTTCCTCCTCGAGAAACTGTTCATTTCCGATAACTTTTGCTTCACTGGTCCCTATTTTTTGTCTTTTGAAAGGAGAAGGAAGCTCTCCTAACGCACCTACCTATTCTACCTATTCTTTTCCATCTTCTCTGGTCAAAGCGACATCTGTTTTTTCCCCCGTCGCAGATGAATCGGTCTCCATCTGCGGAAGCAAAGGCTAATTTTCAAGATTAGCTCGCCATTCGATGAAAGGCCTCATTTCATGCATATGAGGGGTTGATTTGTTCCTCTTCCTTTTGTTAGAGATGATTCCCTTCGGATCATAGGGCCAAGATTTCCCTTGTCTCAAATCCACGTCTTGAAGCAGCTTTTCCACCACAGGAAGGGCGTGCCTTGAATTAACAACAAAAGGGCCAACGGTTTTGGGAAGCTTGAGAATAAACCCCTTTTTTGTAGGGAGGAATTGAAGTTGGTCAGTTTTCAAGGCCTGCTGAATGTATTCCAAAGCATAAATCCGTCGGGCAGGAAAAACGGGCAATTGGTAGGGAGGGACTTCGGCTCCATAAACTCAGATTTCTACGTAGTTATAAAAAAGATACCAATCCCCGGTGCTTTGGGCTTCACTATACTGTAACCAGCTCTTCAGGTCAGGAAAAACCCTAGGGGGAGGAGAGTCATGGACAATAGTATAAGCAATGGGAATGAAATCATTTAGGAACCTTGAGTAGCCCACCCTGTTTTCTAACTGATGCGTTGCGAGGCTCCAGTCAAATATTGGTCTAGGATGAGAATTTATCTTGTACACCTTATCTAAACCCAAACCCTCAAATTTATCAGCATGTTGGAAGAGGAAAAGATAAAAAACCATAGAACAAAAATGGAAGTGACCCGTGTCTGAGAGCTCCTAGAACTGAGTCTGAATGGTGGAGGCCAGGAAACCAGGAATATCTAAAATGACCCCAAGTTGAGACATTAACCATAAGAAATGAATACATCCCTTGGAGGCTTGCGAAAAACCTTCCACACCTAGTAAACTCGCAATTAGAGCAAGGATAGGTTGGACCTCTTCTTTGAACAGGCTCAAAGGCACTGAGTCTACGGAGAGGAGGGTTATGAAATGGGAATCGATTATGGAGGTGATGAAATTGCTCTGTTGCCTCCATGGAAGCTTTCCAAATTGAGGGGTCAGAGTTATTTCACTAAAACTGACATATTTTGAACTGGTAGGAAAACGAAGGGCTTTTATGATGATCTCGGGGGAAAGGGTGAATATTTTGTTCCCTTAGGCTAAGACGAACATGCCCCGACGTTCGTCGTAAGAGTCCCGGAGCCAATAGATAAATTCGACCACTAGATATACTGGGGGGGTAATTTGATGATACAGGCCAGACAAAACAACCCGATACCTATCCTTGTTTTCGACATGTCTCCTAAACAGCTCAGGTTTGACGTTGCTAATGGGAAATGGGTACTGAAGGTTGCGGATGTCAGCTTGTAAGTCTAAGAAGGGTTTAGGCCCTAGAACAGCTCTAGACTCATGGACTTGGGCAGTCTCAAGCTCTAACTTCTTGGTTGTGAATTTTCCCATGACCATCATGAAAATTTAAAAACAAAAGGAAACCAAATGGAATGAAAGGGATGGAATACCTGCAAAGTAGGAAATTGCTCGGGAAAGCGACGCAGGGGTACTGACAATGACTAGTCAAACCTGGTACTGGGCGCCCACTTTTGCTTATACAATAGCCGAAAAACCTGAGTATTTTACCACGGTAAAAGACAAAAAACCATTATATAGGACCGAGGCAGCTTAGGGAAAGATGGTGGGCTGAAACGAATTGGGTAAGCGTCATAAGGACGCTGACACTGAGACACGCAGCATGTAGGTATTGGGCGTTAGAATCTGAGTAGGTGAACACCATGTGTTGGGTTAAATACTGGTACTAGCCTTGGTACCGGGTGTCCTAAAAACTTACCTTACCTTTACGTCATGGCAGCAGTTGTACCTCAGAACATGACCCTCGAGGGACGCAAAGTGACTACCGCGATAACTTTAAATCCCATGTCTTCTTCTCCATATAACTCTCACCTCATGTCATACGCCTTGACATGTCATCAGGATTTCAGGGGGGTAGGACTCTACCTCGTCCCTCACCTTTGTGACCCCCCCAGAATTATACTTGCGGAATCCTTTCTATGCATGTATAAAGTGTGTGTGGGCGCTGATTTGTATTTGTTTCCTTTTGTGCCTTTTACACCTTCACTTGATTTAGTTTAAGACCTTTACATATCTCTGGTTTGTTACAAAACGTGCTTATCCTTTTCTCGCATGTGACTCAGCTTAGTGTTATTTCTCCTTAGCCAACTTCGGAACTCTTAGCCATCTGAATGTTATCGGGTGATCTGCACCCTATGACCTTTATCAAAATATTAAGGGTGAACTATACAATCAACAGTGCCAATGCACCGAGGGCATCTCATGTTGCCGATGGTATCGTTGGAGATCTCTCTCATCCATACGCTCAACCTCCCAAGGGCTATGGTTTCCCTTAAGGGGGGCCAGCACCTCCTACACTTTTCCCCCTCCCGGTAGCATGTATCCAGGATACGGCATGCCTCCTCATTTTTCCCAACCCCCCATTTACCACAATGTTACCCAACCTCCTTATTATCTGTATCCACAGCCTGGTGCTCCAGCTCCTCAAGCATTAGCACCTCTGCCTCCCTTTCCTTCTCAACCCCTACAACAGCAACCACCGCCCCCTCAGGGGTAGGTGTGTGCACATCAGGGCACGAATAATCCTCCTCCTTCCAAAAAGAAGAGGAAAGGCACTCAAAATCAATCTGCCTCCAGTAATCCTAGACCTAATCCTCAAGGTAATGCACCTAACACTGCCAACTAGCAACAGGGTACTCAGCCCAAGTAGGACAGTCCTCTTCGTACGAATAAGCCTTGTTCATGTGGTGGTGTTTATGGTCATTACAATCATGATTTTCCTCTTTTACCACAAATGCGGCAGATGTGGGAGACTCAAGCAATATTGCGAGGATAGCAAGCCTCTCCTTCCATCCCTCCCAATGATGCACCTAGTCAGTTGATTATGTTTACTAATCCTTTCCCTCAGCAAGGATTTGTGGCTACCCAACCACCTGAAGGTTAGGCAGCCACTCAACCTCCTCCATCTAGTACCTTCGATTACCAGATTCTCATGATGAATTTTTACCAACCTATAACCATAGACCTCAACCTTCAGACTCGGTCCCGTCAGTACAAAAATCCTCTCGCTACATCTATCCTCGAGCCCCCTTCTTTAAGTTCTACAGAGCCTCTTTCGACACCTAATGGTCCTTTGAAAATCCCTCAGCCTAAGGTGGAGGCTCATACCAATATCCCTAAGGGACCATTACACCGAAATTTTGCTTCTAGAAAAGCTTCCCATTCGTATAGCATTGTAGATGATTTGGAAAAATCTCCTGTTGCCATCTCAATGTTGGAACTCCTCCAGTCATGCCCTTAACAACGAAAAGCTCTACTATCTGCCATGGGCACTATAGATCCTTCAGATGATCAATTAATCGTCTTCGATGTTGACTGGTCAGAATGTCCTCCTCTTCCTACTCCCGTCGCCTTCCAAATCCCAGTCAAGGTCTGAAATGCCAATGTTTCTCGTTGTATCATTGATTAGGGGGCATCCATTTGTGTGATGTTCACTTTGGTTTGGAAGCAACTCGGATCACCTAAGTTGTCCATGCCTCCCAGCCCATTGGCCTCTTCTACAATTGTCCTATTACTCTTGCAGGAAAGACTGTTTGCGTTGACGTAGAAGTCATTGACGCCCCCTTAGATTACAACATTCTATTGGGTCATAACTACACCTATGTGATGTCTGTTATACCATATGTGGTTCACCGCAAGATGTCCTTTCCCCATAATATAAATATAGTCACCATCGACCAGTTGAAATATTACGAACCGAAGTCTCAGACCTCCCTTTAGTCCATCATATCTTCGGTGGCCAATAAGAAAACCATCGAACCATTGACTAGTGTCTCACCCAAAGTCTACAAAGACTCCTCTTTACTTGGTACATTCCCTGATCTTCCTCCTCTTGTCTCTAATCCCAGTTCATTGGATGTTTGCATGATGCAATCATCTCGGGCTTCCCTCAAGCAGCACGCTTCGGCTAGTCATCAGCCTTTCCCTCCGCAACCTACTCCTAGCCCTTCGATTTAGCCTTCTAGATCCCCTCCTCCTGGCCCTTCACCTATAGCTGGTATCCATGAGCCTCTTTACCCTCCTGGAATGGTTCCTCCAGTCCTTAACCATCTTGGAGCCGTCTCACCTAGCCATTACCCCTCTGGTTAGATACCATTCCTAGCTCCCCCTCCTAGAGTGTACTCGATACTTTTCATGGCTACCCTATCTATTCCTAACCTGACCCTGGGGATTCTCATCTGGTACCTTGATCCCCTAGCCACTACCCTGCCTAGTCAACCCAAACCTTGTCTTGCTTTGACCTTAGTTCAACCATTCCCTATGACTTCTCTCGCTACTACAGTGCCTCAGCCACCTCAACAGGAACTTTCTCCTATTGTGACAGCTTCGAGTAAAAAGGGCAAAGCTCACAAGAGGACATCAAAAGACAAGGCTACCCCAACAAACCCTGCCCCTCCTTAGCCACCAAAGCATACTATCTAGTGTGCTTTGTGCAATGTTGTCGGTAATGCCACCCATACCTGTCTAGAGTTGCCTCACCTCAAGCCCATGGTCAACGAGATGTTTCCAAAGTCTGATATCCCTGAGGTATATCTCACTATACCCGATTTAGTCCCGAAACTCAATTCTTTGCACACAAATCATCCTTGTGCTTTGTGTGATTTCCATGGCCACTATACTCACCTTTGTCCCTGCCTCGAGGAATTTCGCACCTCTCTAGCGACATTTCACCAATTCGAGGCCAAGTGCAACGAGTCCACCGCTCCCTCATTTGCGCGTTTTGCTTCAGCAGAACTAGAGGACACATTCACTCCCATAGACATTCCCCCTCTGGATGTCAAAATGACAGAGTCTTCAGCCACTGTCCACTACCTATCATCATCTATGAGATCCATGGTGGAAGACCCCCCTGGGACTTCTGCTTGTGTTTTGTCTGACCTCCCTTCAGCAAGCACCTTGGGCTCAACATCGGTGGATCCTTTATCTACTTGTTTTTCTGTCACCCCTTGTGAAAATGCACATGTGAACCTCTCTTCTCATGATGATGAGTCAGGTATATTCGCCGCATCAAGTGGTCTTTCTTCAACCAATCACCTCATCTTCTATTACGATGACGACATTATGGAAGTATTCACCACTCCTGACTTTTTCTATCCCCCCCTTACATTGAACCCATGCATTCGAACCACATACACCTTGTGGCCATTACATTGACACCCAATGTTTGGATAAGGGGGCACCCATATTTGAGAGACCAGGAGAAGCAATTCTCCGCAACTCTCCTAGTGTATCTGGTCGTGTTAACTCTAGTACCCTTATTCTTCCCCATTTAGAAGAACCTCTAGAGTCCCATATCACTTCAGCTCACTCTAGGGATGATGCCCCTCATCATTCCTTTATCTTACATCAACAACCCAGTCCCTTCGACATTGTTATTGACCAACTTGTGGGCTTTCTTGGAAAGCTCCAGTTCACTATCTCCAAATCCACTCTTTGGGATAGTGACGCTATGTATGCCAACCTAGAAACTTAGTCCATTTGCTTCATATATGCAGTACCAAAAGAGATTGGTAATCCTCCATTCCCTTTCTCAAACTGCATAACCATAACAAAAAAAAATGGCGCACCACATCATAAAAATATTTTTAGATTCCTCTTTTTCTAAATACATTTTGGCATGCCCACAACATGCTTGCGGGCATCTATGCCCCTCAACCATTAAAATCCCGAGTCCCTTTGTATCCCGCTATAGTCCTCCATCCTTCATTGCTTGGTTCCTCTCTCGTGTCACACATTATGGCCTTCATTCATACTATCCCCTATCCCCTTTGATGTTGTGTTAGTCACTGTCAGGTCATCCATGCCCTTTATTCTCTAACAAGGGACATTGTCCATCCGCTACTCAGTACCCCCCATTTCATCATCATCCCTAGTGTTAGTCTGTCAGTCACTCTACTGTTTTCTCTCGTGCCTTAGTTGAGGATTCCTTATTGCCTCACCTATGGCGGACCTCCTTCTGTCGACATCAGATCATTCATTCCAGAAGACAGGTCTAGAGGTCCGTGTACTTTTGTTCCAGCTTCCACTCTTGTTCGGTGCCTCGAATCAGGAAAAGGGACTCCTTATTTCCCTTTGACTTGATTGTTTCTTAGCTCGAGCTCCTTTTAGCATGATCGAGATCTGTATACTTGATGGTTCAGTGATGTAGCAGATGATACCGGCGATTCCCAGGTGTGTGTGATATTTTTCAGCCCTCATGAGGGGGTGTACCTACAGGTAGCCCCCCACATGCTCGGATGACCTCTTCATTACAGCCTTTGATGCAGCTGCATAGATTTGATGATTTCAGCCTCAGCTGCTTGCAACGCCTTTTTGTTTGCATGTATCAGTCAGATTTTCAGATCCATTTCCTATTTACAGGGGCATTTGGGTTGTATTTTTATCTCATGTACTCAGATATTATTGTATAAGTCCTGGTTGTTATCCCAGGCACAGTATGTAGGTGGGATTCATTATCATATTTTTATTTGGCTCATGTTTATGTCAGCATGTACTATATTGTTCAGTCCCTTGTTTACTGGACGCATTATTCTTTGTACTTTGTCTCGGCGGGCATAAGTATGCCTCCTTTGCCACCTATAGCACAGGTACCCACTCATAAAAGAGACTTGTCGCACCTGTAAGTCTCACCTCCTTAGGGTCTAGTCCTCTAGTGCTTTGGTCTTCCTTATATTTCTCTCTCTCTAACTTCCCCTTTGGTGTCTAGTGATTGAGTTCTTACAACGTACTTCGGTAATACGATTAGCTCCTAACACTCACACGCTGGGGGACAATCTATTACACCATTTTTTGGTCATCTAACTTGTTACTATTAGATGGAACAAAGTACACCATGTGAGACCAATTTTACCCTAAGTAAAATTGCTTTCACTATGAAAATAACTTAGTAAACCACATTTATTAAGTTGTTTATGGTCTAAACAAGAAACCTCGTGAGGAAATATTAAATAAATCCACACTTGTTTGATCTTCCTCAAGGAATAATTAGTTAAACAACAGTTTAATTAATATTTTTGGTCATATTTAACCCAAAACAGGAAAATTAATTAGATAAATTATTATTTATCTTATTATTTTCTAGGAATAATTATGTAAACCTTATTTAAATTATTCCTTGTTAAATTTGACTAAATCACTCATAAATAATTAAATAAATCATTATTTATTTGATTATTACTTAACCACATCCTTAAAATAATAAATAAATCATTTATTTATTTATTATTTACAAATAAAGGGGTTTGACCCAAGTCAAATTCTTTTTCCCTCCAACAAATATAATAAAATATTCCATAAAAATTGGATCTAGAATTGGTTAACAATAATTTAATTATGCACCAATATCTAGACTAACTCGATATTTTGCTATAAATAGAAGGGTTTTTCCATTCACTTACTACCTTTTGTTGCCTAAAGATCACTCTGGATCTATACTTTTGGTCTGAATTTGATCCACCATCATTGTCATATTTTGCTACCATTTTTCTCGTGAGCTCCCTTTGAGTTCCATTTTTTGTCTAGGTTTTCTACACCATCAAGAGAGAGGGATTTTAGATCTGAAGTGCTGAGGACTTACAAGAACCCATCCCATTGAGGGGGACTGGTAACATCTTTCTATGTTCCCTTCCCAGGTGTCAAAAAATACAAAAATTCTTTAAAACAATCGTGTCCTGTCTATTGGATGCATGGAGCAACTCTTGCTTTTATTTACTGCCTAATGTCTTTTAATGCATAGATCTATATTTTTGCAGCATTTATCTTGGTCAACTAATTTCAGATCTAAAGATATTGGCAGCCATCTTTGCTTTTAGGGTTGTTTGTTATGCGTGGCTAAAGTGAGCCTTTTTGATACACTTGTGATTAAGATTCATACTAATAATGAAGAAGGAAACTATGTTAAATCTCAACCTCCAAGGAGCATTCAGGAATACCACCACTATAATGCAGCTTTCATATAGGTCCAAAATATCCCCTGAAGGATTTATTGAGGACGTGATGGTCTCTATTGACTCCTAGGAGTATCCCACATATTTCCTTGTCCTTTTTCCCATGACCAAGTTTAATGGTTACCCTCTCATCTTAGGGAAACCTTGGTTGTCCACTGTTGATGTTTATATTAGTTGAAGGGTTGGGAACATGGCCATCAAGAATGAGCATCTCTCAAATTATATTATAGTATACCCCCCTTCTCAACCCTCTATTGAGCATGGCTTACCCTTGTGGATAGAGGACGAGGAAGAAGAATACCTTTATCAGTCATCCCTCTACCCAGTTTTTACACTAGACACTAATGTGGGAAGTAGGTAGCTAGATGAAGATGACCTTATTGACCACTTATTACATAATCAACCTCCTACTTCCATTACAATTGATGAACTGCTAGAGGAATCCTTATAGAAATCGAAGAATAATCCATGGACCAAATTATGCTCTGTCGATTCTAACCTATATCATGCCAAGGCTATGGGGGTCATCCCATCTAGGACTCTAAAAATCAACCCTTCCCTCTCACCTGAGAAAGAAGAGAAATTATATATAGTGTTGAGGCAACATCTTCATGCCTTTACATGGGACTACAAGGAAATTACAGGGGTACATCCTTCAGTTTGTACTCGTGTGCCAATCCTAAAGGAGGATGAATATTTCCCTTAAGTATATTGTAAAGAAAGAACTGCAAAAGTTGTTGGATGCAGGGTTCATATACCCCATTTCATGTAGTGAATGGGTGTCCCCTCTTGTCATAGAACCCAATAAAAATGGGAAATAGATAATTTTTTTATTATTATAGAGAACTTAACAAGGCTGCAAAGAAGGACCATTTCCCACTCCCTTTCATTAATAAATTCCTAGATGGCCTCGTAGGGAAGAAATTATTTTACTTAGATGGATTTAGTGGGTATAACTAGATTCAAATCAGTCGTGGGGGACCTTCGCCTATAAGGTCCTTCTATTTGGTTTTTGTAATGCTCCTACTACTTTCTAGAGGGAAGTATTGAGTATATTTTTGTTGACCTTGTGCATGACACTATTGAGATATACATGGATGATTTCACCCCTTATGAGAGTGATTTTCTGAAATCCCTCTCAAATATATCTAAATTCTTGAGCAAATGTATTGAGATGTATCTTTCATTAAGTTTCAAAAAAATGTGAATTTCTAATGAATGCGGGGACTGTCTTAGCCAATTTCATATCTAGGGAAGGGATCCAATTTGACCCCAAAAAAATTGCCATCATTAGAAAGTTCCTTGTTAGTCTCAATATTTTCAGTGATCAAATATTCTCTTTCAAGTTTACTTAGTAGTGGTCCTAAGTCAAAATTTCATATTTCAAGTCAGTTTTCAAATAAAATTTCAATCACTAGATATGTCTACGTTTAAAATGCTACTCCCTTCACTCCATTCATGTTCATAATAATTGCAGAGGTCATGTCATCCATCAATAATCTAGGAGGCCATTCACCACAACTTCATTTAGGTCAGAGTCTAGGTCTCATTTTTTTCGGCACCATAAGAGTCAATTATGTCATAAAGGAAAGCGAACAAAATATCATTTTCACCATACAAGGCATTTTCATAGGGAGTTAGAAAAGATATGTAAATAATTAAAGAGCTCCTTTCTTCTCACCATCATAATCCATAGCTACCATGGGATGAAGAAAAATAATCAAATTTGTGCCAACACTACCTGTGTTACGGTGTTGGGTGTGTTGCACAAGCACTGCGCAGGTGCTGCGCTTTTGGTGTTTGAACTCAAAATAAGTTCTCCATGTTTCAAACCCATTACAAAAAGGTTCATGCACTTCCTAAATAATAATTGGACACCCTCCATACCTCTCTCAAATCAAAATTCATCAGCAAATGAGTGGTTTCCTTCATTAGGTTACCTCCACTACGTGTTGTGCAGGTGTTGTTCTTTTGGTATTTTGTTTGTTTCATGTGATAAAACCCTAATAAAACCATCTAAAACCTTCATATAACCTTAATACA
Organism: Pinus albicaulis; assembly: GCA_034641835.2. NCBI lineage: Eukaryota > Viridiplantae > Streptophyta > Pinopsida > Pinales > Pinaceae > Pinus > Pinus albicaulis. The sequence continues at coordinate 862,794,293 of CM076584.1, read as the reverse complement.
CCATGCCATAACACATCCTATCACTCACATCCCTCTTTTCCATCAATTTCATTAAAACCCTAATTTTCACTACATTTTGGGAGAAAAACTAGTGAAACCCTATGTTTTGACCTTTTGGGTACCTTTCACATGCCCATTCCCAAAACCTCCACTTGAATCTTTTATCCAACTCATCACCCTACCTCCCCAAATTTTTATGGATTTTTCCCTAACTTCCTTCCACTTCATTTCTGTCCTTAAAACCACTCTACCACTATCCTCTGTTTTCCTAATTTTCCACCTTGCCTATCCACTACATAAAGCTAGGGATTTCCTTGATGAAAAACACCATGGAGGGTGAGAAGAAGTTCCATAAGGGAGGTCATCATTCCACGTTTGTGCCAACTCAGACCCATGGAATCATTTTTAGAGCTTTGTGATCAAGTCAAGGTTTACATTGCATAAAGGGACAGTTTGGCTTCAAAATCCGTTTCTGAAGTAATGGAGATGAATTTTACAAAAAATTGAAAGAATGGTTTTTCTATAATAGGCCAAAGAACAAAAAACTCCTTCCTTTTACGCACAGGTGTTATGGTTTGAGATAAATTCTCAAAATACAGTCGCTCCAAGTCATTTTCTGCAGTTTTGGACAGGTTGTTTTCAAATCAATTTTTCAGGGGTTTGGAGGAGGGTTTTGCAGTGCTTGATGACTCCATTTTGTAAAAAACATCCTAATATTTCCTACCATACAATTTTCATCCCAAAAATCCTCTCAGAAGGCCTCCAAACTCCCTTTCAAAGAAGGTGTTACACATCTTCTCAGAGTGTGCTACGCTTCTTTAAACTTTGAGCAATCAACTTCAAACTTGGATGTTGAGAAAATGGGAAAGTATATTAGAAAACCAGAGGAGGTTGTTGTTCATAACATGACAAATAAAAAAGCTCTCTTAGTTTTTCCAAAAACATTATGGTTAGAGAGATATGGATCCATATTTAAGCCCTATTTTTTCATATTTTTGGAAGTTCCCTTGTTACATTTCTCTGAGCCCTTGTTACGCTTTTGCCTCCCTTGTTACGCTTTTGTACATGCCTGTTACGCTTCTGGAGGAGAGGCATATTTTATTTTTTGGCTTATAAAACCTCCAAATAAGCTTGAAACTTGTCTCCATTTCCTTGTGAATCCTTCATGAAAGGTAAGTGTCATCTTTTATGCCATTTTTTGGTTAAATTTTGAGGTTTTTAAGCAATTGTATGCTTATTATATTTGTCTCCATATTTTCACTTGTCCATGCATACATTTTTTTATGTGACAAACCCTAACCTACCCCACCTACCTAAAACCTAACCCTAATACCTAAAACCCAACTCAACATCCCATATACATTATCCCCACCTTTCCTATCATCTACACCATCCCTAACATGTCAAATACAAGCAAACCCTAAATTCTAGCCTTTTTCACAGTAAAAATATTGAAAATTTCCTGTGTTTGCTAGATTTAGCCATCCTCCACATATCTATTTCTCCTCATTACACTTTCAGTATGGAGCTAAGATACCATAATATTCACTGAATTTTTCTTATAATTTGTGCTTAGCTCCATGGCCCTCATTTCACCTTCTAAACCTACACGACTTCTACACTAGCTATTCTCACAGTCAAACATTGGGAATTTCCTATGTTTTTATCATTTTTCCACCTTCCTTACACTCATTTTCTCTAATTCCACCCAAAAATTGAAGCTAACACACAACTCAACCCACTCAGTTTTTTCTATAATTTCTCTCAGCTTCAATATCATTCATCTCATCAAACTCGCACTTTCCTACACTCTATTTTTCCAAATTTCCATAAATTCACCCATATCATCAACACTCTAGAGTTTTCATCATTCTAGTGACAAAAAACGAGCGTAAGGAATGTGGAAAAATGATAAAAACAATGCTTTGAAGGAAGGTGGCCAGAATATGCTTTGAGAGGGATCAGTGATTGAGATTTTGTGAAAGAATCATGGAAGAGGGGTATCATCTTCAATTGACCAGCCTATTTTCTACAAGATTCAGCATGGGAAAGGTCACTATTTTATTTTTATATATTAACCTATCAGCAAACCTAATTTCTTCAGCAACAGGTATTCCTTGTCATGGAGAGAAGTGGTTCAAGGGCATGGACTTAGACATTGAAGAGTATAAAGAAATTTTCAAAGCTCATGCTATAAAGAAACCACATGTGAAGTACGTGGTTTTTTAGCCCATAAATTACAAGTGCCATAGAACCAATTTTGAGAAGTTTTGATCAATTTTGGTATTTTTTGTGATTTTTGCACAATTTTGGAAATTCCTCATTGCAAAAGGGTAACAAACTTTTGTTACTCTTGTTTTGGGTGCATCTAAATGATGATTTATTTACATGGATGGATGTATTTTAATTATTACATCACATATCAGGAACCCACATGGCATGACAAGCTATAATTTTTGAGAAAAAACTCAAAAACCACTTATTTTTCATGTTTCTGCCACCTTTTTGGACCCTCTGTTACACTTTTGGAGTAACCCTGGGAGAATGGATTTTTGAAGGCCTTCCCATGGTCCATTTTGAAAATTTCAAGATGTTAAGGAAACTAGACACGCATGGCTAGTTGACCATTCTTTCAAAAGTGGGTTTGGACTCTTAAAAGTGCCTCAAAAGTTCCTCCAAAGTTATATTATGCTTCTGCAAATTTTTGTTACCCTTTTGTCAAGAATGTCACAAATCAGCATTGGATTCCTCGGGACACTTTTCAAGCTCAGAAATGGTCACAAATTTGAGTTATTGTTGTCCTATGACTTGGAATTAGAGTTATTGAGTTGTTTTTTTCCTCCTATCATGAGGGAATATGTAATTATATTAAGGGACAAACACTCCTAGTTCATATCTAAAATTTAGGGAATGATTTCTAACCTCCCTAGAATCTAGGAAATGACTCATATTATGTATTTATGATCCATTTTGGTTGGGATTTCGACCTCATGAGGTGTCATAGTCCATATTTTCTATAAGTAGACTCTATTTAGTCATTGTTTGGGTTGGATAGTCTCATATTGCAGTGGAGCTCTTGTAATCAGCAATTTGGAATGAAATCATAGATAGATTTGCAAGAATTGTGTCGAGATACTTATGGTATGCATTGGAGAATATATTTTTCTTATTTATTTTTATCATTTCACGCTTAATACCATGTCTTATTCTTAATATACGTTTATCTTTTAAGTTTGAGAGAAAAAATCATGTTTATGCATGCTCTGTTTTAGACAAGGTTTACAGTACTATGTTTATTTGCTTCTAAGCTAAATGAATTCACCTCACTGCTCATTCAAACTCTCTTCTAATTCATCCTATACTAAATTAATTATTAAAATTATTTCAAACTACCTATCTTTCCTCACATATTCTTTACAGATTCACCTTGGAGTTCAGACCTAAAAACCTTATTCACGATCTATTCACTGGCTTTTCTATCCAGCACTCAAAACATCAAACAAATTCTATCTACTGAGCTTACATACCTAGCCTAAAATCATTAGATACTCATTCATTCCTTTGAATGTAAAAGTGACAACAAGAGAACGCTCTCTAGCCTTGGTAGGGCTAGCTACCTGACCTAAATTTTGGTCTGTGGTTACCTTCCTTCAGCTCCATTCACAACTTGGGGAAGCAGGGGGGAGTGATAACAGTCCCTACCCCTCAAAAACAAAGGGATGTTAGAAGCTTCCTTGGGTTGGTTGTATACTATAGAATATTCATCAGGGACTTTAGTAAGTTGGCCTCACCCTTGTTCAGATTTTTGGAAAAGGTTCAGACTTTTGTTAGATAAACAAGTTCCAAGAGGCATTTGAAATTATCAAATAAAAATTGACCATTGCACCCATCCTTAGAGGCCCCAATTAGGCATTACCTTTCCACATCCACACAGATGCATCAGATAAAGCTAAAGGAGCAGCCTTAGGACAAGTGGAAGAAAAATTTCCTTATGCAATATACTTCATTAGTAAGAACCTTTCTAAAGTTGTACTCAAATATATAGTCACTGAAAAGGAGCTCCTAGTTGTGGTGCATTCTTTGAATAAGTTTAGGCACTATATCACCGGATATCAAGTATTTGTTCATATTGATCATGTAGCCATTAAATACTTAGTGAATAAACCTAATGTAAATTCCAGAATCATTAGATGGTTATTTTTATTACAACAATTTGATCTAACTATTGTTTAAAATCCAAGAAAAGGGAATGTGGTTGTAGAATTTTTGTCAAGACTAACCTTGCCTATAGGAAATGAGAAGATGGTAAATGATCAAGTTCTATATGAACGCCTATTTTCCATCTTGGTATTATCTCCTTCGTTCGTTGATATAGAAAATTACTTGGTTACTAGGAGGTTCCCTCCTAAGCTATCCTCCAGGGAGAAGAGCAATATTGTTAGGAAGAATGCCCCTTTCACCTCGATTGGGGAAAATCTCTTGAAGTTGGGGCTAGATCATATTTTGACAAGATGTGTGAGAGAGGAGGATGTATTTGACATCCTCTCAGCATGCCATGATGGGCCTTGTGGAGGCCATTTTGTTGCTAAAAGGATAACATTCAAAGTCCTACGAGTTGGCTACTATTGGAATACTCTACATCAAGATGCAAGAAGGTACACTTCTAGGTGTGATAAGTGTCAAATTATGGGAAAGCCTACACCCAATGTTGATATGTCACTACAACCTCATGTGACTATGGAGTCATTTGATAAGTGGGGTATTGATTTATTTGGGCCCAATGATCCCCCATCTGAGAAAAAGAGGTATATAATTGTGTGCAATAATTCCTTGACCAAGTCGGTTGAAGTAAATACAATAAAGGCAGCAACCGAGTAGAAAGTGGATGAATTCCTAAGGGAAAATATCTTTTACAAGTTTGGTTTTCCAAGAGAGTCGGTAATTGATCAAGGGACATAGTTCACCTCGAATTTGATTGAAGACATCATGGAGCAGCACCACATGAAGCACAAGAAATCCACTAAATATCACCCTCGGGTAAATGGGAATGTGGAGGTAAAAAAAAAAGCCTTTGAGAACATTTTGACCAAGGTTTTTAGTAGCAGAAGAAGATATTGGGAAGATCAACTTGTCGAGGCCACTTGGGAACAATACCACCTAGAATACCACCAATGGATTTACCCCATTTGAATTGATTTATGGAAATAAAGCCCTGTTATCCATTGAGTTTGAATTCAATACTTTGAGGATGGTAGAACAGTTGGATTTAGACCTCACTGCACCACAAAAAGAAATGTTTATATAGCTCAATGGTTTATATGAGTTCAAATTGTACGCTCTCATGCACACTAAGGTAGTAAAACTAAACAGGAAGGTCTTGCATGAAAAAAAAATTAGGGAGAGAGCCTTCTAAGAGGGTGACTAGGCCCTTTTGTATGATTTAAGGTTTAAATATTTAAAAGGGAAATTGATGACAAGGTGGTTGGGCCCCTATCTAGTGGGAAAATGTTATGAGAATGGGTTTGTCCAGATAAGAACAATCGATGAAGAAGGTATTCCCTTTCTTGTTAATTGGTACCAGTTGAATCTATATAATAGGCTTATGTCAAAAGAGGAATTTACTAGTTCAATAAGTAAGGATCCTCACGACCCCCCATTCATCTAGCCTCTGATCAACAAAATAAGGAAAAAAAAAGTGGAAAAATTGGAAAAAGTGGAAAAAGGAAAAAAAAAGAAAAAAGAAAGAATAAAAGGCCTAGGTGAAAACTTCCATGAGGCACCTAAGGCCAACTCTAGGGTTGAAAATCTCCCAGAGGTATCCCAAGAGAAAAAAATAGAAATAAATAAAAATATCCCTAGGTGAAAACCTCCTTTGAGGCACCTAGGGCAGGCCTGCAAATTGAAAACATATTTAGAGGTAGCTTCCACGTCTCAAAAAGAGAGAGAGAGAGAGAGAGAGAGAAAAGAAAAAGGGAGAAAAAGGAAAAGAGAAAAAAGAAGGAGAAGGAAACACCTAGGTAAAGGATCTCTTACACTAGTTCTGCTAACAATGTTTTGTAGGGTTTCAGTCATAGACAAATAATAACATCAGAGGGAAGCAGGGGGTCCACATTCCAATTTTTCACTTCCCAAGCTATCCTCTTTTGTGTCCTTCATCACTCCATCCATCTCCCTACATTCCTCCATCATTAGGTGACCCATCTTACTCAATTTTGTCTTAATCCTATTGTTGCTATAGGATTGTCCTGAACTATTACAGGATTGACCAAAATTGAAACAATATTGAGATCAACATAGTAAAAGGGGTCAGATATCAAGTTTTTCTTGGTGAAATGAGGGGATATATTCACCACACCTCAATCATCTTCCATCCACATCACTTAGCCATTCTTTCCATCCAAAATTTCACCCATCTTCATGAAAAAACTCTATTTCTCATACTTCTTCACGAGTTCTCACCACCATCAGAGTATCCAATTCTTGTCAATAGGCTCACCACAAATTATAACAACCTATGATTGTATTCCGCAAAGAATATTGTGATTTTGGAAGGGTCTGTGTGACTACTGTAGGAAACAAATATAATCTTGTAGAAACATGCACAAACCCTATTGAACAACAACCAAAGACACCTGACAACTCTTGAATGAAAACATGACCATACAGAAGCATTGAGAGACCATCCTTGAGATCCTAGGAAGCCACAACACTGTTTAGGAGTAGCTATGGTGGAATTGATCACCTTTAGCAACAGGCTGCAACATATCAATCCCTAAAGAACCTGTATCAGAAGACTTCACTCAGTCAAACATGCATCAGAGAATACCTATAAAAATTATATGTTTTGTGCAGAAAAGGACTTTTATGAGAGATAGCACCTCCATAGGCCAACATATCGATCACTAAAGAAACATGCAGGCATCAGCACCAACTCGAAATCACTATGTAGGCTCAGGTATGACACTCCTCGCCTCATCCTATAAGTTTATAATGGTTCAAAATTGGTTTTAATGGATGAGGTATGAATATTATAGATTGGATTTGGCCAGTAAATTTGGCCACCCTCGGGCATTTAAAGTGCAATTCACTCACTTTCATGCAACTTCAAAAAGTCAAATGAAATGGGGGGTGATGATTACGAGGAATGGGGGCCAACGGTCCAAAAAATTAAATACGTGTATGAAAGGTATGGGTTATCTCATAAATCCTGTTGAGCCCACTACCATAAGAGGAAATAAAAAGGACAACCCCAACTTAAATTGTACCAAGGATCTCATTCCCAAAACTATTTGAGATTCCCACTAAGGCATCAAGAGGTGAGCTAGATATGAACAGGGGGGTCCCTAGGTTGCTATAGAGAAGCTACGAGGTCAGCTAGCAAGTGCTACAAGGTGAAAGGCAAGTACTACAGGATCACAGAAACTACTACAGGATTTCATAATAGTTTCTACAAGATTTGGATGAGAAAGGAAAGAGGGTCCAAATTGAAAAAATAAATCCTCCAATTACCTAGAATCATGAGGAAATCACTTTTGGAAGGGTAAGTATTTTTTTTTTCTCGCCACTTTTCATGTTAAAAAAAAAACAGGAGGATTTAATTGAATTTCTTCCTGTGTAGACATCCTGTAGCAAATCTATGTAGAGTAGAATTTCTCTTAAAAATTATTATTTTTTGCTGGAGGCAAGGTGGAAATAAATACAGTCTACTTTAATTTTGGCCTAAAATTATTGTTCCTCTAACTAGAGGCAAAGTTGCAACCCTCTCACCCCTATCTTGAAACCATAGGCTGCTCAAAACACAAAACAATCTTTGAGAAATTTGAGGAAACAATTGTAGGAAACATGGGAAGGTTTTTCTATAGAATGGACACATAGACACTAATAGAATGCATTAGCACCCTCATATCAAAGATATCTTCCTGGTCCATCAATGGATGGGGTTCTTTGAAAATTTTAAGGTTATGATGATGATATAACCCATGAATTTTCCATGGCCCTTCACTATCAAGGAGAAGATAGTTACACCATTGTTGTTAGGGGACTTTCCATCCATATGAAAGAATATCTCATTAGAATAATAACCACCATACACTTTGGGGTGAAATGGGGCAAGGAAGATAGAACAGAAGGCATCACAACCAAGAAAAATGTCTTCCTCCCTGAATATGAGCATGTTGAAAAAAATAATGGAGTAAGAAGGGAGAGCCTCCCTTACCCCTTGGGATGAAGTGGCTTATATGTTTTGTGGATTAATCCCTCTTGTGTACAAGAGCGATCTCCCTATTACTCCAAAAAGTAACTAGAAACAAAGATCCATTGAATTCATATTTCTCTAAACTATTTGTATTTTAAATTATTACAACCTTAAAATAAGGAGGTTATGCTCCTACCTTTCAACCGAGATGTTCGATGTAGCCTTTTTCCTTTTGTTCCAAAGAAATTCTTCAATGCTGAGAATAACATGCAATCACAAACAATGCAAAAGATCAAAACGCCTGAAATATATAATAATCATAAATACTAGTTTAACTTAGTGATCAAGGAGTCTAATTATTGACATCATTTCCATGAATTTATAAACAAGACAATGAGAAAAAGAGATCCATATGTATTATCAGAAATTAAAAAGAGCGATCTTACAACCTGAGCCTTGATGTCGTAAGCCTCTTCCAATGGTCTCCTTTCCTTCTGTTATCACCATAAAAAAAAAATTCTAAACTTGGATAGTTTACATTGTTCTTAGTCATGGTCTTAGATAGGTGTTGGGTCATTTCATGCTTTAAAGGGTAGGTGATAGGGTAAGAGTCTCAAAAGTCTCATTTTCATATCCCAATAAAGTTTTAAAACCTTATTCCATGTCTTAAAGGTCTCACATCCTCTTTAGAAGTCATATATTAAACCATTTGAAAAAAATTTGGAATTAGCCACGAAACCATGATTTTGTAGTGCAGACAGTGTAAAAAGCCTGTTTTGCACTATGAAAACGCTGATATTTTCATAGTGCGCTACGAAACGACTGAAGCAGCCTTTTTCATTAAAGAAACTCTGTTTTCTGGTTTTAGTAGTAAATTTCCAAGGAGGTTTATGGGCAACTAAAAACGAATTTTTGAAAACTGAAAGAGTTTCTTCTTCCTAACATACCTAAATACAAAAAACTCTTTAATTTTCTTCAAATTCATTATGAGGTGAGATAAATTGATGACTTAAATTGCACTATGAAACTGCTGAAAGTCATTGAGAGAAAAACTTTGTTTTCTAGTTTTAGTTGTCAACTTCATGATCAATTTCTGGCCACAAGAAAATGTATTTTGGAATTATGAAAGATTTTTATCTTCACACAATCTCCATCTACAATAACCTATCTCACTTGTCTCACAAGTGTTACCAGTTGGGAGATACAAGGCTTTCTTTGAAGCCATATTTTCAGAAATCAGAATTTTCCAGTTTTACACATGTTGTTTAAAGACAGTTTCTGGGCAGTAGGAGAGGTATTTCAAAAAACCAAGAAAGGTTTTTGTTCAAGACAGCATGGTCTCCAAAATCCTCCTTCATTTTCGCAAAATACATTTTGGATGAGGAGATAAAATCTCTGTCTCAACACCTATTTTTCAGATAAAAACAATGCAGAAAAATGATAGATCTTAAATCAGTTTTTCATTAAGGAGAAGACCAATTTTGAGGAAAATAATATTTTAAAGGTTAATTTGTTTTTATTTTTTATGTTAATGTCAATAATTGAAGAGTTTTGAATACCTTCAAACTTTAAATTTTTTGAAAACTGGGTGAAAAGAAGCCTGCACAACAGTTTCGTAGCGCGTTACAAAACTGTTGAAGATGAGTTTTAAGCACTTTACACATGGATTTTGGAGGTAAGGATTGTTCTTTTTCAAGGTTTGATGTTGCTGGTGGATACATGAAGATCACAGGTAAAGACTCAAAGTGAAAAACAGGATAAATTATCGTTAAAGGATAGAGTTTTACAATGACCTACAAACTGCGCTACGAAAATAGGCTACTTTCGTAGCGCAGCCAATTTGATATCCTTTTACACTATTTCAGAGACATTTCTTTGCACAGGTGGAATATTAAAGATTTCATGGTAATATTTTTCAAACAAGACACATGGGAATCTGATTCATCAATCATTAAAGTGCTCGAATATAACATGGAAGATAAGGGCTAAAAAATAGGAAATCTGTCTCCTAATTTTTAGGGCAGTTTTTGTCATGATCAGCATGAATACATCAAAGGTGGAGGCATCATCCAAATTCGACCTCTTGGGATTGCAGCTGGAAAATGAAGCATTAAAGTTTAGATAAGTTTGTTGCAAGCATATTTAGGAGTTTCGCTCCTATTTGGATTAGGACTCTTCAAAGTTTGTTTACTTGTCATTTTGTAATTAAAAGTCTGTTTTATGGTTAGATTAGGTGTCATGTATGGGAATTCGAATTCTCCTAGTGGTGGATCATGGAATCCAAGATTGTAAAGGCTCTATATGAAGCATTAGGTCAAATTCATCGGGTTTGGCATTTCCATTAGCAAAACAGTTATGTTATTGTATGTTACTGTGATCCTTCAACTTAATACAGAGATTTGTTTGACTACTCAAGATTCACAAGGAGTTTATGTGTATCATATTTCTATGGCCTTTTTCAATTACCTATTTGAAATGGTATGAGCATGTGTTACTTAGAATTCATTGAAAAATTCTCTAACTCCCTTAACATGCTTGTAGACTGTGCTTATTCACTATGTTGTTATTTTCACTTATAAACATAGACTCCAAGTGCCTTGACTTCCATGTTTGACAGATTATGATGTTTTGTTGAAGACTATCTTGACTCCATGGCCCAATGTGTGTTTGATAATATTTGATTCAACTAGTTGTACTTTTTTATCCTTTTTATTCCTAGAGTTAGCCATCTAATCATTAATCAAAAATCTTAAACCTATTGAGAGATCCCTCTCAGGTTGAGAAGGCTAAGCCTCAGCCAAAATATTGGTTTGAAATAGTTATTCAGAGTCTACTTGATGAGTATCCTATCAGGGTCAGATTTTGTGATAACACCTTCCCTTGATGACAAGCTCTTCAGACCCAAAACCAGCAACATGAGTTTACAAATTCAAATCCCAAAAGTCTCTAAAAGTCTCCCTTCATTTAGTCCTATGTTGAATTTATAGGAAGTATGAGGAGGTTTCTAGACCCACTTCTCAAGGGATATAATTCTAAGAAAAGGATTTTATTTCCATATACCAAGGGATGAGGTGCAGGTATGTAGCGGTTCGAGGTTTCTAACTTTGATAAGATTCCTCAACCAAAGCTTCTAGAACTTACTTTTTTATTTTTAAGTACGTGAACGGACCTGCGAACATTTTTACTGGAATAAACCGCGTAGATATATGCAGTTTTTTTCAGGAAAACTATGCATGCAGGGGTTTTGTTCTGGAAAACCGTGCAAGTCCAAAAAAATGGTTTTTAAGTAGTGAAAACCAAAATTCCTCTTGTCCCTAGTATTATTTTACTTCAAGCTTCATAGGGGATTCAATTGAGACACACCATCGGATGGCGAGATATCTGAATTGATAGTCATGATGAAAAATTTTAGTGTAATAGATTGCCCCTAAAGTGTAAAGCCATAAAATATGTTTGATGACTAAAGTGCTTTATCATGTCAAAGGTTCAGATCAGAGACCAATTGGTTGAGGACCTTAAACAAACAATCAAGGATTACCATACCATGCTTTCATATAAACATCACTGAGGTAGCCATTCCCATACTCAGAGTAAACATAACTCGATGAACTAGTAGGGAAATATACAAAGTCCCATGTCAATAATAGACATAGTATGGACGCAGCCATCAATGGATCTATATTTTCAATCATGAATATTTAACAAGTCCACACAGCCTGGATGGATGAAACTATTCTAGGGTCTTTATCTCCATCTCTCGATCCATAGTATGAATCTAACCATGCAAGTAAATGTCTCTAATTCGAACATGGTAGAAACCACTTGATTACCGGTCAATGATGTGAATTGTTAAAAAACGTGAGACAAACCACCAATAATTACAATGGTCCTCAAGGTACTCCCGGTACAATCTATGCAGTGTGATTGAATGTTTTGAAGTCAAACACTCATAGAATCACTCGATCGAAGGTCAATAATGAGAACCTATTGTCGAAAGAAAGAAACCTACCATTAAGGCATGCAGGCCTCAAGGTACTGAAAATGGTTTCTAGATCAACTTCATAGACATTGAGTTGAATTCAATAGGAAGCAATCCGTCGTAGGAGGGCCTACGACACGAAACTTCATGTCAAGTTTTAATGAACAATATTTGGAGTAATTCAGGACTGACTCAGGGATGACTGATGCGATTGAAGGTTATGATTTGCAAGGTAATTTTAACTGAGGTTGGACTTCTCTTAAACATATTGGTGATAGGACATATGACTTGGCAGAATTCGACTCAACAATAATACCCAAAACCAGTTGAAGACTTTCAATGAGGTTTGATTAACTATGAGACAATTGGATTTCCCAACCCAAACACAAATTTCACGGAGTGTCATGTTGAAGAGAGACATACTTCCTTTAACAATACAAATATAAAATATGGATTCTTTTTCTCACCTTTTCCCCCACCATTACTGGCAAGTACCTCTTTATTTTTGTCAAGATTGAGAAGGATAACATTTTCTTGTTCGTAAAGCTCATCCTTTGGATGAGTCCTCCTAAGTATTTTTAACGAACCCTAGGAAGGAGTGGGTTGGTCCCGTTGTGCTCGAGAGTCCTGCATTGTTTAATTTTTTACAGGCCCAATGTAGGGGTAACTCGATGTCATTTTCATGTTTAAAGAGTTTGAAATGACACAAAAATAAAACTCATGTTGTTCTTTCAACTTAAATTTTTAACGAGCTCCGAGAAAGTAAAACTTGGTGTTTTTCAATTTTAGGGAGTCAGGAAAAAATCATAAGTAAACTCCACCGTGTTATTTTTTCATAAGTTTAGTCCCTCAAACCTGGAAAAGGATAAAATTATGTAGGAGAGAACTCTATTGACCATGCTTAGTCAACGTATACCTTTTTCGTAAATAGTCTAATTCAGTCCAGAAAAGGGATAAACTTATACTAAATAGAAGATTGTTCATTTACTTTAACGAGTTAGAATAGTCAAGTGCTCGGCGATATTTTCATGTTTAGAGAGTCTGAAAAGGGCTTAAAAAAGGACCCCAAGGTTTCACTTTTTTTTTAATTTTTTAATGATCTAAATGGAATGTATTAGTTTTGATGTGCTAAGTATCCAAACAGTAATTAAAATGTGTGCATAAGGTTCTCTGAAGTTTGCAGGTTAAACAAATGGTTTTAGCTTAGTTAAACAGATTTATGTCTGAGGTTAAAGCATGTATTTTGTTTGTATAACATTGTATAGCAGTAAATAACAGAGAAATAAACATCACATAGCACAATACTCAGCAAATTTGATGAAGCAATTCACCCCTCATGGGCTAAATCTGTTGGTCCATCTCCCAATGGCATGTCCCCATATATTATTGCTCAAAAATGGTAATTACATGTGAAATAAAACCTCAATAGGTTGTTCTCTCTGTAAAAATAGCTTCAGAATGCTTGAATTAGTCATATATGAGTATTCAATTGCAGAAACCAGACATAGGATGCCCAATACACTGCCCACACCCTGGTGGCCCTGATGGCTCCTTGATATTTCTTGAAGCTAAACATGATGAAAATGACCTCTGATGGCTCTAAAACCTATGAAAATGTGTTCAAATGTCGATAATACCAAAAATTGACTATTTTTGCATGCAATTTGGTCAAATAATGAAGGAGTTATGACCAAAACAACATTTTGCCCAATATCCCTTGAAAACCTCCTCCAAAACTGGAGGAACTCCAGTTAGCAGCGCTAAAGATGGGGAATCTCTGAAATAGGTGGAATGCACTCCAAAATTGGCGGAAACTTTTTGATGTGGCATTAAATTTCAATTGGGGCGGTCACAAGGTGCCTCCGCCCGAACCGCCATCGAAATTGCGTGGATAAGCCACAATAACTATTGCTACCAACCTGTAACATTACACGGCTTATTAACCACTCCACTCCATGGTTAGTTCTTCCTCTAGGTTTCTCCGCCCTGGTCACATTGACAACGAGGCTAGTCCTAAGGGGCTAGCCCCCCAACCTTTTTTTCTCGTTCCAAACAGACCTGACAACTCGTTTAAGTTTGCACGATAGGTCATGTCCTTTGCCATAGTCGGGTTGATCGATTCCTTCTACATGCACATGCAGGTCGTGGGTTCGAATCCCATAGACTCAAACAAAATTTTACATTTCCAATTTCCTCCTCAGCCTGGGGCCACATGGCGCCCAATGATTGGCCCAAAAAAATATATGAAAAATAATTTGAACATATATATATATATTTTTTATAAATTTTTTCATAAATTCAAACTGAGTCAAAGGTCCATTTTTGGAGTTTACTGAGCATTTTAAAACCTTAATAACTTCTACATATGACCTACGTTTTTCAAACCATTCAGGGTGCCAGAATCACAGTGATGAGACCTTTTCGATCGTTCAGGTTGCAACCATTTTTGAGCATTTTTGAACTTGGACATGATCTCCTGATCATTTAAGAGCTCAAAAAAGTGATAAAAGTTTACTCTATGAATGAATTTCAATTTAATTTACAATCAGGAAAAGACAGAAAGAACTTTGAATTTTCATGTGTTTTACGAGAATGAAAGATAGCAAGATAATCTCAATATTTTCATGAGTTCAACGAGTCTTGAAAATAATAACCAAAATGGACTCGAGATAGGTTTCATTTTTACCCAAGATTGAAACAAAGGAAAATTGTGATTGAGATTGGTTTCATTTTTACACAAGCTTGAAAGAGAGAAAACTATGCTTGAAATAGGTTTGTTTCATTTTTACACAAGCTTTAAACAAATGAAAAATCGTGCTTGAGATAAGTTCCAATGCCCCTCAAGCATAACCTGCAAGTGCACATGCCCCCAAGCTTCATTTCATTCACCTTAGTAGACTATTGATTACTAATAGTTGGATGGAATGAAGGTTCATTTATGAGATGAGATGAAACACTTGACTTCATTAGGAGAGTATTTTTTTCATTTTTTAATGAGCTTGACACAAAAAATAACTATGCTCATGGAAACTTGTTTCATTTTTTAACGAGCTTGACACAAGAAAAGGAACTATGCTCATAATAATTTGTTTCATTTTTTAAAGAGGTTGACACAGTAAAAGAACTATCCTCAAAAGGACCTGTTTCGTTTTTTAATGAGGTTGAAACAGTAAAAGGAACTATCCTCATTGTGAACTGATTCATTTTTTAAAAAGGTTGACACAGTAAAAGGAACTCTCCTTAAGGGAACATGTTTCATTTTTTAACGAGGTTGACACAGGAAAAGAACCATCCTCCTCGATTCATGTTTCATTTTTTAACGAGGTTGACACAGTGAAAGAACCATCCTCATGAAGACATGTTTCATTTTTTAACTAGGTTGACACAGTAAAATAACTATCCTCATAAGGATCTTGATCATGGCTTCCAAATGGAAGGAACACATGTCAAGGGACACACCTCGATCATGGCCTCCAAGAGGTATTCATCAAAAGGAAGAATAGTTCTCTGGAAGGATTCACCCCCAGAGGGTTCACCATGTAAATTACTTGGATCTAAGTCAAAGGAAGTCGAGCAAACAATGAAAGCTTCGCTTGCATCGGTAACTAAAAACATGGGACTGGTTTCCACATAATTAACACATGGCAGGGTAGATACCCCTTCTGTGTAGGGAAAATTTAGGGGTGTCAGATGGTTGGTAGTCAAATCAAGACTAACGAACGAAATTTGGTCAACAGTCACAATTTTTCCATTGTGAGGGAAATACATCATGCGAAGGAGTGTTGATGTGACAGCTTTCATTGCATAGACATAGTCTTTCCCAATGATAAAATTGAAATACAAGGGGTCGTGGACTACCAGAAGATCAATACAAATAGTTGTACCTTCTAAGGTAATAGGAAACTTAGGAAGGATCCCTAAAGGTTCAATAATGGTTCTATTAAAACCTGATAGATTATGTGTAACAGGCACAAGCTTAGGGGAATCCAAAGCTTGCCAAGAAGTTGAGGATAAAATACTAACAGAAGCACCTTCATCTACATTCATGCGATGCACATTATTACCATAAATCTTCACAATGATTTGGAAAGGGATGGAAGAAGGAATACAAGTCAAGGTTCTGTCAGTATATTCCAATCAAATGAAAATACCTTAGTACTTGGATGGGGTTCTATAGAAACAAGTGAAACTCCCCCTTGTGTAGAAGAATCCGATGCAACAAGAAGAACCTGAGCGATATGAATATCACTTTCTACAGGGAGGTTGTATCGACCGAATGTGAAATCAAGTCAACCACTTGATCAACTAATGGACCATCAACCTGAGCGATATGAGTTTCACTCTCCAATGGAAGAGTGGAATTGATTGTACTTAGAATTAGATCAATCACTTCGTCAATTAGCGGTAGGTTGGGAGAAATTTTACGGTAACCAGTTGGAATTTGTTGCTGTGGAACAATAAGGTTTTCCAACAATTTTGAGGCTTCATTCATATGAGGGCAAAGGTGACTATGATGAATCCCTTTACATAACCTACAAGGAAACCTAAATTTACCCTTTTTCCTAGGAACCTGGCAATCACTAGTTAATGGATCAACAGTAAGTTGATAAGAATTTTATGACCATACTTCCAAGACCTTAGGAATACCAGGAAAATTGATAAGGAAGTGGTCACCCTTACAAATATTGCAATGGTATTTGGGCTTGCAATGGATGTTGGAAGTTTCCTCAACATTACCAATACTTATAACCATGGTTGGTTGATTGACTTCTTTCTTATCTTGCTTCTTCTTCTTCTTCCCTTTCTTCTTCTTCTTAGTTTCCTTTGTTAATAGCATCAAAGGTTTTACCAAGCGAAGAAGAAGAAAGTGAGGAATACATGTTGGGTGAAGAAGGTAAAGGGTCAACATGAGGTTGGTGATGTTGAGATGGTGAACTCTGCTGCGGTGAAGCATTCGGTTGAGGTGGAACAATGTGATTATTTGAGGTCAATGAAGTTAAAAATAACCATACTGGTAAACCTATGGTAAATCCAGGGAATGACAATGTGCCTATATAAGGAGGACCAACATTTCCAAAGCAAGGAAAAATACTACGATTCTCGTTAAGATGGGTTCCTTGGTTGGTAAATTCTGGAACTGTTGCCATTAGATTCAACTTCAAGGAATTTTATTAACAATTTAAAAATATTAACAATTCAAATTCACAATCCACAACTAAAGTCTCTAAAAATTAAAAACAATCAAATGAACATGCATTATCAAATTTAGGAGTCAAACCACACACAAATAGTTTGTATTCATGATGAAATCACTAGTTGGTGATGAAATCTGACGTCGCAGAGATCAATTTGAAAAGCTAGTTGTTGGAACAATTACCCTAACAACCTACTTAATGAAACAGTCTGGTGCAAGTAACTCCACTATTCCATCTCAAGTGAATATTACCCTCCAAAAAGTCCAAGCTGTGAGTCTAGTCAACGTTTGTTCCAGGTATAGTGGGACCCTCCCTCCACTGTCACCTTGGGAAAAATACTAAGATTATAGCCACTAAGGTTACCAACTGAGACAATAAAACCTGGGGGAATAGTCTGTGGCCTAATATACATGCAAGGGCAGAGTAACTAAGCTTTATCACCTTGAAAGCTCCTCGACATGGTAAATCTGAGGTTTACTGACAAGTGATCCCAGGCTCCTCAACAATAGTTAATTCTAGGTTTACCATTTGTAATGCATGCACATATTCTATCTTTACCAATGAAGTAGGTACACTTACTCCACTAGGTCCGATATGACCTCGTGCTTGACTCTTTTAAGAAGAGGTTCCCACAGTAAAATTGCAACAATTGGAATTTTTCCTTACCGCGAGATACTATTGTTTGTTTAGTTTCTTTGGAAAGTTAACTACTTCATATTCCAAAGCACTAATCCTAAACTAGATTGGTGCAAAGAGCCCTAGAAAATGTAAAAATTTCTAGATGAATTTAATTTAGCGTTGTGTTATTTTGGTTGTTTTTTACTCAAAGGGTAAATCAATATGAAACTAGTGGTGTTATAACCTGACCCAAAAATGAATGTAATCGAATATGATAATGTAATATTTTCACTTCAATGAATCCTAAATAAATTAAGGAGAGAGATTCCATTCACGTCCAACAATGAAAAAATTGATTATAAGAGAAAATATAACAAATTCTCTAATGCACTAATTTCATTAAGAAAAACTAATGCTAATCAATTCAATACAATTTTTTAATTTTTATGTTTTAAAACAAGCATAAAAACATGTAAATTCAAATCAAGGCTATCTTTCAATGAGAGACACTATCTTTAAATCAATTAAATAACTCTTTACAATAGGCATAAATTAATATATGATGTGATTCACTGAAATAAAAGAGATTGACACAACCAATTCCAGAAGTGAAAGTCTCTTTTTTGATAGATCAACAAACCAAAAACTGTAAAGATAAGTGATTTTCCTCAAAAATACAATCAAAGAAACTGATCTAAATCTAAGGTTGAATTTTCCATAATG
This sequence comes from Pinus albicaulis, assembly GCA_034641835.2. Classification (NCBI taxonomy): domain Eukaryota; kingdom Viridiplantae; phylum Streptophyta; class Pinopsida; order Pinales; family Pinaceae; genus Pinus; species Pinus albicaulis. The sequence continues at coordinate 862,775,584 of CM076584.1, read as the reverse complement.
TAAAATATGCAGTTGTAATCTATGCACAATTTACTTGAAAACTATGTGTTGTTATCCTGTGTTTTGATACATTGGCAAATCAAAAGACAAGGCAACATCAGAACCAATCTTTAGAGTTCCAGGATCTAGCCCTCTTGTTCTCAGAGAGGGATCTCTCAATTTTTTTTTTTTTTTGCAAAGGTTTATCTTGTGTGCTTTGATTATTGGTTTTAGACTAGTTATTAAGTGCAAGTTTTTGTTTGTTTGTTTGGTTGAATGACATAGGAGAACATTAAAGGACTAGGAAAGATAGCTAGAAAGGATAAATGTTAGATTCATTGGGAAATGGATTCAAGAAGGGGTTTATGAAAAAATCATCAATGGATATGGGATATCAGAGGGCAAATCTAACTTGGCCACAGGATCCTTTGGTTTCGTGAATGAGATGGACATCAATGATTTGGAGAGAGAAATTGAATTCTCAACAAAGGGAACTTGAAAACATAACTTGAACAATAAAGAGGTATTTGATAGACAGGGCTAACCATGAATTCTACAAACCACACTTTAAGCAAATAATGACTTCAAGACAAATTTCAAAATGAAATCTAAGATTCAGGAGCACATCCTATTTCCTCAAATATTTTATTTCAAATGACTTAGAAAACATAAAATATTCACTAATAATTGCAGTCATAGAAGAGGGAACACCTAAAAACATCTATGATCACAACTATAAATACCTTTAAAACAATTTTTCAAGCAAGCACAAAGGGCATGATCAAAACAGACCTCCTTGGCTAACTATAAACAATGGTACTTCAAAGGGAGACTTCAAAAACAATTTTCAAGTGGCAGCAGACAAGCAGGGAAAACCATAAATCATGTTGAAACCAACTATTTGAACTATTAGAGAAATAAACAAGCATGAGGACTAAAGACAGAGATTAAAGACTCTAAAATACCTCAGCAGAAGAAAACATAAAACATTGAAGGATGAACAGGTCTAAGGTGCTTCTAGGAGTCATTTCTTAGCCTAAGCTTTTCATCCTACTGTAGTGAGAATTTATGGAACAAAATGAAAATAGGAGAAAACATCAAACAGTTCAGAATACGTCACCAATAGCCAAGCTCATGGATCCAATGATATAGCCTTCTCAAGAACAAGCATGTTTCAACATCATCAAGCTTCCAAGACTTCAATTTCTTCCTCAACTTCAGATAGACTATGTATTATTTCAGAGAGTTTCAGTATTACAACTAGTGAAAAATCAACAACTTCTCATCTTCTTCAGAAGTATTTATAGAAGAAATGAGGAGGTGGAAGAGTTTTAGGATTGAAGTGTAATAAATTCTACACTAAATGCAAATACTAGCCCTGAAAACCATGCAAGGCCTAAGGCAGGAATGTATTTCATCTATAACTCTGCTTCATTACTCTATTTCTACTATTTTTAGGCTTAATGGGCAAAAATATTGACTTCGAGGCCTATTTATCTTTTACAATAACTTCACTGACAGTTTGAAATATCTTCTTTTGTTTAAAATAACTATTAAGTTGTCTTTAGGTAAATATCTTTTGTTCTGGCAATAACTAGGCCTTCTTTTGGTTTATTGAGGCTGCAGGTGGCTTTTTGGTAGCTAGAGAGGATTCAATTATTCTCTGATGTGGCAGTGGAGGCCTCTCGGACTGATAGATCTCCTTGTTTTTCCCTAAAACACTGTTAATTTTCTTTTGATCTGTGTTTTAGGCCTGATTAGGGTTTGATCTTCATTTTTGGTATTCATACTGTCTTTATCTCAGGATTAGGCCTTTGGTTTACTGAGTTTGTGGCTTAATCCCTTTAAACCCTGCTTAGAAATCATTAAGTCTTCATTTCTGCTTTGATCTGATGTTGTGTCACTAATACTCTCTGTATAATCAAGGTTTGTTGTGTTTTTTTTGTTTTTCCGGTGCACAGAGGGTTTTATAACTTCACAAATGCTCATGAGGCATGATAGAACCATATTTGGAACCCTGTAGATTCCTTGTCTTCATGGATAATGGCCTGGGGGATCGTCATCCCCGGCCTTCTTTTCTTTTTAAAAATGTATAAAAAACTTTAAAAACCTGCACAAATAAACAAAAGTTATGAAAAATCCAATGAAAATAGGTTTAGACTGCTTTGGAGGCGAGGTTTAATCATGGCCATCAATCCAGATCAATCGACAATCGAGATTGCTCGATGAGTTTGATGGGGAGGTGGTCGGGTAATTGGAGGTAAGATTAAGTCTGTGCCATTGATCTAGATTTATCAATGGCTGAGATCAATCAGGGAGTTTATAATGCGGAGGGGGTAATATTATAACGAAATGGAAGAAAAGGTAATAAAAAAGGGAAAAAATATTTGGCGGAAGCGAAATGGGGCTAAAATGAATTGGAATGGCGATCGGATTTTGGCCGTCAGATTGCATTAATGAATGGCCAGGATCTTCTAATGAAGTCCTTTGGAGCAAAGGGGAAGGGCGATGGCTTGGTGGTGAAATTGCATAAGAGCCATTGGATTAAAATATTTAACAGCCAAGATTAATTGATGGATCGTTCGGGAGCAAAGGGGCAGAGGGAAATAAACTGTTATCATGTTAAGTCAGAGCCTTCCGATTAAAACAATCGACGATTAATATTAAACGAAGAATTATATTGGGGAGGAGTGGTTTTTAGCAGAAAATTGATGGTTTCGCGCAGCTCTGAGGTGGGTGAGCGTTTTTTTGGAAAATAACGTGATTCCATACATTGCTTGACACGCGTCCTCCCAAAAACCACTTTTATCGCGTAAATTTTTGGTGTTAAACCCCAGATGTAGAAAAAACGTGAAACACAATGTTGGCCATGGGATGAAGGGGTGCAGATCCGACGGTGCGTATCGCACGCGATGGGGGAAACTGTGGGTCAAGAAGATAGTGGGGTCCAGGTGTCAACTCATGAGTGGACAGGAGTTTCACGAGGTAGGAGGTAGGTCCCAAAGGAGTTGGGCCTACCGAGTTTAATCTAGAATGTAGGATTTAAACGATTGACGATCTATATTTGAAGATGGAGTGATGAAAGGAATATGAGGCAGGGGATTGGGCGGAGATCGGGTGCAATGAGGACTGTTGATCTGCAAAGATCAACGGTGGATCTTCACCGAAGAGTTAAACTGTCGGGATTATGGAATAACAAAGAAAATAAAGGAAATGAGGGTTCCGACGGGGGTTTAGGACCTTTTAGCGCCCAGTTGCGGGGCTTAAGGTCTCATGAAGTAGAGGGCTACATGAGTTAAGCCCTCGGGGGCTTAGGAGAATTTCATATGCAAAAAGGGTATTTTTTGCCTAAAAAACAGAGTTTTTAAGGAAATTTGAAGGTTCCGGTAGAGGAAATAAGGCATTTTCAAACCAAATAACAGAGAAGTGTAAGGTTTAAAAGGGATTTCGGAGTGATTTTGAAGATTGAATGAGGCTTATGGAGGGATTTTTATGGACAAAAAGGGATGAAAATAGGGTCATTTATGAGTGAAAGGAGGGGTAAAAATGATGGGAAAATGGGGTTTTGAGCAGTCTTCTTTTGGAAAACAGCAGGTTTTTTAGGATAAAAGGGAAACAACAGTGAATATTAACTAAAATTTTAGTTATATTCATAAAAACTTCAAAGATGATAGATTTACAAAGGGAATTATCTCTTGAAGTTTTGAAGAACAAAATTAGCCACTTCTTGGTATAATAGAATTTATTAGTGGCTAACAGTGGATCTACTTGGGGAAGATAGCTATTTCTTTAGGTATCTAGAACCTCAGCTGCAAATCTCTAGCTTTTATTAAACCAGTGCCTTAGTCCATTGGGCAGAAACCTTTATTTTCTTTGGCTGACCTTTCTCTTTGATGATCTCTGCAGCAATTTGAAACAATGGAATTCTATCAAAACAACATGTCTACCTACCCATTCCTAATGATCCTAAAAAAAAAATTCTTCTTTCAGAGTGCATTTAGACTAGCAAACTCTCTTCAACAACATTTTATTCTTTTGAAAAACAGGAAATTAATCTAATTCTAATCTTATTTCTCCATGAACTTAGTTTAAACAGTTGAGTTCATAAGCTTCTCTACCTAACTATTGTCTGTCAGGATTAGACTGTCTGACAGGCCTTTATTCTCTAAATTCAAAAATAGAAATTTAAAGCAGACAAGCCAGGATTGAACAGTCTAACTTGTTGTTGATCTATGGCATAAAAACAAGCTGCACATAGACTAAAATTAGCAGAAAATTTAAAACAAAATGTGAAGGTTTAAGATCTGAAAATTAAAACTTCCTTCATTATCTCTTCAGCTCTGATTTTGAATTTATCAGAGTTGTCTTTTCTTTCTTTTGGGTTCAAGTTTTGAGTATATTAGAACCAGTTCTCTTTCAATATCAAAGGTTCAGGATTTGAGCATGTTTAAACCTTCTTTCTTCTAACCTAAACTATCTTACTGATAAGCCAAGATTGAGCTGTTTGGAAAATCTAATTCACTAACCTATCAGCAATAAATTGAAAAGCTAATTAGTCATGATTAGGCTGTATGAATAATTAGAAATGTGTTTTTAGGAGTGGCATTTGAGCTTGCACACTTTCATATTTTTTTTCTCTTTTTTGGCATGGGGTTGTACCTTTCTTGTTTTACAATCTGCCCTCTTTTCTCTTTTCTATTGTTTTTGTATTTTTATTTTTTCTAACTTTGAATGCAATGTTCAGACTATGATATTTATAATGGAAATTAAAATTCTTTGAAAATCATGACTCTTGACAGAAGTAATTCTTGAGCATCCTGCCATTGACAGGACCTCCGTATAGATCTTCTCCATTCAATTCTTTCAAGAAAAATGCATTATGACCCCTCTCAGCGTGAATAATATAGGGCCCTTTCCACAAGTTCTCAAACTTGCCATTTTTTCCCTTCTCTTTCCTTCTTGAATCCCATTTAAGAACAAAATTTACAACTTGGAAATTATTTGCCTTAGTCCTTTTATCAAATAGTTTCTTGATAATTTCTTGGACTAACTGTGTTCTCTCATAGACTTCTTCTCTAGTCTGTTGTAAATGAATTGTTTGGTTGATTCTTCTCTGCATATCATTCTCTTCAATCTGCACTTCTTGGAGGAGCTTCATGACTGGAACTTTAATGATGTTAGGAAGACTGCATCCATGCCATAAACCCGCTGATAGGGGGAAATATTTATTGACTTTTTTGTAGTTAATATATCAGCCCATAAGGCATGAACCAGCTTACTGTGCCATGATTTCTGATTCTGCTCCAACAACTTTTTGATGATATTTATGAGGCTTTTGTTGGAGGATTCAGCTAATCCATTTCCTTGGGGATAGTAGGCAGTAGAGTGGCCCAAGGTGATGTGGTATTTGTGACAAAAATCAACCATTCTCTTAGACTTGAAGGCAGAAGCATTATCCGTTATAATTTTTCTAGGACAACCAAATCTGGATAGGATATTTGTTTCAAGGAACTTGATAATGACAGAGTCAGTAGCATTCATAGAGGGTATAAATTCTATCCACTTGGTAAAGTAGTCAGTGGCAGTGAGGATCCACTTATGTTGGGCTGATGAAGATGGGTGAATTTCCCCAATGAAGTCCAAGCCCCATTGTTGAAAGGGTGCCTCAACATTGATAGGATGTAAAGGTAAGGGAAGGAGTTTCCTTTTGCCATCAAAATTTTGACACTTATGGCAAGACATGAATAACTTCTGAGTATCTGGGAAAAGGGTGGGCCAATAGTGACCAAATTTGAGGATTTTGTTTTCTGTGGTCTTCCAGAAGAGGTGTCCTCCACATTCTCCTTCATGCAGCTCATGCATTATTTTTCCTGCATCATCTTCAAGTAAACATTTAAGAAAAATTCCAACAGCATTTTTCCAATACAATACCCCATCTAAGATGCAATAACTCAAAGCTTTCTGTTTCAAAAATCTAGCTTTAGTTTTATACAAGGAAGGAGGGGCATTCAAATATAAAATCACATAAATGATGTCAGCATACCAAGGAGAATTCAGAAATGTTTCTTCAATGAAAGGCGTAGTGAATTCTTCTTTTTCTTCCAACACATCCACCATATTCATATCTAGTGCTTGGAAGTTTGATTCAGCCATGAGTTTTGCTAATCCTTTCCCTTTAATCAGTTTGGTGGGCCTGATTTCTAAGTCATATTCAAGAATAGTTGCAATCCATTTTCCCCTTTTACCATCAGGGTCTTGACTTAGAATATCCTTAACAACAGTATGTGGAACAAAAGCAATTATTTGAGAGTGTAAAATGTAAACTCTAAAGTCCTTTAACGCTTTCACTAATGCTAAGACTTTCTTCTCCATGATGTTATATTTAAGAGGAGCATCTCTTAAGGCCCTAATAAAAAATGATATTGGTTGTTCTTGTCCCAAATCATTCTTTTGAAGTAAAACTGCAGGTATTGTATGTTCAGATTCAAAAGAAAAGATATAAAAGTCTTTGGTGAAATTTGGACTAATCAAGACTGGTGTTTGAGTAAGAGATTGTTTAACCAGTTCAAATGATTTTTTAGCTCGTGTAGTCCATTTCACACCAACCTCTTTCTTAAGCATGTTTTTAATGTCTCTTAATAGCTCAGCAAGGTTGGGGATAAACCTCCTCAAAAAAATAATCTTTTCAATGAAAGATTGTAGTTCTTCGAGGCTTCTTGGATGGATGATTTTCAATATGCCATCAATCCTTTTAGGGTCTATTTTGATTCCCTCTTTTGAAATTATGTGACCAATAATTTTACCTTCTTGGAGACCAAAGAGTGCCTTCTTGGGATTCAAAGATAAGCCAAATCTCCTAGATTTCTCAAAAACTTCTCTCAAGTGAATTAAATGTTCTTCATTAGTTTTTGAGAAAACAGTTATGTCATCAAGATAAATTATTACAAAATAGCCAATATCTTCAGAGAAGGCTATGTCCATGGCCCTTTGGAAGGTGGCCCCTGCATTCATCAAACAAAATGACATTTTGACATACATAAAGGTGCCCCAAGGTGTAGTAAAAGCAGTTTTATGTTGATCACTTGGGAGAACTAACACTTGATTGTAACCTGAGAACCCATCCAACAGTGATATTATTTTTGACCCAACTACCCTTTGAAGTATATGGTCCATCTTTGGCAAGGGGTAGTTGTCTTTTAGGGAGGCTCTATTTAAGTTTCTAAAGTCAATGCGGAGCCTGATTTCCCTTGTCTTTTTCCTAACAGAAACTAAGTTTGATACCCACTCTGAATATCTAATGGGTACTATAATCCCAGCATCATACATATTTTCAATTTCTGTCTTAACTAAACGTAATAAAACAGGGTTTATCCTCCTTAGTTTTTGTTTGAAAGGTTTTTTATTTTACTTAAGAGGAATTTTGTGCTGAATGATGCTAGTATCATAAGATTTCAGATCTTTGTATCCCCAAGCAAACACATCTCTAAATTCTTTAAACAGCTCTATGTATTGCAATTTTATATGAGCTGGGAGAGTGCTGGACAGCTTGATCATCTTGGGTTCTGCTAGGCTGCCTATGTTATGTTCTTCTACATCTGTTTCCACAGGCTCCATTCTTGGTTCTTTGGCTACATCATTGAATTCAAAGAGGTGTTCTAAAGGTGTGAGACCTCTTGGAATTGTATCACTCTAGCATTGTAAAAATTCCAAGTCTTTTTGTTCTGCGTTGTCAATTAATTCCACTTCAAAAGGATTCTCACTTTGATTTATATCAGCAGAATATGTCATTTCAGTTTCTGGGATTTGTTCATTGTATAATAAAAAAAAATTCATGGCTGGTTTCCAACTTTTCTTCATGGCTGGTTTCTAATGTTGGTATGGAAAAATAATTTTCTAATTTTAGGAAATCATCTATGTGTTTGTCAGAGTCAAACACTTGCTAGTAATCCTCATTATCAGGCACTACAGTCCTGTGTTTTACCTTTACATTAAGCTGTTCATTTATTTGAGGTATTTGGCAATTTTTGGCATTGAAGGCAAGTTCATTTGCTAGATGATTTTGTGCTCTTGGGATGAAAATGAGTTCATATTTTTCAAAGGTATTTAATAAATCAAGGGCAGCATTTCGATATTCTCTAAGTCTTGGGTTTCTAGCTGAATATTCTCCTTGGATTTTTCTTATGATAAGTTCAGAATCTCCTAGGATTGATATCTTTTGGGCTTCTAATTGTTTAAGCAATTGTAAGCCAAGGAGAAGAGCTTCATATTTATAAATATTGTTTATGCATGGAAAATCCAGTTTATATGAATAACTCTATTTATATTTTTAATCCATACACCTACCCCTGCACTTTTTTTATTACAAGATCCATCAAAGTTTATTTTCCAAAGTATATCAGCCTCATTTTCATTTTCTTGTTGTTGTTGATTTTCAATGTTTTGATTTTGATTTGAGGGAAGATTTGATTGTTCTGGTAAACTAATTTGTTCTTGATTTTCCTTTTCTTGTTGAGTGATTTGGTCTTCATTGTACAAGATAAAGGAATCTAAGCTCGACTGAATGGAATAGATTGGAGAGTTGTTTGGTTTATCTATGTTGCTCACCATTATTTCATGTGGGATTCTCTGTATAATCTTATGTTTTGGTTAAAAATTGGGATGGTGGCATAAGACATGTCCATTTGAAGGCTTCCCTGAAGTTTGGCTCCCCATTATCTTGATAAAATCATGGCATACTTTGGGGGAATGTCAGCTACAACTATGTCCATTACTAGACTCTTAGCAGGGATTTGAGATAAGTTAACACATAAATCTTTGATTAAACCCAAGCATTTGACTCTGCTTGAATCAAAGGAATAAAAATCCTTTTATGGTTTAGTAATTTCTAAGCCTAAGTTTTCCATTACTACTTTGGGCATAAGATTATGTGAAGCTCCAGAGTCTAACATGGCATTGTGTAAGATTTTTTCATGTATATTCAAACTAACATAGAAGGGAGGGGCAACTCCTTCTTGGTATTTTCCTTCAACTTCTGGACCAAACAACAACTCAGGCTTGTCATATGTCAAGTTTAAGGTATCGATATCACTTCCTAAGTTCAAAGCTTTCAACAATTGGTTTTTGTACACTTCTTGGGTTACTATTTCAGCTAGAGGTATGGTAATTTTTATCTTTGCAATATCTCCCTCAAGGCTGAAAGGAACTATTGATTTTTTCATATTTACATCTATTTTTCAGTTGAATTCCTTTCAGCAATTTTGATTTGCTGAACTTTGTTTGGACTGCTAATTGGGACAATTTTATTAGGTCCACTAGCTGAAGTGCTAGGGCTGCTTTGTTCAACATTTGGCTGGCTGCTCTTCTCTTTGTTTAAATATGGTTTCCTAGCCAAAATGTTGGGTTTCTCTGTTGTTTTCTTAGGCTGGTTTTCTGCGTTTTTCTTAACAACAGTGCAAGTATTCTTGTCTTTTGAATTGTCTATGTTCCCTTTTCTCCTAAGATCATATTGTTTGTGCACCTCCATGATTTCATTTTCAAACCCCAATCTATAATCATCAGAATCCTCATAGGTGTTTGTATTTTTATCAGAGGAGAAGAAACCTTTTTCTTATTCAGTGAGGAAAACATCATCCCCACTGTCTGATCCAATCAATTTTACATGATCTTCTCCCAACCTTTCAATCTCCCTTTCTTCCTCATATTGATCTACATATTTTTGTTGGCAAGGAGGTCTAATCTATTGGTCATTTTCTTTTTGCCTATCTTGATTGTTTTCTCTTCTATAATTCTGATTTCTGTTTCTATTTTGGTTGTTTTGAGGTTCTCTTGGTGGCACTCTATCATTCAAGTTGATATTTTCAAGCATCTTCTCCATTAATTTCACTAGGTTGTTAATTTTGGTGTCAGAAGATGAGGCCGAGGCTTCAATGTAATCTTTATAAGTTACCCTCTTATCTGATCTCAACCTATTTCTTTTCTCAATTATGTTTTCTTCTACACTCACAGCTCCTTTTTTCATGTCTTCTAGAGTTAATTAATCTCTCTCCCTTAGTTGATAGGCCATTTTAGCATCAAAACCTTCAGGATATCTTACTAAGGCCATGCCTTGGGGAGGTTTCATGTGAGGTGGAAGAGCATTGTAGATACTGTTAAACCTAGTGGAGTAATCATGAACACTCTCCCCTTGATTTATTTTAAGACTGTTGTACTCTGCTAATATTTGGAGAGGGTTCTTTTTAATTTCCCATCTGTTTATGAATGTTTGATGCAAAGAAGGGAGATCATTGATGATGTTAGGAGTTAAAATTTTAAACCATTTTTTCACTTCTCCCCCTAAACTTTGGGAAAAGATTCTCATATGTATGGTCTCATCCTCTATCTCCATGTAATCAAATGCATCATTCATTTTGTCTACATGCTGTTGGGCAGTAGTAGGTTCATTTGCAGTGAAGTGAGGAATTTTAGATTGATAGTCATTTGGTAAGGGAACCATAGGTTGTGGTAACACTAGTGGGGCATACCATGCTGCCATGGCTGGAAGGAAAGGTGGATTTACAAGAGGGAAAGTGGGCTAAAATGGAGTGTTTTGAACAGTGGTAATATGGATTGGAGTGGAAGAAACACTTGGGCCAGAAAACTGGTTTTGAGCAGATTTGTTATGGAAAAGGCTAAAGTGGTGAAGAAGCTGGGAATCATGAGGAGTAGAAGGTGAGGCTTCTCTACTAAAGCTCTGATGCCAATCTGCAGTTTCAAGATCAACTTGGTTTAAATCACCTTGAGACCTAGTTCTAAAGATGTTCTTTGTATGATGTAAGTCAAATTTTAAATCCTCCAAGATAGCAAGTTTTTCAGGGACAGATTTTGTTCTTGGGATGTTCATATCAGCAGCTGATTTTCCAAACATAGAAGTCTGCCACAAAATTATTGTTGGATTGTCACCTATTGCAGGAGAATTAGGGTCTGGATTAGATCTAGTGTTGATCCTATGTGAAGCCAGATTGCTTTTCAAAAATGAGAGAGGTTGAAGTTTTTATGGATTGTTTTGAAAGTTTTGCCTCTTACATTGTCTTATCTAGTATGGGACTAGGCTTCTAAACTTCCTCAAGGTTGATTAACACAATCTTAAAGAGATCTGGATACCTAGATGAGTAATAGGCCTACTAGGGCTACTGGAGTCACCAGTTGGAAATTTTTAGCTTTTTGTGAAGGTAAAATGTTTTATGGTTCCACCGCCATTTTTATTGTGAATCCAATCTCAATTATTTTTGGATTTTGTGTATTTCTATGGTTATGAGAGTGTCCTATGTTTTATCTTAACACTTAGCTAAGGTGCTCAAACAAACAGAGTCTACTCTACGGCTTACTAACTGATTTTCTTACGAAATTGAAGGACTAAAGAGTTTATAATAGTTTGTTAGGCTATCATAGATTCAATAGGTCCCACCGTGATCACCATTATGTTGGTATCCTGTGTTTTAATAGATTGGAAAATCAAAAGACAAGGCAACATCAGAACCAATATTTAGAGTTCTAGGATCTAGTCCTCCTGTTCTCAGAGAGGGATCTCTCAAATTATTTGTTTTGCAAAGGTTTATCTTGTGTGCTTTGAGTATTGGTTTTAGACTAGTTATTAAGTGAAAGTGTTTGTTTGTTTGTTTGGTTGAATGACATAGGAGAACATGAAAGGTCTAGGAAATATAGCTAGAAAGGATAAATGTTAGATTCATTGGGAAATGGAGTCAAGAAGGGGTTTATGACAAACTCATCAATGGATATGGGATATCAGAGGGAAAATCTAACTTGGCCACAGGATCCTTTGGTTTCGTGAATGAGATGGACATCAATGATTTGGAGAGATAAATTGAATTCTCAAAAAAGGGAACTTGAAAACATAACTTGAACAATAAAGAGGTATTTGATAGACAGGGCTAACCATGAATTCTACAAACCACACTTTACGCAAATAATGACTTCAAGACAACTTTCAAAATGAGATCTAAGATTCGGGATCACATCCTATTTCCTCAAATATTTTATTTCAAATGACTTAGAAAACATAAAAGATTCACTGATAATTGCAGTCATAGAAGAGGGAACATCTAAAAACATCTATGATCACAACTATAAAGACATTTAAAACAATTTTTCAAGCAAGGACAAAGGGCATGATCAAAACAGACCTTCTTGGCTAGCTATAAACAATGGTACTTCAAGGGGAGACTTCAAAAACAGTTTTCAAGTGGTAGCAGACAAGCAAGGAAAACCATAAATCATGTTGAAACCAACTATTTGAACTATTAGAGAAATAAACAAGCATGAGGACTAAAGAGAGAGATTAAAGACTCTAAAATACCTCAGCAGAATAAAACATAAAACAGTGAAGGATGAACAAATCTAAGGTGCTTCTAGGAGTCATTTCTTAGCCTAAGCTTTTCATCCTACTGTAGTGAGCATTTATGGAACAAAATGAAAATAGGAGAAAACATCAAACAGTTCAGAATACTTCACCAACAGTCAAGCTCATGGATCCAATGATAGAGCCTTCTCAAGAACAAGCATGTTTCAACATCATCAAGCTTCCAAGACTTCAATTTCTTCCTCAACTTCAGACAGACTATGTATTATTTCAGAGAGTTTTAGTATTACAACTAGTGAACAATCAAAAACTTCTCATCTTCTTCAGAAGTATTTATAGAAGAAATGAGGAGGTGGAAGAGTTTTAGGATTGAAGTGTAATAAATTCTATACTAAATGCAAATCCTAGCCTTGAAAACCATGCAAGGCCTAAGGCAGGAATGTATTTCATCTATAACTCTGCTTCATTACTCTGTTTCTGCTATTTTTAGGCTTAATGGGCAAAAAGATTGACTTCGAGGCCTATTTATCTTTTACAATAACTTCACTGCAAGTTTGAAATATCTTCTTTTGTTTAAAATAACTATTAAGTTGTCTTTAGGCAAATATCTTATGTTCTAGCAATAACTAGGCCTTCTTTTGGTTTATTGAGGTTGCAGGTGGCTTTTTGGTAGCTGGAGAGGATTCAATTAGCCTTTGATGTGGCAGTGGAGGCCTCTCAGACTGATAGATCTCCTTGTTTTTCCCTAAAACATTGTTAATTTGCTTTTGATCTGTGTTTTAGGCCTTATTAGGCTTTGATATTCATTTCTGGTCTTCATACTTTCTTTATCTCAGGATTTGGCCTTTGGTTTACTGAGTTTGTGCCTTAATCCTTTTAAACCCTGCTTAGAAATCATTAAGTCTTCATTTCTTCTTTGATCTGATGTTGTGTCACTGATACTCTTTGTATAATCAAGGTTTGTTGTGCTTTTGTTGTTTTGTGGGCACGCAGAGGGTTTTATAACTTCACAAATGCTCATGAGGCATGATAGAACCATATTTGGAACCCTGTATATTCCTTGTCTTCATGGATAATGGCTTGGGGGTTCGTCATCCCCTGCCTTATTTTCTTTTTAAAACTATAGAAAAAACTTTCAAAACCTGCACAAATACACAAAAGTTATGAAAAATCCGATGAAAATAGGTTTAGGCTGTTTTGGAGGTGAGGTTTAATCGTGGCCGTCGATCAAGATCAATCGCAGATCGAGATTGCGTGATGAGTTTGATGGGGAGGCGGTCGGGTAAGTGGAGGTAAGATTAAGTTCGGGCCGTTGATCTAGATTGATCAACAGCTGAGATCAATCATGGATTTTATAATGTGGAGGGGGTAATATTATAACGAAATGGAAGAAAAGGTAATAAAAAAGGGAAAAAATATTTGGCAGAAGCGAAATGGGGCTAAAATGAATTGGAATGGCGATCGGATTTTGGCCGTCAGATTGCATTGATGAACGACCAAGATCTTATGATGAAGTCCTTTAGAGCAAAGGGGAAGGGCGATGGCTCGGTGGTGAAATTGTAAAAGAGACGTCGGATTAAAATAATTAACGGCCAAGATTAAGTGATGGATCATTCGAGAGCAAAGGGGCAGAGGGAAATGAACTATGATCGCGTTAAGTCAGATCCGTCCAATTAAAACAATCGACGGTTAATATTAAACGAATAATTATATTGGGGAGGAGTGGTTTTTAGCAGAAAACTTTTGGTTTCGTGTAGCTCTAAGGCGGGTGAGCGGTTTTTTGGAAAATAATGTGATTCCATACATTTCTTGACACGCGTCCTCCCAAAAACCACTTTTATCACGTAACTTTTCGGTGTTAAACCCCAGATGCAGAAAAAACGTGAAACGCAATGCTGTTCGTCAAATGAAGGGAGGAAAATCTGATGGTGCGGATTGCATGCAACGGGGGAAACTGCAGGTTAGGAAGATAGTGGGGTCCAGGTGTCAGCTCATGAGTGGACAGGAGTTTCATGAGGTAGGAGGTAGGTCCCAAAGGAGTTGGGCCTGTCGGGTTTAATCTAGACCATAGGATTTAAATGATTGAAGGTCTAGATTTGAAGATGGAGTGATGAAAGGAATATGAGGTATGGGATCGGGTAGAGATCGGGTGCAATGAGGACCATCGATCTGCAAAGATCAACGATGGATCTTCACCGAAGAGTTAAACTATCGGTCTTATGGAATAACAAATAAAATAAATTAAATGAGGGTTCTGACAAGGTTTTAGGACCTTTTAGCACTCGGTTGCAGGGCTTAAGGTCTCATGAAGCAGAGGGCTGCATGAGTTAAGCCCTCGGGGGCTTAGGAGAATTTCATATGCAAAAAGGGTATTTTTGGCCTAAAAAACAGAGTTTTTAAGGCAATTTGAAGGTTTTGGTAGAGGAAATAAGGCATTTTTAAACCAAATAATAAAGAAGTATAAGGTTTAAAAGGGATTTCGGAGTGATTTTGAAGATTGAATGAGGCTTATGGAGGGATTTTTATGGAGAAAAAGGGATGAAAATAGGGTCATTTATGAGTGAAGGGAGGGGTAAAAATGATGGGAAAATGGGGTTTTGAGCAGTCTTCTTTTGGCAAACAGCAGGTTTTTTAGGATAAAAGGGAAACAGCAGTGAAGATTAACTAAAAGTTTAGTTATCTTCATAAAAACTTCAAAGATGATATATTTACAAAGGGAATTATCTCTTGAAGTTTTGAAGAACAAAATTAGCCTCTTCTTGGTATAACAGAATTTATTAGTGGCTAACACTATTCAAATGTAATCTATGCACATTTTTCATTCATATTCTGAAAATGAGAATTCTAACAATGCAAATGTAATATATGCAAGAGAATTCTCAAACACAAGATGATTCCAAATCAGTGAAAGAACAAGACTATTTTACTTCACCAATGTAATCTAAAGAACCAATCAAGTGTAAGTAAAGAAAATTGGGTGAGAATTCCAAAGGTAAAAATTAAAATCACTCAAAGGTGATTAACACTCAGACACAATTTAGATTTTGTTTTTTATTTTTCAAAAACAAAAGAAAAAATATGAAAAAATTGTTAATAAACTGAGACAAACCTCGAAGTAATGACTAAAGGAAATAAATTTAAGAACTTCTCAAAAACTAAAATTCAAAACACCCAATTAACTTGACAGAGATTTAATTAGACTGTAAACAAGCTAACAAGGTCATAAAAACCAAAAATCTAGACTTAAATCAGAGAAGCCTTAACTTTTTCAAAACTTTTACAAGGTTCTAAAGGAATCAAAGGTTACAAAAGGAGACAAAGGAGAACTTGGTCCCTAGTATGGTCGCCAATTTTGTTTTTATATTAATCCCTCTTGCGGACAAGAGCGATCTCCCTAGTACTCCAACAAGTAACTAGAAACAAATATCCATTGAATGCCTCTTTCTCTAAAATATTTGTATTATAGATTATTACAACCTTGAAAAAATTAGGTTAGGCTCCTACATTTCAACCGAGACATTCGATGTAGCCTTTTTCCTTTTGTTCCAAATTAATTCTTCAATGCTGAGAAGAACCTACAATCACAAAAAATGCAAAAGATCAAAGCACCTACAGTATATAATAATCATAAATACTAGTTTAACTTAGTGATCAAGCAGTCTAAGTATTGACATCATTTCCATGAATTCAGGAACAAGACAATGAGAAAAATAGATCCATATGTATTATCAAAAATTAAAAAGAGCAGTCTTACAACCCGAGCCTTGATGTCATAAGCCTCTTCCAATGGTCTCCTTTCCTTCCCTTGATGACAAGCTCTTCAGACCCAAAACCAGTGGCATGAGTTTACAAATTCCAATCCGAAAATTATCTAAAATTCTCCCTTCCTTTAGTCCTATGCTGAATTTATAGGAAGGATGAGGAGGTTTCTAGATCCACTTCTCAAGGGATTTGATCCTTAAGAAAAGGAGTTTAGTTCCATATACGAAAGGATGAGGTGCAGGTATGTAGCAGCTCGAGGTTTCTAATTTGGATGATATTCCTCAACCAAAGCTTCTAGAACTTATTTTTATTTTTATGTACCTGAACGTACTTATGCACTTTTTAGTGGAAGAAACTGTGCATATTTGTGCAGTTTTTGTTCAGGAAAATTATGCATGCGCGGGTTTTGTTCAAGAAAACCACACAGGTGCTAAAAAATAATTTTTAAGCAGTTAAAACCAAAATTCCTCTTGTCCATGGTATTATTTTACTTCAAGCTTCATAGCGGATTCACTTGAGACACACCATCGGATGACGAGATATCTGAATTGACAGCCATGGTGAAAAATTTTAGTGTAACACTATAACATCCTAAAATACATATCTTGTGAAGGGAGGTTGAGTTTTTTATATGCCTATCAAAGGTTACTCTATGAGCTAAGGTTCCAAACAAAATTTCCCATTCCAAGCAAGTTCAGTATTTTTCATTTCCTCCTTAAGTTCATGATTGAAATGAGCGAGAGGATGAGGGAATGGAAGCACAAATAAATTTCCCATCATGGCCTCATAAGTCCTGTTGTTATGAATGCCTTATCCACCTCAGGAGATCTGTTTTGTGGATTGTTTTTTTGGAAATGGATATGGAGGCCTTCATTGAAACATAAGTCCAAACCGTAAGACAACATGAAGACACCACAAAATATAGTGTTGGAGGTAAGCAAGAAGAAAAAGGAGAGGATGAATAATAAGAAGAAGAAGTTGAACAGGAAGAATAATAAAAAGAGGAAGAGGTTGAATAGAAGGAAGAAGATGTTGAAGGAGAAGTTGGAGAAGATAGGAAATAAGAAATAGGGAAACAATAGGTAGTAGAAGAGATCCTTTGAGAGCCATATAGACCTCGAAATAAGGGGAAAAAAAAGTATAAGATCAACCTCTCAGAAGGGAATACAAAAAAAGATGTGGTTTCTACTCTGGCAGCCCTTATCACACCTGTTAAACTCAAGGGGAGGGAGCCTAGGAAAGGCCCCTTATAATTTAAAATAATAAAGAGCACTAGGATCAAACAAGGGAAGCCTCAAACTCCTTCAACAGTCTCAATCGCAATTGATGAATCAGTTAGCCACCAAGAAGGAGAATTAGGATGTGGTGAAGGGAAAATTGAGTAGGCAACCTCCATCAAAGACAAGGGAAAGAAACCTTTGACACCCATGATAATTACAACCACTAGGTAAGTCGCAACAAGAAAGTCAAAGGAAAAACTACCCTGCTAGAGGAAAGAACAGAGCCGCTACAAGAAGGAACAAAACTTTTAGAGGATAAGGAAAAAGTGCTACAAGAAAGGTTACCAACACCTCAAGAGGATGGATAAGGTCCACAAGGACTCTAAGAGACTAATCTACAACCTGCTCTTGGGTCATATTACAATTTTGTTGAAGTAGGAAGAATCGTACCTCAAAAGTTTACAATTCCCCTCCTATTTGAGTTAGGAAAAGATAGGAGTAGAACTCACTAGTGGATGCAGATTGAAAAATCCAAGAAAGTAGAAGATGTAAGCTTCATGGAGAAGAAGATACAAAAAATGGGAAAGGAAATGGGGGACTTGAGGCTAAATGAATCAATCACAAGGGATCGCCTTCAATTATAAGATAATAGGTTGAAAGAGGAAATGCATGAAAGAGAGGCACAAATTCCTACCATGGCAAGTTTGTCCATGGATTCCATCCAGTGTAGGTATCCATACAAATAATATTCCATTTTCCTCAAGAAACAATGGTTTCAATTCCAAATCAATAAATTGTCACAATATGGCTCTCTACCATTTCAAGATTATAGGAGGTTCATTGACTTATGCAAGCAAGTAAGCGTTGAGGATAGGGAAAATTTGGTTGAATTGTATGTACACAACACGATCCTTACAGACATAACCTTTTGCAACTCCAATTAAATATTGGGGGATGCAAAAATGATGGCAATGGCCTCTTGGCTGGCCCATGAAGAAACAAGGGCAAAGGAACTAAATAAAGTTATGGGAAAAGAGGCTAGTGATCCCTATACATTAGAGCAGAGTTAATATGCGACAATGTAGTCATAAGTAATCATAACATTATTTCTGCAGATGCCAAATTGGCCCCTCGCTACCTAGAAAAACAAGAAAAATAAGAAAAATCCATCCTCCATTTCGAGGATACCTTTAAGTTGTTGGGGACTGAGATTTTGCAGGCTCTTTCTAAATAATACTACATTCTCTACCCCACATTATACATATCAGGGAATACAACTCCCCTGAAAGGTTGAGGAATTCCCTAGAGAAGACCCCATTTTAAAAAAGAATCATTAAAAGGTTGAAAATAAATTGGGTAAGGCTAAAAATTAGTCCTCCCTTCCATTGGGCCTATAAGATAGAAGAGATGAAGCAAAGGAACTAAGGGAGTGGGAAGCCATAGAGGCAAATGCAATATTATATCCACAAGAAGGCACACCGTCTGAGATGCCTTGAGATGTCAAAGAGGCCATGAGGGACATGCATGAACTACATATCAATGAGTAAGTTTCTCAGAGGTTTAGTAACACTTTTAGGAGGGGGTTGTGTTGGAGGAAAATTTCAAAGTTATAATGATAGAGGGTTCGACCTGTGTTGCCAAAAAAATAGGTCGTCATAGTCTATCTTTTTGTCGGAATTTTCACTCCCTTTTTACAAAGGTGTGCCTCACCCAAGGCGAGATAGAACCATTAAAATGACTAAGTAATATAGGTTATTAAGAACATTAATTTCACCATTAACCTTTTATTTTCCATGCAAATGTAACATGAATTCATTACAAAATAACTAGAGACACCATTCGCATAGAAGAAACAAAAATAAATAAAAGGGGGCTACATGTTCATTAAGTAAACAACCTATAAATTCCCAAAACTCTATTGTATTAAGATTTCCAACCATTACAACATAAATAAAATGGATCTACGGGACTCTCTCAATAAAAAATTACATTAGACTTTACAACACATAGAGTATAACTTTTGCGTAGAGACAAAGTTCTCTTACACCCGAAAATCAATAAAACTTAGAACATAAGCTCAGTATATATAAAAAATTTCTCTATCCATCCCTATGTGCCTTATTTTATATTCTTTCCCCTTTGATATCATTTTATCATAGGTTGCTTGATCCCGCCAAGATTTGGTCCTCTTTGACGAAATCATGGATTTGTTTCCATTTTTCCTGTTGATTCCTTCAAAATTGACCCCATTTTCCTATTTTCGTGGGTGTTCTTCCCTATTTTCCAGTTTTGCAAGTCTCAATTTTTTAATTATTTGCTTCCTTTAAACTTCCAATGACCTACTTTCAATAGCCTTATCCATTTACCATCCACTACTATTGTTCACCATATTTTCCCAAAAAACGAAGGACCTGGCAGGCCCCGACCACAATCCATTGACTCACCCTCGATTTAATGCATTGTTGGTGCATTTGGCTCTTGGTTTTCTTATACTTCAATGGTTGCAATTTTTTCTCCTTCAAATAAAGGACCCAACTCTGGCACTCCCTGTAGCACATTATCCTTATGCTAGTATGTGTGGAAATGACAATATTCCATGTGCCCAATATTGGGGAAACTTGTCTCGCAAACTGTGCAAAGGTATTAAAAGTAAACTCAACGGACTATGACTAAATGAGCTTCTGAAACAATTCATCAACACTAGCAGTGAGGGCACTCAATGTGGTGAAGTGCCACTATGCATCTGGATGAAGGTCACGGATCACTCGCTTGGTGGCCTATGTGGAAACCTCTATTTGATTAATATAGCATCAAATGTATCGACCTGGGCCAATAGTTATTTCTTCTGCTACAAGTTGGAAGTGCTCATTACATGCATGAATAGCTGCTTAAAATTATCCCTAAGCGAATACACAGGATGACTTTTCATAGCAAGAACACTTCTCCAGTGAGAGACCTAACTAAAAATATGTTAAGAGTCCTACACAAGTTGGGGAGGAGTCTCTTTTCCTATCGATGAAAAATGATTTGTTGAGAAACCTGCTCGCGATACTAGGAATATGGATCTGGGACTGCCTAGTCAATTTTATTCATAATAGCCTGCAACTCTTTATTTTCCGGTGACTAATTTTAAAAATGTCGCTTCAACAAACTCATAGCATCGGTAGGGGAACAAGTGGTAATGTCATCAGGCTTCTCATCCACAAATGTAGCAACAACTGGCCACATAGACTGAATTTTTGTACTTAATTGAGATATTTGTTGCTCAATTTGGGCTTTTCCCATGCGAAGTTGTTCACGCTCGCTTGTAACAAGGGAAATCTATTGTTGATATTGATCACATATTTCTGATAGATGTGTACACCATGATTCCATATGAACCAGACAGTCTTCAATTTGTGTAGCAAAAGCATGCATAAATTGAAAAATTTGTGGGGTAGACCATGCATTAAGCACATCTACCAAAATTGTATTTGACATTGGGAACCTTTCTTATAGTGGTTGGTCACTTACAATTGATTTCTCCAACTGGCCTCTGATCAATTGATAGTTGGCAGAATGAAAAACCATATGTATTTTTGAGTGGATGTATACTCCTCTGAGAACTAATCTGCTATGAGGAATAATGCAATATCCTCCAAATGGTTAGGAATTTCTTCAATGTGAAATAAGTAGGCATCAGGAAAATGGTCATAAACTAAACCTCATGATTCTCTTGATTCAAGGCGAGATAAATGATCTAGACCCGCATTTGATATTCCTAGATTGAAAATAACTTCAAAGGTAAACTCCTGAAATAAAAAAATCCAACGACAAGTTCTCCCTTCAAGCACTAGTTTATTAACCAAGTATTTCAAAGATAACTGTCTATAAGAATTTAAATGGACCTTTGAATAGATAGTGTTGGAACTTCTGGAGAGAGTACACCATAGCAAGATCTTCTCTTTATTTAGTTGTATAATTTTTCTCTACAATAGAGATTTTTCTTCTACAAGATGCATCAAAATAGCTCCTAACCCAATCTGGATGCATCTATATGAACATGGAATTCCTTATTCCAATCAGGATATACCAAAATGGGTGCACTTACAAGTTCCTATTTGAGGGTATCAAATGCATAATAACTTTCAACATACCAAATAAACCTTTCTGATTTCTTCAAAATCTTCTCTAGAGGTTCCTTGACTAGAGCATAATTTCGAATGAACCTGGAAAAATACGTGGCATGTCCCAAATTCGACTGCAACTACTTCACAATAGTTGGTGGTGGAATATTCAATATTACCATAACTTTGGTTGGGTCCACACAGACTCCCTCTTTGCACACTATGTGAACCAATAATGTTCCAAGGCGGAAGGAAAATTTTCATTTCTTCAAGTTTAGAGAGACTTGAAGCTGCTTGCATCTATCAAACATAAATATTAACAAGCTAGAATGGTTCTTCAGAAAACTATAAATTTTTCAATCATCCATGTAGACCTCAGGAAACATATGGATATATTATCGAAAGGCAGTTATCACAATTCGTGAGAATATTGCAAGAGCATTCTTTAATAGAAATGGCATAACATTATATGCACAAGAACCCCATTCGGTGGTAAATGTGGTTTTCTTCTTGTCTTCCTCTGCAATCCTAACCTGATGAAAACCATAAAAGTGATCATTAAAATAATAAGCTTTGTTTCCCACAACATTTTCCAAGACTTCATCGTTGAAAGGAGTGGGGAACAAGTCATGTACACAAGCATTATTGAGACTTCTATAGTCAACACACACCCTAATTTCCTGGGAATCTTTCTTATCTTGGATAACAATAGGCCTTATCCACTCAACCTCATCAACTAGAAATATAAGTCTGGTAGCCAAAATCTTATCGATATCCCTCTTCACTTTCTCTTTGAACCTTGGATTTAACCTGTAAGGTCGATGCTTAACTAGTTTTGCATTCAGTTTCAGTGTCATATTCATCTCCCCAAGATCTCCTTTATTTCCTTTTAATTCGTTAACTGAAGCAGGAAATAAATCTTCATACTCCTTCAGAAAATCAAAAACTTCTTTGGTAGCATGATCATCCCAGTAGTCATCGATAGAAGTAAGCTTGGGTTTCTCTTCAGATCCAATATTTAACTTTTTCAACTTGAGTGGATGAAAATGAGATGCATCAGTAACAAGTTCTTATTTTATCTCCCTCTCCCCTTCAAATTCTTTAAATTATAGAAGCCTCAGTTTTTCTAAATCATCAGCAAGTTCTCTATTAATTTTCTCGCAAGCTACACCTTCATGAAACATCAACTCATATTGATGTGAAAAATATCCATATCTTCTACATTCTTCTAGAGCTTTCCTGGAAGAAAATAATGCCCTCTTTATATCCTTGAGAGATTCAACTATATTTTCATTAGTGTCATGAATTGAAAACTCTTTGCATAACTAAGCAGTCATTACATCCCATTATGTTGTTTTTCTTTTCAATTCCTCCTTCAAATACCAATCTTGTGGAATAATACCCAATGTATGAATGAAATGATGCGTCCACATCATAACTGGCACACCATCATCCTTCCATGTGGAACAACAAGTTTGGATATGCTTCTGATTGCTCTTACATCCATAATAGATATGAATCTTACTGGAGGTTTTTAATGAAGGTGAGAATCTATGGATCATGGCAGTTTTAATAGTATTTCAATCATGAAATTGGTCATGATGGATTTCCCACCATCTTGTAGGGGTCACTTGTAAAGAAATATTCATCAAAGGCATATATTAACCTTTTTCTATTTGGGAGTCAACTTCTTGAATAAAATTTACAATAGATTTAGTGCTATTGAAAACAAGATAATTGTGTACCTCATTACTGATTCAACAAAGAAATTTGATAGTTGCGCAATGTCGTGAATGAAGCTTATGATCCCCCTGCTTCCAATCCTCCATTGCAACATTAGACCCAACTTCTATACTTTGGACACTTCTCTAGCTGATGGATCCAGTTGTCATGGGGTTAATATAATCCCCCCACTTCCCCGCAATCAATTGATATAATTGATCTAACAAATTGGGTTCTTCAACATCATCTACATGCTCGTTAAATTTTGGGCCTTGGTATGGATCCAACAGTTGTATAACCTGAATTCCATCCACCTCAAAGGTCATAGTTTCCTGTTTTAGATCAATCACTATGTAATTTTCAAATACCCAGTTGATACCTAATAAAGTTAGATATGGATAATTATCACCCATAATATCAATTACATCAATATATGCATAAGTATTAATGTCTGCAATATCAACCTAAACATATTCTAATATCACGATGGGGAGGATACAATATTGATTTTCCATATGTAATTGAATGGGTGAAAAGACCAATTTGGGTTTCCCAAGATCCTTCCAAGTTTTCCTAGGTAAAATATTAACATCTGAGCCAAGATCTAACATAGAGACTTTGATTTGATATCCAACAATATGAGAATGAACCCAAATGATTCAAGAAGATTAGCAGAATAGATTCTTCTGAAAATGGATCATCCTTCACAATAAATTTTAAAGTTTTGCACAATAAACCAAAAATTTTCTCATCATTCATAATCTATAAGAATAACTTAAACCATTCCAAAATTGGTTGGTATATCTCTCGTGAGGTTCTATGACTTTTAGTCTTCATTTTTTTATGCTGCTCAATTTGGGTACCTTGAGAAGAAATTAATTACCAAAATAATTTAGTTGCATCTCTATAGTATTATTTCTATTGGTTGGGATCATAATATTTCTTCGGTGACTCTGGCCTTATGATAATTGGTTTCTTAGAGGTTCCAACATCAACTTTGGTTCTTTTCCCTTCTCTGGTCACAATATTCATATTTAGTTGCGCCACTGGTTCTATTTCTCATGGTTCAACATTAATCAAATTATCTCTCTTCACCTGATTACGTTCTTCTTGGCGAGAAATAAGCTCTTGAAAATATTTTGCAGCATGTGAACACCAAGGTATTCTTGACATTAGGCATTCCCTGGAAACATGACCTTCATGGTCATACTTATAACATTTGAGTGGGCCTCTACCGCATGTCCTCCCTCCCCTTATGGCTCGTCCTCCTCGTCCTTGAGGAGATTCATTGGCTCAGAAATTTGTATGATATAGGCGATCAACCAAAGCATCTAAGGACCAAAAATTATCTTTATGATGTGTGGGATACCCATAGAATTTGCAAAATATATTTTTGGGCACATTGGAATATGTTTTTAAAGTAGGGAATAAATGAGGTGAATTTCCAAGGGACCTACAAATTTCACAAAACTCATTCATAAAGATACCTTGATGCAAAGGGAAAACCTAGTACTAAGTCAGACCCTGAAATAGAATTGTTGAAGTAATTTGTGCAACTCCAAGATTATGTAGTGGTGGCAGAGCTTGTCCCACAGAAAACTAGATGATCCTATACCCCTAGGTCATAGGCATTCAATGACATGATGTCCTTTGACTTGAAAATGTGTACACCAAACTTGAGGTTGCACAGGTCATGTAGGAGCAAGATCCTTGAGCCTCTTAGTAAGAGTGGCAATCTAGTTATGGAGTCCCATAATAGTAGGATCAATAGAAGGATAACCCAATTTATAATCTTTAGGATATCCCACTATTGCTTCAATCTGCATTTCCTATTCTAATGCATCTTGTAGCGTGTGAATCTTATATTGTGACAACAAAATCCTAGTCATTCGTAACAAAGCCTTAATAAAAAAATCCCTCTGATGATGAGGATCAATAGGGTAGTAAAATTTGCTAACAGCATCTTTGAATATTTGCACGCACTACCAAGAATATTCCCTTTCCATTTGATGGATATCCAATAATTCTGCCAAGCCTTTCTAATTGGACTAAGGTAACTTCAATTATTGAAGAAATTCTCATTTGAAAACATCCATAGAGGCATTGAGATTTGCATCAATTCACTTAATAAACCATCGAAGTGACCCATCCCTTAGAGTATTTTGGAACTCAATAATTTTAGTGGCATCAGAAAATTTTCGATCCCTCCAAACAGCACCACACAGGTACCAATTTTTCTCAACATATTCACCACCTCATTTCAAAAATTCTGGATAGCGAGTAATTGATCTCACCATATTACCAGCCATAACTGTGTTCCCCAGCTGAAGAATTACAAATCCTTTGAAACCTCGCTAAAAGTGTTTAACTGAGCTAGACTAAACACCACTTTTGGAACTACTTCCTCCACTAGAATTACCAACTCTATATCAATAATGTATATGATGTAACTTTATAGTCTTAGTTAACTTAGAAAGGAATTGATCAGGATTTCGATACAGTACTGGGGGAAGGTTAGGGAGGGGAATACGTGTACTATTACATTGCGATTTTTTTATAATGGGGATCATCTCATCTTCAAATAATAGTCACCTCATCACAAAATACATGTCATAATATACTACAGTATGTTCCCTTGGCATCGTAATCAGTTGCACATGTGGCTCAGGCATGTGAAATCCTTCTGACTCCAAGTGGGGCCTACCAGTCCCAATTGAACTCTCTGCAAAATTTTCGTTGGAATTTCTTTCTTCGCCAGATGAAGGTCCCTCATGCTCTCCACTTCTCTGTAACTCAAGAATATCCATGTTATACTTGTATGACATTGAACCTATCATCTCTTCTCCTATCCTTTGCAACTCTCTCCTTCTACACCTGATCTCTCGTAACTTCCTTTCTCTCCATTCGTCATCTATTCTCACCCTTCACAATTTTCTAAAATCTCATGCCTTGCGCAACTCTTCTGGATCCATCGCAATAACCCCACATTTCCTTAACTAGAAACATTTCCTTCCCTGGGTCCCACCCCCAACACCTAGAGTTTTAAGTGGCCATTCAATCTTCTTGGAACGGTAGCATATTTTATTCAACCATCAATACTTTGATCCATATGGTTTAATATCCAAAAATAGGGAAAATAAGCAGTATTGGGAATATCTTAAAATATTCCAAATATGGACTACTCAGCAATGCATTCACAGAAAATTGCATTTCCAGAAATATATGCCATAAAAATGTAAACCATAACTTGGATCCATTATATATGTCCATCCAGCATCTAATTCCAAGAGGATATCAGAAACAAAATAAACTAGGTGAGGTAAACAGACCTCCCACACCTAGTGTAGTTGAAAATCACCAAAACCCCAAACACTGCCACTCAGAAATTATGCACAAAAGAAACAGCGCAATATTATGAGGGTTTCAACTCAGAAAATAGGACAAAAATTATATCTACTCATATATTAATCAATAATACTGAAGAACTGAGATCTATTCTCCTTATACAAAATACAAGAGAACTCGGGAAGGGTTTCTTGTCATACACTGCATACAAATGTGATCTTCGGAAAATTACTGAATAATCACTGCAAAACTGAAGAATAAGAGTGTATAAGGCTGAAATATGTATGATCTGATGTATATCCCTCAAGGGCTTCCTCCCATGAAATGATGAACCTCTCAATCACAAGAAAACACTACAACGGAGCCACTAGACCATCCACTGAAGCTGCCTCCAAAAATAATGCATTCCCTAGTAGGAACAGCACTGGGAATGTGGGGAAATATGTGTTCTGATACCACAGGTTTGAAATGATCTCAAGAACTCTCCAAACAGATCTCCCAATGAAAGGAAATCTCCCTCCTATGAGAAACTAGCTCAAAAAAGTGGGATTCCAATCCCTTCCACTGCTGCACCCCGCAACACTGGAAAATCACCTGTAGAAACTGCGTTGATGAGTAGGATGAAGCTTGGCCTAAAAACCTGTTGTGGAAATTGAATGCAAACTCTTCCAAGAGGCTCCTCAAGGAAAGAGTTGGGATTCCCGATCGGGAACACCTTGTGCTAAACAGCACAGCAACCCTGCTAAATAGCAAGAAGAAGCAAAAGTCTGAGTAGACCAAAATAATATTCTAAAACATGAAGAATAATGCTTCCATCCTCTTCCTTAAATAAAATGTGAGTTTTCTTGCCCTTTGCCCCACCCAATTAGGTCATTTCCATCAAGAGATTCATCTCCCTCCAAAACTGCATTATTCCTTTCTCGACTCCTGCTCCTCCACAACTGCACTGTTGACTTAGGCAAAGTAGACTGAATCAACCTAATATTATCCTTGTTCACACATGGAGGTGTTTTATTAAGCTGCAAGGAGTGTCTCCTTTCACACTTTAAGTGTTTTTATTCCTCCTTAGGAGACGTATGGGCTTTTCTACCCATTTATTCACCGGCTAAAGATACTACTAACTCTAATGTTCCATTTAGCTTTGAGGCTAAAATTTGGGAACATTACAGTCCTCCCCTCCAAAAAATTTTCTTGTCCTCAAGTAAATTTATAGGGAGAGCCAAATTTCTCCCCTCCTCCTCTTGTGGCCTCCCATCAATGGCCTCCATCACTGCATCAAGATAATCTGCAGTAAAACTACCATCCAAAGTTTCCTCCCAAGTGTGAAAAACCAAATGGAATACATCAATCAAAGGAAGAAAGTGTGAATGGAAACCTACTTGCTATCCCATGCCCTCCACAAAGTAGGAGTGATGAAAAACATGGTGAATGAGTGCCTCCCTCACCCATGCTATCATCCAAATGAAATGAGCCATCCTAGATAGCTCATCAAAAGAATCATCAACCCTGGTTTTATACAATGTGTTGGGGTTGCATGGAGAGATTGGATTTTGCCATCCAAATAGTTTCTCTCTCCATTTATGGTAAACATGGGGTTGCCTATGTCCTTGGGCTGAAATAACATGGCCTTCGAGAATGGCCCAAGCTCCCCCATGAAACAATTCATCCATGAAGTGCCTCCTCAAGTTCTTCAAGTGGTTCCTTCCACCAGAAGGGAAACGGTGTGATGTGGAAATCATGGTTTGCCCATGGTTTTTCCTAAAATTTACAACATGTAAAGTGGGGAGAATCATGCTCCCAATGGGCATCTCCGATACCTCCAGCACTCTCCAAACAATTCTTTCCATGAATTTAAAAATATCAGCAATAAAAGGAAGCAAAATGCAATAAAAACAAGCTGCCATATGACGACCGAAGAGTGGTTCATAGTTCCACCAATGGAACCAGCGCAATGCATGCTTGGCCTACATCAAAACATAAATTAGCAAGTGCTTACCCAGCCACTTGTTTTCTACCACAGTCATCTCATAAGATGAAAACATGAAGATACAATGTGGTGCCAATGGTGCACACCAAGAATCATGTGGCTTCCCCCACAAACCACCAATAAGGTAGCCAAAATCAATGCTACAAGTAGCTGCAAGTACATCATCATACAATATGAAAGAAGAGATAATTCTTCTTGATACATCATGCTGCTCAAACAAGGAAAAGAAGTACAATACAAAATGTGAAATTATACCTCCTACATCATGTACTTGAGATCTTGAGCTGAAATGGCTCAACTGGAATCTTTCCCTCACCTCCAATGAGTAGGGAAGTGGCTGTGACATCCTATATATCACTATCCAGGCTATGAATCTCTCCATATGCTGAAATATATCATGTTGGATTTCCTCCCAAGTGAACTCCTCTTCCAAATAAAGGTATGCATCATAATGCATGGAAAGGAAGTCCTCATGTGCTGCATGTAGCAGCTCCTCCTTGAGCTTAGAAGCTCTAGTCAAGAAGACTCTGCCATGAGAATAGATGACCATATCCTCCACCATGTATCCATCATCTCCATCAAGGTCATCCAAAATCATGCAAGCACCTAGATCCTTGGAGTACTCTACCAAGAGTTGAGACCTCCAATATGGATCAATCCTCCCAAGAGATAGCACTGGTGATCTGGCATGTGAAGCTCTCCTCATGTTGTTGCCTGCTACTTTGACATCCCCCATTCCAAATTTCTCCTCCAAACTCTTCACCTCTCCAAAATCCGAGAGTGGTGAATCCAAAGGAAAGATTTCTTTCATCAACTCTAGATCTGGTGGCCTCCCAGGTGGAATGCCCCCATGTAGTGAGACATCAGCGTCGAGAGTAGACTGTACATATGGTTGGGAAAACTTGCCCTTTCCCTCATAGCACAAATCAGTCTGTCTCTTCCTTGCATTAGCTTCCTGAAATAGAGAAGGGTGTGTGTCTCTCATCAAGTGATGTTGCTCTTCCTTCCTACCCCCTCCTTCTAGCTGCAATGCTTCACAATCATGCTGCTCACTGATTGTGCTTGGACCTCTTTGTATGAGATCTTGGGGAAATTCTTACAAGGATACAAGAATCCCTCCTATTGGAGCATGTGCTTCTCATCCCTCTGCATGAGGTACTGGATGTGCTCTAGATGTGACAACGTTGTTTCCCTCATCTTCATCAATGTGTATGGGCAACATCTCAACAATTGGATCCTCTTGTGAAAAAGAGACCCCCATGCCCTCTTGTTTAGGAATATGAAATAGAGGTCTTGCCTCTAACAATGTGTAATGCAAGATGTCAGCTTCTCCCATGGTTTTCTGAAGTGGAGTCTCCTCCATCACATGCAAGGTTTTTGTTCTCTCATTTTTTTCTTTCTCATGTGTCTCACGAAGTTTTCCATCAAACCTTCCCACCAATGTTTCAATGAATCTTGCATAAGAGGAAGTGTTTGCATTTTTCAAAGAACAAGATTCAAAAATCCACCATGCATGGGCCTTACCTCTGAAATGAAGTGTTGCAATTCTGATGGCTTCATCTTCAGAAATGTGGTGTTGTTGTAAATAGGAGTCTAGCTCCTTCACCCAAGCTCTAGCTGAACATGTAGGTGACCTTGCAAAAGTAGATAGAAGAAATCTATTTGCATCCTTCTTCTTGCTCTCCTCCACCTGTATCTTGCAAAACTCTTCGAAATTGATATGATCTCTAAACCTCGCAGTTTGAGATTCATACTCCTGCAACAAAACACTAAGAGTTCTCTTCTTAGGCATTCTCCCTCCTTTCATCCATCTCAAGATAGTTCTAGGCACTTGACTATGATGTGCATCATGGTGTGTAGTTGTATGCTCACACTCACCATGTGAAAATCTAGATTCAGCTCTAGATCCAAACTCCTTTGGAGATCCCATCTCCATTCTTATTTTCTTCAGCTCTCCTTGAAAGCTCTTCATAGATTTCGAAGGAAGCTTTGTAAGCCTGTCTTACTTTCTCCCTGAAGCCTTTTCTCTTCTGTCCATCTCTCATGAAATTGTAATGGCCTGATATCCACAGGCTAAGCTAATATTGAAGCTCTGATACCACTAGAATATCCCAAAATAGGGAAAATAAGCAGTATTGGGAATATCTTAAAATATTCCAAATATGGACTACTCAGCAATGCATTCACAGAAAAACACATTTCCAGAAATATGTGCCATAAAAATGTAAACCATCACTTGGATCCATTAGATATGTCCATCCTGCATCTAATTCCAAGAGGATATCAGAAACAAAAGAAACTAGGTGAGGTAAACAAACCTCCCACACCTAGTGTACACCAAAACCCTAGACACTGCTACTCAGAAATTATGCACAAAAGAAACAACACAGTATTATGAGGGTTTCAACTCATAAAATAGGATAAAAATTATATCTACTCATATATTAATGAATAATACTGAAGAACTAAGATCTAGTCTCCTTATACAAAATACAAGAGAAACCGAGAAGGGTTTCTTGTCATACACTCTGCATACAAATGTGATCTTTAGAATATTACTGAATAATCACTACATGAACACTGAATAATAAGAGTGTATAAGGCTGAAATATGTCTGATCTGATGTAGATCCCTCAAGGGCTTCCTCCCATGAAAGGATGAACCTCTCAATCACAAGAAAACACCGCAACGGAGCCACTAGACCATCCACTGAAGTTGCCTCCAAAAATAACACATTCCCTAGCTGGAACAGTGCTGGGAATGTGGGGAAATGTGTGGTTTGATACCACAGGTCTGAAATGAGCTCAAGACATCTTCAAACAAATATCCCAATGAAATTACACCTCCCTCCTAATAGAAACTAGCTCAGAAAAATGGGATTCCCATCCCTTCCACTGCTGCACCCTGCAACACTGCACAATCACCTACAAAAACTGCGCTGATGAGTAGGTTGAAGCTTGGCCTAAAAACCTGATGTTTAAATTGAATGAAAACTCTTCCAAGAGGCTCCTTAAGGAAAGAGGTGGGATTCCCGCTCGGGAACACTCGGTGCTAAACAGCACAGCAACCCTGCTAAACAGCAAGAGGAAGCAAAAGTCTGAGCAGACCAAAATAATATTCTAAAACATGAAGAATAATGCTGCCATCCTCTTCCTTAAATAAAATGTGAGTTTTCTTAACCTTGGCCCCACCCAATTAGGTCATTTCCATCAAGAGATTCATCTCCCTCCAAAACTACGTTATTCCTCCCTCAATTCCTGCTCCTCCACAACTGCGATGTTGACTTAGTCAAAGTAGAATGAATCAACCTGATATTATCCCTGTTCACACATGGAGGTGTTTTATTAAGCTGCAAGGAGTGTCTCCTTTCACACTTGAAGTGTTGTGTTCCTCCTTAGGATACTTTAGGAGACTTATGGGCTTTTCTACCCATTTATTCACCGGCTAAAGATATTGCTAACTCTAATGTTCCATTTAGCTTTGAGGCTAAAATTTGGGAACATTACATAGGGGAATTTATTTCAACAATATTCCCTACAACCCAAACTTGAAAAATTCCTCCTCTATAGAAAAGGAATGATGATCTTCGACTTCAAATTCAATAATATAACCTTTTATGGACATATTCACCCAAAAATCAATAACCCTTATCAGATTTGTACCCAAACAATGGAGTGTAGCCGGATCAGCAATTGACCAATATCTACGAATTGCAGGTTGACTTCCAACCCCTGCCTTGACTCGCATTCATTTTAACCAATATTGTAGCTTCTCAGGAAAATGAAACCAAAATATTTGTATTAGTAACAGGCAGGTTCAACGTACAAACTTCTGATCTAACCCAATCTAGGTTCTTTTGTCTTAATTGAGGTTTTTGCAAGATGAAATGATCAAATTTCTCATGCCGCTAATTTTGAATATCTTTACCAAAAATTATAGATACCATGATCTATATCCCTTTTAAGCTTAGGGTCCCAAAAATAAGACCATTTGTTGACAGAAAATTCAAGGGACAGTGACCCAAGGTTCATCTTGCGTTTCCAACAAAATAGGTCATCATAGTCTAGCTTTTCGCTGGCATTTTCACTACCTTTTTACAAAGGAGCATCTCACCCAAGGTGATCCAAAACCATTAAAATTACTAAGATATCTATATGATTACTAGAACATTACTTGCACCATTAACCTTTTATTATCTACGCAGTCGTATTATAATTGAAACATGCATTTGTTACAGAATAACTAGAGACACCATTTTCATAGAAGAAACATAAAAGTTTAAAAGGGGGATACATGTTCATTAAGTAAACAACACAGAAATTCCCAAAACTCCATTTTATTAACATTTCTATCTGTTATCACTCAAATTTTCCTTGAAGTTGTTAGAAAAGGAAAGTTGTCTGAGGTAACCACAAACCAACCTTCAAATACAGAATCTAGCCAATCTGTATCCAGAGAGGGCTCTCTCTTTAAAATTTAGCTTTGTTCTTAGAAAATATTAGGCTAGTTATAAGTCCAAGAGTTTTGTTTGAATTTAAATGGTGGAATCCACCAACTAAGGGCACGATTGAGTATTTCAGGCCATTGGGCTATGGATTCGAAAGGATGGCTTTACTGGATTAAGTTTTTACACAAAAGATGGCTTTGCAGGGCAAGATAGCCAAACAGAGAGCAATTTTGGATATTAAAGTGAATGAAATGGATTTTTAAAGAGATTAAAGGCAATTAAGAATCTTTCAACATGTTTAAACGAGGTAAAGTGAGTGATTACCAATAAAGAGCAATTAAGAATTCTTTACTAAGTGATCAAATGCTTAAACCAGAGAAACAAGAGCAATTAAGAATTCATTGTTTATAACCGGTTTAGAAGAAAACATTTAGGATAATAACAATTGAAATCAGAGTACACTTAAGCAATTTCTGATTTAATCATTTTTGTTAATTATTCAGAAATGAAACACAGTGATATAGTAAAGATATATAAAACTTAAAACACAGGATAGAAATGACTTATTGAACTGTAGTCTGACACATGAATCCTGCAAAAAGTCTTGAGCTTCAATTCATCATCCAGCAAGCCACAAAGAAATTTCTCCAAAAAGAACTTTATTCCAAAAGTCAATGTTACAGCAAAGAAGAAGAATCCACCCTCAATACTTCCAAGAGTGAAGTATTTATACAAATTCTAAAGTAAAATATCTTGAAAAAATATCAAGATTAGTTCACAAATCTTTCCAACTATTTTACATAAATAGAACTTAAGTAAAGGACACTCAAACTAATGCACATATTTGGCACTATTTTGTATGGATAGGTGATGACAAAGAGGAGAATTCAAATTTTATCCAACTCTTAGTTGATGATGAGGCATCCAAGTCACTAACTGCATCCTTTCTTTGTGCAATTCTGCTCAAACAATTCTGCAAATTTTGGGTCCAATGAGACCTTTTTATTTCTCAATCCGTAATAGATATGTAAAATTTGAAAGCATTTATTGTATATTAATATGTTGGTGAGATAAACCTCTTTCAGTTTCCCCAAATTCCTCTCCAGCTGTGCACAAAAGGCTCTGCGAAAATATGTGTAAAATAAAGTTTTACAGAGTCTGAAAAATAGCATGTAAAGATGTGCATGTATCTCTCATTCTGAAATCACTGTGCAAAACGTGAGATAAGTTTGTGTAGATATGTCTCTTAGGAACAAAAACCTCCTTCAGTTTTGTATGATGTTTTTTTTATTTACCATAATATTCTCTGCAAAATGATGACTTAACTGGTATTTTCTGCAAAAAGTGCTTTCCATCATTGTTTAATATTTCCAAAACCATAATAGCTATTAGAAAAGTGAGAGAGTTTTTTGTAGATGGTCCTATTAATAACATAAACCTCCTTCAGTTTTTCAAAATTCATCTTGGATTGATCACAATAGTTTCTGCAAAACAATGACTAAAACATTAAATTTCTGCAAAAATGTTCCTTCTTGTTGTGTTTTTCATCTTTTCACTTTTTTGTTCTTTTAACTGTTGTACTTTCACTTTAGATAAACTTCGATGTCGGTGAAATTATTTTCATCTCTTTTTACCATTTTACTACCTCTGTAATTACTTTTACTGTTTTACCTTTGACTGCTCTGTAACTTCATTTTAACTTTCACTCTGACTTTTACCTGATACACTTTAACCACTGATACTCTTTAACTGTTCTTTACTATGTCCTTTTACCTTCAATGTGCAGTTTAGGTTTTTACTGTTTGTTTCAACAGTAAATTGTTTAATACCCTGTTTCCTTTGCTTGTCTTTCAACTGTATGTTTTATCTTCCATCTCTATTTGAATAGATTTGATAACACTCTTAGAGTAAACAAGTCTTATGACTAGTATTAAGACTGTTTATCCAAGGATGTGGTCTTCTGATCACCTGTAAAACAAAAAAAATGTTAAGAAAGCATTGGTTTGCAGGGGAGGTTGAAAAGGTTTCATTTGATTTTGAGAGGTCTGTGGAGTGAATCTAGAATGATTTTTGGGGGGTAAACCATGCTCGAATTGGTTAACAGAGGCTTCAGGTAGCGTAGCTAGGTTACAAAGGGTTTTACTGCATGGGAGTCTGGTCATTCACTGTGCACGATATAATAAAAAAAACGCAAGTTCTTTTCGTTTTATTTACAAAGTCAATGGGTGGCGGAATTTTTTATTATTTTTTTGGATGACGTCAGCATGGTACAGTGGATATGTCACGAGCGGAAAGGTGGTAAGCTATTTCTATCGCACCGCTTATGAGGGAAGGCAGTTTTAGGCGGAAGGGCAGTGATGCGATACAACGACTAACACGTAGCACGACACTATTTGAAAACCGCTTGGCCATCGCGCGTTATCTTTCGTACGCGGATGGCCAGCGAAATGGATGAGGGCCATAGATCTTTGACGGGGCGATCAGACGGTTGACGAGAAGGGAAGATGGTGGGGAATTAACGGCGCGGGCCCAATGTAATTAACTGTTAAATAAACTCATCGGGTGGGATCTGATTGGCGGGTTGGATTATTAATTAATCGTGAGGATTAATTAATCTGTGTTTGTATGGTCGGAGATGAAAAAATGCACGGGGATGGATTATTTTCAAAGTTTGGTTTTAATTAAACTTTTGGGTTTATTTTTTGTTTTAAACATATATACATATGTTTAAAAGTTTTTCATATATTTTATTATATGATAATTAAATCAATGTGATTTATTTACCATAGGGGGGCGGGAATAATATTTAAAGTTATATTTTAGCCAAAAAGAGGTATATTGTGGGTTTTTTATTTGAAAAAGTGGGAATAAAATATTTTTGACTAAAATAGTTATAATACATGGGTTTTGGGGATATTATTATAAAAGGAATTATATATAATAGGACAAGGTCATTTTTATGGGAATTAATACATAAGTTAGAGTTAATATGACCAAAGGATAATGTAAACTCAAAATACTTAAATATAACCAAGAAAGTGAAGATTCAAAATAAATGGCATTATTATAATTTCATCACTTAGACTTACAAATAAAAAGTGATTTTGAGGGCTTTTCATGAAATATTGAAGGATTTTCTTAAGTAAAATGGGATTTTACTTAGGAAAAGATTTTTGAGAAGTGAATGAATGTGATAATGGATGATTTCAAGTGCTTAGGTCTTTTCAATTATTGGGCCGAGGGTCCGGTCCCTCCAAAAGTCAAGGAAATTCCTTGAGCCCCTTTAATCTTCAAATACCTTAGTGCTTAGGGAAATTAGTAAAATCTTTGGGGAAAATGAGAGGGGAAATTAATGATTTTGACCTTGCTTTTCTTTGAAATTCTGCCAATGTAGTGTTCTGCCTTTGCACTTGTGATGAAAGTAAATTCTTAACACATTTTAACACCATCATTCATCACATGAAAATTTGCAACATCATCTACCTACCCTATCTACTTTACTCTACCATTTTTTCTCCTTTATTAGGGTGCACTTAGACTGGCAAACCCTTATCACACTTTTCTTTTTCTTTTACATGGCAAGCCTACCTAAGTCTACATTTATTACATCCAAGGGCTCAGATTAAACTATTGAGCTCCTTTTATTAACTCTACCTATCTACTTATCTTCCAAGATTAAACTGTTTGGCCAGATATTTATTCTCTATTCTACAACATGAAATTGAAAAATGAACTAGCCAAGCTTAAACAGTTTGACTATTCATGAATTGTGGCATAAAATACAAGTTGCACACAATTTGTTTATTACATTAGAGCAATAAGCAATGGCATTTAGACTTGCACACTTTCCTTGGCCTTTTCTTGTTTGGGGTTCATTTTCTTTCACTTTTTTTGGCCATTTTTATTTTTTCACCCTTTGATTTTTCTTTTAGGGTATACCCTCTTTACAATTTTTAAATTTTTTGATTTTTTGATTTTTTTGAAAATATGGAACACCTTTGCAACAAGAAAAAGGTTTGAACATATTGCATAGTTCATCAAGTCAATCATGAAAAATGACACCTATTGGTATAGGAGTCTAACACTATCCATCACATAATAGATCAAATAAATCTACGAGATCCTCTCAATTAAAAATTTTGATTATAATTTACAACACATAGAGT
This sequence comes from Pinus albicaulis, assembly GCA_034641835.2. Taxonomy (NCBI): domain Eukaryota; kingdom Viridiplantae; phylum Streptophyta; class Pinopsida; order Pinales; family Pinaceae; genus Pinus; species Pinus albicaulis. The sequence goes on along the minus strand of CM076584.1, from coordinate 862,738,495 downwards.
ATAACTTCTGTGTAGATGCAGAGTTTTGTGGCTCCTGAAAACCAATAGAACTAAGAAAAAAATCTTATTATATAGAAAAATTTGCTTGATTCATCCCTTTCTTCCTTATTTTATATGCTCACTCGTTTGATATGGTCTTTCCGAAGTTTGCTTGATCCCAACTTGATTTGGTCCTCTTTGATGAAATCCTAGATTTGTTTCCCTTTTTCCTATTGATTCCTTCAAAATTGAACCCATTTTCTTGTTTCCGCGCGTGGTCTTCCCTATTTCCTGGCTGTGCAAATCCCAATGTTTTAATTATCTACCGCCTTTAAAATTTTGGTGACCTGCTTCTGATACCATTAGCTATTTAACTTCTGTAGTTATTTTTCACCATATTTTTCCAAAAAATGAAGGACCCAACAAGGTGATGATGGGACCCATCAATAGGTATATTATAAGGCCATTTTTCCATCCTCTGACCTATAAATTCTTCTTTTCTCACATTAATTAACATCTCTTTGGCTATAATGTTCTTATTAGGAATACTAAAGGGTGTTTTTCATACTTCGTGGCATAATGTGGTTAATGTGCTAGAAAAAGAGCAGTTTTGAGAGCATTTAATATGCAATGGCAAGTTGGAGGCATCTAGGGGATATGTATAAGTTTTTCCCCTACATTAATCTCCTTCAACTCAACTTGATCCCTAGAATCACTCATCGACAACTTGATGTCTACTAACATCCAATAAACTCAAGTAATTGCAAGGATCTAGGGGAGCTAGATCCCATTTTTCGATATTTTGGAGGGAAGCAGTCCTCTTTCCAAGGAGCTTTCCCCTTAGTCATCTTTGTATAAATCAACAAGCCCAATGGCTCACTAGGATTCAAAGTTTTAGATCAAGGAGAGATATTATGAGCAAAGTGCTTGAGACTGTCATTTTCATTTTTTATTCGCATGATGTACTTGAACTCCATTTTATGTTAATGAAAGGTCTACTATTGTTTTTCATTTGAGTTTACTTCAGAGGGATGAGTCACATTGGGTTAGGGCCCAATCCAGAGGCTCTAGTCTCTATTTATGTATATTATTAATGCATTGTTTTAGTAGAAAATTTTACTTATTTTTTTTAGTAGAATTTTACTTTCCAAAACAATTGTGGTTGTATACTATATTACCACCTCTCTTGTGGGAAGTATGGTTGAGGATTCTACAACAAAAATCCAAAAACATCTGGCTAACTTCCTTTGCGGATTGCTAGGATTTAGCTCATTGTTCTCTCGCTTACTCTCTTTTTGCAATATAAGAGTTAAAATCATATCTCTCTCAATATTTCATGCATGTAGTTTAGATTCATGTTGTAATGTATATTATTTCTTAATGAAATAAAATTCAACTTATCCTTCTCTGTTTGATTTCATAAAATTTGACTCATCATTTCTTTCCTAGTTTGTTCTATTGAAATTTGATCATTGGTTTCGAATTATTTTGAAGAAAAATAAAGGATTTATTTTTGGTCTGAAAGTACTATCATTGGATTGTAGGGTTGGAACAATCATCCTACCTCTCTTTTTTCACCATCATCATCATCCTTGAGCACTCACATTGCCCTCAAAACTTTGACACCGAGACTAGATTTCTGGGTCATTGAAGGAAATTGTGAGCATTTTCTGTTGTGCAAGATGGGCCTATGAGGGGTGCTAAGCTTGGTAAATGACTCACATAGACGTCGTACACCTTCACCTACCTTTCCCCGCCTTCAAAAAACTTTTTTTCCCTCATGATGCTCACAAATCCAAACTTGCATCCCGTAGCATCATGTATCAATTTGTAGCACTATCCAAACTTGACTAGATTTTCTCTAGGAGCTTGATATTTACCTCTTGGGATTGAATAATTACCCCTAGGCTCTGAATCCATGATTAGGGAGGACCAAAGACCACTCTAGACCCACCTTTCCTTCACTGCAAGTACAAATATGCAATTAGATTTAAAAGACTGATTTCAACATTTGAATAACAATGAATGTTTTCTTATGAAATGTACATGGATTCTATTACTAAGGCTAAGTTTCATTGAACACCATGATAAAAAGGGTGATTCACCAATGAAAATTATATTAGACCTAATTCTTGAATGTATGTTTTCTTATGATTTTAGTCACACACATTGTTGTTGAAAAGATCAAATTTCCTTTTTCAAAGAAACTTTCCACATTCTGCAAGTAGAGTACTGATTCACATTCTACAAGTATACTAGAATTTTCATTTCTACAATTAGCATAGTATTTATATTCCTGCACCTAGATTCATTCTTTACGTTTGGATGAATAACACTTTCATTTATGCAATTAGAATAATGTTTTCATTCTTGCAAAAAGAGTAAAACTCTATGTTTTTATGTGATTTCTTTCTCTAAGCTAGTTAAAGGAGAGGTCTATATATGCCTTGATCTTATCCATTTCTTGAAGGTGGCATGAGAAAAACTTGACCTACTCTGCATATAGCACTGTCACCTCTAAGTTTTTACAAACCCCAAATTGATAAGTAAAGTTGCTAGCCTTGGGAGTCTTGGGAGTCTCAACACTCTTGTTGAGATATTGAGGCTCATCAGCTACTATGAGATGAAGAAGGTATGTATAACTTAGACACTGAATATTTTTATATAAAAGATTAAAACTTGAAGAATATATTAAAATTAAATACAATTTACACTTCTATTAGAGGAAAAACAAAAAACATGTGAAAATTTATAGGAGGAGAATAAACTCTTAAAGCAAGAGATAATCAAGAAAAACAAGGAGATGTTATCTCAAACATGTAAAAAATAGATTATGTCCCTGAAATTCAAGTTAGAGGAATAAAAATGGATGGAATAAGTTCTTAATTATTTTATTATCAAATGGGAGGAGTAATATCATAGTCTAGAAGCAGAATTTGTCTCCTTGAGAACAGATCTTGAGAGGCTAAAGTCTGAGAAGGATATGGACAAAAAAAAAATTGAAGAGACGAAGAAGTTAAACCACATTCTCAGTATTCAAAGGCCTCCTACGAACAATACATGCTTGGGATTATAGGTCTTCTAGGGAAGTACACTTTGAAGTCTACAGGATTCGAAGACCCCCAGAGCTATGCAAAGGTGCTTCAAGGTAGAAATAATGAAGATAAACAATAATCAAGCTAGAAAGGAACTCAACATTGGAAAAATAGTTCTAACTTCTCAAAAGGCTCACACCATATAGAAATGAACCAATCAACAAGATAACATAGGTGCCTACGACCAACTCAAACTCATTAATTCTCAAGATTCATGTACCCAAATTTGTTTTATGGCCATTTCTATAAATGCAATATATTTGGACATAAGGCCATTAATTTCATAAGAGTCAAAGTTGAAAGAGACAAAAATTTACAATAGATAAATTATCATAATTCTAGAACTGAGAACCCTTTCCCTAGGAATCAGAATCCCTTCTCTCCTCTGATGAATGAAGTTGAATGTTCAAATGTAATAATTTTGGGCATAATGAAAGTGAGTGTAGAAGAAGGTTTGAATACCCTTATAAATCACATTGTACTTGGAAACCAACTTCCCTCAAGGACAAGAAGAGTTGGAGACAAAAGACTAAGAAATCCATGGAGTGTGGATTGGCCTTATCTGCGCATGATCAAGAAAATAGATGGTATGTAGATAGTGGTTGTTCTAAGAACATCAATGGGGATAAGAGTAAATTATTGTCACAAAAAGAACAAGGCATAGGGAACATTGTCACCTTCATAAACAATGCTCTAGCAAGAATTAAGGGAAAATGAAAAATTAGTCTTGATGAAAAAATGAGGCTCAAAATGTGTTATATGTAGAAGGTGTCAAGCACAATTTTCTCAGTGTGATCCAAATGTGTAATAATGGCTACAATGTGACTTTTCGATCAAAATACTATCAAATAAGAAAGGAATAAAATGGAAAGCTAGTGGGAAAGGTGATTTGGACTCACAATAATGTATATATGTTTGATTACTCTAGAGTAAGTTTCCATCTGAGTAAGAAAAATCAAACATTTTTGTGGCATAGGCAACTTGGTCATATAAATTTTCATATCCTGATAAATATCAGCAATATAGAAGGAGTAAGAGGATTTCCAATATTTTTGAATCCCGATGACACAATTTGCAGCTCCCATCAGTTTAGAAAGTAGACAAGTACTCGGATCAATTAAAAGGAGTTATCAACCTCTAAACAACTGGAGCTAAGTCACACTGATATTTATGGCCCAACGAGGAAAAAAATCCTAAGAGGAGAAAGGTACTTTAATTTTTTATTGATGATTTCACTAGAGCCACTTGGATAATGTTGTTAAAAGAGAAATCAAGAGCTCTAAAAAGTTTCAAGATATTTAAATCCCAGGTTGAAAATGAGAAAGGCCTAAAGATTAAAAAAAAAATTAATATCAAAAAGAGGCGAGGAATTTACTTTAAGAGAGTTTAAAGAGTATTGTCAATATCATGGCATAAGGAGGAAATACTTAGTATCCAAAACTCCACGGCATAATGTAATAGAGAGAAACAATAGAACAATTCATGATATGCCTAGAGCTATGATAGATGAAGAAAAGGTACCGCACACCTTATAGGGAGAAGCAACAAAAGAATGTATTTATCTGGAAAATATAACATAGATTGGGCCCAATATTGATAAGACTCCCTATGAGTTATGGAAAGGGAAGCCAACATCAATGAAACATCTCATATTATTTGGGAGAAAATTTTATAGCAAAAGAAATGATAAGAATCTTGGAAAATTTGACTCTTGAGCTTATGAGGGTATATTCCTCAGATACTTATTCAAAATCAAAGGACACAAATGCTTCGAGAAGACAACAAAAAGGGTTGAAGACTACATTGACATTGTAGAGGATGAGATACTAACATGATTAGAGCCATCCAAAGATAAAGGGAACTCAAATGAATACAGAGGTATAGACACCTTATTATTTGACCTGGAAGAAGCAGAGGAAGATGACGAAGATGTAGAAATAAGTACAACAGAAAGGCCCAAAACCCCTTCAAGGTATGTGCAGAAACAACATCATGAATGTAAAATTATTGGTGATCAAAGACTTGGTGTTCAAAAATAGAAAAACATTCCTTGGTAGTCCAAACTATGAAAACCATGCTTTTTTGTCTCAAATTGAACCTAATAATCTCAGTCATGCAAGTGAAGATAAGTCCTAGATGAAGGAAATGAATGAAGAACTGGATCAAATTGAGAAAAATGACACTTGGGAACTTGTTCCAAGAACCTAAGAGAAACATGTTACAGGAATCAAATGGGTCTTCAAAAATAAGCTAAATGAGCAAGGCCAAGTAAAAAGGAATAAGGATCATCTATTCTATAAAGGGTATTCTCAAATAAAACAGATATATTTTGAAGAAGCATTTGCACCTAGAGGAAGATTAGAAGCCATCAGATTTTTTCTAACTTTTTCGAGTCACAAGAACATCAAGGTATATCATATGGATGTGAAATCAACTTTTCTCAATGTTTACCTCGGAAAAAATGTATATATAGAACAACCAGAAGCTTTCATGCTCTTAGATAATGAACATTATTTTTGAAAAATGAAAAACGGCTCTATATGGGCTCAAGTAAGCACCTAGAGCTTAGTATTCTAGATTGTACAAGTACCTTCAACAACAAGGTTTCAGGAGAGGCACTATTGACAATGATATGTATATAAAATCTAAAGATAATCTTGTTCATTGTTGTGGTTTATGTAGTAGATATAATATTTCGAAATAACTTGGAACGGTTGTGACACCAAAAGGGAAAATTTTAGGATCTAATATTCGCAAGTCGGCTAATTTTCAACACTTTTTCCAAAAAACGATTCACCAATTTACATTTTTTCTAAAAATGATTCGCCCAAATTTGATGGTAAAAAATTATTTTACCTTGAAATTCGCCAAAATTTTATGCAGAAAAATATAAAATAATTATAAATCTAAATATTTTTATAAAAATATCATCAAACATTTTACAATTTGCATATTAGGGACTAGTATGATTCTCCAAGGTTTCTAAACTCTAAGATAAACTCACATCCTTGAAATTTTCATTGAACACCAATTTGCTAAATCTATGTAGAAACAATTTGAGATGTCTATGATAGGAGAACTATACTTCTTTCTCGTGCTACAAATCTATCAATATAAATATGAAATATTCATCTCCCAATCTAAGTATCTAAAAGACACACTAGATAAATTTGGAATGGAGGAATGCAAGCCTATTAGTACCCCCATGGTTACTGGTTGTAAACTATGTAAAGAGGATAAAACACCTATATAAAATCAAACAATCTATAGATCGATGATTAGAATCCTATTGTACCTCATAACCTAAGACCATATATCATGCAAGAAGTAGGTCTGGTGGCCATATTTCATGAAGACCCTCGAGAAACCCATGTCACTACTATAAAAAGGATTTTAAAATACATACAATGCACAAAAAACTATGGGTTGTGGTATGCCAAAAGCAGAGATTTTAAATTCAAAGATTATATTGATGTTGATTTGGCAAGCAATCTTGATGACAGGAAAAGCAACTCTGGAGCAACGTTCTTTTTGGGAGATTGTCTAGTCTTTGGTCAGCAAAAAAAAAGACACAATATCATTATCAACAGTTGAAGCAAAGTACATTGCAACTACCACTTTTTGCAAAAAAAATGTTTGGATGAAGTAGACCTTAAAGGAAATCAAGGTAGAGTTGACTAATTCAATTCCAATCACTTGTGACAATACTAGTGCTATCAACATCTCTAAAAATATTTTCATGCATTCAAAGACCAAGAAAATTCCAATAAAGTTCCATTTATTAAGAGAACAGGTTGATTCTAATGTTGTTCAACTTGAGTATGTGGCCACTAATAAACATATTGCAGGTAAGCCTTTGGCATGAGAACCCTTTAAGTATCTCAGAAAACAAATAGGAGTTATGGCTCCACTACCCAATTGACACAATCACAATGAGTATAGGAAACTAATCATCTTTTGGAATCAATTAAAGAGTAGGCTTCAAAGTTTCAAGGGGATTTTCTTTCATTGGGTGCATCCTTTTACATTAATTTCAAAGGGGGAAAAGGGTTTTCTGAGTGGAATGGTTATTTGCAACAAAGGAAGTGTAGAGATGAAGAAAACGATGATTCATTTAAAGGGGAGCTTGGTTTGTTCCCCTCAATGCCAAAAGGGGGGATTGTTGAGCATAGTATTGACATTGATGTCAAACGAGAGATGTAGATAGATTCATGGTGTGTCAATTTCAAAAGGAGTCATATGGTTGTTGCAACCTTTAGTAGAGGACCATCATAGTAGCAGGATATGAAAAGAAGCTATAAAATATTATAGCTATGATGGGTGGATGGCCCAATATTTCTGACTTAGGAAACTAGCTCAAATGTATCTAGAAAAGTCAAAATTGGATAGTTCTCGAAATGATCTTTCCAACGGTATGTTTAAGTTTGGAAAATGCCTTCTAGATAAGGATTTATGGCACATAAAATATTACAGATTAAAAGGACATCAAGCAGGGTTCCATGACTCAAGGTTATGCTTCTCCCCTGTGTTTTGGTAAAAATATCTTTCATGTAGGACTTAGGTGGATTTTGGACTGAGGTCGGGACATAGGATATTCAGGTATAGTCAGATATTATGTTGTGTGTCAGAATCTCACAAGGAAAATCCTCCCCAACCCCCAACTTGTGTAGGACTAGCTCCTAGTTGGCCCCGAGGACAAGTTGTGAGTCATCATAGTCAGGAAGTTATGACAAGAGCGCATATGACCGAATCCCACATCCGACCTATTTGGGATCCAATGCAGGAAAATAATTGGAAAAGGTGATACGTGGAGCACACGGGGCAACCAGGGTGGAAAATGAAGTCAACTCAAGGTGACATGAAACTAGAGGGAGAGGACACGTGGCATATGTTTTGACACTTTCAAGAGGCCAAGTGGAAAAATCTAGGTGACACGTGTCACCATGCAGAAGGTGCCACTTGTCCCAAATGATGTGGTAGGTCCTCGAAGGTTTTTCTAGGAGTCTATTTTGTAAAAAAATTCTGTGTGTTTGGTTTTTCGCTGAACGGGTCAAAACAATGGAAATGGAACCAAGTCGGGCCTCTAGGTCTAGTCGAATAGTCAAAGGAAAAAAAATATGCATAACAGGTGGAGAAGATCTAACCATGACCTTTCAACCTTCCGATCTGTATTAGAAGGTGCACCCAGGTCATGTTTATGTGGTGTTTTTGTGTGTTATATGACCAAGGGATTTCATGCCAGATGCAACATATTATGGGGTTTTTGAATAAAATTTCCATGTGAATTCTAAGAGGAATTGCAAGCTTACTGCATAAGGTCATATTCTCCAAGGCTTGAATTTCATACTAATAGACCCAAAGTGAATGGTGTCTATGAAGTATCAGGATGCAAGGAAACAAGGACCATGGATTGCAAGAGAATTTTGGTGAGTATTTCTACCTGGAAAAGTAAAGTTTAATGTTGGAGCACTTTGAGTGTGAAGGAGGATGACAATTAATTCTCAGGATGAAAAAATTTCTAGAGTATGCTAACAAATTTATTTCAACTACAACTGAGGATGAATGAAGTCTCTAATGGTGTGTAACCGGTCTTGTAAAGCCTTAGAATGATACAATGAATACCATACCAATTCCAATTGGTTGAGTAAACTGATCCCATACACATATTCTTAATTGAAGACTAGAGTTCCATTATGTGCATTGAATGTGGTGGTTGATGAGATAACAGGGTGCATCGTTCATTGTGTTGTTGGTGAAAAAAATCTCAAAAAATATTCAATCAGGTGGGGAAGCATAATTGTATTTTTTGTGAAGAGTGTCGATAGAGGAACTAACCGAGTACATGCATAGTGCATATGTTGGCCATATATTATTATTGCATGAGAACTAAGGGTCTAGACCAGCGCGGATTTATAAGTGTAAAGAAAGTGTTGTCTGGAACAACTGAACATGTTTATTTTATATTTTTGTGCAATTATTATGGGCATATGTTTTCTCAATTTGAATATTTGTATGAAAAGTAGAACGGTTGGCTAAAGTAGGTAGTGTCCTGCATTCATAAGAGGTTGGTGCGTCTTGGCAAGTTGTGGCTTGCTAACTTAAATGGGGTTGAGGCATATTGTGATTCGGTGCTCACAAACAAATTAATTTAATTAAGTAGGATAAAATTACATCATAATAACAAACAGATTGGTGGTTTTCTCCCATTGGGTTTCCACGTAAAATTCCTATGTCAATATATGCACGCTACTTAATTTGATGTTTAGTGTGTCCATGTTAATGATTTACATTGTCATCTATCTATTGTGATGAGAATACTCACATGAGTAATTTCCAAGATTGAAAGAGAAAATAAGAATTGATTTTAAAATTTAAAAGCTTCACTATTTATTGATTTACCACCCCCTCTCAGTAATTCCTTATTCCAGCAACATGGGTGAAATAGTGGATCGTTGGAAAATGGTTCATCCATAGACCTGTATGTTCATGGCGTGACTACCTCCAAGTATTTCTCTGAGGTGGTTGAAGCCACGAGAGTGACACCTCTTCCTTTTTATTAGTGGTTTAAATATTTCATGGCCGCAATACTAGCTCATTGGTAAGAGATGATTGGACACATAAAGAGTGACTTGGCTTGAGGGGATGGTTCACATCCCTAGCATGCTTGATACTACTATATATTAACTATCACGAAGGGCACAAGATGGCTTAACAAGATACATGACAAAGCAAAGTTGGTAAGGCATATACGTTATACATCGGTGGTCACGAGTTTGAGATAATTCTCAATGTTGTCGCATGGTTTATCACTTTTTGTGGTTGGTACCGAAATTCAACAAATTATTGACAAGTTCTCAGAAAAGAATATTTTGTAGATACTTAAATCAATATAAATTTATTTATGGTTATTTTACATTTTTTAGGTCTATGTCTATCCAAATTTGATTATGAAAGAAGATGGGTGATCCGGATTCAAAAATGGATGAGACTAGGAGGATTTGATGTTTTTTTTATTGCCAAACTCTCTTATGTTCATTTTGAATCTCTAGGAGTATGTTGCAAGTATTTTGAATATGTGAAGTTAACTAATTCTGAGAATGGATTTGAATCACCAAATTGAAGATCTAATTGAAGAAGAACATGGGTAGCAACACGACAACGAGAGGAAGTGATTGATATTATGTTTTGATGCAAGTTGTATAGCAACATAGGGGTTGCAAGTTGTATGTCAGTGCAGTGGTTGCAAGTTATGTGGCAGAGATAGTGATTGTTATAGTGGCATTTTTGTGATAGTTGTAATGTTTGCAAGTTGTGATAATCTCCTTGTATCAAAATTCTCTGACATGTGATGATAGTGTCTTGAGTTTGAAAATGAGATGAAATATAGGTCCACAAATAATTTGAAGGAGGTTGGTTCCTACCCTAAGGTTGGAGCCTTAATCAAGTCATAACCTAGGATAGTTGGATCCTACTCATTCTTGAGGTTGGTGCCTCAATCAAGTTGTAGCCTATAGTGAGCAGTTTCTTTCATTTTCCGAGGTTGATGCCTCAATCAAGTTGTAGCCTATTGCAAGTGGTAACTTACATTTTTTGGGGTAGTTTACTCTAGTAATTCGAGGCCTTCAAATTGATGTAATGAATCTCATATGGGTTTCCTCCACTTAAAAATTTTGTGCTCCTTTGTGATGTGATGCCTATTTACAAGACAATTTTGAATTTAATTTGATCAAGAAAGGATAATATTCTTCTCATTATTCAACTTCATTGTAATTTCTCTATAAAAAAAATGAATAAATAAAATAAATATTAACATGAAAACCAACTTCGTTGGCATGTTTATACAGAAAATCTTGATTGAAAACCAATACTTTCTTGGCAGTCAAGATTTTCACAATTCCTTTTACTTTCATCCCTATTTTTCCTCAAATTTTCAGGTGATCAACAATCAAAAGTAATGAAAGCCTTCTCCAATAGATCCACAAGATGACAGATAGAATTCCCATCATTTTGCAGCCAATTTGCAATTCCGCAACAAAAATCAAATTCAATAGTAGAAAGGTATCAAAAGAAACATTAAGGTATGTAGATTACTTGAGTTATATTTCATTTAAAAACTCAGATTTTAAATTATGGATGTGATATTAAAGGATTTAATATCTTATGACTATTTTACCGTTATGACCTTAACCCCTCATCACTACACACTTGTCACATCAAAATTCAATTAATAAATTATCACATAGCACCATTCCTTTTAAATAGGATTTGGGAAATTGCACAGGTACAAATCAGACATAACATGAATTATTTCATCCATACCTTACCTCGCCATCATTTCAACTACATTCCATATTCATTGCTCATTCCAAAGCCTTTTTTCTTCATTTTACCTCCATTCCACGGTCGAAAAGACCATTCTAAGGGATAAAACTTTTCTACATTATGGGTACACTTATTCGATATGAACCAAATGATGTAAAATTTCTCCAAGCTTATTCCATATTTAAATAATAGTTACAGCAAGTGGTTTGGCTTCAATTCTTTGAGAAGTTCCATGGATATGAATCAGAAGTCACTAAAGCATTCTCTCGGGTATTCAATGGAGTAGAGGCTGGAATTGGAGATACTAAGCTCATCCTTACAGATTCAATTATAGTTGAAGCAACAATATTACCAAGGAATGGGGAGAGCTAGTTTAAAAATTGGGAAATCAAAGACAACTATTGGGTCCATTTATTAAAGGAACCAAGCATGGATTTATCTATTTTCAAGAAAGGCATTCATGTGACTGCATTAAAGGGTAAAAGGTGTAATCTACTATTAGTACTCCATAAATTCATAACATGCGAAGGAAGATTCATAAAAATGTTTTTTTATCATATTATGCTTATGATGCTCTTCGTTGACGTTTTCGAAATTGATTTACCCTACATTTTACTGCAAAGTTTGAGAATGGCTTCTAGTATTCAAATGGAATCCAGGTCTATAGATAACTCTTTATATCATCATGGGCTTATCAAAAATTTGTTAGAAGCACATGTTATCACCAAACTGATCTTGATTGGCTGCTCATCAATCAACTCAATGTAACTCTTTCAAACCACTTCTAACTGAAGATTAGCCTCTTTAGTTTGAGAGGGTTGTCTCAAAGGGGGTTTGTGATTTTTAATAAGGATGGTACTAGATGTCTAACTCTATGGAATTGTAACTTTTTTTTGTATGATTTCAGGTTGAAAAATGAAGGCTTGCTACCATTAGGCTTATGGAGTCAACAATCAGTAATCTTAGTGAAAGTGGTTCTTCACATGGAAGTTGAGGTAGATAGAGGTTTTTAACAAAGATAATTCATACACATAACATAGGAAAACATAGTCATTTCACCACTAAAGGAATTCAAAGCAAAATATTATGAATTTTGAGTAATTAGAGATGAAATATACTGCAAGGGATTAATCATAAAGATACAGATCAATAACACATCAAAAACCTCATGAGAATCTCAAGTCTGGAAGTAGAATGTCACTTTGTATTACTGATAATGGATAAAAAATACAAGCAACAATTTGGTGCAACATTCTCCAACCCCTTGCTCTTCGATGTTTTGTCTATAAATAGACATTCTTTACAATGTGGATGATCCATCTAGCTAGCTAGATCTTTGAATTATACTGTGACACCTATCATAACTGAAACCATTAACTTGAAACAAAAAAATGACAGCTAACTTTAAAGAAAACAAACTCCTAATAGGACTCTATCTCCTATTTATTACATTCATTTATCCTATCAGTGAAATAGTTACATAATGGTTACATTATGAATGTCACATGCTCGAAGGACAAATGACCCTAGCACCACCAATTTGCATCTTTAAATCACCCCTAGATCTGTGGAACATAATCCTATTTTTTTAGGAATGGATGACCTTCATCTTTAATGCTCATCAATCAACTCAATGTAACTCTTTCAAATCACTTCTAACTGAAGATTAGCCTCTTCATTTTGTTAGGGCTCTCTCAAAGGGGGTTTATGATTTTGAATAAGGCGAGTACTAGATGGTTAACTCTACAGAATTATAACTTGTTTTTGTATGATTGCAAGTTGAAAAATGAAGGCTTTCTACCATTAGGCTTATGGAGTCAACAATCAGTAATCTTAATGACAGTGATTCTTCACATGGAAGCTGAGGCATATAGAGGTTTTTAACAGAGATAATTCACACACATAACATAGGAAAACACATCCATTTCACCACTAAAGGAAGTCAGAGCATAGTATTATTAATTCTGAGTAATTAGAGATGAAATCTATTGCAAGGGATTAATCATAAATAAACATATCAATAACACATCAAAACCCTCATGATAATATCAGGTCTAGAAGTATAATGTCACTTTATATTACTGATAATGGATAAAACATACAAGAAACAATTTGGTGCAATATTCTCCAACCCCTTTCTCTTCGATGTTTTGTCTATAAATAAATATTCTTTACAATGTGGATGATCTTCCTGGTTGGATCTATCCTTAAATTCTACTCTGACACCTATCATAACTGAACCACTAAATTGAAACTAAAAAATGACAACTAACCTTAATGAAAACAAACTCCTAATAGGACTATATCTCCTATTTATTACATTCATTTATCCTATCAGTGAAACAATTACATAATGGTTACATAATGAATTTCACATTATTGAAGGAAAAATGACCCTATTTCACCACCACTTTACATCTTTAAAGCACCCCTAGATCTATGGAACATGATCATGTTTTTTAGGAATGGATGACCTTCATCTTTAACGTTGTTTCGACTGATGAGATGGTTGTGTAGCACTCCTTTTGAGTCATAAATATCTACTGATAAGGTTCACTGATATGTTGGAGGTCTCCAGATGGTTGATGTGTTGTAAAGATGCTCAAAATTCTTCAAAAATTACTCGCTACGAAAATAGGGCAGTTTTAGGCAGTTTCATAGCGAGTTTTAATAGGATGTGAAAAATGTCTTTTCCGTCTATCTTTCTTACTTATTTGTTGTTCCAAAACCTTAGTTATGTAATGACACCTTTAAAACCATCGATATCCCTCCATAAAACATGCCAAAACTTAGTTTTAAGGGAAAAATGCACCTACAGGAATTTCCATAGCGTATTTATGGCCTCGAGCCTAAGGTACACTACGAAAGTGTGTAAAAACCAGAAATTGTTGTTTTCAAGATGGTCTTCAAAAAATGTTCTCGAGCTGCAAAATTTGGGTTCTCTGCATGTTATGAACCTCCTAAAACGTATTCCATCTCAACTTATTATTCCTGTGGTGTTTCCTCCTCATTTACAATCAGTTGACTAATAGGCTCTTCTACCATTGTCATCTTAAGTCCTTTCTTTTCCAATTCCACATAAATCAAATCCAATTGCTCCTGTAGATCTTACACTTTGTCTTTAAATGCCCTGTTTTTGGATTGCAAATGCAATTTTATCCTTTTTATGTGTTTGACTTCTCCTCTTAGTGGTTGAGTCCACTTTACCAACTTTTATTTATTGTCCAAGGTTTTTGAAACACTTGTGACTTGATCTTCCTATATTTTCCTCATTTGTTCAAACTAAACCTTCTCAACTCTTTTTTTCTTTGCCTCTTGCTTCAAGACAGATATCTCTTTACCTGTGTCCTTCAACTGCTCTTTGAGGGTTTCAATTTCTTATTTTTTAATAATTTTCTCTTCACCCTTTCTTTGTTTGATAACCAGTTCTTCTTTTGCAGGTGAAGATAAATATATGATTCTTCATGGCTAGGTAGTTTAATTAATTTTCTCAGTATCTTTCTGCTTTCCATGACCTTCCTTGCATGTCTGTTCATTGGCTTCCTAGGTTGAACAATGAAACCAGCATCATCACTTGCAAACTTTAGTTTTTTAGCAGTCTTACCTTTCTTCAGATTTCTTCCTCCATCTTCAATGTCTTCAGCTTGCACAATGGGATATTTTTCAATGTCAATTGCATGCAGGATATCTTCCAAGTTTCCTTTAGTCGTTGTCTAGCTCCTAGTGACTCTCTTGCTGCCTTGTTTCCTGACAGTCTCCTTCTATTTTTCAAGTGTTGTTTTAGGTGTTCCAATATTATGCAAAGGTTTTGCTTCCATGCTCACTAGTTCTGGAGGAGATGATCTATTCCCTTCTTCAACTTCCTCTTCCACAGTTGGTGATGAAATTTTTCTAGGTTTGGAGGCTTTCTTAGGAGTGACAGCATCAATTTCATAATCATGAACAAGAAGTAAGTCCAATCTTTGTCTAATCTCTTCAATTCCTCTAACACCAATAGCTTAATCAAACCATGATGAAAAAGAGAAGTTTCATTGCCTTCTGTTTTGATTTGAACCTTATTTGAAATTTTCCCTAGACTTTTGTATAAATAAAAAGGCAAGTCAAGTGGCCTCTTACCCACAAAATGCAGAAGAATTCTGAGATGATAGGAGTAGACCATGTGAAACCTTCCTTCACAGGTAAAATCATTTTGGATGATCATCAGCAGCTTTGAATAATTTTCCTTCATGAAACTCCTAGGGATAGCATTTGTTAGATCAATTTCATTGTGTTCTTGCTTGATGAATTCTTTGCAATCCTACATTATTAATTTTATGTCTTTAAACCACCGTTCCCCTCTTCTACAGATTCATGTTGTTGATGAGATAGTCTCTAGTGTAACTATAAGGTTCAAAATTCCAACTTTTGAAGTTGTTCCTGTGAAGCTGGTGGAAAAATCCTTGGAAACCTGTAGATGAAAGCCTTGCAACCTCTGACAGAATTGCAACCAACCAGTTCTTCTGAAAACCTCCATGGATGTTGGGTCTTCATTGAATAAATCCATGTCCATCGGCTCATACCTATGGCAATGACCACCTTTGTTTGTTTTCCTTCTTGCATCTATGGGTGCTTTATATCTTCATAGCCTTTCTTGCTTGATGACACCTGCAAAGTTCAAATCTGCCAACAACCTGCTTGACTCGATGAAGTAGCCCTCGAGGGATCAAATTACATGCAAAGATAAAGCACAATATGACAAAAGGCTAATTGGGGTAAGGTTTATGGTTTAGCTGACAAGTCATGCTTTAATCATGACACATACATGCCCAAAAAGGTAATGATGACCTCAAACACGGTTATGTACCCTTGAATTTATCATAACAGACTGGAATGACCTCCACCCTAACTCCTCCAATCATATAATGACACTTCATAGCGAATTTGACAAGACAGGTTAGAAAATGGATTTTCGTAGCTAAGTTAGTTTAGCCTCTGACAAATTTTCTACGAAACTATTAGGCAATTTCATAGCGAAACTTGTCGTTTTGTTGTGTAAAACACTACGAAAAATTAAAAAACTAACAAAAGCGCCCTTTTTTATTTTAAATGCATGGGGAATGAAAACTAACACCATATGAGGACTAATGTGACATGAAATGACATAAATGGAGGTTACCATGAAACTTAGGATAGGCTAAAAATGTAACAAAAACAAAAATTTCCTATACCAACTTGAAATGGCTATGGAGACCTTATCCTTTTGATGAGTGCACTATATGACCATGTCAAGAAATGTTTCACAATTTTATGAGTGATAACTAGACATTTGAAACTGAAAGGGGATAATTGGAAATATTTATCGGTAAGATTTCATTTTTTATAAGCTGCAGAACCAAAACCAAACAACGGGGTCAACATAGTAGAAAAAGATTAAACCCTAGTCCTAGAAAAGGGAAATTTCAAGAAGAGGAAATTGAAGAGGAAAATGTCAATAAAATTACAGATTACCCACTAGAGGAAAATACTCCTCTGTCTCATTTTATTAAAAAATTCAAACAAAAAGGTGATAAACAAGGCGTCAAAATAAAGGAAACTAGCTCGAACCAGTCGATATTTGAACAAGAAAAGAAAATAAAGGGAAACAGAATAAGAAAATGGAACATCAAAACCTCTAGTACTAGTCTAAGGAGTAAGAGAATTTCAAAATTAGTGAATCCTTAGCCACCATAAATAGTTTACGTTGAAAATCAAAGATTTCATACTCCTCCCTGAATTGACAATCCAATTTCCAATTTAATTGATAGTCTAATTTCCAATCCACTTGCCAATCCGATAAGAAAAAACCCAAAAATCGACCCATTAGAATAGGAAATCTACAACTATGTAAAATATCTAGAGCATAAGGCACAGTATAAATCAAAGTCATCTCAATATTAAACAGGGGAAACTTCAGCAAAAAAATCAAGTACAGAACAGGAACATAAAATTGAAGAAAAATGGAAGCAGGATGTTTTTGAATTAGAAGTCCTTAATAAAAATTTAACTCAGGAAAGGGAAGCATATAAAGTTCAAATCAAATATAGGACTCAAAATGACAACATCTTGCTACATCTTTTTCATTGGTATAAAAAGAAAAAGAATCTTAAGGGTCAAAATAAGCTTCTTAAAAACAAGGTCATACCGCTACAAAGAAGAATTATTATAAAGAAACCAAGAGTTTTGTTTGGTGTCAAGAAGAAAAGAACTAGTCTAGATGTACTTGCTCAGACATCAGAAATAATTCATTGAAAAGAGAGGACAGGAATAAAATTTAGAAGTTTTGTTGCATGAGGACATGTAAAGCCTTTAGTGTGGGAGAATGTTGAAGTCTAAGAATGTCTCTTTTTTACCACCCTTTTTGCCATAATTTTCCACCATTTTGTCATTTTTTCTATAAAACCACTGCATATAAAGGTCAAAGATTGAATTCGCAAGGTACTGAAACATCCATATTTAATTTCTTTGTTTTTAATGAAATTGTGAGAAAAGTATCTTGAAATTACTGAATCTTGTACATTTTGCAGCTAACATTCGGTTATGTAGAAGAGTTCATTGTTAAATAGTTTACAGTTATCTAGGAGAGAAAATGGTACTGTTAGAAGATGGAATTTAGCTTCCATATGATCATCCACCCAGAGGAATTACTTGGCAAGCCAAACAGAATGAGGAATCTGAAATTCAAAGGATGGATCAAACCAGGGAATTGTGTGTCATAGTTGCACATTGAATACAGAGACTCAAGCAAGTGAGATACTGAGTTGAAGGAATACAAAATCTCATATGACTTGATTTTACAATAACAATTCATAATGAGACAAAGAATCTTAAGATAGCAATCTTATAGTTGTCAAGTTATTTATGATTTATTGGCTTGAAACTCTTTTAAAATTGTTAATTGTATTACCTATATAAATAACAGTAACTGAGGCTGAGAACACAGTTCTGAAGTGGTGATAATTATTGTTGTTATAATCCTCTTGAGGACATATTGATACTTTGTTCATTTAATCTATGTTTATGTTATCTCTTCAATGTGTGCATGAAGTATTGACCGATAATTGATCCTACACTCCAAGAGGGCCCCCTATGAGCTGTGAGGTTTTCATTTCAAGTTTTGAATTAGTTTAGTTTATTTTTTTCTCAAAAAATCATTTTCGTTATAGTTTTCATTTCTGGTTAATTTATCGTTGTTTCAGATTTCTCATAAAAAGGGAAAATAACAGAGAGAGTTGACAATTCAATGCATCTTTGGTCACTCATACTTATCATTTTATATTTTCATGATAGTCTTAGATAAGTCATTATAGCTTTCAAAGTTTCAATTTGGTGAGTCGCTAGTCATTTTTGAGTTTTTTTTATGTTAGATTGGAAATACAATTTGGAAGTTAGTACACACACTAGTAATCTCTCTTGAGTTATATTTTCATTCTCACTATCTATATTTCATTTTCATTTCCTTTTAAAAGCAATTTACCTTTCATAGATTAAGATTTTGTCATCAGTTTTCTTATAGCAATTAGATTAAATTTTATTCCATTTCAATTTAGTTTTCATATTTCTTTTTTAGTACTTAGTGCATAATCAGTTCAATTCCACAACAGTAGCATTAGGTTATTTTTTTGTTATGTTTTGATTCCCCAACATTTCTTTTAAGTAATATTTACAATATTAGAAAGTTATTTATTTTTAAAAGCTCAATTTAATTAGTTTGTACTCTGAATAGAAAGAAAATGTGCGTCATTAGTTTCTAATTTATAATTCATTTTATATTTGGTTTTATTAACTTTTTCAATTAATTTTGTGCTTAGAAGAAATCCTAGCATATATAGTGCACACACATTTCACAAGTACACGAACCTTGGTTGACATTTAATGAAGTAAATTAAAGACAATTAATTTACCAAACAGGTTAGATGATGGATCCCATTGTGAGTTACTATAACAATCATAGTTGTATCAAATTCTCTGAAAATCCATTTTTTCATGATTGATCAAGGCATATCGATATCCGGTATCACCATCTATGAGATTGTGTGCAGAGGTGGATCATGTTGTTGGAATACATTCCTACAGAGGAACAAGATGCATATATTTTGACAAAGGCTTTCTCAAGAGGAAAATTCGAGTTCCATAGAGGCAGGATTGGGGTATCTGATAATCCCTTTCTTGTTGAGAGGGAGTGTTGAAAATGCAACAATAAATTCCTCATTTAATTTTTCCTTTAATTAAATTAGGAGAAAATTGTAATTCCACATCAAAAGACAAGTTGAATGAGATAACTAAGTTTGTATCACTTAGTTAGCTTAGTTAATTTTAGTTAAGGGCCTAACATGAGTTTTGTAGAGTGATTCATAAATTTTAGGAGCCTAGGTTGAGTTAATTTCATTTGTAACAATTTAATTCATTTAAATTGAGTTTAAGTCAGTTAAACTAGTTCCAACTGTTGGAGGAACTAGTAGGAGGTCTATTAGTGGGGTGCAGCTTCAGTGTTAAACCATTTAATTGATTAATAGGCCTTAATTAACTCATGAATGCATGAAATTTGAGTTACTCGATTGAGATTGAGTTCAAGGGATGTGTACTATCATTTGTATAATTATCCAAGTTGTACATTGTGGTGCATGCAGTCAGACAAGGGCCTATAAGGATTGTGCATTTTAGGATGTGGATTTCCCAAATTAATAGGGGACTAATTCCTTGAGAAACTATGCAAGGAAATAGGAGCTTGGAAGGCGAAATAATTCGCTGTGTTGGCTAGAGTCAGCTTGTGATGCAGTGAAATAGATTATACTTGTGCAGAGGTTTCTCACACTTGAGAAAGCATTGTATTTCTTCTCTATTTTCTGATGAATGCAATAAAGATAAGAAGGGGTTTTGAGCAGATGTTTTCACCTAGATATATCCT
Organism: Pinus albicaulis; assembly: GCA_034641835.2. NCBI lineage: Eukaryota > Viridiplantae > Streptophyta > Pinopsida > Pinales > Pinaceae > Pinus > Pinus albicaulis. The sequence continues at coordinate 862,718,176 of CM076584.1, read as the reverse complement.
CGTGTATGTGCATTGATTCATGTCGCATGTTTTTGATATATGATCTCAATCATGAATTGCTTTCCGCATATGAGTAGAGTAGAATTGAGTCTTATGTTTTAGAAAATTACATGAGCAGTATTGAATCTACAATTAATTTATACAAATTTCACATGGAGAATTGTAATCCTGTGGACACACTTCTAGCTACAAACTAGAGGAAGGAGAATTCCACTTCAAGTGAAGAGGTTGATGCTACCATTTATAGGCAACATGTGAGGTCGTTGATGTATCTTGTGAACACAAGACCTGACATGTGCTATGAAGTAAACTAGCTTAGTCAGGCTATGGTGAGGCCTACCAAGTTGTATTGGAAGGCAACAAAGCATGTTTTAAGGTACCTCAAAGGCACTACCAAGTATGTATTATGGTATAATAGGATAGATTGAGTGAAGCCTCAAGGCTTCACTTATGCAGATTAGGTAGGGATTCCATCACACAAGAAAATTACTTTAAGATCTATCTTCAATGTTGGGTCCGCAGTTATTTCCTAGTACAACAGGAAGCAGAGGTTTGTGACGCTCATATCAAACGAGGTTGAATACATGGCTACAAGTCCAGCAACATGTGAGGCCAAATGGAAGAGGAAATTGCTTATGGGTATTTTCAGTTAGGATATGGATCCGAAATTGATATATTTTGATAATCATAGTTGCATTAAGCTCTTTGAGGATCTATTAATTCATGACAATTCCAAGAACATTGATATATGGTATCATCATTTGTGGGATTGTGTGCAGAGGAGAGTTATATTGCTACAATACATTCCAACTGAGGAGAAAGATGCTGACATCTTGAAAAAGTCCTTTTCAAGAGGTAAATTCGAATTCCATAGGTGCAGGATAGGGGTGGTGAAAATTTCATTTCTTGCTAAGAGGGAGTGTTAGAAAATGTAGCAAGAAAGGCTCAATTTGACTTTAGCCTCAGCCAAATTGAGTAAATCAAATTTCCACATCAGCAAGTTAACTTGGAGGCAATTAAATAGTGTGACATGGCTCTTGTCACTCAATTATATCAGAAAATTTGATTTAGTGGGCTTGGACTTTAGTCATGCAGATATTGATTGCTAAATTTTAGCAATTTAGTTCTGATTTATTTTCAGTTGTACTCAATTAACAGGCATATAACAATTAAGAGAGTTAGTTGAAGGTCATTTATGTAGTGAGATAGCAGTCTAACTCAGAGATCTGTTATTTAAATGATCAATCATTCCAAAATATCTCATGCATGCATTAAATTAGAATTGCTCAACTGGATTGGAGGAGAAAAAGGCTAGTGTAACATGAGTTGTATACTATTTTAGTGTACATTTGTTGAATGGAATTAGGAGATCAATTCCTTAGGAATTGCGCAAGGAGATAGGGACTTCCCTATTTTTTAGGAGCATGCATTAGCTCATATTTGTGCAAGGAAATAGGAGGCTAGAGGAGGCATAAATTAGCTAATTTTGGGCCAGAAGTTCTCATTCAGCAGAGAGAATAGTTTTACTTTTGCAAGTTGTGCTCAGATATGGAGCAAGAAATTTCAATAGTTTCTTTATTCAATTGATTAATGAAAAGAGACTTGAGGGGTTTTTTACATTTGGATTCCCCTAGAAATCTTTGTGTACTTATATTTTTTCTTGTTGCATGTCTATGAATGTTGTTATAAATTGTGATTTCCATTCCGCAAATTAGTAGAGTAATTTCTATTAATGTTTTGTGTCCCTTGTTTTTAATTTGAATTCTTGAGCAATTTCAATTTCTATGAATGTTTTGTGTCTCTTGCTTTCAATTTGAATTCTTGAGCAGTTGCAATTTCTATTAAATATCTAAAAAGTGTAACAACACTTTTGCATAATTGAAGAGACGTGTAACAATAGCTCCTATATTGAGAGCACCAGATTGGAATTTGTCATTCCACATCTATTATATGCTTTTGATATAGCCATTGGAGCTATGCTTGGATGAAAAGTAGGAAATAAATCATACACCATCTATTACATCAACAATAATTTCCCTGCGAAGGTAAATTATGTTGTTACAAAGAAGGAATTTCTTGTTGTTGTACATGTTATTAGAAAATTTAGGCACTATATCATTAGTTTCCAAACCTTTGTGCATACATATCATTCAGCCATCATATTTTTAATGAACAAACCTACAAATGTTATGGTTACTAGGTGGTTTTTGCTACTCCAAGAGTTTGATATTACTATCATAGATAAATATGGAAAAGATAATGTTGTTGCATATTTTCTTTCTAATTTAACCAATGCTACTAATGATCTACCTGTTGAAGATTCTTTTCCAGATGAATATATATTTGCAGTGTCCACTCATTCACCCTGGTATGCAAATATTGTTAATTATCTCATAGCAGGAAAGATGCCTCATAACCTTTCTCCTAAGGAAAGAAACAGTATTGTGCAACAGAGTGCCATATATTTTTGGGTGGATGGAAACCACTTTCACATTGGTTTTGATCAAGAAATTAGGAGCTGTGTGAGGGAGGATGAAATCCATGAGATCTGCAAGGCCTACCATAATGGACCTTGTAGAGGGAATCTTGCAAATAGGAGGACAGGTCATAAGGTGTTGCAGATGGGCTATTTTTGACCCGCCATATTCCAATATGAAAAAATGTATGTTCATGTCTATGGAAGTTTCCATAGAATCATTCAGCTGACAGAATCAGATGAGATGCCGTTAGAGCCATAACTAGTGGTGGAACCTTTTGAGAGATGGGCATTGGACTATGTGGGACCAATCAATCCACCATATTTGAAGAAAGGCTACATTCCCGTTTGCACAGACTATGTAACCAAGTGGGTAGAGGCTAGGGCACTTACTAGGGAAATTAATCGTGTTATTTTAGACTTCTTATTTGAAGAAATTTTTTCTCGATATGGAGTGCCAAGAGAAATAGTAATAGATGGTGGAGCAAACTTTACCTCTTAGTTGATATAGAATATTGTTAGAAAGTATGGAGTTCATCATAGGGTTAATACACCCTATCATCCTCAGAAAAATAGGCAGGTGGAAAGTACTAATAAATTAATTGAATCTACTCTTACAAAAACTATGGTAGGACATAGGAAATATTGGGTGGAGAGACTTCCTGAGGTATTGTGGGCTTAATGGAGAACTTGGAGAAATACCACAAGTTGTTCCCCTTATGAATTATTTTTTGGTAAGAATCCAAGCTTCCTCATTGAATTTGATATTAAAACATTGAGGATTTCTTAGAAGTATATTTGAATTTGATTACAGCTCAAGAACAAAGGTTGAAACAGTTGAATGAGTTAGAGTAAAAGCACCTGCATGTTGTGCATTGAACAAAAATTATTCAGCAACAGCATGCTAAATGGAATGATAATTTTATTAAAAAGAATTTTTTTTAGAAGGGTGATTGGTCATTAGTCTATGATTCCAGATTCAAGGATTTTAAGGGCAAGTTGCAAACGAGGTAATTAGGTCCCTGTGAGGTAGAAGCGGTTTTGAAAACGGGACTGTAAAGTTCACAAAAATTGATAATTCTCAAGTATCGTTTCTAGTGAATGGACATCATCATAATTTGTATCATAAACCTACCTCTAAGAATTCATTTGTGAACATTGTCTCAATTACAATTCCAGACCTTGAAGTTGATGGGGCAGAGGAGGTTCCTCCTATGCCACCAATTACTTAGTTTTAAAGAACATAAGAAAAATAATTAATATTTAAAATAATAATAATAATAATTAAAATTTTAAAAAAATATAAATAAATAAATCAATTTTCAATGGTGAAAACCCCTTTAAGGAATTATTGGATGATTTTGATGATCGAAAACTAGCTTGTTAGCGGTTAACGCTTTCGTTTCTTTGTAATAGCACTATAATAACTCTTTCTAATCATTTATTTATTGTTTCAACTTTTGTTGTTACAAATCCAGCTTGTGACTCATCTCGCTTATATAGTTCAACATTGATTCAAACTTTGTTGCTACAACAGAATATATGACCAAAATTTTTGTATTGTTTTACAATTTCATATGGATGTTACTACCATTGTTGTTAAAGTTGAAAACCTTTTTGAAAACCCAATGTTGGTTCTTTATATTATCATTTTTATCTTAGATTTGATGCATTATCTACTATCACAGCATGGATCCTTCATTTCAGCATACCAATAGAATTTCACTTTTGAATTTGTGCCACAAGGATATCTTCACAGCATCATTTGGCCACTACAGTCCCATGTCATCATAATGGTAATTTAAAGAGGGGTTTGTTTTTTTGTCATTTATTTTTGTTATTTTTACTTAAGAAGTGACATCATTTCCCTAATGTATGTTGAAATTCCATGTATATTCGAACTTCTAATTGTAATTTTCTTAAACAATAGACTTGAATCTACTCTACCAATTGCGGAAAGAAATTTAAACGATCGCGAAATCATGAAGCATATAAGAGAAATAATTCAATCAACTCATTACACAATTATTTCCTGGGGAAATCCACAGCTAAAAACCATGTTATTTTTATATTTCATTAGTCAGAAATATGAGAATATTACAATTTTTTCCTCGAACCTGAGAAACCTTTGCACTATTTCTATCTGTCTCACTACTTCCTAGACAAGCCAAGGCCAATACTTAGCCAATTTTTTTCCTACCTAGGTCCTTCTTTCCTTGTATTATTTCCTTGGGTAATTAGAACCTATTAATTAGGGAAATCCCCATCCAATATTGTGCAATCCATCTAGGGCCTTTCTCTAACTACATCGACCACCTATAGATTTTGGATGATTATAAAACTGATAGTACATTGCCCTTGAACTCCAATCTCAACTGGGTAACTCTCAGTTCACACATGAATGAGTTATTTATGGGTGAATTATGAATTAATTGATTGATCATAAAGTGCATAACTCACTACTAGACCTCTCATTGGTTCCTCCAATATTTGGAACTAGTTAAACTAACTTTAACGCAAATAAACTGAAATAATTAATCACAACTCAAAATAAGCTCAACCAGGGCTCCTAAGAAGTAGGAACCATTCTACATGACTAAGTTAGACCCTCAAATTGAATTAACTAAAACAACTAAGTCAAACTAACTTATTTAACTCGTTAAAGTTGTCATGTGATGTGGAATTACAATTTTATTCTAATTTAATTCAAGGGAAAATTAAATTAAAATCTTTCTTGGTGCCATTTTCAACACTCCCTCTCAACAAGAAGGGGATTATCTGATACCTCGATCCTGCCTCACTGGAAATCGACTTTTCCTCTTGACAGTGCCTTCATAAAGATGTATGCATCATTTTCCTCTGTAGGAATGTACTCTAGCATCATGTTCTGCCTCTGTACATAATAATTGAGATGGTGGTACTGGATGTCGATATGATTGGAACTATCATGAAAAACTGGACTCACCGAGAGTTTGATGCAACTCTGTTTGTCACATTAAATCATTGTAGGACCCATATGTTGACCAAAAAACCCAACAAGGATCTTCCTCATCTATATAACCTCACAATTTGATTGACTACCAGTTATGTACTCTAATTCTGTTGAACAGAGTGCAATTGATCTTTGTTTCCTATTGTACCAAGAAACTGTTTTTGCCCCAATACTGAAGATTATCCCCGATGTGCTCTTCCTGTCTCATGGACTCCCTGCCAAATCTGCATTTGTGAGGCCTTGCAACTTCACTCCCTTTGTTCATATGTACCAAATACCAAACTAAGTGGTGCCTTTGAGGTATCTCAATACATGTTTGGTTTCCTTCCAACAGAGTTTGGTTGGCTTAGCCATTGCTTGACGAAGTTGGTTAATTGCATAACACATGTTTGGTCGTGTGTTCACGAAGTACATAAGTGAACCAACAATTTTTTTGTAAATGGTAGCTTCAACCACTTCGCCTAAAGTAGCATCTTCCTACCTCCAATTACCTACTAGAGGAGTCTCTATGGGCTTGTTGCTCTCCATGTGAAACTTCTTTAGTACCTCATTAACATACTTTCCCTGAGAGACAAATAGATCGCCATCTCTATGCCAAATTTACCAACCAAGGAAATAATGCAAGAGCCCCATGTATTTCATCTTGAATTCTCTTTCCAAATATTATTTGCAAGATTTTATCAGCTTCTCATCACCTGTTAGAATTAAATCATCGACATATAATACTATAATCAATAATTTACCTTCCACCAAAATATGGTAAAGGTTTTCATCTACTTCACTTTTGGTGAAGCCAAACCCGGTGAAACAATTATTGATCCTAGTGTATCAAGAACAGGGTTCTTATTTTAGTCCATACAATGCTCAATTGATTCTGCACACATGTGAATCTATGTCAAAGGTCTCAAATCCTTTTGGATGCTCTATGTACACCTCTTCCTCAATCATTTCTTTGAGGAAAGTTGTCTTCACATCCATTTGATGTATTTTCCATCCCATTTGTGTTGAAAGTGCTAGAATAGATCTGATTGAGGAGTACCTTGCTACTAGAGAAAAGGTATCCTCATAATATATTCCCTCCACCTAAGAGACCCCCTTGGCCACAAATATGGCCTTGTGTTTCTCAACACTCCCATATGCTACTTGCTTCACCTTGTAGATCCACCTGGATCATTCAACTGACTTTTCCTCTGGTCTTGGGACAACTTCCCATGCACTCTTCCTGATAATGGAGTCATACTCCTATACCATGGAATCAACCCATATTGGTTTCTTCACTACTTCCTCGGATGAGGATGGTTGAGTCTCTACACTCTCGCTCATAAGATCCATGTAGCTAGTGTACTGATCTGGTGACCTTCTCTGCCTACTTTGTGATGTGGATTCTCCCACATTATCTCTAGCATCATGCATCAACCTATCAACCTTTCTAGTGTGCTTCCTTCCATCTGTGTGTGTCTATACATGAATGGGTGCTTCCACTCTCTGCTTCTCTACTTAAGGCTGCTCCACATCTTAAAGTTCTTCTTTTGGAACTAAAATCTCCTCATCTGCATGTAATTGAAGCTCCATCTCAAGCGCAATTCACATGGACTTCTCTTCATCTAATTTCACGTCTCTACAAACCACTTTGATCCTGTGAGGTGACAGGTACATTCAATAGTTGTGAGGTGTATCAGTGTACCCATAAATATACCCAACTCAATTGTTGGTTCTATATTTTTCTATGCATCCTTGGAAACATGATAGTACATTGATGAACCAAATATTCTGAAGTGTGCCACATCCAGTTTCTTACCTAAAAAATCTTCCTCTAGTGTACCCATCCAGACAATCCGATTAGGACTCTTTTTCTGCACATATACAGTTTTGTTGTGTGCTTTCTCCAACGATTGAAATGGTAGACCTGATCATGTAACATCGTTCCTACAGTTCCCATAATGATTTTTTTCTTTCTTTCTGCAACCCCATTCTGTTTTTGGTTATGGGGTGTTATTAAGTCACATCAAATTCCTTCTGATGCACAAAATTTCTTGAATTCATTTGACATATATTCTCCACCATCGTTGCTCCTAAGAGCCTTCGCTTTCCTGCATGTGTCTTTCTCAACATGTGCTTTGAACTCACAAATTTTAAGAATGTATGGCCTTTCTTCTTCATGAAGAATATCCAACACTTACGTAAGAAAACATCTACAAATATCGCATAATACCTATGCTTGTTCATGGATGTTGTCGAGAACATTCCACACACATTTGAGTGAACCCTTTCAAGGATCGCTTGCACTCAATTGTCCTTATCATGAAAGGTGGATTTGGTGTACTTCCCCAATGAACACACTTTGCATGCATTACATTTATCAAGTGCACCCTTGGGAAGTACTATAAAAATCTATTGTGTGATCTTCAAAGCTTCATCGTATAGATGGCCCAATATTATATTCCATAACTCATTTATTTCTTAGCTCTGTGCCTTCAATGATTATGTGCTCAAAGCAGCATAATCTTCTACATCCAATTTGTAGAGGTTCTTCACCTGAATCTTGATCTTCTTCACTTGTCCCGTGGCTATGTGATGAAGGAACGCCTTTCCTTTCCTAAAAATCACATCATAGCCATAGTTTTCCAATAAAGCAATTGAAACTAAATTCTTCTTCAAACTCGGAACATACATGACATATTTCAATGTGAGAGGAGAACCAGAATCCCTCTGAAAAGTAACAATACCTATGTAAGTCGTGTTGTACCTTCCATTGTCTCCCATTGTAATATTCCTAAATTTTCACATGATATTTGGATTATTAGAGTTCTTAATAAACTTAATTAATTAAGTAAATAAAAGGATGGAGGGACCCATAATCCTCAAATATGAATAAGATCCACATTTTATGTGTGAATGTGGATTATTTAATTATAGATCTGCATAATGGAGTAGTGGGGGCAGCTACTAATGTGAATGGAGTGGAGATCATGTCTCATTAATGAGATAGATCATCGAGATTTAAGCGGTCAACTGAGATCAATGAGGGAATTTAATGTAAGATCATAGAGAATTCATGATGAAGTGATGGAGGAAGTAGTGGATTTAATCCATACATGATGGAGAGGGTGCACATTGCATGTAGACATGATGGAGGACTTGGAGAGACAGCACAGTCAACCATGGAGGATTATGTCCACATGAACAACACAGTTTAGAGGTAGGCCAGGGCTTGGGAAGGCTCACTTTGTATATAAATAATATGAAGGCAACATTGGAGGAAGGATTTAGTTTTATGATTTGTGATATGTTTAGATCTGGAGTTGTCTTTTGACATTCCTTGCACTCTTATGCTATTTAGCTAAGTCTGCAGTGTTGTTTAGCACAGGGTGTTCCCGAGTGGGAATACCACTCTTACCCACGGGGGTCTTGTGTGCCTACTATGGGAAGGTATTCTGAGTTGCTATTTCATCATCGGGTATTGGTGCCATATTTTTTCTACTCTCTACAGAACATCTACATTCAGGAATTGTGTTATTTTTGAAGATCAGTTTGGGAGGAGAAGGTTGTCTTCAATGTTTTAGTTGGAGAACCAGTGAAGGATTATTGTTGTCACCTTGGGATTCAAGATTAGCATTCCCGGGACCTCATTTCAGATCTGGCATCAGGCCAAAATTTATTGGCCTCCTATCAAAGGCAGTCCCATCAAGGATTGCACAGTCCATCATTGTAGATGCAAAGGAGGAAGAAAGTTTCTAGCATTTAAACTAGGAATCCTATGAGGGATCATCCCCTCACCTTTCCATCACCATTTCCATCAGCCTAGAGCTTATTGCAACACATTTTAGTGGGCATTGAGTCTCTCCCTCTTGTACATCACAGTTTCTTCAACAGATGCATATTCAGATGCTGTATATTGAAGGAGGAGGAAGAAGAGACAAGATCTCAAGCTTCTAGCTTGGAGATCTGAACGAGGGATCAGCCCTCAAAGCTTAGATCTAGTTGTACATAATATTTTCACCATCATATGATCAAATCTAGCTTTAGATATGCATAACCCAGCAGACCAAGGATCAAACCCTAAGAGGGTAAATTTCCAATCTCATAGATCTGGAATTTCCTTTCTGGGTTATCCTAGGTTGCCATCACAGAGCCCAGATCTTGAATCTTGGCATCATCAAAGATCCTGAGCTCCATAGATCTACATTTCCCTTTTCAGCATCTATATGTACATCATCAGCAAAAGGGACAGTGCATTATTGCTTCATGTAGCTCACTAGTTACGCAATGCTTGTTGTGGCATGCTTTTAGGGTCATTCTAGGCCATCTCTTTGGCTAGAGTACCTTATTTTGTACAGTGTTTTAACTGTAATCCATATTCAATGAATAAAATATCTTAGCTATTCTGTCTATATCTGTGTTGATCATAAACTTACATGTACATTTTCTATGTTACAAATATTGTGTTTGTGTATCAATGCATTATTCCATTTTGGGATATTACAGTGGTATCAGAGCATGATCTTTGGCTCAGCTTGTGGACATTTTGACAACATATGAAAAGCAGATAGAATAGATACACTACTATGGAGGGATTAAGTTTTGTTTTGTATTTATTGAGAAATATAAAGGATCTCTCCAGGGAGATCATTGAAATGAAGAAATAAAGTCAAAGAGAAACCTCAAGAAGGTTTCAAGATGAAGAAGGTCCCAGTACTTCTTATCAGAAAAAAAGAAGATCGGAGAATAATAGATCTCCTCATAGAGATACTATGCCCACTTTATTTAAAGAAGGTGAATGGTATATAAATGAAGAGACAAGAGAACCTGAGACTCATGAGACTCTCATTCTATATATAGAAGAGTACAAGTCACAGTCTAGAGAATTCAAGGAGAATATAACTATCCAACAATTCTTCAAAGTCAAAGAAGAAAGAACATCCTATAGCAACAATAGAAGGAAGAGGCACCACAGATTATATTTTCCTACATTTGATGAATCTTCCTCAAGCACTGTTCAGGCTTGGAGGAAAGAGTTAGATGCATTTTTCAAGCTACATCCTGTAATTGAAAAAGATATTGTCCATATTGCAGCACTTCATCTTCTAGGTGAAGCCAATGATTTGTGGTTTGGTCACATCGAGCATGCAAAGGTGACTAAATATTCAGATTTCTTTCACAAGTTGAGAAAGAATTTTGACATGAGAAAACCAGAGATATGTCACAAAGAGACATTTCCTAAGGAAACAAAGGAGGATGTCATTCTTGTCACTCTGGACAAAGAGTCACTACATTCACCACCAGCTGCAGAAGTACTTGTATCCAGAGGAGAGACACTTGCATCTTTGCAAGATAGTCTTAAGCTCTTGACACATAGAGTCCCATGCCTAATTCAGGAGATGCATGAGGAAGAGGAGGTAGATTCTAGCGCTGGTACATTGATAGAAGAACAGCCATCACTCTTACCAGCAGTTGGAGATATCATTGTACCGGAAGAGAAAAATCTTGTGATCTTACAAGATGTTTCTAAGTATCAGTTGATCCAAGGTATGCATCCACTTTCATCTCATATTGTTTCAGTACCTCTTCTTGAAACTTATGGGGACATGCCATCAAGGCCATTTCATGACCAAGGATTAGAACGACATGTTGAGTTGGAACAGCAACATATCACTGTGCAAAGGACCCTTGATCTAATCAAGGAGGAGATGAAAATATATCCCAGTTCATCATTGTTGAGCTACATTCAACCCTTTGAGTTGAAATGTGGATGTTTAGAAGATGGGATGAGTATGATCCTATGTACAATGGTTGGCTATGAGTTCAGCATTGTGCCTTGCTTTGAGACAACACATGTTTTACCTTGCAGATGATCTACAGTGCTATTAATGAGTAGCAGTGAGAAGAAGAGGACCCATTCCTTATGGGAGAAATCAAATGGAAGCTTCACTCATGAAGCAATGGAGAAGAAGATGACAGATGGTAGACATCTTGAGATGGGAAAACTTTTCCCCTTTCAAGATGACTCTTTCTCAATGAGCCTCTCACAGCTCAAAGAGAAACTGCTACCTGAAACATATCTAGAACCCTATTGGTTTTGGAGGGCCATTGATGAGAATAAGATATCATGGAGATATCTCATTGGAGGTGCACTTCAATATGTCATGGAGTGCAAAGTACTTCATCGGTTTGAGGTGGATAGTATTCTACAAAGGGAGGATACCATGTTTATGCAGAATGTCATTCATCGTCCACATTGGGATGAGTGGGTGAGGACGATAAGCAAGGGGTTGCATGATCACTTGCATATATATGACATGGGCCAGCAAGAATATTAGTTACGCTGGTTTCTATTTGGTGAGTTTGGTTACTACCAAAAGGCTCCTATTTCTTTGATCCATGCCTTGAACAACACTCATGTAATGAATAAGGAGGCATGGTTGCGCCGGCTTCTCTTGGGTGAGTATGGTTACCACCCAATAGCTCATATTTCTTTGTCTCATGCCTTGTGTATCAATGATAGAATTCAGAAAAAGAAGGCATGTTCACTTTGGTTGTCCTTGAGAGAGTTTGGCCATCACATGACATCTCCTATGTCTATGTGTTTTGTATTGTGTAGAACTTGGCATGGTACTCTCATGATGTGTATTGATGTTGTTTGCTTGTATTGGGATGATGTGACATTCCACATGTCTATCGGTATGTTTTTACTCCAGGATGCACATGAGGAGGTGAAAAGGCAGCAAGATCTCTTGTTCCTTTGGTTACTTTTGGGGGAGTTTGGCTTGTCCATCTTGCATGGTGGAGATGGAGGATGGCAGCAAGAGGCCCTACTCCGGTGGCTACTATTGGGATAATATGGTTTGACATATTTGTCTACCCATATGTCTCTATTTATTCTCTTTCATAATTTTGGAATGATTCTTGGATCCAACAAGGCCAACAGGGCTAAAGATGAGGGCATGTCAATGCTCAATGTACTTCATGAAACATGGGATGTAGAAATTCTTTGTGATAAGGGACTTTTCCTTTGTGAGAAGAGCCACTTTATTTTATGTATCTCATGTATTTATGATGATGTTAGACAGCTCATGGTTGTCACTTGGTACTTCTTGGAGAAGGGAGGACATCTAACTATACAGTTGGAGGTCATTCTATGCATTCTTGAGAGACAAATTTGGAACCAAACATGCATAACACATTGCAGCAAATAGAGGAGGCATTCCTTATGTTGATGCCATTTGGAGGGAAATATATGGCTTGGCATCTACTTTTGTAGTTTCTTGAGGACAAGCAACATTTTGTCGGTGAGGACTGTAGTATTCCTAAATTTTCACATGATATTTGGAATATTAGAGTTCTTAATAAACTTAATTAATTAAGTAAATAAAAGTATGGAGGGACCCATAATCCTCAAAGATGAATAAGATCTACTTTTTTTGTGTGAATGTGGATTATTTAATCATAGATCTACATAATGGAGTAGTGGGGGAAGCTACTAATGTGAATGGAGTGGAGATCATGTCTCATTAATGAGATAGATCATGGAGGTTGAAGCAGTCAACTGAAATCATGGAGGGAATCTAATGTAATATCATAGAGGATTCATGATGAAGTGATCAAGGAAGTAGTGCATTTAATGCAGACATGATGGATAGGGTGCACATTGCATGTAGACATGATGGAGGACTTGGAGAAACAGCGCAGTCAGCCATGGAGGATTATGTCCACATGAAAAACGTAGTTTAGAGGTGGGCCAGGGCTTGGGAAGGCTCACTTTTTATATAAAGAAGATGAAGGCAACATTGGAGGTAGGCTTTAGTTTTAGGATTTGTGATATCTTCAGATCTGGAGTTGTCTTTTGACATCCCATGCACTCTTATGATGTTTAGCTAAGTCTGCATTGTTGTTTAGCATAGGGTGTTCCCAAGTGAGAATCCCACCCTTACCCATGGGGGACTTGTGTGCCTACTCTAGGAAGGTATTCTGAGCTGAAATTTCATCATCAGGCATTGGTTCCATATTTTTTCTACTCTCCGTAGAACATCTACATTCAGGAATTGTGTTATTTATGAAGATCAGTTTGGGAGGAGAAGGTTGTCTTCAGTGTTTTAGTTGGAGAACCGGTGATATTATTCCTATCACCTTGGAATTAAAGATTAGCATTCCCAGTGCCTCATTTCAGATCTGGCATCAGGCCAAAATTTATTTACCTCCTATCAGCAACAATCCCATCAAGGATTGTGCAGTTCATCATTGTAGATCCAAAGGAGGAAGGAAGTTTCTATCATTTCAGCTAGGAATCCTGTGAGGGATCATCCCCTCACCTTTCCATCACCATTTCCATTAGCCTAGAGCTTATTGCAGCACATTTCAGAAGGAATGGAGTCTCTCCCTCTTGTATATCGCAGTTTCTTCAGTAGCTGCATATTCAGTTGCTACATATTGAAGGAGGAGGAAGAAGAGACAATATCTCAAGCTTCTAGCTTGGAGATCTGAAGGAGGGATTAGCCCTCAAATATTAGATCTGGTTGTACAACATATTGCAGCCATCATATGATCAGATCTAGCTTAAGATCTACATAACCCAGTAGACCAGGGATCAAACCCCAAGAGCATAAATTTCCAATCTCATAGATCTGGAATTTCCTTTCTGGGTTATCTTGGGTTGCCATCATAGATCCAAGATCTTGAATCTTGGCATCATCAAAGCTCCTGAGCTCCATAGATATTCATTTCCTTTTGCAGAAGCTATATGTACATCATCAAAAAAAGGGACAGTGCAGTATTGCTTCTTGTAGCTCACTAGTTATTCAGTGCTTGTTGTGGCATGCTTTCAAGGTCATTCTAGGCCATCTCTTTGGCTAGAGTACCTTATTTTCTACACCGTTGTAACTGTAATCCATCTCCAATGCATAAAATGGTTCATCTATTCTGTGTTGATAATAAACTTACATGTACATTTTCTCTTTTACAAATATTGTGTTTTTGTATCAATGCATTATTCCATTTTGGGATATTACACCCATCTCGATGTACATCTGGAGGTCCTTCTCCTCCATGTCATTGAAGAATTCTCTATTTTCGGTCATATTAAATGAGGCTCCACTATCCAGGTACCAGAAACTACCCATCATAAATGAAACCATGCATGCAATGAGCATAAAATCAAACTCAAATTTTGAAGCAATAGCTTCATCTGCCACTCCTCCTGAGGGATTCTTCTTATCCTTCTTGTGCGGACACTTCATGGCATAGTGTCTCATCTCGTGATAGTGAAAACAATTAATATTTTGCAAGTGCTTCTTCTTTCCTACCCAACCATAATCTAATTTGGAATGGGATGAATTCCCTTTCCCTTTCTTTTCCTTTCCATCCAAGGCACAGTTTTCCTCATCATCATGCTTGGATGAGGATCCATCTTTGGTGTTCCGGTGAAACTATTATTGCACCAAGTCAGACCACAAACTCACCCACTCTGGTAACTTCTACCTTCCATTTACCGAATCCTTTTAGTTTTGTCAGCTCTTGGGAAGGCCTAGAAGTGTTAGGGTGACCAGATCATCTTCAGCAACTGTAATACTAACACTTCCAAGCTCATATTGACATTAGGTGAACTTGGTCAAGCACTTTTGTATTGTGTTTCCCTTCTCCATATTGATTTTCCTGAGCTTTTACTTTAGTGCCAGCTTCCTGTAGTTACTATTGTTTTGAAACAAATATTTTAAGTTCGTCCAAATTTCATATGGAGTTTACTTTCCGTGGAGGTTCAAGACAATATGATCACGAACTCCTTCCTGTAGAATTCTTCTCTCCTTTGTAACACACTTCTTCCATTTTGTTATATCATGTGCATTAGCTAGAGTTGGTTTCAGGATTTCCTTATCAATGAACTTCTTCAATCTATTGTCTTCCAAGACTACTTCCATTTGATCTCTCTAGGAAATGTAATTTGAGAAACCCTTAAGGGAATACTCGAGCCTTGAACCATATAATGTCATCCTGACCTTTATGATTGCTCTGGATAAGAGATCTGCATAACTTACTCCTCCTTAAAGTACAACTCATATTCTTATCTTATATAGTGATTTCAGCTCTAATACCATGTAGAAATTTGCTGTAGATTCAAATTGTTAATTGTAATTTTCTAAAACAATAGACTTGAATCTACTCTACCAATTGCGAAAAGCAATTTAAAAATCACAAAGAATACAATAGAAATAATATAATCAACATATTATACAATGATTTCCTAGGTAAATCCATAGCTAAAAACCTCGCTATTGGTATACTGCATTAGTCATAAAATATGAGAATATTACAATGATTTTCTCGAACCTGAGAAACCTGTGCACTATCTCTATCTGTCTCATTGCTTCCTAAACAAGCCTAGACAAATACTTATCTAAATTTTTGCCTACCCAAATATTTATTTCCTTTCATTGTTTCCTTGGTTAATTAGCCCCTATTAATTATGGAAATCCTCATCCAATACTGCACAATCCATCCAGGGCATTTCTCTGACTGCATGCACCACATGTACAATTTGGATTATTATAAAATTGATAGTAAACTGCCCTTAAACTCCAATCTCAACTGGGTAACTTTTATTTAACATGTTGATGAGTTATTTATGGTTGAATTACCAATTAATTGATTTATCATAAAGTGAATAACTCACTACTATACCTCTCACTAGCTCCTCCAATAGTTCAAACTAGTTAAACTAACTTTAACGCAGATAAACTGAATTAATTAATTACAAATCAAAATAAACTCAACCAGGGCTCCTAAAAAGTAGGAACCACTTTATGTACTAAAAATTTAATTTGGTAATAAAAATGGAGTAATTGTTGTCAATTCCAAACATCTCGACATTCTCTCCTTTGCAAGTGTTTGCATGTGTCGAGGAAACTCTGTAACAAGTCTCTAGCAGTGTTGAACAATTATAGACTTGGGAAACCATGGGAGGACTAGCAGTAAGGAATGAACTTGATTCAATTGATGTCTAAATTATTAATCATTTGATGGACAATCACATCACCCTTTATAATAATTTATGATTGGACCTTGCCGACTTCATTATTTTGTTCTCTCACATATGACTAGATCGAGGTAATCATCGTTATTATTGTCATCATTACCTTTACTACCATTACCGTTGTTTCCATATTTAGAAACATGTGCAATCGTGTGAAGTCCTTTATGTACTAAAAACTTAATTTGGTAATAAAAATGGATTAATTGTTGTCAATTCCAAACATCTCGACATTCTGTCCTTTGCAAGTGTTTGCATGTGTCGAGGAAACTCTGTAACAAGTCTCTAGCAGTGTTGAACAATTATAGCCTTGGGAAACCATGGGAGGACCAGTGGTAAGGCATGAACTTGATTCGGTTGATGTGTTGTTACAATACCTGGAGGCTCTGTAAATTTTTCAAAATGAGAACTAGATGAGTTATTTTGAGAATTTACAGGGTTTTAGTGAGTTGGTTGCTTTAGAGCTTGCTCAAGGCTTAACTGAACAACACTCTGAAGTTAGGGGGTTTTGAATTTTTTTCACATAGGAATTAATTGCAAGTGTAACAGGTTACCACAAACAAGGACTCAGTGGTTTTCAAGAAAGGTGGTGAACCCATCAACTAAGGCTTTGTTTTTTAAGGAAGGAGAGGAATTAAGAACTAAGGGAAAGGGTTTTGACAGAACATCTCAACCTCACCCTTGGGAGGACATAACCATTTTCATTTAGAAATTTATTACCTGTTAGGGTCATTTTGGGATCATATTTTCATTTTCAACTATAGAAAATCCTTGAAACCTTGCAACTGTTAATGAGAGAAAACTGATCACAAAAGACACATTATTTCTCTATCAAACAATTGCAGAAAGAAAACAATGAATCTAAACAAAATCACACATAGAACACAATAATTTATCTGGGGAACCCAACAGAGAAATCCCCTCTTTCTTGTATTAATCAACTGATTAATTTGATCTATTGCAAAGAAATGTCTTCAAGCCTAAAGCTCTGTTGCAATATTGATCAACTCTCTACAATACTTTCCCAACACTTAGGAAAATAAGGCATGCTATGAGCTCCTATTTTCTAGCGCATTTCAGCCCCTAAAAATTAGGAATTTCACCTATTTCCTTGCACAACTGCCAAGATAATTGCTCTAGTTGATTCTCAAGCTCTACACACAAAAAAATTTGTACCATAATAAAAATAATTTGTGCCATCATCCAATCTCAATAGTTAATTCGAATCGCACAACCTACTAGGTCTAATTTTAGCAACTACAACTAGTTAACTGAGAATAATTTGAGTTAACATAAATTCAAATACCAAACTAAACTCATAACTATCTCTATTCTAGAACTAGAGTTCATAGCTGATAGACACTAGAGTTAACTCCACTAGTTAGCTAATTTTTTCCATCCACTGGTCCACAACTCACTGAAAGCCATCTAACTCGAATTAACTAACAATAACTCAATGATAGGCCACATCACACAAGTTAAGTGACAACTAACTCAAGCATGTATGAGATTGAATTCAAATTGGCATATTTGAATAAGGCACAAGTTAAAGAAGTCATTCATTGTTACAATTTCAACACTCCCTCTTATTAAGGAAGGTATTCTTGGAAGAACCTCATCGACTTGAATTTATCTTCAACTCTACCAAGTTCTATGTTTTTGAAATTTCTCCCTCTAAACTCAAAAGAGCCATGTACCATGTGTATCTTGGTGTCTTATTCTTGGTGTTTGGAGACTCAACCCTTTTATGAGCTCCCTTAACCAAATCATTTTCCCACTTGGATTTAACTCTCCATATGATAGAAGTCTTTGACTGAGTGGTTTCCTCCACTCACCCTGGGATATGGTCCTCATCATCATCTTGTTGATCAGCCCAACTGTCAAATAGCTTAGACTGAAACTAAGATATTGGTTGAGGCTCCATCTTGAAATCTCTATCATGCTCTCGCTAAACCACCACATCTCTAATCTAATAACTCTTTGCCTTACTACTCAATGTCTCACATCCATCAACCTCCAATTTATAGAGGCTCTTGATCCTGACCCCAATCTGCTTGACTTGTCCTGAAGCAGAATGCTTGAGGTAGGCCTTAACTTTTTTGAATACAACATCATATCCTTTGTATTCAATGGTTGATGTTGAGACAAGGATTTTATTAAATCTTGGGACATACATCACATTCTAGAGGTGGAGAAGGGAACCAAACTCCTCCTTGAATCTCATTGTACCAACTCCTTTTATCAAGTATCTACCATCATCTCCAAGCTCAATATAGCATTGAATGTATTTCTCCTCCAAATTGCTGAAGTGATCTTTGTTCCCTGCCATATGGAATGAAGCCCCTAAGTCATTGTACGACACATTACCTTGTACTAAGCTTCCCATGTAATATATCAAGGAGAAATATAATTCGAACATAGAAGAGAGTGCTTCTCCTCATGCTTCTACTACAACATGCTTGTTGGATTTCTTCTTTGGAAATTTTGTAGCATGTTAAGAACCAGTCACAAGGGTTTGCATGAGGACATGCATATGCTTAAGTTGGGGGGAAATGTTGGGTAATAGAATTGTCATCTTTTTACATCTATTTTCCTCTTTATTTTTCCTCCTTTTTAACCAATGAGACCGCATTCTACCATTGTAATATCCTTTATTCACCTAAGTATGTGCTTTTACATATGTCACTTTCTCAATCTAATTCTTCTTATAATTTGGCATAAGAACTATTGTCTTAGGCAACTTTTATCATAAAACTAATGTATGGTTTGTTTCAGTTTTGAGTGGTCTGTTGAAGTTGTCATTAAAGGATCGCATCTAGAGTTCCCTTTATCATTTTGGATCAAAGGATTTGTGAGTTGTTGATATGCAAACAATTTTCCTTGCACATGTTTTATTTTTGCAATTTGTCATGTGGACCATATTTAGAGCTGATCTGAAATGACTGTATTAGTTGTGTTGTGCTAAGTTTCTTTCAGTTTTAAAAACATGTGCATAATTGCCTCTTTAGTTTGCATAAGGATTAAGGAGTTTGACCATGATTTATAGATGATTTTTAGTGAATTAGAAGCATCAAAGAAGAATAAATAAAATTGAACGCAGTTTAAAAGAGAGAAATAAGTCAGCACATGAAAGTTACATAGCAGACATGATGGGGCAGTTCACCCCTCCTGTGCTACATCTGCTGGTCCAGCTCCTAATGGCATGTCCATATTTCATTATGTTGAAATTTTTTTTATATTACATGTATTTATAGTGCTCTGATGGCTTTTTTCTCTACACCAATGACTCCAGAATGATCCAATTAGTCAAAAATGACTCTTCATTCACTCAGAATGGTCGAAAATTGGGCCTCCTACACTTTTGCCTAGTATCTCCGAGGAAAGCTCCACTAAAAGTGGAGAACTCTAGTTAACTAGAGTTAATACTATCTTGGCCGCCAATTTAGGCATGCCTCTATCTTTTCCACTTATTAAACCGCGCAGTAAATTTCATGGTTTGGGTGGTGGCCACATGCGCACCCCCAAACCGTTGGTTACAAAACAGTCAGTGGAACTTAAGTTATAACTATGTTTGACTGTTTGAACTACGGGTTGGTGATTTTGGGTTAACGCATAGACTGCGCGGAGGTTAACGTTAAATTTTTTCCATGTTACTATACACTACGGAACCGCTAGCGGGTTGGGACCGTCGGTGGTTCCCAACCCCCAATTGCATTGTATCAAACCATAATACAAACCTGCGCCCATAGACTCTTAAGAAACATTGCGTAGAGTAGTTGGTAAGCCATGTGCATGCCCGGAGGGAGGACTGGGGGTCAAGCCCTACAAACCCTCACAAAATTTTACAATGTCATTTCAGGGCCACGTTGTGGCCTTAGGGCTAGCCACATGGCACCCTGTAATTGGCTCTTCCAAACCATACCCCAAATAGTACAAGGACACTTGCCAACCTGTGATTAGTTTGGTGGAGGGAATATTCCCTTTTCTGTTGACTGTACCTCCACTTTTCTAACTGTGCATCCCAATCAAACCTAGTCAAACTCTTATAATTTTACCTATTTGGCATTTCAATCAGAACGCGATATCTTCCTCATATGACATCGGTTCTTCGAATCGTTCACAACACCAGAATTAGGAAGACGATATCTACGCACCCATCCTAGTTTCAAACCAATCCTATAACATTTAATTTTGAGCAAAATTTATGAACTCCTGATCATTCCTCCCCATTGGGAATCTTTTGGACCCCAAAATACTTTATTACCTGTTCACTAGATGAGGGTACAGCTCCCTCACCTTTCCAACCTCCATCCATTTTTCCTTGCTTGGTTTAGTTCCTTTGAGCCCAACTCGAAGGTGGTCAACACTTCCCCTCTTTGATGCCCTTATCCTCCCGTCAAGAATTGTCTTCTTTGAGCTCATCTAGAAATTCTGGCAAGAAATATTCAATAGAAGGTATTTGAACATCACTTCCTTGGTCATCAATCAAAATTTGCTCATACAAGTGTAATTTTTCAACATTAACAACTGAATACATTTGCATGTAAGAAGGAAAGTCAAGTTGGAATGCATTATTACCAACTTTTTTTATGATCTTGAAAGGACCATAGCAAATGGGTTTGAGATTTTTACCTTCCCCTTGCATCCTTTCTTTGCTAATGTGCAACCATACCTCATCTCCCTCTTGAAACTTGTGATCAACCCGGTGTTTTTCATGCCTCTCTTTGTATTTTCCTTGACTTTTCTCAAGTTTTTCTTGAACTTGTTGATGTATCATCTAAATTTTCTCAATGAACTTTCGAGCCTTATCAATGTCACTATGGCCATCAATTGCAACATCCTTCCTGTTATCACTCAAAAAAATCAAGCATAATTTTGACAAGTTTACATAGGTTCATGGGTCAAAATAAGGTTTTCAGAGTCATTTTTGAGTTTGACCAAGGGAAATTATAAAAATTGTATAGTTTGAGTTTACCCTTAGGTCCAAATACACTCATTTTTAAACTCCTTCAAGTCAAATCATTCATCATTTTGCAATTCTTTTTATTTTCCAAATTTTTTTGTACCGAAAGTGCCAAATATCCAATAATCCCTATTTTCGTAGCGCATCCAGTGTAAAAAAGGAATAAAGCGCTACAAAACTGCTGAAAGTTATGAATCAAAAACTTTGTTTTCTGGTTTTGAGTAGTCAACTTCAAAGGAGGTTTCTAAGCAAACAAAAAGGTATTTTAAGAAACTGAGAGAGGTTATTTTCCAAAACCTATCAAATAAAATTAAATTCACTCACTTTTCTCACACGTGTTATCTTTTTGGAGATAAAAGGATTTCTTTGAAGCCCTATTTTCAGAAAACTGAGTTTTCCTATTTTACACATGTTTTTCAAAGGCAGTTTCTGGACAGCGGGAGATGTTTTTCAAAAAAGAAAGAGAGGTTTTTATTCAAGGCATAATTTCCTACAAAAATATCCTTCATTTTCTAAAACTAAATCATGGATGAGGAGATATAGGCTCTGTCCCAAGACCTATTTTTCAGACAAAAAAAAAAAACAAGAGAAATCTGCAAAAAATGCCTCAAGGAAGCTAAAATGAAGTTGGCTTATGGTTTGTTTGGTTTGTAGATGATGAGGACAGGTTATATTTTGAGTTTTTTGGCAACCACACTTTTAATTTGAAAAATTTATGAAGAATTTTCATACTCAGCAGTTTCGTAGCACATTCAGTGTAAAAAAGCAGAAAAGCGCTACGAAATTGTTGTAGCTGCTTTTCTTGTTTATTTTAATTAGTTTTTGAAGGGTTGAAGAATGAATAAAGAACTGAATTTTCTATTGAGGATGTATTAAAGGGTAATTAAAAAAATCTTGGAGGAAAGAAGTCAAATATTTGAAGAATAAAGGTTGAAATAGCAGTGCTACGAAACTGTTGTGTTTTTGTAGCGCAACACATTACAGCCTTTTTGAATAGTTTTGAAGTGGTTTTGGACAGCTGGAGGTTAGGAAAGAGTGATGGGACATTTTATCCAAATATTCAACAGCCAAGGACAACAAAATTAATATTAATTAATGGTCATAATGTTCAAATAAGTAAAAATATCCTATGCCTAAAAAACAGGGTATGGTTTCCTGCTTTTGTGGAGGTCAGCAAAGTGGTCATAAAGAACTTAATCTCATTATCCAAATTTGACCATGTGATGATACACTTGTCAATGATGTAATTTCAAGTAGATAAGGCTATTAGGATAAGTTTGTTAAAGATATTAATAAGGATTTTGAGTCCTTTTTGGAATAGGATTGTTAAGTAGAATAGGTGTCTTTTGTAATAAATTCCATGTTTTATGGTTATGCAAGGTGTCAAAGTCAGAAATTCGATGTATCTAGCCTAGAGGCAGATCATCCCAGGTTTTAAGAGGTCTATTAAAGACCAAGAGGTTGAATTTATCATGGGTTAGAATATTTTTGGCAAAATTGCAGCTTATGGTAATGGACTATTTCAGCTAATACAGAGATTTTTTACTTGAACAACTTTAGATTCTGAAGGATTTTTTAGTGCTTTCTTATTATATTTTTGCCTCTTATGTATCTCACTTGTAGTGGTTTTCACTTATATTACTCATAAATCATTTATAAGATGCTCTGACTTCCTTTATATGTGAATTCACTGTGTATACTCATGTTTTATTTGTGTGTGTCCTACTTCTAGAAATTCTTAACAGCCTCAACTTCCATGTCTAGTAACTCACTGAATCACTAAAAGTTTTGAATCCATAAGCCAATGCCTACATACTGATATTATTTTCAATCTACACTCATCAGGTTGGAAAAGTTCATTTCAACAGAGTACTTTTGTAAAGCTTTGGAATTACTGATATATACAGAAGCAATATAACTTTTCTTGACCTGAGATTCTTAATGTATTTCAATGAGATTATGTCGTATCTTTGAAATGTTATTTTCTTCCATAGACTTAATGCATATTACTCATAATTCATGGTTGTTCATGCTCTGAATTCCTTTAAGTATTGAGCTATGGTGAATCTCTTTTAATATTATCCTTCCAATACCTTGATGTCTCATTACTCAGAGCTCATGTATCACATGCTCTGACTTCCTTTGAACCTCAAGTTATTGCGATTTTCCTAAATGTGTTACTTTTTCATTGAAATATATACAAGCCTCAGCTTTCACAAGGAGAGCCATTGTTATCTTTATCCTTGTCACTGACTCCATAAGCCCAATGGTAGCAAGCCTTTATCTTTTGAACCTGCAAATATACAAAACCAAGACACAAACAATAGAGTTAGCCATCTATCTATATCTTTATTCCGTATCATTAAACCCTTGAGAGAGCCCTCTTAGATTGAGGAGGCTAAGCCTCAATCACAAGATTGGTTTGAAATAGTTACATTGATATTGTCTGATCAGAAGCTAATCAGGTACGATTTTGGTGATAACACTTCCCAAAGATGAAGTCTAATGGATATTTTGGCAAATACCCAAAGCATACTTCAAAAGGTGAGGTTTGTGTTGAAGAGTGTTTCACCCAGTTGTAAGCGTGTTGAATGTATTGCAGTTGTTCATCCCACGACTTAGGATGTTTGCTGCAATATCCTCTCAATACATGCACAACTGTTCTGTTCACCACTTCGGTTTGTCCATCTGTTTGTGGATGAAAAGCGGTACTCTTTTTCAACTTTGTGTCCATCATTCTCCATAGATTTGACCAAAATTTCCCAATGAACCTGGAATCCCTGTCACTAACAATATAAGTGGGAAATCCAAAATGAACCCAAACATGTTGAAAATAAAGTTCAACAGTAATGGTTTTCTTACATGGCATAAGTATACACATTTTACTAAATCTATCCACAACTACAAAAAGATAATCATGTTGCTTTCTTCACATAGATAGAACTCCAACAAAGTCCATGGAGACACTCTCCCATGGCCTTGATGGAATAGGTAGTGGCGTGTACAATCCAAGATTCCTATTACTAGGCTTACTTGTTGCGCACATAGAACAACCTCTTGTAAAATGTGACACACTATCTATCATGCGCGGCCAATAAAAATACCTCTGTAGATGCACCATTGTTTTTCTTACCCCAAAGTGTCCAGCAATAAGAGAAGAATGAGCTTCTCTCATGACACTTAGCCTCTCTCCTTGTGGAATACATAGCTTTCCCAAATGAAACAACATTTTTTTATGCATGTGATAATATTTTTCTTCAACTTGATTCCCTTCACTCAAACTAGCATACACATCTTGGAAATCAATGTCAAGCGCATATTGTTCTATGTAACTCTCATGTACAACAGAATCATTTTTTAGTAAAGTAGAAGCACTAATGATTGGTCTTGAAAGCATATATGTAACTTTATTGAATATACCTTTTTTGTACCTTATAACCAAGTGAAATTGTTGAACAAATCCCATCCACCTTAAATGTCTTGATTATTGCAATTTTTTTTGCGACTGCAAGTACTGTAATGGTTGGTGATCGGTGCGTACAATAGTCTCTTTACCCATCAAGTATGTTAGAAGTGTTTTCATTGATGGCAAAGGACAGCAGCAGAGGCTAAGGTGAATACAGTGATAGGATATGTAGACAGGGAAATTATTTACACTAGATATAAGGCTTGTAGAGAACTTGTAGAGACAGAATGAGAGAATACAGGTCAGCAGACTATACATACAGAAAATACAGTGACATGAGTTTACATTTGGCAGAGAAGCAGACTATACATACAGGAAATACAGTGAAAGGATATGTACCGAGAATACAGAGACAGGGCGGCAGAATAGACAGAGAGTGAAAATTCCAGAGTGAGACAGGGCAGAAGAAGAACTCACATGCAGAAGCGAAAGAAGCAAAGATTGTTAGGGGAATATTCAGGGCTACAGTGCAATGTTATTCAGCATAGACACAGTAAGCATAGAACTGTTGGTTTAGCATGTGGAAGTGCCAAGAGTGCAACAGAAATGTTGAAAAGATCAAGATGGAACCCTGAGGGTAATGGAACCAAGCGTTTAGCAAGGCGGGTGTTAAAACCTAATGAATTCGGGTATTAAACCTTATGATAGCATTGACTTAACATAACAATGAAATAGGGTTCATATATTAAAGCGTTGAAGAAATAAGAAGTGAAACCTTTGAACAGAGTTTATATGTATATGTATATAACGAAGGCGTGAAATTTTTTTATTGAAGCATAACCATGAATGTAAGTGGAACCCTAAGTGTGAACAGTAAAACCAAAGGTAAGTAAACCGGCAGTATCGCGTGGTGTCAAAAATGGTAAGTGGATTTCTCAGTTTGAACGCGATCTATGTCTTCAAACAACACGTGTCCTCAGGCGGTTTTGTAAAACAACTTTTTTTGCACAAATTTGAAGCTTTAAACTTTGTACCAATAAAAAAACACGAAAATCATTAAGGACCGTTGGATTGAGGTCGGAGGAGCGATGAGCCCACAACCGTCGGATGCAAGGGGTAGTTTAACCACTGGGCCCCAGTTCATTGTGTAAGTTCGGAGGACTAAACCTTGTGTGATTCAACTGCGCGACCACCATTGATTTGTCAGAGGGGAGCGCGATATGTTATTAATCGTTGATTGAAGAGGTGCATTAACTAGTGAGGCCATATGTAATGTGGGCTCCATGGAATGTATGTGTATTAAAATGTCGCGATGGGTTTAGTTATAAGTTGATTAATGATTCGAATGAAATGATACAAAGGGTGTGGACCTATGGTAATCTATGTAATGTGGATATGTTATAATGATATGGCCGAGGGTTAACATATCGGGTTGTGTTGTATAGTCCAGATTTTATGTTATGATCTACCGACGATTGGAGCATAAACCAAAGGTAAACCTTGAATGAGGTTGTGGGCCCAGAAAGTCACTACTGCTATATATATTATTGTGATGGTTTAACCAAAGTATAGAAGATGATGCGACCGACTATGTGTTAATAAGTGCATATGAATACTATTCAAGTATGAAGTGTTAAGTGTTGTGTGAAATATTTTATGCCGGAGAAACCTTAATACTTCTTTGGAAATGAAAAAAGGAGCGTTAATATGGTAATACGAGTGGAGAAGGTGTTGGGGCCCAGCTGAGAGTATGTTGAATGATCAGAGTTCTAATATGAAATGAACGAAGAATGGAGACTTTGGATTAACAGGTTCCTATATATATATATATATAGTCTTATATTGAACAAAATGAATTCTTTATATGGAGACTAATGACCGAAAACCTTATATGTAAGGTTTGACCTTGTGTGCAGCACTCTATATACGAAGAGTTAATTAACTTTGTGGGACCCCCACCAATCGCATTGGAGAAAAGTTAGCAGCGGAACGTGTTGAAAAAAGTTTCGATTGAGATGTGGACCCAATGAGTTTATGAACCATGATTCATATATGTTTGAGGTCCGACATCAAAGTGAACCATCACATCAGAGTGATTCATCGCATCGGTGCAGTGAAGTGAACAGTGATTGATTGCATAGGAGGAGAATAGAACATCGGAACATCGGAGCATCGGAGCATTGGAACACACAACTAGAAGTTGCGATTGCAATTAATCGCAATCGGAAGAATTCAGGAGGTGACTCATCACATCAGAGAATAAAGCTAGCTCGGCGAAGTGGGCTCGAAAGGGAATTTTATGTATTAAAATTTTTTTTATTTAGTTCTTCGTGAGTTGATTTGTTTTACATAAAGGGGCAGTTTCTATGTTAAAAACACTTCATTATCATGCCGAGATTTGAATTGTGTTATATAAAAAGGACAGTTACATATATATGGCAGTTACACTGCAACAGTGAACAGGTGATCAGACAGAACCGGAAAGGACAAACACAGTGATCCAAAACTGAATAAGTTAATTTGTAATCCTCATTGTAACTGAATGTATACGTTTTTTATTGGTTTATATTGTTTGTGATGCATTGGCAAGTCTCCGAAAGAAAATAAATCCCCACTATAATATTAAAATTAGTACATACAGCTATATTTTTCTGAGTGAGCCGGAAAAGAAATGAGAAGGCAAAGGGCTAAGAGGTATGGATATCCATTTCAAATTCCCTGAGGAATAAAAACAGTCATAAAGAAATATCTATAAATGATATCACCTTGATATGCATAGATGGGTGAGAGATTGAGGTTAGAGTATGCAGAGTATGGAAAATTGAGGCAGAGAAGATAAGGAAGAGAGGAGCAGAAAGAGATGCTACAGAACAGAGCTGATATATGAGGTAAATCAGCAAATATTTTCTTTTGATTGAATGAGGAATTTGGAGCTTCCCTGTCAAGTTGAAGCTTGATAGACGTCACTTGCAGCTGACTGAGGTTGCAGCCTCCTGTAGGTTGGTGCCTGCAAAAAATCAGTGGTGAGAGGAATTTGGAGCTTGCCTTTGCATCACAACAATAATAAGATGTGGTTTTCTCCCTTTATGGGTTTCCACTTATATTTGTTGTCTCTGTGTGTGTTGCCAATGTGTTGATATGTTCTATCTAATCTGCTTAATGTTTGTTGCTCTCATAATAATTTCGATGTCACATTAACTTAATACTTGCTGTTACATATTAATACTGTTCACATATGAAGTTGGTTATAAAATTAAGTTGTCAATAAGCTTGATGAAAATTTTAAAAAGCTCATGTATGTGTTAAACTGATTCACCCCCCCTCTCAGTTTAACTAAATATTCAACAATCCATATCAGAGCCAGTTCCTTTTGTACCAGTTTAACCACTGAAAGGAGATCCTAGGTCCCCAGGATGGCTAGTCTAGAAGGAAGCTCAACCAATAAAGCCCCTTTTTTCACCGGTGCTAATTATGCCTTCTATAAAAACAGAATGAGAGCATACAAAATGTCTCTAGGAATAGAGGTTTGGGTTGCTGTGGAATTTGGATATGCCCCAAAGGCTACTAACCCAGAGAGAGAAGCTAAACAAGAATTTGTAGCAAATGCAAAGGCCATGAATGCAATCTTAAATGGACTATGTGAGGTTGAATTTATCAAATTAATGCACATCAATACTGCCAAAGATATGTAGGATACTCTTGAAAACATCCATGAGGGAAATAAAAAGGTAAAGACAGCCAAACTTCAAGTATATAGAGCTCAGGTTGAAAATTTAAAAATGAATGATGATGAAGATGTTGGCAGCTTCTTTTTAAGAGTTGCAGAAATTGTTAACAATATGAAATCTCTTGGAGAAACCATACCAGAAAGTGTAATTGTACAAAATATTCTAAGATCTCTTCCACCCAGTTTTAACCCCAAGGTGTCTGCAATAGAAGAAACAGCTGATTGGGAAACCTTGACCATGAACTAGTTACTTGGAAATCTAACAGCCTATGAGATGAGACTCCCACAGAAGAAGCCAAGCATGAGGGAGGCAGCTTTTAAAACAAAAAAGAAGAAAGAAGAAAAGGAAGATATATGTTCTTGCTCTGATGAAGAAGAGGCCAAGTTTGTCAAGAAACTAGACAGAGGCTCAGGTAAATATAAAGGCAAACTTCCATTCAAATGCTTTAACTATGGAAGAGTTGGACACTATGCTTCTAAGTGTCCTCATAAGAAAGCAAGGAATCAGGCTCATGAATCAGAGAAAACTACATCAAAGAACTGGCAGAAAGGAAAGAAATTCAATAGAAAATCTGACTATGTTCAACAAGACAGCAGTGCATCTAAAGACTCAGATGAACCCTCAAGTGAAGAAGGAACCTCTGAATTTTATTAATGGCCATAGAAGAACTTGAAGGACTCCTTCTAGAAGATGAAGAAGAAGGTGAAGTTTCCCTTGAGGGGGAGCTAAGAAGTGCCCTGGAGCAGAATGACAGACTCAAACTGAAGTGCAGAAAACAAAAGGACATTCTCCTCAAGTATGTAAGATAAGAGCAAAATTCAGAAGTCCTCATGCAGCTAAAGGTAGACCTTGAAGAATCCAAGAAGATAGAAGACATGTTACTTAAGCAAATCAAGGATAAAACTTAGGAACAAGAGAAGTTGGAAGAAGAAGTAGTGTGTCTGAGGAAGAAATTAGAAAATGCTCAAAGGAAAGTGTCTATAAATTCTTCTCAAACAACAAGCTCTGGTAAGTTGAACGAAATTCTAGATGCTCAAAGATCTCCTCTGATAAAAACTAGAATAGGCTATGAAGGAGAATCAAGTAAAAGTGAAGAAAAATAAAACAAAAATATTATTTTTGTAAAAGAAAAGAAGGTTGATGAAGCAGCTCAAATAATTCTTGCAAAAGAAGAAACATGTAATGAGGGAGACAGAAACCAGAAGAAACCTCTGATAACAGATAAAGAAATAAATACTCAGACAACAGAAAAAGGATCATATGCCCCTGAGTATGTCAAATTTGGAAGCCATCAAAGGAGATTCTTCCCTCCTATGAAAAATGCCACCTGTTATGCCTACCACAAGCTGGGACACATTAACATACTGTCATACCAGAGGAGTAATTCAAACCGGCCAAAATCCCCAAAACATTGAAGAAATACATCTCAAAGCGAACAAATGGAGAAGACAACCTCACATTAGGTATGCAAATTTTTTCTATAGGTACGGTACAGTTCATGGGAATGGCCATAAAATCATTGGTGCGGAACATATGGACAAAGATTGATGTTCCAACACCTCGAAGTTTATGAATCGAAAATTTTCTCATACTCACAGAATTAGAAAATTGATCAAATGTTGTGTATGCAATAAAATTGGACATATGCCTTCCAAATGTCCTCTCAGAGGATGTCATTCATCATCTCACAAAAGATACCAAACAAAAGGATGCTTCCAGTGGAAAAAGAAGGTGAATAAATGTGACCTGGCTCTAACTGCTCAAGACCTAAAAATCAAATGGTATTTGGACAGTGGCTGCTCAAAACATATGACTGGAGACAGAAGCAAGTTTATAACTTTTGATGAAAAGAAATTCGGTAATGTTACTTTTGGCAATGATAAATCAGGAAAAGTAAAAGGAAAAGGCTCAGTCAGCCTAGAAAATGGCAGAGGAAAGGCCCAAGATGTACTATTTGTATATGGGCTAAAAGAAAATTTGTTGAGTGTCAGTCAAATGTGTGATAAAGGCTGTGAAATTCTTTTTAGAGCACAATACTGTGAAGTCAAATCAAGCACCACAGGAAAGACTCTACACAAAGGTGTTCGAACAGAGAGTAATGTTTACATAGTAAAAGAGGAGGATGAAGCATGCCATCTTAGAAAACTTGAGGAGTCGTGGTTATGGCATAACAGATTGGGACATCTCAGCTTCGACCATATCATCAGACTGAGCAAAAAGAAAGTTGTCAGAGATATGCCAGAAATAAAAAGGCCTTCAAATACCATATGCAAATCTTGCCAATTAGGCAAACAGACTCGCACATCCTTTAAGACCAAAGAAGAGCTATCAACAAGAAGACCACTCCATCGTGTGCACATGGATATGTGTGGACCTGCAAGAGCTAAAACACTAAGTGGAGAATCCTACTTCATGCTGATAATAGATGATTTCTCCATAATGACATGGGTTGCATTTCTCAAGAATAAATCGGAAGCACTAGAGAAATTCAAGATATTCAAAGCATTAGTAGAAAATCAAACAGGATGCAAGCTAAAATGCATCAGATTAGACAGAGGAGGTGAATTCACAGATTATGACTTTGCAGACCTATGCAATGAACATGGGATAAAGAAAAAATTTACTATTGCAGTGACACCTCAATAGAATGGAGTAGCAGAGAGACAAAACAGGTTTGTACAACAAATTTCCAGAGCCATGATGCAAGAGAGTAATATTCCTCAAACCTTCTGGGCGGAAGCAGTACACACAGTCGTGCATATCCTAAAAAAAGCTCATTTAAGGCCAAGCAGTGACAAGACTCCCTATGAACTATGGCATGGTAAACCAGCTTCAATCAAGCACTTTAGAGTCTTTGGAAGCAAGTGTTACATAAATAATAATGATGAAAATTTGGGGAAATTTGATGCAAGAGCAGATGAAGGGATATTTCTAGGATATGCATCCAAAAGTAAAGGGTACAGGTGCTACATCAAGGCTCTTCGAAAAATTGTAGAAAGCATTGACGTAAGATTTGATGAAGAACTTCCAAACAAAACAAGAATTACAGAATATAGCATTCCTTCAAAAAATCATGAAGAATAAAACCAAGGTGATGATGAAACAAGCAAGACAACAGAAGATGATGAACTGAGCTCAAAAGCCCCCTCAAGATAAACTCAAAAGAACCATCTAGAAGATCATATCATTGGAAACAAGAGTGTAGGAGTCCAGACAAGAAGGAAGCTAATTGAACAGACAGAAGAGGTATACATAGCTATGTTATCACAAATAGAGCCCAAGAAGTTTGCAAAAGCCATCAAAGACAAGTATTGGGTGAATGCCATGAATGAAGAACTGCACCAAATTGAGAAGAAAAATACCTGGGAATTAGTTCCTAAACCCACTGAGAAAAAATTCATAGGCTCAAAATGGGTATTCAAGAATAAAATGAATGAACAAGGACAGGTAATCAAGAATAAAGCCAGACTTGTATGCAAGGGATATTCACAAATCGAAGGTCTGGATAACAATGA
This sequence comes from Pinus albicaulis, assembly GCA_034641835.2. Classification (NCBI taxonomy): domain Eukaryota; kingdom Viridiplantae; phylum Streptophyta; class Pinopsida; order Pinales; family Pinaceae; genus Pinus; species Pinus albicaulis. Next base: position 862,686,079 of record CM076584.1, on the reverse strand, counting down.
AACATTTGCCCCTATGGCCAGAATGGAAGCTATCAGAATGTTTATGGCCTTTGCATGCTACCAAGACTTCAAGGTATATCAAATGGATGTGAAATTTACATTTTTGAAAGGAGATCTAGAAGAAGAAGTCTACATGGAACAACCAGAAGGTTTCTCATTAACAGACAAAGAAGACTATGTGTGTAGACTAAAGAAGGCTCTATATGGACTAAAACAAGCTCCCTGTGCTTGGTACTCAAGGATGGATAAGTACCTGCAAAAACAACGCTTTAAAAGAGGAGGAGTAGATAGAAATATATACATAAAAGCCCATGAAAATGAACTCCTGATTATTGTAGTATATGTTGATGACATTATGTTTGGAAGCAAAAAAGATGAGTTAGCAAAAGGATTTGCTGAACAGATGAAATCAGAGTTTGAGATGTCTATGATTGGAGAGCTCAGTTTCTACATAGGAATTCAAATTCAGTAAAAGAACACAGGTACATTCATCTCACAGGAAAAATACTTAAAAGAGATGTTGAAAAAGTTCAAAATGGAAGACTGCAAACCTATTTCAACTCCCATGATCACTGGATGCAAGCTATGTGCTAATGATGAATATGCTTATATAGATAAAATACTTTACAGATCCATGATAGGAAGTCTGTTGTACCTAACAGCATCAAGACCAGTCATTATGTTGGCAGTAGGACTTGTGGCTAGATATCAAGTAGCACCTAAACAAAATCACCTTCTAGCAGTCAAAAGAATATTCAGATATCTACAAGGAACTGCACAGCATGGAATTTGGTATCCAAAAGGCAAAAGCTTCACTTTGACAGCATACATAGATGCAGATTGGGCCAGCTGTGTGGATGACAGGAAAAGCACAAGTGGAGGTGCATTCTATCTAGGAGAAAGTCTAGTGGCATGGCTAAGCAAGAAACAAACATCTATTTCTCTATCTACAGTAGAAGAAGAATACATAGCAGTAGCAGCTTGCTGCACACAAGTCATGTGGATGAAGCAAACCCTCCAAGACATGAAGGTAAGCATTGATGAACCTATCTCTATCAAATGTGATAATACAAGTGCTATAAGCATATCAAAAAATCATATGCTTCATTCAAAAACTAAACATATCCCAATCAAGTATCATTTTCTCAGAGAACAAGTAGCTCAGAAGGTAGTGAAGTTGGAATATGTGCCAACAAAAGAACAGACAGCAAATATATTTACAAAACCTCTTGCTAGAGTACCATTTGAATATCTGAGACATATACTAGGGGTAGTGTCTGTAGATGCTACTTTGTGATATAAAGAGAAAGTATTATTTTAGGGGGAGAATCGAAGAGAAAAAATCATTTCAGGGGGAGATCAGTTAATAAGGAATGCCACAAAGAGCATGGAACAGGTCCTCAAGATCAGAATATCACCCCTTTGCCATTGATGTCAAAGGGGGAGGAAAAGCTATAGACAGAGAATATGTTAAAATAGACAGGGCAATGTTATTGCCATCAATGCCAAAGGGGGATATTGTTAGAAGTGTTGTCATTGATGGCAAAGGACAGCAGCAGAGGCTAAGGTGAATACAGTGACAGGATATGTAGACAGGGAAGTTATTTACACTACAGCAGCAGATATAAGGCTTGTAGAGAACTTGTAGAGACAGAATGAGAGAATACAGGGCAGCATACTATACATACAGAAAATATAGTGACAGGAGTTTACATTTGGCAGAGTAGCAGACTATACATACAGGAAATACTGTGACAGGATATGTACCGAGAATACAGAGACAGGGCGGCAGAATAGACAAAGAGTGAAAAATCCAGAGTGAGACAGGGTAGAAGAAGAACTCACATGCAGAAGAGAAAGAAGCACAGATTGTTAGGGGAATATTCAGGGCTACAGCGCAATTTTATTCAGCATAGACACAGTAAGAATAGAACTGTTGGTTTAGCATACGAAAGCACCAAGAGTGCAACAGAAATGTCGAAAATATCAAGATAGAACCTTGAGGGTAATGGAACCAAGCATTTAGCAAGGCAGGTGTTAAAACCTAATTAATTCGGGTATTAAACCTTATGGTAGCATTGAATTAACATAACAATGAAACAGGGTTCATATATTAAAGTGTTGAAGAAATAAGAAGTGAAACCTTTGAACAGAGTTTATATGTATATGTATATAACGAAGGCGTGAAGTTTTTTTATTGAAGCAGAACCATGAATGTAAGCAGAACCCTAAGTTTGAACATTAAAACCAGAGGTAAGTAAACCGGCAGTATTACACGGTGTCAAAAATGGTAAGTGGATTTCTCAGTTTGAACGCGATCTATGTCTTCAAACAACACATGTCCTCAGGCGGTTTTGTAAAACAACTTTTTTCACGCAAATTTGAAGTATTAAACTTCGCACCAATAAAAAAACGTGAAAATCATTAAGGACCGTTGGATTGAGGTCAGAGGAGCGATGAGCCCACAACCATCGGATGCAAGGGGTAGTTTAACCACTGGGCCCCAGTTCATTGTGTAAGTTCAGAGGACTAAACCTTGTGTGATTCAACTGTGCGACCACCGTTGATTTGTCAGAGGGGAGCGCGATATGTTATTAATCGTTGATTGAAGAGGTGCATTAACTAGTGAGGCCATATGTAATGTGGACTCCACGAAATGTATTTGTATTAAAATGTCGCGTTGGATTTAGTTATAAGTTGATTGATGATTCGAATGAAATGATACAAAGGGTGCAGACCTATGGTAATCTATGTAATGTGGATATGTTATAATGATATGGCCGAGGGTTAACATATTGGGTTGTGTTGTATAGTCTAGATTTTATGTTATGATATACCGACGATTGGAGCATAAACCAAAGGTAAACCTTAAATGAGGTTGTGGGACCAGAAAGTCACTACTGCTATATATATTAGTGCGATGGTTTAACCAAAGTATAGAAGATGATGTGACCGACTATTTGTTAATAAGTGCATATGAATATTGTTCAAGTATGAAGGTTTAAGTGTTGTGTGAAATATTTTATGCTGGAGAAACCTTAATACTTCTTTGGAAATGAAAATGTGAGCATTAATATGGTAATACGAGTGGAGAAGGCGTTGGGGCCCAGTTGAGAGTATGTTGAATGATCAGAGTTCTAATATGAAATGAACGAAGAATGGAGACTTTGGATTAATAGGTTCCTATGTATATACATAAAGTCTTATATTGAACAAAATGAACTCTTTATATGGAGACTAATGACCAAAAACCTTAGATGTAAGGTTTGACCTTGTGTGCAGCACTCTATATACAAAGAGTTAATTAACTTTGGGGACCCTCACCAATCGCATCAGAGAAAAGTTAGCAGCGGAACGTGTTGAAAAAATTTCCAATTGAGATGCGGACCCAATGAGTTTATGAACCATGATTCATATATGTTTGAGTTCCGACATCAAAGTGAACCATCGCATCAGAGCGATTCATCGCATCGGCGCAGTGAAGTGAACAATGATTGATCGCATCGGATGAGAACAGAACATCGAAGCATGGAACACACAACTAGAAGTTGCGATTGTGATTAATCGCAATCAGAAGAATTCAGGAGGTGACTCATCGCATCGGAGAATAAAGCTAGCTCGGCAAAGTGGGCCCGAAAGGGAATTTTATGTATTAAAAAAAAAATTATTTAGTTCTCCGTGAGTTGATTTGTGTTACATAAAGGGGCAGTTTATATGTTAAAAACACTTCATTATCATGCCGAGAGTTGAATTGCATTATATAAAAAGCGCAGTTACATATATATGGCAGTTACACTGCGACAGTGAATAGTTGATCTGACAGAGCCGAAAAGGAAAAACACAGTCACAGAAAAGACAAACACAGTGATCCAAAATTGAATAAGTTGATTTGTAATCCTCATTGTAACTGAATGTATACGTTTTTTATTGGTTTATATTATTTGTGATGCATTGGAAATTCTCCGGAAGAAAACAAAATTCCCACTATAATATTAAAATTAGTACATACAGCTATATTTTTCGGAGTGAGCTGGAAAAGAAATGAGAAGGCAGAGGGCTAAGAGGTATGGCTATCCATTTCAAATTCCCTAAGAAATACAAACAATCATAAGGAAATCTCTATAAATGATATCACCTTGATATGCATAGATAGGTGAGAGAGTGAGGTCAGAGTATGCAGAGTTTGGAAAATTGAGGCAGAGAAGATAATGAAGAGAGGAGCAGGAAGAGATGCTACAGAACAGAGCTGATATCTGAGGTAAATCAGCAAATATTTTCTTTTGATTGAATGAGGAATTTGGAGCTTCCCTGTCAAGGTTAAGCTTGATAGATGTCAGTTGCATCTGACTGAGGTTGGAGCCTCCTGTAGGTTGGTGCCTACAGAAAATCAGTGGTGAGAGGAAGTTGGAGCTTGCCTTTGCATCACAACAATAATAAGATGTGGTTTTCTCCCTTTAAGGGTTTCCACTTATATCTGTTGTCTCTGTGTGTGTTGCCAATGTGTTGATATGTTCTATCCAATCTGCTTAATGTTTGTTGCTCTCATAATAAGTTCGGTGTCACATTAACTTAATACTTGTTGTTACATATTAAGACTATTCACATATCAAATTGGTTATAAAATTAAGCTGTAAATAAGCTTGATGAAAAGTTTAAAAAGCTCATGTATTTGTTAAACTGATTCACCCCCCCCCCTCTCAGTTTAACTAAAGATTCAACAAAGTAGTGTTTCCACTTCTTGACACTTTGTACCAAGGCATATAGTTCTTTGACATATGTAGGATAATTAGTCACAGCGCCATTAAAATTTTCTGAATGAAAGGTGATAGGCTTACCATGCTCCAAAAGTACTGCGCCCATGGCATAATCACTAGCATCAGTTTTTATCTCGAATGGTTGTCTCAAATTTGGTAATGCAAGGACTAGAGTTGAATTGATCTTGTCTTTTAAAGCTTCAAAAGCTTTCTATTGTTTGCCTCCCCATTGGAAGCCTTTCTTTACACTTATCACTGCATGTATAGGATTTGTGATGGAAGAAAAGTTATCAATGAACTTTCTCCAATATTGAGCTGCACCTAAGAAACTTCTTACCTCGGTAACTATTTTGGGTGTGGGCCAATTCACAATGGCCTCCACTTTAGAAGGATCAATCCTCAACTCTCCTCCTCCTACAATATGTCCCAAATAGACCAAATAAGTCTTTCCAAACTCACATTTTGACATCTTAAGAAACAATTTCTCTTTCTTAAAAATATCAAGCATTATATTTACATGCAAGACATGATATTCTCTTATTTTTCTGAAAATCAAAATGTTATCTAAGTACACAATAAAAAATTCATCGAGGAATGGTCGCAAAACATTATCCATAACTCGCGTGAAATTTTTCAGTCCATTACATCAACCAAAAGGCATAACTAGCCACTCAAAGAGTCCTTGTTTGGTTTTGAATGCAATTTTCCATATATCACTTTCTGCAATTCTTACTTGATAATATCCACTTTGTAGATATAGCTTAGTGAAAAAAAATTCTTCTTTCAGCTAATCAAGCAGATCATCTATTCTTGGGAGTGGGTAATGATTTTTTACCATAATGTTGTTCAAATCTCGAAAATCTACACAAATGCGCCAAGTTCCATCTTTCTTTGGTATCAAGACTATGGGTGATCTTCATGGCGAGGTGCTTGGCCTTATGATTCCTTTATCCAACATCTCTTTGGTTTTCCTCTTTATTTCAGCATTCTCCATTATTGACATGCAATACATATTGATGTTTGGAAGAGGACAATCTTGCTGCAACTGAATCTGATGTTGAATTTCCCTTTTTGGAGGCAATCATGTTGGCTCCTGAAACATCTCATGATGTAAATTAACCACATCATATAAATCTGATTTCAACTTAGGATCACATCCCTCAAATGATTCATGATTAATATCAACTTTAGGAAGAAGAAAAAAATTCTTACTTGAATTTACCAGCCTCTTTACCTGTCCATAATTTACCAAAGAAATGTTTGTCTTCTTGCGGTGTGCTCTAACAATGAACTCCTTTCCATTTTTGAATAAATGATACTTGTTCTCATGGAAATGGAATATATATTTCCTATCATACAAGTAAGGACTCTCTAATAAAATACCAGTTATATGAAGCAGAACCATATCTAATTCAACTATGTCAACAAAGCTTGCAGTGATTACAAACCTCAATATCTATTTCTTTGAAACCTGCAGAATTTCATCCTTAGAAATATAACCCAATGGATATGGTTTTGGATGTGGTATGGTATCAAGGTTAATTTTCTTGACAAAATATTCAGAGGTTAATTTTTCTTGTGACCCACTGTCAAACAGTGTGTCAATATTGGTATGTTTGGATATGACCCTCACATGAAACAATTTTATTCTTTCTTCTTCATTTGGAGTGTTTATGTGATAGTTTGATGTACTGGTACTGGGCTTAGTTTCAATTTATTTTCCCTTCATGCTCTTCAATCCCATGTATATGATTTTAGTTTCATCACCTGAATCCGATCCTAAATCATGTTGAGTTGTAGCAGCAATTTTCTGTTTCCCTTTGTTATTGGGTTTCTTTGGCCTCAATTCAGGATGTAATTTCCAACAATGAGTTTCATCGTGGCCTTCTTTTTAACAATATTTACAGGTCACTTTTTCTCCCTATTTCTTAATAGATGCATTCTTTTTGTTTTTACCTTTTGAAGTATTTTCCTTCGCTTTACCCCTAAAAGGTTTCTTTGTACCCTCTTCAGAAATGTTCTTCCCTCTATCTTCTAGATGTGTGGCCTGAACACAAACTTCATCTAGAATGGTGGGGTTAAACATAAGAATAGTATGTTTTAGGTAGCTATGTAAGCCTCCTATGTACTTTAGAAAAGTTTCTTGGCTTTGCAAATCCACCCCTAATAGAAGACCTCTTCTCCTAAATTCTTGGGTGTATTATTGCACATTTTGTCCCTTTAATAGCCTAAATTTTTGCCAGTTCATGATGGATTTTTGCATATGAGCTAACGGATAAAAATTATGTTTAATAGCAGAAATAAAATTTGACCATGATAGAACAATATTACCATGTTTCTTGATTTCCTCCTTTGTCTTGGATTCCCACCAAACAAGTGTTGCATCTTCCATTCTCAAAGAAGCTAATTGTTGTGTAACCAGCTCCAAAAATAGAAGAAGAGAGATATCCACACCTTAGAAATAAGCCACTTCGAAGGGGCAACCTCCAATACATTACATAAATGAACAATTCTTGGATGATATAATTCACAGAACCTCCTTTCTATATATAGGAGTCCATGGGGCCATAATGTAATCCTAGTGGGCCACAATGTAATCCTAGCCGACCTAACAATAATAATTTAAGGGCACAATAATAACAAAAAGGGGGGTTACAAGGCTACAACAATAACCATAAGGGGTTTACACTAACAATAATAAGGGGCTATACTAGTGATATAGGGACCTAACATGCCCCTCTCCTTCAAAAAAAGTGTTGTCCTCAACACTTGAGTAGCTCCGGGTGCTTCTGTATAAAATTCTCATCCTCCCATGTAGAATCTTCAGTGGGTAAGTTCTTCCACTTGATGAGATACTCCGAAATTGATCGATTCCGTAGTTGTCGAGTTCTTTTTTCCATGACTGCTTCAGGTTCCAATATGATTTTCCCTTCCCCATCAAGTTCTGGCAATACTGTTTGAACTGGAAGATTATCACCTATAACCTTCTTTAAGCATGAAACATGGAAAACTGGATGTACTCGCGAAGAAGCAGGAAGCTCCAATTTGTATGCCATAGTACCAATCTTTTGCAACACCTTGTAAGGACCATAGTACTTTGGCGATAATTTATTATCCTTCTTTGCTTGCTTGAGGGACATTTGTTTGTATGGTTGTAGCCGTAAAATACCCAATCTCCTACATCAAAACTTCTCTCGCTACGATGTTGATCTGCCTGTTGTTTCATTCGATTTTGTGCCAAATTCAGGTTATCCTTTAAGAGTTGGAGAACTTATTGCTGATGCTCGATGTGATCTTCCACTGCTTGAACCTTTGAATTTTTCCTTAAAGATGATGTGATGGATGGTGGATGATATCCATAAAGTTCCATAAATGGGGTCATTTTTGTCGCATTATGGAAGGAAGTGTTATACCACCATTCAAAGAGAGGTAACCACTTGACCCATTGTGTTTGTTTATCAGATACAAAACAACGAAGATATCCTTCCAAACATTTATTTACTATCTCAGTTTGACCATCCGATTGAGGATGATAAGATGAGCTATGAGCTAATTGAGTACCCAAACAAGAAAATAACTCCGTCCAAAAATTTCCAGTAAAAATGGGATCTCTGTCGCTCACAATAACCCTTGGGCTTCCATGTAGCTTTTGAATTCTGTCCATAAATGTAGTAGCAATCGTACTTGCTTTAAATGGATGAGATAATGCACAAAAGTGTGCATACTTGGTAAGTCTATCAACTACCACCATGATGACACTCTTTCCTTCGGACTTAGGTAAACCTGTGATAAAATCCATTGAAATCTCCTCCCAACGTTGACTTGGAATGGATAAAGGTTGTAGAAGTCCTGGGGTCTTAATTGTTTCAACTTTATTCTGCTGGCAAACCAAACATTCCGCCACAAACTTTCGAATATCAGATTTAAGGCCATCCCAAAAAAATTCTTTCTTCACCCTGTGGTAAGTTTTTAAAAATCCTGAGTGTCCTCCTAAAGGAGAAGTGTGCAATTCCAGAAGAATCTTTTGTTTTAGTTGGGAATTCTTTCAAAGATATAAGCGATCTTTGTACCATAAGGAATCATTTTTCCAACTAAATGTATCAGATGTACTAGGATCTTGCTGCAACTTTTGAATGAGTGTCCATACATCTTTGTCCTTCTTCCATTCATCTTTTGCTTCAGTTATCCAATCTGGTTGGATAATAGAAATGGCACAAAGCAATGCTTCCACCTCTTCATTATTTCTTGAGAGTGCATCTGCAACAACATTAAGCTTTCCTTTTTTGTAGATTATTTCAAAGTCATAACCCAACATCTTTGTGACCCATTTTTTCTGTTCTTCCGACGATAGTCTTTGTTCCAAAAAGTGTTTAAGACTATCATGATCAGTTTTTACCTTGAAGTGTCTTCCCATTAGGTAAGTTCGCCATTTGTTTAGTGCGTGTAGTATTGCTAACATTTCCTTCTCATAAATAGGTTTTTGTAAATACTTTCCTTTGATTGGACGACTTTCAAACGCAATGGGTCTTCCTTCCTGCATTAAAACTGCACCAATTCCATTTCCTGAGGCATCACATTCCACAATAAAGGTTTTTGTGAAGTCTGGTGTAGCTAAGACCGGTGCTAGGCACATTGCCTCTTTAAGATGCTCAAAGGCCTTAGTTGCTTCAGGAGTCCATGAAAATGCATCTTTCTTCAATAATGTTGTTAGAGGTGCTGCTATTCTCCCATAATTCTTAAAAAACTTGCGATAATACCCTGTTAACCCGAGAAATCCTCGCAACTGCTTTATGGTTGTGGGGACTTTCCATTCCTTAATGGCTTTAATTTTTTTAGGGTCTACTTTAACACCCTCGTGAGATACAATATGACCCAGATATTCCACCTCTCGTACTCCAAAGAAACATTTGGATTTTTTTGCATATAATTGTTTCTCCTGCAATAGTTTGAGCACCCTGTCAACATGTTCAACATGATCCTTCCAAGACCTGCTGTAGATTAGTATATCATCAAAAAAATACTAGCACAAATTTTCTAAGGAAGGGTTTGAAAATGGAATTCATCAACCCTTGAAATGTAGAAGGTGCATTGGTAAGGCCAAAAGGCATGACCAAAAATTCATAATGACCCTCATGAGTTCGAAATGCTGTTTTTGGAATATCTTCATTCCTCATTCTAATTTGATGATATCCTGAACGAAGATCCAACTTGGTAAAATAAATTGCTCCATGTAATTCATCCAATAATTCATCAATCACAGGAATGGGAAATTTATCTTTAATGGTGAGCTTATTGAGCTCCCTATAATCCGGACACATTCGCTATGATCCATCCTTCTTGTGTACCAATACTACAGGAGCAGAGAAAGAACTTTGACTAGGTTGAATTATACCCGCCTCTAACATTTCTGCAATCATACGTTCAATTTCACTCTTTTGGAAGTAAGGATATCTATAAAGCCTGATGTTTGGAGGAACACTTCCTGGAATCAAATGAATAGCATGATCATGATCACGAATAGGTGGGAGTCCTTTGGGAGTTTCAAACACCTTGGAATGATTGTCCAAGACTTGTTGGAGATCTGCAGAAATAGATGATTTTGATGTTGGAACTTCTAGTGAGCATAATTGTGCAATTACGCCTCGCTGTTTTTTCTTTAGAAGCTTTGTCATGACATTAGAGCTTATTATCCTTCCTGGCTTCCCCTCAATACCCCGTAATTCGACTTCCTTTCCTTCTGAAAAAAATTTCAAGAAAAGTTCTTGAAAATTAAAAGCTACCGTCCCCAAAGATTGTAACCATTGTACTCCTAGTACAACATCAGTACCTTCCATAGGAATGGCAAGTATTGGACTAGTCAATACATATTCCCCCATGGTTAGCTTGATATTATGGCATTTTCCAGAGTAATTTATAGTTCCTCCATTTGCAACCATCACTTGACATTCTGGTGTTGGGTATAGGAAACAATTTAATTCCTTGGCTACCTTATAATGAATAAAATTATGGGTGCTACCTTAATCAATCAACACTATTACCTTTTTCTTCTTGATATGTCCTTCTATCTTGAGAGTTTGAGGAGTGGTAATTCCTGCCAGTGCATTACACGATATGGTCGGATTCATTTTTTCCTCTTCTAGGGTTGGTTCCTGGTGTATATCCTCTTCTTGTTCATTTTCTTCTTCCTCTTCACAATCTATGTAAAATAATTTCTTCTCAGCACACTTATGATCTTTAGTGTATTTGCTATCACAACTGTAGCAAAGCCCTTTTGCTCTTTTTTCTTCCAATTGTTGTGGTGTCAACCTTGTAGGTTGTGGAAATCTAGGCGTAGCAACACTTCCTTATTTATAGAATTGAGTGGTAGGCTTCCTTGTCGCCATAATTTTACATTCAACTTTTCTTGCCAACCTGAATGCCTTCTCCAATGAATCAAGTTCCAAAACGCGAACTTCATGTTGGATGTTATCCTTTAAAGTGCCTAGGAAGAGATCAATCCTGTGTCCCTCTGGAATATCAGTTACCCTTATATTCAATTTTTGGAAGTCCTCAATGTGCTGCCCCACTAAACCCTTTTGCTTGAGATTTATCAATTGGGTAAAGAAGGTGTTGCTCTTTGTATCCTCATAATGTGCTATCATTTCCTCCGTAAAAATTGACCAAGTGACAATTTTTTTACGGGAGCAAAGCCATTGATACCATACAAATGTATTTTGTTCTAAATGTAAAGTTTCAATACGTACCTTTTGTGTGTTTTGCACGTTATGGAGATCAAAATATTGCTCCATCTGTAGTATCCATGTTACCGGATCCTTTCCATCAAACTTCTTCATATCCATTTTTGGAATATGGTGGTTCTTCCCGCCAACATTCGAGTTTATGAAATCATGATTAACATTTATTTTGTTCTCATCATGAGTTTCTTCTCCTATATTTCCTCCATTAGGAATCATTTCCGGTTTTAAGCTTGTCATCAAGCCTTCCATGTATGCTTTTAGATCACTCTTCATGTTTTCCATGTTGTCTTTCATGTCATCCATCTTAGCTTCCACGCCATCCATCTTAGCTTCCACGCCATCCATTATGCCTTTCTTCAAACCGTCCATCTTCACTTCCATGCCTTCCATCTTAGCTTCCATGCCTTTCTTCAAACCGTCCATCTTCACTTCCACGCTTTTCTTCAAAACTTCCATTTCATTTTTTGTTGCTTTTTGCGAGAGTGAAATTTGTTGCACTTGCTCTTGTAATTTTGATAGATCATGTTGCAATTCTTCATCTTCATGAGTAATAGTAGAACCTTCTGAAGGCTTAATGGGTGTTGAATTCTTTTTAGGGGCCATTTTAGAATCCAATATTGATATCTATTCTACAAGCTGCCCTTGGAATCAATTCGACTTGATTCTTCAAACAAGACTTATGCAATTCGGAAAAAAAAATACACACCTTTTACTATCTTTTAGGAGCTCGCTATTGAAATTGAATTATCTATGTAATTGAAAATCTTCAATATCTGAAATTAAGCCCTGTAGTATCCCTCTGAAGCTTCTTTCAAATGCCACAGGTCTGACCTGATTTGGATTCTCCAAGACAAAGTTGTGTCCAATCTCCCACAATGACCTAATTCTGGACTGGTTCAGTGGAGCGAGCTTGTACGACTTGCCACGTGTCACTGTTTTTTCCTTTGTCTCTGAAATTGATAGCGAAGAAACTACAGGCTGTGTACTTGTGACCACTGTTGACGGCACTCCAATCCAATCTTCAGAGAGAGAGTTATTGAACTTTTCCCACGATCACCTCTTTGAGATGAAATTCAGGAGCCTGAAAAAGCACTACCTTCCACAGATCATATCTCCAAAACTATTGCGAACCAAGCTCTGAAATTTTTTTATGAATTTCCTCAGGATTTCAGCTTCGCACCATATGAATTTCAGATTCTGAACCTTCGTAGAAAAAAATTTATAGCGCAAATGCCACGATGACCTGTTTAGGAGCCTGAAAAAATACCTGACTTCACAGATCATATCTCCGAAATTATTGCGAACCAAACTCTGAAATTTTTATACAAGATTCCTCAAGATTTTGGCTTCGTACCCTAAAAATTTCAGCTTCTGAAACTTCGTAGAAAAAAAGTTATAGCGAAAATGCCACGATGACCTGTTTGGAGCAACAAAACCCTAGAATCCAAAGCTCTGATACCAAATGTTGTGTAACCAGCTCCAAAAATAGAAGAAAAGAGATATGAACGCCTTAGAAATAAGCCACTTCGAGGGGGCAACCTCCAATACATTACATAAATGAACAATTCTTGGATGATATAATTCACAAAACCTCCTTTCTAATGTTAGTCTCCATGAAGGTTATAATAACAATCCTAGTGGTACAATGTAATCTGTTGAACCTAATAATAATTTAAGGGCACAATAATAACAAAAAGGGGGGTTACAAGGGTACAACAATAACAATAAGGGGTTTACACTAACAATAATAAGGGGCTATACTAGTGATATAGGGACCTAACACTAATTGAATTTTTGTATCATCATCTTGAATGTTCTGTATTCTCAAATAGACCTCCAATTGTCTTATCCAATTATCTAGCTTGTCTTCATTTTGCTTCACCATTAAACGTTGGAAATTCAAACTTAACATCAATTTTTAATAAAGGATTTTTACCAGTGCTCTTGGACTTGTGTGGCTGATGTACTGAAAAAGAAGTATAGGATGATGATGATGATGACGAGGGTGAAGATGATGGCTCTCCATTGCTTCCATTTCCTCCATTTCCCTTTTTTGACTTGTCTTCATCGTGTTGACCTCCTGAATTTCCTTGTCCTTACTTTTGAAGTTTAGATCCTTCTCCTTCCAGTCTCTCATTCATTTCTTGATAAATAATTCTAACCATCTCATTCATGTCAAGAAATACTTTCCTGAACACTCTTTCTTCCTCCTTAGGGTCAACTTATTCATGGATTTATCCTTCCTCATGAGGCATGCTTAATGGAGCTTCTGCTTCTTTAGGGGTGAGCTAGGTGGTGGAGATTGTGTAAATCTTTCTCTCCTTTGCTTTGGCTCTTTTTGAGACCCTTCTGTTTCCACCAATTTTCTTTCTCCTCTTTTGAGCTTGAACCTTGTAAGCATCTAAAACTTGCAAACAGTTAAACAATTATTTGCACTAAACAACACCAGAGAATAAACTCTATTTGTGATACCAATCTTATCTGAAATGAATTTATTAGTTTTTTTGTGCTAAGTGTCTTTCAGTTTTAAAAACATGTGCATAATTTCCTCTTTAGTTTGCATAAGGATTAAGGAGTTTGACCATGATTTATAGATGATTTTTAGTGAATTAGAAGCATCAAAAAAGCATAAATAACATTGAAAAGCAGTGTAAAACAGAGAAATAATTCACCACCTGAAATTTACACAGCAGGCGTGATGAAGCATTTCACCCCTCCTAGGCTACATCTTCTGGTCCAGTTCCTAATGGCATGTCCATATTTTATTATGCTCAAAATTTTGCTATTACATGTAGTTACAGTGCTCTAATGGATATTTTCTCTACACCGATGGCTCCAGAATGCTCCAATTAGTCAAAAATGACTCCTCATTCACTCAGAATGGTCGAAAATTAGGTCTCCTACACTTTTTCCCAGTATCTCCTAGGAAAGCTCCACTAAAAGTGGAGAACTCCAGTTAACTAGAGTTAAAATTGGCTTGGCCAACAATTTAGGCATGCCTCTATCTATTCTGCCGATTAAACCGTGCAAAAAATTTCACGGTTTGGGCAGTGGCCACATGCGCACCCCCAAACAGTTGGTTACAAAATGGTTAGCGAAACTTACGTTATAACTGTAGTTGACTATTTGAACTGTGAGTTTGTGTTGTTGGGTTAATGCATTGACCGTGCAGAGGTTAACATTAAATGTTTTCCATGTGACTATACACTACAGAACCACTGACTGGTTGGGACCAACAGCGGTTGCCAACCCCAAATTTCATTTGTAATAAACCATAATACAAACCCGCACCCATATATTGTTAAGAAACATTGTGTAGAGTAGTTGGTAAGCCCTGTGCATGCCTGGAGGGAGGTCTTGGGGTCGAGCCCTGCAGACCCTCACAAAATTTTACAATGTCATTTTAGGGCCACATGGCATCCTTAGGGCTAACCATGTGGCACCCTATAATTGTCTCTTCCAAACCGTACCCCAAATAGTACAAGGAGACTTGTCCACTTGTGATTGGTTTGGTGGAGGGAATATTTCAAGAAATGTTCCCTTTTTTATGATTGTACCTCCACTTTGTCGTCTGTCATCCTAGTCAAACCTAGTCAAACTGTCGTGATTTTACATGTTTGGCATTTTGATCAGAGCGCAATATTTTCCTCATACAACATCGGTTTTCGAACCGTTTGCGGTGCCGGAATCAGGAAGACGAGATATACGCAACCATACTGGTTTCAACCCAATCCTATAACTTTTAATTTTGAGCAAAATTTATGAACTCCTAATCAAGAGCACACCAAGTCAAAGCCAGTTTAACTATTGGGGGATATTCACAGAGCACACTAATCACTTAGTTGAGGTTCCTTGTTAAAATCATTGTCATTAAGGGAAACTGTTATAGCCTCACCCCTACCATGGAAACTCTTGTACAAATTATTAAAATATCTTTTTATTTTAAGATCACATGAGAATCTAGATATTATCATGATGATATTCTTGTTGTATTCGAATATTATAAAGAAGAGAATTTTTTTCCCACAGGGGCAGAGAATATTTGGAGAGATAGGGTTGGAAATGGGACAAGCAAAAACGCTTTGTAATCCTAATGTTTTCTTAATGAAAATCTCAACCTTTTGGCCTTATATCTTTCTCTAAGTAGCATGTGTGCAGTTTAGTACACCAACCCCTGTTGAGGAGGAAGGATCCTCCTTCTTAGCAGGGATCATTGGTTAATTAGTGTATATTAATTATTTGCATTAATTCTTCTCAATTATGTTATTTTTGTTACAGTCTATTTTATTTATGAGTTATTGATTGCAGAAATCCTTTGAATGGTGTGACAACATAGTCCTATATCGATCCCTAATTCTAATGTAGCGGCAATATATCTACTTTCCCACTACAAATTGGATTTCACTTTCTTTGAATGTGTGTGTTCAACATTTTATTGAGTGATTGGTGGATTTCAGGATTTTTGTTTCTGAGTGATATTGGTTGTGTAACAACATGATTTATTCTGAAATTGTGTGACTCTTTTCCGATAGTATTGAATTGTGTAACATCTTGAATGTTTACTAAGAGTGAGTGTACAACGACCTTGTTTTTAGATTCATTTCACTAGTTATCATTTCCCCTGGATAGACTTTGCATGATATCCTTAATTCAAGCCTACCCAGTTTGATAATTAGATGTAAGAGTGGATTTATTGCTATAATTTAAAGGAGAAATTATTTCACCCGACACTTATCAAAGCATTCCTTTTTGTGCTCCCTTTATATCAATCCATTTCCCTTATTTCACTATAATACATCCTTCAAAGTATTTTAAAAGCCATCTAAAAGTTCCTCTAGGAAATTTTTGAGGTGAAAACTCAACACCCTCATTTTTTACTTATTCATTTCAAATAATAGGAACCCTTTTCTGTAAATTCTGGCTAGATCACCTTTTAATATTTTCTTTTGGTTAATTGTCCTACAATTTTGCTAGATTTTCATTTCTTCGGATCTCCCTTCTAGTTGCTTTATTGTGCTCAAATTTTTTCTAGCTTTCCATTGGTTCTCGTTTCATCTCATTTGGTTGCATGGTTTGCAAATGGTGCTCATCCGAAGTTTGATCATTTTTACCACCAGGGAAAAAAGATGTACAAAATGTATATTATATTGTTTTTTGTAAATTATTTGTAATATTTACTTTTAGTTAATGTTTTCTAATTAATTCATTTTTTCTAACAGTATTACAAAATCATAGCAGCCAAATTGTAGAGCAATTAAAATTATGTGTTTTCGGGATCTCAGAAGTCTATCAATTTCAAAAAATGAAGAAGATCCAAAGTTCTAAAGACTCAAGTGGTTATAGTTCTTTTGTTGGACTTTTAAATTACCAAGTGGTTGTAGTTTATGGGTGGGTACCATTCCATGTGGGCCTTATATCACACCCTATTCCTCCCACCTAGCTCTTATTCCTCCCTCTTATATAATATCGGAACTTTTTTTACCGGAGCTCTTTTTAAATTAACTTACGATGTTTTAAAATTTTGATGGCTCAAATTTATGTGACCTATCCTTATCCATTTCACCTCAGGAATTTACCATCTAGACTTTATTTAAAATAACCTCCAATGACCCATCTTATCCGACCTCTGATATACATTCGTTGACCTCAGATCTTTTTCATAAAACTTACGATATCATAAATCTTCGATGTTTGCCTTTCTCTCAACATTGAACCTTGGCACATATTGTTACATCGTAATCTATTCTAATAAAACTCTTATGCTTTACCCTCAATACATATTAAACAAACCTCATCATTTTTATTGACCTCAGGATTTTGTTTCAAATAATCTCTCTGATGATTCTCTCCCCTCCGATGTTCTCATCATAACAATCAAATTGGGGCTTTTTAATATGACATCTGATGAGAAATTACTTTTATGCTTGATGTTATAAATACCTCCAATCAAAATCAATCCTCTGATGGCCTGATGATTTATTCTTTCGATGCATGATCTATATATAACCTCAGAACTTGTTTTTAGTAAAGCCCCCGATGTCTTTTTTTTCCCTAAGGGAAAATCATAATTTTCACTAATATTGATAAAATTACATATTGTAGATGCTTGGTAGCATATGCAACAAAGTTGTGACAGAGGTAACATATAAAGAAACTGTCAAAACAAGTTCCCTGTCCGAAAGGCTATAAATTAGAGTCCATGTACAATTATTGTTGATTCAAAAAACATATATGTGCAGGATATATTATCTAATAACTGAAATATGAAAATAGTCATATATATATAATCAAAATCAGGGCCTATTGGCCCCTCTTAGAAAGTGATTATTGTATGGTCTATGATAGTAGTTTTAGTATTCTTGTCCTGACTACTCTTCAATGAGCCATTACCCCCTAGGTTGGTGCACAGCCTCCTTGGATAGCGAATCAGAAATGTGATTCTACTCCCTGTAAATGTGATGACAAGAGATAAAGTCAAAATGAGCCTTGAAAAGCTAGGTTTCCTCCAATATATTATGAAGTGTGTGCACGTAAAAATCGATATTTGATTGAAACAATTAATGATAATTTTAGAATCACCAAAAATGTGAATGTGCTGGCAGCCCTTCTCAATGGAAAAATGAAGGAGATGTCTCAGAGTAATGAGCTCAGAAAACTTGTTAGTGCTTTGTCCGAAGCCCATTTTAATTTTAAAATAATGATCATCATTGAGGTATACAATAACCCCCCCACCACAACCAAACTACTGTGCAGATCCATTGAAATATGCCCAGGGGAGATGTCTATCAATAACTTCAGGAACAATGGTTCTCTATGGGCAGGGAGGATCATCATCCGGGAGGCTGTTATATATAGATATGATTAGTGACGAGGCTAGATGCCAATTTGGGGCAGATTCCTGGAAGATTGATTAGTTTCGGAGAAGCCAAATGCCCCAAAAGATCAAAAGGTGAAGGTTATAAGCCTTGGGGGGAGTAGCAGCACTCCACCAGGATTTCCAAGCTTCATTGACATTATGGCTGTCCCATCAAAGGTGTGTGCTCATGAGGGAGAGAGTCAGATTCCAGAAGGAGCAAGTGGAGGGATAGAGGAGGAAAAGGTGATTAATGGATTCAGGGTCTGAATTGCAGAGAGTACACCAAGTGGGTACATGAAAAGATCACTTGAGGATATTATCACTGGTAGGAGCCTTGTTATGGAGAATGCACCACTTAAAAATCTTGGCTCGTGGGGGGATTTTAATTTCCAGAGGCAACTCCACCACCAAACAAGATCAAGTGGCTTATGATCCAAGAAAATGAAAGTGTATCCTTCTTTGCGCAAGTAAATACCATGCCCAACATGTGACCAGATAAGTTCATCATCTCCTGTAGTGATGTAAATGTGGAATTCAAAGAGGGAAACAGTGTAAGATTTCCAATCTGGTCTCCATAGTTCAAGGATATCAAGTTGATCAGTAGATTTCCATCCTTGGAATAATAGAGAGGAGGAGTTCAGATCGGATATCTGAGAAATATGATTAATACCGTTACTAGACAGGTGATGTATGAGATCATGATGGATTTGGTACACATTACCATTTCCAGTCCATGTATTCAGTCTAAAACGAGCTAGGTTCCCCGATTTGATCTTCCAAATAAAACCATCTCTGATGTAGGGGAGATAGTTAAGGACCGCTTTCCATATAGAGGATATGTGACCTTTGTTCCAAGTAGGAATTATGATCCAATCTAATATTTTCATAGGCCTGAGATATTTCTGAGTGACCACCTGTGTCCAGAGATTATGAGAATTCAGAACATGCCAACCTATCTTAGCAGCCGGGGCCTTTGAAAATACATCAATATTTTTCAATATGCAACCTCCCCACTTCTTAGACAAGGCAATGTGATCCCATCAGATCCAAGCAAAGGTGTGTCCTTCTCGATTTCCTTTCAAAAGGAATTGAAAGCATATTTTTTGTATCCCAGATAATATTCCCTTTGGAATCCAGGCCAGGGACATCCAGTACACTGGGGTGGCTTCGAGCATTGACCTAATCAGTATAAGTTGGCCTACCCACGATAGCCAATGATGATACCAAGTTGATATTCATTTTTCAATTATAGAAATTAGCCATGTCCAATTAGCAATATGATAGTTAGACGATTTTAATCGAAAACCAAGAGATTTTAGACCATCCTTTAATTCAAGAAGAGTGAAAGGGAAACAGAGAAGAGCATGTGAAGATTCCTGTTGAGAGCATCCAATGGATATTAGAGACGATTTTTTATTATTTCATTCCATACCAGTAGCCAGACATAAATATTTAATATAGCAAAGAATACAAAGGAGTCCCTGATGGATCCATTGAGAAAAATTAGGACACAATCCACAAATAGGAGATGGGATACAGAACATCCATCTGAAATTTTGATACCCTGGAGTCTGCCCTACCTACGCTCCTCTGAAATAATTTGACTTAATTCTTCCATGATTAAGAGAAATAACAAGGGGAACAGTGTAAATCTCTGCTGAATTCCCCTCTAAGAGTGGAAGAAGGGGGTGGCAGATCCATTAATAAGAATGTTGAAAGACACATTAGTTATACATCACATAATCCAATTGATAAATAGAATGGGTAACCCCAGATGAGTTAAAAGCATGTAAATGTATAACCAATTAGTGTGATTAAAGGCCTTTGCAAGATCAATCTTTAGGAATAATGCCTTTAATTTTTTTTATCTTAATGGAATGTAAAGCCTCTTGTGCAGTGTCGATGGCTTCCTAAATCTAACGATGATTGAGGAAGGAGAACTGTTCAGGCGAGATATTCTCAAATAAAATGGGCTTAAGACAATCTAAATAATCTTCGTTATGATTGTGTATATACAATTGTAGAGGGAGATAGGTCTAAAGTCAGATAAATTGCAAGGGGAGTCCAATCTAGGGATGAGGGAAATGAAGGTGGCATTGAAAGTGTCATACATGCAACCAAATAGCTGACAGTCTTCCACTACTTGCAGAATATCATGCCCAAGGATATCAAAAAAATCCAGATAGAATTCAATGGTCCAATCATCCGATCTCGGTCTCTTGTCCTTCTTAAACCATTTCAGAGTCTCATGGAGTTCACTCATAGATACAATTCTAATGAGATACTCATCTTCAAGATGTTCCATAATCCAGGGAAATAAACTAGCAACCTTGATGATTTCAGCCAGGGAAGCATTCTGAGGGGCTTTAAATAACTAATGGAAGTGATAAATACCAAAGTTAGAAATTTGGTGAAAATTCTGAGCCTTATGACCAACCTCATCTTCCAGGTGCCAAATGGTATTTATGGCTCTCCTACCATTAGAAAATTTATGATATAATTTGGTGTTGTCATATCCACCCTTTAACCATGTGGCTCTACTTTTTAGTCTCCAAGTTTCTTCTCTATCCTTCAAGGTTTGGGTCCTTTCAAATTCCAAATGTGTGAGGTGAGATTTTGATAAGTCAGATATGAATCCCCCACCATCAACAGCTTCTAAGGAGGCCAAAACCTTCTCAATATCCAGAATATCTTGATCATCCCTTAATTTTTTCTCCTTAACCCATACCTTTGTTAATTTCTTCACTACGAGCATCTTAGATGAAAATGATGCTGAGGGGGATTAACCAGGGGTAGGAGTATGAGAGACCCAATAATTCAAGATCATATTAAAGTAATCCCCATCCTTTAACCAAGTCGCATTAAATTTAAAAGGGGCTTTAGGTTTTAGGTTTCCTTGCCAAGTTCCAGATAGATTGGGGAGTGGTCAGATAGACCTCCCAAAGCCACCCACTGATGTAAAGTAGGAATATTGTCCAGAAGCATTTCATGTATCAAAAATCGATCTAATATTCTAGCTAGCGAAGCCTCCCCAAACCTACTATTTCTCCAAGTAGGTTGAACACAAGCCAAAGGGATGTCTACCAAATGATGATCATCCAATAGGGTCCCTATAGCCTCTAATAAAGGGTCAATCTGAGTAGAGTGTCCCTAAGATTTAGCATGACCAATAGAAAAATCCAGGTCCCCTCCTAGAATGATGTTGTCAGTGTTCATGAAAGGGAGAAGGAGAAGGTGCTCCCATAAATTCTCTCAATTTTTGTAGGGTGTATACAGATTTATAAGACGGAATTCACGGCCAAGGTTAGATGAGAAAAAAATTTCCCCAATAAAGCCATCCCCCTCGAGAGATTAAGTAAATTGACCGAGTGAGGATTAACTCCCAAGGCAATGCCTCCATATCTTCATCAGACATCAATGGCATAGAAGATCCATCTGGATTTGAGGGTTTGAAGCGCATGAACAATTTGATCATCAAGTCCAAGTGTTTCTTGAAGGAATATTATATCCACCAGAAGGTTGTCAAATAATCTCTTGAGTGCTAGTTTTTTGGCGAGACTAGCCAAACCGCGGTAGTTGAAAGACAAACACTTCATCAAGTAAACTCAGGGAGGGTCGTCGATTCTCTAAGGACCCTGTCAATTATGAGTTGTTTACCTTCAGCCACATCCAGCCCAGCTTGGATGATAGCCTTAGAAATAAAGGAATGTCTGCCTCTGGTGGCTTTGGGGTGAGGGGTGGGAGGGATAATACCCAAACCTCCAATGGAATCAGATGATGCTTTCACCAGACACCTGAGAAAATAGGTATGACTCTCCTTGGATTCATAGGGAACATCATAGACAAAACGAGGAGATGGAGGATCCAGGATAGATGGGCGGGTGTCAGAGTAGGTGGGAGGTGGCTAAGATGGAGGGAAAGGAATGAGAGTGATTCCTATGTGTTGAGAAGAGGAACAACAGGGCTTGATACTAGCACAAGATGTACATTATAAATAAGTATATGAAAGCATATGGGAGAGAGGAATACCCAAAGAGAGACTAGAAACAGTCGTGCGTGATCTAGTGATCCTCGGAGAAGGTGGGCGCAATGGAGTTGTGCTAGTACCTATAGCTGAATATTTTGTCCTTGAAGGGTGCCTAAAGGATGTGGGAGCCTAAGAGGATGGAGGCTCAAGAGGAGTAACAGTGGAATAAGGTGAAATCGGGACAGTCGGCTCCTTGTGAGGATATCCTTTGAAGAGGTGTCACACCATATGGAATATTTGGCATCTGAAGGGGACCCCTTCTTAATCCAGATTCTGCTGACAAGAGAACTGTCGCCACTGAATATTGATAGATTCATCCAAACCCTCCCTGATATCCAGGTGGACAAGAATTCGTGCCATAGTCATATTTTCAGTGGCAGTATAATATTGATCATAATCCAAGTAGGTTCTGAGAGCATTGCCAATACGCTTGAAGATGTCTTATGACCATAGGTGAATAGGTTGTCCAGGAAGACGTACCCAGCTACTCACGTTCCAGATCGAAAAGAGGACTCCACCGCTTCAAGAGAACCGAAGCCTGTTCAATATTCCATAAGCATGAAAGGACCCACTGAACATAATCTAGTCGTTGAAAACTGAGAGAAAACCATCCTCGAGGTAGTATGAAGACCATTGGTAATTCCTCTAGCACATTGCCCTAAATTTCATGATCCAGAAGTGAAGTCTAGCAAGATTATATTTACGGTCACATACATGACCCACCAGTACCTGATCCACCGTCTCCAAAACCTCCCCCATCTGAAGACTATCTCCAAGAACTAGATCTATCTTCTTTTTACCGACCTTAACACACTTAGATTTCTTAGAGGTGTGGGAGGGTTTGATCTGTGAAGGGGGGTATGAGCCCTCCACTAAACCCTAGTCATCGGATGCCCTAGGGCCATCACCCTTACGAGAATTGAAGAGAGGCCCTTCAAAATATCTAGAAGTGGGTGGACAGAAGGTCGGTCGAGACAACGAACGGTGTGCAGAAATCCCAGGTTGAGAGGAGAGGTTACTAGGAATCAGAGAGATCGAGGTATCAGGGATAACGACAAGTGAATTACCATTTTCTAAAGGATCATAGGAGGAGGAACCCTCTAGGTAGGATGTGATGAAATGAAGAGATGTCGGGGAGAAAGGAGGGTGTTCGGAAAGCGGTAAAGCATCAGAGAAAACAGCTAAGTCTAAAAAAACAGGGAGGAGGGAGGGGAGTCTAAAGGAAGTGGGAAGACCTATGACGGAGAGTCTTGAAACAAGAATGATTTCACCACTGGAACCCTAGGCACACCTGTCAAGGATGAAGGAAGTTTCAGAGACAGCAATAATGAGGGAGAAGGAAGGTGTGGCAGGGAGGTCGTCCAGATCAACATCACCTTGCAGGGATCTGAGGAATAATCCACAAGGTCCTCCTCCATCTCAGCTAGGTGATATGGATAGGCAAAAACTATAGAGTAATAGTCAAAAACTGTTGGAATCAGTCTCAGGCTGCTCTCAATTATAATTGAAGATGGCACCGTGCTCCCAAGCTAGGCTTGAGGTGGATGTTGTGGCAGTAAACGGCAACAGTCTGAAACCCTATGAAATCCAATACCCTAACCGTATGCAGTCGGGGAAACATACACAGACTGCAGTGCCATTGCATCCAATTTCTACCATCACTACTAATAACCCTCAAGCCCCCGATGACGTAATAAATCAATCGTTTTAATTGTATTTAACTTGACTTATGCTCCATCGGAACCTCGGCTCTCCAAACACGTCGAGACTTTGCTTTAATAAACCTCCAATATAAATCTTCTACCACTCTTAATCCATCAAACCTTGGGATTTTGTTCCATCGTAACTTCATTTCAAAAACCTCTGATATCACTTAATCTCTGAGGCTCGATGTCCCTCATAGCTCCGACAGGCTTGGTTATAAAACGTTGAATTGTATATTAAAGTTTGTATAAAGTTTTCTTAACATATTGTGGATTGGTTTCATATTAGTTATGTAATTGTATGAATATAATATTATGATAATATTAAATAATATAATGTTTAATAATTTAATTAAATTAATTTTTAATTAATATTTTTATTTGGTAAATAATTTAATTCATATGTGAATTATATTGGATTTTGTAATTAATTCAACTTTCTTTAGTTTTTAATTTAATTTTGTGTTTTCAAATAGAATGTCTATAATTAGTTTAAAATGTTGTAATTAATTAGAAATTAATTGGTTATAGTTGTATAGTTAATTAGAATTAGATTTTTAATTAGATTTTCTGAAATTTAGCCCACGCGTGCATTTTTTTCAGAATTCGGATTATTTTGGCACCTCATCTATAGAGAGGAATATCTGGAGATCTACTCAACCAAATGAAGCTCACAATAACTCATTGGAAATTGAATATAGAAGAGAATAATATGGGATGCTTAATTTTAGAAAATGTTATCATTTAATGACCCTGAAATCTAGGAGAAGACAAAATGATGAATTTTCATTAAAAATAGTGTTTTATTTTGATTTGGGAAATTTTCATTAGACTGGAGAAATTGTTGTCAATAATTCATTCCCAACATTACTCAAAAAAACCCAAGAGAAGCAATCGCATCTTGAATTCTGTTTGGATTTTATTTTTATTTTTTTTAACAATTTGTTGAGTAGTTTGGTTTTATATTTTGTTCATCAAATATGTTTTAATTTTTGAATTTCAATTGGTTTTTTGGCAGGAGAGAAGTTGGAGAGATGAGGAAGAGAATATTTGGAACAATGGAGTTGCTCCAGCAAGAAAGAAAAAATAATTGTGGCCAATCAAAATTTTTGCAGCAAATTTATTCTCCAACAACTCTCTCATTTTGGTTTTCATTTTGTAATTATAAATATCGATTTTAGAGAATGCTCTATGGGTTCTTCTTCTCTACACTATAAGCTTTGTTTAACATTATTGTAATAGGATATTATAGTTGTAGGTGAGGGGAAAAATTCAGATCTGAGGTTAGGGGGAAACTCTAGGATTTTCCTTGTTGTGCATCTACACTATTGTAATGTATTGTGAGTAGAATTATGGAGAGACATAGTGTTTTTAGTTCTGGAAGAGAAGCTTTTTTGGCACTATTGTTGGAAATTTCTTCAAGGATTTGAATATGCTCAAGGACTGCAAGACTTGTAATGATATTTTGGTATGATTTAATAAATTTTCATTTCAGTGCACTATTGTTTGAATTGTAAAATTAATCTTCCATTGCGAGAATTTATTTAATTGGTTTTAATTTATGTTCTAAATAGTGTATGGATTTTGATATTGGGCACTAATTTCGCATTAGTTTTGTCTATTGAATTTTTCTAAGAGCTATCTCTAAGGGACATAATAGAGTTAGTATTAATATGAATCCATTGATATTGGGATGTGTTGGGCAGACTATTTATTGTTTCATTAAATTCCTATTTTGGCTTCTCTTTCATGAATTAAATTAACTATTTCTTTTATTTATGAAAAGTATATAATGGATTCAATCATATAAAAAGTATTATTTCCCTATTTATTAATTTCATCTACTTTTGAATTGAGAGAGAACTATCCTTTTCCCTGAGCTCAGCAAGGGGGTTTATCTAATGTCTCTTCTCTTTTTGTAATTAAAAGACATACTTTAATCCAGTAGAGATAGAGAGAAGGTAATTGGACCTAATTTAACTAGTTGGAACCATCATTCCAAACGGAAAATGAGTTGCTTAAGTTCCCAACTGGGTGGTCTCCCTTATAATGTTGAATGGTCATTTTGGGCCATCAACATTTTTGGTGCTAGAAGGAGGGCCTGACGACTTGTTTTCTTTTGGAGTTTTTGTATTTTAAACATTTTATTTAATCACAATGACTCCTCCCAAACTTCCAATTTGGAGTTGTATCTCAGGACGTGCATCCGCCAATACTCCATCGAAATAGTAAGAAACTTTTCAAATTTAAATTTTAACGGTAAGAGGAAAGCCTCTGCATTTGATCATGCCTTACAATTCATTCAAAATTTTGCAAATTCTTCTTTTCATGATATTGATGAAGGTATTTTATGCATGATTTTCACTCTTACATTCTCGGGAAAAACCAGAAGTTGGTGTCAATTTTTTCTAGTTGCCTCTATTCACAGTGGGGATCAATTTATCATAAAATTACTTTACGAATTTGATGGTTATGATTATGAACAGGTATGTGATGAATTTGAATATTTACGAAGGTTTGAAAATGAATCTTTCATAGATTTTGCTGTTATATTTTGATTAAATTATTTTTAGATTCAAACTGAAGATAAACCTTCGGAGGATGAATTGTTGGATTGGTTTGAATATATTTTTTCTCTTCCTTGCATTCCCAATCTAGATGAAACAATTACAAGCTTCGATGAATCTTCTTCAACCTTTATTAACATAATTGAGAATTTCAATGTGGAGGTGCATATCAATCATGATGTAGTTGTCTCTACCATGTATGACCAATTCCTTCATTTATTTCATACCTCTTCTAGCTCTAATAATTATCACGATGCTATCTCTCATGTTAATGAAATATAGTCACAAATCTTGGAAAAAATTTCTAATCAACTGCAAGAACAAACCAACAACAATCTTCGAGAAACATTTGCCTTGAAATCAAAAAATCACCCTGAAATTAATTCAAAAAAGCAGTCAATAAATCAGTAAGCACAAGTAGAAATCGAAGATTCTAATATGAAATAGTTGTAGAAATTTCTGAATTTGATCATGTTGATCAAATGCTAAATTCAGTGCAACGAAGCAACATTCTTCAAGAAATCATAAATAGACAAATGAATGGTCATGAATCTGAAATTTATAAGGAAGAAAACGCATAAGAGTCCGCAAATAGATATATTTTCATATTCATAATTTTTAACTCACATTTCTCTCTTTATCCTGATCTTTTTGTTGATAGTGATTTATCTCCTCTTTACATTAATATTATTTCAGAAAACAGAGAGGCTAGTATTAATGAATTTCCAATTAGTTTTTATCGTGATAGAGAATCATTCATTGATCATTCTTCTGACATTGGTGAACATGTTCTCAATATTCCTTCTTGTATTTATGGGAATGATGGGAATTCTAAAGAAATTTATGAATTCATTTATGATGATTACTCTAAAATTGAGGATTTTGATTTATCTTCTTATACATTAAATCCTCATGATCAAAGTCTAGTCATATGTGAGAGTGAAGATAATTTAAATTCTGAAATTCTTCCAATTAATTCTCATTCTCAAACACTAATTCATTTTCATGATTTCAGCATTCATCAATCCATTTCAATTTATGACTCTTATTATGATTAAATTCTCACTCCTATTCATTGTCTTGAATCTTTCCCTTTTCCACGAGATGATCATTCTAATTGTATTATTATAGAAAATTCTTATGAGAATGAAATTGTTTCAAATCAGTCCCAATTGTGTTGTAACAATAGTGTAAATTTTGATTTGATTTCAAATTTATTTTATGTTTTCATTTTTCAATTTTTAGATGTCATTTGCTGGCATATTGAGCAATTAAGTGTTGAAAATTTTCAATCTACGTTGCTAGAATGTCGAGAAGAATCTCAAAATTCATATTATGACCATCAAGAGTTGTTAAATTTCAAATTTTGTTTGATGGTTATGTCAAATCAACTTACTTTTCTTTCTAGTATGCATTCTCAATATGAAACAACACTTGTGATTGCATTGATCCAATATGACCAGCTATCTAACACAATTGAGGATCTTGTGACATATGCACTATGCCTCTATCCACACTTCATTGATCCATTTCAAATTTGTTTGGAAGCTTCATTTCATGGAAAATTGCTAATGGTTTGTCTTGTGTACATAACATTAATGGTTGTTCGGCCTCTCTCCCAATTGGATTCTTCCTTTCTCCAATTAATATGCATCCTTATTTTTATGATCCCATAGAGATTTGGTTGGAAGAATATTTCCACAAGAGAATGTTTGTAAGTAAATCGCTTGTAAATAAATTGTTTCATTAGGGGAATTTTGAGGTCTAAAATGGGCCTCCTAAGGAAATAATAAAATAATAGCTAAACCAATAAAATAATATTTATGAATTTTCAATTCACTTTTTGCACCACAATCCATGTAACCGTAGTTAAATTCAATTCAAAATTTGTACCAAAATAAAATTAATAAAATAATTGTATTGAAGTGACTATAAATAAGAATGAATTTTTCAAGAAAAATTCATTATCATTGAACAACTAATGCATTTGTCCTTTGTACTTAAATAACTTAAAATAAAATATAAATATAAATTTATAAATCTTAATTATATTATATGCTATTAATTAAAATTTATATTATTTAAATGATATAATAACATGTAATTAATTACTATATAAAAATAGTATAATATAATATAATATAATAAATGTATAGGGATATGCATTGTTTCTTTCAAGAAATATGAAATGACAATAATATATTTTTATTCAAAAAGTGTGAAATGACATTTATTATGAGTACTTTACTTTGACTTTAAAAGCACTTAGAGCACTACCATGGTTAACCATGAGTTTTTATCCACCATTGAGAATATGACAAATAAGTACATTTAGCTCAAGCAATGCCACCTCAATGATTATGGATGATGTCATCCACTAAAATGTGATTGGTTCTCATAAAGGGAATTTTGATTGTAAGTTTTCCTTAGGAGGCCCATTTTAGACCTCAAAATTCCCCTAATGTATGTAAAATGTTAGCAATAAATTCACATTCTACATCCAGATTTATTTTTGTAGGTTTTATTGTAATTGTATTTTTGTTGTTGATATTTGACTTGTACATACATGCAGGAGTTAAAATGAGATAATGGTTACATTGGAAGTATGACTATACTCAGTCATGTTTCCCTTCATGTAGTTAGGATTACGAATAAATTCATTTAGATTTAGATCCTTTTCTTGTTTGTATTTATTTCATTACTGTACATTTTTAATAAGCATATGATGAGCCTATGATTTTCCTTGCTACCTACTTCATTATCTAACAAAGAGTGTCTGAAAAGTATGATTGTTTAGATTTCTCTTACGTTGTGCTTGCTTATTTTTCTTGGTGAAGCTTCATCACATTGTTGAATTTGTAAATAAAATCAAGAAGGATGAAGTTCCAAAGAATCTTTACAATCAAGTGCTCTTGAAAATTTCAATTTTCAATTCACAAGCATTTCTATATGATCACTTTTCCCACTCTTGTCCCTCGGTGATATTATGAAGTTGATGCAAATCAATAGCTCATTACTTAGCATTTTAGATTGAATACTAGATGATTTTGAACATATTCTAATTTTGAGAAATGCACAGGAGAATGTCGAGATACATAAGGTAAGTTCACAATCAAAATTCTTCCAGTTATGCATTAACATGTTCATTTTCATCTGTTATTAGTTTTATATTTTCATAACTTTACCTCTTTTCTTTTTTTTTGCTTCTTTTACAGGCCTTCATTGTCTTGATTTAAAGGCTTGATTAGCTTTATAAATAAGCAAGCAACTAGCATATTTGAATTCACAACATGTTCAGGGAAGTATTTTCTTTCTCATTAGAAATAGTTTTTCTTTGTTATTTGAATGCTTCTCTTCATATTTCCTTTATTTATAAATTTAGTGAGATGAGTCAATAATCATATTCTGACTCTTTTTGATGCAGTTGAAATTAAATTCGTGTTCGTATTTTTCACAAGAAAATGAAAACTGCATAAAAATATGCAACAAGTTCCACCTTTACCTATTCTGAACCTCGCATTTTCCAGGATTAGTTGAATCTATGCATTGTACTCATTCATTTTAGTCACATTTCTTCCTTCCGAAATGATAGAGAACCTCTAATTAGTAAATTTCAGAATCTCATTTCTCTGTTTTTCATTTCATTTTTAAGAGAATATCCTTTTCGAGATCTTGGATGTGTTTTTAATTATATTTTGCTCCAACATCCAAGTATTCATTCATTGGGATGACTAAGTGACTTTTAGGGATATCTATTCTTCACAGTGTGTGCACATAGATCTTATATTTTTGTCTTCATTGGACATACATCCTCACATGTAAAGTTGAACCTTTTTTTACTCTTCATAGCAATCTTCCTGACTAATGAAAAATTTCATCACTTATGGTTCGCTTATATTTTTGTCTTTGTCTCACTATTTGGATGCTCATCGTATCATCCTTATCAACTTTTAATGTGCATCTTCATTTTATTTTCAAAGAAACTCTTGAGAAACTATTATGGTAATGCAACAAATTTTAAGAAAATTCAGAATATACAAAGGTAATGGATCATGGTAAATTCATGTTCGAATTCTCTTATGTTTGAATTTTTGATATACCACTCTATACTTATCAAGAAAAGATTCAAGTCTTCTCCAAAAACACACATGCATTACACAGTTTAGGACTTGGTCTTGATTCTTGACATTTTATGAAAATCTTGGACTACATATGAAATCCAAAAATAAAGAGAACAATCATCGTTGCAAAGCACATCATCATTCTCATTTTTTATGGATTTAGTTTACTTGACCATGAATCATTGTTTTCTTCTAGTTTTTTGCTTGTTGTAGTTTAGATTTAATAATTTATTATTATGGGCCAATAAAATCTACGCTAAAAACCACTTCTTCATGCTTTTACTTCCAATTAGAAAGAGGAGGTTATCTTTTGTTGGAGAAAATCGACATCCTTCAGGTAAAATTTTAAACGAATTTCTCCAATGGTAAGTTTCATATGCCCACTTTCATTCTTTTCCATTTATTTACATTTTTGTTTCAATTTTGTTTTTAGTTTTTGCTAATACATATATCTATGTTTTGCAGTACCTTAAGAATTTCTTCACCCCCCTGTTGTCTCAAATTTGGAGCTCATTCTCCTTGTTTTATTTTTAGTTTGGGAAGAGCAATAGTGGTGTTCAAATCAGCTAAATGGGGAGTCCCTGAATTTTCTATTGGTTTCATAAGCATTTCTTTAATTATAAAATTGTTAAGATGATTTTATGCAGGATTTGCATTGAAACAAGAAAAATTGCAATAGGAAAGACTTCTCATTTGGGCTTCATTTTACCACATGACTGATATTCACCTTACTTTTTGGAGACTAATTGCTTATAACTCTACAAGATTGTTGAAATGGCACCCAAAGGGAGCTTCTGGTTTAATTTTCCCTTAATTAAATAGGAAAAGAAATTGTAATTTCATCTCATGATAGCTTGTATTAGTTAACTAAGTCAGAAAGAAGAAGTTAGCTTAGGAAATTCGAGTTGAGGGTTAGAAAGGAGGCGTGTAGATTTCTTCCTAGATTTTGGGGGTCCAGTTATAGTTATTTGTGAGTTTTAATTATTTAACTCGAGAAATTGAGTTAAAATCGATTTAACTACTTCTAACTGAGATATGAGCTAGTGAGAGGTCCAATGAATTAAATCCGATTTAATTAACATGTAGTGATCAATCAGTTAACTAATAATTCGCTATAAATAGTTGTTGCATGTCAGTTCTAAGGAAGGCCCAGTTGAGTCTAAGGTTAAAGGGATGATAACTATCAGTTGTATAATTATAAAATTGTACAAGTCAGTTATAGAGTCATGTGAAAGCCTATGATGAATTACGAAATCAATTCCAAGGAATTTCCTATTTAATAGGGCTAAAATTCCTCCAAGAATGTGTGAGCAAGGTTGGTTGAGTGGAGGCTAAGAATTGGTTAAGTATTTGACTAGTTTTTCCTAAATCAGAGTGATATAGTTGGCAGAGTGCAGGAATTTCTCAATGAGAGAAAAGCATTGTATTGTTTCATGGTCTTCACTTTATACAATACATAGATAGCGGCATTTTAGGTAGTGTACTTTCCCCAGATACTCTTGTGTTGTGCGATTGATTGTTTCTTTCTCTTACTTGGTATGTGAATGTGTGATCGTGATTTTTTTCCGCAAATTGTAGAAGGATTCGGTATATTTTTTTAGTACATTAAAATATCAGTTTGAATCCCATTGTTAGATTTTCTACATGGTATCATACCGCCAGGAATCACAATAAAAGAGAAGAAAAAATCTTGTTTTGAACAAGTTTGAATTTTCATATTTATTCTTCAAGACCCAACATCGTATCAAGATATCTTTCAATGGCTTTAGACTCAAATATCACCTTGAGGTAAATTCAAATTACATAGCATGAAAGGATAGGATGGAGGCAGTGCTTGAGGACAATGGACTGAAGGCATTCATTGATACTGATATTCCTCAGCTCGCAGCAACAAATTCCCAACAACTTGATGCATGGAATAATAATGTAGCAAAGGCGAGAAGGATCTTGTTAGAGGGAGTTCAAAAATCATATTGTCTCAAGTCTCCATTGGAATGTGACTACATATGCTATGTGGAAGGCCTTGATAGATTTGTTTTAGAATAACAGTGACCACAAGAAGTTGGCACTGAAACACAAGCTCAAGAAGATAAAAATGGAAAAGGGTGACACGATCCAAAAATAATTGACGAAGTTCACTCAATGTCGAGATGAGCTTGGAAGTGTTGGGATAAATATTTCCTCGAATGATTTGGTGATCCTAGCTCTTTTAGGCCTTCCCAAGAGCTAGCATAGCTACCTAGACTCTGTGAATGGGAGGGAGAAGCTACTAGATTGGGAGCAACTATGGTCTGATTTGGTACAAGAATAAATTTAGTAGAGTGCTAGAGATGGATCCTCATCAAAGAGTGATGATGAGGAGAACTATGCATTGGCTGGAAAGGAAAATAAAGGGAAAGGGAATGCATCCCATTCCAAATCGGAGTCTGGCAAGGCAGGAAAGAAGTGAGATTTTTCAAAGGTAAAATGTTTCAACTATCATGAGCATGGACACTATGCCACAAATTGTCCACAAAAGAATACCAACAAGAAGGCGTCAGGAGGAGTATCAGATGAAGCACTTGCTCCATAGTTCTATTTGGATTTCACTCTCATCGCATGCATGGTGTCATTGGTTATGGGCTATGTGTGGTACTTGGATAGTGGAGCTTCATTCCATGTGACTGGAAACAAATAATTCTTCAGTAGCTTGGAGGAAAAGGATCTCCATATGCACATCAATATGGGTGACGATGCGAGGTATAGCGCTACCAGTGTAGGTATAGTTATCTTTCAGAGGGAGTCAGGAAATCCACTCACATCAAAAGATGCCATGTATGTTCTTGGTTTAAAGAAGAACTGGTTTTTTTTGCTATGTTGCAAGATCATGGCTATGATGTGATCTTCAGTGAAGAAAAGGCGTTCCTTCATCAAAAATTCACGGGACATGTGAAAAATATTGGGGTTCGAGTAAAAATATCTACAAACTGGATGTAGAAGATTGCGCATATTTGAGCACAAAAGAAGAAAAAGTGGAGAGTCGAGACATTGGTGAGTCATGCAACATATTTCTACAGGACTTCCAAAGGGTGCACTTTCTCAAATAGATACATGAAAAGGGTGTAAATTGGGGAATTATACCAAAGCACCTTTCATGATAAGTAAATATGAGCCAAGGCGACCCTTGAGATATTTCACTCAAATGTGTGTGGGTCATTCTCGACAAATTCCACAACAAAGCACAAGTATTATGTGATTTTTATTGATGGTTTTTCAAGAAAGTGTTGGATTTTCTTCGTGTAGAAGAAAGAACAGACATTCTCCAAGTTTTTGAGTTCAAGAAACTTATCAAGAAAGATACATGGAAGAAGGTGAAGGCTCTAAGGAGCAACAATGGTGGAGAATACATATCTAATGAATTCAAGAACTTATGTGCCTAAAAAGGAATTCGAAGAGAATTGATAGCACCTCATAACCCACAGCAGAATGAGGTTACAGAAAGAAATAACATAACTATTGTGGGAGAATCACAAGCCATGTTGCATGATCAGGGCCTACAATTACATCTTTGGGTAGAAGCATGAAATACAACAGTATTTGTGCAGCACCTAAGTCCTCATTGGATACTTGGGATGAGTACACCAGAGGATGGTTTTTCAAGTAAGAGACTAGATGTGCCTTATTTTAAAATTTTTGGTTAATCTATTTATTTCCATGTAACCAAATATGCCAGGAAGAAGCTAAAGCCAACAATAGAGTTGGGGATATTTGTGGGGTACACTGATACACCTCATAACTATTGGGTGTACTTTCCATCACACAGGATGATAGTGGTCATAAGAGATTTGAAATTCGATGAAGACAAAGCCATGTAATTGTCCCTTGAGAGGGAGCTCGAGTTTTATGTAGTTGAAAAGTTGTTGGCTCTAAAGGATAACCTCATGATGTGGAGCAAATAAAAGAAAAGGAATATAGAGTGGTATAAACCACTCATGTAGAGCCACCCATGAGATATGGAATAAAGCGCACCAGAGAGGCTGACATATTATTGCTAGATATGAGAGAGAATGTGGGAGCACCCACATCACTTCGTAGGAAGAGAAGGTCCCCAGAGCAACACACTGGGTACATGGCTCTTATGATAAAAATTATTGAGATAGAACCATCTTATTTTGAGGAAGAAATGCAGCACCTAGTGTGGTTTGATGCCATGGTAGAGGAGTATGACTCCATTATCAGAAATAGTGCATGGGAAGTTGTCCTAAGACCAATGGGGAAGTTAGTTGTAGGATCCGGGTGGGTCTACAAGGTGAATAAGGTAGCATATGGGAGTTTGGAGAAGCACAAGCCCAGATTTGTGGCTAGAGGGTTCTCTCAGGTGGAGGGGATTGACTATGATGAGACATTTGCATCAGACGCAAGGTACTCAACTATTAGATCCATCCTTGCACTCTCAGCACAGATTGGATGGCAAATACATCACATGGAGGTAAAGATAGCCTTTCTCAATGGAATTATTGAGGAAGAGGTGTACATTAAGCAACCGGAAGGTTTTGAGACCTTAGACCAGGAGTCGCATGTGTGAAAACTCAAGAGAGCATTGTATGGGCTGAAGCAAGCACCTCATGCTTGGTACACTAGGATCGACAATTATTTCACTAGGTTGGGCTTCACCAAGAGTGAAGTGGATGCGAACCTATGCCATATTGTGGTTTATATAAGCTTTTGATTATTATATTTTATGTCGATGATATGACACTGACAGGTGATGAGAAGCTCATAAATTCTTACAAAGAGGATCTTGCAAGATAATTTGAGATGAAGGACATGGGGCTCTTGCACTATTTCCTTGGATTGGAAATATGGAAAAGAGATGGGGAGTTATATATATGTTAGGGAAAGTATTCCAAGGAGATTCCTAGGAAGTTCCACATGGAGGGAAGCAAACCCATGGAGACTCCTCTAGCAGAAAATTGGAGGAAGGAGGATACTACTTCGGGTGAAGTAGTGGATTCTACTGTTTACAGGAAGCTTGTGGGTTCACTCATGTATCTGGTGAACACACGACTTGACATATGTTATGTAGTTAACCAGCTGAGATAATCTATCGTTAAGCCTACCAAGCTATTTTGGAAGGCAGGGAAGCATGTATTGAGATATATTAAAGGCACTACAGAGTATGGATTGTGGTATAGACGGACAGAGGAAGTGGATATGCAAGGCTTCACTTATGCATGTTGGGCAGGGAGTCCATCTGACAGGAAGAGCACATCAGGGGGCATCTTCAACATAGGATCAACATCAGTTTCATGGTACAGTAGGAAATAGAGATCAGTTGCACTCAGTTCAGAAGAGGCAGAGTACATGGAGGCCAGTTAGGCAGCATGTGAAGCCATCTGGATGAAGAAGATACTTGTTTGTTTGTTTGGTCGATAGATGGATCCAACGGTGATACATTGTGATAACCATAGTTGCATCAAACTCTGAGTTATTCTATTATTCCATTACAGGTCCAAGCATATTGATATCTAGTATCACCATCTCAGATATTGTGTTCAGAGATGGATTATGTCATTAGAGTACATTCCCACAGAGGAGCAGGATTCAGACATCTTGATGAAGGCGCTAGAAAGAAGAAAATTAAAATTCCATAGAGATAGGATCAGGGTAGCATATAATCCATTTCTTGTTGAGATGGATTTTTGAAATGGCACCAAGAAATGGCACCCAGAGGGGGCTTCTGATTTAATTTTCCCTTAATTAAATTGGAAAAGAAATTGTAATTTCATGCCATGACAACTTGTATTAGTTAACTAAGTAAGAAATACCGAGTTATCTTAGGAAATTCGAGTTCAGGTTCAGAGAGGAGGCATGTAGAGCTCTTTCTATATTTTAGGGGGTCCAGTTATAGTTATTTGTGAGTTGTAATTAGTTAACTCAATAAATTGAGTTAAAATCACTTTAACTAGTTCTAACTGAGAGATGAGCTAGTGAGAGGTCAAAATAATTAAATATGGTTAAATTCACAAGTAGTGATCAATCAGTTAACTAATAATTCACTATAAATAGTTGTTGCATGTTAGTTCTAAGGAAGGCCTAGTTGAGACTGAGGATAAAGGGATGATAACTATCAGTTGTATAATTAGAAAATTGTACAGGTCAGTTATATAGTCATGTGGAAACCTATGATGCATTGCGCAATCGATTCCAGGAAATTTCATATTTAATAGGGTGACAATTTCTCCAAGAATGTGTGAGCAAGGTTGGCTAAGCAGAGGCTAAGAATTGATTAAGTATTTGACTGATTTTTCCTAGATCAGAGTGAGACAGTTGGCAGAGTGCAAGAGTTTCTTGGTGAGAGAAAATCATTGTATTGTTTCATGGTCTTGACTTTATACAATATATAGATAGTGGGGTTTTAAGCAATGTGATTTCCCTGGATACATCTTATGTTTTGTGATTGATTATTTCTTTATTTACTTGTTATGTGATTGTGCGATAGTGTTTTGTTTCCGCAAATTGTAGAAGGATTCAGTATCTTTTTTTAGTCAATACAAGATCGGTTTGAATCTTGTTGTTATATTTTCTACAAAGATGACATTTATTTAAAAATATTAACATAAGATGAACTCACGTGATTATATTCTTTCACTTTTGTTAATACATTTTATAATTAGTCTTGTTGGGTTTGTCTTTTAATTTGGGTTTTTTTTTCATCATTTATTTTCCTCCTTTTGACATTTTTGGAGTTTGTTAATTTGTTTTTCACTTTAGTTTGGATTTATTATTCCTTTTCGTTATTGATTGGTTTGACTTTGGTGACTCCGCAAAGATTTATGTGGAATTTCTTTTCCTCACCCAACATTGGTTGACATACATGGGAAATATTCACTATGTCTATTCAATTAGTTTCATTTACCTTAAAGGTATATTTTTAGGAATTCTAAATCCCTCTTGATTTAGATATTTTTCATGGAGGAACACACACCATTTCTAAGTGATGTAGTTCTCTTTCCTCAAGGAAAGAACTGATCTCAAGTTTAACTCATTGAATCCCTCCCAACACTCCACTTTATAAAAACCTTTGAATGATACTCGTAGGGAAAGATATGGAGTCAACATTATGGAAGCATTATATCCATTAGCATAAGTATCTATTGCCATCCCACCTCTTTCACTCAGGTACATCATAAATAAAACCTCGCAAATGCGCTTATCAAAAGGGTGATTAAAAGAGGAAGCATGGGAAATACAAGTAAACTCGTCAAGGTTATGGACGCTCGCTGGCAGCGGGGCTATGCTTGTATAACATAAAATAAAACTTCGTTGGGCTATTTTTCAGGCTCGCTAGAAGTGAAGCGATGTCAGAGACCATTCATAATGATGGATATATGCTTTATCAAAAAACTCCTATTTGTACCTTCTTTTATTTCTCATACAAGGTAATCTTAAAATAATTTTTTCCCAAAATTTGGATTTATGATATTAGACTCAGTATGCTTTGAGTACTTATATTTTTGAACATATATTGCTTATTTCATTAATTTGGGCGCTTGGAAATGTTTTACTATTTGACGGTTTGATGGCATCCATCATTATTAACCTTTAGGTAAAGTGAAGTTCATCATTTTTAGCCAGAGATAATTGATTCTTCCCTATGCATCACCATTGTTGGGGTGAAAACTCAACACCCCCCTTTTTACTTATTCATTTCAAATAATGGGGACCCTTTTCCGTAAATTTTGGCTAAATCGCCTTTTAATATTTTCTTTTGATTAAGTGTTCTATAGTTTTGCTAGATTTTCATTTTCTTCGGATTTACCTTTTGATTGTTTTATTGTGTTCGACTTTTCGATATTTTTCCATTGGTTCTCATTTCATATCATTTGGTTACATGGTTTGCAAATGTTGTTCATTTGAAGTTTGATCATTTTTACCGCCAGGGCTAAGAGATGTACAAAATGTATATTATTTTAATTTTTGTAAATTAATTGTAAATATTGATTTTTAATTAATCTTTGCAAACATTCCTACAAAATCACCGTGGCCAAATTGTAGAGCAATTAAAATTATGTGTTTTTGGAATCTCGGAAGTCTATTTTAAAACCCAATTTCAAAAAATGAAGAAGATCCATAGTTCTAAAAACTCAAGTGGTTGTACTTATTTTTGTCGGACTTATAAATTACGAAGTGGTTGTAGTTTATGGGCGGGTCCCATTCCATGTGGGCCTTATATCACACATTATTCCTCCCTCTTATATATAATATCGTAATTTTTTTTATCGAAGCCCTTTTTAAATAAACTTACGATGTTTTAAAATTCTGATGGCCCGATTTCACATGACCCCTCCTCATCCATCGCACCTCGGGACTTTACCATCAGAACTTCATTTCAAAAGAACCTTTGATGACCCATATTCTCTGACCTTCGACATACCTAGGAACTTCGTTGAACTCTGAGCTTTATCATAAACCTCAGATGTTTTCCTTTCTCTCGGTATTGGACCTCGGTACATAATGTTACATTAGAATCTATTTTAATAAAACTCCAATGCTCTACCCCGAATACATCTTAAACAAACCTCATCATTTTATTGACCTTGGGCCTTTGTTTCAAATAATCTCTCTAATAATTCTCTCTCCTCTAAGTTCTCATCGGAACAATTATATTGGGGCTTTTTAATATGACCTCCGATGAGAAATTACTCTATTGCCCGATGTTATAAATACCTCCGATGAAGTCAATCCTTTGATGGCCCAATGAGTTATTCTTTCTAATGCATGAAAATTTGTTTTAGTAAATCCTCGGGTGACTTAATAAATCCTTCATTGTAATTGTAGTGAACTTGACTTATGCTCCATCGGAACCTCGGTGCTCCAAACATGTCGGGACTTTGTTTTAATAAATCTTCAATATAACTCTCCCGCCACTCTTCATCCATCAAACCTAGGGATTTTGTTCCATTTTAACTTCAATTCAAAACCTCCAATATCACTTAATATCTGAGGCCCGATGTCCCTCATAGCTGTGATGGGCTTGGTTATAAAACGTTGATTTGTATATTCAAGTTTGTATAAAGGTTTCTTAACACGTAGAGGATTGGTTTCATATTAGTTATGTAATTGTGTGAATATAATATTAAATAATATATTTTATTAGTATAATTTTTAATAATTTAATTAAATTAAATTTTAATTTGTAAATAATTTAATTCATATGAGAATTATATTGGATTGTGTAATTAATTCAACCCTTTTTTAGTTTGTAATTTAACTTAATGTTTTTAAATAGAATGTATATAATTAATTTAACAAATTGTAAATAATTAGAAATTAATTAGTTTTAGTTGTATATTTAATTAGAATTAGATTTTTAATTAAATTTTCTGAATTTTCGCAATAGCTCATTGGAAATCTAAGCTAGGAGAGAATAATATGGGATGCTTAATTTTAGAAAATTTCATCATTTAATGACCCATAAATCTAGCATAAAACAAAGTGACTAATTTGCATGAAAAAAAAAATTGAATTGGGAAAATTTCATTAAACTAGAGAAATTGTTGTCAATAATCTATTCCCAACTTAATCAAAAACAAATCGGACCCGAGAGAAGCAATCACATCTTGAATTTTGTTTGGATTTTAATTTATTTTATATTTTTAACAATTTATTGAGAAGTAGTTTTGTTTTTTATTTTGTTCATCAAATATGTTTTAATTTC
This sequence comes from Pinus albicaulis, assembly GCA_034641835.2. Lineage (NCBI taxonomy): Eukaryota > Viridiplantae > Streptophyta > Pinopsida > Pinales > Pinaceae > Pinus > Pinus albicaulis. The sequence goes on along the minus strand of CM076584.1, from coordinate 862,645,614 downwards.
TAAATTTGAATTGGTTTTGTGAAGGAGAACAGTTGGAGAGATGAGGAAGAGATTATTTGGAACAATGGAATTGCTCCAGCAAGAAAGGAAAAACAATTGTGGCCAATCAAAATTGTTGGAGAAAAATTATTCTCCAACAACTCTCTCATTTTGGTTTCATTTTGTAATTATAAATATGGCTTTTAGAGAATGCTCAATGGGTTCCTCTTTTCTACAACTAGAATTTTTGTTTAGCACTATTGTAATAGGAGATTATAGTTGTAGGTGAGGGGAAAACTTCAGATCTAAGGTTAAGGGAAAAATCTGTGATTTTCCTTCTTGTGCATTTGCATTATTGTAATGTATTGTGAGTGGAATTATGGAGAGACATAATGTTTTTAGTTCTGGAAGAGAAGCTTGTTTGGCACTATTGTTGGCAATTTCTTCAACGAGTTGAAGCTACTCAAGGATTGCAAGACTTGTAATGATATTTTGGTATGATTTAATAATCTTTCATTTCAATGCACTGTTGTTTGAATTGTAAAATTTATCTTCAATTGCGAGAATTTATTTAATTGGTTTTAATTTATGTTATAAATAGTGTGTGGATTTTGATATTGAGCACTATTGTCGTATCATTAGTTTTGTGCTATTGAAGTTTTGTAAGAGCTATCTCAAACTGTTTCATTTATTTTGTGCTAATTTATTTTGTTTCATTTATTTTTTGAACAGTTTGAGGCGATCTTTATGGTTTTTCTTGTAACTTAACTACCCCAACCCATGGCCTAATTGTTCCCCAACAGAAGAAAAAAATAGATAATTTGAGGAAGTATAAATACGCCTTAAGGGAATGGCCTAAGGGAGGAAGAGAGAGAATTATAGATATTATAGCATGTTATAGCCCTAATCAAGTCTGATATTTCTCATGTGCAACTTACACTTCCCAGATTTTCAGGAAACCCTTGTTTCCTTGTGATGATCACCCTCATTCTATGTGACATCCTTTGTGCATCATTCATGGAAGAAGCTTTATGAGGCTAGGGCTGGACGAATCCAGAGGACGGTTTTTCTCAAGGCCATGGCAGATCACATGTGATTTCACCACTATTGTTTTCTGTACATGTTATCAATAAAAGAAGTGCCATCTTGTTCCTGATGTTCATGTGCCATATATCTCTTATACATGCTTAATAATCTTGAATATTTTATTTCTTGTTATCTTTATTAGATTATATATGATATGTTGCTAACATCTAGAACATATATGTTGTACAACTAGGTTTTTGTGCTTGTTCTTTGTTGATTTGAAGGTTATGGAGCACGAGGAGTTGCAGGGGATTTGAACCCTACCGGATCTACTACAAACGAAGGATAAACGAGTAAGATCTGCAAACCTCACTTTCTAGTTTAAAGCATAGAAGTTGGTAATTTGAGTCCTTCTTGTGATGACATGCCCCTTCTCTGTGAGGTTTACCAACCCAGGACCTTAGGGCAACATCGCCTGTAACATAATTGGCGACTCCATTAGGGATTACGTTGTGTAATTCCTAGTTTGAGTTGTTTTTAGTTGTCTTGTAGGTTTCCTGACAGGTTAATCACATTTACATTCTAGTAAGTCTTTTTCCCAACTAGACAGAAGTCTTGGTCTCTTGATCAGGCTTGATTTTTTATTTTTTCCTTATTTATGTTTATATGCACTACTTAGGTTGTACACAGTCATGTATGCCCTTTTTATTCTCCAAAAGCACCCATGTAACATGAGTTTCTTTGGTTACAGTTGTGTATACATGCTTGTTGCATACATCGAACCCGCGTATGCCTGGGAAAATTTGAAAATTTTAGTTTTGAAGCCCTGTCACTGATTAATTTCTATGGTTGGCCACTCCTGTGGTACCTTTTAGGTGTCTAAACTGTGCTTATTGTGGTTATATGTCCATTTCTCTCTTTTTCTTGTGAAAATCTAGTCATTTGGTAATTTTCCTGTTTTGTGAAATTGCAATTGCGACTGTAGCACCAAGATCTCTTCCTGGAGTTCTTGTTTGTTTTGACCATTCAGAACAGTGAGTCTTTGCTTGTCTTCTCATCTTTTCCTTATGCATTGCTTCACTTTTGTTTTTTTCCTCTTTTGACTTCTTTGGTTTTCTTGACTTCTTGGGACTAGCTTTTTATCGAATCTTGAAGTTACCTTTCTTGGTTTTTTGATTTTTTATTCGCTGGAAGAGTGTGCTACTATTCCGAATTAGTTCCTTGGGACATTTTCTTCTTCTTGCTTGTTTGAGTCCCGCTAAAAAAGTAGCATAGTTGTCTTATGCATTTTGAAGCCCCCTTTGTGACTCATTTTCTTGATTTCGGTTCTTGAGTAGTTTTGTGTTTGTCTTCATGAAATATTTGTCTTTCCCTTATAAGTGAAAAGCCAAAAAAAAATTCTTTTTTTCCATTTCTTTTGCTTTGATTACATTTTTATGGTTTCCATATGTTGTTGAAGTAGTTTGGTTAGTTTCTTATTTTGGTTCGTTTGCTTGGTTTTGAAAGGAGTCTTTTCTAGATTTATCTCTCTATGTCATCAAGTGCATTTTGGCATTTTCTATGCATAGGAGTTCTTGTTGGGACTAGCCTTGATTTCCTATCAAAAGTGATTGAACGATTTCTCTCTAGAGACTCTTTTTGCTTCTTCAAGTTAGCAATCCTAGAATTTTGCATATCATTGGTATTTTTGCATTAAGTGCACTGAAGCATTTCAGTATTTTTGATAGTTTTTTGAAGTGTGTGGAGAGTGAGTAAATAAAAATAAAAACAAGTTTATTTACTTATTTAGCTTCGTAGAACCCATTTAGAAATCTCTTTTCATCGAAAGAAAAATATTTCATTCGCATGTAGTAGGTTTTCGTTGATTTCTTTTGCGTCGATAAACACCATTAGTTTCACTTCCGTATACCTTTGACTTAAGTAACAACCAATTTAAAATCAAGCACTATAATTAAAATCAACTAGAATTTTTTGTATTATTTTCATTGATCATACACCAACTAGCTAGGTTGTAGGGCCGTGGAATAGGTGAGTGGAGAGTTAACTCTCCAAGGCCGCTCAAACTATTCAACAAATAAATTTTATTAGTGAGCAAAATCCAATTCCGTTAAGTGGAATGGGAAAGATCTACCTCCATAGAGTTAAGCGTGAGGGAAAGTGAAGGCAGAGAAGAGAGATACCCCCTCCCTTATTTTATGAATCTTGACCTAAGACTTTTCCGCCCGGCTGCCGATACGGATTGGTGCCCCTAGTTGCCTCTCCTAGGGACCACACAGGTGACTGTGGGAGGGAATAACCATGGTACCTGAGATATACATTGCATCACTTTCATTAGTACTTCTAGAGGGTGCCCTTGTGAAGCTCGGCGACTTGCACCAGCAAAGGCTGTTGTCAGAAGGTCAGTGTAACTATTTATGTTACCTTCGCTAGTAGGCCTGGGGTGTAATTACCCCATACTATTTTCGGAAGGTCCTCTTATTTCTCTTTCTTGTATTTGTGTTCGGTCCTAATCAACCGAAGCAGAAATACCTGAAGGCTACTTGATTGACTGTACATTAGGAAATTTTTAGAGTGTGATCTTTTCTCCTAGACTTCTTAGCTTCTTATATTTTTTGAGTCTAAAATTAATTTCATAAAGTGGCTGACCGATCATCTCGTCGATCGAGGAGGATTCATGGGCTTTCTCCCACGAGTGTTGAGCCTTCTTCAAGAAGGTGTAGGAGTAATTTAGTGGGTGAGTTTTATCCGGTGGTTTCAAACACAACAGAGAGTGATCCTCTGCCTAGGCTTGTTGTTTCTGTGGGTGGTCCTGGTACTAGTGCTAGTGTAGAGAGGAGTACTCCACTCATCTCTAGAGTCTTTTTTCCAGCAGAAAAAGTTGAAGTTGAAGAAGTTCCTCAGCCTCCTGAGACTCCTTCATCTCCTCTTCCTGCTAGTTTTCCTGATGTCCTTTTGTACATTGGGCCTGAGTCTCAGAGACCGGATAGTCATTTTCCATCATATCCCTTTCTTTTGATGGCCACTACTGGGAACACAGCTTCGGCTATGAGCACTACAAGTGTTCATACTCCTCTTTCAGTCGAAGGAGGAGGAACTATTTCCATTTCGACAATAACTTCTAGTGCTGCTATGTTTGGCTCTACTTCTATTCCATATTCAAGTGGAAGCACCCAAGCATATGCTTCTCAATCTGGCCCCTTTTCTTTTGGAATGCCTTATAGTGGAATTCCTTCTATCTCCTTTTCTGTTGTCTCAGTTGTCTCCATGCCTATGCCTTCTATGGCTAGTGGATCAGCTTCATTTCAAGGTTTCCCCTTTAGAAGTGGGCATATTCCACATTCGAACCCTTCCTTAGGATCCCTTCCCTTCACCTCTCAAAGTCAAGGATTCAATCTTTTTTCTGGAGGTCAAGGCTCTAATGTTTTTTTCAGGATGGAGCCCTACTTTTACAGCATTAAGAGCTAGGAGTCAGTTTATCTCTGGTCAGCAAGGGAATATTCCTTTCCCTTCAATGGGTGCTTCTCAGGGTTTTTTCCCGTTTGCAAATGCTTGGAACCCTTACCAAGGGGTTTCTTCTTCATTCAATACCTCAGTTGGAGGGAATGTCCATGTTTATAGTAACCCTATGTTGAGAGGAGGTCCTTATCTGAATGTTGGGTCACAAGGCTTCTCTTATGGCTCAAAATTTTCTATGAACAACATCTGGAAACCTGGTACCTCAAAAAATCTAGGCTATTCCTCTCAGAATGTGGGGAATCCTTCCTATGGGGGATGGAATTCCCAGGCTCCTTCGCTCTTACCATTCATGGCAACTTTAAACTTGCAAGATCTATCAAAATTGACTAAAATTGCTATTCAGTATAGTCTGTGTTTGCCTCCGGTCCCCACCAAACTACCCTCAGATATTCCAAAGTTTAAAGGGAAGACTGGTGAGGATCCAGTGAACCATGTCACCACTTTTCACTTATGGTGTTCGTCAAACTCCCTTATCGACAATTTGATCAGGTTGAAATTATTTCAACGAACCTTAACTAGAAATCTAGGGAAATGGTATATTGAACTGACAGGGGGTAGTTTTTCTACTTTTGGTGAGTTGGCTACTATGTTATTAAATAATTTTCAGTTACCTATCCATTATGATTTCGGGACTAATCTCTTGGCCAATTTTCAGCAGGACAAAGCAACTCACATTTCTGATCATATTCAGGAATGGAGGAGAAGGAAGAGGCTAATAAAAGCTCAGATTCCGAATGAGTTCCTTCTCAAATGGTTTCTGAAATCTCTACAGCCAGAAATATCGAAGGATGTATCCCTTTCAGGGGTATTTTCTGAAGAGCAGGCTATTTTTAGGGCTCAACAGCTAGAACTGATATATTCTCAGTCTGGAGCCCTTAATAAAATATTGTCGGGTGCTCCTCACTCCAAGCTAGATTTAGCTAGAACCAAACCTAGTCCTCATGGTGACGGACTTATCAGTACGATCGATAGCAGTATGACTAACCTGCTATAATTGCAGTAGTTTTCTATATAATCCACTCCTTCTGGTCATGCTATATCTTCAATGTCAACTCCTTCTCAGCCCTTGGCTATTAATTTCATTCTAACTTCTAACCCCAAAGGAAATCAACAATCCAATGGGAAGAAGAAGGGATGAAATAATAAGAAGAAAGATAAGGATGGGAAGGGGAATGCGAATATATCCAACGATCATGTTGGAGAGGCTAAGAGGGATAATAAAAAGAAGGTTAAGTTTCCATGAAAATTGTGCACTGGATACCATATTACACACCTCTGCCCTAAAATTCAAGATGTTGAGCACTTGTTAGCTCAGTAGGGTTCTTCTAGTTCCCAGGTTGTACTGACAAAACCTTTTCCCCAAGGGTAGCAATTTCTTGTTGGTGTGAATGTGAATACTGGAGCTCCCTCTAGGGGCAACCAGTAAGGGGAAAATCCATCAAACATATACATGATGAGTGCTCATGCAGATATCACTACGAGATCTCATGATTATGCTGAAGATGAGTCTTTGAAAGCTAAGGGTACTCCTAATAATGTTGAGCCACTCCATATAGAGATTCTTGTAGTTGAGCCTATACCTCAGATGCCGAAAGGGTCTACAAAGCATACGACGATCAATCCTAATGCCAAGGCTGCCCAGAACTACTTGATTGTAGAAGATCTGGCTCACATTCCTTCTACCATGTCTGCATTAGAGGTACTCCAGTCGTGTCCTGCACAAAGAAGTGAATTTATCACTACCCTTGGGGTTGTTGATCCAAAGAATTCTTTGATGATCACATTTGACATGCTGAATTTAAAAAAGAGACTTCCCCATCATATGGCTTTCTAGATTAAGTCTACATATCAGAAGTTTAATATCTTTTGTGCTTCCACATGTATGATGTCTCTTGCATGTTGGAAGGCTATTAGATCTTCTTTAGCTGTCCCCTTTACTACTCTTCTAACTGCGTTTGATGGTCATTCTCACAGGCCACATAGCATTGTTCCATATTTACCCATATTTGTTGGGGGTAAAACTGTCGGTATCGAGGTCGAGATAGTTGATGCAAATCTAGAATATAACCTTTTTTTGAGGCAAAACTGGATCTATGAGATGGATGCTATTTTTTTCTCATTGTTTCGGATTTTATGTTTCCCTCACGAAGGGAGGATTGTCATTGTTGATCAAATGGACTATTCTCCTGTAGATCTGAATGAATCTACGGACTTGACTATTCCCTTGGTGAATGATAACAAGCAACCTCTTGAGAATTTTTGGGTTGGAATGTATACATATTTAATGGGTACTTTTGATTTTCCACCTCCTTCAGTTCATATCAATACTATTTCGTCCTCCAGGGTCCCTACTCAAAGAGAGTTATTTTGAACTCATTATTTTTTGAACCCTTGGACCTTGCCTTCTCCTACCTCCACATTAGAAGAAGGCCAAGTGGGTGGAATGGAATTTCCTATATCTGCAGCTGAGATTTCTTATAGATCTATTGTTGACTCCGCAGATTCCATGCCAGTTTCCCTTTCACCAGAGGAATTGGATTGAGGTGTGGCTCCGGCTTGGACTCTTAGTTCATTTTCTGCTCAAGATTTCCTTGATACCACTATTCCATCTGAAGAGGCCATCCTTGAAGAAATTACTGGTGTAGAGGGATTGTGGGATGATTTGCATCATCGATCCTATTTTCTATCAGACTTGCGAGAAGTTGAAACAATTTTCTCTAGCCTTCAGTCTTCTGGTCATGTTCACCCAGTTTTTAACCCTTTAGCACCAGCACAGGTATTTTTTGAAGGGAACATGGTTGTCATTTTTGCTACTACCTCGGTGAACATCTCCAAATATCCAAACGTTATTTATAATTTCTTCATTGGAGCTTAATGTTCCCCTGAAGAAATTTAGACTTACACCGATCTATTTCGATAATTTCGAGATGTGTTTGCTTGGTCTTATGAGGAAATGCCTGGTATAGATCCATCTATTGTCCAGCATGGGATCAAGACATATGAAAATTCCAAGCCTATTCAGTAGAAGCTTCATCTGGTCAACCTTAGGAAGGAAGCAGCTATCAAAGCCGAGGTGGAGAAGCTACTTAAGGCGGGATTCATATACCTCGTTCCATTAAATGAGTGGGTTTCGAATCTAATTCCTGTGCACAAGAAACAAGGAACAATCCAAGTCTGCATCGATTTCATGGATTTGAATAAAGCATTTCCTAAAGATAATTACCCCACACCATTTATAGATCAAACCATCGATGAGTGTGTAGGAAATGATACTTTCTCTTTCATAGAGGCTTTCTTGGGATATAATCATATCACTATCCATCCTAAATATCAGCATAAGACTGCTTTTATTTTCCCCTGGGGTACCTTTTCTTACAATAAGATGCATTTTGGCCATAAAATGTTGGAGATACCTTTCAGTGGGCTATGTCTTATGCCTTCCATGACATCAAGCATATCATCAAGGTGTACTTGGATGATTTAGTTGCTTGTTCTCGCAAGAGAATTGATCATCCTTCACACCTTCGTCAAGTTTTTGAACGATGTCGGTATTATAAAATTAGATTAAACACTAATAAGTGTGTTTTCACTGTCACATTTGGTCAATTGTTGGGATTCATCATGTCTATGGAAGGGATTCGGTTAGATCCCTTCAAGGTTGAGGCAATACTTCAGTTGCCTCGCCCATCTTCGATCCATCAGCTTCAAAGTCTACAAGGCAAAGCCAATTTCTTACGAATATTCATCATGAAGTATGCTGAGATTAAAAAGGAATTTATGAGGTTGTTAAAAAAAGGAGTTCCATTTTTTTGGGATGACTTTGCTCAACGTTCATTCGATGCTTTCAAAAAAGCATTGACCTCTACTCCATTGTATCTCACTGCAACAGAATCTACCATAGGTATGGTTCTGGTTCAGGAGGATGATGCTCTTTGTGAGCATGTTGTATACTACCTTAGTCGAGGCTTGGTAGGTCCTAAACTCTGGTATTCTCCGATTGAGAAAATTGCTTTAGCAGTTGTCCACGTTGTCCAACGGCCTAGACATTATATCCTCCTTCGCAAAACTTATGTTTTGGCGGCAGTTAATCCATTTCAATTTGTTCTGAGTAGGCGAGTGATTGGGGGGAAATACAATTGATGGATTGTCATTTTGCAAAAATTTGATCTTGAATTTATATCTGCCAAATCCAAGAAGTCATTAGTATTCACGGAGTTGATTTATGAGTTGCCCTATGGAGAAGATATATTTTATGAAGAATCCTTTCCTAATGAACATATTTTTCTCATTTCTTCACAGGATCCTTGGTACGGAGATCTCATAGTTTATCTCCAGACTGCGAATTTTCCCTTAGCTTTTTCAACATATGAGCGTCGAAAGTTGCGTCACTTAGCAAAAATTTATTTGATTATTGGTGACACTCTATATCATCATGGGGTCTATTTGATCCTTAGAAGTTGTTTAACTCTTGAATAAGCTGAGGTTTTGTTGAGTGATTTCCACAGTGGAGCTTGTGGTGGTAATTTATCTAGGCTTGCTACAGCCCAAAAAATCTTACGTGCAGGATACTTTTGGCCCTCGATTTTCAAATATTGTTTTGACGCGGTCAAAAAGTGTAATCCTTGTCAAGTTTATACCCGGAATATGTACACTCATCTAGCTCTGATCTTTCCTGTCATCATTGTCGGTCCTTTCACAACGTGGGGTATTAATTATACTACTTGTAACTCGCCTTTGGCTAAGGGTCATAAGTACATTATTGTAGCTGTAGACTAATTTATGAAGTGGGTTGAGGCAATGCCTACTTTTGGGAATGATGGTGAGACAAAAACCCTGTTCCTATTCAATCAAGTCATTTCTCGCTTTGGTATACCAAAAGAGATTGTCACTGACCATGGCAGTCATTTTCAAAATAGTATGATGGTTGATTTGGCTCTGAAATTAGGTTTTTGGCAGGAGCATTCATATCCTTATTACCCTCAAGCAAATGGGAAAGTTGAAGTCGTTAGCAAATCCTTGAAGAAAATTCTCAACGGACAATTGATAAAGCTAGATCTAATTGGCATGTCATGTTGTACCTTGTGCTTTGGGCATACCGGATGTCTGTAAAGACTACAACCGGTTTCACTCCGTTTCAACTAGCTTATGTGTTGGAATCTATATTTCCAATTAAATTTGAAATTCCTTTCCTTAAGTTGGCAGTTGAGCTTCTTCCTGATACTTCCAGTCTCGGAGAACACCTTATCCATCTAGAACATCCCGATGAGCAGCGCTGAGATGTAGCTACGATGAGTGAGGCACATAAGAAACGGGTGAAGGTTTAGTATGATAAGGCAGTCAAACCTAGGGTTTTCTCTGAAGGTGATCTTGTCTTGGTTTATGCCCAAGAGAAGGATGCCTTGGGGGAAGGAAAGTTCAAATCTATGTGGTATGGCCCCTTTATTTTCAAAAAGGTCCTAAAAAAGGGAGCTTATGCCTTGGTTAAATTCGATGGGAACGAGTTGGAGGAGCCCATAAATGGGCTCTATTTGAAAAATTGTTATGCTTAGGCTTTGGCCTAGCATCTGCTTTGTTTTGTGTATATAATTTTTCCGGATCAATCGCATCCATTCTTGGTAATTTCAACTGCTTTGTTGTATATATTGTATTTTTGTACATGCCTGATTTTCGATTTTTGGTGTGACTTTGATGATTTTGATCTGCTTTGGCAGGTATTATTGGATGAGATGAGTCATTTTGGCTTTGTCGATTGTGCTAGTAGACATACCCAGAACCTGGCTTTCGCGGCTTGGGTAACCCACTATCCATCTGGTCAGTTGTTAGTTTCAAGAGGTGTTTGCATTGGTCCTACTTCAAACAATGTGGCAGAATACACTGAAGTGGTCAACCTAATCTCAGAGGTAATATCTCTTAGTGTTTATTCGTTAGTTGTTTATTTGGATTCGCAACTGGTGGTTTCACAATTAAATAACACCTATCGTGTTAGAGACTCATTTTTGCATCAATTATTTCTGAGGATACATTTGTTACAATGTTCATTTCAATTTATTACATTCATTCATATTCCTCGATCTGATAACTGGTTAGCAGACTCATTTTCTAATCAATCACTTGATTGGCACATTAATCATTCAATACTTTAAATATTTCAAAACATCATTCATAATTTGGGACAATCACATCATATAAATCACTATGTGTGTATGTATATATATATATATATATATATATATATATATATATATATATATATATATATATATATATATATATATATATATATATTAGAGTGTTCAAAATATACAAAATTTGGACCATCGTGTCCTACAAAATTAGGGCTTATGCCTGATCATGTCTGTCATCAAAAAAAATTATAGCCATCTGATCAAATATAAATCTACTCCTGAGGTTCGTGCCAAACATTTGCGTTCCGAGAGAACACGATAGTAGTAGCTACACGGCGGAATAACCGCACCTAGTCTCGTGGTACTCCAACCACCCACCTCTCGATAGCCTCTGGAAGGTCATCTATAGCTGCCATGGGTACTTGGCGAGTCAAACTCTCCAAGTTTCTCTGGATGACATGGATGGTCCTTCCTGGGTCTTCAGCATCCGCCTCGCCTCTAAGGCACTTGTGCCTTGGGTAGCACTCTGAACTAACCGGTCCCATGTCTGCATCATGATCATTAAATTTTGTAGGTGATGTTTTCATATCAAAAACATTTTTTCATTTTTACATATAATTTGAAAAAATCACAAAAAATAATATAATCAAAAAATCAAATGTGCAATATTACCAATTGCACCCCATGTTGCTCTGGGTGGAAGAACCAAATCAGGATCTGTTCTAAAATCCATTCCAACATAGGGATAGTCCTCCACTGAGATGACATGTTCTTCCCACCACTGGAAGAACTCATCATCCCATGTGGTTCGGGGAACTTCACTTCCCCCAGTCTCTTTATCAAATCTTCCCATCGGGTTATCCTTGGATCCCTTGGACTGCTGATAGTAGAGATGACCTTGGGTCGAAGCCCAAAGACTCTCTCAAAGAAGAATGTCAACAGAATAGTGTCGTATCCAAAGTGTTTTGTCTTTGTCTGCCGGATATAAGTTAGTTGTTTTTTCAGATTAGCCAATAAGCTTGTGCACCAATCATAGATAATACCAAGCACTCCACTATCAGACTCATGTGCATGTGTGAATTCTGGTGTAGAAATTTCCATCCTGCCACTCTACCAATAGTGAAGAGAAGGATTCTCATGTACAAATCTCATACATATTTAATTGGGATCTGATTCCCCACCTTCTTTGCATCATCTACACAATAGCCCTGGACATAGTCATCTACATTAAGCCCTCCAGTGGGTTTACCATGCAAATCAACCGGGTCTCCCTTTCGGGAAAGTCCAGTGATAAAATATATGTCTTCCAATTCGATTCTCAGTGGCATCTGATCAATTATAAAGCAGTCTCCATTTGGTTCCCAATGATCAACCAAAATCTCAAGCAACCGAGGGTTTCTTTTCATGTTTGGCATTTTGAAAATTTTGAGTAAACCACAATTCTGAAGTATATCTAAGGATTGTTGGTCTTCCATCACTTCATTATCAATTGCACTGTGCTCTCGTTCTCTCCAAATGATAGTCATCCTGGGAAAATTAATCCATTGATCAGTTAGATACAAGTTTTTAAATTCCGATCTGCGCATACGCGACCTCATTTGTACATAGTCGCGTCTATAAGCGAGTTCCTTATGACGAACCTGCGTATACACAGAGGGTTTCAAAGAAAATATATGTCCTATGGTCCAAAATCTAAAAATTTTATTTTAGTATGAATGAAATTGATAAATGAGATGAGTACAAGGCTTACCTGACTAATTTTTGGTGATTCGGTGGCCAGTTGCTCTATATGCAAGAAGAGGATTTTTTTCTCCAGAGCTCTTTTTCCACTTCTGCACTGCACAAATTATCAAAATGTGAGTCAAAATGCTTATTTATGCCCAGAATTTGAATTTTTTTTCACAAATTTCGTTTGTTTCTATTTTTTGAAATTGAATTAAAGTTGTTTAACCTTTTGGATACAAATTTTGGATTGTAAGCATTGGGAAAAGTTATTTTCAAGTACATTCTGTTGAATTTGAGATATTTCTAGTTTTCCTTCGGATCCATGACCGCTGACCTGTCATGGAAAGTATTTGATTCTGAACTGGCATATAGGTTAGTGAATTCACTTTCTGTTGCATTTTTTCATACTAATCTCCATTCTGATCACTTGCCATAGGGTCGATCCGATCATGTCATGACTATTTGACCCATTTCACTCGCCAATTTTTTAAATCATGACTTGGTGGTAGCACCATCCTTTACATGGGCTTCCTAGTTAGTTCCTCGCTAGCATTTTTCTCCCATGCTACAATTTATGTAGGCTAGGGAGTCCTCTTCACTATCTTTATTCTGGAAATTTATCTTAGAGGCTCCCATATGTTTTCAAGTTGTATTAATGCATTGCATATTGATTAATTTTTATCTTGGCCTTTAGCTGGATTCATTTTGGACTCAGGTTTAAGCCCTCTTTTGACCATGTCTTTCTGTACAAGTTAACCATGCAATCACTTAGCCTTTGTGATTTGACACCTTTACCCATGGATGAAACATCCCTTTGAGTGTCACTTACCAGTTTTCGCCACCTTGCATTGAGCATAGGATTGTTCCTATCCCGATAACTAGTGCATCTGTTTACCGAAGATCATTCTATCCATTGTACTATAGGAATTCTTTTATTATTTTTCAGGCTTTGAAATATGAAAAAGTCAAAAAAAAAAATATTTGAAAAAGAGCGGGAAGAGGAAAATACTTCCATAATTGATGGCAGCTACAGTGTCAGTTGTGTCGCCCTTGAACAAAGAACGAAAAAGCTAATTCTTTTCTCCATTTTGGGATGGTTTTAGTTTTTGACTTAGGAGAAGCCATAACCTTTTTTATTGAATCAGTACTCCCCACTTGGTTATCTCTTCCAATCATATGGAGGGTTTGTTTATGCCTCTTGCATGACAAAATTTATACAAAGTTATCATTTGCTGCCATAGTCAACATGAGTCATGATTTTTTTGAAGGGAAGTCAGCCTGATTCGGCCTTTCTGCAGTGTCCCTTGACTCATTTTTCAGTCGTCCATCCTGGTTTTTTCAGTATCTTGTTTTATCACATCAACTATTTGGTCCTTTGCTCGTGCTAGTTTGAGAAGGTCTCCATTGACTTCTTGTCGTCGGATTTGTCCCTCGTCAACTACGACATATTGCTTTGGGAGTAAACCTAGAGCCACACCTTGGCCCTATTTACATCATTGATAGGTGACCTTGCGCTCAGCATTTGATTGACATCACAGGTCTTTGACTGAGTGGTTTCCCTTGTGTTCGACTTCAGCTTACATTATCACACTTGGGATTCGTGCAGTACCTTGATTTCCATTTGACTCTATCGGTGGTTATCTTACCTATTTGTCAACTTTCATTATTGGTTGGTTCAGAGGGTTTCTATCGGGTGCTAGCTCCATTTTGTGCATGCTGGAAATGTACTTCGGGTTGGTTAGTTCACTTTGATTCTTCTTATTCCTTCCAAATCTTGGCCTGTAGGTTACACTCATGCTAGACTAATGTGGGATGCCTTAACGCCTTCCTTCTAGTAGATATTTTCCCATTGACTCCGACTCATTGCTCTGGGAATAAGGTCTAGAGTCCTTTTGTCAGTACCTTAGGGTTTACAGCCATCAATGGCAGACTCTTTGCTATCGAAAGTAAGAATGCATCATTGTCTCATGATTGATAGATTCTCTCAAGTATTCCACTTCATCTCATTCATTCGCACTTGTTGGATTGTACTGGGGCACCTTGACACTCATTATTATTATCGGTGGGTTGTATCATGTTTGTTAACGGTATACATCAATGACCGATAACCAAACGATTTCTCTCATGGTCAACCTCAGCTCATTTATTCCCATTCTGTAGAATTTTTCCATGGTGATCGGTGAAGGTCTTAGTTTGCATCAGCGTGTTTTGGTTCACTTTAACATATCCTTTAGTTTTCTGCCAGTGTAACCATCCACCCTTATATGTTGCAGTTTCATCACAACAACATCTTATATGTTGGTGCTCGAGTTGCGTCTTGTATCATTTCTTCCACCACTTATGATTTGGTACTTGGAGATTCAGTTGTGACTTCAGTGATCAGATATCTATGCAGCATCATTAGTCAACCTTTTATATGTGATACTTGGACATGACTTTGATTTATACTTCCCAACAGTGATCACGTGATTCATTATGTACTTTACATTTCAGTTATACATGTATACATATTGGTTCTGCTCCATACATCATATGTGGACATACTTTTCTTTCACTGAGCATGGGTATTCCCGCCTCAGACATGAGCTATCTTTCTGATTTCTATCACTGGTTTTTGGTAGGCTGAAATCTGGTGAAGTCCTCTCTAGCCTTCGCAAGGTTCTTTCTGTGCACATAATACATTTCAACCATCATGTACCCCTTCTGACCTCGTATATTAGGGGGAATCTGTTATAGCATCATTTATCACCGCTATATACTTGATGACTTATGCATTGGCCTTGGGCAGCCCTTCCATTTAGACTTGGTCACACTTCTCAAAAAATAGTATTTTAAAATCCATATGTGACTTTGCCCAGCTTTTAGCATGTACACGCGAGTCCATCTATAGAGAAATTGTGAATGCTATTTAAAATATTAAAAATATAAAATTTCCCTATTATTGAGGCGGGCTTTATGGTTTTTCCTGTAACTTAACTACTCCAACCCATGGCCTAATTGTTCCCCAACAAAAGAAAAAAATAATTAATTTGACGAAATATAAATCCACCTCAAGGGAATGGCTTAAGGGAGGAAGAGAGATAATTATAGATATTATAGCATGTTATAGCCCTGATCAAGTCTGATATTTCTCATGTGCCTCTTGCACTTCCCAGATTTTCAGGAAACCCTTGTTTCCTTGTGATGATCACCCTCATTCTATGTGACATCCTTTTTGCATCATTCATGGAAGAAGATTTATGAGGCTAGGGCTGGACGAATACGGAGGATGGTTTTGCTCAAGGCCGTGGTAGATCTCAGGTGATTTCTCCACTATTTTTTTATGTACATGTATTAATAAAATAAGTGTCATCTTGTTCCTGATGTTCATGTGTCATATATCTCTTATACATGCTTAATAATATTGAATAGTTTATTCCTTGTTATCTTCATGAGATTATATATGCTATGTTTCTAACATCTAGGACATATATGTTGTACAACTAGGTTTTTGTTCTTGTTCTTTTCTGATTTTCAGGTTATGGAGCACGAGGAGTTGTAGGGGGTTTGAACCATACGGGATCTACTACAAACGAAGGATAAACGGGTAAGATCTGTAATCCTCACTTTCTATTTTAAAGCACAGAATTTGGAAATTTGAGTCCTTCTTGTGATGACATGCCCCTACTCTGTGAGGTTTACCAACCTAGGACCTTAGGGTAACATTGCCCGTAATAAAAATAGTATGGGGGTTTGGGAATTTGAGGCCCTCTTTTAATGAATCAAGCAATTAGTGCTAAATTAGCATGGATATTTCAGTCACAACCTAATACCAAATGGAATCAAGTTGTAAAAGAAAAATATCTACAATGGCATCCAAAAAGATTCAATTTAACTATCCATCCCTCTTTCCATGGTTCCCTTGCTTGGAAGCTCATCTCAAAATCCACCAACTTAATAAACAAGCACATTTTTTTGGCTCTAGGGAATGGATCTAGAACCAATATTTGGTCAGATTCCATCTTGGAACAACCACCACTTCAAGAATCATCAACATTACTTCCTGTCGAACACTTTTTAAACTCTTAAAGGAAGTATTCATGGACACATATTTATTCATGGGATGAAGCAGGCCATTGGTTTGGATGGAAGTTGGAAGATATTCCTCATAACCTCTCCCCCCCCCCCCCCTTGTGGGGATTATGGAAGAAAAGTTGGTAGGTTGTTCCCCTTGGAATTATTAAGTTGAGGACAAACTATGATGGAAGTCTTCTACCTACATTGTCAGAGATGGTTATGAAAATTTATTGTTCTCCAAGCAAGTGCCACTGAAGTCCTCTACCAGGAAAAAAAGCTTTGTCTTAACAATGCAAACCCCAAGGTAAACATATTTTTTCGGTTCATATCTCATAAAAAAGTTTTGAATTCATAAAATTTAATGAAAAGTGGAATCCTTGGCCCTTCCCACTACCCCCTTTTGGAAAAGCATGAAGAATCAATAACTGTACCTCTTCCTCTAATGTCCTTATTCCAAAAAAAATTAGGCTATTTCCGTAGGCCCCTTGTTCTCTCACACTAGATGGCCTCCTTATCTACTCTCATTCTTCTTGACCTGGAATAAGCATTATCTGGGAACCTCTCAGGAAATCCAAAACTTAAATGGATTTGGATCTCCCTCCCTAAGTTCATATACTGGCATATTTAAAAACCTTTGCTACCCCCCAAGAGCTACTGCGATTAAGGCTAGCCCTCTTTATGTTGAGTATAACAAACCAAAAACTTATTGCTTTGGACCCTCTCCCTGATCAGATTGAACGACAGTGGATGGTGTTAGCACTCTGTAATTTCCCTGGGCTGAAGAGAGAAACTCAGAGGTAACCATAAACCACTTGGAAGTTGGAATCTATCACTTCCAACTTTAGAGAGGGATCTCTCTGTCTGAAATTTTCAGTCACTTAGATATTAGGATATGTATTTTTCTCAGTGGGGTATAATTTTTAAAGGTTTGCTAGTAGGAAGGAAGATAGTTCCATTGGGCATGGAGTTGTGTCGAGTTGATTGTTTTTCTAGTGATAGGATGAAGAGATGAGGGGTATTCTATAGGGGAAAGGTAGGTTGTCTTACTGGTGTAATAAAATTAATTTGTTGTAGGAAGTTGAGTAGAAGAATGGTGGAAACAACATATAGAGCATCAAACTGTAGGATTAATTCTAAATGATATTTAAGAAGAAAACTATATAAGATCATTTTTAAAATGAATTTTGAGATAAATCATTATCTAACCAAAAATGAAGACATACATTCATGGTGCGGAAATGATAAGAAACAAACTTACAACATCATAAAGCACATCACCATAGGGAGCTGACACAATAATCCCTGTAAATTCACACCTTTGTCTTTTTCATTCATTGGAAAATCTAGAAAATACAATACACACAGTGTTCTTTTATCTCAAACCTTACCAACCCTTTGACTCATTTCAATTACATCATAAATAGGCTAAAAAAAATCATTTCCCACCTCTAGGAACCGAATTCCTTAATATGATTTATGTTTCTAATTAATGCAAACAATATAGAATTGTTTTTTTGAAAATTATGAACTATTTAACCCAAGCTTTTTCAAGCATATTTACATTAAATACTAAGTCCAAATCTATCTTATAAGTCCTTATATGCCTCATAAAATTTATTTTTATCAAAAAATTTCACCTAATAGGCTCCTAATCATACAATATCATGTAACTGTTTCAAACCAATCTTTTGACTGAAGCTTAGCCTCTTCAGTCTGAGAGGCCTCTCTCAAAGGGTTAATGATATTGAATAAAGATGTATTTATATGGCTAACTCTATTTGGGAAATAACTTGCTTATGATGAGTGTTGGTTGAAAATAGTATCAGTATGAAAACATTCAGATTATGGAGTCAAGACTTTTAGTGATTCAGTAGAGAGTTCACTTGACATGGAAGCTGAGGCAGGTAAGAGTTTTTAGCAATAGTACACACACATGAAACAGGAAAATACACAGTCAATTCATCGATAAAGGAAGTAAGAGCATTACATGAATGAATTCTGAGTATTATAAATGAAACCAACTGAAAATGGGACACATAAAAGATATAGATAAGATAGGTAGGCACTAAAAACTCAATCATAATCTCGGGTTGGTCAAGAAACAAATCATTGTATTGCTGAAAAAATAAAAGTACATAAAGTTGTAGTTTTGCCAAAAAATCTCCAACCCTTGACAAATTCGACTCTATTCCCTTTAATAGAATTGTTACATCATGAGATGATCTGCCTCCTAGCTAGATTCATCGAATTTTTGCCTAATAACACCTTGCATAACCATAAAACATCTACTTAATGACTAAATGAAAGTTATCCTACTTGACAGTCCTTTTCCTAATAGGACTCAAACTGCTCATTATTACATTTTAACAACCTTATATTTTAAATAAATTACATATTTGACAAATATTCTTTCACATGTTCAAATTGGGGTGATGGGACTCATCACTACATGACCACTTAACTGACCTCCTAAAAAACTGGAAACAAAACCTTGTTTTTTAGGAAAATGGTATTCTTCTTCCACGAATGCTTTGGCTGCTAATTGACCTTAATTTCGTGGTATTTAAGTGCTAAATAATTGTTGTCATGATACTATAACACTTGGATAATACCCAGTTTTCCATATATTCCCAAAAATGTGCTAAAAAATCTCCCACACAGTACACTACGAAAGTAAGACAGTTTCGTAGATTACTTTCGTAGCGCTGCAAAAATGCCATTCACCTTCAATATTTTTTATTCTTTCCTTTGGTATGGTCTTCATCATCCTTAGACACGTCTCTCATGAAAATTTCACCTCTTGAAAGCTCCCAAAACAGGTTCAAAAAGCAATAAGAAAAGTTATAGTAGTTTTGTAGCATTTTGTTGTCCTTCAAGCCCAGGCACGCTACGAAACTGCTGAAAAGTGCTAAAATTCTAGATTTTTGTAACTTGAAAAATAAACCTCATAAATGAAAAAATATTTTTAGTAACATTCCATTAGCCTTAAAAACCATAAACCAGCTCACCTTATGATCCTTGAGGCATTTCTTCCTCATTTATGACGGGTTGAGCTATTGGCTCTTCAAGCACTATCATTTTAAGTCCTTTTTTCTCTAACTCCTCATGAATTAGTTCAAGTTTCTCCTGGAGGTCCTTAATCTGACCTTTCAACCTTCTATTGGTGGCTTTCAAATGTGTTTTCATCTTCCTGACATGTTTGGCTTCTTTTCTCACTGGAATGGTCCATTTGATAAGTTGTTGTGTATTATCCAAAATCTTGGAAACAGTGTCAACATGTTCTTCCCAAATTGCCTTCATATTTTCAAACTGAATCTTCTCTACATTGTGTTTTCTTTCTTCTATTTTCATAACATCAATTTCATGATTGGCCAATTTCAATTGTTCTTCAAGGAGCTGTAACTCTATTTTTCCATCACCTTCTCTTTTCCTTCCTTTGATTTACTAATTGTATCTCTTATGGTGGTTGAACTATATCAGTAGGTGGTTGAACCTATTTACTGCTCTCTAGTAGCTTCCTAGCATGCCTTGTCATAGGTTTTCTTGCTTGGAACATGAAACCTACATCTTCTCCCTCAAATTCTAATTTCTTTGTAGATTTAGCCTTTTTAATATTTTGTCCACCTTCCTTTATGTCCTCAGCTTGGACTATAGGAGTTTCTTCTATGTCAGTGGCATGTAAGATATCTTCTAGAATTCCTTTAGCTACTACTCTGTCTTCTACAGCCACTATTTTCTCTTCCAAGGCCACTGTTTCGCTTCTTGTCATCCTTTTTGTTCCTTGTATACTCACATATTGTTTTTGTTTTGCAGGTTTGACCACTTTTGACTTATGTTTTGTAGGTGGGACATTTGTTGTGTCAAAACTCTACAATTGCTCTGCCTCCATCATAATTGGCTCACTTGGTTCTACTCTTGCAGGTTCACTTAGTTCTACTACCAATGGTTCACTCTATTCTACTGCTAATGGTGATGGAATTCTCCTAGGTTTAGGAGTTCTTGAAGGAGTAAGAGCATCCAACTCAAAACCGCTAACAAACAAAAATGAGGACCAGTCTCTACCTAACCTTTGAAGTTCATCTAAAACCAACATCTTCATTAAACCATGATGAAATAATGAAGTCTCACTCCCTTCAGACTTTGCTTGGACATTATCTGCCATTTTTGACAAACTTCTATGTAAATAGAAAGGCAGATCAAGGGAAATCTTACTAGTAAAGTGCAGAAGTAACTTGAAATGATATGAGTAAACTTTGTGGTATCTCCCTTCACAATTAAAGTACTTTTGGATGATGAGCATCAATTTTGAGTAGTTTTCATTTATTCATCTCCTTGGAATGGCATTGGTGAGATCCAATTCGTTGTTTTCATGCTTCATGAATTCTTTGCACTACTCCATGTTAAACTTGAAACCTTTGAACCACTTATCCTATCCTCTAGGAATCCCTGTAGCAGCTGCTATAACCTCTGGTGTGATGGACAGATTGAGCATTCCTACTTTGGTGGTTGTTCCACTGAAATTCAAAGCAAACTCTTTGGAAACTGTGTATGATAGCCTTGTAATTTCTCACAAAAATGTAAGCAACCTGTCCTTCTGAAGACTTCCACTATTGTTGGGCCTTCATTGATCAAATTCATGTCTGCTGGTTCATATCTCAGGCATTGGCCACCCTTTTTTGTCCTTCTTTTTTCTTCCATGCTTTCTTTAATGTCTTCACAGCCTTGCTTGATAATTTATAGCCTCGCTTGATAATATGTAGCCTCACTTGATAATGTGCAATGTAAACCTTTGAAAACACCAGCCAAAGATTTGGCTTAATGCATTAGCTCTCCAGAGCTCGATATCATGCAAAGAAGGAATGAGAAATGAGAAATGATTGAATTAGGAAATATTTTGAAGTTTTGATGTCTTCTCATGACCCAATGATTACTCATACATACCTAAACTGATCATGGTGACTTCAGACTTGACCATGTACCTTGGTTTTATCCCTCCATGACTCGAATGGCATCTAACCTACCCTTTCCCAATGATTTTTTGACACCTAATAGCTAATATGATAATACAGACAGGAAACCGCGCTTTCGTAGCGCGTGTAAATTTGGTTGTTTTTTCTACGAAAATATCAGCAGTTTTGTAGCGAAAAGTGGCTTTTCACAGTGTATTTTGCTACGAAACTGTGGTTTCTTGTCTAAAATGGAATTTTCGGTACAAAAACCTTGGAAATTGAAATAATTCAGAAAATAATGAGTGATGTGACATGAGGGAATTTGAAAATGAATGGGTTTAGACCTTAGGGTAAACTTAAACAAGAAAAATTTAATATTTCCCTTGACCAAGCATATAAAAATTGAATCCTACAACCCAATTTTGGACACATGAACCTATTTGACCTTGTCAAAATATGCTTCATTTTTTTGGGTGATAACATTTACTATGAGCATAAAAACAAATTACATGAATTTTTGACATGAAAATCTTGGTCAAAAGGATGATTGTGTGGAAGCAGCATCGACACTGTTGAACCTCCTAGTTCAATAGAAACATAAAAGCACAGCAGAGAAACGTAGAAAATCCATAGTTGATGTGGCCTCGGTCACTCCCTGAGTTGCTTGATTATATTTTTACATGATAAATTACCTATACATGGTCAAATTCCTCCATAGAAACTTTCTTTCATCACACAAATCTCCCAACTCTCAATGTTTCACCTACAACAAAAGCGTAGCACTAATGAGAAAGTGCAGTGCAACATGTTCTTCGCGGTTTTGATCGATGTTGAGATCTATGATCAAGGCACATCCAGCTAATGATGTTGACATGATGTTGACAATGTTTCAAACCCCATTCAATCCCCTTTTCACCAAAAAATGATAAAACTTCCACCTTTACATAAAAACCCTAATCCTAATGCTTGGTCAAAATTCAAAACCGATGAATGAACTGCTCTTTGAAAAAAAATTGATGGCTTATTGAATCTATTTGATTGTACTCTCGAGAAAGCTTAAAACAATATATAACCCCCTTATACAAATTTATTGAACCATCATTATTGGAAAAAAATAAAAAAGGCTAAAATTGATTTAATTTACCTACTCCAGCATTCAAACTTTGGTTGCTTCAGCCAACAAATCCAAATTACCTCCATCTTTCTCCTATATCTCCTTCAACTACTCCTTGGTATCCCTCAACTCCCTCCTCATCGTAACATTATGCCTACATATGTTTTTCAATTTCCTATATAATGGGAGAGACCTCTTCAGCATACATTTAGCATTTTCCATTGTTGGCTCATACATATCTAAAATATCACTAATCTTTTTCCATTGCATTTAATCCTGCTCCTTAACTTCAAAAATTTCACTGCGGGCTTTCTTCAACTGCATCCTTAACTAGTTAAAAGTATGCTTCCCATAATTTATCTATGCTTTCTTGTCTCTTTTATTTCTTTCTCTTCCTAAATCTGCAATTTTCTAGTTGAATATGACTCTAGTTGTTGGAGCTTCTACCTCTTGAATACACTCTCTTACTATATTCTCCTTTCCCTTATATTTGGTGACATATGGTGTAGCCTTTCTCACTATTTCTTCTTCATTAAGCCTAGTTGTCCTTTCTAGAGAAAGCTTCTTCAATTCCCTATTGTCCTACTGCAAATGTGCAAGAACCATGTGTACCTTCTTTATTTTCTCTTGTATTAGTGTAATATCTTTCTCTTTATCATGAGGAACATCATCCTCTTGTATAGTTTCCAAGGCTTCAAATGTTTTCTCGAAGGGAAAATTCTTTGCAGCAGATATAATGAGGGGCTTCTTGGGGACATTCACTACTTTCAAAGAAAAATGCAACTTCTTACCTTTCTTGTGTTCTGATGAATGAACTGCAACTAAGGACCTTTTCATAGAACTTGCATTTGGAGATTATATGTCTCTTTCCATTGATGAGGGTATGTCCTTCTTACTGCAAGAGCTAGTTGGTAGGTCAACTTTGATGAGTCTATAAAATATTTCCATGTTTGATTCTTCTTATTCAACTCCTCCAATACCAACAACTTGGTCAAAGAGAAGTGGAAAATACTAGGTTCCACTTGGATCTATTTTCCCTGCACTTTGTTTGCCATCTTGCTAAGACTTCTGAACAGATAGAAGGGAAGATTCAAGGGGCTCTTCCTTGTAAAGTGCATCGAATTTCTAAAATTGTACTGATAGATCCTCCCATACCTACCCTCATAGGTAAAGTATTTATGAATTATTTTCAAAATATTGTTGTAGAGCTCAAGTAAATACTTTTTAGGGACAATGCCTCCATACCCTTTATCTCTGTACTAAAACTTCAGAATTTTTTTATAATTAGCAATGGAAAGAGGCATAACCTTGAACCAATTCTTTCCCTAAAGGGGCATCTCTGTTGCAGCTAATATGGTAACATCTAAAACTAGAAAGGTGATTTCTCCAATCTTAACCTCCAACCTAGTGAAATTCTTCTAAAACTCCTTAGTGAGTTGTACATTGTATCCCTGGATTTTTTCAGAGAATTTGATGCATCAAACTTGCTCAAAGGAAACTCTACTTGTCGGGTTTCAATTGATCAAGGTGAGCTCTTGGGGTTCAAATCTCACAATGACTCCTCCCTTATGTTTCTTTCTATCTGGGGTTGACATGATTTTTCACAACAGAGGTATGTTCTAGGGTTTCAGGAATTTAATCTCATTGCAGACTTATTTAGTTCAGAAAATTGGATAACAATGATGAAATGGAGCTGATATTAGGGTTTGTGACAATTGAGAATTAAAAACTCTATAAATAAGACTCAAAAACACAACACATCTCCCAAAACCCAAAACAGTAGCTAGTGCTTGCTGGTTATAGTGGAAGAATTAAAAACACAGGCGTAGTGCCAAAAGTGCAACGCATGAGGGAAAAAATATTCTTGACCTCTGAGGAAAGCGAAGAGTAGGTATGAAGTTTCAAATTCCTTAAATGATATGGCAGAATTTAATATCAAGGTTGCAAAAAAAAATTGGGCATTTTAAAAGGTTTATATCATGAAAAATGCAACGCCAAATAAAACGTTGTGACATGAGAAAGGAAGATGGCCTACCTCACTCCTATGCGGTTGATTTTCGATGTTAATCCTGATCTCCTCACTTCCAAGCTCACTCTTCACTATTCATTTACGCACGAATACCTGCAAGAGAGATCAAACAATGACAAACGAAGAAAGCATATTATATTGAATTCTAATGTAAAATATGTGATGGATCAAGGAGCATCATAGCAAGTAAGTAATCATCGAAAAGTTTATGGAAAGTAAAACATGCTTTGTATTATCGATAAATAAAAAAGGGAAGTATTACAATTGGTGTCCCTATGTTGGAAGCCTCCTTTGGGACGGGTTTCCAATTCCAAGCCAAAACTTCTCAAGCTCTCATTTCTCCTTCACCAAAATTGAATCATCTAAGTGCAATTAAGCAAAATAATGGCAACCAACATTAACCAACAATTTGGGGAAAGCATGGCATTCATTTATAGGGAAGCTGAAGAAGTTAAGGATCCACAAAAGAGAGGAAGTTCCATATCTTAATAGGAATATCCTTAAAGGTAGGATCAAGGACTGAAATTAGGATAACTCGACCCAATCCTCAGCCAATTAATACCAAGATTTCATTCTCGAGGTTTCTAGTAGGCGAAGCTTCTGCTCCATTTTTGGAGAACCTACCTGAAGAGGACGAGAGCGTCCTTTTGGTTTAATTCTCGCGCTGCCAGTGACGTACACATGTTATGCACAGGGTGACAAGTGCCAGACCATGGAGGAGAGAACCACGTTGGGGCTACAAATTATGTTTTTCACAAGGCTTTCTCCATAAATTATTTAATACACAGATTCTCCATCTCTTCATGGATGTTTTTAGCATGTTATTCATGATGAATATGTTTTCAAAACTTTTTTCGCTTTGAGACATGACACTTAGGGTATGGAATGGGGAATGCGACAAAATAATGTTTAACAGATGCCCCCTAGAGCATTAAAGTAGAATGAGAAGTGATGGTTAAAGTGCTCTATCAATCAAGGAAAGGACTTTGGAAAACCACCTTCAGAATACTTTCAAATAAAACATGATACAATATATGAAATATATGATCTAAATATGTCTAATAGTAAATCTCTAAATAGGCATCAAATAACACATGAACCCACGGCATGGACGCAGCCATCTGACTAAAAAGGATCATAAGTTTTGATCCATGACATGGGCGCAGCCATCCATATAGAAAGGATCATGTGTACAATAATGAATACTCCACACAACCTAGATTGATAAGATGAAATCCAGGGTATTCAACTCTGTCTTGATCCATCCAACATATGAATCTAACCATATGAATAGATTTATTGATGTTGAACAAGAAAGAAACTACCTGATTATCGATCAATGCTGTAAATACTTAATACGTATGGGAGAAACCACCAATAATGATGATGGCCCTCAAGGTATGACTGCACAATATACAAGTGTGAATAAGAGATTTGAAGTTGAACACTTGCAAAATCATTCGATAGAAGGCCAATGATGTAAAATTTCCGTCGAATGCAAAGAACCTGCCATTGATCCATGCAAGCTCCAGGGTACTGAAAGGGGGTTTCTAGATCATCTTCCTAGATAATGAGCTGGAGTCAACAGGAAGCGATCCTTCGAAGGAGGGCCACAATGTTTCCCACATCATCGACACGAAACAAAGGATTTTGAAAAGTTTATTAGAGTGGTTCAGGATTGTGGCAGAGAAGGTCAAATGCAACACAAGAGGTTTGAATTTGTAGACGAGACTTTCTCTTGAACATATCGGTGACACGACTCTGGAATTTGGCAGCATTTGACTCAAAATAGGATCATAGGTCATGTTGACAATATATAATCAAATGAGAGGAAAATGGATTCCCGAAACCCAGGAAGGCAAGTGACAAAGTGAGGATGTCCCAAACCCGACATGAGATACAGATAAGTGTCATGTTCAAGAGTGACATGTTTCCTTTGATACAAAATATAAGATACATTTACTTCCATTTTTCCCCACTATTTCTAGCGATTACCTATTTATTTTTACACAATATTGAAGAGGATACCATATGCTTGTTGTGTAAGTTCGTCTTTCAGATGAATCCATCCTAGTAATTTTAATGAGTCCTGGGAAGGAGTATATCGGTCTCGTCATGGAGACAAGTCCTACATCGTTTAAGTTTTACGAGTCTGACGAAGGTGTAACTCGACATATTTTTCATTTTTAGGGAGTTTGAAAAAGAGGCGGAAAATAAAACTCCAAAGGTCTCTTTTCCTAAATAGTCCCTTGAATCTGAAAAGGTAGAAAACGATATCCGAGAGAACCTCTTAGTCACGTTCGACTAAGGTATTCATTTTTCGTAATTATTCTATCTTAGTGTGGAAAATGATTAAACTTATACTGAGTAGACGTCAATTCATTTACTTTAGCGAGCTCTAAATGACAAGTTCTTGACAATATTTTCATATTTCGAGAGTCAGAAAAGAGTTGAAAGATGACTCCTCCTGGAGAAACGAGTGGTATAAAGGGTATCAACTAGTTCTAGTCATGGAGGAACTTCTCAAAACATGTAAAGGTCAATAGGATGGCTAATAATACCACTCATTGTAGTGATTCACTAGGAAAGGGTAAAACAACCAAGTGAGATCGTATGATCGGGCAGGCAGATGGTGACAATGGAATGAGAAAATCGAGGCTCATCTGGAATAAGAGGAACATATGAGAGGTGTATAGAAATGGTTTCATTTTTTACACAAGATTGAAACATGGGAAACTGTGCTTGAGAACCCTTGAATATGGTTTCATTTTTACACAAACTTGAAACAGATAAAAAACTATGCTTGAGAGTGGTTTCATTTTTACACAAGCTTGAAACAGAGACAAACTATGCTTGGAATAAGTTTGCATGCCCCAAGCATAATGACTCAATTCTAGGTACATTCCCCCTAAGCTTCATTTCATTCACCTAAGTAGACCAATAGTTACTAACAGGTGGATGGAATGAAGGGTCATTTATGAGATCAAGTGAAATACTTGACTGGGAATTTACGAGATCTATTCAAAGACTCGAATTAAAAGAATATTTGTTTCCTTTTTTAAAGAGCTTGACACAGTAAAAGAACTATGCTCATAGGGACCTATTTCATTTTTTAACGAGGTTGACATAGTAAAATAACTATCCTCATAACAACCTGTTTCATTTTTTAACAAGGTTAACACAGTAAAATAATTATCCTCATAAGGACCTTGATTAATTTTTTAATGAGCTTGACACAAGAAAAGAAACTCTGCTCGAGAGATCCTTGATTCTTTTTTTAAGGAGCTTGACACAAGAAAATTAACTTTGCTCCATAGACCTGATCATGCCCCTTAAGAGGTCATGGATTCCAAGAGGTTCTAATCAGAGGGGAGAACAACACTCTGGAAGGGATACATATAAAGATATTTGATGGAAATATCAGTGTCCAATGCCCCGGGTACATGACACACCATATCACTGACTAGATCATCAATAGACACGGGCATGGACCAGGTTGCCACATAGTTAACCTGTGGCGGGGAAGATACCACTTATATGCAAGGAAAATTTAGGGATGTTGGTTGATTGGGAGTCAAATTATGACCAATGAATAAAATTTGATCAATGGTCATGATTATTCCTTCATGCAGGAAACACATCACACGAAAGAGAGAAGAGGAAAGAGCTCCCATGACATAAATATAGTCACACACAAGTAAATTAAAATCCAAAGGGCCTTATAAAACCATCACATTGATGTAGACGATCTTTCCTCCCAAATTAATATGTAACTTAGGAAGTATCCCTAATGGTTGAGTAGTTCCTCTGTTAAATGCCAACAAATTCTAAGTAACGGGCACAAGCTTCGGAGAACCTAAATCTTGCCAAGTAGTTGAGGACAAAATACTAGCATAGACGCTTTCATCTAAAATTGTGCTAGGTACGACCACATCATTGGCCTATATTGTGATCTCAAAGGGAACATAAGAAGGAAGACGATATCCTTCCAGTCGACTCCAATCAAAGGAAGTGACCATACTACTTGGATGGGGTGTCATGGGAACGAGAGAAGTGCCCCCTTGTGTTACGGGAACAAGAGGATCGTCCTCCTGTATCGTGGGAAAGGGAGGATTTCCCTCCAATTCATTGGAATTTAAAGAAACAAAAATAACTTGAGTAGTATGAGGTTCACTCTCTACAGGAAAGGCATAATCAACTGAAGGTGGAATCAGTTCAATCATTTCCTCAACCAATGGTTGGTCAGGAACGAACTCATGGGGTTCACTTTCGAAGAGAGTGGGATTGATCAGAGATGAATTCTAATCAATCACTTGATCAACTAGTGGAGGATCAGGGGAAAGCTTTCGGTAACCAATGGGAACTCATGGATAAGAAGCTGTAAGCTTTTACAATACTTTATAGGCTTCATCCATATAAGTACAAATGTGAATGGGATGATTTCCTTCACATAACCTACAGGGAAATTTAACTTTACCATGTTTCCCAAGGAATTTTATATCACTATTTGAGGGTTTGTCACCAGCACGATCTCTAGAGGCCAATGACAAAGGTTGATTTGATCCAGTGTACCACACTTCTAATACCCTCGGAATGCCAGGACAATCCCTAAGAAGGTGGTCACCCTTGCATATCTTGCAAGGGGATTTGACTTTGTAGGACTAAATGGAAGATTTTTCAACATCGGTTGCATGGGTAGAAATGGTCGCTTGGTTTCCCCCTTGCTTATTTTTCTTCTTCTTTTGAACGTCCTCTTCTTATTCTTCTTCTTAGCTATCTGGTTATTAGAATCCAGAATTTCACCAAGAGAAGAGGAAGAATGAGGTGAAGAAATAGGCGAAGAAGGCGAGGGGTCGACTTTATGATGAACATGATTTTGACACTATTCAGGTGGAGGTGAACTTGGTTGAGAAGAAGCTTGGACATTTGGAACCATGGGGGTTGAAAATAACCAAACTGGAAAATCAATGGTTAATCCCGGGAGGGACAATGTTGCCATATAGGGAGAGCCATCATTTTCAAAAGAAGGAAAAGGACTAGGATTCCCATCTGAGGGGATTTCTTGATTGGTAAACTCAGGAATTGTTGCCATTAGGCTTAACCTAAGATATACTAAGTATTCATGCACGGGTAAGATGTTATTTCGTGGGAAATTTATTTTAGAAATTAACAACAAAATAAATAAAAAACGGATAAGATAGGAAAAATGGTTTACCAAGAAATCATGAACTACAGAATACCTCCTGGTGAACCAATAAGTACGGCAGCTAATCTCCATGAATTTTGTGCTTGGTGTATCACGTTTAGAAGGTGGTTGACTCAGTTACTAATGGTAGGATAGATACCTACAGGGGACTCCCAAAATATACGTGATGGTATGTGGGAGCGTAGTCTGTATTAGTGGTGTCCAATGCGTAATCGTTCGATGAGAGCGTTCCCATATACTTATCATGCATGGAGCACCTCCGATATACCCAAAAGTACTGGAGAAAGGTCCTATACACTTCCATACGTGGAATGAGATATCACCACTGGGATGCAATGTAGGCAGTTAGCGAGAGATCCTATGTTTAAAGATGCCAGAACACATCTCTAGCCTATACCTCTAACTGTTTGTGTTAATTTCAAATGATCCTTAGGTTAATTGAGATAAATTTTAGAGTTGATCTTGAATTAAGTTTCAATTTCAAGGCTCAAAATGATGTCACCTGAACACCTATGATGGAACTAGCATTAGAAATTGATTCCTTCCAATTAAATGAACAATATCTAGTATGGGGAAAAGATTCAAACAAGATATTTCACTTTCGGCATCCCAATTCAATTCAAAACATTAAAAGATGCAAACCATGCAATGTAATCTATGCACAATTTATTTTTCAAAAACTATGCAACTTTAATCTATGCACAATTTCCTTTTTCCTTTTGATGAATGAGAATTCACTAAATGCACTTTTCGATGAAATGAGAATCTACTTAATGCACTTTGCAAGGAATAAGAATGCACTCAATGCACTTTTCAGTCTTTAACCACTAAAAAATGAAAACAATGTCCAATGATGATCCCAAAAATGACTTTTCAAATGCAATGTAATCTAATGCACTTTTCACGAAAATTAAACTTTGAGATGAAAACTAAATGAATACAAAACCAATTTTTTTAATGGTCTCAAAAGAAGTAACAATTATCAATCAACAACAAGTCAGTAATCCTCCCAAACATACAAGAAACAAACAATAATTTTAATCGACTCAAAGAATCAAAGACTCAACCAAAATTCACTTTTACCACGTCAAGTATGGGATGGACTTTTGCACACCAAAAAGAAACTAACACCAAACAGACAAAATTTGATGCACACAGAGTAGGATGATGACCTTAGATATCAGGACACACTATGATTTTTAGCAGAAACCCTAAAAACTCTCAAATTTAAGGACTAGCACTACTTTACATAGAAAAAAATACACTGACATGGTCTTCAGTGCTACTTTATACAGCAAAACCCATGCTGGCAGCGCTACTTTACATAGAAAAATCTACACTGACATGGTCTTCAGTGCTACTTTATACAGCAAAACCCATGCTGGAAGCGCTACTTTACACAGCAAAACCTACGCTGGTCTACGAAATTGGACCAGCTTGGGCAGACAGCAATAGACAGGGTCTTCAGCGCAACTGTACTTAGATATATTCACGATAGCAGTGCAACTGTCTCTGGAAAAATATGTGTTGAGCGAGAAATGCTTAGGAAAAGTGATCAAAACGAAAGTAGAAACCTAGACCTGACACTCTAGACCATAAACTACTCAAAGACAAAGTAAAAAGCAATCACAATTAAATATTACTAACTGGTTGGCCAAACTAAGTAAGAAGACCAGATGCACAAGGAGGGCTAAAAATGCTATAGGCTCCCTAGTGGAGTTGTCATTTTTTTATCTAGGCAATCCATTCTACGAATAGAAGCAATCCCACTAGCCTAATGAGTGGGTATAGTAACAAACGATACAAACACATACAAACTCTCCTAGCTTAAATCAAAATGACATGAGAAAGGAAGATGGCCTACCTCACTCCTATGCAGTCACTTTTCAATTTTAATCATGATCCCCTAACTTCTAAGCTCGTTCTTCGCTATTCCTTTACGCACGAAAACCTGCAAGAGAGATAGAACAACGAAAAACAAAGAAAGCATAATATATTGCATTCTAATGTAAACTATATGATGGATCAAGTAGCATCATACTAATCAAGTAATCATTGACAAGCTTATGGAAAGTAAAACATGCTTTGTATTATCGATAAATCAAAAAGGGAAGCATACAACCGGTTCCTTGATGTTTGAAGCCTCCTTCGGGACAAGTTTCCAATTCCAAGCAAAAAATTCTCAAGCTCTCCTTTCTCCTTCACCAAAATGGCATCAACTAAGCGCAATTGAGCAAAATAATGGCAACCAACATAGACCAACCATTTGGGGAAATCATGGCATTCATTTAAGTTGAAGAGGTTAAGGATCCACAAAAGATGGAGGAAGGTCAATATCTTAAGGGGAAGATCCTTAAAGGTAGGATCAAGGACTAAAAATGGGAGAACTCAACCCAATCCTCAACCAACTGATACCAGACTTTATTTCTCAAGGTTTCTAGTAGGCGAAGCTTCTGCTCCATTTTTGGAGAACCTGCCTGAAGAGGACCAATGCGGCCTTCTACTTTAATTCTTGTGCTGCCAGCGTTGTACATAGGTTATGCACAGGGTTACAAGTGTAAAACCATGGAGGAGAGAATCGCGTTGGACCTGAAAATTAGGATTTTCACAAGGCTTTCTCCATAATTGATTTAATACTGATTCTCCATCTCTTCAGGGATGTTTTTAGCATGTTATTCATGATAAATATGTTTTCACAACTTTTGTTGCTTTACGACATTTGTGCCATGAGTGACACAAAGGACGACACTTCGAGTATGGAATGGGGAATGTGAAAAAATATTGTGTAACAATCATCTTCTCTAGGGCTCTCTGTGGTGGCAGGATCACCCTACAGAGTGGTTGTTTCTTCATCTTTCGAACATCCTCTGGAGGAAATTGATTCTACTGGTATCATTAGGTCTTCACGCTCACTTTGGTATGCCATTTTCAAATTGAATTCGCAGGTTGTTTTCCCCCTTTTAGGTTGCTCAACTATGCAAGAATAATACAAATTTAGATAATTTATATCATTTTTTTGGTATTAATCTCATTGGGATCATCTTTTATGCCTCTAAATTTTGTGGAACCTCTTTATCTTGTTGCACTTTTCACCTTCCTACTTTAATCTATGAATTTAGTCTTCCTCACTGTTATTTTATCCTAGGCGTCACTATCTCTTTTTTTAATCGAGGAGGATATTGGTGGTCACCCACCTATTCCATTTGGACCCCCACCATCGGTTCTTTTAGTTTTTCACTTTCAGCACAGCTTACTATATTTAGCAGGTTTTCGGGTTTTGAAATTATTGAGCTGTTTTGGGGCCTAAACGACATTTTTTTGGAAAACCGAGAGTAACATGGGTGCATGGATAGATGTTTCTCACATAAAAAGTTGTAGTCCTCAGATAGATCTTTCTAACGAGGTATGGTGCGCGTAAAAAGGAGACCATATGCTAAAGTTACATCCCCGGGAAGTTGAAACACCAATTTACCCAAATGGGGCCCATAGTTTTTCCGCTTCATCTCCTACGGCTAGGTTTTTGGATGTTTATGGTTTTCTATTGTTTCTCAACAATAAATAGGCCTTCGAGCCTCATTTTAACACAGTTCATAGGCATGTCTCCACCACATATCTTCTCAGAGATAAGCTACCATTGCCCTAGCTAGTTTATTCCATTCTGTCTGTAAACATATTTCAGTTATTTGATATTAATGAAATGAACTATTATTTCTGCTACATCTCTGTGTTTATGTCTATTTATGTATTTTATTGCATTCCTTCATAAATCCAAATCAGTGGTATCAGAGTGGGTCTGCTCTTTCTCTGTTTGTCTTTGCATGTCCCCAATGAGTTCAGGGTATAAGGAGTAACGGCTCGATCTGGTTGAACCTCTGCAAGATCAACCTCTCAAACCCCGAAGACCTCCCATGGTGGAAGAAAAGAAAGATGAGGAAGTAGGAGATCCTATCAAAAAATTTCTCGAGGAGGCCCTCGAGAAACAAAGGAACACAACGATGGATAACTTTGCTCAGATCCTTCAACGGCTGCCCACCTACAGCGCAACTACATCCAACAACCACTCTGGAAGCGACACTCCCTTCAAGGTATAGGTAAACTTTGAAATTCCTATATTTCAAGGCCAGGTAGATGTAGACAATGTAGATATATGGTTAAATTTTCTAGAAGGGTATTTCTCGGTCCACGATTTCTCCAACCGAGAAAATATTATTTTTTCACTCCTCAAAGTTTCCCCCCATGTCAAAGACTGGTGGGAAACCTACTGTGAGAAAAAGGACGAGGGGGAACCCTCTATTTTCTCGGCCTCAACCACTTGGAGTTCATTTTGAGAGGGCATCAAGGAAAAATATTACCTAGTGAGGATATATGAGGACAAGAACATCCAATGGACCACGTTGCAGCAGCAAAGGGATCAAGATGTGCACGAACTGACGAATTTGTTCCATACCTTGCGCACAAATTTGGGTATTAAATATTCAGAGAGACATATGGTTCTCAAGTACCGCAGTTGTATGCACAGACACATTCAGGAGGAAATGGAGTTCCTCGACATTACCTCGCTTGTCACGGCATATCGCTATGCCGCCAAGATTGAGCAGAAATTTAAATAGAAGAAGCGAGACTTTGGATCTACGAATCTGAAGCCAGTGAAAGGCGCCCCCGAACCACAGAAAAAGGGGCAGAGCCAAAGCAGGGTGACTCGGAACACCACCACAAATCAAAAGAATGACACGGGGAACTGGTGTGAATTTCATAACAACCTCACTCACAACACAAATGAGTGTTGGGCCAAACAGTCGCCAGTGGCCGAACTGAAGGCACCCAAATCAGATGCATGTTCTAATCCTGAGCCAAAACTAAAAAAGGGAGATTACAAAGGGAATTAAATCATTGATGTGGACCCCAGTGCCATTTTTTCCACCACCAAGCTCCAAAGGGAGGATCCTGAGGATCTAGAGGAGGGGGAGCGCCTCTTCCATTCGCAGATGTGGGTGAAGGGTTCTCCACTGCAATTTCTTGTTGATAGAGGAAGCCAAAAGAACCTATTTTCAGTAGAGGTCATGAAGCAGCTTAGCCTACCAACCATTGCACACCCGCAGTCATATACCATCGGGTGACTTCACCGAGGGAGAGATCTTCACACCCGCCAGTTGTGCTGCCTTCCATATAGCATCAAGCCATTCACAGATGAGGTATTTTGTGATGTTGCTCCTATTGATGTAATTGATGAATTATTGGGCCAACCATACTTGTGGAGGTGACATTCTGTGTATGAATCTAAGCCTCATGTTGTTATTATTACTTTGGGAAATAACTTTTACAGGATACCAGAGGTAGTACCACCTCCTACCTTCTCTTTGACTACTGCAAAACAACGTTGTAAG
Organism: Pinus albicaulis; assembly: GCA_034641835.2. Taxonomy (NCBI): domain Eukaryota; kingdom Viridiplantae; phylum Streptophyta; class Pinopsida; order Pinales; family Pinaceae; genus Pinus; species Pinus albicaulis. The sequence continues at coordinate 862,610,505 of CM076584.1, read as the reverse complement.
ATTGTTTCCCAAACAAGGAAATTTATTTGCATTACTATTTGCCCATAAGGAAAGAAGAATATTGTGGCCACAGCCTTGAAATAGGGCTCGCCTGCACAGCAGCAGTAGATGGACAAAGGCATGGAGGAATACAAGGACATTTTCTCCTCACCCACAAAGGTTCCTCTACACTATTAGGTCAAGCACTCCATTGATCTGACCCCAAGCATACCGCTGCCTATATTTCCATACCTCATGCAACCACACAGATATAATCCACACATGTACTCTCTAAGGCTAATAAAGGAACTAAATTTATTGAACGCATCCAGCATGTCCACCTGCGGGTCCATGACATCTTCAACAAATCCAATAACCATTTCAGCAGAATTTGCCTCATCTCATGGAGGATCTCAACGGAATGGGGACCATTGCTTCCTAAGGGGGGAGAAATAATCCAGGTGGATATTGGTGGCCACCCAACTATTCCATTTGGACCCCCACCATCGGTTCTTTTAGTTTTTCACTTTCAGCACATTTTACCATTTTTAGCAGGTTTTCGGGTCCTAAACTTCTAGAGCCATTTTGGGCCATAATCAATGTTTTTTGGGAAAACCAGGAGAAAAATAGGTTTGTGGACCGATGTTGCTCACATCAAAAGTTGTGTTCCTCGGATAGATATTTCTAACTTTGTACGGTGCGCATCAAATGGAGATCATATGCCATAGTTACGTCCCCGAGAAGTTGAAATACCAATTTACCCAAACGGGGCCCATAGTTTTGTCACTTGATCTCCTACGGCTAGGTTTTTGGATGTTTATGGTTTTATATTGTTTCTAAACAATAAATAGGCATTCGAGCCTCATTGTAACACAGTTCACAGGCATGTAGCTTCCACATCTCTTCTAAGAGATAAGCTACCATCACCCTAGCTACTTTATTTTCATTCTGTCTGTAAACATATTTCAGTTATTTGATATTAATGAAATGAGGTATTATTTCCGCTGCATATCTATGTTTATGTGTATTTATGCATTTTATTGCATTCCTACATTAATCCAGATCAGTGCTATCAGAACAGGTCTGCTCTTTCTCTTTTTTTCTTTGCATGTCCCCAACGAGGTCAGGGTATAAGGAGTCAGGGCTCAATCTGGTTGAACCCTTGAAAGATTAGCCTCGCAAACCCTAGCGACCTCCCATGGAGGAAGAAAAGAAAGACGAGGGAGCAGGATATCCTATCAAAATATTGCTCGAGGAGGCCCTCGAGAAACAAAGGAATGCGACGATGGATAACCTTGCTCAGATCCTTCAACGGTTGCCCACCTACGGCGCATCTACATCCAACAACCACTCTAGAGGCGCCACTCCCTTCAAGGTAGAGGTAAACTTTCACATTCCTATATTTGAAGGCCAGATATATGCAGACCCCATAGATAAATGCTTAAATTTACTAAAAGGGTATTTCTTGTCCACGATTTCTCCGACTGAGAAAATATTATTTTTGCACTCCTCAAAGTTGCCCCCCATGTCAAAGAATGGTGGGAAACCTACTGTGAGAAAAAGGACAAGGGGGAACCCTCTCTATTCTCGGTTTCACCCACTTGGAATTCATTCTAAGATGGCATCAAGGAACAATATTACTCTATGAGGAGCTATGAGGACAAGTACATCTAATGAACCACGTTGTGGTAGCAAAGGGATCAAGATGTTCACGAACTGAAAAATTTGTTCCATACTCTTCGCACAAAGCTGGGTATTAAAGATTTGGAGAGACATTTGGTGCTCAAATACTGCAGCTGTCTATACAGACACATTCAGGAGGAAATGTATTTCCTCTAAATTACCTCGCTTCGCACGGCATATAGCTATGACGCCAAGATTGAGTAGAAATTTAAGCAGAAGAAGAGAGAATTTGGATCCGTGAATCTGAAGCCAGGGACAGGTGCCCAAGAACCATAGAACAAGGGGCAAAGCCAAATCCGGGTGACTCAGAAAACGACCACAAATCCAAAGAAGTACACGGGGAAGTGGTGTGAATTTCATAACAGCCCCACTCACAACACTTTTGAGTTTCGGGTCAAATAGTTGCTGGTGGCCGAACTGAAGGCACCTGAATTAGTTGCATGTTCTGATCTTGAGCCAGAACTAGACAAGGGAGATGAAAAAGGGAAGAAAATCATTGATGCAGACCCTAGTTCCATTGTTTCCACCACAAATTTCCAAAGGGAGGATCCTGAGGATCTAGAGGAGGGGGAGTGCCTCTTCCATTCGCAGATGTGGGTGAAGGGTTCTCCACTGCAATTTCTTTTCAATATCGGAAGCCAAAAGAACCTCATTTCAAAATAGGTCATGAAGCGGGTCAGCCTACCGACTATAGCACACCTACAGCCATATACCATTGGGTGGCTTCACCCAGGGAGAGATCTCCGCGTCCGCCAATAGTGTCGCCTTTCGTACAACATCAAGCCATTCACGAATGAGGTATTGTGTGATGTTGCTCCTCTTGACGTAGATGATGTATTATTGGGCCAACCATACTTGTGGAGATGACATGCTATGTATGAATCTAGGCCTCATGTTGTTATTATTACTTTGGGAAATAAATTGTACAGGATACCGGAGGTAGTACCACCTCCTACCATCTCTTTGACAACTGCAAAACAACGCAGTAAGATTGTTTCCCAAACAAGGAAATTTATTTTTATTACCATTCACCCATAAGGAAAGAAGAAGAATGTGGCCATAGCCTTGAAAGCAGGCTCCCCTACACAGCAACAGTAAATGAACAAAGGCATGGAGGAATACGAGGACATTTTCTCCTCACCCCCAGAGGTTCCTCTACCCTGTGAGGTCAAGCACTCCATTGATCTGACCCCGAGCATACCGCTGCTTGATATTTCCATAACTCATGCGACCACATAGACAGGATCCACACATGTACTCTCTGAGGATGATAAAGAAACCAAATTTATTGAACGCATCCAGCATGTCCGCCTGTGAGTCCATGACATCTTCGACAATTTCAATAACTAGTTCAACAGAATTTGCCTCATCTTATAGAGGATCTCAATGCAATGGGGACCATTGCTTCCTAAGGGGGGAGGAATGATCCAGGTGGATATTGGTGGCCACCCACCTATTCCATTTGGACCCCCACCATCAGTTCTTTCATTTTTTCACTTTCAGCACAGCTTACTATTTTTAATAGGTTTTCGGGTCCTGAACATCCGAAGCCGTTTTGGGGTCCTAATCGACGTTTTTTAGGAAAACTGGGAGCAACATGTGTCTATGGACTAATGTTGCTCACATCAAAAGTTGTATTCTCCGAATAGATATTTCTAACGAAATATGGTGCACGTCAAATGGAGATCGTATGCCAAAGTTACGTCCCGAGGAAGTTGAAACACTAGTTTACCCAAACGGGGCCCATAGTTTTTCCGCTTCATCTCCTACCGCTTTTTTTTTTTATGTTTATGGTTTTATATTGTTTCTCAACAATAAATAGGCCTTTGAGCCTCGTTGTAACATAGTTTAGAGGCATCTAACTGCCACATCTCTTCTCAGAGATAAGCTACCATCGCCCTAGCTAGTTTATTTCCATTATTTCTGTAAACATATTTCAGTTATTTGATATTAATGAAATGAATTGTTCTTTTTGCTGCATATCTTTATTTATGTCTATTTCTGTATTTTATTGCATTCCTACATAAATCTATATAAGTGGTATCAGAGTGGGTCTACTCTTTCTCTGTTTTTCTTTGCATGTCCCCAACGAGGTTAGGGTATAAGGAGTTAGGGCTCGATCTGGTTGAACCATTGCAAGATCAGCATCGCAAACCCCGACGACCTCCCATGGAAAAATAAAATAAAGATGAGGGAGCAGGAGATCCTATCAAAATATTGTTCTAGGAGGCCCTCGAGAAACAGGAACGCAACGATGGATAACTGTGCTCAGATCCTTCAATTTTTTCCCACCTACGGCGCATCTGCATCCAGCAACCACTCTAGAGGCGCCACTCCCTTCAAGGTACAAGTAAACTTTGAGATTCCTATATTTTAAGGCCAAATAGATGCAGACGTTGTAGATAGATGGTTAAATTTTCTAGAAGGGTATTTCTAGGTCCATGACTTCTCCGACTGAGAAAATATTATTTTTGCACTCCTTCAAGCTGCCCCCCATGTCAAAGATTTGTGGGAAACCTACTGTGAGAAAAAGGATGAGGGGGAACCCTCTTTGTTCTCGGCCTCAACCACTTGGAATTTGTTTCGAGACAGCATCAAGGAGCAATGTTACCCCATGGGGAGCTATGAGTACAAGTACATTTAATGGACCACACTGCGGCAGCAAAGGGATCAATATGTGCATGAACTGGTGAATTTGTTTGATACCCTGCGCACAAATTCGGGTATTAAAGATTTGGAGAGACATTTTGTGCTCAAGTACCGTAGCTGTCTACATAGACACATTAAGGAGGAAATATAGTTCCTCTACATTACCTCGGTTGGCATGGCATATCACTATGCCGCTAAGATTGAGCAGAAATTTAAGCAAAAGAAGCGAGACTTTAGATCCGTGAATCCAAAGCCAGGGAAAGGCACCCTCGAACCACAGAACAAGGAGCAGAGCCAAAGCAGGGCAACTCAGAACACCACCACAAATCCAAATAAGGACAAGAGGAAGTTCTATTAATTTCATAACAGCCCCACTCAAAACACAAATGAGTGTCGGGCTAAACAGTTGTTGGTGGCCGAATTTAAGGCACCCGAATCATATGCAAGTTCTGATCCTTAGCCAGACAAGGGAGATGAAAAAGGGAAGGAGATCATTAATGTGCACTGCAGTGCTATTTTTGACACCACTAAGCTCCAAAGGGAGGATCTAGATGAGGGGGAGTGCCTCTTCCATTCACAGATGTGGGTGAAGGGTTCTCTATTACAATTTATTGTCGATAGTGGAAGCCAAAAGAACCTCATTTCAGCAGAGGTCATGAATCGGCTCGGCCAACCGACTATAACACACCCATAGCAATATACCATCGGGTGGCTTCACCCAGGGAGAGATCTCCACGTTCGCCAGCAGTGCTACCTTCTGTACAACATCAAGTCATTCATGGATGAGATATTGTGTGATGTTGCTCCTCTTGATGTAGCTGATGTATTATTAGGCCAACCATACTTGTGGAGGCGACATGATATGTATGAATCTAGGCCTCGTGTTATTATTATTTCTTTTGGAAATAACTTGTAGAGGATATCGAAGGTAGTACTGCCTCCTTCCATCTCTTTGACTACTGCAAAAAAACGCAGTAAGATTGTTTCCCAATCAAGAAATTTATTTTCATTACCATTCGCCTACAAGGAAAGAAGAAGATTGTGGCCACAACCTCGAAACAGGATGGCCCTGCACAGCAACAGCAGATGGACAAAGGCATGGAGGAATACAAGGACATTTTCTCCTCACCCAAAGAGGTTCCTCTATGCTGTCAGGTCAAGCAATCCATTGATCTGACCCTAGGCATACCGCTACCTGATATTTCCATACCTCATGTGATCACACAGACAGAATCCACACATGTACTCTCTAAGGCTGATAAAGAACCCAAATTTATTGAACGCATCCAGCATGTCCTCCTACGGATCCATGACATATTCGACAAATCCAATAACCATTTCAGCAGAATTTGCCTCATCTCATGGAGGATCTCAACGCAATGGGGACCCTTGCTTCCTAAGGGGTGAGGAATGATACAGGTGGATATTGGTGGCCACCCACCTATTCCATTTGGACCCCCACCATCGGTTCTTTCATTTTTTCACTTTCATCATAGCTTACTATTTTTAGCATTTTTTCGAGTCCTGAACATCCAAAGCCGTTTTGGGGCTTTAATCGACGTTTTTGGGGAAAACCGGGAGAAACATGGGTCCATGAATCGATGTTCCTCACATTAAAAGTTGTATTCATCGGATAGATCTTTCTAACGAGGTATGGTGCACATAAAACGGAGATCGTATGCCAAAGTTACGTCCCCGGGAAGTTGAAACACCAATTTACCGAAACGGGGCCCATAGTTTTGCCTCTTCATTTCCTACGGCTAATTTTTTGGATGTTTATGGTTTTATATTGTTTCTCAACAATAAATAGGCCTTAGAGCCTCATTGTAACATAATTTAGAGGCATGTAGCTGTCACATTTCTTCTCAGAGATAAGCTACCATCGCCCTAGCTAGTTTATTTCTATTATGTCTGTAAACATATTTCATTTATTTGATATTAATGAAATGAAGTATTATTTCTACTGCATCTCTGTGTTTATGTCTATTTTTTTATTTTATTGTGTTCCTACATAAATTCAGATCAATGGTATCAAAGCGGGTCTGCTCTTTCTCTGTTTTTCTTTGCATGTCCCCAATGAGGTCAGGGTATAAGGAGTTATGGCTCGATCTGGTTGAACCCTTGAAATATCAGCCTCGCAAATCTCAACGACCTCCCATGGTATAAGAAAAGAAAGATGAGGGATCAGGACATCCTATCAAAATATTGCTCGAGGAGGGCCTAGAGAAACAAAGGAACACGACGATGGAAAAATTTTCTCATGTCCTTCAACGGGTGCCCACCTATGATGCATTTGCATCCAACAACCACTCTGGAGGCGCCACTCCCTTCAAGGTAAAGGTAAAATTTTACATTCCTATATTTGAAGGCCAGATAGGTACAAACGCCGTAAATAGATGGTTAAATTTTCTAGAAGGGTATTTCTCAGTACACAATTTCTCCGACCAAGAAAAGAATATTTTTGCACTCCTCAAATTTTCCCCCCATGTCAAAGACTGGTGGGAAACCTACTGTGAGCAAAAGGACGAGGGGAACCCTCTCTGTTCTCAGCCTCGCCCACTTGGAATTTGTTTCGAGATGGCATCAAGGAACAATATAACCTCGTGGGGAGCTATGAGGATAAGTACATCTAATGGACCACGTTGCGGCAGCAAAGGGATCAAGATGTGCATGAACTAACGAATTTGTTACATACCCTACGCACAAAGTTGGGTATTAAATATTCAGAGAGACATTTGGTGCTCAAGTACCATAGTTTTCTGCACAGACACATTCAGGAGGAAATGGAGTTCCTTGACATTACCTCACTTGGCACGTCATATCGCTATGCCACCAAGATTGAGCAGAAATTTAAGCAAAAGAAGCGAGACTTTGGATCCGCAAATCCGAAGTGAGGAAAAGGCGCCCCCGAACCATAGAACAAGGGGTAGATACAAAGCGAGGTGACTCATAACACCACCAAAAATCCAAATAAGGACATGGGGAAGTGGTGTGAATTTCATAACAGCCCCACTCACAACACAAACGAGTGTCGGGCCAAACAGTCGCTGGTGGCCGAAGTGAAGGCACCCGAATCATATGCATGTCTTGATCCTGAGCCAGAACTAGACAAGGGAGATGACAAAGGGAAGAATATCATTGATGCGGACTCCACTTTCATTGCTGCCACCACCAAGCTCCAGAGGGAGGATTCCGAGGATCCGGAGGAGTGAGAGCGCCTCTTCCATTCGCAGATGTGAGTGAAGGGTTCTCCACTACAATTTTTTTTCGATAGCAGAAGCCAAAAGAACCTCATTTCAACAGAGGTCGTGAAGCAGCTTGGCCTACCGACCATAGCACAACCATAGCCATATACCATCTGGTGGCTTCACCCTGGGAGAGATCTCTGGGTCTGCCAGAAGTGTCGCCTTTCGTACAGCATCAAGAAATTCACAGATGAGGTATTGTGTGATGTTACTCCTCTTGATATAGCTGATGTATTATTACGCCAACCATACTTGTGGAGGAAACATGTTGTGTATGAATCTATGCCTCGTGTTGTTATTATTACTTTTGGAAATAACTTGTATAGGATACCGGAGGTAGTACCGCCTCCTGCCATCTCTTTGACTGCTACAAAACAAAGCAATAAAATTGTTTCCCAAACAAGGAAATTTATTTTCATTACCATTAGCCCAGAAGGAAAGAAGAATATTGTGGCCACAACCTTGAAACAGGGCTCCCCTGCACACCAGCAGTAGATGGACAAAGGAATGGAGGAATACGAGGACATTTTCTCCTCACCCACAAAGGTTCCTCTATGTTATCAGGTCAAGCACTCCATTGATCTGACCCCAGGCATACCATTGCCTGATATTTCCATACCTCATGTGACCACATAGATAGAATCCACACATGTACTCTCTAAGGTTGATAAAGAAACCAAATTTACTTAATGGATCCAGCATGTTCGCCTGCGATTCCATGACATCTTTGACAAATCCAATAACCAGTTCAGAAGAATTTGCCTCATCTCATGGAGGATATCAATGTAATGGGGACCATTGCTTCCTAAGGGGGGAGGAATTATCAAGGTGGATATTGGTGGCCACCCACCTATTCCATTTGGACCCCCACCATTGGTTCTTTCAGTTTTTCACTTTCAGCACAGCTTACTATTTTTAGCAGGTTTTTGGGTCCTGAACTTCCAGAGTTTTTTTGGGGCCCTAATCGACATTTTTTGGGAAAACCAGGAGCAACATGGTTTCATGGTCTAATTTTTCTCTTATCAAAATTTTTATTCCTCTGATAGATCTTTCTAATGAGGTATGGTGCGCATCAAATGGAGATCGTATGCCAAAGTTGCGTCCATGGGAAGTTGAAACACCAATTTACCTAAACAGGGCCCATAGTTTTTCCGCTTCATCTCCTACGGCTAGGTTTTTGGATGTTTATGGTTTTATGTTTTTTCTCAACACTCAATAGGCCTTTGAGCCTCATTGTAACACAATTCAGAGGCATGTAGCTACCACATCTCTTTTCAGAGATAAGCTACCATCGCCCGAGCTAGTTTATTTCCATTCTGTCAATGAACATATTTAATTTATTTGATATTAATGAAATGAAGTATTATTTCCGTTGCATATCTATGTTTATGTATATTCAGTATTTTATTACATTTATGCATAAATTCAGATTAGTGGTATGAGAGCGGGTCTGCTCTTTATCTGTTTTTCTTTGCATGTCCTCAACGAGGTCAGGGTATAAAGATTTAGGGCTCGATCTGGTTGAACCCCTACAAGATCAACCTCGCAAACTCGGACGACCTCCCATGGAAAAATAAAATAAAGACGAGGGAGTAGGAGATCCTATCAAAATATTTCTCGAGGAAGCCCTCGAGAAACAGAGGAACGCGACGATGGATAACTTTTCTCAGATCCTTCCACGGCTGCCCACCTACGGCACATCTGCATCCAACAACCACTCTGGAGGCACCACTCCCTTCAAGGTACAGGTAAACTTTGAAATTTATGAATTTTAAGGCTAGATAGATACAGACACTATATATAGATAGTTAAATTTTCTAGAAGGGTATTTCTCCGACTGAGAAAAGATTATTTTTGCACTCCTCAAAGCTGCCCCCCATGCCAAAGACTGATGGGAAACCTACTGTGAGCAAAAGGGCGAGGGGGAAAACTCTTTTTTCTTGGCCTCACCCACTTGGAATTAATTCTGAGATGGCATCAAGGAACAATATTACCCCGTGGGGAGCTATGGGGACAAGTACTTCCATTGGACCATGTTGCGGCGGCAAAGGGATCAAGATGTGCACGAACTGACGAATTGATTCGATACCCTGTGCACAAAGTTGGTATTAAAGATTCAGAGAGACATTTGGTGCTCAAGTATCGTAGTTTTATGCACAGACTCATTCAAGAGTAAATGTATTTCCTCAACATTACCTCGCTTGGCATGGCATATCGCTATACCACCAAGATTGAGCAAAAATTTAAGCAGAAGAAGCGAGACTTTGGATCCGCGAATCCGAAGCCAGGGAAAGGCACCCCCGAACCATAGAACAAGGGGCAGAACCAAAGCAGAGTGACTCAGAACACCACCACAAATCCAAAGAAGGACATGGGGAAGTGGTGTGAATTTCATAAAAGCCCCACTCACAACACAAACGACTGTCAGGCCAAACAGTCACTGGTGGTCGAACTGAAGGCACCCGAATTAGATGCATATTCTGATCCTGAGCCAGAACTAGACAAGGGAGATGAAAAAGGGTAGAAAATCATTGATGCAGACCCCAGTGACATTGTTGCCACCACAAAGCTCTAGAGGGACGATCCCGAGGATCCAGAGGAGGGGGAGCACCTCTTCCATTCGCAGATGTGGGTGAAGGGTTCTCCACTGCAATTTCTTGTTGATATCAGAATCCAAAAGAACCTCATTTCAGCATAGGTTGTGAAGCAGGTCGGCCTACCGACCACAGCACACCCGCAGTCATATACCATCAGGTGGCTTCACCCAGGGAGAGATCTTCACGTCCGCCAGCAATTTCACCTTCCGTAAAGCATCAAGTCATTCATGAATGAGGTATTGTGTGATGTTTCTCCTCTTGATGTAGCTGATGTATTATTGGGCCAACCATACTTTTGGAGGCGACATGCTGTGTATGAATCTAGGCCTCGTGCTGTTATTATTACTTTGGGAAATAACATGTGCAGGATACTAGAGGTAGGTAGAAATTATATAACTGATATGTTATACATAAAATATTATCCTGATCACACACTATTTGACTTCATGCACAATACAGAATCTCTTCTACTATTGATCATTACTTGCGGAAATAAAATCAATTGCATGCACACATTAAAACCATAAAAATTCACACATATGAACACAGTAATTTATCGGAAAGCTTAAAGCTGAAAACCCCCAACTATTTGTATATTATATGTCATAGATATCATGTAACAATCATCATACAAAGCTCCTCAGAAGCTCTCAGTAAAATCTCCAATTGCTACACACTAATCAGGTCCGATCTAGCAAATCCCATGCACCAATCTCTGCCACCTACTAGCTTGCCTCTACTGCACAATCACTGCTGAAGAATGGCTCTGAATGAACTCGAATTGGTCCAACCTTGCTCACGCAATCCTCATTGGAATCTCCAACCACTATGTGTTGCAAATCATGCAACACTATAGTCACAACTGATAGTCACACTACTCTTTCACCTACCTCTCCACTGGTCTCCACTGAAACTATCCATGCACTGTAGTTAACTGATGTATTATTTAGTTGATTAATGAGTTAATAATTACTGAATTAATTAATAATTAATTCACACCACTCTCACTATTGTATCAATCAGTTAGACTAGATACAACTAGCTCAACTATGTTTAACTTAGTTAAACTAAACACAACTCCACCAACTACCTCAATAACTCCACCAAACTATGTCACATGAGTTCTAACTAAAGTCTCCATGCAATAGCTCCACTTAACCCTCAGAAATAGCGTAATTCCTTCTGTCAGCTCCTGTGCCACATCCGTGCACTTAACTGAAGTGCTCCAAGAGAATAAGATAATGTTTATAGTCCAAATATTATTAAGAGCTAATAATATTCGACATATCTATTTTTAGACTGGCAATCTAAAAATAGATTCCGCCCAACATGTCTAAAAATAGAAGTCCATCTATTTTTCCAACTTGACCAACCATCCACAAATAGCATCCTGCAACTCATAGAATATGATCGACATGTCTAAAAATATACTTGCGCCAAAAATAGCCTGCGGGCCCACTTAGTGAAGGCAACTCTTTTCACTAAGCTCATCATCTTGTTGAAATCTCAACACTCCCTCTCAAAAAGATAGGGATTATCTGCCACCCCGATCCTGCCTCTGTGGTATTCGAATTTTCTCCTGGTGAGCGCCTTCGTCAAGATATCAGCATCCCGATCCTCCGTGGGAATGTATGAAAGTAACATGATCTTCCGCTGCACACAATCTATGATATGATGATACCAGATGTCAATGTGTTTAGATCTATCATGAAATATTGGATTAACCGAGAGTTTGATGCAACTCTGATTATCACAATAAATCACAGTAGGCTCTAAGTGTGAACCAAACAACCCGACCAGGATCTTCCTCATCCATATAGCCTCGCATGCAGCCAAACTCGCTGCCATATACTCGGCCTCTACTGAACTGAGTGCCACGGATCTCTGCTTCTTTTTGTACCAAGAAACTGTTGTCGACCCGATACTGAAAATCCCTCCAGATGTGCTCTTTCTATCCGTTGGGATCCCTCCCCAATCTGCATCCATGAAGCCACACAGCTTCACCTCATCCGACTGTCTGTACCACAATCCATATCCCGTTGTGCCTCTGAGATAACGCAATACATGCTTCCCCACCTTCCAAAATAGCTTGGTAGGCTTAACCATAGCTTGTGAAAGCTGGTTAACTGCATAGCATATGTCCGGTCGTGTATTGACTAGATACATGAGCGAAACAACCAATTGTTGGTAAAAAGTGGCATCCACTACCTCTGTCGATGTAGCATCCTCTTTCCTCCAACCACTAGGAAGAGGAGTGTCGATAGGCTTGTAGTCTTGCATGTTGAACTTCTCCAGTATCTCTCGAGCATACTTTCCTTGAGACACAAACATTCCACCATCGCGTGCCAAATTTCCAATCCCAGGAAATAATGAAGGAGGCCCAAGTCCTTCATCTCAAACTCCTTTGCAAGATCAGCCTTGCATGAGTGTATCAACAGTTCATCACCTATCAGAATCAAATCATCTACATAAAGTACAATGATCAGAAACTTACCCTCCACCACAATCCGGTATAGGTTCGGATCCGCATCACTCTTGGAGAATCCAAGTCCAGTGAAATAAATTTCTATCCATGTGTACCAAGCACGAGGTGCTTGTTTCAACCCATACAGCGCTATTTTGAGCCTGCACACATGCAACTCGCTGCTGAAGATCTCGAAACCTTCAGGCTGCTCTATGTACACCTCCTCCTCAATGACTCCGTTGAGGAATGCAGTCTTCACATCCATCTGATGAATGTGCCATTCATCTGCACTGAGAGAGCAAGAATCGTCTGTATGGAAGAATACCTTACGACAGGTGCAAAGGTTTCCTCATAATCGATCCCCTCAATCTGTGAGAAGCCTCGGGCAAAAAATATTGCCTTGTACTTCTCCACACTCCTGTCAGTTGCTTGCTTCGCTTTGTAGATCCATCTCGAACCTACCACTGATTTCCCTTCCGGCCTTGGGACAATCTCCCATGCACTGTTTCTAACAATCGAATCATACTCTTCCACCATGGCATCTACCCATGCAGGGCCCTCCATAGCTTCCTCGAAAGAGGATGGTTCTGTCATGATACACTTGCTCATCAGAGCCATGTATCCAGTATATCAGTTAGGTGAATGTCTCTGTCTACAATGTGATGTAGGTGCTCCTTCAATCTTCTCTGCATCAAGATTCAATCGCTCAGCTTCTGTAGTGCGCTTCCGCCCTCTAATGGTTGGCACTCCATGAGTGGTTTCTTCCACTCCATGAACCTCCTCTTGTGGCTAATCCACATCCTGAGGCTCATCCTTAGGAACTAATAGCTCCTCATCTACATGCAAGTGTGGCTTCCTCTCAAGCGAACACTTCTTGGCTTTCTCCTCATGAAATTTGATATCCCGTTGCACAATAGTCTTCCGACTGTCTGGAAAATACACACGATAGTTGTGGGGTGTATCAGTGTACCCCACAAATATCCCAACCTTTGCAGTCGGCTCCAGCTTCTGTTGAGAATGCAGCAAGATGATGGAGCTTGGTGAAATGAAGTCGCCTTCACCAAGTGGGCCCGCAGGCAAATTCTGGCGCAAAGTCTATTTTTAGACTATGTCTATTTTTAGACATATGGAGCATGGTTCGGGGATTCCAGTTTGAGATTCTTGGAGCATTGGTCAAGTTGGTAAAAATAGATGAGACTCTATTTTTTAGGTCGAAGAGGTCGAAGGCTATTTTTAGACTGCCTCTCCTAAAAATAGGGAAGTCAAATATTATTTACCCTTAATAATATTTGGACTCTAAACAGCAGTTTACTCTCTTGGAGCACTCTACTTTGACATGTATGGGCTCATGCATCCTCGACAAGAGGAATTACGTGGCTCCCAAGGGTTTGTCACTGCGTATGGTCGACTTCAATAGAACTTGGGTGACAAATTGGAGTTAATGAGACGTATAGTGGAGTTTGTTCGTTTTTATTTTAGTTGAACTGTTGAGATTAGTTTAACTAGCGAATCAATTAGTTATGAGTGGAGTGAATTAAATATTATTTAATTCATTAATTAGTAACTCATTATTCAACTCAAGAACACACGCTCTCACTACATTGTATGACCGGGGCCCGTGAGCATTCGTTGAAAGAGGTAGATGTAGCGTGGAGTTAGCTACCGGGCCAGACTACATCGTTATTTGCAACACACAGATAGGTGGAGTAAGCCCATGAGGATTGCGCAGTTCAGGCTGGTGGTTTATCTATATAAAGAAGTCATCCCATAGCATTGAAACACGCAATAGAGGCAAGGCAATTAGTGGTGAGTTTTGAACCAGCAACATGTTCAAAACCAAGCTAGTTTGTGTGTAACTTCATGAGATAGTACTGAGTACTTGTGAGGAGTATTGTACTGAGTTGTTACATGATTTCTCCATTATAATATACACAATAACTGCGGGGTTTTCAGCTATAAGCTTTCCCCATACATACTGTGTTAATGTGTATGATGATTTGATGTGTTATCGCTTGATTTTATTTCTACATGTGTGATGATCTGAGTTGGTTGAGTGGAAGAGATTATGTGTTTTGTATGAAGTTCAAATAGTATGTGACTAGGATAGTCTTGGTGGATAATTAATTATTATTCAGAAAATTTCTACATGGTATCGGAGCTATTGAAGCAGAGATTGATCATCACAGTGATTACAAACTTATTTCGGTAGACAGAGTCTGCATGCGGGCCAGGTAGCCTCCGGATTCATCTTTCTTCGGAAAGTGAAAGGTCTGCTAAACGCCCCTTGCAGTCAATCTCTGTGCTAGAAATAATTTGTTCTCACATATCTAGAGCGGTTGAGCTTTGAGGTGGAATTCGAATTTTGCAGCAGTTTTGTTTTCTTGGTGCCGGTGTTGAAAATGTCTTTCAACGGTTTGCGACTCGAATATGCTCTTGAAGGCAGTTCGAATTATGTTGCATGGAAGGATCGCATGGAGGCAGTATTAGAAGATAATGGTCTGAAGGAGTTCGTGGATACGGATGTCCAAAATCCCACTGATCCTGCTGAAGTCGAAGCATGGCAAAAGAAGATGGCGAAATGTCGAAGGATCCTGTTGGAGGGCGTCAAGGATCATATTGTATCCAGCCTGCATGGAAAGGCTACTCCATATTTAATGTGGAAAGCCTTGACGGATCTATTCTAGAGTAAGAGCGACCAAAGGAAGCTGGCACTCAAAGATAAGCTCAGGAACATCAAGATGGAGAAGGGCGACAGTATCGCCAAATACCTCACGAAGTTCACTCAATGCAGAGATGAGCTGGGAAGTGTGGGGGTGACTGTCGAAGACGAGGACATGGTCGACCTTGCTCTCCTTGGTCTTCCAAAGGCTTGGAACTCATATCAAGATAGTTTCAATGGTCGGGAGAAGCTGCCGGGATGGGAGCGCCTTTGGGTGGATCTCATGCAGGAGGAGATAAGGAGGACTACTCGAGATGGATCTTTATCAAAGGGAGATGATGAAGAAAAATGTGCTTTGGTTGCCAAAGCAAAGAAGGGGAAGGGTAAGAAAACCTCTCATTCTGGTGCAAAGGGCAAGAAGCAGGATATGTCGAAAGTGAAGTGTTTTCACTGCCATGATCACGGACATTATGCTACCAATTGTCCAAAGAAGAAGAAGAAACGCTGCTTTATTATATCTACATAATGGAGAAGCTTTGGCTTCACAGCTTGAGCTAGATTTTTCACGATCGCATGCTTGGTCACTGGGTGTGATGGGATCGGTATGGTTCTTGATTACTGGTGGCGTCATTTCATATGACGGGAGATCGGGATTTGTTCTCAGATCTGGAGGACAAAGATCGGGGTGTGCACATCGAGATGGGCGATGATGGTAGATACAGTGCGACTGGTATCGGTACCATATCCTTTCAGAGGGAGTCTGGTAAACCCTTTGTACTGAAGGATGTCATGCATGTACCTCGATTGAAGAACCTGATTTCAGTAGCGATGTTGGAGGATAAGGGGTATGATGTGGTCTTCAGCGAAGGAAAAGCCTTCCTGCGCAGTAAGACTACTGGAAAGACCCGGAAGATAGGGGTTCGAACTCAGAACCTTTATCAGTTGCAGGTAGATGACTGCGCAGCTATGGCATGCAAGGCGAGAGAAGTGGTGAGCCGGGATGATGAGGGCGAACTGTGGCACAGGAGATTGGGCCACCTTCACCATGGAGCTTTGAAGATTCTGCAGCAGATTTCTACTGGGATTCCTAAGGGCACTCTTGCGCAGTCAGATCAGTGCAAGGGGTGTACTTTAGGGAAGTATGTGAAAGCCACCTTTCACGAGAAGGATAGTCGCGCCACGACGATCCTTGAGAGAGTTCACACAGACGTGTGTGGTCCTTTCTCAGTTGCTTCGACAACAAAGCACGGGTATTATGTGATCTTTGTTGATGATTTCTCTCGAAAGTGCTGGATCTTCTTCATGCAGAAGAAGAGCGATACATTCGCGAAGTTCTGTGAGTTTAAAGCACTGGTCGAGAAGGAGTCGGGGAAGAAGGTGATTGCTGTAAGGAGTGATAACGGTGGTGAATTCATCTCGGCTGAATTCAAGGAGTTCTGCAGCGCAGAAGGGATTCGGAGAGAGCTCATCGCACCCCATAACCCACAGCAGAACGGGGTGGCTGAGCGGAAGAACAGAACGATCGTGGGTGCTGCACGGGTGATGTTGCATGATCAGGGCCTACCCCTTCACTTGTGGGCTGAGGCATGCAATACAGCAGTGTATGTGCAGAACCGTTGTCCTCACAAGGTTCTTGGCATGAGTACACCAGAGGAGGCTTATTCTGGCAAGAGGCCTGATATTTCCCATTTGTGGATTTTTGGTTCTCCTGTCTACATGCATGTGATGAAGGATGCGAGAAGGAAGCTGGATCCAACTGCTGAGGTTGGAATATTTGTGGGGTACACTGATACACCTCACAACTACCAGGTGTATTTGTCAGACAGTCGCAAGACTGTTGTGCGACGGGATATAAAATTTCAGGAGGAGAAAGCCATGCGGTGTTCGCTTGAGAGGGAGCTACACTTGCATGCAGATGAGGAGCTGTTAGTTCCTAAGGAGGAGCTTCCGGATGTGGATCAGCCACAAGAGGAGGTTCGGGAGGTGGAAGAAACCACCCAGGTAGCGCCAACCATCAGAGGGCGCATGCGCACTACAGAAGCTGAGCGACTGGCTCGAGATGCAGAGAAGGTTGTAGGACCACCTACAGCACAGCGCAGACAGAGGCAGTCACCGGATCGGTACATTGGATACATGGCTCTTGTGAGTCAATGTGTTGTGACGGAGCCATCCTCCTTTGAGGAAGCTGTGGAGGAACCCGCATGGGTTGATGCCATGATCGAAGAATATGATTCGATCGTCAGGGACAGTGCATGGGAGATTGTCCCAAGACCGGTTGGGAAATCAGTGGTGGGTTCGCGATGGATCTACAAGGTGAAGCAGGCGGCTGACGGGAGTGTGGAGAAGTACAAGGCGAGATTTGTCGCCCGTGGCTTCTCACAGATCGAGGGGATTGACTATGAGGAGACTTTTGCACCTGTCGCAAGGTACTCTTCCATACGGACGATCCTTGCTCTCTCGGCGCAGATGGGGTGGCACATTCATCAGATGGATGTGAAGACTGCGTTCCTCAATGGAGTTATTGAGGAAGAGGTGTACATAGAGCAGCCTGAAGGTTTTGAGATCTTCAGCAGTGAGTCGCATGTGTGCCGACTCAAGAGAGCACTGTACGGGCTGAAGCAAGCACCTTGTGCTTGGTACACTCGGATAGACAACTACTTCACCGGGCTTGGATTCTCCAAGAGTGAGGCGGATCCTAACCTGTACCAGATTGTGGTGAAGGGGAAGCTGTTGATCATCGTACTGTATGTAGATGATCTGATTTTGACTGGCGATGAGCAGTTGATACTTTCATGCAAGGAGGATCTTGCACGAGAGTTTGAGATGAAGGACCTGGGCATCCTTCATTATTTCCTGGGATTGGAGATTTGGCGGCGCAGTGGAGGACTGTTTGTTTCTCAGGGCAAGTATGCCCGGGAGATTCTGGAGAGGTTCAACATGCAAGGCTGCAAGCCTGTTGACACTCCTCTTCCTGGTGGTTGGAGGAAGGAGGATGTTACTTCAGCGGAGGTAGTGGATGCCACTGTCTATCGACAGTTGGTGGGGTCGCTTATGTATCTGGTCAATACACGACCCGATATATGCTATGCAGTTAACCAGCTTTCGAAAGCTATGGTTAAGCCTACCAAGCTCTTTTGGAAGGCAGGCAAGCATGTATTGCGCTATATCATAGGCACATCGGGATATGGTGCTATTTGGATGAGGAAGATCCTCACAGGTTTGTTCAGGTTGCATTTGGAGCCTACAGTGATCTACTGTGATAACCAGAGTTGAATCAAGCTCTCGGCTAATCTAGTATTTCATGATAGGTCCACACACATCGACATCAGGTATCATCATATCAGAGATTGTGTTCAGCGGAGAATCATGATGCTTTCATGTGTTCCCACGGAGGATCAGGATGTCGACATCCTGACGAAGGCGCTCACCAAGAGCAAGTTCAAATTCCACAGAGGCAGGATAGGGGTTGCAGATAATCCATATCTTTCTGAGAGGGAGTGTTGAGAATGCAGCAAGATGATGGAGCTTGGTGAAATGAAGTCGCCTTCACCAAGTGGGCCCGCAGGCAAATTCTGGCGCAAAGTCTATTTTTAGACTATGTCTATTTTTAGACATATGGAGCATGGTTCAGGGATTCCAGTTTGAGATTCTTGGAGCATTGGTCATGTTGGTAAAAATAGATGAGACTCTACTTTTTAGGTCGAAGAGGTCGAAGGCTATTTTTAGACTGCCTCTCCTAAAAATAGGGAAGTCAAATATTATTTACCCTTAATAATATTTGGACTCTAAACAACAGTTTACTCTCTTGGAGCACTTTAGTTCGAGCTACAGAAGTGGCTCATGCATATGACAGAGGAATCACGTGGTTCCCAAGGGTTTGATGGCATCATGCATGGTTGACTTCAGTTGGACTTCAGTGGCAGAAGTTTGGAGGAGTTAATGAGACAGATAGTGGAGTTGTGTTCTATTTATTTTAGTTGAACTGATTGAGATTAGTTTAACTAGCTAATCAATTAGTTATGAGTGGAGTGAATTAAATATTATTTAATTCATTAATTAGTAACTCATTATTCAACTCAATAACACATCAGTTCACTACAGTGCATGATCAGTTCAGTGGAGACCAGTGAAAGAGGTAGATGAAAGGGTGGAGTTAGCTATCAGTTGTGACTATACTGTTGCTATTTGCAACACACAGATAGGTGGAGTAAGCCCATGATGATTGCGCAGTTCAGGATGGTGGTTTATCTATATAAAGAGGCCATCCCATAGCATTGAAACACGCAATAGAGGCAAGGCAATTAGTGGTGAGTTTTGAACCAGTAACCTGTTCAAAACCAAGCTAGTTTGTGTGTAACTTCATGAGATAGTACTGAGTACTTGTGAGGAGTATTGTACTGAGTTGTTACATGATTTCTCCATTATAATATACACAATAGCTGTGGGGTTTTCAGCTATAAGCTTTCCCCATACATACGGTGTTAATGTGTATGATGATTTGATGTGTTATCGCTTGATTTTATTTCCGCATGTGTGATGATCTGAGTTGGTTGAGTGGAAGAGATTATGTGTTGTGTATGAAGTTCAAATAGTATGTGACCAGGATAGTCTCAGTGGATAATTAATTATTATTCAACAAATTTCTACAGCCTCTTCCTGGAATCCTTCTTCACATGAATGTAAACAGGTGAGCAAAAAATCTTCAAATGAGAAATATCAGCCTTCTTACCAGAAAACGCCTCCTCGGGTGTACTCATGCCAACTACTCCATGAGGACAAAGGTTTTGCACATAAACTGCAGTATTGCATGCTTCTGCCCACAAGTGTATGGGAAGGCCTTGATCATGCAACATCGCCCGTGTAGTACCCACGATCGTTCTGTTATTTCGCTCCGCGACCTCATTCTGCTGTGGGTTATGAGGCGCTATGAGCTCTCTTCGAATTCCTTCTACGCTGCAAAAGTCCTTGAATTCGCCAGAGATGAATTCACCACCATTGTCACTCCTAAGAGCCTTCACCTGCTTCCCCGACTCTTTCTCCACCAGTGCCTTAAACTCACAAACTTAGAGAATGTCTCGCTCTTCTTCTGCATGAAGAAGATCCAGCACTTACGAGAAAAATCATCAACAAATAACACATAATACCTGTGCTTTGTTGTCGAAGCTACTGAGAAAGGTCCACACACGTCTGTGTGAATTCTCTCAAGGATCGTCATGGCGCGACTATCCTTCTCGTGAAAGGTGGCTTTCAAAAAAATTTCCAAAGTACATCCCTTGCACTGATCTGACTGCACAAGTGTACCTTTGGGAAGCCCGATAGAAATCTGCTGCAAAATTTTCAAAGCACCATGGTGAAGATGGCCCAATATCCTGTGCCATAACTCGCCCTCATCCCGGCTCACCACTCCTTCTGCCTTGCCTTCCATTGCTGCGCAACCATCTACCTACAACTGATAAAGGTTCTTAACTCGAACCCCTGTCCTCCGAGTTTTGCCAGTTGCCTTACTGCGCAGGAAAGCCTTTCCCTCACTAAAGACAACATCATATCCCTTGTCTTCCAACATGGCCACCGAGATCAGATTCTTCTTCAATCCTGGAACATGCATGACATCCTTCAATACGAAGGGTTTACCAGACTCCCTCTCAAAGGAAATGGTCCTGATACTGGTCGCACTGTATCTACCATCATCGCCCATCTCGATGTGCACTCCAAGATCCTTCTCATCCAGATCACTGAACAAATCTTTGTCTCCGATGACACACCACTGTCAATAAATCACACTGAACCCATCATACTTGAGACCAAGTATGCGATCAGTGAAAAATATAGATCAAACTGCGAGGCTAAGGCCTCTCTAGCTGCAGATCCAGCAGCCTGCTTATTTTTCTTCTTCTATGGACAATTAGTGGCGTAATGTCCGTGTTGGTGACAGTGAAAGCACTTCACCTTGGACATGTCCTACTTCTTGCCTTTCACACCGAATTGAGAAACATTCTTCTTGCTCTTCCCCTTCCTTGCTTTGGCATCCAAAGCGCAATTTTCTTCATCTACATTCTTCGATGAAGATCCATCCCTGGTACTCTGCCTTATCTCATCCTGCACAATAACTGACCAAAGTCGCTCCCATCCCGGCAGTTTCTCCTGACCATTGACAGAGTCCGATAGGAATGCTAACTCTTCGAAAGCCCAAGGAGAGCCAAGCTCACCAAATCCTTGTCATCTACAGTAACCCCCACACTTCCCAGCTCATCCCTGCACTGGACAAACTTCGTGAGGTACATGGGTATACTGTCGCCTTTCTCCATTTTTATGTTCCTGAGTTTATCCTTGAGCACCAACTTCCTTTCGTCGCTCTTGCTTTGGAAAAAATCTGTCAAAGCTTTCCACATCAAGAATGGAGAATCTTTACCATGACGGCTGGACACTATGTGATCCTTCACACCTTCCAACAGAATCCTTCGACATTTTTCCACCTACCTCTCCACTGGTCTCCACTTAAACTATCCATGCACTGTAGTTAACTGATGTATTATTTAGTTGATTAATGAGTTAATAATTACTGAATTAATTAATAATTAATTCACACCACTCTCATTATTGTATCAATCAGTTAGACTAGATACAACTAGCTCAATTATGTTTAACTTAGTTAAACTAAACACAACTCCACCAACTACCTCAATAACTCCACCAAAATCTGTCACATGAGTTCTAACTAAAGTCTCCATGCAATAGCTCCACTTAACCCTCAGGAATAGCGTAATTCCTTCTGTCAGCTCCTGTGCCACATCTGTGCACTTAACTGAAGTGCTCCAAGAGAATAAGATAATGTTTATAGTCCAAATATTATTAAGAGCTAATAATATTCGACATATCTATTTTTAGACTAGCAATCTAAAAATAGATTCCGTCCAATATGTCTAAAAATAGAAGTCCATCTATTTTCCCAACTTGACCAACCATCCACAAATAGCATCCTGCAACTCATAGAATATGATCAACATGTCTAAAAATAGACATAGTCTAAAAATAGACTTGCACCAAAAATAGCCTGCGGGCTCACTTAGTGAAGGCGACTCTTTTCACTAAGCTCATCATCTTGTTGCAATCTCAATAAGTAGTACCACCTCCTACCATCTCTTTGACTACTACAAAATAATGAAAAAATATTGTTTCCCAAATAAGGAAATTTATTTGCATTACCATTCGCCCACAAGGAAAGAAGAATATTGTGGCCATAGCCTCGAAACAGGGCTCCCCTGGAGAGCAGCAGCATATGGACAAAGTTATGGAGGAACACAAGGACATTTTCTCCTCACCCACAGATGTTCCTCTACACTGTCAGGTCAAGCACTTCATTGATCTGACCCCAGGCATACCGCTACTAATATTTCCATACCTCATGTGACCACATAGACAGAATCCACACATGTACTCTCTGAGGCTGATAAAGAAACCAAATTTACTGAATGCATCCAGCATGTCCGCCTATGGGTCCATGACATCTTCGACAAATCCAATAACCAGTTCAACAAAATTTGCCTCATCTCATGGAGGATCTCAACGCAATGGAAACCGTTGCTTCCTAAGGGGGGAGGAATGATCTAGGTGGATATTGGTGGCCACCCACCTATTCCATTTCGACCCCCACCATTGGTTCTTTCAGTTTTTCACTTTCAGCACAACTTACTATTTTTAGCAGGTTTTCGGGTCCTAAACTTCCGGAGTCGTTTTGCGGCTCTAATTGGCATTTTTTGGGAAAATTGGGAGCAACATGGGTGTATAGACCGATGTTTCTCACATAAAAAGTTGTATTCCTTAGATAGATCTTTCTAATGAGGTATGGTGCATGTAAAACGAAGATCGTATGCCAAAGTTACGTCCCTGGGAAGTTGAAACACCAATTTACCCAAACGAGGCCCATAAGTTTTCCGCTTCATCTCCTACAGCTAGATTTTTGTATGTTTATGGTTTTATTTTGTTTCTAGATAATAAATAGGCCTTCAAGCCTCATTGTAACACAGTTCAGAGGCATGTAGCCTCCACATATCTTCTCAAAGATAAGCTACCATCGCCCTAGCTAGTTTATTTCCATTTTGTTTGTAAACATATTTTAGTCATTTGATATTAATGAAATGAAGTATATTTTCCACTTCATCTCTGTGTTTATATATAGATTTTTGTATTTTATTACATTCTTGCATAAATCCATATCATTGGTATGAGAGCGGGTCTGCTCTTTCTCTATTTTTCTTTGCATGTCCCCAATGAGGTCAGGGTATAAGGAGTTAGGGCTCGATCTGGTTGAACCCCTACAAGATCAGCTTCACAAACCCTGACGACCTCCCATGGCGGAAGAAAAGAAATATGAGGGAGCAAAATATCCTATCAAAATATTGCTCGAGGAGGCCCTCGAGAAACGAAGGAACGTGACGATGGATAGCTTTGGTCAGATCCTTCAACGGCTGCCCACTTACGGTGCATCTGCATCCAATAACCACTCTGGAGGCGCCACTCCCTTCGAGGTACAGGTAAACTTTTACATTTTTGTATTTGAATAAAATATAGATTCAGACATCATAGATAGATGGTTAAATTTTCTAGAAGGGTATTTCTCGGTCCACGATTTCTTCAAATGAGAAAATATTATTTTTGCACTCCTCAAAGTTGCCCCCCATGTCAAAGACTAATGGGAAACCTACTATGAGAAAAAGGACGAGGGGGAACCCTCTTTGTTCTCAGCCTCACCCACTTGGAATTTGTTCTGAGATGGCATCAAGGAACAATATTAACCTGTGGGGAGCTATGAGGACAAGTACATCTAATGGACCACATTGCGGTAGCAAATGGATAAAGATGTGCACAAATTGATGAATTTGGTCCACACCCTGCGCACAAAGTTGGGTATTAAAGATTCAAAGAGACATTTGGTGCTCAAGTACTATAGCTGTCTACAAAGACACATTCAGGAGGAAATGGAGTTCCTCGACATTACCTCGCTTGGCGCGGAATATCACTATGCCACCAAGATTTAGCATAAATTTAAACATAAGAAGTGAGACTTTGGATCCACAAATCTGAAGCCAGGGAAAGGTTCCTCTGAACCATAGAACAAGGGGCAGATCCAAAGCGGGGTGACTCAGAACACCACCACAAATCCAAAGAAGGACATGGGGAAGTGGTGTGAATTTCATAACATCCCCACTCACAACACAAACAAGTGTCGGGCCAAACAATTGTTGGTGGCCAAACTGAAGGCACCCGAATCAGATGCATGTTCTGATCATGAGCCAGAACTAGACAAGCGAGATGACAAAGGGAAGCAGATCATTGATGTGGACCCTAGTGCCATTGTTTCTACCACCAAGCTCCAGAAGGAGGATCCTAAGGATCCAGAGGAGGGGGAACGCCTCTTCCATTCGCAGATGTGATTGAAGGGCTCTCCACTGCATTTTCTTGTCGATAGTGAAGGCCAAAAGAACCTCATTTCAGCAGAGGTCATGAAGTGTCTTGGCATACTGACCATAGCACACCCGCAGCCGTATACCATAGGGTGGCTTCACCCAGGGATAGATCTCTGCATCTGCCAACAATGTCGCCTTCCGTACAGCATCAAGCCATTCATTATTAGGTCCCTATATTACTAGTATAGTCCCTTATTTTTGTTAGTGTAACCCCCTTATTGTTATTATTTTACCCTTGTAAACCCCATATTGTTATTATTATGCCCTTAAATTATTATTGATAGGTCGGCTAGGATTACATTGTGGCCCCATGGACTCCTATATATAGAAAGGAGGTTTTGTAATTTGTATCATCCAAGAATTTTTCATTCATGTAATGTATTGTAGGTTTCCCCCTTGAAGTGGCTTATTTCTAAGGCATTGATATCTCTTTTCTTCTATTTTTGGAGCTAGTTTCACAACATTTCGTATCAGAGGTTTGGATTCTAGGGTTTTCACTACTCCAAACCGGTCATCGTGGAATTTTAGATATAACTTTGTTTCTACGAAGGTTCAAAAGCTAAAAATTTTAGAGTGCGAAGCCGAAATCCTGAGGAACAGCTTTGCAAAATTGTAGAGCTTGGTTCAAAATATTTTCGAAGATATCATCTGTGGAAGTTAGGGATTTTTGCAGGCTCCTAAATTTAACCTAAACAGGTCATCGTGGAATTTTTGCTATAACTTTTTTTTCTACGAAGATTCAGAAGCTGAAATGCTCAGAGAGCGAATCCGAAATCCTAAGGAACATTGTCGCAAAATTTCAAAGCTTGGTTCGCAATATATTCGGAGATATGATCTGTGGAATTTAGGTCTTTTTCATGCTCCCGAATTTCATCTCAAAGAGGATATCGTGGGAGAGTCTTCATAACTCTCTCTCTGAGCATCGGATTGGAATGTTGTAAAAAGTGTCTGCAAGTACACAAACTGCAGTTTTCTTTCTATCAATTTCAGAGCCAAAGGAGGAAACAGTGACACGTGGAAATTCATACAAGTTCGCTCTACTGAACAAGTCCATAATTGGGTCATTGTGGGAGATTGGACATAACTTTGCCTTGAAGAATCCAAATCAGGTCAAACCTATGACATTTGAAAGAAGTGTCAGAGGGTTACTACAAGGCTGAATTTCAGATATTGAGGATCCGCAATTATAGAGATAATTCAATTTCAATATAGAGCTCCTCAAAAGCAAGTTAAAGGTGTGTATTTTTTTCCCCGAATTGCATAAGTCTTGTTTGAAGAATCAAGTTGAATTGATTCCAAGGGCATATTGTAGAATAGATATCAGTATTGGATTCTAAAATGGCCCCTTAAAAGAATTCAACACCCATTAAACCTTTGGAAGGCTCTAATATGACTCATAAATATGAAGAATGGCAACATGACATATCAAAATTACAAGAGCAAGTGCAACAAATTTTTCTCTCGCAAAGAGCAACAAAAAATGACATGAAAGTTTTGAAGAAAGGTGTGGAAACTAAGATGGATGGTTTGAAGAAAGGCGTGGAATCTAAGATAGATGGCATGGAAGCTGGCATGTATGACATGGAAGCTAAGATAAATGAAAAATGGAAAACATGAAGAATGATCTAAAAGCATACATGGAAGGTTTGACAAAGTTGATACAAGAAATGTTTCCTGTTGGTGAAAAGATAGTAGAGGAAACTCATGATGAGAACAAAATAAATGTTAATCGTGATTTCATAAACTCTAATGTTGTCGAGAAGAACCACCATATTCCAAAAATGGATATGAGGAAGTTTGATGGAAAGGATATTGTAACATGGATACTACAGATGGAGCAATATTTTGATCTCAATAATGTGCAAAACACACAAAAGGTACGCATTGAAACTTTACATTTTGAACAAAATAAATTTGTATGGTATCGATGGCTTTTCTCCCGTAAAAAAATTGTCACTTGGTCAATTTTTACGGAGGAAATGATAGCACATTATGAGGATACAAAGAGAAACACCTTCTTTAGCCAATTGATAAATCTCAAACAAAAGGGTTTAGTGGGGGAGCACATTGAGGACTTCCAAAAATTAAATATAAGGGTAACTGATATTCCAAAGGAACACAGGATTGATATCTTCATAGGTACTTTAAAGGATAGCATCCAACATGAAGTTCATGTTTTGGAACCTAATTCATTGGAGAAGGCATTCAGGTTGGCAAGAAAAATTGAATGTAAAATTATGGCGACAAGGAAGCCTACCACTCACTTCTATAAAGAGGGAAGTGTTGCTACTCCTATATTTCCACACTTTACAAGGTTGAAACCACAACAATTAGAAGAAAAAATAGCAAAACGGCTTTGCTACATTTGTGATAGCAAATACACTAAAGTTCATAATTGTGCTGAGAAGAAATTATTTTACATAGATTGTGAAGAGGAAGAAGAAAATGAACAAGAAGAGGATATACACCAGGAACCAACCCTAGAAGAGGAATAAATAAGTCTGACCATATCGTGTAATGCATTGGTAGGAATTACCACTCCTCAAACTCTCAAGATAGAAGGACATATCAAGAAGAAAAAGGTAATAGTGTTGATTGATTCAGTTAGTACCCATAATTTTATTCATTGTAAGGTAGCCAAGGAATTGAATTGTTTCCTATACCCAGCACCAGAATGTCAAGTGATGGTTGCAAATGGAGGAACTATAAATTGCTATGGAAAATTCCATAATATCAAGCTAACCATGGGGGAATATTTATTGAATAGTCCAATGCTTTCCATTCCTATGGGAGGTGTTGATGTTGTACTAGGAGTACAATGGTTACAATCTTTGGGGACGGTAGCTCTTAATTTTCAAGGACTTTTCTTGAAATTTTTTTCAAAACGAAAGGAAGTCGAATTACGGGGTATTGTAGGGAAGCTGGAAAAGATAATAAGCTCTAATTTCATGACAAAGCTTCTAAATAAATAACAACGAGGCGTAATTGCACAATTATGCTCACTAGAAGTTCCAACATCAAAATCATCTATTTCTGCAGATCTCCAACAAGTCTTGGACAATCATTCCAAGGTGTTTGAAACTCCCAAAAGACTCCCACCTATTTGTGATCATGATCATGCTATTCATTTGATTCCAGGAAGTGTTCCTCCAAACATCAGGCCTTATAGATATCCTTACTTCCAAAAGAGCGAAATTGAACGTATGATTGCAGAAATGTTAGAGGCGGATATAATTCAACCTAGTCAAAGTTATTTCTCTGCTCCCGTAGTATTGGTACACAAGAAGGATGGATCATGGCGAATGTGTCCAGATTATAGGGAGCTCAATAAGCTCACCATTAAAGATAAATTTCCCATTCCTGTGATTGATGAATTATTGGATGGATTACATGGAGCAATTTATTTTACCAAGTTGGATCTTCGTTCAGGATATCATCAAATTAGAATGAAGACTGAAGATATTCCAAAAACAGCATTTCGAACTCATGAGGGTCATTATGAATTTTTGGTCATGCCTTTGGCCTTACCAATGCACCTTCTACATTTCAAGGGTTGATGAATTCCATTTTCAAACCCTTCCTTAGAAAATTTGTGCTAGTATTTTTTGATGATATACTAATCTACAGCAGGTCTTGGAAGGATCATGTTCAACATGTTGATAGGGTGCCCAAACTATTGCAGGAGAAACAATTATATGCAAAAACATCTAAATGTTTCTTTGGAGTACAAGAGGTGGAATATTTGGGTCATATTGTGTCTCACGAGGGTGTTAAGGTAGACTGTAACAAAATTAAAGCCATTAAATAGTGGAAAGTCCCCACAACCATAAAGAAGTTGCCAGGATTTCTCGGGTTAACAGGGTATTATCGCAAGTTTGTTAAGAATTATGGGAGAATAGCAGAACCTCTAATAACATTATTGAAGAAAGATGCATTTTCATGGACTCCTGAAGCAACTAAGGCCTTTGAACATCTTAAAGAGTCAATGTGCCTAGCACCAGTCTTAGCTACGCCAGACTTCACAAAAACGTTTATTGTGGAATGTGATGCCTCAGGAAATGGAATTGGTGTTGTTTTACTGCAAGAAGGAAGACCCATTGCTTTTGAAAGTCATCCAATCAAAGGAAAGTATTTACAGAAAGCTATTTATGAGAATGAAATGTTAGCAATACTGCATGCA
Organism: Pinus albicaulis; assembly: GCA_034641835.2. Taxonomy (NCBI): domain Eukaryota; kingdom Viridiplantae; phylum Streptophyta; class Pinopsida; order Pinales; family Pinaceae; genus Pinus; species Pinus albicaulis. The sequence goes on along the minus strand of CM076584.1, from coordinate 862,581,585 downwards.
CTAAAGAAATGGCGAACTTACCTAATGGGAAGACATTTCAAGGTAAAAACTGATCATGATAGTCTTAAACACTTTTTGGAACAAAGACTATCTTCAGAAGAGCAGCAAAAATGGGTCACAAAGATGTTGGGTTATGACTTTGAAATAATCTACAAAAAAGGAAAGCTTAATGTTGTTGCAGATGCACTCTCAAGAAAGAATGAAGAGGTGGAAGCATTGCTATGTGCCATTTCTATTATCCAACCAGATTGGATAACTGAAGCAAGAGATGAATGGAAGAAGGACAAAGATGTATGGATACTCATTCAAAAGTTGCAGCAAGATCCTAGTACATCTGATACATTTAGTTGGAAAAATGATTCCTTATGGTACAAAGATCGCTTATATCTTTGTAAGAATTCCCAACTAAAACAAAAGATTCTTCTGGAATTGCACACTTCTCCTTTAGGAGGACACTCAGGATTTTTAAAAACTTACCATAGAGTGAAGAAAGAATTTTTTTGGGATGGCCTTAAATCTGATATTCAAAAGTTTGTGGCGGAATGTTTGGTTTGCCAGTAGAATAAAGTGGAAACAATTAAGACCCCAGGACTTCTACAACCTTTATCCATTCCAGGTCAATGTTGGGAGGAGATATCAATGGATTTTATCACAGGTTTACCTAAGTCCGAAGAAAAGAGTGTCATCATGGTGGTAGTTGATAGACTTACCAAGTATGCACACTTTTGTGCATTATCTCATCCATTTAAAGCAAGTACAGTTGCTACTACATTTATGGACACAATTCAAAAGCTACATAGAAACCCAAGGGTTATTGTGAGCAACAAAGATCCCAGTTTTACTGGAAATTTTTGGACGGAGTTATTTTCTTGTTTGGGTACTCAATTAGCTCATAGCTCATCTTATCATCCTCAATCTGATGGTCAAACTGAGATAGTAAATAAATGTTTGGAAGGATATCTTCGTTGTTTTGTATCTGATAAACAAACACAACGGGTCAAGTGGTTACCTCTTGCTGAATGGTGGTATAACACTTCCTTCCATACTGCAGCAAAAATGACCCCATTTATGGCACTTTATGGATATCATCCACCTTCCATCACATCATCTTTAAGGGAAAATTCGAAGGTTCAAGCAGTGGAAGATCACATCGAGCATCAGCAAGAAGTTCTCCAACTCTTAAAGGATAACCTGAATTTGGCACAAAATCGAATGAAACAACAGGCAGATCAACATCGTAGCGAGAGAAGTTTTGATGTAGGAGATTGGGTATTTTTACTTCTACAACCATACAAAAAAATGTCCCTCAAGCAAGCAAAGAAGGATAATAAATTATCGCTAAAGTACTATGGTCCTTACAAGGTGTTGCAAAATATTGGTACTATGGCATACAAATTGGAGCTTCCTGCTTCTTCGCGAGTACATCCAGTTTTCCATGTTTCATGCTTAAAGAAGGTTATAGGAGAAAATCTTCCAGTTCAAACAATATTGCCAGAACTCGATGAGGAAGGAAAAATCATATTGGAACCAGAAGCGGTCATGGAAACAAGAACTCGACAACTACGGAATCGATCAATTTCAGAGTATCTCATCAAGTGGAAGAACTTACCCACTGAAGATTCTACATGGGAGGATGAGAATTATATACAGAAGCACCCAGAGCTACTCAAGTGTTGAGGACAACACTTTTTTGAAGGAGAGGGGCATGTTAGGTCCCTATATTACTAGTATAGTCCCTTATTTTTGTTATTTTAACCCCCTTATTGTTATTATTGTACCCCTGTAACCCCCATATTGTTATTATTGTGCCCTTAAATTATTATTGATAGATCAGCTATGATTACATTGTGACCCCACTAAGATTACATTGTGGCCCCATGTACTCCTATATATAGAAAGGAGGTTTTGTAATTTGTATCATCCAAGAATTGTTCATTCATGTAATGTATTGGAGGTTGCCCCCTCGAAGTGGCTTATTTCTAAGGCGTTAATATCTCTTTTCTTCTATTTTTGGATCTGGTTTCACAACATTCACGGATGAGGTATTGTGTGATGTTGCTCCTCTTGATGTAGTTGATGTATTATTGGGCCAACCATACTTGTAAAGGTGACATGTTGTGTATGAATCTAGGACTCGTGTTGTTTGTTGTCCTTTGAGATGATTTTGGTGAATAATCATGCCAAAGCATCTAAAATGTTTGTTTGTGTTTTAATATATTTTGGAGGACCAATGCATAAGATAGAATTTAATCAAACAGTTAAGGATTTTAAGTCTTACTGATAATATCAATAATTTAAAGTAAGGGATGCTTGTTCATCTCATACAGTAATTAGGCTTTCATGATTTCGATTAAGTAGAATAAGAAGATATTATTATTAAACTTTCAAATTGAACTATTCAATAAACCACTCTGGAAAAATTTTAAATGGTGTTTAAAATTTCAACAAAACATATTTAAAATCACCAAAATACTAACAATTTATTGATAAAAGGGATTTACATTAACAAATTGTCAAGCAAATCATTCTTTATAATAATTATAACTTCAGGAGGAATTATAAGGTTGTTGAAACACAGTCAACCTCACCTAATTATTTTGATGATAATTAAACATATGAAGAAACATAATGACAGAAAACTGGAAAACTCATAGGGAAGACAGAGATGTACGAGATGAGTTCGGAATCCTTCTTTATATTATTGATGATCAACAAAACTTAGTAAAATTTTTGGTTACAAAATCTTCTTATCCAAGGGTGCAACCCTTGATAACTCATGCAAAGAGTTATTAATACTAACTAACAAAACTTTTGAAATATCTTAATTGATCTTTACAATAATAGAATAATAAGAATAAAAGAAGGAGAGATATTGATGAAGTGTCTCTGTTATTCTGGAGGTTGTTGATGATTCGACCTGTTTTGATGAAAATTGTTGCTGACTTGTCCTTTTTCGCTGGAAGTTGTTGTTGACTTGGCTCCACAAAATTGGGTGTGTTGGTAGGGTGTAAAATTAATTTTCATTGGATAGTTTCACAAAACTTATCCCACTGCTCTTCACTCAGAATTTCACAATTCATCATTTTCCTGAAAACTTCATCCACTTCAGTAAATCTATCAAAAGTTGGTTTTTGGATGAACAATTGTTTTATTCAAAGTTGAATAATCAATTCAAACTGTAGAGCTTCAAGGAACGCTCTGCTTGTGATGTGACCTTTAATACCTGCAAACTTTGTTTTGTCTATTGCAATTGTATATAGCTTTTTGAAATAATATTCTAACTTGACTAACCTATCTTCTAATCCAAATAGACCTGGCAGACCTTTTTGATTTAAAATATTGATTTTAGTATGAAACCTTTTGACAATAACATTTAAGGCTTCACACTTGGTCTGCAACTGGTTGACCAAGTTCCTCTTCTGCAAAACATTCTCTATATACATAATAGTTGTAGTCTTGTCTAAGATATTGATTTCTTCCAACTCCTCCTTGTTCTTTGAATTAAGAACTTTAATCATATCTGAAGCTTCACTTGGTTCCTCTTGGAGTTGATTATTCCCTTCTTGAATTGTTGTTTTGCATCTGTTGATGATTTCCTACTGCTCGAAGATGATCTGGATGGATGGCCAAATTTTAGTAATGGAGTCATTGATGTTTTCTCATATATTTTTCTTATATTCTCCTAAATTTGATGCCATTATAGTTTCACTTTCCAGTTCTTTTATTCTAATCTCCAATTGATGAGTCTTCTACATTTCATTTAGATACAAAGTATCATTTCTAATCTTTTGAGATTGGAGTAGTTGAAACTTCTAATTTAACTTTTCATGTGCTTGCTTCTGAGTGGCTAATTCTTGAGAGAGTTGTACTAGATCAGTGATGTTCAAGGTTGCTGAATTTTCTGCACCTACAGAATATATTTGAGTTGTTGACGTAGGATCAGCTATCACCTAGAGTATTGATTTCTCTTTCAGCAGTTCTTCAATATGTTCTTCCATTTTTCTGATCTGAAGATTTTGGTCAATAATTAACTTAAACATTTATTCTTTGTCAGATTCATTTTGTGCCATCTCTTTGGTCTGTGGGTCTTCAGTTGAGGGCAACTTAAGTTTTTTTCACAAGGCAGCAATGTCTGCATTTTTCTTCTTGAAGATCTCTTCAGCTGCTTTGCAGTTAGCAAGATCATATCCTACTTTTACTACAAGTTCCTCCAATGTATTTATCCTGCTATATTTAGCCAAACAAGGCATTTTATCAATATTCAAATGGGATTGCAGATTTGAGAGTGCTACTTTTGATTTTGAAAGAGACATAGTTGTTGTATTCATGGTTGAAAATAACATTTCTCCTGATTGTCTCTGCATATCCATCTGATCAACTGGATGTAATTGTCTTGCATCAAATGAGAGAATAGTCTTCTTGTATTCTGCATGAGTTTTCGAAAATGGCATTGTTGCTTGTAGGAAGGCCATCAGAATTATGCCCTTCTCATTGTCAAAGGAAATGAGAAGTATGTGTTGTGATGTAGATGTCTGTTTCAAAAATTGGTTGTAAACATTTGACTTCAGTTCTTCATTCTTTTGTTTGATTTGTAGAAATTTGGAGAAGATATTCTGCTCTTCTGAAGATCTAGAATCTGCATGTTGGGTGATCTCTAGGGGCTCTCTTGTAGGTGATGCTGATGAAGAAGTTTGAGGAATATTTTTATAAGTGGAGACTTCAATTTCTCCCAAAACTATGATCTCTGGTTTTTTATCTTCTAAAAGAAAGGAAGAATCAAGCCTTGGTTTTTTATGTTGTAAGATGAATTATTTCATAAGATCCTTGGAATGTGGTGTCTCTTCTCTAATCCTTTTTTTTGGTTTAATGTCAGGCACTGGTCTCTATACATTTTAAGTATAAATGAAATTTTCCTCTACTTTTTGTAAACTACCTTCTACCCATTCATCCTTATTCGTGTACTTTTCAATTTCTGCTCTAGAGGTGTGAGTGTAAGAAGTTGTTTGGAATTAAGAGTAGAAATAATGCCACAAGGGTCATATGACCAAGTAAAACTTGATTGAAAACATGTCTTCTTTAATAGTGCATCTGCATCAACACCAGCTGCTCTAGTATTAAAAATAAATGATTCAATGTTTTCTTTGATTTTAAACTGGGCTTTTCTCTTTCCTAATTTAAAATGCAATTAATCCATATTTAAAATTTTTATTATGTATTCTAATGAGAAAATTCTCATAAGCACATATTTTGGATGTTTGTATGGTGGAAGCTCAAAAACATACACTCTTATCTCTGTGTAATTCTTGTACAGATACCAATCATCTATCTTTGATTGTTCACTGAGGTGTAGAAATCTCTTGATGTCTTCTCCAATTCTAGGCTCTGGTGAACTGGTAAGGAACTGCCTGATTGGATGAATGAATAAGTCTATGAATTTTGAGAAAGAAGTAGTTTTTGAAGATGCTCTAACCAATTATGTCTAGTGAATCACTGATTGAATCACTCCCTGTGTGTCCTGCTCATTGAAATGAATGGGAAACATATCTGCCTGCTGAGACAAAATCATATGAATGATCACATAAGAATAAGTAAAGGCTCCTTGAGTGGTGAAATCCATCTATTGTTCATGTATAACATCGTCCAAGAAATGATTGTAATTGTACATAAATAATGGTGGTTTGTCAAGGCTAAATATGGATAAGAAACCTAAGATGAGTTCATCAATATTTTCATCATTGGGATATCCTAACAGATAAGAAAGGAGAGAAATACAGTGTTTGGAAGCAATAGGGAAGATGGAGGATGCATATGAGGGATTTCTCTTGGGAAAATCTGCATCCTCAGGTAAAAATATTTCGAATATATTAGCTCTCTGTGGGAAGGATAATGTGTGATAAAGATCCATGGGGGAATTAGGGGAGAAATAAGATAAGGAGTCAGAAGGAGGGTGTTGAGGCGGTAAATCCCCTCTGCGGATAGAGGCGATCCCACTAGCCCTAGGGTGGGTCTAGCAACAATCAAATAACGCAATGACGTTGGTTCCTAGTTATAAGAAATACAAAGATTGTGATAAGTGACCTACCTCAAATCCCACGTTGTTGTTGTCGAAGAAGAAGCGATGCTCTTCGTCCCTTTCCCGAAAGATCACAGTCCTTCTGTTTGCTTCGTCCAGACACTTGTACACATGCAGAGAAATGACGACATACAACGTAATACTTAAAGCATGTAACTATATATCAGTCAGAGAGGATATAATTCCTTGCATTTCATAAAAGAGTAAACACATGAATGGAACCAAAATTAGAGTGAGTTATATTATAAATGAAAAAAAGGGAGATTACAACCAAATGCTCTGATGCTATGATCTTCCTTCGGCGAGGCTTGCAGTGGAGCGCGTCTCAATGAAGCCTGTCAGGAATTTGGACAAAGCTCTCTCTTACGGGGTTCTTCTCGACTCTGCTTTCAATAGTTTCCCAACTATAGTTTCCTTCCTACAAGTTCAGCTAGCTTTCTAATGGAGAGAGAAAGATTTTATAGATGGAGGAAGGGAAGTCGGGATCCCTATAATCATGGGATAGGCCCTATCTCTTAGGAAGGTTCCATGAGAGGTGGAAAACCACTCCTATACATGGAGATCTGGAGCCAAACCACTAAACTTCCTTTGATGATTCATTCTGGAGTTTGCTAGAACCAAAATTCCGCCATTTATTTTTAAAAAACATTCCTTAATAGGCTTGGTGCGATTGAAACACAAGGACAAAGCGCCAACTAGCACGCCCTCTAGTGTGGATTTCCCCCATTGGCGCGAGGGATGAACTGACTAGTCGCGCCAAGGCTAAAACACCTGTTTTTAAGGTTTTCCAGAGGAAATGTTCTTCAAGAGAATGTTTATCCTTAGGTAGGAGGATGTTATGAAGGTGTTTTCAGGACATGTTACTGCTCACAGGTCACGGGAATAGTCCTCCAATGTGCAGGACGAGGGATTGCAGGGACGGTGACAAAATACTGTGTAATAGATGCCCCCTAAAGCATGAGGTATGATAGAGAGGGAGGGGTGAAATGCTTTATGAGAACGCGCCCAACTGAAAACACTGCCGTCAGAAAACTTGCAAAGACAAATACAACTGATATCTCAGATACATGATATGTGGTATGGGCGCAGCCATCCATAATAGAGTGTACAAAAACCGGGATCCAAGGTATGGACACAGCCATCCAATAAATAAGGATCAACAAGTAGACTCAGGTATGGTCGCAGCCATCCAATCGAATGAGTCATGTAATACATGATAATAATCCACAAATAATCTACAACCTGGATGTATATCAAACAAAATCTGGGGTCTTCTGCTCCATCTCGACCCGAACATAGTACAAGTTCAAGCATAGGAATATGTGAGCTGAAGTCGAACATGCAAGAACATCGTCTAATTACCAACCAATAATGAAAGTCGTTAACAAATGCGAGAGAAACCACCAATAATTACGATGGCCCTCAAGGTACATGAGGTACAATCCATGGAATGTGAACAGTGAGCTGGCGTCGAACACCCGCAGAATCATCTGATCGAAGGTCAATAATGAAAACCTTGCGTCAAATGCGATGAACCTGCCATCGAGGCATGCAGACTCCAAGGTACCTGAAGGGAGTCTCTAGACCAACTTCCTGGATAATCAGCTGAATTCAACAGGAAGTGACCTTGATCGAAGGTGGGCCATAATGTTTCCCACATCATCGACACGAGACAGAGGGACATAATGTTTGTGAATCAAGATCAACAGAGAATCAGAGGGAGGTTGAAAACTACAGAGGCCAACTTCTTTTGAACATGTCGGCGGCACGACATTGGATTTGGAAGTATTTGACATCAAAGGATCTAAGGTCATGGTGACGTGGCAAAGAAAAGATGAGAAGTCAAAAGAGATTACCCAAACCCACGAAGGTAAGCAGATAACGAGATGAGATGTCCCCAACCTGACACGAATGCAGACAAGTGCCATGTTCAAGAGCGACATACTGCCGACACGACTATAATACTGGTTCCATTTTCCCCCACCATTCGTGGCAAGTACCCCAATTATTTTTGAAAACAAGCTTGAAGGGGATAGCATATGCTTGCGATATAAGTTTATCCTTCGGGAAAATCCATCCTAGTACATTTAACGAGCCCTAGGAAGGAGGAACTCGAGTAACGTCATTACGACGGAGTCCGATGTCATCAGGTTTTAACGAGTCTGACAAAGGAAGAACTCGGTGTCTTTTAATGTTTAGAGAGTTTTAAAAGACAGTGGAAAAGAAAACTCCAATATTCCCTTTTCGTAGATAGTCCCACAGATCCGAAAAGGTAGAAAACTATATCTGAGAGAACCTCCTAGTCACGATAGGCTAGGGTATTCCTTTTTCGTAAATAATCTATCCCAGCCCAAAAAAGGGGTAAACGTATACTGAGTAGATGTTGTTTCACAGCCAATTTTAACGAGCTCAAAATGACAAGCGACTCGGTGGTATTTTCAATTTTAGAGAGTCAGAAAAGAGTTGAAAGGTGACTCCACCTGGAGGAACGAGTGGTATAAAGGGCAGCAACTACTTTCGGTGATGGTGGAACTACTGAGAAAAGGATAAAGGTCAAGAGGCTGGCTAACAAGACCACTCATCACAGCGGTTCCTCAAAAATGGGTAAAACAGCCAAGTGAAGGCATATGATCGGCCAAGCAGATAGTGACGGTGGAATGAGAAAACCAAGGCTCTTCTGGCAAAACAAGCTGATAAAATAGCAATCACAAGAGGTAAAATGGGAATGGTTTCATTTTTACACAAGCTTGAAATCAAGAAACTCTGCTTGAAGTTGGTTTCATTTTTACACAAGCTTGAAACAAATATAACCTATTCTTGAAACTGGTTTCATTTTTACACAAGCTTGAAACGGAAACAAACTATGCTTGAAAATTTTTGCATGCCCCCAGCATGGTGACTCAATTCGAGGTAAATTCCCCCAAGCTTCAATCCATATGAAAGGCAGATGGAGTGAAGGTTCAAGTTACGAGATCAAGAGAAAGACTTGACTGGTATTTTACAAGATCTTATCAAAGACTCGAATTGAATAGGAAAGTGTTTCATTGTTTTAACAAGGTTGACACATTAAAAGAACTATCCTCAGATGACCTTGTTTCATTTTTTTAATGAGGTTGATACAGAAGACAAACTATCCTCGGAACACCTTGTTTCATTTTTTAACGAGCTTGACACAAGAAAACGAATTATGCTCTGGATACCTTATTTCATTTTTTAACGAGCTTGACACAAGAAAACGAACTCTGCTCTGGATAACTTGTTTCATTTTTTAAGGAGCTTGACACAATAAAATGAACTCTGCTCCGATGAGCTTGTTTCATTTTTTAAGGAGCTTGACACAAGAAAACGAACTCTGCTCCGACAACCTTGTTTCATTTTTTAGGGAGCTTGACACAAGCAGATGAACCATGCTCTGAAGGACCTTATCATAATGAATAATAAGTTAAAGCTTCCAAGGGTTTCCCGTCTGATGGAAGGAGAACATCTTGGAAGTCTGGACCCAATGCCCCTAGCACACGATGTACAAAGACACTATCACTGAATACGGGCACAGGACAGGTAGTCACATAATTGACGTGTGGCGGGGATGACACAACCGGCAGATAAAGATCTGGTAGGGATGATGGGGGGCTAGTTGCCATATTAGGACCAAAGAACGCAAGTTGATCGATGGTCACGATCCGACCTTGGTGCGGAAAACACATCACACGAAAGAGGGAGGATACAAGCACTCCCATGGCATAAGTATAATCACGGCCCAAGAGTAAATTAAAGTCCAAGGGGCTAGGAACAACCATCACCTCCATATGGACAGTTTTCCCTCCCAAAGTAACAGGAAACTTCGAAAGGATCCCTAACGGTTAACTAGTTCTTTTGTTAAATGCCAACAGATTCTGTGTAATAGGCACAAGCAGCGGCGAACCGAAAGCTCGCCAAGTAGTTTAGGATAAAGAAATAACAGACGCACATTCATCTATAATGGTGTTGGTTACAACCAGATGGGAGGCCTGTATCGTGATCTCAAAGGGCACATAAGAAGGAAGGCGATAACCTGCGAATTGACTCCAATCAAAGGAAGCGACCAAACTACTTGGAGGGGCTACCATCGAACCAAGATGGTCTTCCCCTAGTGTTACGGGAGAAGGAGCATCCTCCGACACCTCCATCATGGAGGCCGAAGGAGGATCCTCCGGGACCTCCATCATGGGAGGCAGAGGAGTAGCTTCCTGAGATATAGGGACAGGAGAATCTTTCTCCAAGTCTGAGGAATCTGAAGCAACAAGAAGAACCTGATGGATGTGAGATGCACTCTCAACAGAAAATACCTGGTGCACCGCAGACAGGGCCAGCTCAACCGATTCCACAACCAATGTTTGGTTAGGGATGGATTCATGATTTGGAATTTCCGGGGGAGCGGGATCAACCAAGGGTGACTCTTGACTGATCATTGAATCAACTGGTGAAGGACTCAAAGAAAGTTGTTTGTAACCAGCCGGAAGGCACGGTGCAGAAATAGTCGAGTTGTCCAAAACTCTCTTGGCTTCATCCATATACGGACAAAGGTGAATGGCATGGTGCCCTTCACACAACTTACAGGGATTGGTGAGCTTACCCTGAATCTTAGGAGCTTTACCAGCACTAGCTGAAGATGTGCCCCCAACCTGACTCTCCCAAGCCAGAGGCAACGACAGACGACCGTTGGACCATACTTCGAGCACCTCGAGAAAGCCAGGGCAATCTCGAAGAAGATAGTTTCCCTGGAACAACGTGCAAGGGAACTTAACTTTCCGTGGAGGGTTGGAAGGTTCATCGAGAGCATATGTTTTAGAAGTAGTAGCTGCAGCCTTAGCCTCTATCTTATTAGACTTATTCTTCTTTTTCTTCTTCTTCTCCTTCTTAGCCACCTGGTTACTCGAATCTAGACTTTCACCAGGCGAAGTAGAAGAGGAGGATGCAGAAATAGGCGAAGAAGGGGAGAGGCCCACCTTAGAATCAACATGGCGTTATTCAGGCGGAGGAACTGATTGAATAGTAGCCGGGACATTCGGGATCACAGAGGTTGAAAACAACTAAACAGGGAACCCAACAGTTAACCCAAGAAGGGACAACGTTGCCATATAAGGAGCACCAACATTTCCAAAAGGAGGAAAAGGACCAAGATTCCCCTCAGAGGGGACTCCTTGATTGGAGAACTCCGTAAAAGTTTCCATCGGAAATGACCTTGAAAAAAAACACGAAGGACAAAAATTCTAACCAGGAATATTTCGTGGGCAATTAATTTTATGACATTGAAACAAAACTCCGCCTTTTCATATTTTAAGAGTCAAGAAACAGGCAAAAGGTGACTCTATCACTTTCATTTTTGAAACAAGCATGAAAGGACAAGTGCTTGATGATCTTTTCAAGTTTAAAGAGTCAGTAAAGATCAAAATGACTACTCTGGTAATCTAGGTAGATGGGTGTACCAGATATCCGTGAATTGCCATATACACCTTGGTAAAAAATGAAAAGGGAAATCAACCAAGGACTTGATGTACATGTAGGTAATCTCCCCGAATGCTGTGTCCGGTGTATCACAGGTAAAAGGCAGCAGACTCGGCTTCCTACAGATAACGTATTGCAACCTAATGGGGTCTCCCTTTATATACGTGACGGTATGGGGAGCACAAGTCCGTACTAGCGCTGTCTGTAACTAGATGGTGAGCGACAACTGCTAGGCTTAAATACGTCAGAACATGTCTCTACCTTAGACTACTAGATATTCCTTTAATGTTTCAATGTTGCCTTAGGTTAATTTAGTAAATTTTAAAGTTGATCTTCAATTTAAGTTTCAATTTCAAGCCCTATCGAATGTTGGATCTCATAAATCCCTGAATGAAGCTATATGAGAAAAGAAATCTTTCGATTCGATGAATGATATCTAGTTAAGGGAAGAGTTCCAAACAATGTTGCAACAAACAGAAATACTAAAAACAAAAATTTTTCCAAACTAGATGACTTTCACTATCCAAAAGTAGTCTAAAACATTCGATGATGCGAATTATGCAATGTAATCTATGCAAAATCCTCTTTTTTGAAAACTATGCAATTGTAATCTATGCACAATTTCCCTTTTTTTTTTAAATGATAAGAATGCACTCAATGCATTTTTCAATGAAACGAGAATCTACTTAATTCATGCTTTTAATGAAAGAGAATGCACTCGATGCGATTTTTAGCTTTCAATCATTAAACAATGTAATCTAAGTTCAATGATAAATCTCAAAAAATACTCTTCAATGCAATTTGATCTAATGCATTTTAACGAAAATAAAACTCTGAGACGAAAACCAAATGAATGCAAATCTCCTTAATGGAAGGATGAATGCAAGAAGGATGCAAAACCACACTAAGAATGAAATCGTTGTTTTAAACACTTTGTAACGAAATTCCTCAAAAGGCTACAAGACATATGAGGTCAAGCACAAAAATGACTTCCAAAGCATGAGCTCAAAACAAGGCATTCATTCCCTTTTACATCAAGAAATCAAGAAAGAAGACTTTTCAGTTGAACAATGAGCAATGTAATCTATGCTCACAAGTGAAAAATTAAAGGGGAGAATGTGTACAGCATACAGAGAAAAGGACCAGAAGGGCAAGACACACTAGTGAAGGATTTAGGGAAAAAACCTCAATTTTTCATACACCCTTAAATTGGCATGAATTTGGTGGGTGAAACTAGCACCAACTAGCACGACTTGCTCACTGACAACTAGCACCAATGCCAATTGGCATGGGTTGCTAACTGACAAAAAGCGCCAATTCCTGAAAAACGAACAAACAAAGAATTTCTCCCAACTAAGACTAGACTCGCCACTTCAAGAAAAATCTAAAAATAACCCAGAAGCAAAAGTACTGACCAAAAAAAACTTTCGAACAAGGGAAAACCCTATCACCTACAGGAAATGGCGTGACTTTCTGGCTGTAATCTGCGCCAGACATGGGATGGCGCGGGTGATGAACTAGCAACTTGCACCAATGGGCGCGATTGTCAGGGTGGAAACCGCGCCAATCAAGCCAACCATGAAAAGATGAAAATTTCGGAAAATCAGAGGTCAGATCTGATCCTTTGGGGCTGAACAAGGGTTTACGACCAAGGAAGGTGAACCAGAAGAGCAAATAAATCAATCAAAAATCCAAAAAAACCAACCCAAACTGGAGAAGGACTAACTCCCACTGATCCCCAGTGGAGTCGCCAAATTGTTGAGGCGGTAATCCCCTCTACGGATAGAGGCAATCCCACTAGCCCTAGGGTGGGTCTAGCAACAATCAAATCACACAATTACGTTGGTTCCTAGTTACAAGAAAGACAAAGATTGTGATAAGTGACCTACCTCAAATCCCACATTGTTGTTGTCGAAGAAGAAGCGATGCTCTTCGTCCCTTGCCTGACAGATCACATTCCTTCTGTTTGCTTCGTCCGGACACTTGTACACATGCAGAGAAATGACGACATACAATGTAATACTTAAATCACATAACTATATATCAGTCAGAGAGGATATAATTCATTGCATTTCATAAAAGAGTAAACACATGAATGGAACCAAAATCAGAGTCACTTATATTATAAATGACAAAAAGGGAGATTACAACCAAATGCTCTGACGTTATGATCTTCCTTTGGTGGGGCTTGTAGCGGAGCACGTCTCAATGAAGCCTGTCAGGAATTTGAACAAAGCTCTCTATTACGACGTTCTTCTCGGCTCTGCTTTAAATAGTTTCCCAACTATAGTTTCCTTCCTACAAGTTCAGCTAGCTTGCTAATGGAGAGGGAAATATTTTATAGATGGAGGAAGGGAAGTTGGGATCCCTATAATCATGGGATAGGCCCTATCTCTTAGGAAGGTTCCATGAGAGGTGGAAAACCACTTCTTATACATGGAGATCCGGAGCCAAACCACTAAACTTCCTTTGATGATTCATTCTAGAGTTTGTTAGAACCAAACTTCCGCCATTTATTTTTAAAAAACATTCCTTAATAGGCTTGGCGCGAGTGAAACACAGGGACAGAGCACCAACTGGCGTGCCCTCTAGTGTGGATTTCCCCCATTAGCACGAGGGATGAGCTGACTATTCGCGCCAACGCTAAAACACCTATTTTTAGGGTTTTCCAGAGGAAATGTTCTTCCAGAGAATGTTTATCCTTAGGCAAGAGAATGTTATGAAGGTGTTTTCAGGACATGTTACTACTCACAGGACATGCGAATAGTCCTTCAATGTCTGGGACAAGGGATTGCAGGGACAGTGACAAAATATTGTGTAACATAGGGATGAGAAGCATTTGATTAATGGTTTCAGGAGATATGGTTATCATAACATTTCTGTTCTGAGCTACCACTGACCTGGTTATAGGGTCATACTGCTTTGACACCAGGTAATTAAATCTGGGAATGGGTGAGTTTGAGGGAATGCAAACAGAGGTAACATGGACTCCCAAAACTTGATAGGGTCTTGTTTATCCAGATTATTCTGTTTGAGCCATAAGTGTAGCTCGTAGAATTCAAATTCACTGTGACAATCAGTAATTTTAAAATAGGTATCAACTAGTGCAATGAGGTCGAGGTTGATTTTTCGAGTTGCAGGAACAACCTCGACGGCTGGATGAGCGACCTCTGGTGTGACCTCTGCAATACTGTAAACATTCAAGATTTCTTCTGTCAGACTTTTCTTACCTTTACCTTTCGGAGTGGTTTGCTTCTTTGTTTTGGCTTTAGGTGCCATGCTTGACTGTAATAAAGTGGTACAGGGATTTACAGCTTTTGGTTACATAAACAATGGCAGGGTTTTGGGAAAATGAAGGGAAATCACAGAACATAATTCATTTTGAAAAGGTGATGGAGGATGAAGGTGAATTGAATATGGAAGTAAAGTATCGAGCGGGAGACTGTGGGAAATTTTATAGATTGTGTTTTAGTTTCAATGATCATAGCTAACATTCAAGCGAATTTACTGAGTAACGATATGATTAACGGGTAAATGGAGAGAATTTATTGGCCAATGGGAATATTAACGGGTATGATGGAGGATCAGGGATAACGGATAGGTGACGTGGAGTGATATGAATGATGGACGAATGGGCGGTTATGGCACAGGTGAATGGTAGTGGAAATGGAAAACTGGAGGTGAATTTCAGGGGGGGGTTACCCTCTAGTTTTCAGTTTTTGGTGGAGGGGGTGCGAAGTCACCTAATGTTTCCATGTCACGAAAATAGGCAGCCCTTGAAACTGGATTTCGCATCTCCCCCCCCCCCCCCCTCGCATTAACAAGAAACAGGCGGAGGGGGTGCGAAGTCATTCTTCGCTATAGATATGAGGGAAGCTCAAGATCTACCGTCGAAATCTGCAAACACTTTAATTATTTTGATTTGATCGCTTATCATTTACCAACTTTATAATAAAATCAATATGCGTGCATATATATTAATTTAATTAATGAATATGTAAAACCCTTTTTCAAAGGTTTAAACATATATGAATTAAATTTTACATTTTGAAATTGTGGCGCATTTAAACATGCGGCCATTATCATTTTGATCACTAAAGAATTCATATTTTTATTTTATGCTTTCCCTAACATTTTTTTCATTTGCCTTCTTTATTTAGGAAAAACTATCCTATCATTTTTGTAACATGGATGTAATAAATATATTTTTTCTAACATTTTTTCAATTTCTTTTTCATCCATGTTCTAACTTAGCATTTTAAATTTTTCATTTTTTAAATTACCATGCTAACTTATCAAAAACAAATAATGTTACAACTTTGGCTCCAGTTGGGGACTCCTTCTCCTTGTGGGATGCAAAGAACATTTAGTTCCATGTGCCTTCTCCTCGAGCTATGGATTCTTTGATGTAGAAAACACACTGACTTCAAATTATAAATAAAATGATTATGTACAATGATGATGTGAGATCTATTTTAGTACTGGATGTAGTGTTTCAAAAATGTACCATTGACAGGCAGTGTTGAAAATTGTCCTTCAAGATTCTGCAGAAAAAATGTATTGTTTTCTTTTACCTCTACAATATTGAGTGGCCCAAACCATAAATTTTCAAAATTTCCATGTTTTCCTTTATCTTCTCTCCTAGCATCCCATCTTAGGACTAAATCCCCTTCTCTAAAATCTCTTTCCCTTGATTTTCTGTCAAAGAGGCTCTTCATTTTTTTCTAATGTTTATTTAGTTTGTACTGTATCTCATCTCTATTTTCATTCAACTCAATGATATGATTAATCCTTTTAGATAAATCATCAAGTTCATCAGTAGATTCTTGTAGAAACTTGAGTACAGGAAACGCTAAATTTGTAGGAAAATTAGCATCTTTGCCATAAACTAATTGGAATGGGGATTTACCTATTGATATTTTGGGGGAAATTATGTTTTTTCGAACTGCATAAATCAAGTGACTGTCCCAGTTCTTCTTGTGTTCTTCTAAAGTTTTCTTGATTACTTTTACTAAACTCTTATTTGATGATTGAGCAAGACCGTTTCCTTGTGGATAATAGGGATTTGAGTGATGTAGCAGAATTTGATATTTCTGACAAAATTATATCATTTTTATGCTGCTAAATGTTGTGGCATTATTAGTGACTATTTGTTGTGGGAAACCAAATCTAGATAAAATATTCTCTTCAATGAACTTTTTTACAACAGAGTCTGTAGCATTTCTTACTGGAATGGATTCCACCCACTTGGTGAAATAGTCAGTAGCAGTCACGATCCATCTATGTTGACTACTAGAGGTTGGATGAATTTCACCTATAAACTCTAATCCCCACTGAAGAAATGGTGCTGAAACAACTACTGGAACTAGTGAAAGAGCTACCAATTTTTGCTTACCAAAAAACATTTGACATGGAACACAGGCTCTGAATTTTGATCCTACTTGTGAAAATAAGGTAGGCCAATAAAATTATGCTCTCAATATATTTTATGTTATTTCTCTCCAAGCATAATGACCTCCACAAATTCCTACATGAAACTGATCAATGATTCCTTCAGTTTCTGATTCTGTCAAGAAAAGTAATAAAATATTAAGTGGGTCCTTCCAGTACAGGTTGGCATTGATAATACAGTACTTGATAGATTTCAACTTGAGTGTTTTGCACTGGTTCTTTGAAAACTGAGTTGGACATTCAAAATGAATCAGAAAGTGGACATGTCTGCATACCAATCTGATGTAACAATTTTCTCATCAATATGAATTTGGATTGTCTGAGTTGAAGGAGAAGGTTCTTGTGTATTCTTTCCTTGCACTCCATGGGAAGGGTCTTGTGGATTCTCCCCTTCTGCATTCAAGGAAGGTTCTTGTGTATTCTCCCTTTCCAAATTCAAAGAAGTTTCGTGTGGTTGCTTCTTTGATACTTCAAAAACTGATTTTATGCCCAAGACTTTACAATTTGATTCAGCTAACAACTTGGCTAAACCCTGCCCCTTCACTGACTTGGTAGTTTTGATGGTAAGATAAAACTCAAGAATCTAAGTTATCCATCTTCCCCTTCTACCATCAGTTTCTGGCTATGTGAGGATTGTTTTGACAGTGTTATTGGGCACATATGAAATGATGGTTGAATGAATAATGTACATTCTAAAAGACTTGAGGGCTTGAACTAAGGCATAGGCTTGTTTTTCAATAATATCATATCTTATTTCGACATCTCTCATGACCTTACTAAAGAATGTTATAGGTTGATCATGGTAATCCCCATTCTTTTATAAAAGGACAGCTGCAAGGGTAGTTTCTGAGGCAAAAGAGAACATGATGAAAGGTTCTGAGTATTTTGGATTGGCTAAGGTTGGGGCTTCACAGATGGATTTATTTATCTTATCAAAATAAAATCTTGCAGAAACAGTGCATTTAACTTTGTAGTTATTTTTAAGCGTGTATGTTATATCCTTCACTATTTCTGCATAATTTGGTATAAACCTTCTCAAAAAATTAATTTTGCCTAAGAAAGCTTGAATCTCCTTTTTATTTATAGGTAATGAAAATGATTGAATAGAAAAGACCCTTTTGGAATCAATAACCACTCCATCTTTAGAAATAATATGACCTAGAAATTTACCATCTTTAATGGCAAATATTGATTATTTTGGATTCAAGGAAATTCCAAACTTCCTGCATCTTTCAATAACTTTCTTCAAATGCTTAAGATGTTTAGGATCTGATTCAGAGAAAACAATTAAATCATCAAGATAAATAACAATGAATTTATTTAACTTCCCAACAAAATCCAAGTCCATGGCTCTCTAAAATGTTGCTCCTGTGTTTGATAAACAAAATGGCATCCGGGCATACATCAATGTACCCCAAGGTGTTGTAAAAGTTGTATTCTCCCTGTCTTCTGAATTCACCAATATTTGATTATAACCAGAAAATCCATCTAACATAGAGAGCTTGTTAGCACCTGACACTTTTTGAAGTAATTGATCCATCTTTGGAAGTGGATAATTATCTTTCAAGGATGCTTTATTAAGGTTTCTAAAATCTACATAGAGTCTTATTTCACCGTTCTTTTTCCTCACAAGGACTAAATTTGCAACCAACTAGAGTATCATAACGGGACAATAATTTGGGCATCTAAAAGTTTCTTCAGTTCTTTTTCTATGGTGGGAAGAAGAACTGGGTTCATCCTTCTTAAATTATGTTGGTAAGGCTTTACATCTAGTTTCAGAGGAATTTTATGCTCAATTAAAGATGTATCATAAGTTTTTAAATCAGCATAAGACCAGGCAAAGACATCTCTATAATTTTTAAGAATTTTGACATATTCAGATTTAAGTTATGTGGTTAATGATGCACAAAGTTTAATGTTTTTAATTTCCTCATCAATGCCAATATTTGTATCTTCTATGTCATCTTCTGGTGAAACAGAGAACGGGTTTTTGGGAACATCGTTTTGATCAAACAATTTTTCTAAAGGAACAAGTCCCTTGGGAATAAAATTATTTGGTAATTGAATTATATCTGGATCAGGTACCTTTGATTTTAGTTTTTTATTTTCTTTATCTTAGGTAGCTTCTTTATTGTCTGAATTATCCTCTTCAATCTGCAATACAGAAAACTCGTCAATGAATTTCAGAAAGGATTTTAATTTTTCATCATCCTCAAATATTTTCCAATGTTTAAGATTTTCTGGGATTGAAGGCCTATATTTGATTTGTGTCTGATATTGAATATGAAAATTATCTAGAATCCTGAAGGCACTAGCTGAAACAACTAATGAATTTGCATGTAAGTTTTCATCTCTAGGAATAAATTTGATGTTAAAAGCATCAAAGGTATTTTCAATAGTATCCCAAATCTCATTTCGTTTAGCAAAGACTCCTAAATTGTCTTACTATTAGTTTTGATTCGGTGAAAACACTCAAGTTTTTGGCCTTTAAACTTCTAGCTAGTTGTAATCCTAGGATAAAAGCTTCGTATTCTGTAACATTGTTTGTGACCTCAAAATCTAATTTACATGATTGTGTAATACTTTCCTTTTTCAGGTGAAACCAAAATAACTCCTGCTCCAGCTCCATCTTTGGTGCAGGATCCATCAAAAAATAATTTCCAAATTTCAGTATGACCAGTTTTAGAGGTGTCAACTATATCCTCAATTTTGAGTTGAAAATAATGTGAAGTGTTTGAAGATAGTTGAAAACAACTAAATTCTTGATCTACTGCATAAATTGGGTCATTCCTAGCTTGATTAGCATTACAAACAGTGTTTAGGAATCTCACTCCTCTATATAATCTAAGGCTCTCTCCACCATATACTGGGATAGTGGCAAAAGACATGTCCATTTGAAGACTTCCTCCCAATTTTGCACAACATGATCTAGATAACAACATTCCAAATTTGGGAGGAAAGTTAGAAATAGCTATGTCTAATACTACACTCTTAACTGGTATTTTATGTAAAGTGGCTACTAGATCTTTAATGAGTACTAAACATTGGACCCTCTTTGATTCAAAAGTATACAAGCCGTGATAAGTCCGAGTGATATCTAGATTTAGTTGTTACATGATGACTTTACGCATTAAATTGTGTGAAGCACCAGAATCAAGCATACAGTTGTATAGAAGAGAATCATCCACCTTTAAAGTCAGATAGAAGGGTGGTATAGATTAATCAATCATTTCAGAACTAGGACCAAAAGCTATAGTTGGTCTTTCATTCTGTAGACTGATTATATCTCCTTCAGCATCCATACTAGAATTTTGGATCCACTTGGCTACTTGACTTTTATACCTTGTATTTTTAGAGAGTTCAGAAAGTGGAATTGGAATTTTGACTCTTTCTAATTATTTCTCAACATTAAAGGCAATCAAAATTGTTTTATTAATCTGAGTAGAATCAGTTGATTGATTTAAAGGTTGAGGAGGAGTAGTTTGAGTTTCAGTTGATTTCAATTGAGGTTCAATTATTACAGGGTTCTTGGGAGGTCTTCCAGGAATAGCTCTAGGTCTTAAGTCATATCTTTGATTGAGTTCTGCAATTAGAAACTCAAAAAAAAGATTTATACTTAGAAACCTGAGAAGTATCTTGGTATTCTTAAGGGGTTTGGTTTTGGGAAACAAGGACAATGGCAGTCTGAAAATATGTTTGATGTACAATATTAATGTCTTCAGTAATGGAAAAACTATTGTCCTTAGGATGTTTTATGTACAATATTAATGTCTTCAGTAATGGAAAAATTATTGTCCTCAGGTTGTTGATCATCAATCAACAATGGGGTAGGAACTTGTTGTTAATTATGAGGCCTCTAAAGAATTTGTAGTGAAGCAGATTTCTTGTACTGGCCTTGGGCCTATGTTTGTGGTATGGAAACAGTCTGTTGGACTGTTCTTTGTTGAGTCTCAATTTTTGAAATTCTATTGGATAGATTTCTAAGCAGAGTTGTGATTTCATCAATATTTGAATCTTGACTTTTTTTCTTAGAGGAAGATGCTTCCTAATTTTTTAATTTTCTTTGGGCTTTCTCTTCTTTAGCTCTAATTTTACTAGAAGCCGACCTATTGGCTTCTACCTCAATAGCATTAGTCTGCATATCTTGTAATGTATTATAAATTCTCTCCCTTAACACGATTGCAAATTCATCATCGAATGCTTTTGAAAATATGACCTTTGCAGCAGCTACTGGAGGTTTGCAATCGGCAAGCATCTTGTGGTAGAGTTTATTAAATCATTTGATAAATTCAATTATAGGTTCACCCAGGATTTTTTTTTACTCTTCAAATTCAGTGAGTAGGTAAACAACATCTTTCTTTACCCCCCATTGGTTTTTAAAGATAGTTATGAGTCAATTTCAGGTTTGAATAGAATCTTCTCTAAGTTGTCTAAACCAGATCCTAACATGACCTTCTAAGGATTGTACAAATAATCTCATATAAAAATCTTCATGCTCAATGTTCATATTGTCCTCAAAATCTAAGAAGGCAACTATATTATCTTCTGTTGAAGGGCCTATCTCTCCATTAAATCTTGGTAAATGTTTAAGATATCCATCAGGAAAATTTCCTAAGACGTTAGGGAGAACCAGAGCAGCATACCTAGCTTGTATAATGGGTTGAAAAGCCATGGATGATGAAGTTGATGTTTATGATGATGAATATGTAGGTGAATGAGTGTTAGAGGGTGGAGAAGAATGGGAAGGAGGAGGAGGTAGTGAAGATCTCAAAGGGATTTTAACAATTAGTATTTGAACTGATGGGGTTAAATATTCTTCCTTATCTTCGACTAATGGATTGGAATAGATAGAAACTTTCTCTTCCGGTTGATTAGTGTCTAATGGAATAGGATAATAGACTGGTGTTACAAAATCAATGGTCTTAAACTCGTGCAAATGCAAGCCCAATTATGTTTCATATGTGGGTGAATCTACAGGGAAGGATGGGACTTGATATGACTCAAGTGAGGTTGCCAACAAAGCTAACTGAAGATCTACTCCTTATGAATAAATTTTAGCAACTCTAGGAGGTAATTGAGTCAACTCAGGTTGGGATGATAAAACTGAATAGGGTCTACGGATGAACTATCTTCAGGGTGTAAGGTTGAAGAGGAAGAAGCAGAAATGTTCTGTTTTCTTTTCAAAGAGGCTTCCCTAACAAGTCTTTCTAGATCTGGGAAAGGGTTAACTATCTCATATTCAGATCTAGATCTAGTGTGCTTAAAAGGAGACAGTTTGAAACAGTGGAATCACCAGATGAAATTTTTTGACCTATATCTAAATCCTTTATTCACCTTAAAGGAATAAAAGGAAAAATCGTTGTCCCAAGAAAATTAGTTTTTTACTCTTCGTCTCACCGGCAACGGCGCCAATTTGATGTTGTCCTTTGAGATGATTTTGGTCAATAATCATGCCAAAGCATCTAAAATGTTTGTTAGTGTTTTAAAATATTTTGGAGAACTAATGCATAAGATAGAATTTAATCAAACAGTTAAGGTTTTTAAGTCTTACTGATAATATCAATAATTTAAAGTAAGGGTTGCTTGTTCATCTCATACAGTAATTAGGCTTTCATGATTTCGATTAAGTAGAATAAGAAGATATGATTATTAAACATTCAAATTGAACTATTAAATAAACCATAAGCTGGAAAACTTTTAAACAGTGTTTAAAAGTTCAACAAAATATATTTAACATCACCAAAATACTGACAATTTATTGATAAAATGGATTTACATTAATAGATTGTCAAGAAAATCATACTTTATAATAATTATAACTTCAGGAGGAATTATAAGGTTGTTGAAACACAGTCAAACTCACCTAATTATTTTGATGATAATTAAACATATGAAGAAACATAATTACAGAAAACTGGAAAACTCACAGGGAAGACAAAGTTGTACGAGATGAGTTCAGAATCCTGCTGTGTATTATTTATGATCAACAAAACTTAGTACAAGTTTTGTTTACAAAATCTTCTTATCCAAGGGTGCAACCCTTGATAACTCGTGCAAAGAGATATTTATACTAACTAACAAAACTTTTGAAATATCTTAACGAATCTTTACAATAATAAAATAATGATAATAAAATAAGGAGACAGATTGATGAAGTGTCTCTATTATTCTGGAGGTTGTTGATGATTTGACCTCTTTTAATGAAAATTGTTGTTGACTTGTCATTTTTCGCTAGAAGTTGTTGCTAACTTGGCTCTACAAAATTAGGTGTGTTGGCATGCTGTAAAATTAATTTTCATTGGATAGTTTCACAAAAATTATCCCACTACTCTTCACTCAGAATTTCACAATTCATCATTTTCCTTAAAACTTCATCCACTTCAGTAAATCTGTCAAAATTTGGTTTTTGGATGAACAACAGTTTGATTTGATGCTAAATAATCAATTCAAACTGTAGAGCTTCAAGAAAATCTCTGCCTATGATGTGACCTTTGATACCCTGCAAACTTTGTTTTGTCTATTGCAATTGTATACAACTTTTTGCAATAATCTTCTAACTTGACCAACTTATCATCTAATCCAACTAGACCTGGCATACCTTTTTTATTAAAATATTAAATTTAGTATGAAACCTTTTGAAAATAACATTTAAGGCTTCACACTTGGTCTGCAACTTGTTAATCAAGTTCATCTTCTGCAAAAATTTCCTTATCTAAAGAATAGTTGCAGCCATGTCTGAGATATTGATTTCTTCCAACTCCTCCTTGTTCTTTGAATTAAGAACTTTAATCATATATGAAGATTCACTTGTTTTCTCTTGGATTTGATCCTTCCCTTCTTGAATTGTTGTTGTGCATCTGTTGATGAGTTCCTACTGCTCGAAGATGATCTGGATGGATGGCCAAATTTCAGTAAAGGAGTCACTGATGTTTTCCCAGATATTCTTCTTAGCTTCTCCTAAATGTGATGCCATTAGAGTTTCACTTTCCAGCTCTTTTATTCTAAGCTCCAATTGATGATTCTAATGCATTTCATTTAGATACAAGGTATCATTTCTAATCTTTTGATACTGAAGTAGTTGAAACTTCTGATTTAACTTTTCATGTGCTTGCTTCTAAGTGGCTAATTCTTGAGAGAGCTGTATTGGATCAGTGTTGTTCAAGGTTTCTGAAGTTTATACACCTACAGAAGATGTTTGAGTTGTTGAATTAGGATCATCTATCACCTGGAGTGTTGATTTCTCTTTCAACAGTTCTTCAATATGTTCTTCCATTTTTTTGATCTACAGATTTTGGTCAACAAATAACTTAAGAATTTCCTTCTTTGTCACATTCATTTTGTGCCATCTCTTTGTTCTGTGGGTCTTTATTCGAGGGTATCTTAAGTTTTTTTCGCAGGGCAGCAATGTCTTCGTTTTTCTTCTTGATGATCTCTTCAGTTGCATTACAGTTAGCAGGATCATATCCTACTTTTACTACAAGTTCCTCCAATGTCTTTATCCTATTATATTTAGCCAAACAAGACAGTTTCTCAATCTTCAACTGGGTTTGCAGATTTGAGAGTGCAACTTTTGATTTTGAAAGAGACATGGTTGTTGTAGTCATGGTTGAAAATAAAATTTCTCCTAACTACCTATGCATATCCATCTGATCAATTGGATGTAATTGTCTTGCATCAAATGAGAGAACAGTCTTCTTATAGTCTGCATGATTTTTTGGAAATGGCATTGTTGCTTGCATGAAGACCATCTGCATTGTGTTGTCCTAGTGAAAATTAAGCACCTACACTAGGTGGGGCCCGCAGGCTATTTTTAGGTGATATGTCTATTTTTAGAATTTGGATCAAATTCTATTTTTAGCAATAATATATTTATAGATGGTTGAGAAAATTATATGGATGAATGGGTGTATATTTTTGGAATGTATGAGCGAAGTTTTTTCGTGGAATGCATGTCGATTATTGTTACCTCTTAACAATAATAGACAATAAATAATAATCTATTCTCTTGAAGCACTTGATTTCAGTTAACTTATGTGGCAAACTAGTTAATTGAAGGAATTTCAAGTTCAAAGGTTGGTTGGTGGGACATGCTACTGGAATTCGTTGTAACTGAGTGATACAAAGTTTTAACATAGTTGGATGTGTAGTTATGTGAATTGTAAAGTAGTTTAACTCAGTTGTGCTAGTTGTAACTAGTTGTAACTAAAGATACACTAGTGAGAGATCAGTGAATTAAATATTAAATTAATTCACATGGAGTGATCTCACATGCAACTGAAGATTTACTACCGTTAACTACATGCATGTCAGATCCAGTGGAGACCCAGTTGAGAGATAGGTGAAAGGGACAGTTTGACTATCAGTTGTGACTATAGTGGGTGCACAAGTGAAACCAAACACACATTGGAGATGCCAATGAGGATTGCGTAGTCAAGGCAAGGCAAGATCGAATTCATTCAGGGATTTTGATCAGTAGGGATTGCGTAGTGGAGGCAGGCTATCAGGAGGCAATAAATTGGTGCATGTTTATGCTAATTTTTCTATGACAGTGTGACACGATTATATATAGTACTGAGAGCTCTTGGAGTAGATTTTTGTATGAGATTGTTTCATGATCCATGATATATACATAATATATGATAATGGGGTTTTTAGCTTTATGCTTTACCGGTAAAAACATCTGTGTTATGTGTGATTGATCTTTCTTTATGTCTTTGAAATTGTCCACTAAATTTCTGCAAAGATTTAAGTAGAAGGATTATGTATTTAACAGTGGCATATAATTGTTAGATCAAGAGAATCCAGCAATACATAATTGTATTAAAATTTCTACATGGTATCAGAGCAAAGAAGATTGCAATATTGAAGCAGTAGTTGAGTTTGTTGGTGGAAACAATTCGAATTTGCTGCAAGAATTTATTGGTGCGACAGTTGAGTAAACATCAAAATGGCTTTCAATGGTTTGCGGTTAGAGTATGCACTCGAGGGCAGCTCGAACTACATTGCATGGAAGGATAGGATGGAGGTGGTGCTTGAAGATAATGGCTTGAAGGAATTCATCGATAGTGATGTTACTAAGCCCACTTCGACGAATGTTGCATTACTTGACGCCTGGAAAAAGAAAGTAGTGAAAACGAGAAGGATTATGTTGGAAGGTGTGAGAGACCATATTGTCTCAAGCCTTCATGGGAAAGCCACTCCATTTGCAATGTGGAAGGCTTCGACAGATATTTTCCAAATTAGAAGCGACGATAGGAAATTGGTGCTGAAGGATAAACTCAAAAAGATCAAGATGGAAAAGGGCGACAATATTCCTAAGTATCTCACAAAGTTTGTCCAATATCGGGATGAACCGGGAAGTGTGGGAATCATGGTTGTTGATGATGATTTGGTGATTTTGGCTCTCTTGGGACTTCCTAAGAGTTGGCACAATTATCAAGACTCTGTCAACGGACGGGAAAAACTGCCGAATTGGGAACGATTTTGGTCGGATCTAGTGCAGGAGGAGTTCAGGCGGAACACCAGAGATGGCTCTTCATAAAAGCATGATGATGAAGAGTATTGTTCTTTGGATGCCAAAGCAAGGAAAGGGAAGGGGAATAAATCCCATTCAAAATCCGAGGCTAAAGGCAAGAAGCTGGATTTTTCCAAGGTGAAGTGTTTTCACTACCATGAACATGGGCATCTCGCCACTAACTACCCACAAAAAAAGAAGAACAAGAAGGTTATTGGAGTTGTAGTTGGTGAGGCCCTTGCTTTGCAATTTGAACTTTATTTCTCCTTGATCACATGCTTGGTTTCAAGCACAATGGGATCAATGTGGTATCTTGATAGTGCTGCTTACTTCCACATGACGGGAGGTAAGGAGCTTTTCAGTGACTTCGAGGAGAAAGATCTCCAAATGCATATAGAGATGGGCGACGATGGAAAATACAGTGCGACCAACATTGGTACCATTACCTTTAAGAGGGATTCAAGTAAAACATTTTTGTTAAAATATTTTATGCTTATTCCAGGTCTGAAGAAAAACTTGGTCTCAGTTGCGATGTTGGAGGACAAAGGTTATGACGTTTTTTTCAGCGATGGAAAAGCTTTCCTGTGACATAAAAAAATGGGTCAAACCAAGAGGATAGGGATTCAAATCAGTAATCTCTACAAGCTAGCGGTAGATGGCTGCACTGCAATGGTGGGAAAAGAAGAAGAATTGGTGAGCTGAGATGAGGGCGAATTATGGAATAGGCAATTGGGCCATCTTCACCATGTCGCCCTGAAGATTTTGTAGCAGATTTCTACTGGACTTCCCAAGGGTACACTTGCGTAGTTAGATCAGTGCAAGGGATGTACTATGTGTAAGTTTGTGAAGACCACCTTTCATGAAAAGGAAAATCATGCTTCAGTGATCCTGGAGAGAGTTCACACAGACGTGTGTGGGCCATTCTTTGTTGCTTCAACATCAAAACACAGGTATTATGTTATTTTTGTTGATGACTATTCTCGTATATGCTAGATCTTCTTCATGCAGAAGAAGGATCAAATGTTCTCAAATTTCTGTGAGTTTAAAGCATTGGTGGAGAAAGATTCGGGGAAGCAAGTGAAGGCTCTGCAGAGCAATAATGGTGGTGAATATATCTCAAACGAATTCAAAGACTTATGTAGCAAAGAAGGTTTTCGAAGAGAACTCATAGTGCCTCATAACCCACAGCAGAATGGGGTCGTGGAGAGGAAGAACATAATGATCATGGGTGATGCACGAGCTATGCTGCATGATTACGGCCTACCAATGCACTTGTGGGCTGAAGCATGCAACACTACGGTTTATGCGGAAAACTGTTGTCCTCATATAGTAATTTCCATGAGTACACCTGAAGAATATTTTATTGGTAAGAAATCGGATGTTTCACACTTTAAGATTTTTGGCTCATCTATTTATGTGCATGTGACCAAGAACGCCAAGAAGAAGCTAGATCCGAGTACTGAATTTGGGATATTTGTGGGGTACACAAAAACACCTCATAATTATCGTGTGTATTTTCCAAACATTCGGATGACTGTGATGCAGTGGGATATAAAATTCAATGAGGAGAAATCCATGAAGTTGTCACTTGAGAGGGAGCTACACTTGCATGCAGAGGAGGAACTGCTTGTTCCCAAAGATGAGTCTCTAGATGTGGATTAGCCACAGGAGGAAGTTCATGGAGTGAAGGATTCTACTCACGTAGAGCCAAACATCAGAACTGGCAGAAGGCGTACCACAGAAGCTGAGAGGTTGAAGCTTGATGCGGCACAGAATGTAGGAGTCCCTACTTCACAACGCAGAAAGAGAGAGTCTCTTGACCAATTCACTGGATACATGGTTCTCATGAGCAAATTTATTGTGAATGAGCCATCTTCCTTTCAGGAAGTAGTGCAAGAGCCCACATGGGTAGATGCAATGGTGGAGGAGTATGACTCCATTGTCAGAAACAATGCTTGGGAAATTGTTCAAGGGTTGGTTGATAAATCAGTGGTAGGTTCAAGATGGATCTACAAGGTAAAGCAAGCTGATGATGGGAGTGTTTAGAAGTATAAGGCAAGATTTGTGGCCCGGGGCTTCTCACAGATTGAGGGGATTGATTATGAAGAAATCTTTGCACCTGTCGCACGATATTCTTCCATAAGGACCATCCTTGCTCTCTCAACGCAAATGGGTTGGCACATTCATCAGATGGATGTGAAGACTGTGTTCCTTAATGGGATCATTGAGGAAGAAGTTTACATTGAGCAGCCTGAAGCATTTGAGATCTTCAACAGTGATTTGCATGTGTGCAAACTCAAAAGAGCATTGTATGGGCTGAAGCAAGCACCTCGTGCTTGGTACACTCGGATCGACAGTTATTTCATTGGACTTGGCCTCACCAAGAGTGAGGCGAATGCAAACCTATACCAGATTGTGGTGGAGGGTAAGATTTTAATCATTTTTCTTTACGTTGATGATTTAATACTAACTGGTGATGAGCATCTGATACACTCATGCAAGGAGGACCTTGAAAAGGAGTTCAAGATGAAGGATATGGGCCTCCTTCACTACTTCCTTGGATTGGAAATATGGCAGCGAGAAGGTGAACTGTTTGCGTCTCAAGGAAAGTATGAAAGGAAGATACTCGGTAAGTTTATTATGGAGGGCTACAAGCCCATGGATACTCCTCTTCCTGGAAACTGGATGAAAGTGGACGCTACATCTGGAGAGGTAGTGGATGCTACTATCTACCGATAGTTGGTGGTTTTTCTCATGTATTTAGTTAATACAAGACTGGACATATGCTATGCGGTGAACCAGCTTAGTCAAACGATGGTTAAGCCTACCAAGCTCTTTTGGAAGGTGGGCAAGCATGTCCTGAGATATCTCCGGGGCAAATCGGAGTACGGCTTATGGTATAGACAGACGGATGAGGTGAAGTTGCATGGCTTCACGGATGCAGATTGGGAGGGTAGCCCAACGGACAGAAAGAGCACATCAGGAGGTTTTCGGTATCGGATCTACAATTTTTTCTTGGTACAGCAAGAAAACAAGATCTGTGGCACTCAGTTCAGTGGAAGCAGAATACATGGCAGCAATTCAAGCTGCATGTGAGGCTATCTGGATGAGGAAGATCTTGGTTAGTTTTTTCGGTTCTAGTTTAGATCCTACAGTGATTCATTGTGATAATCAAAGTTGCATTGAACTCTCTATTAATCATGTGTTTCATGATAGATCTAAGCATATAGATATCTGGTATCATCATATCATAGATTGTGTGTAGCGGAAGATCATGTTGCTTCAATACATTCTTACAGAAGATCAGGATGTTGATATTAAGACGAAGGCGCTCACCAGGAGCAAATTCGAATACCATAGAAACAGGATCAGGTTGAAGGATAATCCCTTTCTTGTTGAGAGGGAGTGTTGAGATTCAACAAGATGATGATCCTAGTGAAAATTAAGCACCTACACTAGGTGGGGCCCGTAGGCTATTTTTAGGTGATATGTCTATTTTTAGAATCTGGATCAAAGTCTATTTTTAGCAGTAATCTATTTATAGATGATTGAGAAAATGATATGGATGGATGGGCGTCTATTTTTGGAATGCATGTGTGAATTTGTTTCGCAGAATGCATGTCGATTATTGTTATCTCTTAACAATAGTTAGACAATAAATAATAATCTATTCTCTTGAAGCACTTGATTTCAGTTAACTGATGTGGCAAAAAAGTTAAATGAAGGAATTTCGAGTTCAAAGGTTGGTTGGTGGGACATGTTAGTGGAATTCATTGTAACTGAGTAATACAAATTTGTAACAGAGTTGGATGTGTAGTTATGTGAGTTGTAAAGTATTTTAACTCAGTTAAGTGAGTTAAACTCAGTTGTGCTAGTTGTAACTAAAGATACACTAGTGAGAGATCAATGAAATAAATATTAAATTAATTCACATGGAGTGATCTCACATGAAACAGAATATTTACTACTGTTAACTACATGCATTTCAAATCCAGTGGAGACCCAATTGAGATATAGGTGAAAGGGACAATTTGACTATTAGTTGTGACTATAGTGGGTGCACAAGTACAACCAAACACACATTGGAGATGCCAATGACGATTGCACAGTCAAGGCAAGGCAAGATCGAATTCATTCAGGGATTGTGATCAGCAGGGATTGTGCAGTGGAGGCAGGCTATCAGGAGGCAGTAAATTGGTGCATGTTTATGCCAAATTTTTTATAATAGTGTGAGACGATTGTATATTGTACTAAAATCTCTTGGAGTAGAATTTTTTATAATATTGTTTCATGATCCATGACATATACATAATATATGATAGTGGGGTTTTTAGCTTTATGATTTCCTGGTAAAAACATAAGTGTTATGTGTGATTGATCTTTCTTCATGTGTTCGCATTTGGTGATTAAATTTCCGCAAAGGTTTACGTAGAAGGATTTTGTATTTAACAGTGACATATAACTGTTAGATCAGGAGAATCTGGAAATACATAATTGTATCAAAATTTCTACACATTCTTCCCTTCTCACTGTCAAAGGCAGTGAGAAGCCTGTGTTGTGATGTAGATGTCTGTTTCCAAAATTGGTTGTAAACATCTAACTGCAGTGCCTCATTATTTTGTTTGATTTGTAGAAATTCGGAGAAGATATTTTGCTCTTGTGAAGAGTTGGAATCTGCATGTTGGATGATCTCTAGGGGCTCTCTTGCAGGCGATGTTGATGAAGAAGTCTAAGGAATATTTCTAGAAGTGGAGACTTCAGTTTCTCCCAAATCTATGATCTCTGGTTGTTTATCTTCTGAAATCAAGGAAGAATCAAGCCTTGGTTTCATATGTTGTAAGATGAATTATTTCATAAGCGCCTTGGAATGTGGTGTCTCTTCTCTAATCCTCTTTTTTTGTTTACTATCAGGCACTGTTGTCTATACATTTTAAGTAGAAATGACTTGTTCCTCTACTTCTTGTAAACTACCTTCTACCCATTCATCCTGATTCATGTACTTTTCAATTTCTGCTCTAGAGGTGTGAGTGTAAGAAGTTGCCTTGGATTCAACTCTCAAAGTAGAAATAATGCCATGAGGGTCATATGACCAAGTAAATCTTGATTGAAAACCCATCTTCTTTAATAGTGCATCTGCATTAACACCAGCTGCTCTGGTATTACAAATAAATGATTCAATGTTTGCTTTGATTTTAAACTGGGCTTTTCTCTTTCCTGATTTAAAATGAAATTCATCCATATTTACCATCTGCCTTATGTATTCTAATGAGAAAGTTCTCATAGGCACATATTTTGGAAGTTTGTATGGTTGAAGCTCACAACCATACACTCTTATCTCTATGTAATTCTTGTCCATATACCAATCACCTGTATTTTCTTATTCATTGAGGTGTAGAATTCTCTTGATGTCTTCTCCAATTATAGGCACTGGTGAACTGGTAAGGAACTGCCTAACTGGATGAATGAATAAATCTATGAATTCTGAGAAAGAAGTAGTTGTTAAAGATGCTCTAACCAATTTTGTCCAGTGAATCACTGATTGATTTGCTCCCTGCGCGTCCTGATTGTTGAAATGAATGGGAAACATATCTTCCTACTTAAACAAAATCATATGACTGATCGCAGAAGAATAATTAAAGGCTCCTTGAGTGGTTAAATTCATGAATTGTTCAGGTATAACATCAACCAAGAAATGGATGTAATTGTACATAAACAACGGTGCTTTTTCAAGGTTGAAAATGGATAAGAAACCTATGATGAGTTCACCAATGGTTTAATCGTTGGGATATCCTAACAGATAAGAAAGGAGAGAAATACAGTGTTTGGAAGCAATGGGGAAGATGGAGGATGCATATAGCGGATTTCTCTTAGGTAAATCTGCATCCTCAGGTAAAAATATTTCGAATATATGAGCTCTCTATGGGAAGGATAATGTGTGATAAAGATCCATGAGGGCAGCAGGGGAGAAATAAGATAAGGAGTCAGAAGGAGGAATGAGAAGCATTTGATTAATGGTTTCAGGAGATATGGTTATCATAACGTTTATGTTCTGAGCTACCATTGACCTGGTTATAGGGTCATACTGCTTCTGACACCAGGCAATTAAATATGGGAATGGGTTAGTTTGAGGGAATGCAAACAGAGGTAACGTGGACTCCCAAAACCTGATAGGGTCTTGTTTATCCAGATGCTTGTGTTTGAGCCATAGGTGTAGCTCGTAGAATTGAAATTCACTATGAAAATCATTAGTTTTAAAATAGGTATCGACTAGTGGAGTGAGGTCGAGGTTGATTTTTTGACTTGTAGGAACGTCTTCTACAACGAATTTGGTGGCTTCGGGAATGACATCGGCAGCTGGATGAGCGACCTCTGGTGCGACCTCTGCAATATTGTCAACATTCGAGATTTATTTTGTCATATGTTTCTTACCTTTACCTTTCAAAGTGGTTTGCTTCTTTTTTTGGCCTTAGGTGCCATGCCTGACTGTAATAAAGTGGTACAGGGATTTACAGCTTTTGGTTATAGAAACAATAGTAGGGTTTCTGGAATATGAATGGAAATCACAGAAGATAATTCACTGTGAAACAATAATTGAGGATGAAGGTAAATTGAAGATGGAAGTAAATTATTGAGTGGGAGACTGTGGGAAATTTTAAATATTGTGGTTCAGTTTCAACGGTCATGGCTAACAGTCAAGCGAATTTACTGGGTAACGGTATGATTAACAGGTAAATGGAGCGAATTTATTGGCCAATGGGAAGATTAATGGTTATGATGGAGGATTAGGAATAATAGATAGGTGACGTGGAGTGATATGAATGATGGACGGATGGATGGTTATGGCGCAGGAAAACGGTAGTGGAAATGGAAAACTGGAGGTGGATTTCGTGGGGGACCCCTGGTTTTCGGTTTTTGGTGGAGGGAGGGAAAAGTCACTTGATGTTGCCACGTCGTGAAAATAGGTGGCAATTGAAACTAGATTTCGCAACCCCCCCCCCCCCCCACCCCTCGCGTTAACAAGAAACAGGCAGAGGGGGTGCGAAGTCATTCTTCGACATAGATCTGAGGGAAGCTCAAGATCTACCGTCGGAATCTGCAAACACTTTTATTATTTTGATTTGACTGCTTGTCGTTTACCAAATTTATAATAAAATCAATATGCACGCATATATATTAATTTAATTATTGAATATGTAAAACCCTTTTTCGAAGGTTTAAACATATATGAATTAAATTTTACATTTTGAAACTGTGGCGCATTTAAACAGGCGGCCATTATCATTTTGATCACTAAAGCGCTGACATTTTTATTTTATGCTTTCCCTAACATTTTTTTCATGTGCCTTCTTTATTTAGGGCAAACTATCCTATCATTTTTCTAACATGGATGTAATTAATATATTTTTCCTAACATTTTTTCAGTTTCTTTTTCATCCATGTTCTAACTTAGCATTTTATATTTTTCTGTAATATTCCTAACTTAGCATACAGCTAAGGGAATATTAAAATTTTGTTTTTCTCTTGGGTAGAGGAATAAAATGGGTAGGGAGACCCATAAATCTCTTTAGTAGCAATAAAATCCCTCTTAAATGGGAAAGGGATCATATTCAAGCTGGATCAAACACCTTCATGTGTGAACAAGAACCTAATGCATCTAGTCAAAGTAAAAGTTTGACCAAGTCAACTGAGCTAATGTGGAGGATGTGAAACACTAATGAAGATAACCCCATCGGAATATAGATCTAATTAGACAGTTGGAATAAAGCCACCTTATGTGTGGAAGGAGACATTTCATGGAGATCTAGTCAAGATTGACCAAGTCCATCAGCGCTGTTAGGGAGGAGTAGTATTGATGAAGAGACAGCGTAGTTTTGGAGGGAGATTCATTGCTTGAAGATGGAAACCCTAATGAGGGGGATCAAAGGTGAGAAGGCTCACATTTTTTATAAGGAGGAGAATGGAAGCCATATGGGGTTAGCTTATGTTATGGATTATTGATTTCTTTGTTTGTTTAGACTTTGTGCATTCTCTTGCTGTTTAGCAGAGTTGCTGTGCTACTTAGCACAAGGCATTCATGGTTCCTTCTCCTTTCAATAGAGGCCTCCTGAGGGAGCTTTCTCTTCATTTCTCCACATTCAGGCTTGAGGCCAAGCATCCTCCTTCAGCTACAGCGCAGTTTCTGTTTAGAGCTGGGTTGTGTTGCAGGGTGTTGCAGTGGAGCTTACTGAACACCACTTCCAGAGCTTATTTTTCAGAGCAGGAAGCCTTATTTCCTTTGGAGGATCAATAAGGAAGTATCTGGGATGATTTCACCATATTTTGCATCAGTCCAACGATTTTCCATCATCTATAGAGTAGTCCCTCTCCTTGACTGCGTTATTTTTAGATAGCATCTGCATTGAGGGTTGCAGTGTTTGTTTGGAGGGTGAAATCTTCATTGAGAGGATCAGACTTTCACTTGAAATATCCATTGGAGGAGGTCTGTTCATATTGTGCATCATCTACAGCCATCTCCATCCAGTTCTAGCTCTTGAGTTGCAGCTGCTACTACAACTCTGGCATTTCTGCAGTTTTGCATATTTCAGCCAATCCTTCCAGGATTGTCTTGAAATAGTATTTTGGAGCTTAGATCTTCACTCCCAACATTGTATGAGCTATATAATTCCATATCCATGTATTGACATACTCCAGTAGCAGTTATTCTTAATAAAACTGCGTTGTCCTATCCTTGTATACTTTTTTGTGTAGTAGTGGGCTTGTATTTTATGTACATGTTTCTTGAGGCTGATTTTGCCTATCATGAGTAACTCTTTCCTCAAGATCTTGTATCTATTTGCTGCTATAAGACTAATATGATGGCTAGATGCTCTTCTTACATTTTCTAAGTTGATGTGACACTGCTCTTTCATTATTATGTTCATGGATTACTGTAGCTCCACTTTTGGAATATCTTAAGATATTCCCATTGGTGTAGATTTTCCCTATTTTGGGATATTACAGTGGTATCAGAGCATGATATTTGGCTCATATTGTGAGTTCCAGCTATCAGAAGGACAAATATCAGAGTGATGGAAAGGATGAGGTTACTCTCATCTCTTTTTAGATCTAAGAAGGACCTCACCAAGGAGGTCAAGCAAAGAAGAAGTGAAGCCAAGTAAGGGTTTCAAGATGAGGAAGGTCCAAGTACTTCCTATCGGCAAAAACAAGATCCAGTGTTGCATATAGCTCCAAAGAAACATTCTATTGCCTTTCCTTTAGAATATAAGAGGCATAGAAGTGAAGAATACTTAGATCATGAGATTCTAAGTGAATATCTTGCAGAATATAAGTCTCAACCTAGAGCTATCAAGAAGAATCTGACTCTCCCAGAGTTTATTCAGCTCAAAGAATAAAGGAGACCTTGCAGCAATAAAATAATGAAGGGAAATAGATTTCTATTGTCTACCTTTGATGGGTCATCCTCATGCACAGCAAAGGCTTGGGGAAAGAAGTTGGATGCATTTTTTCTGCTACATCCAGTAGTAGAAAAGGAAGTTGTTGAGATTGCAGCGCTGCACCTTCAAGGTGAAGCACAAAATTGGTGGTCCATCCATTTGAGTCATGTGAAAGTGATTACATATGCAAACTTCACTCAAAGGTTGATCAAGAAGTTTAACAAGAAGAGATTAGAAGGGAAGAAGCCTTCACCACCATTTACTGCAGGAGCACTTGCTTCAGGAGGAAGACCACTTGCACCTTTGCAAGATCATATTGATCTCTTAGTATCTAGAGTCCCATGCACCATTCTAGAGAGACATGAAGAAGAAGAGACTTGTGCCAGCACTAATGAAGCCATAGAAGAGCAGCCATTATCATCAGTAGTTTGGGAAGCCATCACACTGGAAGGAGGAATCCTTGTAGAAAAACAATATGTTCCTAAGTTGTACCAAGGTATGCACATGTTTTCATTTCCTATTATTTCAATGCAACATATGGAGGATGATGGGAATGTACCATTACATAACCAAGGGTCAAAATATATTATTGATTTGGAGCAACAAACTTTCAATGTGCTAAGCAGCCTTGATTCATTCAAGGAAGAGGCAAACAGTCATCCTAATGTATCATTGATGAGCTGCACACAACCCTTGAGGTTGGAATGTAGTTTCTGGGAGGATGGGTTGAGTATTGTCTTGAACAATGCATTGCAAAACTATGTGTTCAGCATCGGATCTGATCTTGAGGCAGCAGCTGCACCATCATGGAGATCAACAGCGCTGTCATTTAGCATCAGTAATGATTTGGGGGCCCAACCATTGTTGGAATATTCCAATGACCTTCTCATATGTATAACAAAGAGGGAACAGATAGATGTTGGAGGACATCTTAGGATGGATAACATCTCTCATGTTTGTGTTGGATACTTCTTGATGAGCCCTACACATCATGATGGGAGGTTTTTTCCTACCACCTATTTGGATCCTTGTGGGATCAAATTTGTCATTGATGAGTGGTCTTCATTTGAGGATCTTCAGAATATTGCATTTCAAAACCCCATGAAGTGCAAATATAGAAATCTGATTTGGGAGGTTGGTATTCTCCATTGGAGTGCCACTTTTGGACATGATGATAAACACTCACCATGGGTTGGATGGGTGATGCTGATAAGCAAGAGGTTGGGAAACCACTTTCATATCTATGATACTGGACAACAGGATGCAATACTGCATTGGTTACTCTTGAAAGACTTTGGTCATCATATGACACATTCTATTTCAAAGAGTAGGATGGTGGATGGAACTTGGCATGGAACTTACATAATATGGCAGCAAGGAGTTTGGTTATATTGGATCTCAATTATCATGTTGTTTCTCCATGATATATATGGTGATGGTGTGGGGAGGAAACTAGAGCTATTGTTTCTTTGTTTTTTATTGAGAGAGTATGGGTTGATCTTATCCCATACTTTGCATGATGTTGCAAGAGTAGGAGATGGCACTATCATGGTGCAAAGGGGCTACTCTTTAACCTTGAAGAATGGGGAGGTGCTTCCACTTTTGAGAGGATCTCTCACATATAGCAGCATTATGTTTGATGATGACTTTGACATGAGGGTTGTCAAATGAGGAAGCTATGAGCTGGCAGGAGCCTATTTACATAGGCGAACAGCGCTGTCACTTAGGAGCTTGGATTGTTTGATGGAGTGTTCCCAGGATCACTTCATATATAATGCACCTGATGAGCATGGAGGAGATGATAGTGATGGAGTAGTGGATGGAGACATCTATTAACATTATATGATCTTCTTAACTTGGATTTTCGAGTATAAGAAGAGAGATATACATGTAGCACTTGTGGGATTTCTTTCCATGCACCTTGATGCATACCATTCCTTGCTGGAGGAGTTCACTTGGGAGGGCATCCAACATGATGTATA
Source organism: Pinus albicaulis (assembly GCA_034641835.2). Taxonomy (NCBI): domain Eukaryota; kingdom Viridiplantae; phylum Streptophyta; class Pinopsida; order Pinales; family Pinaceae; genus Pinus; species Pinus albicaulis. Next base: position 862,543,647 of record CM076584.1, on the reverse strand, counting down.
TCAGCATATGGAGAGGTGCATAGCCCGGAAGAAGATGGAGAGGTTGGCACAACCACTTCCCTACTTATTCGAAGTGAGGGAGAACTTCCAGTTGACCATTTCAGCTCAATGACCAAAGTACATGATAGAGGATGTATATTTATGCTTTATGACTTGTACTCCTTTATTTCTTATGATCAGCATATTGTACCAAGGAGGGTCCTTCCTTCTTGTGTTTTGTATTGTGATGTACTTGAGGCCATTTACAGCATCAATGTTGGCCATTTTATTCGTGGTTTTTGGAGGATGCCACATGACTTTTGGTGTGCACCATTGACAACAATTTTTACTTTCATGATTTCATCTTGTAGGATGATTATGGCAGCAAACAAGTAGTTGAAAAGACACTTGTTACACTTGGTTTTGAGGTAGGCAAAATATGCACTACGTTGGTTCAACATATGGAACTAGATCCACCTCCTAGTTGTCACATGACAACTTGCTTTTATTTGTTTATGCTTCCATACATTGATGATGGTCTTATGTTTGTGGGAAGCTTTGTTGGGAGGATGGCACAAGAGTTGGAGAGGCCCATTGGGAGTATGATGCTCCATACTTCATATGTTACATGTTTCAGGAGAAACAATGGGCAAACCATGATTTCTACACTACACCTCTTGTCTTCATGTGGGAGGAACCATTTGAAGAGCTTGAGTTTTTGGGAGGAGAATTTCATGGATGATTTGATTGATGGGGTGACTTGGGTCATTCTTGGGGACCATGATATTTCAGCCCAAGAACAGCAGAAGCCCCATACATATCATAAGTGGAGAGAGATGCAACGTGGGATGGACATTTTAGTCCCACATGTTTAGCCATGCAGCCCACCTTCTTTGTAGGAGCTTAAGGTGGAGGAGATGTTTCATGAGTTACCATGTTGGGAGGTGACTCACTTCTTGTGGATGATAGCTTGGGGATGGAGGCTTCAAATGGGGATGATGATTCCCAATATATGTCTAATCCCATGCCTCAAGAAGGCCTCTAGATCACATATTTTTGTTTCCATGTATGTCCTACTTTTTCATGGTGAGAGTCATTTGGAATTTTTACCAAAGGCAAGCTTTTACACATGGGAGGAACAACTTGAGGGAATATTGTTGAAAATGCATATTGTTATTTGGAAGAGAATATCACTTGAGGATACTACAGGAAGGAGAGGGGAGGCTCTTCAGTTCTATCCTTGCAGATGCTTGAGTACAAGCAACATTTGGGACGGGAGGACTGTAATATTCCTAACTTAGCATACAGCTAAGGGAATATTAAAATTTTGTTTTTCTCTTGGCTACAGGAATAAAATGGGTAGGCAGACCCATAAATCTCTTTATTAGCAATAAAATCCCTCTTAAATGGGAAAGGAATCATATTCAAGTTGGATAAAACACCTTCATGTGTGAACAAGAACCTAATGCATGTGGACAAAGTCAAAGTTTGACCAAGTCAACTGAGCTAATGTGGAGGATGTGAAACACTTATGAAGATAACCCAATGGGAATATAGATCTAATTAGACAGTTGGAATAAAGCCACCTTATGTGTGGAAGGAGACATTGCAGGTAGATCTAGTCAAGATTGACCAAGTCCATCAGCACTGTTAGGGAGGAGCGGTATTGATTAAGGGACAGTGTAGTTTTGGAGGGAGATTCATTGCATGAAGATGGAAACCCTAATGAGGGGGATCAAAGGTGAGAAGGCTCACATTGTTTATAAGGAGGAGGATGGCAGCCATATGGGGTTAGCTTATGTTATGGATTATTGATTTCTTGGTTTGTTTAGACTTTGTGCATTCTCTTGCTGTTTAGCAGAGTTGTCGTGCTGCTTAGCACAAGGCATCCCTGTTTAGGAATTCCTTCTCCTTTCAATAGAGGCCTCTTGAGAGAGCTTGCTCTTCATTTCTCCACATTCAGGCTTGAGGCAAAGCATCCTCCTTCAGCTACAACGCAGTTTCTGTTTAGAGCTGGGTTGTGTTGCAGGGTGTTGTAGTGAAGCTTATTGAACACCAATTCCAGAGCTTATTTTTCAGAGGAGGAAGCCTTCTTCCCTTTGGAGGATTAGTGAGGTAGTATCTGGGCTGATTTCACCATCTTTGGCATCAGGCCAACCATTTTCCATCATCTACAATGCAGTCTCAATCCTTGACTGCGTTATTTTTAGAGAGCATCTGCAATGAGGGTTGCAGTGTTTGTTTGGAGGGTGAGATCTTTAGTGAGAGCATCAGCCTTTAACTTGAAAGATAAATTGGAGGAGGTATATTCATATTGTGCATCATCTATAGCCATATCCATCCAGTTCTGATTCTTTAGTTGCAGCTGCTACTGCAACTCCGGCATTTCTACAGTTTTGCATATTTTAGCCAATCCTTCCAAGATTGTCTTGAAATAGTATTTGGGAGCTTAGATCTTCACTCTCAACATTGTATGAGCTATATCATTCCATATCCATGTATTGACATACTCCAGCAACAGTTATTCTTAATAAAACTGTGTTGTCCTAGCCTTGTATACTTTTCTGTGTAGCAGTAGGCTTGTATTTTATGTACATGTTTCTTGAGGTTGATTTTGCCTATCTTGAGTAACTCTTTCCTCAAGATCTTGTATCTATTTGCTGCTATAAGACTAATAAGATGGCTAGATGCTCTTCTTACATTTTCTGAGTTGATGTGACACTGCTCTTTCATTATTATGTTCATGGATTGTTGTAGCTCCACATTTGGAATATTTTAAGATATTCCCATATTTTCCTATTTTGGGATAGTGCATTTTCATTTTTTAAACTACCATGCTAACTTATCAAAAAAAAATAATGTTACAAAATTATTATTATTAATTTGGGAAATAACTTGTATAGGATACCGGAGGTAGTACTGCCTCCTGCCATCTTTTTGACTACTGCAAAACAATGCAGTAAGATTGTTTCCCAAACAAGGAAATTTATTTGCATTACCATTCGCACACTAGGAAAGAAGAAAATTGTGGCCACAACCTCGAAACAGGGCTCCCCTGCATAGCAGAAGCAGATGGAAATAGGCATGGAGGAATACGATGACATTTTCTCCTCACCCACAGAGGTTCCTCTACGTTGTCAGGTCAAGCACACTCCATTGATTTGACCCCAGGTGTACTGCTGCCTAATACTTCCATGCCTCATGTGACCACACAGAAATAATACACACATATACTCTCTGAGGCTGATAAAGAAACCAAATTTACTGAACGCATCCAGCATGTCCGCCTACAGGTCCATGACATCTTCGACAAATTCAATAACCAATTCAGCAGAATTTGCCTCATCTCATGGAGGATCTTAACGCAATGGGGACCATTTCTTCCTAAGGGGAGAGGAATGATATAGGTGGATATTGGTGGACACCCACCTATTCCATTTGGACCCCCACCATCGATTCTTTAAATTTTTCACTTTCAGCACAACTTACTATTTTTAGCAGGTTTTCGGGTCATGAATTTCTGAAGCCATTTTGGGGCCCTAATAGACGTTTTTTGGGAAAAACAGGAGCAATATGGGTACATATACCAATTTTTCTCACATCAAAAGTTTTATTCCTCAGATAAATATTTCTAATGACGTATGGTGTGCGTCAAACGAAGATCGTATGCCAAAGTTACGTCCCCCGGTAGTTGAAACACCAATTTACCCAAACGAGGCCCATAGTTTTGCCGCTTCCTCTCCTACTCCTAGGTTTTTGGATGTTTATGGTTTTCTATTGTTTCTCAACAATAAATAGGCCTTCAAGCTTCCTTGTAACACAGTTTAGAGGCATGTAGTCACCACATCTCTTCTCAAAGATAACCTACCATCGCCCTAGCTAGTTTATTTCCATTATGTCTGTAAACATATTTTAGTTATTTTATATTAATGAAATGAAGTATTATTTTCACTGCATCTCTGTGTTTATGTCTATTTCTGTATTTTATTGCGTTCCTGCATAAATCTGGATCAGTGGTATCAGAGTAGGTCTGCTCTTTCTCTGTTTTTCTTTGCATGTCCCCAACGAAGTGTTAAGTCCCTATATTAATAGTGTAGTCCCTTATTATGTTAGTGTAGACCCCCATATTGTTATTTTTGTACCCCTGTAACCCCCATATTGTTATTATTGTGACCTTACATTATTATTTTTAGTTCAGCTAGGATTACATTGTGGCCCCATGGACTCCTATATATAGAAAGGAGGTCTTGTCATTTGTATCATCCAAGAATTGTTCATTCATGTAATGTATTGGAGGTTTTCCCCTCAAAGTAGCTTATTTATAAGGCATTGATATCTCTTTTCTTCTATTTTTGGAGCTGGTTTCACAACATTTGGTATCAAAGCTTTGGATTCTAGGGTTTCGCTGCTCCAACAGGTCATTGTGGCATTTTCGTTATAACTTTTTTTCTATGAAAGTTCAGAAGCTGAAATTTTTAGAGTGCGAAGCCAAAATCCCAAGGAACATCATCGCAAAAATTCGGAACTTGGTTCGCAATATGTTTGGAGATATTTTCTATGGAAGTTAGGTACTTTTGCAGGCTCCTGAATTTAACCTAAATAGGACATCGCAGAATTTTCACTATAAATTTTTTTCTACGAAGTTTTAGAAGATTAAATTTTTAGAGTGCGAAGCTGAAATCCTGAGGAACATTGCCACAAAATTTCAGATCTTGGTTCACAATATTTTCGGAGATATGGTCTGTGGAAGTTAGGTCTTTTGTAGGCTCCTGAATTTCATCTCAAAGAGTTGATCGTGGGAAAATCTTCATAACTCTCTCTCTGATCATCGGATTGGAATTTTGTAAAAAGTGGCTTCAAGTACACTGACTGTAGTTTCCTTTCTATAATTTCAGAGCCCAAGGAAGAAACAATGGAAATTCTTACAAGTTCGCTCTACTGAACCAGTCCATAATTAGGTCATCGTAGGAGATTGGGCACAAATTTATCTTCAAGAATCCAAATCAGGTTGAACCTGTGGAATTCGAAAGAGAATTCAGAGGGCTACCTCAGAGCCAAATTTCAGATATTGAAGATCCAAAATCACAGAGATAATTCATTTTAAATATCGAGCTCCTCAAAAACAAGAAAAATGTGTGTATTTGGTTTTTAAAATTGCATAACGTTTGTTTGAAAAAGCAATTTGAAGTAATTCCAATGGCATATTTTAGAATTTTAATCAGTATTGGGTTCTATAATGCCTCCAAAAAATAATTCCATACCCATTCAGCCTTCAAAATGCTATACTATGATGCATGAAGAGGAAGAATTGCAGTATGAGATATCAAAATTATGGTACCAAGTGGAACAAATTTTGATCTTATGAAGAGCAACCGAAGATGACATAGATGGTTTAAAAGAAGAAATGGAGGCTAAGTTGGATGGTTTGGAGGATAAAATAATAGCTAATGTGGATGATAAATTAGTGGAAGATCACATCGAGCATCGACAACAAGTTCTCTAACTCTCAAAGAATAACCTAACTTTGGTGCAGAATCTAATGAAACAACGGGAAGATCAACATCACATCAAAAGAAGTTCTGAAGAAGTAACGGAAACAAGAACTCGACAAGTACAATCAATTTCAGAGTATCTCAGCAAGTGGAAGAACTTTCCTGTAGAAGATTCCACATGGGAGGATGAGAATTTTATACAGAAGCATCAAGAAATAATCAAGCGTTGAGGACAACACTTGTTTGAAGAAGAGGGGCATGTTAAGTCCCTATATTAATAGTGTAGTCCCTTATTATGTTAGTGTAGCCCCCCTTATTGTTATTGTTGTACCCCTGTAACCCCCATATTGTTATTATTGTGCCCTTAAATTATTATTGTTAGGTCGGCTAGGATTACATTGTGGCCCCATGGACTCCTATATAGAAAGGAGGTTTTGAAGTTTGTATCATCCAAGAATTTTTCATTCATGTAATGTATTGGAGGTTTCCCCCTCGAAGTGGCTTATTTCTAAGGCGTTGATATCTCTTTTCTTCTATTTTTGGAGCTGGTTTCACAACATGAAGTTAGAGTATAAGGAGTTAAGGCTCGATCTAGTTGAACCCCTGCAAGATCAACCTCGTAAACCCCGACGACCTCCCATGGCGGAAGAAAAGAAAGATAAGGGAGCAGGAGATCCTATCAAAATATTGCTCGAGGATGCCCTCAAGAAACAAAGGAACGCAACTATGTATAACTTTTCTTAGATTCTTCAACGTCTACCCACCTATGGCACATTTGCATCCAACAACCACTCTAGAGGCACAGCTCCCTTCAAGGTACAGGTAAACTTTGACATTCCTGTATTTGAAGGCCAAATATATGCAAATGTCATAGATAGATGGTTAAATTTGCTAGAAGGGTATTTCTTGGTCCACGATTTCTCCAACCGAGAAAAGATTATTTTTTCACTCCTCAAAGCTACTCCCCATGTCAAAGACTCGTGGGAAACCTACTGTGAGCAAAAGGATGAGGGGGAACCCTCTCTGTTCTTGGCCTCACCCACTTGGAATTCGTTCTAAGATGGCATCAAGGAACAATATTACCCTGTGGGGAGCTATGAGGACAAGCACATCCAATGGACCATGTTGCGGCAACAAAGGGATCAAGATGTGCACGAACTGACGAATTTGTTCCATACCCTGCGCAAAAAGTTGGGTATTAAAGATTCAAAGAGACAATTTGTGCTCAATTACTCCACCTGTCTGCATAAGCACATTCAGGAGGAAATGGAGTTCCTCAACATTACCTCGCTTGGCAAGACATATCATTATGCCACCAAGATTGAGCAGAAATTTAAGCAAAAGAAGCGAGACTTTGGATCCGCGAATATGAAGCATGCGAAAGGTAACCTCGAACCACAAAACAAGGGGCAGAGCCAAAGCGAGGTGACTCAGAACACCACCACAAATCCAAAGAAGGACACGGGGAAGTGGTGTGAATTTCATAACATCCCCACTCACAACACAAATGAGTGTCAGGCCAAACAGTCGCTAGTGGCTGAACTGAAGGCACCCAAATCAGATGCATGTTTTGATCCTGAGCCAGAACTAGAAAAGGAAGATGAAAAATGGAAGTTGACAATTGATGCGGACCCCAGTGCCATTGTTTCCACCACCAAGCTCCAGAGGCAGGATCTTGAGGATTTAGACAAGGGGGAGCGCCTCTTCCATTCACAGATGTGGGTGAAGGGTTCTCCACTACAATTTCTTGTCGATAGCATAAGCCAATAGAACCTTATTTTAGCAGAGGTCATGTAGTGGCTCGGTCTACCAACCATAGCACACCCGCAGTCGTATATCATCTGGTGGCTTCACCCAGGGAGAGATCTCCACCTCCGCCAACAGTGCCGCTTTCCGTACAACATCAAGCCATTCATGGATGAGGTATTGTGTGATCTTTCTCCTCTTGATGTAGCTGATGTATTATTTGGCCAACCATACTTGTGGAGGTGACATGTTGTGTATGATTTTAGGCCTCGTGCTGTTATTATTTCTTTGGGAAATAACTTGTACAGGATACTGGAGGTAGTATCGCCTCCTGCCATCTCTTTGACTACTGCAAAAAAACGCAGTAAGATTGTTTTCCAAACAAGGAAATTTATTTGCATTACCATTCGCCCATAAGGAAAGAAGAATATTGTTGCCACAACCTTGAAACAGGGCTCCCCTGAACAGCAGCAGCAGACGGAAAAAGGCATGGGCGAATACGAGGACATTTTCTCCTCACCCATAGAGGTTCCTCTACGCTATCAGGTCAAGCACTCCATTGATCTAACCCCAGGCATACTGCTGCCTAATATTTACATACCTCATACGACCACACAAACAGAATCCACACATGTACTCTCTGAGGCTGATAAAGAAACCAAATTTACTGAATGCATCCAGCATGTCTGCTTGCAGCTCCATGACATCTTCGACAAATCCAATAACCAGTTCAGCACAATTTACCTCATCTCATGGAGGATCTCAACAAAATGGGGACCATTGCTTCCTAAGGGGGGAGGAATGATCCAGGTGGATATTGGTGGCCACCCACCTATTCCATTTGGACCCCCAATATCGGTTCTTTCAGTTTTTCACTTTTAGCACAACTTACTATTTTTAGCAGGTTTTCAGGTCTTGAACTTCTGGAGCCATTTTGGGGTCCTAATCGACGTATTTTGGGAAACCCAAGAGAAACATTGGTCCATGGACTAATTTTGCACACATAAAAAGTTGTAGTCCTTAGACCTCAGACAGATCTTTCTAACTAGGTATGTTGCGCGTCAAACGGAGATCGTATGCCAAAGTTACGTCCCTGGGAAGTTGAAACACCAATTTACCCAAACATGGCCCATAGTTTTTCCTCTTCATCTCCTATGGCTAGGTTTTTGGATGTTTATGGTTTTCTATTTTTTATCAACAATAAATAGGCCTTCGAGCCTTATTGTAACACATTTTAGAGGCATGTAGCCCACACATCTCTTCTCAGAGATAAGCTACCATCGCCCTAGCTAGTTTATTTCCATTATGTCTGTAAACATATTTCAGTTATTTGATATTAATGAAATGAAGTATTATTTCTGCTACATCTCTGTGTTTATGTCTATTTCTGTATTTTATTGTGTTCTTACATAAATCAATATCAGTGGTATCAGAGCGGGTATTCTCTTTCTTTTCTTTTCTTTGCATGTTCCCAACGAGGTCAGGGTATAAGGAGTTAGGGCTCAATCTGGTTGAACCCCTGCAATATCAGCCTCACAAACCCCGACGACCTCCCATGGTGAAAGAAAATAAAGGCGAGGGAGCAGGAGATCCTATCAAAATATTGCTCAAGGAGGCCCTTGAGAAACAAAGGAACGCGACGATGGATAAATTTTCTCAGATCCTTCAACGATTGCCCACCTACTGTGCATCTACATCCAACAACCACTTTGGAGGCGCCACTCCCTTCAAGGTACAGGTAATATTTGACATTCCTATATTTGAAGGCCAGATAGATATAGACGTCATAGATAGATGGTTAAATTTTCTAGAAGGGTATTTCTCCGTCCACGATCTCTCCGACCGAGAAAATATTATTTTTGCACTCCTCAAAGTTGCCCCCCATGTCAAAGACTAGTGGGAAACCTACTGTGAGCAAAAGGATGAGGGGGAACCCTCTTTGTTCTTAGCCTCACCCACTTGGAATTCATTTCAAGATGGCATCAAGGAACAATATTACCCCGTGGGAAGCTATGAGGACAAGTACATATAATGGACCACGCTGCGGCAGAAAAGGGATCAAGATGTGCAAGACCTGACAAAATTTTTCCATACCCTACGCTCAAAGTTGGGTATTAAAGATTTGGAGAGACATTTGGTGCTCAAGTACCGCAGTTTTCTGCACAGACACGTTCATGAGGAAATGGAGTTCCTCAACATTACCTCGCTTGGCACGGCATATCACAATGCCGCCAATATTGAGTAGAAATTTAAGTAGAAGAAGCGAGTATTTGGATCCGCGAATCTGAAGCCAGGGAAAGGCGCCCCCAAACCATAGAACAAGGGGTAGAGCCAAAGCGGGGTGACTCAGAACACCACCATAAATCGAAAGAAGGACACAGGGAAGTGGTGTGAATTTCATAACAGCCCCACTCACAACACAAACAAGTATCGGGCCAAACAGTCATTGGTGGCTGAACTGAAGGCACCCGAATCAGATGCATGTTCTAATCCTAAGAGAGAACTCGACAAGGGAGATAACAAAGGGAAGAATATCATTGATTCGGACCTCGGTGCCATTGTTTCCACCACCAATCTCCAAAGGGAGGATCCCGAGGATCTAGAGGAGGGGGAGCGCATCTTCCATTTGCAGATGTGGGTGAAGGGTTCTCCACTGCAATTTATTGTCGATGGCGGAAGCCAAAAGAACCTAATTTTAGCAGAGGTCATGAAGTGGCTCAACCTATCAACCAGAGCACACACGTAGCCATATACCATCGGGTGGCTTCACCCAGGGAGAGATCTCTGCGTCTTCCAACAGTGTCACCTTCCATACAACATCAAGCCATTCATAGATGAGGTATTGTGTGATGTTGCTCCTCTTGATGTAGTTGATGTATTATTAAGTCAAACATACTTGTGTAGGTGACATGTTGTGTATGAATCTGGGCCTGTTTTTATTATTACTTTTGGAAATAACTTGTATAGGATACTGGAGGTAGTACCACCTCCTACCATCTCTTTGACTACTGCAAAACAACGCAGTAAGATTGTTTCCCACACAAGGAAATTTATTTGCATTACCATTCGCCCACAAGGAAAGAAGAATATTGTGGCCACAGCCTCGAAACAAGGCTCCCCTGCACAGCAGCAGCAGATGGACAAAGGCATGGAGGAATACGAGGACATTTTCTCCTCACCTACAGAGGTTCCTCTACGCTGTCAGGTCAAGCACTCCATTTATCTGACCCCAGGCGTATCATTGCCTGATATTTCCATACCTCATGCGACCACACAAACAGAATCCACACATGTACTCTCTGAGGCTAATAAAGAAACCAAATTTACTGAACGCATCAAGCATGTCCGCCTGCGGGTCCATGACATCTTCGACAAATCCAATAACCAGTTCAACAGAATTTGCCTTATCTCATGGAGGATCTCAATGCAATGGGGACCATTGCTTCCTAAGGGGGGAGGAATGATCCAGGTGGATATTGGTGGACACCCACCTATTCCTTTTGGACCCCCACCATCAGTTCTTTCAGTTTTCACTTTCAGCATAGCTTACTATTTTTAGAAGGGTTTTCGGGTCCTGAACTTCCGAAGCCGCTTTGGGGCCCTAATCGACATTTTTTGGGAAAACCACGAGCAACATGGGTCCATGAACCGATGTTTGTCACATGAAAAGTTGTATTCCTTAGATAGATCTTTATAACGAAGTATGGTGCACGTCAAATGGAGATCATATGCCAAAGTTACGTCCCCGGGAAGTTGAAACACCAATTTACCCAAACGAGGCCCATAGTTTTGCCGCTTCATCTCCTATGGATAGATTTTTGGATGTTTATGGTTTTCTATTATTTCTCAACAATAAATAGGCCTTCGAGCCTCATTCTAACACAGTTCAAAGGCATGTAACTGCCACATCTCTTCTCAGAGATAAATTACCATCGCCCTAGCTTGTTCATTTCGATTCTATCTGTAAACATATTTCAGTTATTTGATATTAATGAAATGAATTATTATTTTTGCTGCATCTCTGTGTTTATGGCTATTTCTGTGTTTTATTGTGTTCCTGCATGAATATGGATCATGTTTACTTTGGGGGGGGGGGGGCGGGGCGGGGCTTGTATCCTCTGCTAAATTGGGTTGGTTCCCTACCTGTTGAGGTCATGCTATTTGCTTCAGAGTCATGCTCACCACTCCTCGATTGTTCTTTGTCTCAACTCCTCTCTCTTATCGCTTTCCTCTTGTCCTCCAATGCCACTTGCGCACGGCATAAGAAGGAAACAAGGCCTCCCAAGCCAACAACTTGAACATGTGGGTTAAACACAAGAAAACTTCTCAAATAATGGATATACCATATTGTAGAAATTGTTCCTCTCAAATCAAAGCTCCGTGACTAGAGCCAATATGACAACGTACATAAACCTCCTTGGATCACTTCAAACCTTGAAAGGAAAATTAGCCCAACTGGAGGACGAAATCGACACTCTCAAACAACAGATATAATTATTGAAGATGCATTAACCAACCAGTGATAGTGAGTCCACCAACAAAAATGCCTCTAATCGGTTCGTGGGCAGACTTCTATTGGATCTTAACCAACTTCCAAAAGTCTATCATACTTCAAATATATGATGCATTCCCTCCACAAAAGTGTTTTTCTCCTCAGCCAATTTTGTAAAGTTTTTTCATGTAGTATGTTAGAAATAGTTGGTGTCCAATATAGTATTTTTGTAATCACAGAAATCTCCTCTCTAGAGGACCAACAATTAGATGAATTAATGTAATTGTTTCTCAAGTAATAGTTGCGTCCGGGTGCCAATTTTAATATTAAAACCTTCTCATTTAAAAAAAAAAAAAAAGGTTGTATCTTTTTATGATCTCTTCATGTTATGTTACTCCATTCTTTAATTTTTCTATCTGTGGAGAAATTCTGTGCATTTTACATAACACTTGGATAACTAGAGCACCCCTACTCTTAATGTATATTATAGATTATTACTCTATTCTCTAAATTGTTTCATCAAACTTTTTTCCTTCAAAATATATATTCAATATTGAGTCTTAAGTATCCTTCGTAATAACAAATATATAAGGCATGATAGTCCCACAATTAATGTGCTTCTTTGATTCTTAGTTTATCATTGTATACTTGAATATATTTTAGTGTAACAATCTGTTACACAACTTTCTTCTTCTTCTTCTTTAATGTAGTGCTCTGCAACTCTTTAATAACCACCTTATGCGGAAAAAACTCTTTAATAACCACCTCAACAACATTTTTTATTAATTTTATCTTTTCAAATTTTTAATACTTTCACCTTTTATCGATTTTTTCGCTTTATTCACTTTTACATAATTATTTATAAAACTTATCCTCCACATAAAGAGATTCATGTTTCTTTTTAATTCCTCCATTTAAAAACTCATCATTATGGAATCTTTTGATTGATACTTCTTCATGTGTACTTTAAAGAATTTGGGAAAAAAAATTTTAATCACCTTTTCTTACCATGTACATCGAAATTCACTTTACTTACTTGAACCATGAAATCTTCATTTGACTTAATACTTCTTTATGTGTACTTTAAAATCACTTGGAAACTCTCATTTTTAACTACCTTATCTTACCATGTGGTAATTTACTTTACTTATTCCAACTCTTGAATCTTTTCATTCACAATCATTTCCTATTATCATAATAAAGAGTAGGCCATGGGCCTAGATTTATTGCATAACTTTTTTTCTCTCTTTGCCCGCTCTTTTTTCTTCTTTTAAATGCTACTGGAAAAATAAATATGACCATAAGCTAGTGGAACGATCGCCCTAACACCACTTGGAGTTAACTTCATGGTCACTTCACCTAAGCATCCATTATAACAACGACAAATCCATATATTTCTCAAGGGATAAATGAGCATTATTCGTTATTAATTAACATGTTTTTGATATACAATGGGTGTGCATATAAATATGTGTAAGGGGTGATAAGTTGTGTCAATAGCAAAGGACGTGACTTAATAATATTACATATTATTGACTACATTACATAATAAATCCTTGTGATAATTATTACATGATATGTATTTATTACATCGTGATAATAGATTTAATACTCTTTCTTACATTATAATAGTATATCTATCTATTTCCCCGGATGCAGGTGACATGACGCGTGCGTGCAAAACCAGTTTATCCCATGCACAGGCTGACGGAGTCCTACACTGCCATCTCTAATCTGATGTGGAACCTCCTCACTGCAATCATTTACATGAGCTCCATGATGTACCTGATCTACTGCCACACCCTAAGTCACATGACACCCCATGAGAACTGTCCCAACTTGCATTCACGATCGTGTCAAAAAATTGCATAGCATCTGCACTTGTGCCATAGGTCTTCAAAAGGCGAGGTCTCTCCCCATTGTGTCATACCCTTGCTGCTCTAGTTGGCCTCCAAAGCCCTCTTCACCCCCCTTGCCATTCTGTTGTTGCCTCAGTCTCTTCGCGTGTTCCATCATTTGCGCGTCATCCCTCCTGCGCGCCTCCATATTGGTGTTAAGCAGCTAGGAACCCACCCTGCTGCTCCCCTCCAGGCTACGCGCTCCCCGTGGTGTTCCCCCTGGCTATGCACCCTCCACTGGATTTCCTCACCTTTACATATTCACCCCTCTGCGCACATTCAAAGATGGCTCCCTCGCTACGTACCCCCCTCTTGCCCACCCCCTGCTGCACGGTTCACAATCGCGCACATCCCTGCTTCCCTTCTCTATTAAGTGCTCCCCTGAAGATCAAGTCACCATCTGTGGACTGGCCCCCACCTCCCCACAGCTTTGCGCCAACGCCAAAATACCATCAGGGGTATCCATAGAGGCGCATTCTTGGGATGCTATCAGCGAGTCCAAGACAATCATTTGGAATCCATCGAGGGCTCCTCTTCTAGCAATTATGATAGGGAGGCACCTCAGCACTATGAGAGCATTCTGGAGGAAACCACCCCGGCTCAGGAGAATCAGAGGGGCAGAAGGGGTCCAAGGAAAACCACCATCACGCAACCAATGCAACCTACTCCTCGCAAAATCGGGCCTCTCTCGGTACATGAGGCCTTGGAGGAGGACACTGATGTGTGGATCATAGACTCGTAGGGTGTCTGGACGTGTGTTCCTGATGCTGAGTACCCGATCGCACCCATACTCAGCGCGATTGCTACAAAGCCATTCTGCGTACCTTCTGCTGAGGAGAAGGTTGTAGTGTAGGAGTACGGGTGTCGTATCGAGGAGGAGGACCCTGTATCCGAGGATGATGAAGGAACACCATGACTACGTGGCTGCTCGGATCTTGTTTATTTTATGTTATTTCAGTACATATTGTAGATATTTTTCTTTTTCAGGTGTCACGGCACACCTTGTAATTTTTTATCGTATGATGTTATCTCAGGGTTGGTTTCTTCCCAAGAGGTAGCCCCAAACCGGTGCTACTTTGAAAGCATGGAAGGCTGGGATTGGATGAGCACTGCTTACCATCTCAGCCTATCACATATGTAAAATTTCTCTTTGAATTAATATAGTTTAGCCTAACTTACCAAAAAAAATATGTATCTATCTATTTATATATAGTTTGTAAAGAATAGCTAGTGAAATTAAAAATGTGTATGTATGTTAGTTGTGTTAAGAGATGTTATTTAGAACCTAGTATGAGGGAGATGTGTAATTCCTTCCACATTCATTACCATGTGACACTTATATAAGTAAATACAAAATATACTATGTTGACCACAACATAAACCTAAAGTTAAAAACCAAATATATAAATACTAGCATAGATACATCTTAACACTAGATCTATCATGTTGAGATGGATTAAATTCCTTGAGGTGTAAACCTTTTATAGATTGTGAAAACTTAATGAAATGTTTGCATCTCAAAGAGATTTGATCCTTCTCGCCACATCATAGATATGAAGTTAAGATGGGTTTATGCTAGTATGACTTCCACTCATGTTTCAAGGGTAAAACATGCTAAGGGGAATGGAATATAATATACATGGGGAGGATAATATGGGGGAACTAAGAGAGGTATCCAAGGGGAATGATTAATATAACATGACCATAATCACAGAATAAGTCCACGTGGAAGGTGGTGGGTGATAAACAGGCACACTATGTTATTAGAAGGAATATCATAATAATAAGGGGCAGCTGGAAAACCCCCAAGGAATATGCATAATAAAATATATCTATGCTCGGGTAACACTATATTGACATGATGGGTATTATATTGTATCAAACATGGCTTGTGGAGTGATTCCTTATATAAGGAGTATTTAACAATGTTACTCTACATCAAAAGTTATCTCTATGTTGTTATGTTATATATTGTCTAGATGCAATTTATTACTTAATTGAAGTTAATGGCTAATATTTTATATTTTATTTACCAAGGTTGTGAGTTCAAATAGAAGCAAAAGTGATTGGTGAAGAAGCTATGGATACATAGAGTGGATTCCTATGGACACAATCCTTCTTTGTAAGAAGAGAGAGAAACAATGTGCATCCATAACTCATGTTGAACAATGAAAGATCAAGAAGAAGGTGGCAATGTTGTTGGCTCTAGAATAATTGTCTGTATCTTTCAATGGATACTCCCACAAAAGGGAGAAACATGTATAAACATATAATCCATGGATTTGGGAAAGGTTAGTCAATAGTTTGATGTTTAGTGGTTGGGTAGTATGTGGTAGAATGTCATATGCCTATAAATTGATGAAATATTCAATATTGTTGTAAGGATGTATTTGTTGGTACTATTAATGAATGGAATGAGACCCTCATTTCCAATCAATTTTATGTGTTAATGATGTATTGTGATGAAGCACTCTTCTTGGTTTTACATTTTTCTACATTGATGTCTACCTATATAATGTTATGAATGGTTGCATCTCTAGTATATTGCAATGTGTCGTGTAATGGTGAATCTAATGGATGTTTATAAGTATGGTTTGTGCTCAATCCATTAAGGTTAGTGGTGGTTGTATATATTATGTGTTTATTATGTCTTGACCTCCCCCCCATAACCTTAACAACACACCGTGGGTAAAATATTTCTTGTCATATGAGATTGATATCTTGGCATTAGGCTATAATCCCTTTCTTAATTACATAGGATGTGTCCTATGTGGAAATTGATCTACTTATCTAAGCCAACAATTGTAATACCATCCTCCCACATTTACCCAAGATAATCGGTCCACTGGGGTACTATGATGTGATTCAACTCCACATTTATAGTTAAGGAAGTGGAACCGACATAATGAAACCAAACATACCTTCCGCACATGCTACAGAACCTTCATGAACCAACCAACCCTTCCAGGTGACCAACCCTTGAGGAAACTTGAAATTTTACTGAAATGGAGCCTTAATTGCTCCCATGACAAGACATGCATGTGACTGAGGCCTTCTAGTGGCTCCAACAGAAGGCATGCCAATGACTATGGACTTTTTTAAGAAGTTGTGTGCCAGTGACTCTAGATTCTAAGCTAGGTATCAAGACACTACCCAAAACCCCTCAGAGATGAATAATAACAATGAAATAAAGATACTAATGCAATCACTAGTATAAACACTTGATTTGACCCCTACTAGCCATGACATACATTTCATCAAAAATGTCACAAATATGCAATCTACAGGTCAAAAAAACATATCTGAGCATAGGGGTCTCATACTTATCTTATATTCGTAAATAAACAATGTTGCCTTATGACAATAGCTGCATTATCATCTATTAGGATATATATACATTGTGCATTCATTTGCTAATCAAAACATGATGAGAACCATACGTCAAGTCTGCCATAAAACATACTCATAACCAACATATAACCAATATAAATAACAAGGATATAACAACCATAAAAACCACATATGAACCAGTACATTTACACATAAATACCAAGGAGAATAAGCTCTTATTAATGAATGCAAAAACCAACAAGGTTTGGGACTTCCACGAACCACCCGACCATAGGTTGGATGAACCAAATTTTTCTTTCATCCAATCACCCACATGGCATATTCCAAGCATGAATGTGGGACTCAAAACCAAGCCAAACCAGGTTTCCTCAAGCTTTACCGCAATCTCCATTGGATCGCTAGGCCCTAAACAAGCATTGATGCCATCGAATTTCTCCACCTACACCGTGAGGAATTTTCCTGCCTCCTAGTCTCAAGGCTTTACCGTATATCTCACCATTCATTGGTCAAGTATTCTAGGCATAATCACGACTCCACCCTCTAAGATTTACTAAATATCTCGCCACACACCAACCAAGGATTCCTAGGCCCGATCAAGGACACACACCTCTAAGATTTACCATATATCCCGCCATTCACCGGTTGAGGATTCCTAGGCCTATTGAGGCACAAAAAATACATATTTATTGTAATCCCACCTTCTCTTGTCTAGGGATTCCTAGGCCATGTGTTCTTTCTTTCAGAGACCACCTCACTCATTTTTGAAACCATCCAACAATCCAACTCAACCAAATACGAGAGAACCCACCACATCGTGGCTATCCATAAATGGCAAGGCAAGGCTGAGGAACACTGTCAGACCTGGAAAATCCCATGCCAATGACAACAAGAGAACCAAATACACACATGCATGTACCATGCATGCCAATGACAGCAAGAGAACCAAATACACACATGCATGTACCATGCATGCCAAATCTAGTAATTAAATCACACATGCAAATAAATACTTGTAAGTAATCACATTGTAGCCACTTGGTCCTAATATTCCTTTCTTGATTCTTGCTTCCCTTTGTCTTCTTTGTCCTTCCTTTCTTTCCTTAATCCAATTCTAGAGCGCTCCAAGAATGCTCTAAGTGTCCAAGAGTGTGAGTGAGAGATATAGAGAGAGAGCTACAAAACTAAACCGACAAAATATACCAACTGATTCTCAAAAGCATTTTTATTAATGAGTTTTCTAATTTCTTCAATTTTCATTATTTTTCCTTCATTTTCCCCCTCACATGCAACCTGTGACATTTCACCTTCCTTTTTTCCTAATTTCCATTATTTTCATAAACAAATTGCAAAAAATGTCATTTTGTCTTTCCAAAGACTTTGTCATTGCCTTTGTCAATTTTCTTAGCCATAATAAACCATATGAACACCCACACTAGGATTTTTTGCCCAGCATTCAACTTGGAATAAGTGTCATGTGACCTTGGTTATTATTTTGCATTTATTAACTTTATTTACATGAAATTTTGACCAAAATTGTTACAACAATAATTACTTTTATATTTCTTTTATGAAGAAATAATAAGAATATAATTATTTATTTTATGAAACCTAAAGTTGAAAAATAAAACAACTTTTTAAAACTAATTATGTCCCATTATATATATAACATTTGCTTAAACATTTCTTCTCTAAGTTAATTTTAAATATGTAAATTCTTTAATATCCCCAAAGAAAATGGTGAAAAGGCTTCTTCGTATGAGGATCTAGCTTCCTTGGGTATTTGTTATTTTAAAGATCTCTTTAAAGCCTCGGCTGAAGCGTCTATAGCAGAAGTCATAAGAGTGGCTCAGCTGTTTCCTAGGTTTGTTGAGGAGGAAGAGAATGATGCCATCATGGCTCCTGTTTCTAATCAAGAAGTCGAGGACATTCTCAAAGGAATGCAAAGGTACAAAAGTCCAGGCCCAGATGTTTGGACTATTGAATTCTTCCTACACTTCTTTGATGTGCTTGGTGATGAACTTGTAGCCGTTGTAGATGAATCCAGGGCATCGGGAACCATCTTTCCCCCTTTCAATTCCACCTTTCTCGCATTGATTCCCAAATCTGACCAGCCAAGTTCCTTTGCTGACTTCCATCCTATCTCTCTCTATACTTGTGTTTATAAAATCATTGCGAAAGTCATAGCTTCCAGGATTAAGCCTTTCCTCTCCAATCACATTTCTCCGGAACAGTTTTGGTTTCTAAGTAGTAGACAGATACATGAAGCCGTAGGCGTTGCTCAAGAATCCCTTCACAGCCTGAAGTGAAGTGGTAGGAAAGGGGTTATTGTCAAAATTGATTTGTCTAAAGCTTATGATAGATTCAGTTGGTTGTATCTGAGGCTTTTACTTACTCATATTGGCTTCAGATTTGATTTTGTCAGATGGATCATGAGCTGTGTATCTTCTTCTGCAATTTCTCTACTGATTAATGGTGCTGCAACCTCTTTTTTTAATCCAGAATGTGGCGTCAAGCAAGGATGTCCTCTATCTCCCCTGCTATTTCTTTTGGCAGCCGAAGGTTTAAGCCTATTGATCCATAAAGACAAAATATTGGGCAAAATCAAAGGCATTGAAGCGGCTCAGAATCTCTGGATTACTCATCTACTTTTTGTGGATGAAATTTTGTTGTTTGTTAATGGGAGCATCGAGGATTGTCGTGCCTTAAAAAATCTGCTGGATATTTTTCTTAAAGCAACGGGTCTCCAAATAAGTGATCAAAAGTCAACTCTCACTCCCTCTAGCCTTTCTGCTGAAGAGATCGGCCGAGTGAGAAGACTTTTGAATTTTGAAGTCATAACTTTGCAGGACAATTTTAAATACTTAGGCTTTTATCTCAAACCTGATAACTACAGAATCCGAGACTGGAAATGGTTACTTGCTAAAGTGGAAAAAAGGCTAAACCATTGGAGTTTCAGGTGGCTTTCAAGGGCAGGTCGCCTAGTATTGATCAAGTCAGTTTTGATGGCCATTCTAGTTTATTGGGCTAGCCTTTCTTGGGTTCCAAAAGGCATCTTGTCCTCAATTGACAAATTATGCAGGAATTTCCTTTGGACAAGATCAAAACTGGACAATGTCAGCCCCTGGGTTTCCTGGGATAAAATCACTCAATCCAAGGAATGGGGAGGCTGGGGAATTAAAAATTTGTCATCCTTTGCTAAATCCTTGGCTTCCAAGCTTGCGTAGTGATTGATCTCTATAGATTCTCTCTGGGTATCGGTCATCAAAAGAAAATATATCAATTAGGTTTCTGTTCTGGATTGGATTCGTATCCAGTCAAATCCTCTAAAAATGCCTCTATTGTTTGGAAAGCTGTTGTGGCATCAGTTCAGACAATTGAAAGAGGCTTGGCCTGGCATGTTGGAAATGGCACTCAAGTTCGTTTGGGATGTGATTCTTGGATCGGTTGTTCTGACAATTTCTCTCTTTCTCCGGCTCTGGTTGATTATATTAATGAAATAGGTTTCTATACTTTGAATCAGGTGGCAGATCCTAGAACAACCTCCCTCATAAAACAAGGTTGGCTCTCAGGTTTAGACTTGCATTTAGAAGAGAGGTGGTTGGAAGAATGGAACCGCTATGTTTCAGCCTTAATTTTTTCTTCTGTTCGAATCTCAGATGCATCTGATGAACTGTGCTAGGTGTATGCGCAATCAGGCCTGTATTCTCCTAAATCAGGATATAAATGGTTAATGGCTCAAGAAGGGTGGGGTGCCCCAAGCTGGTGGCATAAACCAATCTGGAAGCTGAAATGTCCAGCCGAGACCAGACACTTTTCTGGTGCATCCTCCAAAATAAGGTGCCAACTTGGGACTTTCTTCAAAAGAGAGGGAAACAGGGGTCGAGCTAGTGTTCCCTTTGCAAGTCAGTTGAAGAAAATATTCACCACCTTTTTCTTTTTTTTCCTTTTAACTCCAGCCTTTGGGCAGATACCTTGAGATTTATTAATATCCCCTTCAATTGGCATGGTGAGGACTTTTCTTAGGCGTGGAATCATTGGTGGAAAGAGGCTCCAATTGATAAATTCAGATATATTCCTCTTCTTATAGCTTGGGGAATGTGGATCACCCATAACAAGGTGATTTTCAATGAGGAATCCTTCCCTATAGCCATACTGGCAGCAGAAGGAGTTGCCATCTATGACAGCATTCCTATTCCTTCTGGTTCAGGTCCTACTTGAAACATACAGCCTGAAGTTATAAATGAGTCAATTCCGTGGGCTTTTTTTGATGGGGCCTCTGGTGTAAATGGTCATTGCGGTGCTGGTCTTATCATTCATCTTTCACATGGAAACTCTCTCCGTGCTTCGGTGGGCCTTGGGAAAGGGTCCAATCATTTTGCTGAACTTAAAGCTTTCCATTTTCTTCTTTGTTGGTTGATTTCAAAACATATGAGACAGATTCAGATTTTTGGTGATTCTAGGTGTTGGGAAAAATACTGAGAGCGGGGGGTGAATCAGTATTTAGGGCATACTCAAAACTTTTTAATTTTTCATGCTCTAAAACCCATACGCTACTTTACTTCATCAGACTCGCGTATATACGCATATACCCTTTACTAAACTCGCGTATGTACAGAGATCTTAATATGCAATTATTTATTTACTTAGATCCTTGCATTTATTCATTCATCAGATGTTTATATAGCAACAGACATGTGCAGTAATAA
The DNA here is from genome assembly GCA_034641835.2 of Pinus albicaulis. Taxonomy (NCBI): domain Eukaryota; kingdom Viridiplantae; phylum Streptophyta; class Pinopsida; order Pinales; family Pinaceae; genus Pinus; species Pinus albicaulis. The sequence goes on along the minus strand of CM076584.1, from coordinate 862,521,983 downwards.
CAGAATAAATCATCACACATAAGCATCACACATAAACACCAGGATTTTAGGTGGAAACCCAAGTCGGGAGAAAACCACCACTGTCGTTGTTCAGCCTTCAATATTTTATTATAAAGAAAACATCTTACAACTTATGTACTGGCGCAGAATCATACCAGTACGTAGGCACCCACCTGCGCTCGTTTACCAGCCTCTCCTGGAAGGGAGCTACGACCCCCTGCTCTCGTTTACCGGCCTCTCCTGGAAGGGAGCTACGACCCCCTGATCTCATTTACCAGCCTCACCTGGAAGGGAGCTACAACCCCCTGACTGAAGGCTACAACCCTCAGCACCACCATGGACCATGTTTCATCAATTTTCACACTGGATCCAAAATCTTTCTTTAGAGCACAACTTGCAGGCCACTTTTCATCATATTTTCAGACTGGACCCACTCCACACATTTAAGCTCAATCATACATCAAAACTAATACTTATCAATTCAGACAACCCAGATCTGTAGAATACATCATTAACAGATAGCAGTAACACAACAGAACAGATCAGTCATTTCATACCCCATACTTCAGCAAACCCTAGTTTTCATACGTGCTTTCCTTTCACTGATCCAGCGTATATACGCACCTTCATGCATATAAACCCGCGTATCCCTCTGCACATACTTTAGAGCTGATTTTGCTACCCATACGCGCTTTTGCTTTATAAAACCCGCGTATATACGCGCTTCCGCTGTAATAAACTAGCATATAGATCTTCAATCATTACAGAGCAGCATACTTCTTTAAATCAGATATTCAGTTCAGATTTAACCCTTCACTTCAGACAGATGTTCGCCTCATCTTAGATCTAAACATTCCATAAAAAGATCTAGAAGATACAAATACATTTCAGATCTAGATAACCTTCTTCATCATTTTCTTCATAGGCGCATCTCAGATTCAGATCTATCATTAAACTATTACCCTTTCCATTCAGACATACTTCAGAGAGGAGTATCCATGCAAACCTAGACTCATGCTCTCACCTTGCACAATGATTTACTTCTCCTTATATAGGTTTGCCCTTTTTCAATACCATGAGCCAAAACCACATTACTTTCGATGGTATTCCTGGACGGGGTCACATAGACGAATCATTACTCAATACAATGGGTCAATACCATGGTGGTTACCCCTAGTTTTACATATTTAGTGCGCAATTAAGCATACACGACTTGGCACATACTTTTCCGCGTGCATACGCTACTTCCCCTAGACAAACCTGCGTATTCCTTGAAACACACACTTTTCATCATTGTTGTAGCACATACTGAAATTCCTTTCATCATTACAACTGAGTTGCTCTATAGACACATCATATCACATCAGATTTACATCATTTAACAAGTTCAGCAAGACATATTCCATCAGGGACAACTTCATCAAGTAGGTTGCCATCATCTTTATCAAGTGGGTTGCCATCAAGGACAACACTCAGCATCATATTGCCAACACTAGGAATGTTGTGAATTGGTTCAATGGGACTCAGCAGTGCAGGAATTATATTTTGTTACCTTTACTTAAGGAGATCCGTCGTCTTAAATGTTTCTTCTCTGAGATATCTGTTTGTCACATTTACAGGGAAAGAAACCAGGAAGCAGATCGATTATCTAAAGAAGGTGCTCAGCAATTTTTGGGGTCCTGGACAGTAACTGAGATGGTGAATGGGGTTGTTCATGCTAGGGAACAGCCGTCCTTTGTTTAATTTCTTCTATTTACTTCTGTTATGTATATATTTGCTCTATAAAAAAACTCTAATACAGCTACTTTATTGAGTACAGAACTGTTTTCCTTTTGTAAGAAGGTTATGGGCTCCATTTTTGTCTTTTTCTAATGTACTTCTGGGGACTGGGATAGTTTCTACTGCCAGTCCCTTTCACTGAGCTATAGAAGCTGTGGGCTTTGTCAGTGTATTCTTATCCTTCTGCTCTCATCTCTGTTTTGGTTCATCGGGAGATGATGAGCTAAAGGAGATGCACTGGTGTCTTGTGTGGTTCTTTTTTTGGTTTTTTCTTGCTGCTATGCATCCTTACAGGTTTTAAAGCAGTTATGTCTCCATATCCTTTCGATAGAAGGGAATGGCTATGTTATCAAAATGCTATGCATATGTTCTGAAACTATCCATATAATAGAAAGTTCGATTTTTTTTCTGTGGAAAAAAAAAATATGTAAATTCTTTTTAATTTGGAAGTTGCTTTTTTGAGAGTGTACATATTGATTGAAAGAAGTATAGTGATTTTACAATTTGAGGGGAGTGAATTTTTGTATTTATATACGTATATGTTTTTAGTAACAAAAATAAAATAAATAAATAATATTAAACATTTGAATTTGAATTTTCATAATGTAAAATTAACATTTTTTTAATTAAACTCTTATAATGTAAAATTATATATTAATTAAATACATACACAATTTTGTTTAATCCCTCTTTATACATAATAAATTTGAGATTTATATAGTTACATATGAGTTGCTAAACATTCAATCCATGAAATAATAATGAAAAAAAAAAATTGACTCAATGAAAAGTTAAAGTGGCTTTCAAGTGTTTGAAATAGATGAACATGAAGATTTAAACTTCATTTCATAACTAATCTCTTGCTAGCTTTTTTGTCAACATAAGTTAAATGGGTACAAGTTTAGGATTGCCTGCTAATGCCAAAAACACTTCCATTAACACTTGAACCAATTTAATTTTATAATGATCTAAGAGAATGGATTTGAGGCTACAATGTATATAACTAAGAAGATCACAATATAATTTCCGAGTTTAATGATTTTCCATGGAGCTTTGTTCTTTTACTATGTACAACTAAGGTTCATTGCTAGGCCTCAAGACCTCCCTACGATGCACTTTTCATCCTAGATCTAACCTTATCTTGCTTATGTGTCTAGGTCCTTCTTCCCCATCTTCTCATGATTTTCTTCTAATTGTGGTTTTTTCTTTTATTACATTGCTCTTGGGTTTTTCTCATCTCATCACTTGGTTTCTATCAAGGGTCATCTTTTCTTAGTTTAAGGTTCTCCTATCATGGTGCTCTTTCCTTTTGTCTTTGTCTTTTCTAGTTTGAATACCAACATGGGTGTTGTAGGAGCCCCATTGGAGGGAAGCTCACCCATGGAGTGAAGGAATTTTTAATCACTTATGATGTTGCTCCATCTAATTTGAAGCTTGTGTCTTATAAATAGGCTCTTTATTTGGTTAACCCCTTCACGCCCTATGTCATTTCGTGGTTGAGAAAGATGTCATATCTCCAGATATATTTGTAGGTCAAGAATTTATAAACATTCATATGTACCACAACCATCACATGTTGGGGAATTATTTTAACATAGTTTGACCCTTCAAACCTCCATAAGTGGATTTCTTAGTGTTGAAAGTTGATATCGAACAGTGAAGCCTTCATTTACCCTTCTGATCATGGATTTTAATAGTAAAGTTTTATTTTGTTGAATATGAGGACGACATTCTTGGCTCTAAGTCTTGTTTCATGTGTCAACATGAAGCTTTATTCCCCTTTCTTAGAACCTCCATGGATGATTTCATTGTCTTCAACTCTAAAATGGGGAATAATCTCTAATTCACGTTTGCATTATTAGAGCAATGAATATTTAACTCTTATAAACATTCCTCAGGAAGGTTTCATTCTTATAGACAAGAAACCATCAATATAACTATCACAACCTATGCCAAGTTGCATGTTGAGATAAAATTTGCAATTTGACTACTAGAAAATATCCAGATCAAAGTCTAAGGCAAATATTGAAAGTTAAAATTTAACTACATACTTGTAGCTTTCAAGTGTAAAACATACTTTGAATATGGTTATTTGGCATAACTTGAGTGAAGAGTCATTTCAAAAATCTCAACAAAAATGCAAAGACTCAAAGTCCACATTGTGAAAAATAATCATAATGCATGACCATTTAAACCCCCACCACTAATGTGAGAAAAATGAAGGAAAATCCTTCTTCATTTTTAAGTTTCTTTATTCCATGTTTACTTTAAGTAGACTAGCGCAAATAAAACATTACAACTAACAATTTTGAGAAGGAACCTCTTCTTTTCAATAATTGTAAAAAAAATGAAAAAAATAAAAATAAAAAATTAGCAAAATACATTGTATGATTGGATTGTTAAACTATGCTTTGTTGTTTTGATACAATTACGTCAACGTGACATTGAACACTTATAACACTTTACTTCACTTTTTTAATAATAAAATGAATTTTGTTAAAGTGAGAAAATGAATAAAAAAAACTACTATCACAATACTAGTGGAAATAATTCTCTAGGGAGGTTTTTTATTGTTTTATTTCTATTTACTATTTCTTTTTTCAAGGAAAGAAATTGTATTGTTATTTATGTGGCAACAAAATTATAATCCGCATATGCCTCTTGGCATTCTACTGGCTTCAAGCCCCATCAAAAAGTAAGATCTGATAATGTCTTTTCCCCTATATTAGGGGAAGATAATAACTGGTCATACCCTTACAAAAAGTCATATTTTAAACATTATTTTAGCATATCTCAGAGAGAGAGAGAGTCTCATATATATCCTAAATTATCATTACATAAAGAAAAAAATGTCATGAAAACAACATTGAACAATCATATATTGTAGTAGTTCACTTATACCCAAAGGTCAAGAAGATATTTTTGTTGTTGGCCCTATTCATTTTTTAAAGTTAGGGGGGGGGGGGCTGTGGGGTGGGTGCATCAATACTTCTTTAGACATTAATTAAACAATAACCATGTGTAGTAAAAACAATAAACCATCACACATAAGCAACACATCAACACACATGAACACTAGTATTTTTAGGTGGAAACCCAATGTGGGAGAAAACCACCGTTGTTGTCATGTTTGTCTTCATATTTTATTATAAAGAAAATATATTACAATATTGTATTATTGCAGACTTATACCAGCATGCAGGAACCCACCTAAAAAACGCTACAACCTTCTCTCATTCTCTAGCACCCACTGGAAGGGAACTCCGACCCCCTGATCTCGTTTATCAGCACCCACTAGAAGGGAGCTCCTACCCCTGATCAGATTTACTAGCTACCACTAGAAGGAAGCTTCAACTCCTTCACTGAAGGCTCCAACCCTCAGAGCCTTCATGGAACATGTTTCAAAATATTTCATACTGGATCCACCTGACTCAAGTCATCATAACTTGTAGGCCACTTTTCATCAAATTTTCAGAATGGACCCACTATCATCATTTAAGCCCAATATCAGATACCAAAAGTGAAACCAATCACTATCACAAATCACTCAATCACTGAACCAACTAAATCGCCTAATAAATCACTAAATATCAATCTAGCAATGCAAATATATCAATCATCCAAACCAACTCGTATCACTATATATCCATTCATCATAATCCCAGTTCACATATTGTTCATGATCGGAACAAAAAAAAAAAATCACTAAAAACCCTAATAAATTATATGTCAGAATACATACGCTATTGCTCTGAGTTAAATCCACGTATGTACGTGCTTATCCTTAAGAGGACCTGTGTACATATCTCAAGACACTGAAACTTGAATCTGAATCATTGTACTACTATATATATATATATATATATATATATATATAAACACATACATCCCTAATCACAAATCTCTGAACCACACCTAGATCATCATCTCCAATCAACATATCATCTCATAAACCATTAAAGTAACCCATAATTGCCACACACATATTATCATGAAAGAGACATCATTGGCAAACAACAACAAACATAACAAAATAAATCAACCATTATTATCAACTCATATTAAAAAAACCTAGCATATGTACGCGACCCTTATAAAGAACTTATGTGTATGTACACGCCTTTCATACTTGACACCCGCATAAATATATGTCCATACTACAAAATATATCCGCGACTACCCAGAAGTAGATCCACGTATGTACGCAACCTTTCTTAATCAAACCTGCATACATATCTGTAACTACTTATTCATACCTTCATTGCACAACATAACATCAGTCAAACCCAAACCTTGACATACACTGTAATAGACACACATCATAACATCATCAACACAAAACTATCAACCCATAACTAGATTAATCAATGTGTAGCCATTTCAAATCTATTAGATCTGATCCATCATCACACTTATTTCAGATCAAATAATTAATCAATAAACCATTACATACACTCTCAACACTTTGATCTCCATCATATTATATAGCTTAGGCCTTAGCTAATACCTTGGTTCAAACCCTTAGTAATGTTGATGGTATTCTTTGACGGGATCAAATATCCATTTTTTCACTCATTACTTGATCAGGTGCTCAGTTTTATGCTCAAAAATAAAAGTTCTCATGTTGTCTTGGAACCTGAACAACTATATAGTGCTCGTCGTCTTGGTTCTGGTGCACTTCACTTCACAAAAAATGGTAGTTGTATGCTCCTGGAAACATGATCTGCTCGCTTGGCTAAACAAGCAAATTTTGTGCAGGGATGCTCACAAGGCATACATACCATCCAGTCAGCAAAAGGTATATTCTAAGGAATATTCCTTGGAAAATTCTCAGAATATTCCCACAGGTGGACCTATGAACGGGTGACAAATGTCGACATCAGATTGGATTATTGGTGTTGAGTTGGACGAATGAGGTCATTACTCCCTCATGGTTCTTGGTTAAAATTTTAGGCGGAGGCATCGGGGTTCGACCCCGCAACCTCCCCACTGTCAGTGCCAAGCCTTACCACCTTTGCTATACGTTGAGTCTTAACTATCTATGCAATCCGCATATATTTAAATTATAACCATTGTAATGGTGGGGGTAAAGTGGGGCTAGCCCCGGTCCATAGGTCCACATGCCCGAACCATCGACGGAGCTCCAAACAAATGCGCAGGGATTAAGGTCTAAACCACGTTTATTAAACCTTAAGCATGTTTATTAAGCGCTAATCCAAATTTTAAATGCAAATTAAGTTAAGCACGCGATTAGCACGTTAACTATGTTTAACTAGTGTTAATCTCCACTTAGCATTTATTACAATTTAATTGGAAAATTGGCGGAAACTGCCAGTTCTAGCTATAGTTAGCTAGTTTAGGGGCTAAAATAGTGGGGAAATTTGAAGAAGCCATAACGTTTACAATTTTCGACCAATTCAGGCTTAAAAAGAGGCTATTTGACCATTTTGATCCATTCTGGACACATTGGAGCAGGTTATAGGGGTAAAGGAGCATTGTAAATAGGCCAATTTGACAATTTTAGCATAATATATGTTACACCAATTTTTGGTCATCTAACCTATTACTATTAGATGGACTAAAGTACACCATGTAAGACCAATTTTACCATAGTAAAATTGCTTTCACTATAAAAAATAACTTAATAACCCATAATTTATTAAGTTGTTTCTGGTCTAAACAGGAAACCCCATGTGGAATAATTGAATAAATCCTTATTTGTTTGATTTTCCTCAAGGGATAATTAATTCAACCATTGTTTAATTAATATTCCTGGTCATATTTAACCCAAAACAGGAAAACTAATTAGATAAATAATTATTTATCTTATTATTTTCTAGGAATAATTATTTAAAACATTATTTAAATCATACTCCTTGTTAAATTTGACTAAATCATTTATAAATAATTGAATAAATCACTATTTATTTAATTATTACTCAACCACATTCTTACAAATAATAAATAAATAAATATCATTTATTTATTTATTATTTCTAAATAAAGGGATTTGACCAAATTCAAAATATTTTTCCCTCCAACAAAAATAATAAAATGTTCCATAAAAGTTGGATCTAGATTTGGTTAATAATATTTTAATTATGCATCAATATCTAGACTAACTCAATATTTTGTTATAAATAGAAGGGTTTTTCCATTCATTCACTACCTTTTGTTGCCTAGAAATCACTCTTGATCTATACTTTTGGTCTGACTTTGATCCTCCATCATTGTCATATTTTTCCATTTTTTGCTTGTGAGCTCCCTTTGATTTCCATTTTTGTCTGGGTTTTCTGCACCATCAAGAGAGATAAATCTTAGATCTTAAGCGTTGATGACAAACGAGAACCCATCCCATTGAGGGGGACTGGAAACATCTCTCTATGTTCCCTTCCCAAGTGTCATAATACAAAAAATTCTTTAAAAATTCTTGTCTTGTTCATTGGATGCATGGAGAAAATATTGCTTATTATTTGTTGTTTAATGTCTTTAACTACATAGATCTAGATTTTTGTAGCATTTATTCTAATTACTAACTATAGATCTAAGGAAATTGACAACCATCTTTGATGTTAGGGTTGTTTGTTATGCACAGCTAAAGTGAGATTTTTTCAAACACTTGCGATTAGAATTCACACTAATCTCCAGTTATTCCAGCGTACGCTTACTGGAGAAGCTTCCAAGTGGTATGTCGATCATGCCTTCTCCTCTCATACTACTTTTGCGACCCTTTCCAAGGCTTTTCTGTCTTATTTCCAGCTTCCCCTTCGCTATGACACCGGTACTGAACTCTTAACCTCTTTCCATCAAACTTCTGCTACCCGCCTCTCTAACTATATTCAAGAATGGCACCAAAGGAAGAGCCTATATCGAGCCCCTGTTTTCGAAGACCATATCTACATGGATTGGTTTCTCATATCCCTTTTTCCTTCTATTTGAAAACATGTTGCATCTCACTTCCCTCAAACCAAGGAAGCTGCCCTCTAGATTGAATTGAAATATGACCTGATCTACGCACAATATGGTTATGTTTATACCGTCTTACCTGATCTCCCTAGACCAGGTGGTGCCAACACACCAGGGGCATCTCATACTGCCGATGGTGTCGTTGGAGTTCTTTCACATCCATACAATCATCCTCCCATCGGTTATGGTTTCCCTCAGGGAGGGGCCAGCTCCTCCAGCATTTTCCCCCCTCCCGGCAGCATGTATCTAGGATACGACATGCCTACTCCTTTTTCCCAACCTGTTTACCCCAATGTTAACCAACCTCCTTATTATATGTATCCGTAGCCTAGTGCTCCAGCTCCTCCAACACTCGCACCTCAGCCTCCCTTGCCTTCTCAAGCTCCTCAACAGCAACCCCCCCCCCCCTCAGGGGCAAGTGTATGCACAGCAGAGTGCGACTAATCCTCCTACTTCAAAAAAGAAGAGGAAATGAAACCAAAACCAATCTTCCCCAGGTAATCCAAGAAACAATTCCCAAGGGAACACATTTAACACTGCAACTCAGCAACAGGGCACTCAGCCTAAGCATGACAGGCATATTCGCACGAATAAGCCTTGTTCTTGTTGCGGTGTATATGGTCACCATACACATGATTGTCCTCTTTTACCTCAGATGCGTCAGATGTGGGAAGCTCAACCAACATCCTAAGGACAGCAAGCCTCCCCTTCGGTTCCTCCTAATGCTGTCCTTATTCAACCGGTTGTGTTTACCACAACTCTCCCCCAACAAGGATATATGGTTGCCCAACCCCCTGAAATTTAGGTGGCCACTCAACCTCCCCCATCTGGTACCTCTGATTACCAGATCCTCATGATTAACTCTGAACAACCCAACACTGCTGACCTCAACCATCATACTCGGTCCCATCAGTACACCCAGCCCCCCGCTATGTCTACTACCGAGCCCCCGTCTTCCGGTCCCACAGAGCCTCTTTAGACACCCAATGGTCCTTTACTGATCCCTCGGCCTAAGGCAAAGGTTCATACCAATATCTCCAAGGGACCATTATGCTGAAACACTGCTTCCAATAAAGCCGCCCACTCCTACAATATAGTAGATGATTTTGCGCAATCCCCTGTCGCCATGTCAACGCTGGAAGTCCTCTAGTCATGCCCTTCACAACAAAAAGCTCTACTAAGTACTATGTGTGTTATGGATCCTTCAGATGATTGTTTGATTGTCTTCAACATTGAATCGTCATAACATCCCCCCCTTCCTGCATCCGTCGCCTTCCAAATCCCTGTCAAGATCTGAAATGCCAACGTATCCCGTTGTATCATTAACGAGGGGGCATCCACCTATGTGATGTCCATCTCTATTTGGAAGCAACTCAGATCTCCTGAGTTATCCCCTTCCACTATCACCCTCTGTGCGTGGGATTTCCACTCTTCTCATCCCCTTGGCATGTTCCACAATTGTCCTATTACTCTTGCGGGCAAGATTGTTTGTGTTGACGTTGAAGTCATTGATGCCCCCTTAGACTACAACATTCTATCGGGTCGTAACTAAACTTATGCGATGTCTTATGTCCCATCTGCCGTTCACTGCAAGATGTTCTTTTCGCATAACGGAAATATCGTCACCATTGACCAATTTACATATTACAAACCGAAGTCCCAGACCTCTCCAGAGTCCATTATTTCTTAGGTGGCCAATAAAAAAGCAGTTGAACCTTCGACCAATATCTCACCCGGGGTCTATAAAGATTCCTCTTTACTTGGTTCATTCCCTGATCCCCACACTCCTATCTCTGACCCTGGCTCGTTGAATTTTTGCATGATGCAATTGTTTCGGTCCAACCTCAAATGGACTGGCTCAACTAGCCAGCGGCCCCACCCTCCACAACCTACTCCTAGTACTTCGACTCAGCCTTCAGGACCCCCTCCTCAAGGCCCCTCATCTATGTTGCACCTGATAGGATGTTAATCAGAAAATCTCATGTAATTGTTTCAAACCAATCTTGTGACTGAGGCTTAGCCTCCTCATTCTGAGAGGGCTCAAGGGTTAATGCTATTGAATAAATATGTAGATGGCTAACTCTATTTAGGAAAAACTTGCTTATGATGATTATAGGTTGAAAATAATATCAGTAAGTAAAGATTGGGCTTATGGAGTCAACATTTCAGTGATTCATTGAGTTTACTTGACATGGAAGCTGAGGCAGGTCAGAGTTTTTAGCAGTAGGCCACACACATGAAACAGGAAAATACACAGTCAATTCATCTATAAAGGAAGTCAGAGCATTGCAAGAATGAATTTTGATTATAAATAAAAACCACTACAAATGAGATGCATAAAAGGTATATATAAGATAGGTAAGCACTAAAAACTCATTCAGAATGTCAGGTTGGTCAAGTAACAAATCTTTGTATTGTTGAAACATTCAATTTACAATAAGCTGCAATTTTGCCAAAAATCTCCAACCCTTGACAAATTTGACCCAATGGCCTTTAATAGACTTGTTACAACATGAGATGATCTGCCTCCTGGCTAGATTCATCGAATTTTTGCCTAATGACACCTTGCATAAGCATAAAACATCAACTTAATGACAAACAGACACCTATCCTACTTGACAGTCCTTTTCCTAATATGACTCAAACTACTCATTATTTCCTTTAACAACCTCATCTAATAAAGCAATTACATTCTTTGACAAGTATTCTTTCACATGTTCAAATTTAGATGATGGGATTCATCATTTTATGACCACTTAACTGACCTCCTCAAAACTAGGAAACAAAAACCCTGTTTTTTAAGCAAATGGTCACTTTGGCTTTTAGTTTTTATTCAATTCGTGGTCCTTGAGTGCTGAAAATTTTCTTTTAATGGTCTTTAACCCTTCAATAATCTCCAGATGTCCAAATATGCTCCAAAACTTGCTAAAAAGGTTGAAATATAGTACGCTACGAAAGTAAGGCAGTTTCATAACGTACTTTCGTAGCGCTACAAAACATGTCATTTATCTTCAAAATTCTTGATTATTTCCTTTGGCATATTGTTCATAATCATTAAACACGTCTCCCACACCAATTTCACCTCTTGATAGCATCAAAAACTAGTTCAAAAATTTAAAAGAGCAGCTATAGTAGTTTCATAGCATTTTGTTGCCCTTCAAGCCTAGGCACGCTACGAAACTGTTGAAAAGTGCTGAAAAACCAGTTTTTTGTGTAATCTTGAAAATTGAACCCTGTAAGTGCCAAAATCTTGTCTCTTACATGTCATTAGCCTTAAAAAACCATAAGCTAACTCACCTTATGATCCTTGAGGCATTTCTTCCTCATTAATAATTGGTTGAGCTATTGGCTCTTCAAGAACTGTGATTTTAAGCCCTTTTTTCTCTAACTCTTCATGAATTAGTTCAAGTTGCTCTTGAAGGTATTTAACCTGGTCTTTCAATCTTTTGTTGGTGGCTTTCAACTGTGTGTTCATCCTCCTGGCATGTTCGGCCTCTTTCCTTGCTGGAATAGTCCATTTGATGAGTTGTTGTGTGCTATCCAAAGTCTTGGAGACAATGTCAACCTGTTCTTCCCAAATTGCTTTCATATTTTCAAATTGAATCTTCTCTACACTATGTTTCCTTGCTTCTCTTTTCATGACAGCAATTTCATGATTGGCTAATTTCAATTTTTCTTCAAGGAGCTGCAACTTTGTTTTTTCCATCACCTTCTCTTTTCCCTTCTTTGATTTGCTGACTGTATCTTTCTCTGGAGGTGATGAAAGGTAAATAACCTCTTGAGGTGGTTGAGTTGTGTCAGTGGGTAGTTTAACTTCTCTACTGCTCTCTAATATCTTCCTAGCATGCTTTTTCATAGGCTTTATTTCTTGGAACATGAAACCTGCATCTTCTCCCTCAAATTCTAATTTATTTTCACATTTAGCCTTCTTTAACTTCTACCCACCTTCCTCTATAAACTCAACTTGGACAATAGGAGTTTCCTCTATGTCAATGACATGTAAAATATCCTCTAGATTTCCCTTAGCTTTTGCTCTGTCTTCTACAGCCACGGTTTTCTCTTCTAACACCATTGTTTGGCTCCTTGTCAACCTTTTGGTTCCTTGTTTACTAACAGTTTGTTTTTGTTTTGCAGGTTTGATCACTTTTGACTTCTGTTTTGTAGGTGGGACGCTTGGTGTGTCAAAACTCTACATTTTCTCTGGCTCCTCCATAATTTTTTCACTTGGTTCTACTCTTGCATGTTCACTAGGTTCTGCTACCAATGGTTCCCTCTGTTCTACTGCTAATGGTGATGGAATTCTCCTAGGCTTAGGATTTCTTGAAGGAGTAAAAGCATCCAGCTCAAAACCACTAACAAACAAGAATGAAGACCAATCTCTACCTAACCTTTGAAGTTCATCGAAGAACAATAATTTCATTAAACCATGATGAAATAAAGAAGTCTCACTCCCCTCATACTTTTCTTGGACCTTATGTGCCATTTTTGACAAGCTTCTATGCAAATAAAAAGGCAGATCAAGGGAAATCTTACCAGTAAAGTGCAGAAGTAATTTGAAATGATATGAGTACACTTTGTGGTATCTCCCTTCATAGGTAAAGTAATTTTGTATGATGAGCAACAATTTTGAATAATTTTCTTTTATGTAACTTCTTGGAATGGCATTGGTGAGATCCATTTCAGTATGCTCAGGGTTCATGAACTCTTTGCAATACTCCATGTTAAACTTGAAACCTTTAAACGAGTTCTCCTAACCTTTTGGAATCTCTGTAGCAGTAGCAATAACCTCTAGTGTGATGGACAAATTGAGTATTCCCATTTTAGTGGTTGTTCCACTGAAATTCAAAGCAAACTCCTTGGACACTTGTGTATGACAAATTCTCAGACTTCCTCAACAAACTATTAGCACCGCTTTCTAAAAGCTTCTACTATTTTTGGGTCTTCATTGATCAAATTCATGTTCAGAGGTTCATATCTTTGCATCGTCACCCTCGTTAGTCCTTCTTTTTCTCTCGCCATGGTTTCTTCAATGTCTTCACACTCGCTCGATGCTGTTCAACAAATCCTTCGAAAACACTACCCACATTCGGCCCTCCTCCTAGCTCTCCTGTGAGCTCCTCAATATCACGCAAGAAGGAATGTGAAATAAGAAATGACTGAATTAGGAAATGATTTGAAGTTTTGATGTCTCTTCATGACCTTATGATGACTCATACATACCTAAACTGATCATGATGATTGCAGACCTGAGCATGTACCTTGGATTTATCCCTCCATGACTCGCATGGCATCTAACCTACTCATTCCCAACGAATTTTGGACACCTAACAGCTAGACTGACAAGACAGAAAAAAAACTACGCTTTCGTAGCGTTTTTAATGTAAATTTAACTATTTTTGCTACGAAGCTATCAATAGTTTCGTAGCGAAAAGTGACTTTTCACAGTGTATTTCGCTACGAAACTATGGTTTCTTGGCTAATTTGACACTTTCGGTACAAAAACCTTGGAAATTGAAATAAGACATAAAATGATTTATGATGTGACATGAGGGAGTTTAAAAATGAGTGGGTTTAGACCTTAGGGTAAAATTAAACAATAAAAATTTAATGTTTCCCTTGACCAAACTTAAAAATGAATCTTACAACCCTATTTTGGACACATGAACATATTTAACCTTGTCAAAATGATGCTTCATTTTTTTTGGGGGTGATAAAAGTGGCTCCACTTGGGATGATGTGCCCTAGTGGTACACCAAAGAACCAGTAGTTCCAGTGCTACTATCCATCTTCTTGGAAAAAAAAACAGAAAAACTTTGAAACTGCCAAGATTTCTCTTCAAACTCTAATGGCCTTCACCTCGGGCTCAAGATTAATGATTCAGCTTGTCATTATTAGCAGAAAAACACATAAAATGGAATATATACAATGGTATGAATGATCAACAAATTTTAAGAAGAGTAGTGCTTCAGAAACCTGCCATTGACAGGCCCCCCAGCACATGGTTGTTCATCCATATCTTGCAAAATGTAAGTTTTGTTCCCATGGAATGCAGATACTTTGAATGGACCCTTCCATATGTTCTCAAACTTACCATGTTTTCCCTTCTCTTCAATCCTAGCCTCCCCTTTCAAAACCACATCTTGGATTTGAAAATTTTCTTCCCTGACCTTCTTATCAAATGTCTTCTTGATTCTGTTTTGAGACTGTCGATTACTATTATAGACTTCCTCCCTCTTCTCTTGCAAAGCTATCAGCTGACTGATCCTTCTATGAATTGCATTTGGCTCCTCCTCCATCCCTTGTAGCAGCTTCATGACAGACACTCCTAAGGATGTAGGAAAAATAGCCTCAGCCCCATATACCAACTCATAAGGTGAAGTTCCAATTGACCTCTTTGTGCACACTCTATCATCCAACAGAGCATACTTAAGCTTCAAATTTCATGACTTCTTATTTTCCTGCAACACCTTCTTTATAATCCTCACAATTCTCTTGTTATAATATTCAGCAAGACCATTCCCTTGTGGATAATATGCAGTAGAATGCCCAAGAGAAATATGATATTGATGAAAAAAATTAATCAACTTCTTAGACTTAAATGCATGAGCATTATTAGTGATAATCTTCATAGGACATCCAAATCTAGACAAAATATTATTTTTCAAAAAAGAAATGATAACAGAATCATTTGCTTGCGTAGTTGGGAATGCTTCAATCCATTTGGTGAAATAGTCAGTTGTTGTCAGAATCCAGCAATGCTGACCTGATGATGATGGATGAATCTCACCAATAAAATCTAGCCCCCACTATTGAAATGGTGCCTCAACATAGATAGGCATCAAATTCAAAGGTACAAGCTTCTTCTTACCGTCAAAAATCTAGCATTCATGGAAAGCAACAATCTTTTTGTAGACATCTTTAAACATTGTAGGCCAATAGTACCATGCTCTGAGAATCTTGTTTGTTGTAGCCTTCCAATATTGATGACCACCACAATCTCCTTTTTGGAACTCCTCAATCACTTTATCAGCCTCCTCTTCCAGCAAACAATTCAACAAAATACCACCAGTATCCTTCCAATACATATTTTTGTCAATGATACAATACCTCAAGGATTTTAGCTTCACAAATATTGCCTTGGACTTTGTCAGCTTAGCAGGTGCTCTATGATGACGTAGGACAAAAGCAATATCCTTATACCACTCTGAAATGATATAATTTTCTTCAATGGGGATCATTTCTTCCTCTTCATCTGAAATTTCTGATATTTTAGCAATTAAATTCATGTCAAGATAGTCAAAGTTTGATTGTGCCATCAGCTTTGCTAGACCTTTTCCTTTGACCAATTTTCTTGGCTTGATCTCTATACCATATTCCAGCAAGTTTTCAATCCATTTCCCCCTCTTACCATCAGGTTCAGCTTGAGTTAGGATGTCTTTCACAACAGCGTTAGGAATAAAAGCTATAATATGAGAATGAAGAATGTAAATTCTGAAATCTTTGATGGCCTTAACCAAGGCATAAGCTTGCTTCTCTAAGATGTTGTACTTCAAATCTGAGTTAGCTAATGTCCTACTAAAAAATGAAATGTGTTACTCAGTACCTTGTTGTCCTTTCTGCAACAAAAATCCAGTAATTGTATTTTCTAATGCAAAAGTAAAAACCGAACTTCTTTTAAGAAATCTGAGTTGATCAACACTGGTGCTTGGGTGAGGGCCTTTTTTATTTCCTCAAATGAGTGATTTGCCTCTTCTATCCACTTGATTTCAACTCCTTCTTCAGCATCCTTGTTATGTCCTTCACAATCTCAGCAAAATTAGGAATAAACCTCCTCACAAAATTTACCTTTCCAAGGAAAGACTGAATCTCCTTTCTACTCCTAGGAAAATCCACTTTCTGAATTGCATTGACCCTGTTTGGATCAATTTTAATCCCAGCTTTAGAAACAATGTGTCCAAGTAATTTACCTAAAGTTAAAGAAAAAATACTTTTGGTAGGATTGAGATAAATGCCAAACCTTCTACACTTCAGCAGAATTTTTTCTAGGTGCTTCAAGTGATCTTCTTCCCTCCTTGAGAAGACTGTTATGTCATCAAGATAAAAAACCACCATCTTGTCCTTCTCTTAAGCAAAAGCAATATCCATTGCCCTCTCAAAAGTAGCTCCTACATTCATGAGACCAAATGGCATCTTGGCATACATGACTGTGCCCCATGGTGTAGTAAAGGTTGTTTTTTCCTGATCATCCGGATGCACAAGTATCTGATTCTAACCTGAAAAACCATCAAGCATAGACATCCTTTGGGAACCAAAAATATTCTGCAAAATTTGGTCCATCTTTGGGAGAGGGTAGTTTTCCTTCAGAGAGGCTTTGTTCAAGTTTCTGAAGTTAATGCATATTCTGATTTCTCCACTCTTTTTTCTGACTGGAACCAAGTTTGTGAGCCACTTTGAGAATCTGATTGGAACAATGATTTTGGCACCAAAGTGCTTCTTGATTTCCTTCTCAATCATAGGCATGAGAAGTGGACTAATCCTCATCAACTTCTGCTTGAAAGGCTTTTCATTTTCTTTAATGGAAATAGTATGATAAATGATAGTAGGGTCATACTTCTTCAAATCAGCATAACTCCAAGCAAAAAGAGTTATGAACCTTTTCATCATCTCAATATATTTATGCTTCATATCAACTGAAAGAAACTTTAAAATTTTAATCATTTTTGGCATAGTTGTTGTACCAAGGTTACAACTCTCTACCTCTTCATCATCAGCTTGTATCCTAGGATATTTGAACACATCATTCTAATCAAAAATATTCTCAAGGGGTATGAGGCTTTTGGGTATAGAATCATTCTTCAGTTGTAATACTTCAGAATTTCCCTTAGATTCAGCAAGCATGTTTTGCTGATCTAAATGTATATTTTCAAACTCTTCTTTCAGCTCAATAAATTTCTTAACTTGTTCGTCATCCTCAAAGACTTGCCAATGGATAATGTTATAAGGGATAGTTGGTCTATGGTGAACCTCAACCTCATATTTTTCAGTGGAATGTATAGGAATGATGAAAAGACTTGCAAAGACAACTAAGGAGTCAACAATGGAGTTTTGGTCTCTAGTCTTAACAATGAATGAATGTTCTTGGAAATTTTCCGACATATCCATGACTAAGTTTATGTATGCCCTCATTCTCACATCCTTTGTTTGATACACACCTTCAACTTGTTTAATGACTAATTCAGAATCTCCACAAACAGAAATATTTTGAGCACCCATTCTTTTCAAAACTTCTAAGCCCAAAATCAAATATTCATACTCAGCCATGTTATTTGGGCAATCAAAATTCAATTTGTAGGAAAAGAAATTACTTTCATCATTTGGACTTGTGATCCAAATCCCTACTCCTACCACCTATCTTCCTGTTGATGTATGCCCTCATTCTCACATCCTTTGTTTGATACACACCTTCAACTTGTTTAATGACTAATTCAGAATCTCCACAAACAGAAATATTTTGAGCACCCATTCTTTTCAAAACTTCTAAGCCCAAAATAAAATATTCATACTCAGCCATGTTATTTGGGCAATCAAAATTCAATTTGTAGGAAAAGAAATTACTTTCATCATTTGGACTTGTGATCCAAATCCCTACTCCTACCACCAACCTTCTGCCTTCTCATCACTGATTTTCTGATCTTCTGCTTGTTGATTTTCTGCCTTCTTCTCATCTTCTGCTTCATCAGTCAACTCATTGAAAAGAATAGCAGATCCAAGTTTAGTTTCAAGAGCATAAATTGGAAATTTCTAAGCTTTATCTTTACTACTCACCCTGTAAGCCATTCTTGTCTCTCTATAAAATCTCCTTTTCTCAACCAAAAACAGGAATGGTGGCATAAGTAAGGTCCATCTGCATTGTATCTTTTATTTTTTCTGCCCATGACCTTGATAATAGCATGCCAAACTTTGGTGGAATGCCTGCTAGCACAATTTCCATGACCATTGTCTTGGCAGGGACTTGTGTAAGACCAACAACAACATCTCTAATTAAACCAATGCACTGAACTCTTTTTGAATCAAAAGAAAACAATTCCTTATATGGTCTGGTAATTTCTAACCCCATCCTCTCCATGATTACTTTAGGCATAAGATTGTGAGAAGCTCTTGAATCCAACACAGCATTATTCAATGTCATATCGTGAATGCTAAGGCTAACATAAAAAGGAGGCACCTCCTCATTCTGTTCATATTCTAATATTGGAGCCAAGAATATGGTTGGATGATCCTCTTGAATATTTAAGATATCACCAGCTCCTAGTTGTGAATTCAGAATTTTCATAATCTCGCTTCTATATTCATTTACCTTAAGAATCTCTCCAAAAGGTACTGGTATTTTGATCTTAGAAATTTCACTCTCCAAATTGAAAACAGAAGCAGATTTTTCAGTTTCTTTGATAGGAGGAGGAGGAGGTGTATCTTTCTTACCTTCAGCAGCCTTGGGGGCATCTTTCTTAGCTTCAACAGTTTTGGGGGTATCTTTCTTAGGCTGTGTTTTGTTTGCAATGATTGGCACATTTCTATTTCTGAGATTGTATTGTTTCTACATCTCAAAAATTGCATGTTGATACCCTTTAAAATAATCAGATGGTTCCTCTCCATGAATACTTTGGTCTGACTCATCATGTTACTCCTTAGTCAAGAAAATTCCAGACATGTCTTCATCTAGACAATGAATGGACTCTTTTGGAATTTCAGGTTCATCATCTTCATCAACTAACTTCTGCTGAAAAGGAGGTCTCACTTGAGGGTCAAGCTGCTGATTTATGTTTTCCCTTGGCCTTTGCTGATTTTGAGGTCTTCTGAATTGAGGATTTCTAAACTGTGGCTCATGTTATGCAGGAGGAGCAGAGGTATTCCCAAGGGCAAGCCTATCCATCAATTTTTCCATTGTCTTCATCATTGAATCAAATTTTTCATAAGAGGTGGAAGGCTTATCTTCTTATTTCAACTTAGTATTACCCATCTTGGATTTTTTTATTGTTATCATATTAACCTCCACCTTCATTGCATCATTCTGCATTTCATCAAGTGAAGGGGATTTTCTCTCTCTTAGCAGTATAGAAAATTCATAATCAAAAGCTTCAGCATATCTCATCTGAGCTAAAGCTTGTGGAGGTTTTAAATGGGCAGGAATAGAGTCATAAACTTTGTTAAATATTTTTGAAAATTTTTGGACAGTTTCATCAACAACTCTTCTCAAACTATTGTACTTAGTGAGGGCTTGTACAAGATTAGTTCTATTTCCCCACTTCCTCAAAAATCTATGTTCAAGTTCATTCGAATTATGAATGCTTCCAAGAGTAAGGGCTTTGAACCACTTCCTAACTTCACTAGTAAAGCTCTGAGCAAACAATCTCAACTTGGCATCCCCATGGTCAACCTCCTCCATGTCTATAAAATCATTAAATTGGTCCACATGTTCTTCTGTTGTAATCTCTTCATCACTTCCCCAAGATTTGATTCTAGCAGATTATTTTCTAGGAAGAGCATGTAGGACAGCTGGAAGAACAAGAGGGGCATATCTAACAGGTGCAGCAAGTTTAGGAGGTACATTTATGGCCATGACAAATGGGATTGTGGTAGTTTTAGGGACAACAACACTGGAAGAAGAGGAACTGTTAGGAGGAGGTTTGTTTGGTCTTTGTTGTCCACTGACAATTGAACTCCAATCAGGAAGAGGAAAACCAATTTTAGTTCTCAACAAGATTTCAAAAGGGTCAAGCTCCTTCAACCTATCTAAAGACTCTCTTTCCAACGGCAACTCAGAAGTGACTGCTTCCCAAAACTCTTCTTTATCTTTCTGTGTTACTAAGGCTGAGGTGTCAATACCTCTCCTATGTAAGTCTAAGATAATTTCAATTAATTCTTTTTCACTTTCAGACCTAAACAAAACTTCCTGAATTTTATCTTCAAATCTTTTATCTTCGGGACTTCTTAAAACTTCAGAGGACAAGGATTTTGTATGCAATGGAGTACCTGATATTTCAAAAATTCCTTGACTGCCTCTGGATATGGTTTTTGGTCCACGATAGTAGGTGGATCTGGGTCAATATTACTCCTCGTCTATCTCCTTCTCGAAGCCACCTTTGATGATGTGAATTTTGAATGGAGACACCAAGGTAGATGCAGCCTCAATCAGCTTCTGAGCTCCTGCTACCTTCAGAAGTTTAGCTTCAGAATTTTCGAGAGATATATATCTTCAGACTCCCGGCAGACGCACCAAAATGTTATCACAAAATTACACCTGATAGGCTGCTAATCAGAAAATCTCATGTAACTATTTCAAACCAATCTTGTGACTAAGGCTTAGCCTCCTCAGTCTGAGAGGGCTCTCTCAAGGTTTAATGATATTGAATAAATATGTAGATGGTTAACTCTATTTAGGAAAAAATTTCTTATGATAAGTATAGGTTGAAAATAATATCATTAAGTAAACATTGGGCTTATGGAGTCAACGTTTCAGTGATTCAGTGAGTTTACTTGACATGGAAGCTGAGGCAGGTCAGAGTTTTTTGTAGTATGACACACACACATGAAACAGGAAAATACATAGTCAATTCATCTATAAAGGAAGTCAGAGCATTGCAAGAATGAATTCTCAGTATTATAAATGAAAACCACTGCAAATGAGATGCATAAAAGGTATATATAAGATAGGTAAGCACTAAAAACTCATTCAAAATCTCAGGTTGGTCAAGTAAAAAATCTCTGTATTGTTGAAACAATCAATTTACAATAAGCTACAATTTTGCCAAAAATCTCCAACCCTTGAAAAATTCGACCCAATGGCCTTTAATAGACTTGTTACATCATGAGATGATCTGCCTCCTGGCTAGATTCATCAAATTTTTTCCTAATGACACTTTGCATAACCATAAAACATCAACTTAATGACAAACAGACACCTATCCTACTTGACAGTCATTTTCCTAATAGGACTCAAAATACTCATTATTGCCTTTAACAGCCTTATATAATAAAGCAATTACATTTTTTGACAAGTATGCTTTCACATGTTTGAATTTAGATGATGGGATTCATCACTTTTTGACCACTTAACTAACCTCCTCAAAACTAGGAAACAAAAACCTTGTTTTTTAGGCAAATGGTCTTCTTCCATGAATTCTTTGGTTTTCACTTTTTCTTCAATTTGTGGTCCTTGAGTGCTGAAAAATTTCTTGTCATGGTCTTTAACCCTTCAATAATCTCTAGATGTCCAAAGATGCTCCAAAACTTGCGAAAAAGGCTAAAATACAGTACACTACGAAAGTAAGGCAGTTTCGTAGCGTACTTTCGTAGCGCTGCAAAACATGCCATTTATCCTCAAAATTATTGATTCTTTCCTTCGGCTTAATTTCATCATCATTAAACACTTATCCCACAACAATTTCACCTTTTTATAGCATCAAAAACTAGTTCAAAAAGTAAAAAGAGTAGCTACAGTAGTTTCGTAGCGTTTTGTTGCCCTTCAAGCCTAGGCACGCTACAAAACTGCTGAAAAGTGCTGAAAACCAATTTTTGTGTAATCTTCAAAATTGAACCTTGTAAGTTCCAAAATCTTGTCTTTGACACGTCATTAGCCTTAAAAAACCATAAGCCAACTCACCTTATGATCCTCGATGCATTTCTTCCTCGTTAATAATTGGTTGAGCTATTGGCTCTTCAAGAACTGTGATTTTAAGCCCTTTTTTCTCTAACTCTTCATGAATTAGTTAAAGTTTCTCTTGAAGGTATTTAACCTGGTCTTTCAATATTTTATTGGTGGCTTTCAACTATGTGTTCATCCTCCTGACATGTTTGGCCTCTTTCCTTGCTGGAATAGTCCATTTGATGAGCTGTTGTGTGCTCTCCAAAGTCTTGGAGACAGTGTCAACCTGTTCTTCCCAAATTGCTTTTATATTTTCAAATTGAATCTTCTCTACACTGTGTTTCCTTGCTTCTCTTTTCAAGAAAGAAATTTCATGATTGGCTAATTTCAATTTTTCTTCAAGGAGCTGCAACTCTGTTTTTTCCATCACCTTCTCTTTTCCCTTCTTTGATTTGCTGACTGTATCTTTCTCTGGAGGTGATGAAAGGTCAATAGCCTCTTGAGGTGGCTGAGTTGTGTCAGTGGGTGGTTTAACTTATTTACTGCTCTCTAATAGCTTCCTAGCATGCCTTGTCATAGGCTTTCTTTCTTGGAACATGAAACTTGCATCTTCTCCCTCAAATTCTAATTTCTTTGCACATTTAGCTTTCTTTAACTTCTTCCCACCTTTCTCTATAAACTCAGCTTGGACAATAGGAGTTTCATCTATGTCGTTGACATGTAAAATATCCTCTATATTTCCCTTAGCTTCTGCTCTATCTTCTACAACCACTGTTTTCTCTTCTAACACCACTGTTTGGTTCCTTGTCAACCTTTTGGTTCCTTGTTTACTAACAGTTTGTTTTTTTTTGCAGGTTTGACCACTTTTGACTTTTGTTTTGCAGGTGGGACACTTGGTGTGTCAAAAATCTTCATTTTCTTTGGCTCCTCCATAATTTTCTCACTTGGTTCTACTCTTGCATGTTCACTAGGTTCTGCTACCAATGGTTCCCTTTGTTCTGCTGCTAATAGTGATGGAATTCTCCTAGGCTTAAGAGTTCTTGAAGGAGTAAGAGCATCCAACTCAAAACCACTAACAAACAAGAATGAAGACCAATCTCTGCCTAACCTTTGAAGTTCATCTAAGACCAATAATTTCATTAAACCATGATGAAATAAAGAAGTCCCACTCCCCTCAGACTTTGCTTGGACCTTATCTGCCATTTTTTACAAACTTCTATGCAAATAAAAAGGCAAATCAAGGGAAATATTAACAGTAAAGTGCGGAAGTAATTTGAAATGATATGAGTACACTTTGTGGTATCTCCCTTCACAGGTAAAGTACTTTTGGATTATGAGCAACAATTTTGAATAATTTTCTTTTATGTAACTTCTTGGAATGGCATTAGTGAGATCCATTTCAGTATGCTCAGACTTCATGAACTCTTTGCACTACTCCATGTTAAACTTGAAACCTTTAAACCAGTTGTCCTGACCTCTTGGAATCTCTGTAGCAGTAGCAATAACCTCTGGTGTGATGGAAAAATTGAGCATTCCCACTTTAGTGGTTGTTCCACTGAAATTGAATGCAAAATCCTTGGACACCTGTCTACGATAGCCCTATAATTTCTCACAAAACTGTAGGCAACCTGCTCTTCTGAAAGCTTATACTCTTGTTGGGTATTCATTGATCAAATTCATGTCTGCAGGTTCATATCTCAGGCATTGGCCACCGTTGTTAGTCCTTCTTTTCTCTGCCATGGTTTCTTCAATGTCTTCACAGCCTCGCTTGATGATGCTCACTGTAATCCTTTGAAAACACTAGCCACAACTTTGGCTTAGTGCACTAGCTCTCTAGAGCTCAATATCACACAAGAAGGAATGTGAAATAAGAAATGATTGAATTAGGAAATGATTTGAAGTTTTGATGTCTCTTCATGACCTTATGACGACTCATATATACCTAAACTGATCATGATGACTGCGGACCTTAGCATGTAGCTTGGATTTATCCCTTCATGACTCGAATGGCATCTAACCTACTCATTCCCAACGAATTTTTGACACCTAATAGCTAGACTGACAAGACAGACAGAAAACCGTGCTTTCGTAGAGTTTTTAATGTAAATTTGACTGTTTTCGCTATGAAACTATCAGCAGTTTTGTAGTAAAAAGTGACTTTTCATAGTGTATTTCGCTACAAAAATGTGGTTTCTTAGCTAATTTGACACTTTTGGTACAAAAACCTTGGAAATTGAAATAATTCAGACAATAATGAATGATGTGACATGAGGGAGTTTAAAAATGAGTGGGTTTAGACCTTAGGGTAAACTTAAATAATAAAAATTTAATGTTTCCCTTGACCAAACTTAAAAATGAATCTTACAACCCTATTTTGGAAAAATGAACCTATTTAACCTTGTCAAAATGACGCTTCATTTTTTTTTGGGTGATAACACTATCTATCCTCTTGGAACGGTTCCCCCTGGCCTTAACCATCTCGGAGTTGTCCCGCCTAGCCATTACCCCTCCGGTGAGATACCGTTTCTAGCTCCCCCTCCCAGAGTATTTTCGGTACCTGTTATGGCTACCCTATCTCTTCCTAACATGACCCTAGGGATCCCAATCTGGTACATGGATCCCCCAGCCAATATCCCGCCTGGTCAGCCGAAACCTTACACTACTTTGACCTTGGTCTAACCAGTCGCCATGACCCCTCCCTTTTCTTTTGTGCCTCAGCCACCTCAATAGGACCCTACTCCTGTTGCAAAAGCCTCATGTGAGGGGGGCAAAGCCGCAAGAAGGCACCTAAGGGCAAGGTCACCCAGACAACCCCTGCTCCTCGTCAGCCTCTAAAGCATACCCCGTGTGCTTTGTGTGATGTTGCCAGTCATGCCACTCATAATTGTCCTAAATTGCCTCGTATCAAGCCCATGGTCAATGTTAGTATGATTATTTCGTCATAAAAGATCACTTTAGCTACACATAAAAAATAGCCCTAACATCGATTATGGCTGCAAAATATCTTTAATTCTGCTGCACAAATTCAGATCTAAGCATAAAAGACATTAAGCAGATAAAATATAATATGGCTCCATGCATCCAATAGACAAGACAAGAGAAAAATGTTTAAAAGAATGATTTGTATTATATTAAAGAATGGGGCACCTGAGAGGAAAACAAGAAAGGTGTTTTCCGGTTCTCCTCAGTGGGATGGGTTCTTGGAAGTCCTCAGTGTTTCAGATCTAAAAATTCCTCTCTCTTATTGTGGTAGAAAACCGAGACAAACATAGAACTCAATGGGAGCTCACAAGGTAAAAATGGAAAATGGTGACCAAGAATAGATCTAGTGTGATCTAATGCAATGAAGGTGACTAATGAATGGGGAAAACCCTCCTATTTATAACAAAATATTAGGGTTATCTAGAACTTGTTGCATGAACAAAATATTATTAATCAAATTCTAGAACCACCCTTTAGGAATATTTTATTATATTTGTTGGAGGGAAAAGGTCTTTTGACGTGGGTCAATTCCTTTATTTATAAACAATAAATAAATAAATGATTTATTTATTATTTTAGGGATATGATGGGGATATAATTAAATAAATAATTATTTATTTAATTGTTTAACAATGATTTAGTCAAATTTATCTAGGAATGTTCTTAAATAATGATTTAAATAACTTGTTCCTAGGAAATAATTAAATAAATAATGATTTATTTCATTAATTTCCTTGTTTTGGGTTAAATCTGACCAGGAAATATGGACAAATGTTATTTGACATGGTGAAAGCAATTTTACTTAGGGTAAAATTGGTCTTACATGGTGTACTTGGGTTCATCTAATGATAATGAGTTAGATGACCAAAAAAATGGTGTAACAGATTGCCCCCCAATGTACGAGTGTTAGGAGCAAATCATATGACTGAAGTACGTTGTAAGAACTCAATCACTAGGTATCAAAAGGGAAGTGAGAGAGAGGAATGTAAGGTAGTCTAATGTGCTAGAGGACTAGACCCTGAGGAGACGAGACTTACAGGTGCAACAAGTCTCTAGGTGATGAAGTGGTACCAGTGTTAAAGGCGGCGGGGGAGGCATACCTATGCCAGCCGAGACAATAGTACAAAGAATAAGGTGCCCGGAAAACCACGGAATGCAATAGTGAAGCATATGCTGGCCTAAACATGAGCCAGATAAACTAAATGATGAATGCCACATACATTCGATGCCTGGAATAATCTTCAGGGCTTTGTTGAGTCTCAAATCTGCATCTTTTCCATACACTTTTCTATACCTTTTTCACTCACCTAAACCTCCCAAATTGTCAATATCATGTGCAAAAGAGCATCTAACATGGTTTTTAATTATATTTTTGTGTTTGCTATTTGATCTATATTTTTTTCATTCAGCTGCGAAATCTTGCCACTTTCCGCAGCTGCTGCAACTTTCCGCAGCTATTTTGTGAAACTCTATGCTACAGGTGTCTACAAGGAAAACGAGCCACATGGGCAGGTCAGGAATGACATGGACATGGTTCGTGTCCTATTGGTTCAAGCAAACTCATCCAAAGAAGTCGCGGTCAAAGGCGTCCACATGGAAGTCAACCATGGAGTCTCATGTCGGCAGGACTCTGTTTCGTGTCACATGAAGATTCATACGGCCGTTTCTAAGCCTGCGGAGGATAAATCGACATCTGTACAGGGCTCTAGAGTCGAATTCAAGCATCCACCTCTCGTAGATTTACTTTCCAACACGGCCATGATCCTAGATCCGTGGACGTAGTGGTCTACGTGCTCTCCACCAGCATGAACTTTAGGAGACAGTTATATTTCTTTTGTTATATATAATGCGTTTGCATACGCATATGAGTTAGTCGATGTTAGTGAATGTTAGTCTCTGTTATCTTTTATTAGTCTGCTCTGTAGTGTGATTACGCTGCACTTGTGCCGTAACATCACCATTCTGTAATGACTGCTTTTTAATATAAGAAGACTCTGTTTTCCAACTTAATTCGTATTTGAGGACCGTTGCCAAGGCTGGTGTAGAGGGCCCCTGCTCAGCTAAGGTTTTGTGCATTAGTGTATAATTTTAATTTCGTTTCTTTAGAGATCATTATGTCATAATCCATTCATATGTTCATACATTGCATTTGTTTCATTTCTCTGTTTATACACTTCCATAATTTCCATTTCATTTCTGTCTTTCATGCTTTATGATTGTTAATCACTGATCAGTGTTCTTGTTTCAGGTTATAGATAGGCAGCCCGGGCATTTTCATAGCTTTTTTACTAATGACATGGAACTAACATTGTTCTGCTGCTAGTTTTCTTTTCATAGCTTTTGTCTAATTTCGCATTGCTTTATTAAAGTCCCGCAGTTAAATTTAGATACTAGTCGCCCATAGCATCTTCGCCTTTGGCCAGGTTTCGAAAGCCACACTGGACCGATGGTGAGGGATTGTATTATGAAATGTGTAGTTTAGTATTAGTTTTTTTCTCGCAAATCTAGATATATTAAGTTTCCTCTCATAGCATCTTCAGCTTCTTTGCTTCCGAAAGCCACAAATGCCCCGGACCGCATGGTGAGTATCAGGCTATGAAAATGTGTAGTTTAGTATTAGTTTTTTTTTTCGCAAATTTGGATATATTAAGCTTTCCATAGCATCTTCGCTGTTTCCTCTCGAAAGCCACAAAATGGACTGGCGTGGTGAGGATTGTATTATGAAATGTAGTTTAGTATTAGTTTCCTTTCTGCAAAATTAGATATATTAAATTGTGCATGACATCTTCAGTTGCCTCCGAAAGCCACAGCTGGACTGATGGTGAGGGATTGAATCATGAATGTATGGCTTGATATTAGTTTTCTTTCTTCAAGTTAGATATCAATTACTCAAGTTGTTTATGATTACTTCTGAAAATCATAGCTGGACTAATGATGAAGGATCAGAAGATAAATTGATGTAATCTGATTTAGATTTATTTTGTTGCAATTTTGAATTTCCTTAAGCATAGTTTCTTTTGTGTTTAGTCAGCAGCAAGAATAGTTTGGTTTTCATGTTCATTAGTTCACTGTTTTTATTTATTAGATTAGCAGCATCTTTTTATTTCAGCAGCACATTTTCATTTCCTTTCAAGTCTTGTCATTGTAAATTTCAAATTGCTTTTTAAAGTTTCAAGTTGGTAAATCATTATAGGGGATATCATTTCCTTGAACAAACATAACCATACTTGTTTTCATCTTAGAATTCCCATTTCACCTTAGAAAACCAAAAACGATAAAAAGTTAAGAAATAGGTTATCTTGCACATATAGTGCGCCACACTTCATCAGCTTACGATTCCCGGATTGACAAATTAAATGCAGCAATTTAGGACACACTAAATTGACCAAACATTTTGGCGCCGTTGCCGGGGAAGTGTAACTAGGTAGCCAATTTCTTAAAAAAAAAAACACACAAAATCATAAAAGAAGGGAAAACTTGATAACTTCTTGAAGTATGCTCTCCTCTTGCACCTAGTGTGATCTGGAGGATCAGAAAAGAGAGTTATTGGTTCAGTAATTTCTTAAGTATGCTCTCTTCTTGCACCTAGTGTGACCTGGAAGATCAGAAAGAGAATTATTAGTCCAACTTTTAAAAAAAAATAAAAATAAAAATAAAAAATGACATGCATAGAGCAAGAGATTCTAGGGGAAGGTTTATAGCTAAAGCCAAGAGTTCGATTTTCACAACTCCATCTTCTTCAAGGCATAGACCCGATTCACCACCATCTACCCCTAGCCTTAAGATTTTTGGAAGTCAAGGAACAGCTGAATTAGAGGATTCTCCTATACCACCTACTAAAACCCATTTAGAAAACAAAGAGACTCTCTCTCATCCTCCCTTAGTAGAAGAACTAGAGGACTTTAAGGACTCTAAAGAAACTATCATGGCAGCAGAAGTAATATATGGAGGTAGAGGTAGAGGTAGAAGAGAAGGAAACAATGGAGACAACAATGGTGAAGGAAATAATGGTAGAAATAGGGAAGGAGACAATTTGTTTGGATTCCCTATAGTTTATGAGGAAACTCATGCAACAATGAAAAATATCTCACCATCTGTTCTCCCTAACTTTTATGGATTGTGAAGTGAGGATCCTGAAAAATTTCTGTTTGAGTTTGAAGTTGTATGCCGAACTTATGACTATATGGAAGACTCTCAAAAACTCAAACTGTTTCCTTCAACATTGAAGGGATCTGCTTTGAAATGGTTCATGGGATTAGCCACTCAATCTATTAGGACTTGGAATGATATGAAACAAAAAAATTTGGATAGATACTTGGACTATTTTATGCCCACCAATCACAAGGATGAGGTATTCAAAATGATGCAAAAAGAAGATGAAAATTTGGAAGACTTACTTGAAAGATTTCAATACAACTTGAAAAGAGAAAAGATGAGAAACTTAGATGATGAAACCTTGAAAGCCCTCATATTAAAAGCCATTAGAGATGAATTGATAGATATTTTAAACATGATGGGGAAAGGAGACATTTCTCAACTTCCACTTCGTGACATAACAGAACTATGTGTCCATCTCTCAAGAGGAAAATCTAAAACAGGAAAAGGGCCTAGGGATCCTTCTTTTATTAGGGCTAACAAATCTGCAACTGGATCTGTAAGTAGGGCAGAGATTGGTAATATGCTTGATGAGTTCAAAACTGATATCTTAGGGAGCCTTAGTGAACAACTAGACACCCTTAAAATCCAAAACAAGCAGAAAGCAGAAACAGATGCTTTAGCCATCTTTTGTCCGAAATGTAGGAAGAAATATGCTTTAAGGGAATGTCCCTTGGATGCAAAAGTTGTAGAAACATGTATGATTTGCTCAGAGAATCATGAGATCAAGGATTTTCCTTCAATTCCTGGACTCAAAGCTATTTTTCAAGAAGACCCAAATTCAGTAGAATCTCTCTGTTTTGTTGCAAGAAGACCTTGGCAGGGACAACAAACTCAAGGGTTTAACAACCCTATGAATCTTCAAACCCCACCAAATTTGAATCCTTGGCAACAACCTTGGCCCCAACATCAAAATCCATATCAGCCATGGGTACAAGGGATGCAAAATCCTTATGGGAGATTTGCTCAATTTTATCAATATCCTCCATCTTTTCAAAATCAACAAGCTCCACAATTTCCAAACCCAAATCCACAACTTTCATTGCCATTTCCACAACAACAACCTTCTCAACAAAATACAAATCCTCAACTCATGCTCCCATACCAACAGAAGACAAATCAACTTCCAGCTCAGCCATTGCCAAATCCTAACAATAAGAATCCTCAAACCACTTATATGGTAGAAGGACAACAATTTCCTACCTATATGATTGTTCCTCTCAACGATGTACAACTCAGATCTGGTAGAGTTTTAGAAAAACCTTCTATAGATATTCAAGAGCAAGATACCTCTGAGGAGGACTCTCTTCAAGTTAATAAAGGTTCCGAGGAAGAATCTCTTCAAAATTCAAGCATGCAAAAAGAAAAAGAAAACTTAACACCCACAACTCCTATAGTTGAGCAACCCGCATCTTCATCTACACCTCCTTTTCCTGAAAGACTACAAATTGACAAGGGGGTGGAAAAACAAATCTTGTTGCCTAACTATGACTTTCTAGATGAATTGAAGAATGTTTGTATCAAGATTCCTTTGCTACAAGCCATTCGAGAGATTCCTATTCTAGCAAAAACCATAAAGGAGTTGAGTTTCAAAAGACCAGGAAGGAAACTAAAAGACACAAGAAGAATCCACCTGGTAGGAAAGATTGCAGATATTATGATGGGAAAAATTACCATGTAGAAGTATGTAGATCCAGGAAGTCCAATTGTCAAGACACATATAAATGGGATAGAAATTCAAAACACATTGATTGACTTAGGGGCTGTTATCAACATTATGAGTAGACAGACTATGGACCAGCTAAAACTTCCTAACCTTCTTTTTACACCTACTTTACTGCAACTTGCAGATCGATCAATTATTAAACCAGATAGTGTATTAGAAGATATTTTAGTCTCCTTATATTCTTGGGAATATCCAGTAGATTTTATGATTTTGACTCCCAAGAGTAATCTAGGAGGACATCCACTTATCTTAGGAAGACCTTGGCTAGCCACAGCTGATGCTTTCATTAGTTGTAGATATGGGGATATGTACATTTCTAATGATAATTCGACAAAGAAATTCAATTTGTATCCTCCAGCAAAAGAAATCACAGAAGTAGGAGACAATGAATGGGTTGATGATGAGGATATTATACAACCTGTCTTTACCATTTCTGAAATCAGTGAGGATAGTCAAATTCTGAACACATTAGAAAATTTTGAGACATCTTCATAATATGACCCCACACAATTTCAGTTGGAATCTGACATAGAATATTTATCATCAAGACAAATGTCTCTTTACTCTATGGAAGAATTTGGTAGTTCTACTATTGAGATTTTTCCAGGAAAAACATTGAATATCAACAAACATTTGGAGAAGTCGCAACAAGAAGAACTAAACAGAATCTTGCAAAAACATTCTACTGCATTTGCATGGGAGTATACAGACATGAAAGGTATTGATCCTAAGACTTGCATCCATCATATCTATATTGAGGAAAACAGTAGACCAATCAGACAACCTCAAAGAAGGATGAATCCAAATCTTAGGGAAATAGTGAACGAAGAGCTCCAAAAACTTCTCAATGTAAACTTCATTTATCCAATTTCAGATAGCCGATGGGTTTCTCCTTTGGTTATAGTACCTAAAAAGAATGGTAAATGGAGGGTGTGCATTGATTACAGGGAATTGAACAAAGCAACTTTGAAGGATCACTTTCCTTTGCCTTTTATCGATCAGGTATTAGATACATTAGCAAGTAAAAAGTACTTTTCATTTTTGGATGGTTTTAGTGGCTATAATCAAATTCAGGTAGCACCTGAAGATCAAGATAAGACCACATTTACTTGTCCATGGGGAACTTTTGCCTACCGAGTGCTTCCTTTGGGTTATGTAATGCACCAGCAACATTCCAAAGAGCAGTACTAGGAATTTTTTCTGATCTAATCCATGATTGTGTAGAGGTTTATATGGATGATTTTACAGTTTATGGTAATTCATTTGAAGAGGCATTAGAAAATTTGAAAAAGTTCTCATAAGATGTAAAGAAACAAGCCTTTCATTAAGCCATGAAAAATGCTTTATGATGTTTACTGAAGGGATTGTTTTAGGACATCATATTTCAGGAGATGGAATTAAGGTTGATAGATCAAAAGTTGAAGTCATCTCCAAGTTGCCTATTCCAAATTGTCAAAGAGATGTTAGAAGTTTTTTAGGATTTACTGGTTACTATAGAAGATTTATAGAAAACTTCACTAAAATAGCATCTCCACTCTTCAAATTGCTTACAAAAGACTGTGAATTTAAATGGGATCCTGATTGTCAATTAGCTTTTGAAATTTTGAAAACAAGAATATCTGAAGCACCTATCTTGAGAGGACCAAATTGGAAACTTCCTTTCCATATTTCTACGGATGCTTCAGATACAGCTCTAGGAGCTGTGTTGGGTCAAAAAGATTTAGTTCCTTATGCCATTTATTACACCAGTAAAAATTTGACTCCCACAGAGTTGAACTATACTGTGACTGAAAAAGAGTTTTTAGCTGTTGTTCATGCAATTAACAAGTTTAGACATTACATAACAGGCTATGAAACTTTTATTCATACTGACCATTCTGCAATTAGATATTTAATGAACAAACCTGTTACTAATGGCAGAGTGACAAGATGGCTTTTACTTTTGCAAGAATTCAATATTACCGTGTTGGATAGACCAGGAAAACAGAATACAGTAGCTGATTTCTTGTCTAGGATTCAGAATACTAAAGAAGATTCTCCTGTAGAAGATAAGTTTCCTCATGAATACTTGTTTGCAGTAACTATTAAGACCCCTTGGTATGCAGATATTGCTAACTATTTGGTTACAGGAAAACTACCTTCACATTTATTTCCAAGGGAAAAACGAAAAATTATTCAAGAGAGTTCAAAATATTCATGGATTTCTAACGAATTGTTTAAAACAGGGCCAGATCTTGTGATCAGAAGATGTGTCAGGGAAGATGAAATGCCTGATGTTCTTAAGGCATGTCATGATGAACCATGCGGCGGACACTTTGCAGACAAAAGGACAGCTTATAAAATCCTTTCTTTAGGATATTATTGGCCTTCCCTCTTCAAATATGCAAAACAATATGTCAAAAGGTGTGACAGCTGCCAAAGAGTAGGGAAACCTACCCTTTCAAATGAAATGCCACTGCAAACACAGGTACTCATTGAACCCTTTGAAAAGTGGGCTTTAAATTTCATTGGACCTATTAATCCACCATCCAAGCAAAAGAAGTATATATTGGTTTGTACTGATTATGTTACTAAATGGGTAGAAGCCAAAGCATTAGTATTTGCTACTGAAAATTCAGTTGTTCATTTTCTTTATGAGGATATTTTTACTCGCTTTGGTGTTCCAAGAGAAATTGTGACAGATCAGGGGAGCCAATTCACATCCAATTTGGTGGAGAAGTTGATGAAAGAATTCAAAATCAAGCACAGAAGATCTACTCCTTACCATCCACAAGCAAATGGTCAAGTGGAGTCCACAAACAAAGTTCTTGAAAGTATCATCACCAAACCTGTTCATCTACATAGAAGAGATTGGGCAGAAAGGCTTCCAGAAGCCTTGTGGGCCTACAGAACTACATGGAGGAATACAACAGGACATTCTCCCTATGAACTTGTTTATGGGAAAGAAGTCTTGCTCCCCATCGAGTTCCAAGTCAAGACCTTCAAGATAGCAGTTCAGTTGGGAATGGACTTATCAGAAGCCCAAAAGCATAGAATGGAGCAATTGAATGAGCTAGATGAGATCAGACAAGAAGCAATTCTAAGAACTGATCTATTTCAATATCAAAGAGCTAAATGGCATGACAAGTATATCAAAGAGAAGAAGTTTCAAGAAGGAGATTGGGCATTGTTATTTGATTCCAAGTTTAAAGATTTTCAAGGAAAATTTCAGACTCATTGGCTTGGGCCATATGAGATTGACAAGATCTTTAGCAATGGAGCCGTAAGAATCAAGACCATTGATGAGTTTCAAACTCCTCTTATTGTGAATGGCCATAGATTGAAAGTTTATCATAAGCCACTCTCAAAAGAGGATTTTGTCAAAATGTTTCAAGAAAGTTCTGCAATGAGGCTGGTACAGAAGAATTCTTCTTCTCCACCAACCTAGTTCTTTTATTCTTTTCAGTTAAAAAAAAATAAAAAAAATAAATAATAATAATAATAATAATAATGGTATAAGCCTGAAAACCAATCATCGATTGGCAGTCTTATACAGAAAATATAGGGTGAAAATCAGGAACACCTGACGCTCTATATTTTCCAAAAAAAAATCTCTCTTTCATTTCACAAGCTTTGTCACCACCCACTCCATTTCATTCCACTTCATTCCATTTCATTTCATTTCATTTCATTTCACTTCATTCCACTTCATTTCATTCCATTCCATCAATAAAAATCTTTTTCATGACCATTTCCATCTGGTCATTTGTCATTTGTTCATTTCCATTCATCCAAGTAATAGCTGTGTCAGTTTCCGCAGCTGACATCTGTTTCCGCAGCTGACTCCAGTTTCCGCAACCAGAAGCAGATTCCGCAGCTACTACTCTGTTTTCAAAAAGAATGTACAGTCAGATGTTATTTCCATAATTATGAAATGAAATGCAGGTGAGAGGATAAAAAATGAAGGCATGGAGCATTCAAGACACCAATGGAGATCAATTAGTTGAAGACCAAGGAAAAAGGCAAAGATTCCAAAGGTATGAATAAAATTTATTTCAAATAGCATTGAAAAACACATTTTTATATAGTTCTGAACCATGAGCTCTATCCATTACGTGCAATGATTATATTGACAGTTCCGTAACCTTTCACGATCTCCATGTTATGCTCTTGCATTCATTCACAAACGGTTTCATCATTAAAATTCCGATTTTCACTCATGTTCCAATATCCCACCGGAGATAATGAGACGTATTTGATTTGACCAAGGACTCTTACAACCGCATGAATTCATAACCGTTGATTGAAACGTGCTCATATTTATTGCGCAGCCACCAAAATTCAAAACGCTGCCGAATGTGTTATACTTTGTTAATCTCTTTGTCGTGTCTCTGCTGTATTTACGAAACCCCACTCTGTTCTGTCTCACTCCATTTCGTTCATTGTGCTCATTCTCACTCTCGGATATCTACCCACAGTCTTACTCCATTCCGTTTATGGTGCTCATTCCCATTTTATGATACATCCCCACAGCCATTGTGCTCATTCCTGTGCATTCAACCATTCTATTTCCATTTGAAACCCTCACGCAGGCAAATTTGTGAAGAGCAGAAAAGTGAAATGGGTAAATTGCTAAGAGCAGAGCCGGAAGGACCGAAGTTTATGGAGGGTTATCCGCAAATAAGGGAGATATTGAAGAAAGCAAAATGGCTGCGTTTTATCCAGAAATTCAGAGGTTATCACAAAGAAGTTACGAAAGCATTTGCAAGGTCATTTGATGGCGTAGAAGCGGAGATTGGAGACCTTAAGTTTGTGTTCAATGAAGCATCTATAGCAACAGCCACGGAACTCCTTCAGGAGGGTGAGCGTTGGTTTAAAAATAAAAGCATCAGTGATGAAGCATGGAGGACAATCTTACGAAACCAAGGTATGGACATAACTGTTTTTAAAAGAGGAATTCTTGTGCATGCATTGAAAGAAGAATGGGCTACTTTACTGCTAGTTGTTCAGAAATTCATTACATGTGAAGGCCGTTTTGGGTCCATGTATATGTACCATACCAGGCTATTGATGAATTTTCTAGAAAATCAAACTCTCAATCTCCCATATTTTTTATTCAATAGCTTGAAGAAAATGGCTGTGACTGTTCAGAAACACTTAGGAGATGTAGAGCCCCATCTATATCACCACGGCCTTGTAAAAATTCTGATTGAAAAGGAGTTAAAGGAAAAGAAAGATACATGGGAACAATTTCTGGTTAGAAATTTCTTTGAGGAACCTCAGGAAATTCCTGAAGGTAGTTCAACAAGAAGGAGTGGAAGAAAAAGAATAAATGTTGAAACCCAAATTACTCCTACTCAGGAAATTCCTACAGCTAGCACAGCAAGAAGAAGTAGGAGGAAAAGAACAATTGATGAAATCCAAAATACTCCTACTACTACTATGGAAAGAACTGATAGGGAAGAGAGACTGGTAAAAAGGAAGAAGAAGAAAATCAAGGGTAAGAAGCCAATAACACCAAAAGAGAGAGAAACTATTGAGGCTGTACATAAAACTCCTTCTTCTGAAGAAGAAGATCATCAAGTGCTATCTGAAAGATTAGTTTATCTTCAAAAACAGTCATCTATACCCAAGAAGGCAGAGAAAGGAAAACAAAAACAAAAGAATAGTGTACCACAGCGTGTGAGGAGAAGCAGCAGACTTAAGGGGAAATTGAAGAAAACACAAATTAAGGGTCCTCATTTCATTGATTTGGGTGAGGAGACATCTGAATAGTCCCTAGCTGACCATAGTCCATCTCAGTCAGTTAGTGAACCTGGTTCATTTCATTCCCAATCAGACATTGAACATACTCCATCCTATTCTCAGCAAGATATTGATGTAAGCCCTCCTCAGCCAGATTTTGAAAATAACTCTCCTTCATGGCATTATGGGGACAGCCCAATAAAAATGAC
Source organism: Pinus albicaulis (assembly GCA_034641835.2). Lineage (NCBI taxonomy): Eukaryota > Viridiplantae > Streptophyta > Pinopsida > Pinales > Pinaceae > Pinus > Pinus albicaulis. The sequence goes on along the minus strand of CM076584.1, from coordinate 862,484,800 downwards.
ACCTGAAATAGACCCCAAGCAGCAGGAAGTATATGACTATATAGAATCTTTGGAAAAGGCAGCCACAGGTCCAAGTACTTCTTCCATTCAGCCTCATACATTGCAGGATGATTTGGTCCAATCACTAAAACAGGAAATTTTTGAACTGGAGATTTTAAATAGGCACATCAAAAATGAAAATGAAACATTGAAAGAACAAGGCAAATTGGACAAAATCATCCATGATAATACCATGCTACATTTGGGAATATGGCAGAAGAAGAATAAGAAACTGAAAAGGAAATGCCAGAAGTTGAACAGAGCACTTGTTAATATCAAATTTAGGTGCTTAATGAAGAAACCTAGAATGTTGGCAGTACCAAGGAAGAAGAGGAGAGGATTGGATGTGCTGGCTGAAGTGTCAAGGCACATGAACTGAAGAAAGATTATCAAAATTTTGGTTGCATGAGGACATGCAACACCTTCACAATGGGGGTATGTTGAGTCTCAAATCTGCATATTTTCCATACACTTTTCTATACCTTTTTCACTCACCTGAACCTCTCAAGTTGTCAATATCATGTGCAAAAGAGCATCTAACATGGTTTTTAATTATATTTTTGTGTTTGCTATTTGATTTAGATTTTGTTCATTCAGCTGCGGAATCTTGCCACTTTCCGCAGCTGCTGCAACTTTCCGCATCTATTTTGTGAAACTCTATGCTACAGGTGTCTACAAGGAAAACGAGCCACATGAGCAGGTCAGGAATGACGTGGACATGGTTCGTGTCCTATTGGTTCAAGCAAACTCATCCAAAGAAGTCGCGGTCAAAGGCGTCCACATGGAAGTCAACCATGGAGTCTCATGTCGGTAGGACTCTGTTTCGTGTCACATGAAGATTCATACGGCCGTTTCTAAGCCTGCGGAGGATAAATCGACATCTGTACAGGGCTCCAGAGTCGAATTTAAGCATCCACCTCTCGTAGATTTACTTTCCAACACGGCCATGATCCTAGATCCGTGGATGTAGTGGTCTACGTGCTCTCCACCAGCATGAACTTTAGGAGACAGTTATATTTCTTTTGTTATATATAATGCGTTTGCATACGCATATGAGTTAGTCGATGTTATTGAATGTTAGTCTCTGTTATCTTTTATTAGTCTGCTCTGTAGTGTGATTACGCTGCACTTGTGCCGTAACATCACCATTCTGTAATGACTGCTTTTTAATATAAGAAGACTCTGTTTTCCAACTTAATTCGTATTTGAGGACCGTTTCCAAGGCTGGTGTAGAGGGCCCCTGCTCAGCTAAGGTTTTGTGCATTAGTGTATAATTTTAATTTCGTTTCTTTAGAGATCATTGTGTCATAATCCATTCATATGTTCATACATTGAATTTGTTTCATTTCTGTTTATAAACTTCCATAATTTCCATTTCATTTCTGTCTTTCATGTTTTATGATTGTTAATCACTGATCAGTGTTCTTGTTTCAGGTTATAGATAGGCAGCCCGGGCATTTTCATAGCTTTTTGACTAATGACATGGAACTAATATTGTTCTGCTGCTAATTTGCTTTTCATAGCTTTTGTTTAATTTCAGTATTGCTTATCTGCTTCAGTAGTTAAATTTAGATATACTAAGCTGCTCATAGCATCTTCAGTTGCCTCCGAAAGCCACAGCTGGACTGATGGTGAGGGATTGTATTATGAAATGTGTAGTTTAGTATTATTTTCTTTTCTGCAAATTTAGATATATTAAGCTGCTCATAGCATCTTCAGTTGCCTCCGAAAGCCACAGCTGGACTGATGGTGAGGGATTGTATTATGAAATGTGTATTTTAGTATTAGTTTCTTTTCTGCAAATTTAGATATATTAAGCTGCTCATAGCATCTTCAGTTGCCTCCGAAAGCCACAGCTGGACTGATGGTGAGGGATTGTATTATGAAATGTGTGGTTTAGTATTAGTTTCTTTTCTGCAAATTTAGATATATTAAGCTGCTCATAGCATCTTCAGTTGCCTCCGAAAGCCACAGCTGGACTGATGGTGAGGGATTGTATTATGAAATGTGTAGTTTAGTATTAGTTTCTTTTCTGCAAATTTAGATATATTAAGTTGTGCATAACATCTTCAGTTGCCTCCGAAAGCCACAGCTGGACTGATGGTGAGGGATTGAATCATGAATGTATGGTTTGATATTAGTTTTCTTTCTACAAGTTAGATATCAGCTACTCAAGTTATTTATGATTACTTCCGAAAATCATAGCTGGACTAATGATGAAGGATCAGAAGATAAATTGACGTAATCTGATTTAGATTTATTTTGTTGCAATTTTGAATTTCCTTAAGCATAGTTTCTTTTGTGTTTAGTCAGCAGCAAGAATAGTTTGGTTTTCATGCTCACTAGTTCACTGTTTTGATTTATTAGATTAGCAACACCTTTTCATTTCAGCAGCACATTCTCATTTCCTTTCAAGTCTTGTCATTGTAAATTTCAAATTTCTTTTTAAGGTTTCAAGTTGGTAAATCATTATAGGGAATATCATTTCCTTGAACAAACATAACCAAACTTGTTTTCATCTTAGAATTCCCATTTCACCTTAGAAAACCAAAAACGACAAAAAGTTAAGAAATAGGTTATCTTGCACATATAGTGCGCCACACTTCATCAGCTTACGATTCCCGGATTGACAAATTAAATGCAGCGATTTAGGACACACTAAATTTACCAAACAGGCTTATACAAGGAGATTTTAGTACATGAGATACAAATACACCCAAATGCCCCCTACACACGGGGAAGGGCTCGCAACATCGAACTGGTACATGCAAATCGAAGAGGCGTTGTAAGTGGTTGGGGCCGATATCATCAAAATGAGAGGAGCTGCATCAAGGTCGGAAATGAAGAAGTCATTCGGGCATGTGGGGGGCTACCTGCAGGGCCACCCCCTCATGAGGGTTGAGACATCTCACACACGCCCGAGAATCACCAATAGTTGCTGCTGCATCACTGGACCATCAAGTGTATAGATCACCATCATGCTGAGAAGAACTGGAACCAAGGTACACTTCCCCCTAGACTTGGCTTCTGGAGTAAGGAAGTTGATGTCGACAGAAGTCGTTCCGCCATAGGTGAGGCAATAAGGGAACCCCAACTAAGGCACGAGGGAAAATAGTAGAGCGACGAACAAGTAGATACTGATAATGATGATGGAATGAGGGATACGGAGGAGCGGTTGGACGACTTCCCTTGTTAGAGCATAAAGGGCATGAATGGCTTGGCAGCAACTGACACAATATCATGAGGGATAGGGGATAAGGGTACTGAAGGTCATAATGTGCGACACGAGAGAGGGATCAAGCAAGAAAGGATGGAGGATTATGGCAGGGTATGAAGGGACTCGGGATAGACTCCATGGATGTGATGATGACTCAACTCGGATGCTCTAAACAAGGGCGACTTAATGGTGTTGCCTCATAGTACGAGTCTAATGGGGGACCAGAAAAGCATGAGTACAATAAGATATCTCATGACGAAAATCAACACGAACGAAGAAGAGTAAGGAGGCAAAGTGGTGCCCCAAGTACAAGTGTCGTAAGTGAAGAAATTCGATTTTAAGAAGAGGTGAATAGACCCTTCATGGACAAAATGTGTCGTGGTGAAGTATAAAAACATGTAAAACTGACAGATACCCATTTGAGTGTTCGATGAGAGCTTTCCAACGGTGTGGACGGTATGTCAAACGGGGCTACGGTTTGGTCGCAGCGGGCGAAAGAAAAAACAGGGGTTTTCTTCTAATAAGGCATTTTCCCTCCAAAATCATTCATTTTCTTGTGTAGTTGTGGTGAATGTGGAGAGGAGAGAAGGCCCTAAATCTTGCGACGATTGTAGCGGACAAACCAACCGTTGGAATTGTGATCCGTCAGTTGCAGGTAAGAGGCATAATCCTAAGCTTTGTTTTTGATGGATTCGAATTGCAGATTAGGGCTTTAAATCTTAGTAATTGCCCTTACTTCATCATTACGGTCGGGTCGCACTTTTTGGGGCAAAAGATGTGACCTGGGATGCAGGTTTTGGCCTGAAAAGTGCGACCTGGCCCAGGTTTTGCCCAAAAAGTGCGACCTATTAGATGTGGGGGGTTTCAGTGCAATTATGGGCTGAGATTCTGTTTTGGTGTATGTTAATGCAGTTTTTTTGATCTGGAGGCTGACAAAAATGATGTTTTTGTGCAGATATGGAAGATATACGGATCAAGTGGAGAGAGAGAGACTTAGGGACATTACGGACAGAAATTCAGGTACATTAGGGTGTCCGTCGTGCACTGGCTAGGCATGGGGTTCTGAAATTTTTGGAGAACCCTTTGATGAGGGCTGGAGAGCCCTTGTTGGCCCGGATTATTAGTTATTGGAATCAAGATCATGAGGCGTTTGTAGTGCAGGGGCACAGGATCGAGCTGACGGTCCAGGATTTGTATTTCTTGACTGGTCTCCAACCATTATGGATGGTGGGAAATATGCAGCCAGTGTTACCATGAGGGCGTAACATTATGGAGTTTGTTGAGCGACATTGTTGACCAGGTGTCCGAGTCAAAGGGACTCGGATATCCATTGGTGATCTAGAGAGGTTGGAGACCCGGGCAGTGGCCGCAGCAGTGTTGCAGATCTTGGGTAGTCAAGCATTCCATCACATCACTGGAGGGCAGATGATGATTGTGGAGAGTGTGCTGAGTGGGACCTACTATGGGTGGGCCCAGATGATGTTGGTATCGGTGAAACGACAGCTATCACTATGCAAGCGGCAAGTGAATCATGATTGCGCCTACGGGATGGTGTTGTGCTCTTTCTTCTTTGAGAAGATCCTGACCTTACGACCTCATGTACAGTTGCTGGATGGAGGTCTGAGAGAGCCCCGGATGCGTCGGTGGGGATGACTACTGTGTAGAGGAGGGGGAGGGGCGGTCGGATGGGTGTTCCGACCAGATTTCTTCGCGCATTGGGATCAAATGCCATTATACATAGACGACTATCCCTATAGTGGGATGAGTTATTGGGGAGATCTGGACTTGCCGCTTCCGCCTGGTCGAGTGTGGGGGCCCGATGGTAAGTGACAAGTAACTAATCTGTTATGTTTATTTTAGAGTTTGTGACTAGTATACATGGTGCTAATCGTGATGTTTTTTGGAATGCAGATATAGCTCCGGTAAAACTGGTCGAATATATGGGACGACCTGTAGCGACAGGAGCTACAAGTGCAAGTGGATCGAGGATGACACAGAGCGAGGATATGGCTACTCTAGTGGAGGACATTTTTCATAGATGTAAGGGGCTACTGACCGGTGTATCGGAGCGTGGTTGGCAGGATTTAGACGATCGGTACATAGAGTTATGTATTGGGCTACCCTCGGAGTGGCGAGGTATCATGCAACGCATGGCTATGGCCGGTCAGGCTGTGCATGATCTACGAGCTGCGGGAGCAGAGCCATTGGCTCGGGATCCTCTAGAGAGTGATTAGATGTAGGGCAAGTGGTGCCCCCCAGTGTCTATGTAGGGGCGAGTGGTGCCCCCATTTTTGTAGTTTTATTATTGTAACATGCTATGGGCATGTCGTATGTTTCAGAGCAGATGGACTCTAAAAACACATTTTATATAATATATATGATGTATATGCATTTTATTGATGGTGTTAAATGTTATTGTGTTGTGTGTGATAAATGCTAGTCTAGAACATGATTTGCGATTTGATCTACGTAGTGATTTTGATCTCTAGGTATATGGCTAAATGTAATGAATCTAAATTCTCGAATCAAAAGTTGCACTCGTAAATATTGTCTAAACAGGATAGGGTTATGCACACGATAGACACTATTAAGTTGTAAGACAAGAAGCAGGGAATCTAAATGAACACGCAGATGGAGGATGTGAGGAGAGAGGGCATCGACTAAGAGACCACGAACTGCATCATATTCGGCCTGATTATTGGTGGCCTTACCAATGCAGACCCCATTTGCAAGAACCAGGGTATGCAAGGGGGTAAAGATGGCCCATGCTGCTGAAGCCAGATGGCAGGAATAGTGACTTGCCCCATTGGCATAGCCCAGATAAGGTGTGGACGAGAGGGCCTATGTAATAGTGTCATAAGACAAGAAATGGGAGGGATGGGAAAAAGGATGGCAGTGTGAGTAGAGGATAGATATCCATTGACGGCTATGAGAGGGAGAGGTCCAGGTAGGAAGTCTAGGACTCATAGATCGACGAGAGGGAGATGAATTAGAACTATGGGATGGAGAGTGGGCACTCAGGCTGCGACGAACAACAAAGATACGGATGGTATGATCGTGATTAGGAGAGGGAATGGAAAGTTAAAGGAGACCATACGACACTGCAAAGGTACCTAAATCATCAGTATGGGAAGAGAGGCGCAGATACAGGTCATCACGGGGAATGACAGAAGAACAGGTCAAAATATGGTCAAAATATGAAGAACCCGTGTCTCGAGGGGAATCAAGCAAAATAGGTGGAGTGGATTCAGAAGGAATGGATTCAGAGGAGCGCGTGGATGATGATAGGTATAGAAGGGAAGCAGCAGGTTCCGACATCTCAACATCAGGGGGAGGAATGTCAATGGTAGCAGGGGGATCCGCGAGTAGACTGGATGCATATTGAGCAAGGATGGGAGAGGCGGATTGATTTTGTTCAACTTCGTACTCGCGGATGACCTCTAAAGAGGCTCGGTAATGCGTGAGGTGAGGACGATGGTGAGAATAATGGCCATGGACACCACAGAGCACAGGGTTTGTTGGTGCAAAGAGTCTTTGGGTTCTTGGCCACGGATGAGGAAGAAATAGAGGGTTCAGGGATCGTAGATTCAGGGAACGCGACTTTAACCATGGGTTGGATACAGGGCAACTCAGGACAAGTGTGTGTGGGATGACCGATACCATCACACAAGGCACAAGGTTTGGCGGGTGGGGGAGGGTTAGGGTCAGGTGTGGTGGCCTTTTCATTGGATGCCCCCTTGCGATTTTTTTGTTTCTTGCCTGTAGCTATCGCAGCATTAGGAGGGTGCTGCGGAGGGGCTAGGGGCATAGTGGTGGTGGAAGGAGCGAAGGGAATCGGTTGCACTGGTGTCACGGCTATGTATGGTTTGGGGTGGCCTGGTGGGGTCTCGGTTGGCGGAGTAAGATACCATACTGGAATTCCCAAGGTTAAATTAGGGAGGGAAAGGGTGGCCAAGACGGGGACCGAATAGACGCCAGGGGGGGGGGCTAAGGAAAGGTATTTGACTGACGGGGTAATGACCAGGGGGGGTGGCTCCCATATGGTGGAGACCTGAGGGAACTGACTCAGGAGGGTAGGGAGGTTCCTGAGTGTGATGGGAAAGGTCAGGTGAAAAAGGTTCGGTGGACTGAAGCGAAGGGCTAGGAGCAGGAGGGGGTGGGCGAGATTGAGGTTGCTGACTAGCAGGAGCAGGTTGTAGAAGGCCAGCCTGAGATGATTGCATCATGCAAACATTCGCTAGGCTGGGGTCAGAGACAGGAGGAGGGGGAGGACCAGGAAAATTTCCAAGCAAAGAGGAATATTTCTAGACGCCAGGGGAAACACTGGTCAAAGAATCAATAGTTGGTTTATTAGTGACAGTAGAGATGGTGGACTCGGGGGAGGTCTGAGATTTTGGTTCATGGTAGGTCAATTGGTCAATGGTGACAATCTTGCCATTATGAGGGAAAAACATCTTGCGGTGGACTGCGGATGGGACGGCTGACATGGCATAGGTGTAACTACGCCCCAAAAGGATGTTGTAGTCTAGAGGGGCGTCGATAACTTCAACATCGACACAAACAGTCTTGCCAGAAAGGGTGATAGGACAGTTACGGAAAATGCCAATGGGCTGGGAGGCATGGTTGTCCCACGCGCGAAGGGTGATGGTGGAAGGGGCCAGCTCAGGGGATCCCAGTTGTTTCCAAACCGAAGTGGACATTACGCAGGTAGATGCCCCCGCATAAATAATACACCAAGAAACATTGGCATTTCGGATTTTTACTGGGATTTGGAAAGCAACCGAAGGAGGAAGAGGGGGATGGTCTGATTGACGGGTGTCGAAAACAATCAATTGGTCATCAGCAGGATCTACAGAACCCACGGCAGATAGTAGAGCCCTCTTTTGAGAAGGACACAACTGGAGGAGTTCCAGTATTGAAATGGCAGCAGGAGATTGGGCCAGATCATCTACTATGTTGTATGAATGAGCAGCCCGACCAGAGGCAGCATTTCAGCGTAATGGTGCCTTAGGAGGCTTGGGATGAACCTTGGCTTTGGGTGGAGGGAGTTGCAAGGGACCATTGGGTGTCGATAGAGGCTCTGTAGGACCTGACGATGGAGACTCGGAGACAGATGGAACGGGAGGTGTGGAATACTGACGGGACCGAGTTTGAATGTTGAGGTCGACAGTGAGAGGGGGGTCAGAGGCCATCATGAGAATCTGGTAATCAGAGGAACCAGAAGGGGAAGGTTGAGTGGTTACCGGGGCATGAGGGGGTTGAGTGGCCACAAATCCTTGTTGAGGGAAAGGATCGATAAACACAGCGGGTTGAGAAGTAGCTGGGGTGGGAGGGACAGTAGGGGAGGAGTGTTGTCCCCTCACGGTGGCTTGAGAATCCCACATCTGCCGCATTTATGGTAATAAGGGACAATCGTGAGTGTAATGACCATAAACACCGCAACACGAACAGGGCTTATTGGTGCAAAGGGGCATGTTCGGCTTGGGCTGAGAACCCTGTGGCTGGTTAGTAGTGTGAGAATCAATACTCGAAGGATTGGGTCCACGATTACCAAGGGCATATTGATTGCCTTTCCTCTTTCTTTGAGAAGGGAGAGAATTGGTCGCGTCCTGCTATGCAAATACGTGCCCTGGAGGGGGTAGTAAGTGTTGCGGCGGTGGTGAAGAAGGCAAGGGGGTGAGAGGTCCAAATGCTGGAGGAGATGGGACACCAAGTTGTGGGTAAGGATAAGGGTTAGGATGGGCAACATTGAGGTAAGCAGGAGTGTGGGAAAAAGGAGGAGGCATGTCGTATCCTCGGTACATGCTACCTGGAGGGGGGAATGTGCCGGAGGGGCTGGCCCCTCCTGGAGGAAAACCGTAGCCCATAGGATGTTGAGCAGAGGTATGTGAGAGGGCTCCAACGATACCGTCGGCAGAGTGAGATGCCCCCGAGGCATTAGATCCACCGGGCTTGGGGAGGTCAGGAAGGACGGTATAAACATAACCGGATTGGCCGTAGATGAGGTCATATTTCAAGGCAATTTGGAGGGCGGCTTCTTCGGTTTGGGGAAAATTGGATGCGACATCTATGCCAATGGGAGGTAAGAGAGAGTGAAGGAACCAGTCCATGTAAACCCGATCTTCAAAGGGGGGGGTGCGACACAAGTTCCGTCTTCGCCGCCATTCCTGGACATGAGCAGAAAGGCGAGTCAAAGAGGATTGATGGAAAGAAGTTAAGACTTCAGTACCAGTGTCGTATCGGAGGGGGAGCTGTAAATAAGATAGAAAGGCTTGGGAAATGGTCGCAAAGGTGGTATGGGAAGAGGTGGCTTGGTCAACATACCATTTAGAAGCTTCGCCGGTAAGCGTGCATTGGAACAATCGAAGACGGATGGAGTCATCGGTGATGGAATTGGAGGAACACCACATGTGGAAATATCAGATATGGTTGGAGGGATCTTCACTAGCAAGGCCTTCGAACTTGGGAATGTCGGAGGGGAGCTTGGTTGGCATAGCAGGCCAACTAACATCGTGGCGAATAGGGTCATTAATGAGCTAATTGAAATCGGGGAGACTGAGGCTAGCCATATAAGGGAGTAATGGGGCAGTCGAGGTAGGTCCCGTAGGGGTTCCACTGGACACAGACCCAGTAGTAGAACTGGGGTTAGGGCTAGGTCTGGAACTAGACATGGTGAAGGTAACAGGGGGGGAACCAAGAGGAGGGGGAGAACCCGAACAATCAGAGGAAGAGTCGGAGTGCGGACTCAGGGGAGGACTTAATCGATGACTACGGGAAGGAGGAAGTCGACCAATCAGAAACTGAGGGTGAAGGCCAAGAAGTCTCCGGGAGAAGCGCCTTGGGGGTGCAATGATGACGGGAAGAAGAAAAACCGACAAGGGCGAGGAGGGAAAAAATCAAGTGAGGTCAAGGGCGGAGAGGTGCAGTGACAATTGATTTTAAAGTCTTTGCCAGGCGGTGTTAACCAGGCTCATCTTCACTTAGGGTCAGTGTGTGGCGTGTGTTAATTTTAATTGTTTAAACCCAGACATTTTGAGACTAAAAGAAAAAGTGTGTTGTGTAACTGAAAATAAATATGCAATAAATAAAACTAAAAGAACAGAAAATTAACAGCTACTAATGCATCAATCTAACCCAAGAAGGAGGGTCTCTCAAAACTGGTCTATAAGAGGGACAAAACTAGGCAAGGCACGCAAAAAGAGGCCAATAGATCTAAGGTCATGAGGGACAGGGATCTAAAGGAGAAATCTGCTGAAAAGAGGTGCAGAGAACAGAAAAGAGGCAGAGGCAAGGTTGCTGCTAAAAAAGGGGGAGATCAGCTAAAAATATAAGGGGCAATGAGGCGGCCCTAGAAATGAACCCAAACAAAACTAGATGAGGTGATTTGAAAGGGGGAAGAGCTGATTGAAAGAGATCTGAAACTAAGGTATCAGATCTGAAAGCAATAAGGTTGAAACTCTGGAAATTCAGACTTCTGAAACAGCAAAAACTCTCCCACAGAAAGTGGAGGGTACTAGAGCCCTAAGGGGCAATATTCCCTCTTAGTTGAGTGAAACAGATCAGAAACAGGTCTAAACGGGCGGAGACAGAGGCTGGAAAACCCTAACAGAAGCTTCAGACAAACCCAGAAAAAGTTCTGGAAAATTACAGAAAAAAGTGCAGGTCGCAGGTTCTGACCTGTTTGCTGTCTAGGACGTAGATTTAGGGTAGAAAAGTGCGACCTCAAGGCCAAGTCACAGTTTTTGGGCTGATAAGTGCAACCTGCAGATCCGGCTCTCTCGGCGGCAGATTTCAGAAAATTTTGTCGTCTCAGCTGCGGCTGATGTCTGTCACCTGCGCAATAAGGCCAGAAACACATGGAAGTTAAAAATTTGACTGTTTGAGGGTTTTAGAGGTGGAAAGCACCATAAAAATAGGAAAAACAGAAAATGGAAGAGAAACCCTAGGGTCTGAAACAGCTGGATATGCAGGAATATATAAAACGACAGCAGTCGCAAAATAAAACCCGTGTGGAGTCGCCAATTGTTAGTATGATTCTTTCGTCATAAAAGATCACTTTAGCTACGCATAAAAAATAGCCCTAACATCGATTATGGCTGCAAAATATCTTTAAGTCTGCTGCACAAATTCAGATCTAAGCACAAAAGACATTAAGCAGATAAAAATATAATATGGCTCCATGCATCCAATAGACAAGACAAGAGCAAAATGTTTAAAAGAATGATTTGTATTATATTAAAGAATGGAGCACCTGAGAGGAAAACAAGAAAGGTGTTTTCCGGTTCTCCTCAGTGGGATGGGTTCTTGGAAGTCCTCAGTGTTTCAGATCTAAAAATTCCTCTCTCTTATTGTGGTAGAAAACCCAAACAAACATAGAACTCAATGGGAGCTCACAAGGTAAAAATGGAAAATGGTGACCAAGAATAGATCTAGTGTGATCCAATGCAATGAAGGTGACTAATGAATGGGGAAAACCCTCCTATTTATAACAAAATATTAGAGTTATCTAGAACTTGTTGCATGAATAAAATATTATTAATCAAATTCTAGAACCACCCTTTAGGAATATTTTATTATATTTGTTGAAGGGAAAAGGTCTTTTGACGTGGGTCAATTCCTTTATTTATAAACAATAAATAAATAAATGATTTATTTATTATTTTAGGGAGATGATGGGGATATAATTAAATAAATAATGATTTATTTAATTGTTTAACAATGATTTAGTCAAATTTAATTAGTAATGTTATTAAATAATGATTTAAATAACTTGTTCCTAGGAAATAATTAAATAAATAATGATTTATTTAATTAATTTCCTTGTTTTGGGTTAAATATGACCAGGAAATATGGACCAATGTTATTTGACATGGTGAAAGAAATTTTACTTAGGGTAAAATTGGTCTTACATGGTGTACTTGGGTTCATCTAATGATAATGAGTTTGATGACCAAAAAAATGGTGTAACAGTCAATGTCGTTTTTCCTGAGTCTAAGGTCCCTGAAGCCCCTGTTCCTTTACCAACTACAGCCAAGAAACCCAAGCCTGTGCACACCAACCACCCTTATGCTTTGTGTGATCTCCATGGCCACTATACCCACCTATGTCCCTGCCTTGCAGACTACCGCACCTCTTTGGACGTAGTTTTCCATTACGAGGCCGACCACCATGAGTATGCCTCTCCTTTACTAGCGCGTTATGCTTCAGGCGAACCAAAGGACCCATCCACTCCCATTTAAAATCCCCCTCCCAATTTCCAAATGACTGAGACTTCGACCACTATCCTCTACCTCTCGTCATCTATGAGATCCATGGTGGAAGACCCCTCCAGGACTTCCCCTTCTGTTTCGCCCAACCTCCCTACAGCAATCACCCTGGGATCAACATCGGTGGATCCTTCATCTACATGTTCTTCTGTCACCCTTTGTGATGATACGCATGTGAACCTCTCTTCTCATGATGATGAGTTAGGTAGATTTGTCACATCATGTGTTTATCCTTCCACCAGTCACCCCATCTTCTATTGTGATGACAACATCTTGGAAGCCTTTTCCACCCCTGGCTTCATCTATCCAACCCATAATAAAAATGGCACCATCTATGTCTATGGTGACTTTCACGACATAAGCACAAAATTCCCCCAAGGCAGTTCCCCCACACCATCCTCTTTTCAATGTGTGGGGGGTAGAAATCCTACCCATAACATTCCCTCTAGCAGTGCTTGTTTCATTTCTGCCTTGCGTTTCAGTTTCCAGCATTGTTCATCATCCTCTCATTTATTGTCTTGTCGCACCTTTCAGATGGACCCCCCATCCACACCATGTATCGGTTATGCTGATGGTGCAAGTCGCTACCCCCAAAATCTAGCCTCGATAGCCTGGGCCATTTTTACCCCCTTACATTCGCTTGTCCTCTCTAACGGTGTATGCATTGGTCCTGCCACCAATAATCAAGCCGAATATGATGCAGTGAGAGGTTTTTTAGTCGATTCCCTTGACCATCGGATCCTCCACCTTCATGTTCATTCAGATTCTTTGATGCTTGCCATGCAATTGAATGGTGTCTATCGTGTGCATAATCTTGTCCTTTTTAGAAGATATTTACGAGTGAAGCTCTTAATGCGTGAATTTTAATTCGTTACTTTTACTCATGTACCTAGAGCACAAAATCACTATGTAGATAGCATTGCAAACAATATTCTAGATTGGCATTTATCACACGCATTTAACACAAGACAATAACAATAAACCATAAAACAATGCATATCCACAATATGTTTTGTTCAAATATACAATGTTTTGGAGTCCATTAACTCCGATACATATGACATGCCCATAGCATGTTACAAAAAACCAAAACTAGGGGCACCTCATGCCCCTACATCTAATCACTATCTGGAGGGTCCCGGGCCAATGGCTCAGCTCTTACAGCTCATAGATCGCGCATCCCCTGTCCGACCATCGCCATGCGCTGCATGACTCCTTGCCACTCTGAGGGTAGACCAATACATGACTCTATGTACTGGTCGTCTAGGTCCTGCCAGCCGCACTTAGAAACTCCGGTCAGCAGCCTCTCACATCTACAATGGATGTCCTCCAAGAGGGCCACAAAATCCTCATTCTGTGTCCCCCTCAATCCACTGGGTCCTGCATCTTCTGCGACTGCAGGTCGTCCCATATACCCGGCCAGTTTTACAGGTGATATATCTGCATACCAAAAGTGAATGAATCAATACCATATATAATATTCCGAAACTTTAATATGCACCATAAAAGATAAGAAACTTGTCACTTACCATCTGGCGCCCATGCCTGACCTGGCGATAGTGGCAAGTTCAAGCCCCCATGATAACTCATCCCACTATAGGGATAGTCATCTATGTACAGTGGCATCTTATCACAATGTGTGAAGAAATCGGGTCGGAACACCCGTCCGAATGCCACACCTCCCCCTCTACACAGTAGCCGACCCTAGTGACACATCTTGGGCTCTCGTGGGCCTCCATCCTGGATCTGTATACGAGGCCAAAGTGTTAGGATCTTCTCAAAGAAGAGCGAGCAAAGCACTGTGCCATATGCATAGTCATGGTTCACCTGTCGCTTGCATAGCGACAATTGTCGTTTCAATGACGACATCATCATCTGGGCCCACCCATAGTAGGTCCCACTCAATACACTCTCAAAAAACGTCATCTGACCCCCAGTGATGTGGTGGAGCGCCTATTTGCTTAAGATCCACAACACCGATGCAGCCAGAGAATGAGTCTCTAGCCTCTTTAGATCTCTGATCGGTATCTGTGTCCCTTTCACATGGATACCTGGTTGACAGTGGCTCTCTACAAACTCCATAATGATCCGCCCTCACGGTAACACTGGTTGTATGTTTCCCACCATCGCAAGTGGCGGGAGACTATTCAGGAAATATTTATCCTGGACAGTCAGCTCGATCCAATGCCCTTGCACTATAAAGATCTCATGATCCAGATCCCAATAGTTGACAATCTGGGCCAACAAGGGCTCTCCTGCTCTCATCAAAGGGTTCTCCACAAACTTCAGGACCCCAAACCTGTCCAATTCAGCGTGGACTACATGATCCCCTCGGATCTCAGACCGTAATGTGTCTAGGTCTCTCTCTCTCCAGTTGATCCTCAACTTTTCCATATCTACACAAAACCATCATGTTTTTTAGTGTACAGAAAGGAAAAACTGCATCACCCATAAAATCCCAAATCCCAACCAAAAACAACACTAAAACCCCTCTCTCTAATAGGTCACACTTTTCATGCCTTTCCTGGGACAGGTCACATTTTTCTGCCCAAAAACTGATACCCAGGTCGCAGAAAATGCCCCAAAAAGTGTGACCCGCCCGTGAAGAGGAGAAGGGGTCTGTTCCTGAGCTTTGGGTGCCTAAATTGAAATTTTAATCCACGAAATTTAAAGAGTATGGTTAGGCCTCTTACCTGCAACTAATGGATCTCAATTCCATTGGTCAGTTTGTCCGCTACGATCGCTACAAGATTTAGGGTCTTTTGTCCTCTCTACATTCACCACAGCCACACTTGCAAATGAATCAAATTGGAGGGAAAATGCCCTATTAAAATAGAAACCCCAGATTTTTCTTTCGCCAACTGCGACCAAACCGTAGCTTAGTTTGACAAATTCCATCACTGTTGAAAATCTCTCACTGAGCTCTCAAATGGGTATCCTTTCATTTTTGGTGATTTGATACTTCAACCGGACACATTTTTTCCAAGAAGGGTCACTTCACCGCTCCTCAAAATCAAATTTCTTCACTTGCAACACTTGTACTTGGGGCACCACCTTGCCTTTATACTTGTCCACGCTCGTGTTGATTTTTTTCGTGAGTAACAATCTTGTACTCATGTTTTTTATGGTCCCCACTGGGCCTGTTCTGTGTGGCAGCATCATTGAGTCACCCTTGTTTAGAGCATCCGAGTTGAGTCATCATCACATCCATGGAGTCTGTCCCGAGTCCCTTTTTTCTCCCACCACAGTCTTCCATCCTTCATTTCTCTGTACCTCTCTTGTGTCACACATTTTGGCCCCAGTCATACTGTCCCCTATCCTCTCTGGAGTCGAGTCAGTAGTTGTCAGGTCATTCATGCCCTTTATGCTCTAACAAGAGAAGTCGTCAGCCCGCTACTCAGTACCCCCCATTCCACCATCATCCCTGGTGTTAGTCTATCAGTCGCTCTACTATTTTCCCTCATGCCTTAGTTGAGGATTCCTTATTGCCTCACCTATGGCGGACCTCCTTTTGTCGACGTCATCTTTTTCATTTCAAAAGACAGGTCTAGAGGGTGGTGTACCTTGGTTCCAGATTCCACTTTTGTTTGGTGCCTCAGATCAGGCAAAGGGACCCTTTATTTCCCTTTGACTTGATTGTTTCTCAGTTCCAGCTCCTTATGACATGATTGAGATCCGTATACTCGATGGTTCAGTGATGCAGCAGATTGTACCAGTGATTCTCGGGTGTGTGTGAGATGTTTTAGACCTCATGAGGGGGTGGCCCTTCAGGTAGGCCCCCACACGCCCGGATGACCTCTCTACTACAACCTTGGATGCAACTCCATAGATTTGATAGTTCCAACCTCAGCCGCTTGCAATGCCTTTTTATTTTGCATGTATCATTTATATTTTCAGAGCCCTTTCCTATTTTACAGGGACTCTTTGGTTATACTTATATCTCATGTACTCAGATATTATTGTATAAGTCTTGGCTATTGTCCTGGGAAAAGTATGTATGTGGGATCCATTATCATGTATTTTTATCTGGTCCATGTTTATTCCATCATGTACTATATAGTTCAGTCCCATGTTTGTTGGATGCATCATTATTCTTTGTACTTTGTTATCTCGACAGGCATAGGTATGCCTCCCCCGCCTCATGTAGAACAGGTACCCACTCATAAAAGAGACTTGTCACACCTATAAGTCTCGCCTCCTCAAGGTCTTGTCCTCTCACGCTTCAGTCTACCTCATATTTCTCTCTCTCTGACTCCCCTTCGGTGTCTGGTGATTGAGTTCTTACAACGTACTTCGGTCATACAATTAGCTCCTAACGCTCACATGTTGGGGGGAAATCTGTTACACCAATTTTTGGCCATCTAACCTGTTACTATTAGATGGACTAAAGTACACCATGTAAGACCAATTTTACCATAGTAAAATTGTTTTCACTATGAAAAATAACTTAATAACCCATAATTTATTAAGTTGTTTCTGGTCTAAACAGGAAACCCCATGAGGAATAATTGAATAAATCCTTATTTGTTTGATTTTCCTCAATGGATAATTAATTAAACCATTGTTTAATTAATATCACTGGTCATATTTAACTCAAAACAGGAAAATTAATTAGATAAATCATTATTTATCTTATTATTTTCTAGGAATAATTATTTAAAACATTATTTAAATAATATTCCTTGTTAAATTTGACTAAATCATTTATAAATAGTTGAATAAATCACTATTTATTTAATTATTACTCAAGCACATTCTTAAAAATAATAAATAAATGATTTATTTATTTATTATTTCTAAATAAAGGGATTTGACCAAATTCAAATTCTTTTTCCCTCCAACAAAAATAATAAAATATTCCATAAAATTTGGATCTAGATTTGGTTAATAGTATTTTAATTATGCGCCAATATCTAGAATAAATCAATATTTTGTTATAAATAGAAGGGTTTTTCCATTCATTCACTACCTTTTGTTGCCTAGAGATCACTTTTGATATATACTTTTGGTCTGACTCTGATCCTCCATCATTGTCATATTTTTCTACTTTTTTATTGTGAGCTCCCTTTGAGTTCCATTTTTGTCTGGGTTTTCTGCACCATCAAGGGAGAGAGATCTTAGATCTGAAGCACTGAGGACATACAAGAGCCCATCCCATTGAGGGGGACTAGTATCATCTTTCTATGTTCCCTTCCCAGTTGTCATAATAAAAAAAATTCTTTCAAAATTCTTTTTCTTGTTCTTTGGATGCCTAGAGCAACTCTTGCTTATTATTTGTTGTTTAATGTCTTTAACTGCATAGATCTGGATTTCTGTAGCATTTATTTTGATCACTAACTACATATCTAAGGAAATTGACAATCATCTTTGACGTTAGGTGTTGAGTCCCGAATTTGTCTCTTTTCCATACACTTTTCCATATCTCTTTCACTCACCTAAACCTCCAAAATTGTCAATATCATGTGCAAAAGGGTATCTAACATGGTTTTTAATTATGTTTGTGTGTTTTCTATTTGATTTAGATTTTAGTTCACAAATGCGAAACTTGGTTTACTTTCCCCGCGTGTTCTACCAACTTTCAGAAACAGTTTGGGTAGAAATCAATGTTAAGGTGTCAACGTAAGGAAAGCTGTTTTTTAAAAAGTTAGGAATGACAAGGATGAAGGTTCGTGTCCTATTGTCTATTGAAATTCAGCTATATGAGTACCCAAATAATCCACGTGGAAGTCAACTGTGGAGTTCTATGTCGGCTGGACTCTGTTTCGTGGCATAGAAGCATCCATACGGCCGTTTCCCAAGCTTGTGGAAGTTAATTGACATCTGTGCAAAGTTCTGGAGTTGAATTTAAGCGCCCACCTTCCATAGATCCGTTTCCCAAACATGGCCATACTTCTAAATCCGTGGCCTTCGTGGTCTACGTGTTGGCTGCTATCATAAACTTCAGGAAACAGTTACATTTTATTGCTTTATAACGAGCGTTTGCATACGCACGTAGAGTTAGTGAATGTGAGTTGATATTTGTTAGTTATTAAGTCGATGTGCGTACTCTGTTATGTGGTGATTACGCTGCCTTGAGCCGTAATACCACCAGCCTGTAACGACTTTCTTTTTAATGTGAAAAACTCTGTTTCATAACTTAATTCGTGTTTGAAGATCATACCAGAGCTGCGTAGAGGGCCCCTGCTCAGCCGAGGTTCTGTGTATTAATGTATATATTTTTCATTTCATTTCTTTAAGCAGTGATTGTATCATAACTCATTACATGTTCATATTTCATAGTTGTTTTATTTCTGTTCATACATTTCTGTAATTTCCATTGCATTCCTGTCTTTTATGTTTTTATGATTGTTAAAATACTGATCAGTTTTCTTGTGCAGGTTTTAGGTAGACACCTCGGGGCATTTTCATAGTATTTTCGCTAGTGATATGAAACTGATATTATTCTGCTGCTAGTTTTCTTTCACAGTCTTTGTTTAACTTCAGTTTTGTCTTGTGCACTTCAGTTTTGTTTATCTGATTCAGTAGTTAAAATTAGACATATTAAGCTACTCATAGTGTCTTCAACTACCTCCGAAAGCCACAGCTGGACTGATGGTGAGGGGCTGCATGATGAAATGTGTAGTTTAGTATTAGTTTCCTTTCTGCAAAATTAGATATATTAAGCTGCTCATAGCGTCTTCAGTTACCTCCGAAAGCCACAGCTGGACTGATGGTGAGGGGCTGTATGATGAAATGTGTAGTTTAGTATTAGTTCCTTTTCTGCAAATTTAGATATATTAAATCATGTATGACATCTTCAATTGCCTCTGAAAGCCACAGCTGGACTGATGGCGAGGGATTGAATTATGTGTGTATGGTTTAGTATTAGTTTACTTTCTGCAAATTAAATAATCAGTTACACAAGTTGTTTATGATTACTTCCGCAAGTCATAGCTGGTCTAATGATGAAGGGTCAGAAAATGAATTGATGTAATCTGATTTAGATTTCTTTCATTGCAATTCTGAATTTCCATAAGCGTAGTTTCTTTTGTGTTCAGTTGGCAGCAAGAATAGTTTAGTTTTCATATTCACTAGTTTCTTGTTTTGATTCATTAGATTAACAGCACTTTCCATTTCAGCAGTTTACTTTCTTTTGTCATTGTAATTTCAATTTGCTTTTAAAGTTTCGAGATTGGTAAATCATTATAGGGGATATCACTTCCTTGAACAATTATAACCAAGTCTTGTTTCTCACTTGAGAATTTCCATTTCACCTTAGAAAGACCATAAACTACAAAAAGATAACAAAGATAAGACTAAGAGAAAAAATACCATCACCATTTATCTTGACGGGACAATTAAATGCGCAATTTAGACACTAAATTGACCAAACATTTTGGCGCTCTGCTGGCCGGGGAAGTGTAACTAGGTAGCCAATTTCTTAAAAAAACACATAAAATCATAAAAGAAGGGAAAACTTGATAACTTCTTGAAGTATGCTCTCCTCTTGGTATAAAGTGTGATCTGGAGGATCGAAAAGAGAGTTATTGGTTTAGTAATTTCTTAAGTATGCTCTCTTCTTGCACCTAGTGTGATCCGGAAGATCGAAAGAGAATTATTGAGCTCAACTCTTTGTTAAAAAAAAACTAGAAACACATGCATGGAGTGTATAGATTCTGTGGGAAGGTTTATAGCTAAAGCCAAGAGTTCGATTTTTACAACCCCATCTTCTTCAAGGCATAGACCAGATTCACCATCATCTACCCCTAGCCTTAAGATTTTTGGAAGCCAAAGAACAGCTGAATTAGAGGATTATCCTACACCACCTACTAAAGTCTACTTAGAAAACAAGGAAACTTTCTCTCATCCTTCCTTGATAGAAGAACTAGAGGACTATAAGGACTCTAAAGAAGCTATCATGGAAGAAGAAGTAATAAATAGAGGTGGAGGTAGAGGAGGAGGAGATAATGAAGATAACAATGGTGAAGGAAATAATGGTAGAAATAGGGACGATTTTCTTGGATTCCCTATAGTTGATGAGGAAACTCATGCAACAATGAAAAATATTTCACCATCTGTTCTCCCTAATTTTTATGGATTACGAAGTGAGGATCCTGAAACATTTCTGTTTGAGTTTGAAGTAGTGTGCCGAACTTATGACTATATGGAAGATTCTCAAAAACTCAAACTATTTTTTTCAACATTGAAGGGATCTGCTTTGAAATGGTTCATGGGATTAGCCACTCAATCTATCAGGACTTGGAATGATATGAAACAAACATTTTTGGATAGATACTTTGATTATTGTATGCCCACCAATCACAAGGATGAGGTATTCAAAATGATGCAAAAAGAAGATGAAAATTTGGAAGACTTAATTGAAAGATTTCAATACAACTGGAAAAGAGCAAAGATGAGCAACTTAGATAATGAAACCTTGAAAGCCCTCCTATTAAAAGCCATTAGAGATGAATGGATAGACATTTTAAACATGATGGGTAAAGGAGACATTTCTCAACTCCCATTTCATGATATAACAGAACTATGTATCCAATTCTCAAGGGGAAGATCTAAAACTGGAAAAGGGCCTAGGGATTCTTCTCTTATTAGGGCTAACAAATCTGCAACTGGATCAGTAAGTAGGACAAAGATTGGTAATATGCTTGATGAGTTTAAAACTGATATCTTAGGGGTCTTAGTGAACAACTAGACACCCTTAAAATCCAAAACAAGCAGAAAGCAGAAACAGATGCTTTAGCCATCTTTTGTCCGAAATGTAGAAAGAAACATGCTTTAAGGGAATGTCCCTTGGATGCAAAAGTTGTAGAAACATGTATGATTTTCTCAGAAAATCATGAAATCAAGGATTGTCCTTCAATCCCTGGCCTCAAAGCTGTTTTTCAAGAAGATCCAAATTCAATAGAATCTCTCTATTTTGTCGCAAGGAGACCTTGGCAGGGACAACAATCTCAAGGGTTTAACAACCCTATGAATCTTCAAACCCCACCAAATTGGACTCCTTGGCAACAACCTTGGCCCCAACATCAAAACTCATATCAGCCATGGGTACAAGGAATGCAAAATCCTTATGGGAGATTTGCTCAATTTTATCAATATCCTCCATCTTTTAAAAACCAACAAGCTCCACAATTTCCAAGCCAAAATCCACAACAACTTTCATTGCCATTTCCACAACATCAACCTTCTCAACAAAATACAAATCCTCAACTCCTGCTCCCATACCAACAAAAGACAAATCAACTTCCAGCTCAGCCATTGCCAAATCCTAACAATAAGAATCCTCAAACTACTTATATGGTAGAAGGACAATAATTTCCTACCTATATGATTGTTCCTCTCAACGATGTACAACTCAGATCTGGTAGAGTTTTAGAAAAACCTTCTATAGACATTCAAGAGCAAGATACCTCTGAAGAGGACTCTCTTCAAGTCAATAAGGGTTCCGAGGAAGAATCTCTTCAAAATTCAAAAATTCAAAAAGAAAAAGAAAAGCTAACATCCACAACTCCTATAGTTGAGCAACCTGTATCTTCATCTACACCTCCTTTTCCGTAAAGACTACAAATTGATAAGGGGGTGGAAAAACAAATCTTGTTGCCTAACTATGACTTTCTAGATGAATTGAAGAATGTTTGTATCAAGATTCCATTGCTACAAGCTATTCGAGAAATTCCTATTCTAGCAAAAACTATAAAGGAGTTGAGTTTCAAAAGACCAGGAAGGAAGCTAAAGGACACAAGAAGAATCCACCTGGTAGGAAAGATTGCAGACATTATGATGGGAAAAATTACCATGCAGAAGTATGTAGATCCAGGAAGTCCAATTGTCAAGACACATATAAATGGGATAGAAATTTCAAACACATTGATTGACTTAGGGGTTGCTATCAACATTATGAGTAGACAGACTATGGAACAGCTAAAACTTCCTAACCTTCTTTTTACACCTACTTTACTGCAACTTGCAGATCGATCAGTTATTAAACCAGATGGTGTATTAGAAGATATTTTAGTCTCCTTAGATTCTTGGGAATATCCAGTAGACTTTATGATTTTGACTCCCAAAAGTAATCTAGGAGGACATCCAATTATCTTAGGAAGACCTTGGCTGGCCACAGCTGATGCTTTTATTAGTTGTAGATCCGGAGACATGTACATTTCTAATGGTAATTCGACAAAGAAATTCAATTTGTATCCTCCTGCAAGAGCAATTACAGAAATAGGAGACAATGAATGGGTCGATGATGAGAACACTATACAACCTGCCTTTACCATTTCTGAGATTAGTGAGGATAGTCAAATTCTGAACACATTAGAAAATTTTGAAGTAACTTCAGAATATGACCCCACACAATTTCAGTTGGAATCTGACATATAATATTTATCATCAAGACAAATGTCTCTTTACTCTATGGAAGAATTTGGTAATTCTGTTTTTGAGATTTTTCCAGAAAAGACATTGAATATCAATAAACATCCGGAGAAGTCACAACAAGAAGAACTAACCAGAATCTTGCAAAAACATTCTACTGCATTTGCATGGGAGTATACTGACATGAAGGGTATTGATCCTAAGACTTGCATCCATCATATCTATATCGAGGAAAACAGTAGACCAATCAGACAACCTCAAAGAAGGATGAATCCAAATCTTAGGGAGATAGTGAAAGAAGAGCTCCAAAAACTACTCAATGTAAACTTCATTTATCCAATTTCGAATAGCCAATGGGTTTCTCCTTTGGTTATAGTACCTAAAAAGAATGGTAAATGGAGGGTATGCATTGATTACAGGGAATTGAACAAAGCAACTTTAAAGGATCACTTTCCTTTGCCTTTTATTGATCAGGTATTAGATACATTAGCAGGTAAAAAGTACTTTTCATTTTTGGATGGTTTTAGTGGCTATAATCAAATTCAGGTAGCACCCGAAGATCAAGATAAGACCACATTTACTTGTCCATGGGGAACTTTTGCCTACCGAGTGCTTCCTTTTGGGTTATGTAATGCACCAGCAACATTCCAAAGAGCAGTACTAGAATTTTTTTCTGATCTAATCCATGATTGTGTAGAGGTTTATATGGATGATTTTACAGTTTATGGTAATTCATTTGAAGAGGCATTAGAAAATTTGGAAAAAGTTCTCATAAGATGTAAAGGAACAAACCTTTCATTAAGCCATGAAAAATGCTTTATGATGTTTACTGAAGGGATTGTTTTAGGACATCATATTTCAGGAGATGGAATTAAAGTTGATAGATCAAAAGTTGAAGCCATCTCCAAGTTGCCTATTCCAAATTGTCAAAAAGATGTTAGAAGTTTTCTAGGATTTACTGGTTACTATAGAAGATTTATAGAGAACTTCACTAAAATAGCATCTCCACTCTTCAAGTTGCTTACAAATGACTGTGAATTTAAATGGGATCCTGATTGTCAATCCGCTTTTGAAACTTTGAAAACAAGAATATCTGAAGCACCTATCTTGAGAGGACCAAATTGGAAACTTCTTTTCCATATTTCTACAGATGCTTCAGATACAGCTCTTGGAGCTGTGTTGGGTCAAAAAGATTTAATTCCTTATGCCATTTATTACACCAGTAAAAATTTGACTCCCACAGAGTTGAATTATACTGTGACTGAAAAAGAATTCTTAGCCGTTGTTCATGCAATTAATAAGTTTAGACATTACATAACAGGCTATGAAACTTTTATTCATACTGACCATTCTGCAATTAGATATTTAATGAACAAACCTGTTACTAATGGCAGAGTGACAAGATGGCTTTTACTTTTGCAAGAATTCAATATTATTGTGTTGGATAGACCAGGAAAACAGAATACAGTAGCTGATTTCTTGTCTAGAATTCAAAATACTAAAGAAGATTCTCCTGTAGAAGATAAGTTTCCCGATGAATATTTGTTTGCAGTAACTATTAAGACCCCTTGGTATGCAGATATTGCTAACTATTTGGTTACAGGGAAACTACCTTCACATTTATTTCCAAGAGAAAACGAAAAATTATTCAGGAGAGTTCAAGATATTCATGGATTTCTAACGAATTGTTTAAAACAGGGCCAGATCTTGTGATCAGAAGATGTGTCAGGGAAGATGAAATGCCCGATATTCTTAAGGCATGTCATGATGAACCATGCGGCGGACACTTTGCGGACAAAAGGACGGCCTATAAAATCCTTTCCTTGGGATATTATTGGCCTTCTCTCTTCAAAGATGCAAAACAATATGTCAAAATGTGTGATAGCTGCCAAAGAGTAGGGAAACCTACCCTCTCAAATGAAATGCCATTGCAAGCACAGGTACTCATTGAACCCTTTGAAAAATGGGCTTTAGATTTCATTGGACCGATTAATCCACCATCGAAGCAAAAGAAGTATATATTGGTTTGCACCGATTATGTTACTAAATGGGTAGAAGCTAAAGCATTAGTATCTGCTACTGAAAATTCAGTTGTTCATTTTCTTTATGAGGATATTTTTACTCGCTTTGGTGTTCCAAGAGAAATTGTAACAGATCAAGGGAGCCAATTCACATCAAACTTGGTGGAGAAGTTGACGGAAGAATACAAAATCAAGCACAGAAAATCTACTCCTTACCATCCACAAGCAAATGGTCAAGTGGAGTCCACAAACAAAGTTCTTGAAAGTATCATCACCAAAATTTTTCATCTACATAGAAGAGATTGGGCAGAAAGGCTTCCAGAAGCCTTGTGGGCCTACAGAACTACATGGAGGAATACAACAGGACATTCTCCCTATGAACTTGTTTATGGGAAAGAAGTCTTGTTCCCCATTGAGTTCCAAGTCAAGACCTTCAAGATAACAGTTCAGTTGGGAATGGACTTATCAGAAGCCCAAAAGCATAGAATGGAGCAATTGAATGAGCTAGATGAGATCAGACAAGAAGCAATTCTAAAAACTGATCTAGCTCAATATCAAAGAACTAAGTGGCATGACAAATATATCAAAGAGAAGAAGTTTCAAGAAGGAGATTGGGCATTGTTGTTTGACTCCAAGTTTAAAGACTTTCAAGGGAAATTTCAGACTCATTGGCTTGGGCCATATGAGATTGACAAGGTCTTTAACAATGGAGCTGTAAGAATCAAGACCATCGATGAGTTTCAAACTCCTCTTTTAGTGAATGGCCATAGATTGAAAGTTTATCATAAGCCACTCTCTAAAGAGGATTTTGTCAAGTTGTTTCAAGAAAGTTCTGCAATCAGGCTGGTACAGAAGAATCCTTCTTCTCTACCAAGCTAGTTTTTGTTTTTCAAGTTAAAAAAAAAAAAAGAGAAAAAAAAAGAAAAAAAAAAAGAGAAAAAAAAAAAAAAGAAAAAAAAAAGAAAAAAAAAGAAAAAAAAAGAGAAAAAAAATGGTATAAGCCTGAAAACCAATCATCGATTGGCAGTCTTATACAGAAAATATGGGGTGAAAATCAGGGACACCTGACACTCTATATTTTCCAAAAAAAAATTTCTGTCTTTTATTTCATTTTATCTCACCACCCACTCCATTTCATTTCACTTCATTTCATTTCATTTCACTTCATTCCACTTCATCTCATCCATTCCATCAATAAAAATCTTTTTATGACCATTTCCATCTGGTCATTTGTCATTTGTTCATTTCTATTTCAGCCAAGTAATAGATGTGTCAGTTTCCGCAGCTGACATCTGTTTCCGCAGCTGATTCCAGTTTCCGCAGCCAGAAGCAGATTCCGCAGCTGCTACTACTCTGTTTTCAAAAAGAATGTACAGTTAGTTGTTGTTTTCATAAAATCATGAAATAAAATGCAGGAGAGGATCAATGGGATATTCAAGACACTAATGAAGATCAATCAGTTGAAGACCAAGGGCAAAAGCAAGGATTCCAAAGGTATGAATAAAGTTTATTTCAAATAGTATAAAAGACACATTTTTATGTAATTTTAAACTATGAGCTCTACCCATAACGCGCAATGATTCTATTGACAGTCCGTAACCCTCCATGATCTCTATGTTATCCTCTTGCATTTATTCACAAACGGCTTCATTATTGAAATTCCGACTCTTACTCATGTTCAAATAGCCCACCGAAGATAATGATACGTATTTGAGTTGACAAAGGACTCTTACAAGCCGCATAACTCCGTAATCATTGATTGAAACATGTTCATATTTATGACACAGCCACCAAAAATTCAAAATGCGGCCGAATGCATTACACTTTGTTAACTTCTTTGTCGTTTCTCTGTCGTGTTACAAAACCTCACTCTACTCATTCTCATTCCCTGTTTCACTCCATTCCGTTCCTTTTATTCACTCTCAGTCCCGTATATTCACCCACAGTCTTATTCCATTTTGTGTATGGTGCTCATTTCCGTTTTGTGATAACATCCCCACAGCATTGTGCTCGACTCCGTATATTCCATCGTTCCACTTCCGCTTAAAACCCTCACAGAGGCAAGCTGTGAAGCACAGAGAAGTAAAATGGGAAAATTATTAAGGGTAGAGCCGGAAGGACCGAAGTTCATAGAGGGATTTCCACAAGCAAAAGAGATGTTGAGAAAAGCTAAATGGCTACGTTTTATTCAGAAATTCCGGGGTTACCACAGAGAAATTACCAAAGCGTTTGCAAGATCATTTGATGGCTCTGAAGCAGAAGTGGGAGACCTCAAATTTTTTGTTAATGAAGCATCAATAGCAGCAGCAACAGAGCTTCTTCAGGAAGGAGAACGGTGGTTCAAAAACAAAAGTATCAGTGATGAGGCATGGAGAACAATCCTCCGAAATCAAGGTATGGATATCATTGTTTTCAAAAGAGGAATTCCAGTGCATGCAATAAAAGATGAATGGGCTACTTTATTACTCATTGTTCAGAAATTTATCACATGTGAAGGCCGCTTTGGCTCTATGTACATGTATCATACTAGGATATTGATGAATTTCCTTGAAAACCAAACTCTCAATCTTCCTTATTTCCTATTCAATAGCTTGGAGAAAATGGCTGTGACTGTGCAAAAACACCTAGGAGATGTAGAGCCTCATTTATATCATCATGGGCTTATAAAAATTTTGATTGAAAAGGAACTAAAAGAAAGAGAAGATACTTGGGAACAATTCTTAGTAAGAAACTTCTTTGAAGAACCTCAGGAAATTCCTGAAGGTAATCCAATTAGAAGGAGTAGAAGAAAGAAAATGGATGTTGAAACCCAAGTTGCTCCTGCACAGGAAGTTCCCGCAGCTAGCACAGCAAAAAGAAGTAGAAGGAAAAGAACAGTAGATGAAATCCAAGATACTTCTACTATTACTATGAAGAAAAATGATAGGGAAGAGAGATTGGTAAAAAGGAAGAAGAAGGAAATCAAAATTAAGAAGCCAATAATATCAAAAGGGAAAGAAATTGTTGAAGGCTGTCCATAAAACCTCTTCTTCTGAAAAAGAAGATCACCAAATTCTGTCTGAGAGATTAATTTTTCTTCAAAAACAGTCATCTCTATCTAAGAAGGCAAAACCAGGAAAACAAGAACAAAAGGGTAGTGTACCACAGCATGTGAGGAGAAGTAGCAGGCTTAAGGGAAAACTGAGAAAAACACAAATTAAAGGTCCTCATTTCATTGATTTGGGTGAAGAGACATCTGAACAGTCTCCAACCGACCATAGTCCATTTCAGTCAGTTAGTGAACCTCACTCCTTTCACTCCCAATCAGACAATGAGTGTACTCCATCTTATTCTCAGCAAAATATTGATGAAAGTTCTCCTCAGCCAAATTTTGAACATAATTCTCCCTTGCAACATTTTGAGGACAGTCCAATGAAGAAGACACCGGAAGTAGACCCCAAACAACAGGAGGTCTATGATTATATAGAATCCTTGGAGAAGGCAGCCACAGGTCCAAGCACCTCTTCTACTCAGCCTCATACATTGCAGGATGACTTGGTTCAGTCATTAAAACAAGAGATTTTTGAGCTTGAGCTTTTGAATCGGCATATCAAAATTGAAAATGAAACACTCAAAGAGCAAGGCAAACTGGACAAGATTATCCATGACAATACTATGTTACATTTGGGTATTTGGCAAAAGAAAAATAAGAAGCTAAAAAGAAAATGCCAAAAATTGAGCAGAGCACTTGTGAATATCAAATTCAGGTGCCTCATGAAGAAACCCAGAATGATGGCAGTACCAAAGAAGAAGAGAAGGGGTTTAGATGTGCTGGCTGAAGTATCAAGGCACATGAATTGAACAAAGAGTGTCAAAATTTTGGTTGCATGAGGACATGCAACACCTTCACAGTGGGGGTATGTTGAGTCCCGAATTTGTCTCTTTTCCATACACTTTTCCATATCTCTTTCACTCACCTAAACCTACAAAATTGTCAATATCATGTGCAAAAGGGTATCTAACATGGTTTTTAATTATGTTTGTGTGTTTTCTATTTGATTTAGATTTTGTTCATACAACTGCGGAAACTTGTCACTTTCCGCAGCCGCTGCAACTTTCCGCAGCTATTTTGTGGAAATCAATGTTACAGGTGTCAACGAAGGAAACGAGCCACATGGGCAGGCTAGGAATGACAAGGACATGGTTCGTGTCCTATTGGTTCAATGAAATTCGTCAAGGAAAGCCACGGTCAAAGCCATCCACGTGGAAGTCAACTGTGGAGTTCTATGTCGGCTGGACTCTGTTTCGTGGCATAGAAACATCCATACGGCCGTTTCCCAAGCTTGTGGAAGTTAATTGACATCTGTGCAAAGTTCTCGAGTTGAATTTAAGCGCCCACCTTCCATAGATCCGTTTCCCAACATGGCCATACTCCTAAATCCGTGGCCTTAGTGGTCTACGTGCTGGCTGCTATCATAAACTTCAGGAAACAGTTACATTTTATTGCTTTATAAAGAGCGTTTGCATACGCACGTAGAGTTAGTGAATGTGAGTTGATAGTTGTTAGTTGTTAAGTTGATGTGCGTACTCTGTTATGTGGTGATTACGCTGCCTTGAGCCGTAATACCACCAGCCTGTAATGACTTTCTTTTTAATGTGAAAAACTCTGTTTCATAACTTAATTCGTGTTTGAAGATCATACCAGAGCTGCGTAGAGGGCCCCTTCTCAGCCGAGGTTCTGTGTATTAATGTATATATTTTTCATTTCATTTCTTTAAGTAATCATTGTATCATAACCCATTACATGTTCATATTTCATAGTTGTTTTATTTCTGTTTATACATTTCTGTAATTTCCATTGCATTCCTGTCTTTTATGTTTTTATGATTGTTAAAATACTGATCAGTTTTCTTGTGCAGGTTTTAGGTAGACACCCCCGGGCATTTTCATAGTATTTTCGCTAATGATATGAAACTGATATTATTCTGCTGCTAGTTTTCTTTCACAGTCTTTGTTTAACTTCAGTTTTGTCTTGTGCACTTCAGTTTTGTTTATCTGATTCAGTAGTTAAAATTAGACATATTAAGCTACTCATAGTGTCTTCAGCTACTTCCGAAAGCCACAGCTGGACTGATGGTGAGGGGCTGCATGATGAAATGTGTAGTTTAGTATTAGTTTCCTTTCTGCAAAATTAGATATATTAAGCTGCTCATAGCGTCTTCAGTTTCCTCCGAAAGCCACAGCTGGACTGATGGTGAGGGGCCGCATGATGAAGTGTGTAGTTTAGTATTAGTTTCTTTTCCGCAAACTTAAATATATTGAATCATGTATGACATCTTCAATTGCCTCCGAAAGCCACAGCTGGACTGATGGCGAAGGATTGAATCATGTGTGTATGGTTTAGTATTAGTTTACTTTCTGCAAATTAAATATCAGTTACACAAGTTGTTTATGATTACTTCCGCAAGTCATAGCCGGTCTAATGATGAAGGGTCAGAAAATGAATTGATGTAATCTGATTTAGATTTATTTCATTGCAATTTTGAATTTCCATAAGCATAGTTTCTTTTGTGTTCAGTTGGCAGCAAGAATAGTTTAGTTTTCATATTCACTAGTTTCTTGTTTTGATTCATTAGATTAACATCACTTTCCATTTCAGCAGTTTACTTTCTTTTGTCATTGCAATTTCAATTTGCTTTTGAAGTTTCGAGATTGGTAAATCATTATAGGGGAATATCATTTCCTTGAACAATTATAACCAAGCTTGTTTCTCATTTTAGAATTTCCATTTCACCTTAGAAAGACCATAAACGACAAAAAGATAAGAAAGAGGTTATCTTGCACATATAGTGCGCCGCACTTCATCAGCTTACGATTCCCGGATTGACAATTAAATGCAGCAATTTAGGACACACTAAATTGACCAAACATTTTGGCGTCGTTGCCGGGGAAGTGTAACTAGGTAGCCAATTTCTTAAAAAAAAAAAACATAAAATCATAAAAGAAGGGAAACTTGATAACTTCTTGAAGTATGCTCTCCTCTTGCACCTAGTGTGATCTGGAGGATCAGAAAAGAGAGTTATTGGTTTAGTAATTTCTTAAGTATGCTCTCTTCTTGCACCTAGTGTGATCTGGAAGATCAGAAAGATAATTATTAGCCCAACTTTTGTTAAAAAAAAACTAAAAAATGACATGCATAGAGCAAGAGATTCTAGGGGAAGGTTTATAGCTAAAGCCAAGAGTTCGATTTTTACAACTCCATCTTCTTCAAGGCATAGACCAGATTCACCATCATCTACCCCTAGCCTTAAGATTTTTGGAAGCCAAAGAACAACTGAATTAGAGGATTCTCCTACACCACCTACTAAAGTCTACTTAGAAAACAAGGAAAATTTCTCTCATCCTTCCTTGATAGAAGAACTAGAGGACTATAAGGACTCTAAAGAAGCTATCATGGCAGAAGAAGTAATAAATAGAGGTGGAGGTAGAGGAGGAGGAGATAATGAAGATAACAATGGTGAAGGAAATAATGGTAGAAATAGGGACGATTTTCTTGGATTCCCTATAGTTTATGAGGAAACTCATGCAACAATGAAAAATATTTCACCATCTGTTCTCCCTAACTTTTATGGATTACGAAGTGAAGATCCTGAAACATTTCTGTTTGAGTTTGAAGTAGTGTGCCGAACTTATGACTATATGGAAGATTCTCAAAAACTCAAACTATTTCCTTCAACCTTGAAGGGATCCGCTTTGAAATGGTTCATGGGATTAGCCACTCAATCTATCAGGACTTGGAATGATATGAAACAAAAATTTTTGGATAGATACTTGGATTATTGTATGCCCACTAATCACAAGGATGAGGTATTCAAAATGATGCAAAAAGAAGATGAAAATTTGGAAGACTTAATTGAAAGATTTCAATACAACTTGAAAAGAGCAAAGATGAGAAACTTAGATAATGAAACCTCGAAAGCCCTCCTATTAAAAGCCATTAGAGATGAATGGATAGACATTTTAAACATGATGGGGAAAGGAGACATTTCTCAACTTCCATTTCGTGATATAACAGAACTATGTATCCATCTCTCAAGAGGAAAATCTAAAACTGGAAAAGGGCCTAGGGATTCTTCTCTTATTAGGGCTAACAAATCTGCAACTGGATCAGTAAGTAGGGCAGAGATTGGTAATATGCTTGATGAGTTTAAAACTGATATCTTAGGGGGTCTTAGTGAAAAACTAGACACCCTTAAAATCCAAAACAAGCAGAAAGCAGAAACAGATGCTTTAGCCATCTTTTGTCCGAAATGTAGAAAGAAACATGCTTTAAGGGAATGTCCCTTGGATGCAAAAGTTGTAGAAACATGTATGATTTGCTCAGAAAATCATGAAATCAAGGATTGTCCTTCAATCCCCGGACTCAAAGCTTTTTTTCAAGAAGATCCAAATTCAATAGAGTCTCTCTGTTTTGTCGCAAGGAGACCTTGGCAGGGACAACAATCTCAAGGGTTTAATAACCCTATGAATCTTCAAACCCCACCAAATTGGACTCCTTGGCAACAACCTTGGCCCCAACATCAAAACTCATATCAGCCATGTGTACAAGGAATGCAAAATCCTTATGGGAGATTTGCTCAATTTTATCAATATCCTCCATCTTTTCAAAACCAACAAGCTCCACAATTTCCAAGCCAAAATCCACAACAACTTTCATTGCCATTTCCACAACATCAACCTTCTCAACAAAATACAAATCCTCAACTCATGCTCCCATACCAACAGAAGACAAATCAACTTCCAGCTCAACCATTGCCAAATCCTAACAATAAGAATCCTCAAACTACTTATATGGTAGAAGGACAACAATTTCCTACCTATATGATTGTTCCTCTCAACGATGTACAACTCAGATCTGGTAGAGTTTTAGAAAACCTTCTATAGACATTCAAGAGCAAGATACCTCTGAGGAGGACTCTCTTCAAGTCAATAAGGGTTCTGAGGAAGAATCTCTTCAAAATTCAAAAATTCAAAAAGAAAAAGAAAAGCTAGCATCCACAACTCCTATAGTTGAGCAACCTGTATCTTCATCTACACCTCCTTTTCCGGGAAGACTACAAATTGATAAGGGGGTGGAAAAACAAATTTTGTTGCCTAACTATGACTTTCTAGATGAATTGAAGAATGTTTGTATCAAGATTCCATTGCTACAAGCCATTCGAGAAATTCCTATTCTAGCAAAAACCATAATGGAGTTGAGTTTCAAAAGACCAGGAAGAAAGCTAAAGGACACAAGAAGAATCCACCTGGTAGGAAAGATTGCAGACATTATGATGGGAAAAATTACCATGCAGAAGTATGTAGATCCCGGAAGTCCAATTGTCAAGACACATATAAATGGGATAGAAATTCCAAACACATTGATTTACTTAGGGGCTGCTATCAACATTATGAGTAGACAGACTATGGAACAGCTAAAAATTCCTAACCTTCTTTTTACACCTACTTTACTGCAACTTGCAGATCGATCAATTATTAAACCCGATGGTGTATTAGAAGATATTTCAGTCTCCTTAGATTCTTGGGAATATCCAGTAGATTTTATGATTTTGACTCCCAAAAGCAATCTAGGAGGACATCCAATTATCTTAGGAAGACCTTGGCTGGCCACAGCTGATGCTTTTATTAGCCAAGAGTAGAGGGTTATCCAGGAGGAGGAGGCCATGGATTTGGAAAGAATCTGCCATCCACTCCACCATCATTCTCACCACCATCTTCACCTTCCTCATCATCATCTTCCACTACCACAACTCTTCAATATGTTCATACACATACTTCAAAAGGAACTGGTAAATCACCATTTCTTAAACTTGACGTTAAGTTTGAGCTTCCAATGTTAAATGGAAAAGTGAATGCAAAGAAGTTGGATAATTGGATTCATCAATTGGAGGTTTATTGCAGAATTCAAAACCTTCAAGAAGATGACATAAAGATTCAATTGGCTTCCTTGAGAATGGAGGGTTCAACACTTGTACGGTGGGAAGAAAGGACTCAAGAAGAGATTAAAAGCCACTGTAAGATCTCAATGTCTTGGTCAAATTATATTGTTGCCATTAAAATGAAATTTTATCCTCTACCTTACATGCAAAAATCCATTAGGGACTGGAAAAATTTTAGACAATTGAAAGGGAAAAGTGTGCAAGATTATACTCATGAATTTAGGAGAAGAGCTCTTATCTTGGGTGTCAATTTGTATTCTCAAGAAACTTTGTTAAAGTATATTGGGGTTTTTCATAGTTATCTTAGACATACTATTATCATGTTCAATCCTACAAACTTAGATGAGGTTTGCGTTCAAGCCATACATCTAGAAGCAAGAAGGAAACATAGTGCAGATGAGAAAAGTGATAGTCTCCTTGAGTGTGAGGATAAAGGAAAGGGCAAGTTTAATGGAAGAGGAAAGAAAAATAATTCTATCAAAATACAAAAATATAAACTCACATGTAAACATTGTTCGAAGAATGGCCATGCTGAAGACCATCATTATCAACTCCATTCACAGTTGAAGCCAAACAAACTTAAATCCAAAGAGAAGGGGAAATTTGTTGCAATAATTAAACATGACTTAGGTTTAGATTCAAGAGATGAAACCAATATTATAGCAATGGGTTTGAAAGGTAAGAACATAGCAAACACTAGTTCTTCAATTTTTTCTAATGTAACTCAATATGAAGATACAATAATTGAACTCTTTCATATTAAAGTCATTTCAAAACATACCAAGATAGACACACTATTTGATAGTGTTTCTCAAGCTAATTTGATTTCTAAAGACTTAGTTAAGAAGTTAAATCTTGAAACTGTTACACATCCAAGGCCTTATCCTTTAGGGTGGATATGCAAGAATGCAAATTTGCAGGTAACAAGGAAATGCATCCCAAGGTTTTCAATCAATTCAAACTTTCTTGACGAACTTGAACTTGATGTAGTGTCGCTTGAGATTTCATGTATTGTTTTGGGAAGTCCTTATCTTTATGATATGGAAGCAGTATTTCATTTCCATGAGAATAAGTATCACTTGTTTAAGGATGGAATTGAGTACATAGTTAGAGTGCATAAGAAGAAGAGAATTTTGTCTTTTATACATGCAGGAGAAATGAAGAGAATAGTGAATGCAAGTCAAAATTTGACTTTGTTAATGTTCAAGCATATAAATGTTTTGAATAAGACCTTTCAAAAATATGCATTGAATGAACAAGTTGATTTCAATGAAGTTTCTAATTCTTGTAATAAGATGTTTCAGGCCTCTAACTCGTTGCCTTTGAAAGGAGGTAAACAAGATGTGAAAGATTCGCAGCAATCTACATCAGTTTTG
This sequence comes from Pinus albicaulis, assembly GCA_034641835.2. Classification (NCBI taxonomy): domain Eukaryota; kingdom Viridiplantae; phylum Streptophyta; class Pinopsida; order Pinales; family Pinaceae; genus Pinus; species Pinus albicaulis. The sequence goes on along the minus strand of CM076584.1, from coordinate 862,449,532 downwards.
AGCAGTGTTGGAAACAAGATGTCAGTGCAAGAGAGTGCAAAGGTTAAAGAGAAAGCGCCAAAGAAATTTGAAAAATAAGGCATAGGTTCCACAAGTACTTTTTTTTTGTTTCAAAAGGGTACATGGCAATGGCGAAAACACTTGGTTAAAATTCGACGCAAGTACAAGTCAAGACAAGCTAAAAATTGCCATATCGACAGTGTTAGAGGTGAGACAGTTTTCAAGTTTCCTTTGATTGACGACCAAGGTGGAAACAAGATTTTTTTCTTCAAGTATAGCTTGTTGCTCTGAAAATTTAGGGAAGTTGTAGCATTACGGTGTCTACAACAGCAAGACAGGGTCTCCAGAGTCAAGGAAAGAGACTAGTTTTGTGAAAATCTCAAATTGATGAAAATGGGATAATTCCAGTGGATTGAGACTGGAAGGGTGAGGGAATTGTACCCTCATCCACATGTTCAGTAATGAAAGAGATTTTGGGGTCCAAAAGGCTTCCAGTGGGGAAAAATGATCCGGTTCTCAGTGTTATGCTCAAAAATCAAAGTTCTCAGGTTGTCTCAGAACATGAACGAATGCATAGTGCTCGTCGTCCTGATTTCGATGCACTTCATTTTAGAAAAAATGGTTGTCGTATGCTGACTAGGTATCTATACCGTCCAATCAGCAAAAGGTATATTCCAAGGAATATTCTTTGGAAATTTCTCAAAATATTCCTTAGAATATTCTCGAAATATTCCTTGGAATATTCTCGAAATATTCCTTGGAATATTCTCGAAATATTCCTTGGAATATTCTCGAAATATTGCCACAGGTGGACCTATGAATGGGTGACAAGTGTCAACATCAGATTGGCTTATTGTTGAACCAATGAGGTCATGACACGTGGCAACCCTGGAGGTCACCACGTGCCCTCATGTTCGTTGGTTAAAATTTTAGGTGGAGGGATCGGGTTTCAACCCCGCGACCTCCCCACTGTCAGCGCCAAGCCTTACCACCTCCACTATACATTGAGTCTTAAATATCTATGCAATATGCATATATTTAAATTCTAACCATTGTAATGGTGGGGGTAAATTGGGACCAGCCCCAGTCCATAGGACCACATGCCCGAACCATTGGCGGAGCTCCAAACAAATGTGCGAAGATTATGGTCTAAACCACATTTATTAAACCTTCAACTTGTTTATTAAGCCCTAATTCAAATTTTAAATGAATATTAAGTTAAACGTGTTGTTAGTGTGTTAATTGTGCTTAACTAGCGCTAATATCCACTTAGCATTAATTACAATTCAATTGGAGGACCTCCGGATTTGGCAGAAACTGCCAATTCTAGCTACAATTAGCTAGTTTAGGGGTTAAGATAGTGGGAAAATTGAAGAAGCCATAACTTTTACAATTTTTGACCAATTCAGGCTCAGAAAGAGGCTAGCTGACCATTTTGAGCCATTCTGGACTCATTGGAGTAGCTCACAGGAGCAAAAGAGCATTTTAAATAAGTAAATTTGACAATTTGAGCATAATATAGAGGCCCGAGCCATGGAAGTTGGACCAAGGAGATGTAGCCCAGGAGGGGTGAACTCCTTCATCAAATACCTGTGTTAATGTTATGTATGGTGATGTTCTGTACTTTTATTGTTGCTTTTCAGCTCTTGTTTTTATGTTAAATTTCTCACTAAATTGACATGAAAAATACTCATGAGACTTGATAATTTGCAAGAGAACCTGAACCCTTAAGCAAACAAAAGACATTTGTTTATAAAATATGAAAGGGGAATTAGCTGAGAATTACTAACATCCTCCATTCATATCATTACTATGGGTCAATACCATGGAAAATACCCCCTATTATTTAGAATACCATGGTGCAGAAATTGTACGCAACTTTTCTTCACAATACCCGTGTATGTACACGGCCTTTATTCACAGGACCCGCGTATACTTCCAAAAATTCACATTTATCATTCCTCTATCTTTGAAATAATATTCCTTTATCCATTCTTTCTGTCACATCTGTACTGGCCTGTATACTCATCCTACTAGCATCATGTTGACATCTTTATCAAGTAGGTTGCCATCAAGGACAACACATTAGTCATAATGCCAACAATCTCCCCCTTTGGACTTGATGGCAACCACTTTGGTGTTTGGTCACCGCAACCTGTAAATACCTGTAAAACACATCAAGCTAGGCACCAAGATTTTCAAACACTAAGTTACCCTCCCCCTTTGACATCAAGGGCAAAGGGCCGACCAATGTTGAATGAAGGCTTCTCTCCCCTTTTTTGACATGAGTGTTGTAGATCTAATATGTTGAGTATGAACATTGAATGTTGACCATGCTCCCCATGAGAATGTGTTGAATTTTATGAAGATATACAAAGAAGTACATGACATTATGACTCAATCATATATGACCTTTCCTATCACCAATGACTCATGCTTACATCAATCACCCAACACAGTGGGGTTACATATTTGACTCGTCATTACATCAAATGCCCAAAATGGAATTACATACATAATTGACTTGACCTCCATAGTCCAAACATGACTAAGTATTACAATGATTACATCATGGGTATTTTCAAGACATAAGTATGACATTTATTATCAAAACCAAAGACCTCTATAGTGAGGTACCAAGACCAAGATAGTATTCAACAACCCTCATATACCATATAGGATATGTACCATAAGAATCTACCAAAAACACCTTGAACATCATCAAGAAGCTATGTAATATCATCAATCTATGACCAAGTATGCAACATCAACAACATAAGATTGTTCCGTAGAACTCATCCCTTTGACCTCATCAAGGTCAACTAGCTCTTTCCCTTAGTAGGAAGATCCACAATCCATATTCATCTAAGACATATAGATCTTTTGTAGCGCATCAACATATATTTTCATGCATCAATCAACATATGTGAGAACCAAGCATATCATCATAAAGTAAGATGGCACAGTGTAGCATCATTTTTCAACCACATCAATATGTGACTAAATATTCCATGTCTCCAAGTATCATTCAACAAATATAGTTGTAGTATATCAATAACCATGTCTTCATGAAACATGTAGCAACATCATTCTCTTGGCCCATTATCTTCATACAAGAAGAATTATCACACCAAAAATCAATATGCAACTCAAATAGTCATCCATAATATCCATTTTTGCAATGTGTATGAATTCATCATCATCAACCATCATAAGACTGTGAAATCAACCCATCTCCTTTTTCTCATATCAACAAGATCAACATTATTTTTCCATACATAAAAATAGAATTAATCCTTAAGAAACATGTCATTCATGCATCATCAAGAGAACCTTATATAATCATAAATCATAAGCAATTTATGCAAAATGACAACATCATAGCATGATACAAATTCAACAACATCATCATTCAAAATTTAGCTGCATGTGTGTCTTCGGCAACATCACTAATATATGAACACCATTATGAAACAAGGAATGCTAAATAAATCATAATGCCAATAATGCATTATTAGAAGCATAGAAAATGATCCCCCTGAACTTGTGCCAATTTTTCATTGTTAGATATGATCAAATCAACTCATCCATCAGTTAGGTCATGAAAGCAATTTTATTAATTAGTAAAATCATCAAATCAACAATGTCATATTGCAGCAACTCATAAACCATCATAAGCCAATACCACTTCTAAGTAGCATCAATAGACTGTAACCAACCAACATATGAATAAGAAAACCAAATAATAATTGTTTGGATCATATCAGAAGCTCTCCCTAAGCCTGTCCCATTGTTTCTTCATCTCTGAGAAACATATGCGATTGTCTAGATCATAACTAGCGTATATACATGACTATCCTTCATAGGATCCGCGTACAGAAAGTAAAATTTTGAATTTTTTATAACCACAGCTCCCCCTAAGCCTGTACTATCTGTACCTATTCACTGTTACTGCATCAGATGCATTGTCAGTGATATAAGCAACATGAATATCAAAACAACCATGGGAATCATAATAAAGACAACATATGTATTCCCCCCCCTGAGATTACACATCATTAATCTTGAGGACCTGATAATCGTCTTATGCTCTTATGAGGTCATGTACCTCACATCACTTCTGCAGTCACTGTGAGAAGTAAGCTTTAAGAACCAATGGATTGTAGTAGGGTCAATCTTCCCTACGTTTCTGACTGAGGTTCCTTCTTCCTCCAGATCTGCTTGGAATTTCTAATTATGTGCTGGAACTTATCCCATCTCCTGGTTTTGTTCTACATACTTGAGCTACATTCAGTGGCCTTATGCCCAAATGAGTTACAAGAGAAACAATATCCACAAAACCATCCTTTGTGCCTAACGACAGATCTTGACCTTGATCTAGGAGATTTTCTTACAGATGTGTGACTTGATTTAGTTTTCCCTTGAACAACACTATATTGGTTTTTTTCGTCACATTGTGTATGATCATACCCAATGCCAGCCTTGATCAAAGGAGAGTGTTGTTCATTAATACTATTCTCTAGAGACTCAAATGCCTTTGCCCATTTTTTTATCTTCTCATAATCTTCCTTCAGGGTCATAATTTCATATTCTAATGTTTCACAATGATTTTCCTTTTCTTGATTTTTTTTTCTTATGCTTTTTGTGCTTCTATTGGTTGCTTCTAATTCCATCTTTAACATGTTTATTTCCTCAATCATATTGCTTCCTTTTGATTCCAATTATTTATTAGCATTACTGATTTTATCATTATCCTTTACTGCTTTCATTGAATCATCTACCTCATAAATTTCTGATTCATTAATTGAATGATCTTCAAGAGACATAAGTACTTGATAGTGATTGTTAGAATTTGAATCTGAATTTTCTTGGTCATCGGATGTGCTATGACTATCTTCATTAGAGTAAAATATTTTCTTACCAGATAACTTCTTTTTAGAAAAATTCTTTCCATTATCTTTATTATTTTCTCTATAAGGACATTTGGATGCATAATGGCATACTCTTCCACAAGCAAAACATTTAAAGGGAAGCTTACCTTTGAATTTCCCAGTTCCTACTTGTAACTTTCTCACGGAGTTTGCTTCTTCTTCATCTAATATGTAGCTTGTGTCTTTGGGTTCTTCCTTCTTTCCCTTTAGATGTGGCTTTGAGAGCTGCTTTTCTCATGTCTGAAGGGCCACCTTTCCTCATCTAAAATGTTGTCAATATTCCATGGATTTGATCAAGTGTGAGACTTTTCAGATCCTGCATTTCTTCAATAGTGGAGACTTTGGAATTGAACTTCGGAGTTAGTGATCTCAAAATATTCTCAACAACAATAGCATCTTTTATATCATCACCAAGATTTCTCATGGAATTAACAACCTCATATACTCTAAGGAAAAAATCCGCAATGCTTTCATCATCATACATTTTAAATGTCTCATACTGTAGTATAAAAAATTGGAGTTTAGCACTTTTTACCTTGGTGTCACCCTCGTAACTTTGGATAATCTTATCCCACATTTCCTTTGCGGTGTTCAACTGCATTACTTTCATGAACTCACACTCGCTCAGACTTCCCAAGATGGCATTTACAACCTTTGATTGATCTCATACTACTTCTTTCCGGTAGTAATTGTGGGAATGGAGGTTGAATATTGATATCCACTTTCAACGATTTCCCATACATCAGCTCCCAGTGCCTACAAGTATGATCTCATCCTAACTTTCCAAAAGACAAAGTTAGTTCCATTAAATAAAGGTGGTATGATATAAAATACCCCTTCTTGACTACTCATCTTGACGGATATCCTTCAAGCGATCAAGCTTCTTCTAAAGGACATGCTCTAATTCCAATTGTTGGGAAAAATACTAGGGGGGGTGTGAATCGGTATTTTAAAACTTACTTAAACCTTTCAATTTATTATTCATATTTATGTACACCATTGTAATGAAGTCAACCAGCGTATGTACACGACTGTGATGAAGACAAGTAGCGTATATCCAGCTAACTAACTTTTCAACTAATTCATCATCTGTTTAACGTGAACCAGTGCATCAGTACTTCTTCAAACATTAATTAAACAGTAACCATGTGAATTAAGAACATAATAAACCATCACACATAAGCAACACATCAACACACATGAACACCAGGATTTTTAGGTGGAAACCTAATGTGGGAGAAAACCATCGTTGTTGGCGTCTTTGTCTTCATATTTTATTATAAAGAAAACATATTACAATATTGTATTGGTGCAAACTCATACCATCACACAGGCACCCATCGGAAGGGAGCGCCTACCCCCTGATCAGATTTACTAGGTAGCACTCGAAGGAAGCTTCGACTCCCTCATTGGAGGCTCCAACCCTCAACACCTCTATAGACCACATTTCATAATATTTCATATTCGATCCACTTGACTCAAGTCACCACAACTTGTAGGCCACTTTTCATCAAATTTTCAGATTGGACCCACCATCATCATTTAAGCCCAATATTAGATAACAAAATTGAAACCAGTCACTGTAGGAAATCACTCAATCCTTGAACCAACTGAATCACCAAATCAACCATTGAATCTCAATCTAGCAATGCAAATATATCAATCAGCCAAACCAACTCATATCACTATATACCCATTCATTAGAATCCAAGTTCGCATATTGTTCATTGCAGGAACCAAATTCTGTCACTGCAAACACTAATCAATTATACGTCAGAATACATACACTACTGCTCTGAGTTAAATCCGCGTATGTACGCGCTTATCCTTAAGAGGACCTATGTACAGATCTCAAAACACTAAACCTGAATCTGAATCACTGTACTACTGAAACAATTAGTGAAACACATACATCCATCATCACAGATCTCTGAACCACATATGGATCATTATCTCTAGTCAACATATCATCCCATAAACCATTCAAGTCAACTAGAACTATCCCACAAAAATTATCATGAAAGAGACATCATTGACAGACAACAAAAAGCATAATAGAATAAATCAACCATTATCATCAACTCATACTACAAAACCCTAGCAGATGTACGCAACCTTTACAAAGCACTTTTGAATATGTACACGCCTTTCATATTTGACACCCACATACAGATATGTCGATACTGCAAAATATATACGCAACTACCCAAAAGTAGATTTGCATATGTACATGATCTTTCTGAAGCAAACCGGCGTACATATATGCAATTATTGAGCCATACCTTCACTGCACAACAAAACATCAGTCAAACCCAAATCTCGGCATACAATGTAATAGACACACATCATAACATCATTAACATAGATCTATCATCCCATAAGCAGATTATTCAATGTGTAGCCATTTTAGATCTATTAGATCTTATCCATCATCATACTCCATGGTGCACACTTATTTCAAATCAAACAATTCATCAATAACCCATTGCATACACACTCAACACTTTGATCTCCATCACCTTATATAGCCAATACCTTGGGTCAAATCGTTAGTAATGGAAATGGTATTCTTTGACGAGATCAAATATTTGTTGTCATCCTCATTACTATGGGCCAATACCATGGTAAAGACCCTTGGTATTTAGAATACCATGGTGCGGAAATTGTACGTGACTTTTCTTCACCATACTCACGTATGTACGCGACCTTTGTTCACAGGACCCGCGTATACTTCCTAAACTTCACCTTTATCATTCCTCTGTCTTGGAACTGATATTCCTTTGCCCATTCTCTTTGTCACATTTTTATTGGCCTGTATACTCATCCCGCTACCATCATGTTGACATCTTTATCAAGTAGGTTGCCATCAAGGACAATACATTAGTCATAATGCCAACATTGTGTGTATCCCAGGTGGTTGGGAGGGTTTAATGATAACCTCCCCACCTAGGTTCAAGTCTCGTTGTGACAAGATGCTCCATTGAAAATTTTTGTACTAATTGTCTTGATTATATTGACTCTTCCTGATTCTTGCAAATAGCAAGAAAAGCAATGCAAAATTAAATAATAATAATTATTAATAATAAAAACACTAAACATAATATTCTCGAACTCCATACTAACTACCGGAAAAACAATCTTAAAATTATCCTTATAATCATTTTAATATATATATATATATATATATATATATATATATATATATATATATATATATATTATTATTATCCAATTTTAAGGTCACTACCAAGCTAGACACCAAATTGGTATATGAGACCCCCTTGTTTGTGGGACAAGGGATCCACCTCCACGCAATGATTTGACTGCTAAGTCTATAAAGGCATACATACTTTATCCCCTTCTCGTTTTGAACCTATAACTTCTTAGGAGAAAACACGTGCTCTTAACCATTAAGTCCACTCAAATTGTATATAACTAATTATGACCAATTATAAAATATATTAGATATTCATATACAATACAACCAATAAGCAAATACAAATCTATAAATGATTGATTAAAGATTTTAATCACTAATTAATTTGTATTAAAGCTTTTTAATCTTATCAATATTTGATAGTTCCGAAATTAAAAGCAACCTTTCTTTTATGTAGATTGTAAGTTTGAAAATAACGTGAGATGGATACGACCAAACGAGGCACCAGCATATGATTGGTGTATATATGGCCCTCTCTTGAAAATTTGATTGCCGGTGTGGTATGAATCAATTATCTTCTCTAGCTTATTTGTTTCATAACCATACACCTCCACATAAATCAATCAAATATCTTCTGTAGCTACCCTCACGCTTTCCCATCACATGATGACACAAGATGTGACATCTCCCGCACTAAACAAAGTCTCGTCCCTTGTCATGTTCTTTGGTTAAACTCGTGAGGCTTTTTGTCTCTTGGACTCAGCATGGGGTGGATTTATTACATTTTAAAAGAAGTTTAAAGGCATAATTAATGAATGAAATTTTTATATCCACGCACGTGGGCTATGGGACATTATCTAGGCTTAGGCTTAATCATGTCGGTCAATTTATGATTGGTTCAACATATAATTATAACCATGTGTATATAAATATTAACAGTTTATATATAATTATTAACCATTTATATTAGGAGTATATATTTTAAATATTAATTAGTATATTATATTTTGATTAACTGGATTTAGTTTAGGAGTTTTGAAAGGTGGAGTGTTATTTTTATGTGCATAATTAAATTTGGACCAGCAAGATGTTGAAAATTTGGTGAGTGTATTTTTATATTAGTGTTTGACTATAAAGAATTCAATTTTGTTTTATTAATTTTTTCTTCACAACTATATATTTTATGGAAATAAAAAGTAGGTTATATTTCAGTTTTATAATTATCTTTTAAAATATAAATGATGGAGGTTTTTACTTCTTGTTTATATATATAGAATTTTTCTTTAAGTCTAGTTAGTTAGGTTGTTTGTTTTTTTACTATGGTGAATTGGTAATTTGTTCGAGTAATCTAGACAAAGCTCAAGATCAAACACAATTGCCCCATCTAAATTAATTACAACCTTCAAATATATGGAAATAATTAGATATGACTTAAACATTTTCATGCTTCTATGTATATTTTTATGAATTCTTGTTTAGTGGGCTAGTTTGAGTAATTGAGTGTTTGAGCTTTATGAAATAGATTTTAAAATTGATCATATAGTGTACCTCACTTCTTACTTGACGCCTTATCAAGTTAAACATAATGATCAATTAACAAACTTACATTAAATATCATCTACAAAATATGGTGAAGTGTTTGAGGGTTTCTCTCTCTCATATATATATATGTGTGTGTGTGTGTGTGTGTGTGTGTGTGTGTAATCACAAAACCTTTCACACTTTGAGATATGGATTATGAGCTAAAAGCAAACATTTATTGTAATGTCATCACGCTTTGATATATATATATTATTAGCAAAAATAAAACATTTATTACAATGTCTAAATGTTAAAGAATAGACATCAAAACTTATTATTATTTTTTAAATATAAATATTAAAACTTAATTCTTCATGAAAAAATTATACAAATATTAAATATAAATATGCTACTAGAGGATATATACAATTATCAAATATGTAGGATTGTTAAATTGTGATAATTTCAAAGACACGTGTACATTTGAATTCAACATCCCAATATTATCGGGTTTCCAAGGGAGAATGCAACACTATTTAATAAAAAATTAAAAAATACAATCTCAACCCATTAATTGATTAACTTTACAAGGTCAATATGAAAAAAACACAATCAAATTGAGAATATTGCGTAATTTTTTAATTTTTATATTAAATTATAGTTATGTTGATATAATAAAATGGAAAGTTTTTATTCTTCAAATCCAATATATAAAGATCTTCTATTATTGCTCATCATAATATTGTATATATAAAAATTATTACAATATTGTTAGATTAAGACTTTTGTGATCCATAATGTAGATAAACGTCTTTTGGATTAATCACATTAGTAGGATTAATCCTAATGATGTGATTAATCTGAAAGACATTTATCTATATTACAATAATATTTAGTTTTAAAAAAATAAGTTTTTTAATTAATTTTCACCTAATCTAAAATCAACCCTAATATTTCATAAAAGAATATTTTGATTAAAGAAAATTATATTCAAAATCCAATTAAAATGTTGGATGTCTATCACTATCACTAGGTTTAATTCCCTAAAATAGTGTAGCCTGGGTGGTTGGGAGGGTTTAATGATAACCTCCCCACCTAGGTTCAAGTCCCTTTGATATGTTGGATGATTCTCCTTTGTGAGTTGTCATGTTTATAAGCATCATGTCTTCATGTCTTATGTTTTGGACAAGCCAAATGAATATCCATGTTTATGAGCATTGAGCATCATGTCTATGTTTTCTAGCATATCCATGTTTATGAGCATCATGTCTATGTTTTCTAGCATATCCATGTTTATGAGCATCATGTCTATGTTTTTCTAAACTGAATAATAACTTTTCATGTCTTATATTTAGGACAAGCTAAATGAGTATCCATGTTTATGAGCATCATATATATGTTTTTCTAAAATGAATAATAACTTTTCATGTCTTATATTTAGGACAAGTTGAACTAAATGTATAAGTACCCTTCAACATTCTTTGTTAAAATTATCAAAATGAACACTAAAATATTTTTCATGTCTTATATTTAGGACAAGCTAAATGAAATTTATAACTAACAATCAACATATCCATGTTTATGAGCATCATGTATATGTTTTTCTAAACTAAATAATAACTTTTCATGTCTTATATTTAGGACAAGCTAAATGAATATCCAAGTTTATGAACATCATGTCTATGTTTCTTCTAAAGTGAATAATAACTTTTCATGTTTATATTTAGGACTCGCTAAATTAAGTGTATAACTACCTATACACATTCTTTGTTAAAATGATCAAAATGAACATTAAAATTTCACAAACCGTCAAATTCAATTGATGTTTCAAGTTTGAAATTCCACCCTATCTGAATTTGATAACGTGATTGTCCTTTGTACTCAACAAACTTAGTGGATTACAACGTAAAATCTCTTTTGTGAATACAGTTGGAAAAGTTGTGTGTAGCTTGTAACGTGTTGGTTAGCAAAATGTTAGGTTTAGTTGGTAACTTGTTGTATAATGAAATTATATATATATAATTTAGGTGTGAATAGTTAAATATTAAACATCATAAGTCAATAATTGTTTTAGTGTTTTTTATTTTATTTTATTTATTAAATAAAATACATAAAATAAGCTATGTGAATTTTATATATATATATATATATATATATATATATATATATATATATATATATATATATATATATATATATATATATATATATATATATACACACTTTAGATTAAAATATTAATAAAAAATCCAAAAAATCACCTAGTTCTCGGTCGGCTCCACGCTCTGCACCCTAGGGTGGCTAGGAGCCTTCTCGCGTCGACTTGGCTGTTGCGCCCCTGCGCACAGCCTCGATCCTTCCATTCTCTGCTCATGGAGCCTACCGGGGGTCTTGACCCCCCTCTTGATCCGCCTCTGGAGGTCATTGCCTTCATATCCCTAATCGCGGCTGCTCCGAAACGCCCTCCCACAGCGATCTAGTAGAAATTTATCAGGAAAATGGACTCGATTCCATCTGTTGCCCTGCCTGAGGAGGAAACGTGTAAAGCGGCTTTGAATCTGGCTGATAGAGGCCTCATAGGCCAGTTCACGGGCCTTTGGCCTTCTCCCAAGTATGTGGAAGAATGGACCCAAAGAAACTGGAAACCTCTAATAAAAGACAGAGTCGAGAGCTATTTTGTGGGCAAAGGGTACTTCGTATTTGTGTTTGAAAACCCGGAAGACAAAAGCTTAATATTCAGAAATGGCCCCTACTTTATGGGGCCACAGGGTCTGTACTTAAACAAATGGTCTCCAGACTTCGATCCTTCTCAGGATGTTCCATCTGCTGTGCCAGTCTAGGTGAGACTCCCTCATCTGCCTCTTCATTGCTGGAACCAAAAATCTCTACAGATCATTGGGAATGCGCCGGGAAAATACATAGACCAAGCGGTAAGAAAAGACCAGTACTCATGTGCACGAATTTGCGTTGAAGTGGATCTTGAAGAGGGCCTGCCGGAAGCAATCAAGCTCACTGTTGTTGGATGGACGCATGTCCAAGAACTGGATTATGAACAGCTCCCCTTTAAATGTAGACACTGCCATGGCCATGGACACTTTGCAAAGCACTGCAAGAAGAAAGCATAGGAGCAAATAGACAAACAAAACGGGGACCAATGGACACTAGTCCAGAAAACAGCACACCCACAGAAAGGTGCAGGAAAAGGTAAAGCTACGGGAGAAGGGAACAACCCCAACCCTAATCAGGAAACAGAAGCAACCCCAAATGGAATAGAAGGCACCCAGATCGAACCTGCAAATTCTGCCCAGGAAAATGTGGAACAAGTAGAAGCCACTCCTCCAAGCAAAGAGGGAGGGATAGCTATCCAGATCGAAACTACCCAAGGCAGCCCCTCCAATCCCACTTACGCTGAAGTCACAAAGAAAAAGGCAGTAGAAAGTTCTGATTCCTCAGAGGACGAAATCTATGAGCGCCCATTAAAAAGAGCTGGAAGGAAATCCCGTAAAGAAAAAAGGGAAGAGGAGGCCGAAAGGCTCAAAACACAAGGAAGTTAGTCTACAATAGAAATGTCTATCGGAAGAAACACCAGACCAAGGCCACCTAAGGGTGGATCCACCCCTCTCTCAGGTAAATAATGAAGATCGTCTCTTGGAATTGCAGAGGTCTGGGGACCCCCTCAAAAACAGATGTTGTAAAGGATCTAATGAAAACAGAACCCTCAGATATCCTCTTGCTCCAAGAGACTAAGATACAAGGGCAAGCTCTGCTAAATACCAGCAAATCAAAATGGAAAAAAAGCTTAGGCAAAGCTGTCAGCGCTAGGGGCTCTTCTGGAGGGCTGGCAACCCTCTGGACTGAAGACAAATTCCAGATGAACAATTCTCATGAGACTCAACATTGGATCTTCACGGAATTAACCCATCTTGCAAGTAAGTTGACTATCTCTCTTTTCAATCTTTATGTTCCTGTTAATTACAATGAAAAAAGAGATTGTTGGAACTCTCTTTCAGCTTTTCTTGAGCAGTCTTCCCCCAATAACATCATCTTAGCCGAGGATCTTAATATTGTTTTGAAAGCCAAAGAGAAAAGGGGAGGATCCAACACCAAAGATCCCTTGGTGGCCTTTGTGGAAGAGCTCTCCCAACAATGGGATCTATTATATTTCAATCCAGTTCGAGGTCTCTTTACTTGGACCAACAACCGAACTGGGGCTGATCATATTTCTGCACGCTTGGACCATTTTCTGGTGCAAAGTTCTCTCATGATGAACAAAAATATCATTGTCACTAAAATTCTGCCCAAGCTGACCTCAGATCACAAGCCAATTCAACTCATTCTGGAAGATGAAGAGGATCTGGGCCCCATACCTTTCCGATTCTCCCCACTATGGATCGTGAGAGAGGGCTTCACAGAGACCGTGAAAGCAACATGGGCCACTCCCATCACAGGTTCTTCAAGTTATGTTTGGGAGCAAAAGCTGAAAGCCACCAAAAAAGCGTTGAAGGACTGGATTACGAAACCAGCCCCTACACCCACCAGTCAAAGAGAAGATGCAGTGCAGGTTCTGCAGACCCTGCAAAATGATATGGAAAGCAAAAATATCACGGCAGAGCTGTTGGATAAGGAAACAAAAGCTCAACGCTCTGCATATCAATCCTTCAGACTTGAAGAAGAGTATTGGAGACTAAAATTCAGAAGTTTGTGGTTAAAAGCAGGGGACTGTAACACCACTTTTTTTCACCGAAAATATCGAGCTAGACTGTCAAGGAATCACATAACAGAAATCAAGACTGTCGAGGGCCAAATCTGCAAAGGATTTAGTTAGGTCAAAGAAGTTTTTGAAACTCATTTCAGAAACCTTTTCAGCGAGGATATCCAAGGTGATGAAGAGGAAGTAACTGAATTCCTTACTCATATTCCTTCTCTCATCTCCCCTAAAGACAATTCAGATCTATGCAAACCGGTAACTGAGGAATAAATTAACAAAGTTATTTGGTCCATGGAAGCAGACAAGGCTCCTGGGCCCGATGGATTCACAATCCATTTCTTCAAGGCTTATTGGGACATCATCAAATTCGATCTCCAAAAAATGATAAGAGGATTCATGAAAAAAGCTAAAATAGGGGGAGGAATCAATTCCACCTATTTAGCTTTGATTCCCAAAGACACCAACCTGGAAACTTTTGCAAGATTCAGGCCCATATCGCTGTGTAATGCCTCTTATAAAATCCTGGCCAAACTTTTAGCAAACCGAATTAAACCTTTGCTCTCAAGACTGATCTCCAGTCCATAAGGTGGTTTCGTGGAAGGCAGGCACATTCTGGACAACGTCATTTAGGTGCAGGAGACTATCCATTCAAGCAAGCAGCGAAAAGAGAAAGGTATGTTGATAAAACTAGACATGGCGAATGCCTTTGACAGAGTCAACAGATCATTTCTAAGCAAATTCTTGTTTTCCTTTGGCTTTTCTCCTCACTTTGTTTATCTCATAAAAGCCTGCATTAACAACCCGTGGATAGCCCCACTCATCAATGGTCGTCCTACAAATTTCTTCCAAGCTAGGAGAGGCATCAG
Organism: Pinus albicaulis; assembly: GCA_034641835.2. Classification (NCBI taxonomy): domain Eukaryota; kingdom Viridiplantae; phylum Streptophyta; class Pinopsida; order Pinales; family Pinaceae; genus Pinus; species Pinus albicaulis. The sequence goes on along the minus strand of CM076584.1, from coordinate 862,434,349 downwards.
GCAGGGATGTCCCCTCTCCCCCTTTCTATACATCTTAATGGCTGATTCTCTAAGTCGAAAATTTGAAGCAGAAAGATTGGCAGGCTCCCTCCCGGGCCTCAAACCTTCCATCGGAGTTGATCCTCTGAATCATGCCCTCTTCGCTGATGACTCCCTTCTCTTGGGAGGTGCTTCTACCAGAATAGCCAAGGCCTTTGATTCTGTCCTTAAAAGCTATTGCAGAGTCTCGGGAGCCTTAGTCAATGATAGCAAAAGCGAAATATTCAGTTGGAATACAGACCAGCAAGAGCTCACCAATATAGCCAACCTCCTTGGCTTCAAAGGACATGCCCAATGGGATAGGATTAAATATCTTGGCCTCCCCATCATTTCAGGTGTGAACAAGAGGTCGCTTTGGAGCGAAATTATCAGCAAAATTAAATCTAAAATAGCAGCTTGGGGAGGTCATTGGCTAACAAAAGGTGGCAAAGTCATTTTGATAAAGTCTCAGTTGTCTGCCTTACCTATCTATCAAGCAGCATTCCTGCTTGCCCCAAGAAACATTATGGACCAGATCTCTTCTCTCCTTAGAGATTTCCTATGGCAAGGAGGGAGGGGCAATGAAAATAAAATGCACTTGGTTAATTGGGAGTTGGTCAAAAAGCCAATTGCAGAGGGTGGTCTGCAAATTCGAGATCCCTCTCTTGTTAACATAGCTCTAGGAGGCAAAATCCTGTGGAAGATGATACATGAGTCAACGCATCCTGTTAGTGCTACCTTGAGGTCAAAATACACAAACAACATAGCGTTCAGAAATCTACAATTGGGTAATACAGTCAACAGCACGCAGTTGTGGAGACTCTGCTGCAAGAGTAGCAAATTCTTCAAACAACATGTGTACAGGATACCAGGTAATGGCAAACGCACTCAGTTATGGCATGACCGCATTATGGGGCGCGATCCCCTGTCTGACAATGAGGAGATATCTGAGTTGAGAACCTAACTTGAACGAGATGGCATTCATAGCATATACGACCTTTCGACTTGGGACCAGCGCGGTGATTGGGTCGGCTGGGATTCCACGGCACCCCTGCCAGGCTTCTCACTCGACAAAATTTGTTTGTCAAACTGCTGGAGGAAGCAGCTCCAATCCATCGCTCCATGAAAGACCGATGGGGATGGGGCCAAACTGGGGAGTACTCTACTGCAGACAGGTATAGAGCGCTACAGGTCTCAAGGAATAGCAGCCATAACTCAGGCTTCTGGAAAAATGTCTGGGAGCCTTTAGCTCTCCCAAAAATTAACTTCTTTTTCTGGACTCTGGTCCATAATAAGCTCTTAATAGGTGATAATCTTGTGAAAAGGAAATTTGCAAGCCCTCACAGATGTGCATTATGCAGGAGCAATCTTGAAACAGCTCAACATTTATTTGTTGATTGTCTTTACGCCAAGGAGGTTTGGGATCTCATCCTTCAGGATTTCCAAATTAATCCTCCCTCACAGATCTTTGTCTCGGATATTTTCGCTGCATGGAGCCAACTATACCCCCATTGAATTCCTCACAAGTCATTATGGCGCAAAGTTTGGAATGCCCTCCCCAAATTCGTCTGTTGGCCGATCTGGTTGGCCCGCAATCAGATGATTTTTAAAGATCTGAATCACACTCCGATGCAAGTTGCTGCAAAAGCCAAGTATTTTCTACTGGAAGCGGCCCATCTGCAATACTTTACAGAGGATCCATTGCTCCTGCCTGAGGAGAAGAGGTGGCTTGGCCCCCTTGAACCTCAACATCGCAAGCACCTCCTCTCTCCCCAAAATGCGCCCCCGGAATGGAGAAAGAGAGAACCAGATGCCGATTTCCAGAACTGGTGGCGTTCTCAAAAGTCATACATAATATTTTTTGATGGGGCGTCCAAAGGGAACCCCGGTGTTTCCGGTGCTGGAGGGATCATTTACTCTCCGAATGGGGATTCAAGAGACTCCTTCTGCTGGGGTCTAGGCTAGAAATCCAATAATCAAGCGGAGATTCTTGGTCTCCTTAAAGCCTGTCAAATAGCAAGAGACAAAGGGATCAAAGATATTCAAGTATTTGGCGACTCAGAAATTTTAATTAAAAAGCTATACTCAGAAGAGCTTTTCAGAAATGCAGGTCTCAACAGAGTTTTGGGCAGATTGAAAAGAGTCTTATTAGACTTTGCTTCCTTCAAGTTTTTTCACATCCTCAGAACCTCTAATTGTGAAGCAGATTTGATGGCAAACAAACGATGCACAATTACGAAAGGGCTGCTAATCATAAATGAGGAAAGCTCCTTTGAAATTCCTTGATTATGTCAAAATTCAAAAACAGGTCTTGCTGGACAACAATGCTGTAATAGGGGTCGCTACGGCAAAGACCCACTCTTTCTTTTTCAGATAAATAAAACTCATAACCGTTATAGTTAAAAAAAATATATATATATATATATATATATTAATAAATAAATAAAAAAATTGCTAAGAAAAACACTATTTTGATTTATTTGTCTCGTGTTAAAATATTAAAATTTAAATGTGTAATATTTTTATTAGATTAAATATAAATTAATCTAGTAAAATAATTCATTAATAATACAAAATTTATTTTCATTTATAAATATTAAAATTTTAAATTATTTATTTAATATATTAAAGATTAACTTTTATTGTGTAACACAATTTTAGATTATATTGCAAAATCAAAAGCATTGTTCATTATATTAGAATTTATTATTATATTATTATTATTTTGTTTCGTTTGACCTCTAAAAGCATTGGTTTTCAATTCTCTTGGTTCCAAGAAAAAAAAAGAAGGGGAATAACCCATCAATGGAAAAGGCAGCTAGAAATTATTGGCCAAGTTCAAAAACCTTTCTAAAATTAAGGGAAGTTAAACCCCTCGGAGGGGATTACAAATATTAATGTATTTGTAATTATTAAAAAATTTCATGGTTGTATGTTAATCTTTATTTTATTCAAACATGAACCTGTGCTACATTTGAAATGTTTGTCTAGATTCGAAGACAATGCTCAACATTTTCTCACGGATGTGGCACTGGCTACTACAGGTTTACTTGCAGTGGCACTTCGAAGGTCTATCATCACTACACGTTCACTATAAGATGCTAAAGAAGCTCCTTTAGGATCTCCATTACCTCAACTTATTAGAAGTTCTAGATGTAAGACACTGCTATAATTTGGAAGGGAAATGGATATACAACATGGTAAAGATGAAAACCCTACATATTTTGTGTATAAGAGGAAGCACATTGTTAGAGAAAAGACTTTGGAAAGCGCTCAAGTCCTCCAAAATGGGGACATACTTCCGGCGAGCGCGGTAAGCGTAACAAGAAGAAGCAGAAATATCTGTTGGGACAGATGTCACGATATTTGTGGTTGGACAGATGTCATTATTATATGAAAATGATAGACTAAAAAATAAGGTTCACTGATTCAAAAGAAAGGCCTGTCGACCTAAATACGATACTACAAGATATATACTTGCAATGTGATCATTATCAATTCATAATCAATGTTTAAGTTCATTTTTCTAACCTAAGTTTACAATTATAAATTCTATGTAATTAAAATCAATTTCTAACCTTGTCACATTTGCAACTTCTATGGATATACATTATGTTTCTAAATTATTTGGTTGAACTTAAAGAAAAGGCATGCTATCTTTTCTTTTTCCTTTTTCTTTGTATTTCTTCCTAATGAACTAATGGTTTGTAAGTAATGGAGGTTTTATTGACTTTGAACACCACACAAATTTTAACATGATGGAGACACTAATTATATGTATGCGTCGTAATTTTCCAATTCATGATTCCCCTTTGTACCACCTAAGAGAACCATGTCAACTGTAACTACTTGCAAACAAATAAGAGACATTGATTTTATATCCACATCACAACTCTTAGAGGATGGGTAGGCTACATTAACTAGCATTACAAGGGTCAATCAATCTACATACTTTTTGGGAGTCACCTTTAGAGTTTTGTTTTCATTGTTTCCCATATCCTATGTTTATTGCTTGTAACTTCACCCACTTGGAGGGTCAAAGGTTATTAGGTAGGAATCATTTAAATCGTTTGTTTGTTAGCAAATCCTACATTGGAAAAATTTGCTCTCATAATACAATATTTAGCATCATTTATAGTCTCCACATTGTACCATGATATGATTGAGTAAACCTCCACCGAGATTGACATCTTCATGAATTCTTATAGAGGTGATGATTCCTTGGTTAACCTGGAGTTAATTTTGAAAAAAATTCTCAAAATATTTTTGATATATACAAGATTTTGACATGCCACAAATATATAGGGAGATATGCAAATTTCTCCTAGATTGGGATTGTAGATATAAATAATCTAGCCATGTTGAAATTTGGGAACCATAGTTTAATGAAAATATTTATGTTACTTCAAAACAATGGTGTAGTTTCTGTGAGTAAACTATGTTTTGTCCAAAAGAAAAAATTGAACTTTCTATTGAGTATATAGAAGGTTACATAGTATATGTGCATGACATTCGATGAACTGCATGTTTCCCCCCTTTTTTAAAAAGGGAAGAAATTGGAGTTGTCGTTGTTTAGGAGGAAGAAGTTTGTGACCATTCCTCCCAACCCTTTCAAAAAATATCATATAGAGAGCATCTGCTTCCGGCCCCTAGGCTTCCCTAACAATAGGAAAAAACGCCCTAAACAGGGGTGGAAAACGTACCTGTTGTTGTTTGCTTCCCAAAAACAAAAACTTGGATGGTAGACACCATCCTAGATATATTGAGTTTTACAATCCAAAAAACAAAATAAACCCACACCAGTCTCTCGGATATCCTCTTAAGAGGAAAACAATCCAAAATAAAGACGGCGGGATTTTTAGAGTATAGTTCAGTGTTGTTGAAAATTATACAATTAAAGATGAAAACATAAAGTTTGTGACAGATTTCCATGCTAAACAAGAGAAACAAAAAAAGTAATTGGAAGTAAGATTTTAGTGAGCAAAAGGAGGTTGTTCCATGATTCGAACCAGCTCTCCATCAAATTTTTTGCTACCCAGATCCCCATATCTTGTTGAACACCCTCCTTAGATAGGAGGTCTACATCACAGTTTCGTTCCTCGTAATATGACAAGCAGAGATTTGATTAAAATAGGATTTTAAAACCAGGACCTCATCTAATAAAGGATTCAGAATGTAATTTAGGCATATTTGAGATCCGTTAAACCATTTTATGATGTTCATAGAGTCGCCAAAAATCTGGGCTTCTCTCAGCTCAAAAGAGGAGAGCCAGCACAGAAGGAGATGAAGAGATTTGAGTTCTGCAAAGTTATTTGTTCCAGGCCTGAGACCAACCGAAGCTTTGTACACTTTCTCGGAGGGGAGGTGTATGGTGAGCCCTACTCCACACCTGTTTTGTGGATCAGATGCCCCATCAAAATAAGTCCACAGGATGTCTCCCCTAATTTCTTCCATTTTTATGACTCTGACATGATGGGATTCCGTTGGGATGGGAATAAATTCAAATATAGATACCCCTTCTGGTGCTAGAATATTGATGGGTAACAAGACGTCTTGAAAAATGACTTGGTTTTTTGCAACCCAGGTTCCCCATGCTACAATAAGCGTAATGTTCCTCACCCTGTCATTTGGTGCTTCATTCCACCATCTCTGCCATGCTTCCAAGATATTTTGACTTCCCATTTCTAAGAAAACTTTAGGAGCCTCAAATTTTTGGTCCAAAGACTGTTGTTAAAAGCACAAGTGAGAAAAATATGGTGTACAGACTCTTGGTTGGACTTGCACAGAGAGCACCAACCAGGACCAATCTTGCCCCTTCATTGTAGGAAATCCCAAGAGGGAGCTTTGTTTTGTAGGATGCACCAGAAAAATAGTTTTGATTTCGTCGAACCTTTTAGCTCCCACAAAGATTTATACCACCACTCCAGCTCCTCCCAGCCCTTCTGTGACATCATCCATTTGTAGCTGAATTTCGGTGTGTACTGACCTGAGGGGGAGTGAACCCACCTAAGCTCATACGGTCTCTCCTGAATTCTAACATTTGATATGTGTAACTCACTGATGAAACCCTACCACTCCTCTTTCCACTTGTCTTCAAGTTGAAGAGCCTCTCCTAACATCCATGCTTGTCTCCACATGGTTGACTGACCATGCTGAGCAATATGGCTCAGAGTGCTGAAGCTTCAATGTTCCAGATGCTCAATAAGTTCTCTAGAGAGAGCGTAGCTCCCATTACACCCCACCCACGGATCACGACCCAACATTACATGAGCACCGTCCCCAACATGCCAAGCCAGTCCATATTCAATGATATTGACCGATTCCAACAATGCTTTCCAGACAATCGAAGCATTTTTCAATTTCTTGATAGGGAGACGCAACCATTCATTCATTGACATCGGGTCATTATATTTCCATTTTATTACTGACGACCATAGGTTCTTCAGGGTGATGAGTCTCCATCCCAGTTTTGCTGCCAGAGAAAGGGTGAAAGATGTGAGCTCCTTGATTCCCCAACCTCCCTAGGCCTTTGGTCGCACTATTTTCTCCCATGCCACCCATGGCATTACTTGTTCCGACTTTGACCCCGACCATAAGAACCTACTGTAGAGTTTATTAATTGAAGAGAGGATGCTTTTTGGAACCCATGATAGGGCTGCCCAATACACCAAGATGGCCATAGAAATGGTTTTGATCAGCACAAGCCTCCCTACTCGGGGGAGCCATTTAAAGCTCCAGTGCTTCATCCTTGACTCAATTTTTGCCACAAGCCAGTGCTAGTCCTGTATACGACAAGAGTCTGACTTTAGATGGAAACCCAGATATTTGAAACTGTCATGTAGGTATTTAACTTCAAAAGGCAGTACATCTGAGATTCTACCCACTTCAGCTTGAGACAGACCTTCCATTGTAATGGAGGATTTCAGACTGTTTATACTTAAGCCGGTAGCCTTTAAGAAGAGGTCCAATACCACTTTGATCCTTCGAATATCTTCTATGATTCCATTACTGAATAGGAGGATATCTTCTAAAAATAGCAGATGGGTTATGGAGAGGTTGACAGCTACCTCAATGCCTTTCACCTCTCCCTTTCATTTTGCTTCATGAATCATCTGACTGAGCCCTTCCGCAGCAAGGAGGAAGAGGAGAGGGGATAAAGGGCATCCCTAATGGAGGCATCTTTGAATTTGAAAAAAGGGAGTAGCAGCTCCATTGATCAAGATGGAAATATTGGTGGTTGTGACACACCTCATCACCCAGTTGATGAAATCAATCCTGAATCCAATATGAGTCAGGAGTAGACGGAGATACATCCAGTCGATTTTGTCATAAGCCTTGGATAGATCAATTTTTACAATGGCTCCTTTTTTTTAGCTTCTTTTCAAACTGTGAATAGTTTCCTGTGCCACCCCTACAGCCTCATGAATTTGCCTTCCATCCAGGAAGCCAAATTGTTCCAAGGAGATGTTTCAAGAGAAGAAAGGTTTTAGATGGGTTTCTATCACCTTTGAAATGATTTTATATATGCAGGTACAGAGAGAGATAGGTTTGAAGTCATCAAAGGATTTCAGATCCTCCTTCTTGGGAATGAGGGCGAGGAAAGTGGAGTTGAAAGGTTGATAGATGGTACCCGTACGTCTTGACTCTTCAACCACTGCTAACAAGTCCTCTCCCAAATATTCGAAGAAGTGTTGGAAGAATTCCACCATCCATCCATCAGGCCCTGGGCTCTTATCCTTCTGCATTGCCTTGAGGATCCCTTCCACCTCCTCTTTCGATACAGGATCCATTATACTATCATTCCCTTCTTCTTCAATATATCTGGGAAAAAACTGGGCTACCCTAATCACTTTAGCTATAGAAACCTCCGCAGGGGCTTTAAATAGGGTTTTGAAATGTTTAGATCCCAAAGATGTTAAATCTTCGAAATATTGAATAGTACTTCCTTCCTCTGTCTGCATCCCCCAGATAGGATTAATATTTTTCCTTCCTTAGGCATAGTTTTGGAAAAAAATCGTATTTTCATCCCCTATTGCCAACCAAATGGCCCTACTTTTGAGTCGCCAACTTTCTTCCCTTTCCAGTAATATTTTCTTCCTTAATGATTCAAGGCTTTGTACTCTATCCCTCGTTTTAATGGAGGCATAACCTACACCCTCCAGACTTTAAAGGAAGTCAATTTCTTCATTTATCTTCCGCAAATCTTCCTCCTCCTTTATTTTTTTTGCCTTTTCTCATTCCAAAGTAGCTTTTTTCATTCTCTTGAGGTTCTCCATAAATAACGAGCTCATACTACCTGGCTCATCCGCCCCTCCCTTCCTCCAGGTATCGTGGAACAAAAGGTTGAAAGATTCATCTTTGAGCCAGGAAGAGTTGAACTTGAAGGGTGCCCCCGGTTTCTTATAAGGGCCTTTGATCTCTAGGAGGATGGGAAGATGGTAAGAGATACCCCCTTCCCCAATCCAATGACAAAAAACAGAGGATCGAGCAACCAACTCTTCATTAAGGAGAAAATGGTCCAGCTCCTTTGCCACCCTATCCTCACCTATTCTTTTGTTCCTCCAAGTAGGCCTGAGTTTAATCAGGTTTGCATCGACCAGGTGAGAGGATACCAGCTTGTTGAGGAAAAAATCAGTGAGGGGGTTTGCACGAGCAGAGGGGCCCCAAGATTCAGATATCCCCAAAGAAAAATTTAGATCTCCTCCCAGAATGAGGTTAGGGTTTTTATACAAGACTTTTTGAAGAGATTGTTCCAGTACTGCACCCTATCCAGACAAGGGCCATACACATTTAAAAGTAGAAGAGGGTGAAAGAGGTCATTTGAATAAATCTCCATGGCTAATGTGTTTTTGAAGCCCTAAGAGGAGATTTCCTTCAACCTTCCAGATTTTATTCCCATTGCCAAACCCCCGGAACTTCCTTGGGAATCGAGAGCCTGAAAAGTCCACCTCGGGAACATTCTGGACAATGCTCCAACCACTTCCTCCCTCATCCCCAAAGTCTCCTGTAACATAAGGACCTCCGGCTCGTAGGACTTCATTAGAGCCCTAGGTGCTAATTTTTTGGGTTGACTAGCAAAACCCCTGCAATTGAAGGAGAGGATGATCATCGATAACCCAGGGAGGGGGTTTGCGCTGCTCTAAGCACCCCAGATAGGGAATGCTGCTTCCCATATGTTATGTCAGTTTTGGCCCTAACCTGGGATTTGGAGAGGTTGGATTTCCTACCCCTCATCTTTTTAGGGCCTACTGAAATAGGTCGAGACTCCAAGCCTCCAATTACCTCCTCCTTCATGGGTTTCTTCGTCAAATATCTTAAATTAGAAGGGGGTTTTTCAGGGATACTAGACTGAGGGGGAGATTCATGTCCTAGTAAAGAGGGGGCTTCCAAGGGGATATCAGGGATGGAGGTTAAGATACTGTCTAAAGACTTTATAACATCGTGCATTTGCATATATTCCATTTGTGATGGCTTGGAAGGACCAGGCCTTGAAATAGAAAAAACAGAAGTACATAAAGAGGAGTAAGGAGGGGAGGAAGACCAGGATTGTACCATCCTGAAAAGATGCTGCAAGCTTAGCTTCAAGGAGGGGAGAGGATGCTGGAGGATGCTCCAGATCTTGCTCCATTACTATAGGATTGTTTTGCTTGGCCAGTAATTCTATAAGAGCTGCTTCTGTCTGGTTTCCACCTGCTCCTTCGACCCCTTCCATCAATTCCTCCTCAGATACTCTGGGCTCCTATGAAACCGGGGGCCTAACTGGCCCTCGGTTTATCCTCTTCTATTTCCTTCTCCTTCAGTGTCCTACACACAATCATTTTCCAGGTGGCCATATTTATGACATCGGTGGCACCAAAAGGGCATGTGTTCGTAATCCAGCGTCTGAGTGAACTCTAGTTCCTTATATTCGAGGCGAATTTCTTCTGCTAGATCTTCTTTTGGGTTTATATTGACCAAGATTCTAGTAGCACTTATGTCCATAGTCTGTTGGAAAGACCGATCTGCTTCCAGGAACTGACCCAGAGTGCTCCCTATCGATCTAAAAGTTGAATCCGTCCAAAAAGGGATCAGTAACCCCAGAAGCTTTACCCATACTGGAGTTTCTTCAAAATTTTCCCTCTGAGCATCAAACAATGACGTCCATTTCCTGAATAGAATAGGTATTTTTCTGAAATTCCAGTTTTGTTCCAATACCCATTCCAGATGCTCCTTTTTCTCAAAATTGGTCATGAACCAACCCCTGGCTAGTGTTTTGATTTCCGAAGGACTTCTAGGGGCGTCCGCCCATGCCGAAGTTGCCCAGTCTGAGATGTAATTGACCAAGTATTTCCTTCCTCTAACTCTGCCTACTAGGATAGTTTCTACTTCTTCCATAACTTCCTCATTCTTTCTAATCAACTTGGTCTTCTTTCTCTTGTTTCCTGCAACCCCACTCCTTCCTCCTTCCTCACCCTTCAACGACCTTTCGTTAGCATATGTTTCTTCAAGTTCGAGCAACCCAGGTCGCCCTTCCGAAAACTGATGTGTAGTCTCCCAAAAGGGGCCTCCTTCTTCTTGGATTTTGGCAGCCCCAGCTACCTCTTGCAACTCCCCACCTCTGTGGGTTTTTGAACACATTCCTTGCTCCTCGGCTTGAGGCTTAGGATGCTGAACTCTTGCAGGTCCCAACAAATTTTGCCTCAAGACGCTAGGGTTTTGGAGAAAACCCTTACCTACCTCCAACCACGATCCCGCTGCTTCACTCCCCTACGAAAAGAGGAGATTTTCAAGAAATTTTGTTCCCTGCCACTAATGGGGGTTTGTTTGGGCACTAGGAGCGTCCAAATGGGCTCCTCTGCATGGATCCTAAAATCTGTGGCTCTCTCCCATGAAACCCTTGAGACTTATATTACTCTGAATGCCACAGTTTGCTACTATGTCTTCCAGCCCCCCAGAAAAAAAATGGGATCAAAGAAATACCTGACAAAAGAGGGCTTATAAGGTTTGTCAAGACTTCTACAGTTCCTTCCTTCCCAGGATTTATCAGGTGCTGAAAAATCCCTGTATCTCGCTCTTCCTTCCAGGCACAGTTGAAAGTGCTCTGTAAACTTTCCTTTAAGAGTGATGCATTTTTCGAAATGACCCAGACCCCTCCTGGAACTTTGTTTTTCAAGCCTGCTTCACAGAATGTCAGAATATACCACTCCAAGTTCTTCGTCGACACTTTGTGTCCCCAAACAACTAACAGGTATTTTGGTGTTGGGTATAAATCTACGGAATCCTATTCATTAACCATGGTTCCTGTGAACGTTAGTGGCAAACAAAAACCTCTGACAACACAAAAACTCCTTCGAAACTATAATCGTGTGCTCACACCTCCGTAGGACAACGGGTTTAGGGTTTGTGAGTGTTAATACTGCCATCCTAACCCTACTACCTCTCGTTCATTGGCACCTCCTCCCAGGCACGACGTGGATAACTACAGAGGACCCAGGCGTCTGCCGTACTCTGACAGCTCGGGATGTCTGTCGCGTCAATTCCTCCCTCGTACCGATGCCTGTATCATGATTCAGGGCTCCTGCAAACGTCTCTCGCCGCCATGGTTAGGGTTTCGGCCCATCATTTTCCTCCCATCTTGGCCCTTTCGAAAAATAGCTTTGTTACATTATTGTCATGAAGTACTTCCTGAATAAACTATGCTATTATGGACTATTAAAAATGAAAATGAACGAATTATCAAACAAAAGGTTTAGCATCACTAATTTGTACCATAATTCACTAGTAAGCCATTTGGGAAGAGTTGTGGAAATTGGCCACAATGAATTAAATCTCTATATTGGAGCATGGTTTGAGTGTTTTGATTGTCTCAGTAACCATCAACACCTCTACCTTCAAATTCGAGATAACTTCCAAGATCTACACAGTAAAATTATTGATTGAGGATTTTTCATATCCAAAAGAGAACAATTTATTTTGAAATGATTAGAGAGAACAAGGGGCTAGAGGAAGAAGTCCATCTTTTTTCATAACCCCTTCATGAAGATGTAGCAAAAAGAACAAGGTGGAATCAATCACTAATCACTAGCTGCGCGCGCTAGCTCTGGCTCCGCTCTGCCTCCCTCTGCGCCCTCTTCGCCCTCTGACCGCGCCTGGGCTGCTGGCAGCTCCAGCGCGCTGTTCTGCCCTGTCCGGCCTGCCTTGCGACAGGCCCTGCCATGGAAGACCGCAGGACCCCAGACCCCCCTCCGCCTCCGGAGGTTTCGGCTTTTAGGGCAATGATTGCGAATGCTCCCAAACGCCCTCCATCTCAGTCCCAGCAGAAATTTGTGAAAAAACTGGACTCAATCCCCACAGTGGCTCTCCCCGAAGGAGACACCTGCAAATCGGCTCTGAATCTGGCGGAGAGGGGTCTCATAGGCCAGTTCACGGGCCTCTGGCCCTCTCCCAAATCAGTTGAGGAATGGACTCAAAGGAACTGGAAGCCTCTGATCAAGGAGGGAGTCAATAGCTACTTCGTAGGTAAGGGTTTCTTTGTGTTTGTCTTTGAAAACCCGGAAGACAAAGGATTAATCTTCAGAAACGGGCCATACTTTATGGGCCCTCAGGGCCTTTACCTAAACAAATGGTCCCCTGACTTCGACCCCACTCGGGATGTTCCCTCGGCAGTCCCGGTTTGGGTTAGACTCCCTCACTTGCCTCTCCACTACTGGAATCCAAATTCTCTCCAGACCATAGGAAATGCTTTGGGAAAATACATAGATCAGGCGGTAAGAAAGGATCAGTACTCATGTGCCCGCATCTGCGTAGAAGTAGATCTCGAAGAAGGATTACCGGAAGCAATCAAGCTCACTGTCGCTGGGTGGACGCATGTCCAAGAGCTGGATTATGAACAGCTGCCCTTTAAATGTAGGCACTGCCACGGGCACGGCCACTTCGCAAAGCACTGTAAGAAAAAGGCGGAGGAACAGGCGGATAAACAAAATGGGGAACAATGGACCCTAGTCCAAAGAAACACTAGCTCAAAAAAAGGCACGGGCAAAGGAAATATGACTGGAGGTCAACCAAGCTCCAAAAGCAACCAAGAAGCGGAAGCTCCTCCAAATGCACCAGAAGGAGAGCAGGACATACAAGCCAATCTAAATCAGGAGAACGAGGAACAGCCGGCCCCTTCCCCTTCAAACAAAGAGAGAGAGGAAACAGTTTAGCTGGAGGAAAACCAAGGCTCTCCCACTAATCCTTCCTACGCAGAAATAGCAAGGAAAAAACCAGTGGCTAGTTCTAGTTCTTCCGAAGATGAATTCTACGAGCGCCCTTCCAAAAAAGCAGGAAGGAAATCTCGTAAAGAGAAGAGGGAAGAAGAGGCAGAAAGACTCAAGATTCAAGGAAGTCAATCCACAATAGAAATGTCTATTGGGCGAAATATCAGACCAAGGCCTTCCAAGGGAGGCCCCAACCCCCCTCCTTGTAAATAATGAATCTCGTCTCTTGGAACTGTAGAGGTCTGGGGAATCCCTCTAGAATAGAAGCAGTCAGGGACCTACTGAAATCAGAACCCTCAGACGTTCTTATGCTCCAGGAGACCAAAATAGAAGGGCAGGCCCTTCTAGAGTTAGGTAGAACAAAGTGGAACAAAAAAGCAGGAATAGCAGTCAACGCAAGGGGAACCTCTGGAGGGCTGGCAACACTTTGGACGGAAGACCTCTTTCAGCTGCTTAGGACCCATGAAACCCAGCACTGGATATACACGGAGCTGAAGCATAAGGCAAGTAAGTTGACCATCTCTCTCTTCAATCTCTATGTTCCAGTGACTTATTCTAAAAAGCGAGAATGCTGGGATACACTTGAGGCCTTTCTTGAACAGACCATTCCCAGCAATATCATACTAGCCGGGGATCTGAATATTGTTCTGAAAGTAAAAGAAAAGAGGGGGGGGATCAGCTCCAGCGACCCTATGTTGGCCAAGGTTGAGGAGATCACCCAGCACTGGGACCTTCTTGATTTCAGGCCCATTCGTGGCATTTACACCTGGACTAACAATCGGGTTGGTACGGAGCATATTTCTGCTCGTTTAGACCGTTTCTTGGTTCAAAGCTCCATTATGATGAACAAGAAAATAACCACCAAAATTCTGCCCAAGCTCTCCTCAGATCATAAACCCATCCAGCTCCATTTGGATGATGAAGAAGACTTGGGTCCGCTCCCTTTTCGATTCAACCCTCTCTGGATCGAGAGAGATGGATTCTTGGAGACTGTCAAGGAAGCATGGGCCAAACCAATCTCCGGATCCTCCAGCTACGTATGGGAGCAAAAGATGAAAGCTACAAAGGAAGCGCTGAAGGACTGGATAAAAGCACCGGATATCAACCCCATCAATCAGAGAAAGGAGGCTGTGCAGTCTTTGTCGGATCTGCAAACTGATATGGAAAACAGAGATATCACATCTGAGTTGCTCGAGGAGGAAGTAAAAGCACAAAGAGCAGCGTACCAAACTTTTCGTAAGGAAGAAGAATACTGGAGGCTTAAATCCAGAAGCCTTTGGTTGAAGGCCAGGGATCGGAACACTCCCTTCTTCCACCGGCAATATAGAGCTAGACTGTCGAAGAACTACATAGCAGAAATCAAAACAGCCGAGGGTCAAGTATGTAAAGGATTCAATCAAGTTAAATTCGCTGCTGAAAACCACTACAGGAACTTGTTCAGAGAAGAAACTCAAAGCAATGACGAGGAGGTGGATGACTTTCTCTCTTGTGTTCCCTCCCTTATCAGTCCTGAAGACAACTTAAATCTCTGCAGACCCATTACTGAGGAGGGAATCATAAAAGTTATTTGGTCCATGGAATCAGATAAGGCTCCTGGGCCGGATGGGTTCACAATCCACTTCTACAAATCCTGCTGGCACATTATCAAGGCAGATCTGCTTAAAATGACAAGAGGATTCATGCAGAAAGCCAAGATTGGTGGAGGAACTAAGTCCACTTATCTGGCTCTAATTCCTAAGGACACCAATCCTGACTCCTTTGCTAGATTCAGACCTATCTCGCTGTGCAATGCTTCTTATAAAATCCTGGAAAAACTGCTGGCGAGTCGGATCAAGCCACTGTTAAAAAAACTGATCTCCAGCAACCAAGGTGGCTTCGTGGAGGGTAGGCACATTCTGGACAACGTGATCCAAGTTTAGGAGACAATACACTCAAGTAAGCAACGAAAGGAGAAAGGTATGTTGATTAAACTAGATATGGCTAACGCCTTTGATAGAGTTAATCATAGCTTCCTATCTAAGGTCCTGCTCTCCTTTGGTTTTTCGATACATTTTGTCCATTTAATAACAGCCTGCATTGACAGTCCATGGATTGCTCCGTTAGTTAATGGCAGACCCGCTAACTTCTTCCAAGCTCAGAGAGGTATCAGGCAGGGTTGCCCACTCTCCCCCTTCCTGTATATCATAATGGCAGACTCCCTTAGTCGTAAGCTTACTGCTGAAAGAATTGCAAGACATATTCCGGGTCTCAAACCTTCAAATGGAGCTGAACCTTTGAACCATGCTCTCTTTGCCGACGATTCTCTCCTTCTCGGAGGAGCCTCCATCAGAATAGCCAGAGCGTTCGACTCAGTCCTCAGAAAGTACTGCAGAGTTTCAGGTGCCTTGGTTAACGAGAGTAAGAGCGAAATATATAGCTGGAACATATATCAGAATGAACTTACTGCAATCTCTGCTCTTCTTGGGTTTAAAGGTCAGGCAAACTGGGACAGGTTTAAATATCTTGGTCTTCCCATAACTTCTGGAGTAAAAAAGAGGTCGTTATGGAGCGATATAATCTCAAAAATTAAAACCAAAATTGCTGCGTGGGGAGGCAACTGGCTAACTAAGGGAGGTAAGGTAATCTTAATTAAAACGGTGCTGTCTGCTCTCCCAATCTTCCAGGCAGCTTTCCTCCTTGCTCCAAGGAAGGTGATGGAGCAGATATCCAAACTGCTCAGAGATTTTCTTTGGCAGGGAGGGAAAGGCAATGAGAGAAAAATGCATCTGGTTAACTGGGATGTGGTTAAAAAGCCATTGTCTGAAGGCGGACTGCAAATAAGAGAACCCATGCTTGTCAATCTTGCATTGGGAGGAAAGATTTTGTGGAAGATGTTCAACGAACCCTCTCATCCAATCAGTGTTACCCTGCGCTCAAAGTACGGTCCCACTAGTGCGCTCTCCAACCTACAAACAGCTAGTGCACCCAATAGCACGCTGGTCTGGAAGTTATGTTGTAAAAGCAGCAATTTTTTCAAAAAATTAATCTACAGGATTCCAGGGAACGGCAAGCGTACGCATCTATGGAATGACAGTATAATGGGAAGTGAGCCACTTGCTCAGATGGAAGACATTGCAGACCTCAGGAATTGGCTGGCGCGCGCAGGTGTAAACAGACTGTATGATATCTCGACCTGGGATCAGCGTGGAGATTGGAACGGATGGGATCTCCACAGAGTGCCAGCACGGTTTTCCCATCAACAAGCACTGCTTGTCGATCTGTTGGATGATGCTGCACCTGTTTGCAGATCTAAAAAAGATAGCTGGGGATGGGGACAGTCTGGAGTCTATACCACCGCAGCTGGGTAAAATGATTTACAGGACATAAGGAATTGTAGTCAAACTAAGGAGTTTTGGAAGAATGTGTGGGAGCCGCTTTCCCTTCCAAAAGTAAACTTCTTCTTCTGGACCTTGGTCCATAACAAGCAGCTTACGGGGGATAATCTGGAAAAAAGGAAAATAGTTGGGCCTCACAGATGTGTGTTATGCTGTAACAATTCCGAAACAGCTTAGCATCTTTTCATGGAGTGCAGATTTGCTGAAGAGGTTTGGGTTCTCACGCTTCAGGACTTGCAGATTCCAGCCCCCCTGCAGAACTCTGTAGCAGACCTCTTTGCCTCTTGGAGTCAACACTATCCCCATCGAATCCCTTCCAAATCTTTCTGGCGTAGAATCTGGATAGCGCTCCCAAAATATGTATGCTGGCAGATCTGGTTGGCCCGCAATCAGAAGATTTTTACAGAGCTGCCTTATACCCCTCTGCAAGTCGCTGCAAAAGCTAAATCCTTTCTCCTGGAAGCGGCTCAAACTCAGTATTTTAAAGAAGATCATTTGCTACTGCCCGATGAAAAGCGCTGGCTTGGTATGCTTGCGCCCCATCCTCGCAAGTACCTACAACCCCCGCAAGGTGACAATCCTGAATGGCGCATAAGAGACGAGGATGTTATTTTTCAAAATTGGTGGAGGTCCCAAAACATTTCCACTATCTTTTTCGACGGGGCGTCCAAGGGGAATCCGGGTGCTGCTGGTGCGGGTGGAGTTATTTACTCTCCTGGTGGGTATTCCAAAGATTGGTTCTGCTGGGGACTTGGCAAGAAATCCAACAATCATGCAGAGATCCTAGGACTCCTAAAAGCTTGTCTTATGGCAAGAGATAAGGGAATCAAAGTGCTCCAAGTCTTCGGTGATTCAGAATTGATAATAAAACATATATACATGGAAACGCCGTTCAGCAATGCCAGCCTCAACAAAATTCTGGACAGATTGAAGAGAGTCCTCCGTGACTTTGACAAGTGTAAACTTCATCACATTCTGAGAACGTCAAATAATGAAGCAGATGAGATGGCAAACAAAGGCAGCTCGCTTATGAAAGGGCAGATTATTGTAAACAACATAAGCTCCGTACAAATGCCTTGAATGTCCTTATTGACAGTTAGATGCAGTAGATAGATCTCTGCTTTGTAAATGGGGCTGCCTCGGCAAAGACCCATAACTTTTCCTACTTAATAAAAACATAACCGTTACAGTTAAAAAAAAAAAAAAAAAAACAAGGTGGAATCATTCTAAATGTCATAATTGGCTATAATGCCCTTATCTTCCAATCAATGACAAGATAAGCTCAATTTGATAGACAACAAAGGCCCCATTCTTGTCTTGTGTTTTAATCTTAACACCAAGCACAAAATCAAGTTCTCTACCTTTAAAGTGATAATGATATGGGAGAGTTATTACAAGGATCCATTCACCACTTCTCTTAATAAAACCAAGATTTATTCGCTAACATTTCATCATACAATTGGAGAGAATCCTTTGAACACTTGTAAACATTTTGTCAAATGAATAACATACATCCTACAACCTTCAACACCACACCATAATTAATTGTTGCATCTATTGCTACACTACAAGTATGGTTGAATTGTAACAATAAAGTAGATATACGAGCATATAATGTCTCTTTTTTTGGATGTTGGTAGCAAAGGGTATCTCAGTAGCTTTACCATTATGATAAGCTACAATTTAAAATAAACTGTGGAATCTTAGGGGGTGCATTAATTAAAAAAGTGACTAAGGAAAAGAATATTAAAAAGTCACTTTATTTAATAAAGGAAAAGGTGACCCATGATATTCGAATGACCGATGGTATTGACCCATGTATTTGGATAGCCATCTCAATAAAATGGAAGCAAGAGCTCATTTAAGGGCGTGATTGGATATTTGGTGAATTTTTTTTCTTGTTCTCTTGGAACTTTACGTGAGGGTTTGTGACCCTGAGTGTAGATCTTCTACGAGGGTGAAATTTTCCTCCTTAAGGGTCAAAACTAGTTTTGGTGGCGAAACATCCACCCTAGCTAGTTAAGGGGGAGAACCACTTTAGGTTCTTCATTGGCGCTTAGCGAGGAGAGACAAGATTTTGGAGTGTTTATTTAGAAGGTTGAAACAATGCACATTTGTAGAAAGAGAAGTACAACAAGAGGAGGTTTCTGAAAATGACCAAATTACTCCAGCTTATCTATTTGTCAGGTTTCCTTTCAAAATAAATCTGATGTAATTTCCCTCTCAAAATTATAAACAAATAGCTGGGGTTTGCCATGGAATTTATCTACAAGCTCTATGATTATTGACTTTGTAATTTATTTTTGTTCAATTATCAATAAAAATTAATATGTGTTTTTTTTTTTAAGAAAAAACCAAAGAAAATTTATGGGAATTTAAATAAATAAAGAAAGAGAATATTACAGATCATCATCTAAGCCACATAAATGATGGTAACAACAATGTCATGACATTTGTTCCAAGGTATGTGCAACAACGACTTGGATACATTTTTGGCACTAAAAAGCTTCCACAACAAAATTGATGACTTGGTTTGCACAAAATGAAGCTCAAATGTATATCCTTCGATACACTCTTTCTTCATGAACTTACATACCCTTGAGGGAGTAATGCCACCCATGCTCTCCCCCCTCAACATTGTGTGTTTCTTATTCACACTAATTTTCCCTCTTAACTAAGAATACAACACAATGAAAAAACTTTTTACATGATTTTTGCTAGTTCTTAAAACTTTAATAACATTACAAACAACAAATTTTTAAAATTTAAAATTCTCAAATTAATACCTTCATTTACATGTACTCGTCAAATTTAAAAACTCAAAACCTCATATACATTAAAAAACACTACACACACACACTCCAACTTCAATTACAATGCACAAAACTTAATCCTAAAACTTGCAAAACTATATTCATAACACAACAAACTATGCCACTTCCAAATATCGTTTAAAAACTCATTAAACTATCAATAACATCATCCAAACACTCTTACCCAAGTATCTATAAGAAAAAATATGCAAAAAGTCTTACGACTGCGTGTGAGGTTAAGTTCCCATAAATCCCGTGGTCCATTTCCAGGAGCGACTCTGTTCACTTATTGATATATTCTAGGCGCAAATTTCCCAATTGGGAAATATTCCTAATCTGAAAGAAATAAGGAATATGCAAAATAAAAAATAAAATAACATTTTTTATCATTGTATAAGCACTTTAATAGACACATATTATAGGCATTACAAGTGTCTTCAACTTTTTATATACACACTTAAGTCACAATTTTTCACTCCCACGAGAGTGTCCTAAGTGTCAAATAACTTTACAATAAATAAATAAGCTTTGTTGATATCTTTAATAATTTAGATTAAAGTTGTTTATGAATGAGCTTGAAAGATTATTAGTTTGGATGCCCCTTGAGATATTTTAATTCCCCATAAATGACTTCCACTCCTCATGAGATTTGAACTTAACTTAAAATATAGTAAGAACTAAACTCCACTCAAACCAATAAAAACTAAACTCCACTCAAATCACTAACTCGTGTTAGCATCATTTTTTATATTATAATAATCTAATTTTAAAATTATGCCCAAATTTATGAAACCCTTGTCCAAAAATAATTGACTAACATACTGTGCGCTTTAGATTTAAACCCATTACTATTCACCAGAAATATAGAAAGAAAGAAAGAAAGAATTTTTAAAGTCCACGAGGCTAAAAATAGCCTATGGGACAGATTGCTTCTCTATCTGACTCTTGTATTCGACCCTTTTCCTGTGAAGTTTTACAATGACCACTCCCAGCTTATCGACCAACTCTTCGCTGAATAAATTATCCCAAGAATTAGCTGCCATAATACCTGCATAGTTTTCCCTGATGTCTTTGAAGGCCTCACATTCTAGAATGAAATGTTTTTCTGTTTCCACTTTTCCGGAGGAGCAAAAAATACATACTCTTTCTTCCCACATTTCTTTTGGCCTTTTCCAGCGCCCTGTTTCACAACGTAGTTGATGAGAATTAGTCCTTAATTGAGCAATAAGAATTTTAGATCTCCAAGAAATATTAGCCCCTATGTACGCCTTTTGTTGATGGTTATGCGTGGGGTTAAACTCTTCAATGTAGTACTTCTTCTTTCTCTCTAGCTCTTTCATACAAGTATGTTTGTGGAATTTATCCATAACAAAAGTTTTTATCTCTTTACTGTTTGTAGGACACATGCTCAAGCAAATACCCCATTTACTAAACCATTTTTTATTTTGCCGCATCCAAGTCTTCTGTCTTTTGTACAATCTATCACTAATCACAACCTTAGGCAATCCACCCTCTTCCATTTGCTCAATTTTTTCCAGATACCTTATGACTCGCACCATAGCAATTGCTTCAATAGGAGCAGCCCCTGTTTCACTTAGCAGAATAGCATAAGGAACTACACTTTTAATTTTGAATTTGTTTGTAATCAAATGTTTCTGAATTTTCTCAATTTGTTTCCACTGCATCTTGGTTGTGCTGCTGGCCCACAGTTCACAACCGTAGAGAATCACCGGAATCACAAGAAGCCCAAAAAGAGTTAGAGTGGTTTTCCAGTCCCACAACTCTGCTTCTCTACACCTTTTTTGAAGAGCATAAAATGCTTTCCAACCCCCTAAAGTTCTTTTCTTTCTACAACCATCCCAACTTAAATTTCTGTTGAAGTCAATTCCGAGGTATTTGTATTCTGAAACTTCTTCCAGAATGCTGCCTTCAAAATAGAACTTATGCTGGTTATGCTTTCTTTTGTTAGAGAAAACCACTACTTTCGTTTTGCTAATATTGACTTGCATCCCAACCCTTCTACAAAAATGCTCAAGGGAACGTAAATGCTCTTGCAAACCAAGAGCCGATTTAGCAATAAATATAAGGTCATCTGCGTACAAAAGAAGCCTGATAACGAATTTGCCCAAATGGATACCGTCACCCCCTTGCGAATTTAGCCACTCTTCAAGCTTGTCAATATATAACCCAAAAAGGGTAGGAGATAATGGGCAACCTTGCTTGACCCTGATATCGCTTCTAAAACTTTCAGAAATGCCAGCTGAAGTTTTGATTTTGACTTTCACCTCTTCATACAACCTATGCACCGCTGCTCTCAAATGCTTGGGAACCCTGAGTTCCTCCATTCTGCCCCAAAGATTATCCCTAGGAACCGTGTCAAAGGCTTTTCTGAAATCAACAAAGCAACAGAAAACTTCTTCCTTTTTTTCCCAAACTTTTTCGATGATGTGCCTTAAAGTTATACAATGATCAACTGTGGAATGTTTAGGTCTAAAACCCGCTTGCCCTTTAGCACGTTTATCTCTTTCTTCTGCCCACTTGCTGATTTTCTTTTCTAACATGCTTCCAAATGGAGTGTAAAAACTCTGGTAAACTTGATAAATATATATTATTATTGATAAAAGATGAGATGATTACAATGGGGAATCACTGAGGCTTTAAATATAGCCTCATAGTGTCCCTTGGTGAAGAGGCATGATCTTTGATCATGCCCTTTCACTTAATAAAACCTAATATAACTATATCTAACTAACAATTAATAAAATATACATAACATTGCTCCTCTCTTAAGATGCTTTGTCCTCAAAGCATACATAATGATGGGTGTTGCTGGCGAAATGCTTCAGACTCCCAAGATGCTTCTTCAATGGGCAAGTCCTTCCACTTGATTAAATATTTCGTAATAACACGAGAGCGGAGCTTCTTATCACGGGTAGATAGGATACCTTCGGGCTCTAGAACGAGCTTACCTTCATCATCCAAAATGGGAAGTGTTGTTTGGGGCAACTGATGGTTACCCAATGCCTTTTTTAAGCAGGACACATGGAAAACATTGTGAACACGACTGGTATCGGGAAGGCTCAACCCATAAGCGACTTGACTGATCTTTTTAATAATTTGATACGGACCATAAAACTTTGGAGCTAATTTATTTTTTCCTTTTTGCTTTAGGGACAACTGCTTGTATGGTTGAAGCTTGAAAAACACCCAGTCTCCAACTTCAAATGATCTCTCAGTGCGATTACGGTAAGCCTGTTGCTTCATACGATTATGTGCAATACTCAAATTTTCTTTTAGAATTTGGACGACCTTTTCGTGTTCTTCTAGTTGATTTTTTACTGCTGGCAAATTTGTTTGAACTGAAGCAAAATCTTTCCACTTCAGAGGCTCATATCCATATAGAGCCTGGAACGGAGTCATTTTTGTCGATGTATGGTAAGTAGAATTATACCACCATTCGACAAGATGCAACCATTGGACCCACTTATTTTGTTTCTCCGTAGCATAACACCGTAGGTAAGCTTCCAAACATTTATGAACAACCTCTGTTTGCCCATCTGTTTGAGGGTGATAAGCTGAGCTCATGTTGAGGTAGGTTCCAACATGGTTGAACAATTCCTTCCAAAAGTTTCCTTTAAATTTGGCATCCCTGTCACTGACAATAACTTTCGGAAAGCCGTGTAGTTTATAAATATGTTTTCAGAATATCTCTGCAATTTGCTTTGCAGAGTCTGTTTTTTTAATAGCGATAAAGTGAGCATATTTAGTGAGTCTATCTACTACAACGAAGATCTTATCCTTTCCCTCCGATACAGGTAATCCTTCAATAAAATCCATCGATATTTCTTCCCATTTCTGAGCCGGAATATTTAAGGGATGAAGTAAGCCATGTGTCATAATGTTTTCATTTTTATTTCTTTGACACTTGTCACATTCTGCAACATATTTTTGAATATCGTGACTCATACCCTTCCAGAAAAATGACTGACGTGCATTGTAGTAGGTTTTGAAATATCCTACATGCCCAGATGACATGGAATCATGTGATTCCTTGAGTATTTTTTATATAAACTTGGATTTGGAGTTTAGATAAATTCTCCCTTTGTACCATAAGATATCGTTCTTCCATTCAAATTTTGAATTCCCTGGGAGATTATTGATTATAGCCAACATTTCCGAATCTTTGGCGTACTCACTTCTAATCTCATTAAGCCATTCAGGCACAACAATCGAAACTGCAAGTAATGCTGATTCCTCATCTTTTCTGGACAGGGCATCTGCTACTACATTGTCTTTCCCTTTCTTGTGTAATATCTCCATGTCAAAAGCGGCAATCTTCTCGATCCATTTTTGTTGTTCTTCAGAGAGTGTTTTTTGCTGAAGGAGATACTGAAGACTGTTATGATCTGTTCGGATGGAAAATTTACTCCCTAACAGATATTGTCTCTATTTGGCCAATGCATGCATAATTGCGAGCATTTCCTTGCTGTATGTGGACTTGAGACGCTCATGTTTATTTAGTTTTCTGCTTTCAAAAGCAATAGGGTGCCCCTCTTGCATTAATACTGCACCAATACCGAATCCAGAGGCATCACATTCAATGATAAATGGTTTAGAAAATTCGAGAGTTGCCAATACTGGTGCATTAGCCATTACTTCCTTCAAATCTTCAAAACATTTCCCTGCTTCCTCATTCCATTGAAACGAATTTTTCTTTAAAAGGTTTGTAAGAGGTGCAGTTCTATGCGCATAATCTTTAATAAATCTTCGATAATATCCTGTTAATCCTAAAAATCCTCTGAGCTTGGATATGTTCACTGGTTTATTCCATTCCCTTATAGCCTTAATCTTAGAAGGATCCACTTTTACTCCTTCATGGGATATTAGGTGTCCCAGATATTCAACTTCTTCTTTTCCAAAGGTGCATTTGGATTTTTTTGCATAAAATTGATGGTCTTCTAGTAACGTGAGAATTTTATCCAAGTGTTGCAAATGCTCCCTCCAGGTTTTCTATAAATCAAAATATCATCAAAAAATACTAGTACAAATTTCCTAAGATATGGACGAAATAACTCGTTCATAGTGGCTTGGAACGTAGCTGGTGCATTTGTTAACCCAAAGGGCATTAATTTAAATTCATAATGACCTTCATGTGTTTGAAATGCAATTTTTGGTATATCTTCCAATCTAATTCGGATCTGGTAATAACCTGACCTTAAATCTAATTTAGAGAATTATTTTGCGCCATGGAGTTCATCCAGCATTTCATCAATAAAGGGAATTGGAAACTTATTTTTAATTGTTATCTTATTTAATCCTCTATAGTCAATGCATAGCTGAAATGATCCGTCTTTTTTTCTTACCAATATAACTGGGGCAGCATACAGACTCTTGCTTTTTGAAATGACCCCACATTTTAAAAGGTCTTAGATTATCTTCTCAATTTCAATTTTATGGTGATGTGGGTAGCGATAAGGCTTGATGTTAACAGGGTCTGATCCTGCCTTGACTTCTATTGTATGTTCGATTTCCCTATGAGGAGGCATTTTCATTGGTAGGTCTTGAAATACCTTTTCATGTTTCTGAACTAGTGCTTGTACCTCCTGTGATTCTTCGTGGTTGACTTTTGTAGATAACATCTCTAAATGATGACATTCTACTATATAGGCTGGTGCTCCCTTTCGGATCATCTTCATCATCTGGGATGATGGTACGATTTGATTTTCTAGGGCTTGGAATCCATATAACTTGTGCTTCTGCCCTTCCCACTTAAAGCTTATAAATTGCTTCTGATGGTTGGCCGAATAAGTACCCAAGGTTTGTAACCACT
Organism: Pinus albicaulis; assembly: GCA_034641835.2. Taxonomy (NCBI): domain Eukaryota; kingdom Viridiplantae; phylum Streptophyta; class Pinopsida; order Pinales; family Pinaceae; genus Pinus; species Pinus albicaulis. Next base: position 862,409,076 of record CM076584.1, on the reverse strand, counting down.
GAATTCCTAAGACCACATCTACTCCTCCGAGTGGTACGACATAGAATGGAGATTCTAAACTAAAGTCTTTAATCTGCAATTTGACTTTATGGCATTTTCCTACCTGTTCAATCTTCTTACCATCGGCCACCATTACCTTCATATTAGGCATGGGAAAAGTAAAGAGGTTGAGTCTTTTGGCCATGGTTGAATCTAGAAAATTGAGCATGCTGCCTGTGTCTATGAGAACCATTACGTTGATTTTCTTAATATGTCCCCTTAATTTTAGTGTCTGAGGTTGTGATATGCCTGTCATGGTTGATAATGACACTTGCGGAGTGCTGTCATCATCTACTTCTGGGGAGAATTCTAGGGTCTCTTCTATCCCTTCTATGTCTGAATCATCATTGTTAGAATCATTAGTTGCTTCACAATTATACAGATTTTTTTCTTTTCCATTTGCACATCTGTGCTTAGGGTCCCATTTTTCGCCACAACGTTTGCATTTGCCTTCCCTCATTATTTGTATTTCCAAGTTAGATTTGTCTCCTTCGCGAAGGCGTGGTGGAACATATTTCATGTTATCTTCTTTTGTAGATTGAGGAAACCGTCGTCTCGAATATACTTTTTCTGGTTTTGATAACCTTTCAAATTTATTTTCAGCAGCTTTTGCTTTTTGCCTTGCTACTTCTACAAATGTAATTTCATGTAGTTCGAGCTCTTCTTGTATATGGATTTTAAGTCCTGAGATGTAAGACTGGATTAGACGAGATTCCGACAATCCTGGTACTCGTGTTGCCAAGGTCTCCCATTCTCGAGTGTACTCATCCACATCTCCTTTTTGGCGTAATTTGATAAACGTTGAAAAAAACTTTTCTTCTTTTATGCCTTGAAACCTTTTGAAGAATGCATCCTTAAATTTCCTCGAACTGATAGCGAGCGTTGTTTTTTTCCACCACATATACCAATTATATGCTTCTCCTTCCATTTTCATGGAAGCGTGCTTAATTTTTTCATCATCACTAGTAATGTCATAAATCTCAAAATATTCTTCTGCTTTATTAAGTGGAGTGTAAAAACTCTGGTAAAACTTGATAAATATATATTATTAATGATGAAAGATGAGATGATTACAATGAGGGATCGCCTAGGCTTTAAACAGCCTCAAGGTGTCCCTTGGCGAAGAGGCATGATCTTTGATCATGCCCTTTCAGTTAATAAACCCTAATACAACTATATCTAACTAATAATTAATAAAATATTCATAACATTGCCCCTCTCTTAAAGATGCTTTGTCCTCAAAGCATATGTAATTGATGGACAACGTTGACGAATGTCTGGTTTCCGCGAGCGGCGAGCTCTTGCTTCCCATATTTTAAAAAGGTCATGGAGCATATTCTCGAGTTCAGTCTGTTGTTGATCTGGATAGTGAAAATATCTGATATCGACAGGGTCAGATCCTGTCTTGATTTTTGGAGATTCTTCATGGCTCCCTTTTGAAGATAACATTTCTAACTGCTGACATTGTACTGTAGATATGACTTGATTTCCTGGGGCTTGGAATCCATACAACTTGTATTTCTGCCCTTTCCACTTAAAACTTATAAACTGCTTCTGATGGTTGGCAGAATAAGTACCTAGAGTTCGTAGCCATTGAATTCCTAAGACCACATCTACTCCTCGTAATGGAACGGTGTAGAACGAAGATTCTAAATGAAAGTCTTTAATCTGCAATTTGACTTTATGGCATTTTCCTACTTGTTCAATCTTCTTACCGTCGGCCACCATTACCTTCATATTAGGCATGGGAAAAGTAAAGAGGTTGAGTCTTTTGGCCATGGTGGAATCTAGAAAATTATGCGTGCTTCCTGTGTCTATTAGAACCATTACATTGTTGTTCTTAATATGTCCTCTTAACCTTAGGGTTTGAGGTTGTAATATGCCTGTCATAGCTGATAAGGACACTTGCGGAATAGTTTCGCCCTCCACTTCTGGAGAGAACTCTAAATTGTCTTCTAATCCTTCTATACACGAATTAGTACTGTTAGTGTCATTAGTTGCTTCACAACTGTATAGATTTTTTGCTTTTCCATTTGCACATATGTGCTTAGGGTCCCAGTTTTCACCGCAACGTTTGCACTTGCCCTCTCGTATTCTTTGTTTTTCCAGACTAGATTTTTCGTCTTCACGAGGATGGACAGGGACATATGTTGTGTCAACTACATTTTCAGATTGAGGAAACCGTCGTCTCGAATATACTTTTTCTGGTTTTGATAATCTTTCCAATTTCTTATCAGCAGCTTTTGCTTTTTGCCTTGCTACTTCTACAGACGTGATTTCATGTAGTTCTAGCTCTTCTTGTATGTGGATTTTAAGTCCTGAGATGTAAGACTGGATTAGACGAGATTCCGACAATCCGGGTACTCGTGTTGCCAAAGTCTCCCATTCTCGCGTGTACTCATCCACATCTCCTTTTTGGCATAATTTGATAAACGTTGAAAAGAACTTTTCTTCTTTTATGCCTTGAAACCTTTTGAAGAACGCATCCTTAAATTTCCTCCAACTGATAGCGAGCGTCGTCTTTTTCCACCACATATACCAATTGTATGCTTCTCCTTCCATTTTCATGGAAGCATGTTTAATTTTTTCATCATCACTAGTAATGTCATAAATTTCAAAATATTCTTCTACCTTATTAAGCCATGCCACGCTATTCTTTTCATTACCATCAAATTTGGGTAGGTCGATCTTGGCTTTGCGCTGATATGCTAATGGTGGAACAAGAAGGGGATATTGATTAGCGAATGCATTCCAGAGCTGCTTGTTTTGAAAATTTGCATTACTATCTTCTTGATGATGTGGAGAATCAGTCCTTTCCTGATGCTCTTCCGAGTTCCCAGAATCTGCGGAATTGTTTTGTTGATTTGGTTCCCTGTTAGGAGATGTTGGGGATTGTGTTTGACTTAACTTATCTATTTTATCATTTAGCTTATTGAAGAGTATTGTCATATTGTTCATTACTTCGCTATGCTCTGTCATCTTGTTCATTGCTTCGTTAAGCTTTTCTGTGGCCTCGTGATGATTTAGCCACATTTGTCTTTCTATTCGATTTGTTGTATCATGAACCCTTTTGATGTCGTTGGAATGCCCTGCAACTGTACCTTCCAGATCGACTAATCGCCTTCCGAATTCTTCAGAATTATTATTAATTTGTTTCTCAAGATCTCCCAATTTCTTCTGGAATTCCGCCATCGACATTGACGATGACATCGAGCGTGTATGAGGTGGGGAATATCTTTTTGCCAATTTCTCCTCTTTTTTTTTCTTTTTTTTTTTAATTAATATTTAATTAATTAATTAATTTTTTTTTGAATTAATTAATAATTAAAAAAAAATTATTAAATTTTTATTTTTTTTTTTAAACTATATAATTATTATATATATATAATTTTTAATTAAAAATTATATAATATATATAATTTAATTATATAATTATTATATATATATATATATATATTTAAATGGAAATTATATAATATATAAATAAACTATATAATTATAATATATATATATAATGATCAATTAAATTATATAATATATATTTTATATAATTAAAAAAAATCGTTTTTTACAAATGTGCCGTTCCGCTGAAAGTCACACTGTTTCCAATCGATTTTTTTTTTATTTTTTTTTACAAACCGGCAGTTTTTTTTTTAAACAGTGGTAATGTATCCACCAATGTATACTTACAGAGCCAGACTTACGCCCTGTATTAATGCCGCCGTCCAAAATTATGCAGCCGTATCGTTTACACGAGAGCCGAATCACCGTATTTTTTTAAACGCTGTATGTTTAAACGTTGTATCGTTACAAAGCCGTTACCCGTTCAGATTTAAGCCATGTATTAATGCAGTCGTCCAAAACTATGCAGCTGTCCACCGTATACCAATGGAATGTATTACCCGTCCGATTTTTTTTTTATTAATATACGACGCCGATCTGTTCACGATTCTTTTTTTTTTTAAACGTAAGTTTATTTTATCTGCTGGCCGAACGGAATTGTAGGGCGGATGTGTTGACGCGGGGAGTGGGGGCACAGGCGGAAGGGTGAATCGATACAAAATGGCAGCGGAGAAGTTCTTAGCAAATAGAACACGCAGAGAATATCCCAAACGTGTGTAATAAACCGTGCAGAGAATATCCCTCCAGATCTGGCAATATATAGCTCGGATTGAATGTTGAACACTTTCGGCTTGTTTAAAAAAATTTCTGAAATTTCCTTCGAAATTTTTTAACTTGATGATCACACAGATCCAAAGAGCGATGGCTCCGATACCAATGGAGTGTAAAAACTCTGGTAAACTTGATAAATATATATTATTAATGATGAAGATAAGAGATGATTACAATGAGGGATCGCCTAGGCTTTAAATATAGCCTCAAGGTGTCCCTTGGCGAAGAGGCATGATCTTTGATCATGCCCTTTCAGTTAATAAAACCTAATATAACTATATCTAACTAATAATTAATAAAATATTCATAACATTAAGCCATGCAACGCTATTTTTTTCATTACCATCAAATTTGGGTAGCTTGATTTTGGCTTTTCGCTGATATGATAATGGTGGAACAAGAAGGGGATATTGATTAGCAAATGCATTCCAGAGCTGCTTATTTTGAAAATGCATTACTATCTTCTTTATGATGTGGGAATCGGTTTTTTCTGATGCTCTTCGAGTCACACTGAATACTGAGAATTGTGTTGTTGATTTGATTCCATGTTAGGAGATATTGGGGATTGTGTCGACTTAACTTATCTATCTTATCATTTAGCTTATTGAAAAGGGGATTACTGTCATATTGTTCATTTCGCCCATTCTGCTTTTACGTAGCCTCGTGATGATTTAGCCACATTTTGTCTTTCTATTGATTTGTCATATCATGAACCTTTTTGATGTCGTTGGAATGTCCTGCCACTTGTACCTTAAGGGATACGGTAGTCTTTTACGTTCTTCGGAATTATTATTGATTTGTTTCTCGAGATCCACCAATTTCTTCTGGAATTCAGCCATTGACATTGATGAAGACATTGAACGTGTATGAGGTGGGGAATATTTTTCTGCCAGTTTTTCCTTCTTTTCTTTAAAATTAATTAATTAATATTTAATTTATTTATTTATTTTAATATAATAATTATTATTTATTTATATAATAATAATAATAATAATAATAATTATTATTATTTTATATATATATATATATATATATATATATATATATATATATATATGTATATTTTATATATAAAAAAATAGTTCAACGTTAAAAAAAAGTACCCGTCCAGTTTTTTTTTTTTCTTCTTTAACCTCAGAATATTTCTTTTAAACAAATCGTTCACCCTATACAAACACTTTCACCGCATGGAATGTTATTAAACAAACCCGTTCACTTGTTCATGCACGTTTCAATCTTCCACGCTGTAAATCGAGTTCCTTTTTAATCTGGGTCAAAAATTGAATTGTCCTCTCGACGATTGGTCACCGATCTGGGTTCAGATATGCGGCTTATTATATCGATTTTAATACCCGATACCTGTTACCTTGTATTAACGCGTCACTGTTTGACCGACTCTTACAACCTTACGTAAAAATTGCCGCAAAATTTTAACCAAATCTTGAGAGTCGTAAATGAAAAATTTCCCACTGCTTAAGCAAGCTCCTTGTGCAATGAAATTTTAAATATTTGACGCGTTGTTTGAATTTTCAAACCGGCTGAAGGGACGCAGTTATTCGCAATGGTTCGAGGAGCTTATTTAAAGTACTGAAATGGCTCCGAAATGGACGAGTCGTTTGAAATGGCTCAAGGGTGCAGTTGTTGCCTGCAGTGGTTGTAAATTGCTGCGGGGAACGACGGAAGGGTTAAGAGAGGGGCAACTGCTTGTGAGGTGGGTAGGTGCGTGGAGTGATAAGTGGAATGGGGAATGGGAAGAGTGGGCGGTGCCGAGTTGAGAGGCGATGCTGTGAGGGTAAGTGGGCTGTAAATTTTTTTATTTTTATTTTTTTTTGTATTTATTATTATTATTTTTTTTAATGAGGGAGTTGGGAAGCGTAAGGGAAAGCAGAGGGTTGTGAGGGAATGCAGAGTGGGAGTGAGGGGGTTGGGTAAAAATAAGAAATAATTTTTTATTTTTTTTAAACAAATGTTGTTGTGCACAAGCACTTGATTAAAAAAACTGCAATTCTGGAATTTCTTTAATTCCTTAATTCTGGGTGATCACACAGATCCCGAAGAGCGATGGCTCTGATACCAATGGAGTGTAAAAACTCTGGTAAACTTGATAAATATATATTATTATTGATAAAAGATGAGATGATTACAATGGGGAATCACCGAGGCTTTAAATATAGCCTCATAGTGTCCCTTGGTGAAGAGGCATGATCTTTGATCATGCCCTTTCACTTAATAAAACCTAATATAACTATATCTAACTAACAATTAATAAAATATACATAACACCAAATAACTTTGCAAACAAGGGGTTTATCATTATGGTTCTATAGTTGGAGGGATTATTGACGTCACCGCTCTTGAAAAGAGGTATTGCCATACTAGTTGTCCAATCTGTGGGGAACCCTTGCTGTAAGATGTTGTTGAAAATTTTTGTGATGTGAGGTGAAAGAATTTTTAAGCCCCACTTTAGATACTCTGCTTGGAGTTCATCTAAGTCTTTTCCTTTTCTAGCGCTCAACTTCTTGATACCCATCTCTACTTCTTGCACCGTGAAGAGTTTTGTGTCTGTGTTGACCAAGGGAGGAGGGTCAACCTTGGGATCCTGCTCAAAAAGTTGTCTTGCATAGTCAAACCATTTAGAAGCTGTAATATTGTTTTCAGTTTGTACCTTTTTCGATTGGAGCTCCTTCCAAAATAATTTGGGGTTATTTTCCCGAGGAAGATTAGTTCTTCTCTCCTTGAAACCATGAAATCAACTTTTTTCTTTTTTACTGTCTGCTTGTAAGTTTTGAGCTTTATATTATCCGTGTTTGATTCCTTCCACCTTCTCCTTGCCTTTTTGCATTCCTCGTCAAACCAAGCATTAACCGGAAAACAATTTGTTTCAGACTTCTTAATTTTTGCTCTTTTGCACTCCGTAAGTGCACTTTGAATTAAATGTGTTAATCTGTGACTATGAAGGCCATGAGATGGGATTTCCTCCTTCTTGAAGAGCCTCTCTAGCATTATTTCGAAGGTATTACAATTCTCTGGATTCAAAAGAATTCTTCCCTTTGGGGGATTTTGTTGAACACACAGATTTTTTGACCCTAATTGCTTCTTTCCGGTCCAAGAGAAACTTACAGAGATTGGCTTGTGATATGATTTTAAGTCCCAAATTTGATCTCCAATCAACACTTCCTCCATTTTCTCACACAAACTATGCGAGCAAATTACATAATCTACTACACTTGCTCCATTTTAAGTATTGCAAGTGAAATTACCGGAATTTTCCTATCTAGTCAAACCATTACAAATGACTAAATCGAAAGCCCCACATAGCGTAAGCAGTTGTTCTCCAAAGAGATTGCAGCCTTTATCCTCTGAAATTCGTTCCCACTGATGATTACTCTCTTCTGTAAGCCAGATAGGGTCACTGTCTTCTTTACAACAAATAATGCTAGCTTGTTCCCCTGCAGTTCTAGCATTGAAATCCCCCACTATAAGGACTTCACCGAGCTGAGAATATATTGCAATATCTGTTTTTAGGGTTGCAAAGGGATATTTGTGGTCAAGCCCTAGATTTTTGAAACTTGCGGCGCAAAATAGCATGCTGCAATTCTAATGTGATTTCCATTTTCTGATATTTTAAGCCAAACAAATTGCTTATTTGGGTCTTCTTTTTCTAGCTGAATGAAACGACCTTCTTTTTCTCTTACTAATACCATGATACCCCCATGCCCTTTGCCATTCCCTGCTGCCTTGTTCCACACTGCTATCTTCCAGTACCCTTCAAACAAAGGTGTCTTACACCCTTCATGCTCATGTGTTTCTATGAGGCAAATTATGTCTCTACCTTCCGCAATAGGCCCTAACCCAGGTCCTTGTCTCCATGGGTAACCCCTGCAGTTCCAACAAACTAATCTTAAGGAAACCTGGGTAAGACTTGATTGCTATTTGTTTTGACATGCAAGACTCACAGTGGAGTCTTTGTCCCTTTTTGCCCATAATGACCTTGCTTCCTCATTTCTTGCTAAAGAGTTTGCTGCCTCTTCTTTGTTATCATTTTGCTGCCTTGTTTTGGAAGGAGGTCCAAATTGCGCAATCACGGCTTTACCTTTATAAATCCATGCTCTTTTTCCCTCATCTCTTGTTGCCCTAACTTTTGTCATTTCATCCCTCCTTTCCTCTTGTTGTTTTACAGTTAAATCTTCTTCTAGAAAAAACCGAGAACCCCTTAAGAGTTGCTTCTTACTTAGAATGATATCTTTATCAAGCAAGTTGGGCATGATGACTTTTATGGGCCTGGCTCTCTCACCGTTAAGCTTACCTACTCTCCATGCTTGACATATTTGTCCTTGCCACTGGAGCTTGTCTTTCAAGAAGTCTCTTGCAAGGTCAAGAGTACATTCATTTTTCCCATACTCTTTCACCCCTTCAATAATTATGTTTGTTGCTCTATCCAGTCTTTCCTTGCTTTCTCTATCTTGCATGTTGTTAACCTGAATGTTTGTTTCTTCTTCCCTCTTAGCAGAATTGCTAATAACTTGAGCGCAAGTTTTGGAAAGTTTTGTGGGATCTCCTTTCCTCCCTTCTATTGATGTTTCTTCATTGTTGTCTATTTGAGCAACTACTTTCCCCTTATCCTGGGATGGCTTCGCATTCATCACCTCTGTATTCTCCACTGCAAATTTCTTCATGTTTTGCACCTCCGCTTTCATGCGTTGCCATTCTGTTTTCCCTATATATACTATTATAGGAGAAAACACACTTTTTTTCTCCTAACTGATAGACCTACTCATACCATATATATAGTCATCATTAAACAATCCAGATGGAGGTTCCTCTTATTTTTTTCAATACCCTCTTCCTCCACATAATTGTAAGGAAAAATAAAATAAAATAAAATAAAATAAAATAATGTGAGTGAGTGACTACCGCCTCAAAATAAGAAGAAATTGGAAAGGAAATGAAGATAGAAGCGGAGAGGTGGGACGCATTGGAAAGAAAATGCTGGCAACGTCAATTTAAAAATTAAGCTTTATCCGAAGCACCAATACAATAACAAATCAAATGATGCGATTAATTAAAACAAAATCCAATAACAAATCCTTGATATAATGAAAGTCTTAATCATTTCATTGTTGTCGCGGAACTCAGCGGGGTACTGAATGAGGTCTTATTATTGCGTTAAAGCACAGTCTGAAACGTTTCGTCTGGCGAAACGTATTTCCATAACAGCTGTTATTCTAGTGCAAAATGGGTGGGATTGTATTGGAAGTTTGTTCCCCGAATGGAAAAAGCCTGCTTTTCGGCCCCTTTTCCAGGACTGTTATTTAACGCCTTTTCGGGGACGAACTGGTTTGTCTGGCGTTTTACAGCCATCCATTGAAGGTACCCAATTACTACTCTATTCATTTTCTGTTTTTAGTGACTCTCAAATGTCCAGGTAGGTTGGGGATATTCTCGGCTGTAAATTGTGAAAGTTATCTGCGTTTGGGTTATTGAAATTTGTATCGTTCCATGTGATACATGAATAGAATGAGATTGGGTTTTGGTGTCTCTGCTTTCTGTTTTCGAGAGGAAGGGTTTTGAAACACTGTTTTGGACACGCAAATGTAAGATGCTGTGAATAGGAATGCATCTGGATTCGGCTTGAAATACAACTCAACTTTTGAGACTTTCTTTTGGGTTGTCGGCAATTTTTCTTTTTGAGGGGGCAGGGTTGGAAACCTGGGTTCTGTAAATAAAAATGGTGTTGCGGGCATTCGGATTCATGGTGTTGTGAATGAAATGCGGCTGAGTTTGTCCTGTAATACGGCTGATACTTGATATTATCAATTTGGGTCCAAAGATGACGAGAGGGACGAGAAGTGAGAAGGTAAAAAAAATATTTCTCCAATTCGACGGCAACAAGGATGGGAGGCTTAACAGGGACGAGATGGCAGCTCTGGTTATTGCTGTAAATCCCAGAGTCAAATTCAGTGAGGAGCAGATCGGTGCAATATTGGATGAGGTTTTCAGGACTTATGGTGAATTTATTGATGGAGAAAAGGGTCTCACATTTGAGGGGCTGTTGAGAACTTATGATGATGGAGCAGGCGATGTTGACAGGGATTTCGACGCACTGGGTTTGGAGCTGGACAGTGAAGGCAGCGAGGAAGGCTTTGCAGAGAGAGAGGGGAGCAGCAGTATCGTTGTCAGTAATAACGGTGTTACGAAGTCTGGATCCGTGGTGGGTACTTCATCTATTGTGGATGAGAGGGCCGAGGGTATTTCTAGGAGGAAACAGAATGTGGCAGCTTGGGCTACTTCTCCTAACCATGGTATAGTGTATGATGAGACGTGGAAGATTATTGAGGATTTAGAGATTTTGATAAAGAGGCTCAAAGCTAAGTACGATAGTAGGATGAAGCAGAAGGAGGGGAAGAAGGGGAAAGGTGGTGATACTATTGGCGGGGACGGGTTTTCTGACCCTGGTTGGTCCAGGGAGTTGGGTTCTGAAAATGGGGCCAGAGATACTGAAGGGGGTAGGAGGGCTTGGGAGGAACTGGGTCCTGATTACAATGCTTTCGTTAAGGATTTACGTGAGCTGCGGAGTAAGGCAGATGGATCGAGGACTCAAGAGGAGGCTTTTGATGCACATATGGCCATTGGAAGAACTCTGTTTGACCATCAGTTGTTCAAGGAAGGATTGGTGAGCTTTAAGAGGGCTACTGAGCTGAAGCCTACTGATGTTCGCCCACATTTTAGGACAGGTAATACATTATATGCTTTGGGCAAGTATTCAGAAGCAAAGGAGTCCTACACATTGGCTCTTGAAGCAGCAGAGGCCAGTGGCAGTCAGTGGTCTTATTTGCTGCCACAAATCCATGTGAATCTGGGAATCTCTTTGGAAAGTGAGGGAATGCTTTTGAGTGCTTGCGAGCATTACAGAGAGGCAGCAATTCTTTGCTCAACCCATTACAGGGCACTGAAGCTGCTTGGCAGTGCACTTTTTGGGGTGGGCGAGTATAGAGCTGCGGAAAAGGCTCTGGACGAGGCTATATTTTTGAGGGCTGATTATGCTGATGCACATTGTGATCTTGGGTCAGCCTTGCATGCCATGGGGGAGGATGAGAGAGCCATACAAGAGTTTCAAAAAGCCATAGACCTGAAGCCAGATCATATGGATGCTTTGTATAATCTTGGAGGGCTGTTTAGAGATGTGGGTAGGTACCAAAGAGCTGCAGAAATGTACAGTAAGGTGCTTGCTATCTGGCCTAATCACTGGCGTGCTCAGCTCAACAAAGCGGTGGCATTGTTGGGTGCTGGAGAAACTGAAGAAGCTAAGAAAGCTTTGAAAGAGGCTTTCAAAATGACAAATAGGGTGGAATTATATGATGCTATTACCCATTTAAAGCATCTCCAGAAGAGGCCTAAAGGGCTTTCTTCAATGATTAGAAGAGCAGACCAGCATGGAGGTTCTGAAGCTCAGGTACAGATGGGAACTGGTAATGCAAGCTTGGAAGAAGGAATATTGGTTGTTGAACCAGGCAGGTTTAGAAGAGCAAGTGGAAAAACCACACCTAGACAGTACTTGTCCTGCGCTCTAGATATCAGAAGCTTCCAGAGGCTAACTAGATTGAATCGTTGTGATATAAATCTTGTGAAAAAGGAATTAACTGAAACAAAAGTTCCCATTTCTCAATCTGGCAGTGGTGTATCCGAGAAAACCATCCGCAAAGCAGCACTAGAACAAATTTTACGGAGGTTGCTCCATTTTCTCAAGCCAGAGACGTTCCAAGGAGCTGTCAAGGCCGTGAATGAAAGAGTGTTAACTGTATTGGATGGGACAGGATCAGGCAGAGTGGATTTGGGCTTGTTTTATGCCATTCTTGCCCCCATTTGTGCAGGTCCCCCGGAGAAGAGAAAGCGTTATGCTTTTGATGCTTTAGTGTGGCGTTCAGCAAAAGGTATTGGTGCACAGATTGGGAAGCTAGATGCAAATTCCTATATTAGACTGTTAAGGGCAGTCTATCTTCCATCAGAAGGTGTCAGTGACATGATGGAAGTTCATGGAGAGGATGACACTGCCAGTATCTCATTTCCTGAGTTTTTAGAAATGTTTGATGATCCAGACTGGGGGTTTGGCATCATGAACACCCTGGTAAAGCTGGAGGCAGGTGATAGGGTGCGTCATGGTCGTCTAACTTGTGCAGTTTGCTCCTATCCAATCATCGGACCAAGATTCAAAGAGGTGAATTCTCATTTTAGCCTATGCTCAATTTGCTACAGTGAAGGGAAGGTACCTGTTGCATTCAAGCAAGAAGAATATAGGTTTAAAGAGTATGGCAGTGAAACTGAGGCAATGAAAGACAAATTCAAACTATTTGCCTTACACAGTGATTCCTCTCCAGATAATCCTTAGCGCTGCTATTCTATCGGGCATAAAAATTGAGGAATCCAACTTAAGGTTGTTGTCAAATGCCAAGTATTCAGGCTATTCTTCTCCACCATATTGTAGAGATGGCACAGTTATTTTGTTGAGCGGTTCTTTTGTACCAGTGTGAAGAAGATCAGATCTGTTTTGCTTTTCTCGAATGGAAGTTGCAGAAACAAATTTATGGGTGTTGTCAAATGTCAAATAGTTGGAGCCACTTTTATCCACAGTCCTACAGAGGTGGGGATAGTTCTTTTGTTCTAGTGTGAGAAGGGTTTTGTTGTAAGTATTCAATCTTTTGTTTCTTTCTTTTTTTTTTTGATGTGTAAAATGGATCTGTTAAGGAGATACTTACAATTCTTTGTCCTGTAGAGATTTCCAATAAAGTTCTTCAGAGCTGGTATTGAGATTCGTCCTGTAGGGTTGGAATGTTTAGTAATTTGTGGTAAAAATGGGTAAGCACAGTTTGCTACACTCCACTCTACTGCCTTTTAACTTATGTAAGATATGTAGCATAATCTCTATTCCCACTGTTTCACTTTGCTTTTACCTTGAGCATGTCATTGAAGTCAAAATGTAATGGAAGTGATAATAGCCAGCAAACTTGATGCTTCCTGGTGTATCGTAATTGAGCAGACCTTTAAATCTGTGGTACTCTAACGTTTTATAAAGTTTATTTAAAAATAATCAGGACTGTGGCTCCACATGCTTCTAGTGTATAATTTCAATGTTTGCTACAAGAGTCAGATCTGTACTATGATCTTTTGTCATGTACTACTATAGAAGTGGAGTTGTCAGCACAGGATTAAATGAGCATAAACCTTAAATGAGGATCCAGGAGTGCCTGAATTTCTTGGCACAGTTTTATTGCTTATAACCTTATTTTGTCCAAACTGATGTTGGCTTCTTTCTTATGAACATTGTATATGATCTTACAGCATAATTTCTCTATGTTATTTTTGAAAGTCGCACTTTATCTACGCTTCATGAAGGTTTGGGAGCAGGGGACAGGTGATGGGCAGATGGCCTTATGAGCTTCAGTGATGGCTGCAAGATACCCAAATTTCAAGAGATGGGACATGGTTCTTCCTCTCCCCCTAATAAGATGGAAGAAATAAGGAAAGTATAAAAAATATTCTTAAGTATTAAATGTACATGGTGGTAAATACATCAATACACAATACAAAATTTAAACAAAAAGAAAATTCTTCTCCGTACATGCAAACTGATAATTTAGGGCTTGGGGAGGGGGTGAGGCCTTTCTGATAAAGTAAGATAAATTAAACAATATGGTTAGCTTACTATTTTAAGTATTTTTTGGGGGCTGTTAATCCTTGTTGGGGATGCTTGGTGTCGCCCATGGCATTATGGGATGTCTTGCATCCTCTTTCAAATGTATTGTGTTGGAGATGCCATTTAGCATTTGAGACAACCCCTAGGCATGCACCCGTCCCCAAAATGCAAGGGTTGCTTCTCTGGCCCTTATGGAATGTCCCAATTCCTAGTGATGCATCTCATATCATTGGTTTCTTATGAGGGTTTTTTCTCACAATAGATTACAATTGGTTTTAAAGAGCTTTACTCAACAGTCATTCTCTGTACATCTTTTGCTCTCCAGTTGTTGAATCTGTAATTGCAAATCAGTGTCCTGATTTTAGGTCAAATACAATGTGTGTTTATTCATGTTAATTATGCATTTGCTTCTTATTTAGTGGGAATCTGTAATTGAATTGTAGTTATTTAAATGACTCTACTTTTGGAATAAAGCTTTCTTTAACTATTAGTATGAACATTATATATAGGGCTTTAATACAAAAAACTTGCAACCTCCACAAGTTGGTACAAAAGTCAAAAAGGCAAAACGAGTGGACTTGGGTGTGGCCAAAACACCCACGCGCATAATTTCTACATTAGATTCTCCATGAAAATAAAATAAAGAGACAAAGGATAATCACTCTAGTAAATAAGCACTAAGCATTGACCACACCAGTGATAGCAGGAGGTTTGATTGTGGAGACCCCCCAACTTGAGATAGGGGGGTTGACATCAATAGGATGGACCAGGTCCCACCCATTAGTGAGAGGCTTTGGAGGCTTGGGATCTTTTTGTTATGTTAAGAGCCATATCCAAGAATTGCTTGTTATTGTATGATGGTCCATTGGGCCAATTGTAGTTGTGTTCACTTCTATCACAAATTTGTCTACCTATGCGGTTGCAGGGCCCATTGTGACGAGAACTTTGTCGAGAAAAAATTGTAGGATTTGGCCACCTTGCAAGCCAAGTGAGCTAGTTGGACTACAAGGGTCAAATGGGCTAGCTGGGTTAATAGGGGCACGTGGCACCCTTACTCATTGGGCATGAGGCACCATAACAATATTCCAACTCACTTAATGCATTTGCATACTGATTTGTGCTAACAAACTTGTTGAATGGTGTTGTCATTGATGCCACATTGGTCTATGAACGCTCTTAATATCCATCTACAAATTACTCGGAAGCTCAAATGGTCAAGATGTCCTGGAAGCCTAAATCTAATCATATTGCCCCACACTTTTTGAAGAATTTGAGGACGATGAACTCTGAATTTTCTCTCGTGATCATCGCCATTGTGTTGTCTTTGTCATGCTGTTTCCAACAGTAGGTGGCACGCCACATGGCACCTCCCGTTTTGAGAGGCATGTCTCCTAGAAGGTAAAAGCCCCTAGGGATGGTCAGGGAGCCCCAAATAGATACTGAAAGTCAACTTGGTGATTGGACAATGTTGGAACAACTTTGTTTATTATTGTGTGTATGGATTTACTTGTCCATCTATAAGGATTAATTAGCCCCATATCAGCTCCTAAACTCAACTTAAAATAACATTTCCAAATTGCTAAATTTGGCCTAAGGAAATTGGTTTTGGCTCCAAAATATTTCGAATTCATTGTGAAATTAAAATTGAGGTCAGCTCCCTCCTTTTGTCAAGTCGGCCTGCCCCTTCTAGATGTATCCTTGGTCAGTATAAATTGTGGACTTGCAGCCCTCCAAGAAGTATGAACTCAATTGAATATATCTGAAATCTTGCACGATCTGAGGCCTAGTTTGACACGCTTATATGAAGATACAGTCTGAGTTTTGGGAGACATTTGGGCATTCCAGAATTCATCTTTTCCTTGGTTCTTCGCTGGGCATTGTTTTGAGGCCATTCAACCTTTTCTGAGGCAGGCAGTGTTGTATTCTCTGAAGCTAGTTATGGCCATATTCACTCTTATCTGAGGCCACACTCATGCAACTAAACTGCAGGTCCTGAGGCCTTATTTCAGCCTTGAACAGGTGGCAACGTGGCCTGGTTTTGTGGCTTTTAAAGTCCTTTAAGGGCTCACATCTAAGGTAGGAATATCATAATCTTTTTGGCCCTCCAAGGGCACATCTTTGCGTCCATTTTTAAAGTGTGAATACGGATCTCTATGTTAGCCGCTCTCTGATCTGACTTGTGGTCATTTTGAAGCAATCTAGCATATTATTTTGGGCAACTTTTGCAGAGACATGAATTTTATTTTGGCCTCGAGGAAATGACTTATTCACAGGGTTATTACTTTGTTTTGGGTCACATACTCTGACACGGCCCTATTTGACAGGCTTCCTTGTGACATGTTCTGAGGTTGATCTGGAGTAAGATCCGAGGCATTCTTCGCATCAAGTCTGTGACTGTGATTAGGGCATTGTTGTGGTCTGTTTGAGCTTGTTTTTGAACATAAACTAGCCCATCTTGAAATCAAGATTCAAAGCTCGTGGGGTCATTATTCTCGTCTTGTTCTGAGGCCTATGGCATTAATTTTGAAGGTTGTCCAGTGTGTTTGGCTGAAAAAATTTGGAGCTGTTCACCAGAGATTCTTCGCAGATTAATTGAAGCAACTTGTGGACTATGTTTGATCTCTCTAAGGGACCGTTTGCTAAGGATTGAACCACCATTTTGAGACCTATTGTGGCCCTTCTTTAGGACCTACACTAAGACACTTCAGAATGGATCTTGGAAGACTTTGTGATAAGACAAGTGACGTTTTTTTGGAGTTATGTTGCAGACTTTTCTAAGCCCTATTCAGTAACCTATTCGACACCTTCTTGGCACACTCTTGTAGCACATGATGAGGCTAGTTATGGCAGGATTGAGAAGTATATCCGAAATTCATTTTTGAGTCTTTTGGGAGTGTTTTGGTCTGCTCCATTGCTGACCTTCATAGATTCAAGAGTATTTTGGTTTTCTGAGCTTTGAGGCAAATTATGGAGCAGTCTAATCTCAGACTTTGATACGAAGAATCCTAGTATAGTAAGGCAGAAGTCTGCATTCCTTCAAGGGAGATCGTCTCATCTCATAATGCAAGCTTGTTGAAGGCATCAGCATCAAGAATTACAGTAAGAGGTATGTTGTGCTATGCTATGAATTGAAAGTTGTAGTTCATTATAAAGAAGTAGTTCTGAAGATATTAGGAGCATCTCACAGGGTTGATCATTGACTAAATCTGAAGGGAAAAATCTAAGTCAGAGAAACCCTTAAATGATGTTGACCTTGATCTAAAGGTGCTGATACAAGTTACAAGGGTTCAATTCCTTATTGTATTGCATATGTCATTGCAAGAAAGGACTAAGTCAGTGTTGGCTGTATGGTCACCTGTAGCTAAGTATCTATCAAAGCCTTGTAATAATGAATGTGAACTAGTCATTGGATATATGTGACAGAGAATGAGAGTTTGATGCTGAAATAATATGTATTAGTGAGATTGTGATGTTTTGAAAATAATGATGTTGCTATTGTTTAGAATTTGACAGAAATTGTTGAGCAGTGTTATTGGCTTGTGTCGGTAGCTGATGAGTGCTAGGGTTTACAATGCTTCTATCTTGCTTGTTGAACCAGGATTATATTGCTGAACGTTTGATGACAGGTTGATGTAACTTAAGCAGAGGATAACTGAGTTTTTATTAAGCTAGGGTTTGATATCTTGAGCAGAGGAAGTCGTTATCGTTGATTGATGACCTTGTACTAGTATTGCATATTGACAAAGTCAACAGATTGTTTTGATGTTATTTTGATATTGAGCACAGGTGGATCCGGTCTAAAAATTGCGAGACGTGGTCTGCTGTGGTGAATTGAAGGTTGGAGCCTTCAAGGCAAGTGATAGCTTGCTAAGTAGGGTGAATCCCAAGTCTAATTTTGTGGATTGAAGTGCGCCAAAAGTGCCTCCTTCAACTCATTCCAAGATATTTGATCAATTTTTCTCTGCCACCACATCTTAGCATGCTAGGCAGAGGTTGGAGTCTCCTTCAGGTTGGAGTCTCCTTCAGGTTGGAGTCTGAGAACACTTTAGGTTGGCATGGTGGTGCTAGGGTAGGTTGGAACTTGTGCAGGGTGTTGGAGCATCCTTTCAATCGGAGTTGATAAAACCAGGGCGTTGGAGTGTCCTTCTAGTTGGAGCTAGTAAATTGGGGTGTTGGAGCATCGTTTTTGTTGAAGTTGATAAATCAGGGGTTTGGAGCCTCCTTCCAATTGTTGCTGGAGAGCCTTGGAAGTTGGAGCTTCCTTTTGATGTAATCTTAAAAATATATATTAAAAGTGTTCAGTGGTTTTTCTCCTGGAAGGGTTTCCACCTAAAAATCTTGTGTACTGTCTCAGATGTTGTGCATTGTTGAATGGTGTTGTTAACTGTTTAGGTTTGATTTGATGCTAATATTAATTGATGCTTTGTGAAGTTAAAATTAACTAATTGAAGTGAAATACTGATTCACTCCCCTCTCAATATTTCCAACAAAACTTAGTATACATCAAGGTATCATCATTCTATGAAATTTGTGTCCTTAGACATTTGTAGTAAACAACACATCATTTCTCTTCTTCTTAATTGAAAAAGGATCTCAGCTCTAAGAATAATCTATCTAGTATGGAAGTCAATGGCTTGGGGTGAGTGATCCCAAGCAGGGCAACTTGCCTTGGAATATACATTGGGAGTTATCATTGATATTGTGCCTTCGCCTAGGTTTATGTAGCCTTGGCCAAGGGGAAAAACCAAAAGAGGTGCTTGAGTTTTTTTTTTTTTTTTCTCTTATCAAGGTGCCATCCTACTATGAGAATTATGTCACTAGACAATTGTAGTAAACAACACATCATTTTTCTTCTTTGAAAGCAAAAAAAGGATCTCAACTTTGTGAAGTATCTATGTAGTCTATAATTCAATGGCCTAGGGTGAGTGATCCTTAGTAAGGCAAGTTGTGATGAGATGGATTATGGGAGATATCACTGATATGGTGCCTAAGCCTAGTGCTATGCAACCTTGGCCAAAGGCCAAAACTATTGAGGTGTTCGAGGGTTTTTTCTCTTATCAAGGTGCCATCATACTATGAGAATTGTGTCATTAGAAATTCGTAGTAAACAACACATCATTTGTCTTCTTCCATAGTGAAAAATGATCTTAACTTTAAGAAGCATCTATGTAGTCTTGCATTCAATGGCCTAGGGTGAGTGACCCCAAGTAGGGTAGCTTGCTATGAGAGGAAGGTTAGGAGATATTTGGGGCCTTAGCCTAGGTTTTGTTGGACATTGGGTTCAATGTTCCCTATGTGTTTTGTGACATGGACTAATGGCCTCTCGTGGATCCTAACTATGGCAATTGTAGTGAAGACTAAGAACTGCGAGTTTTGGTCTAAGTTCTAACGACATTGTGATTCCAACAAGCAGTGTCAGAGTGATAGGTCTTGAGTTCGAAACTCACCAGGCTCGCATTGGGGGGGGGGATTTTGGACATTAGATTCATTGCTCCCTGTGTGTTTCATTGCGTTTACTAATTGCCTCTTGTGGATCCTAACTTTGGCAATTGTAGCAGTGACTAACAATTACAACTTTTGTTCTAACGACAATCACGAGTCCAATAGGTTTATGTAGCCTTGGCCACAGAGCATAACCATGGTTGGTTTGTATTTGAGGAAATTTGCAGCCTTTCCCTAATGCCTGTCTTGCCACCAAGCTCGAGGCGTTGGGGGGCCAAGATTTATCAACAAGGTTTAATATTGACCAGAGTGAATTTTCCTTTAACCTCAACCCAGGGGAGCTAACTCTTGGAAGGGTAATCTAGAAGGTTGTTAACAAATTGAATTCCATCTTTGAAGATCTTAAGGTCAATAATTAATAGAGTTTGGCCAATTGGTTCTCCTTAAAATGAAATATGATTGGAGACAATGATCATTGAATGACAAGTCGCACTGAAGAGATGCCCCCTTTTAAGAGAGGTAGGGTTTTATGGCCAACTAGGCCTTCCAAATGCTTTGAATACTAAAAGTATTAGCAATTTTGAAATGAGAGGGAGTGAGTAGAAGGGTTTGAAAAGATATCCCTTGCCAAACTTGCTTTGCAAGTGATAAGCCTTCCTGAATTCAATTCCTTAGGAGTCAAGACCTTCTAGGCTTCCTTTCCTTCTACACCTTGAACCACCTTTTGCTCGTAATGTCGATTTTGCACGTAATGCTTAGACTTTAATACCCAAGGCTTTTTTGAGAATTATAGCTTGGAAAGGATCTTTTCTATAGGTTCAATGTCAACATGCGAGAATTAGTTTGAGATATTTTGAAATGCAACTCTATTTTTGAAAATTAATTTTATTTTGTAATTCACATTAGTAAAACAGTGAAAAGTCTTATATTTGATATCAAGTCTAAAATGTATAATTCATGCATGTATGAATTAGACTAAAAGTAATCTAAAAAATATATCAGTGTTTTGGTCTTAGCATAAAGTATAAAGGCAAATCAGAATAGAAAATTTAGACACATATAGTTGAATAGTTGAGTAGGCTGAATGATCAACCTGTAGAAATTATACAACAAGCATGTATATCTTGGATTCACCCGATCTAACAATGTGCTAAAGTTAAATACTAAATCGCTTCTACAAACCTTTTGCGGAATTAAAAACACAATCGTTAATCACATGAACATGAAGAAAGATCAATCACACACAACACAGATAATTTCCTGGGGAAAACTTACAGCTAAAAACCCCACTATCTTCTATTGTATATTAAGCATGGACCATGAAACAATTACATACAAAACTCTTCTCACAAGAGCCCTCAGTACATCAGCTAATTGTCTCATACTGTCATATGCAAAACTGACCAACACATAGCCAATTCTCAACCTCCAGACAACCTGCCTTGCTTGTGCAATCCCTGATGGTGAAGATCCCTAAAAGATAGGAATTATTGCCTGCCTTGACTGCGCAAGTATCATGGGCACTCCAATGGGTGTTTGCCTGCATGTGTGAAAGCAAATAATGTCACAACTGATAGTCAACCTTCCTTTCACCTAGAATTCAATTGAGTCTCCATTGGATCTGACATGCATGCAACGAATAATAGTAAATCCTCAGTTGCATGTGAGTTCACTGATTGTGAATTAATTAATATTTAATTCACTAGATCTATCACTAGTGTATTTTCAATTACAACTAAAAGAACTAAGTTTAACTCACTTAACTAAGTTTAACTTACTTAACTGAGTTAAACTATTTACAACTTGCACCAACTCATGCACCACTGCACTTTGAACTCTGTTACAACTAGAATTACTCTGCATGTCCCACCAACCAACCTCTAACTCGAAATCAACTAGCTAATTGAATTTGCCACTTTAGTTAACTATTTCAAGTCCACATTGAGAATAGATTACAGTTTAATGTCCATTTAATGAAGGGATAATAAAATTAGACATGCACCCAAAAATAGCATTGCGGGCCCCACCCTAGTGTAGGTGCTCAATGCAACCAGGTGCTGAATGAAACCAGGTGCTTAATGCACTGGGTGTGGGTGCTGAATCTTCTTGTTGAATCTTAACACAACCGAGAGATAAGGCATAGGGTGGTTTAGCAAAAAGAGGCAGCCATATAGGCAAATTGGTACAGTCGTATGGATTCATAGGGAAGTTCGTGCAATTATACGAACAAGAAATGCATATTTTTTTTTGTTTTTTCTAGTAGGCTTTTCCACTCAATTTAAAGTGTTTTTGTTTAACGTGTAGTTGCTTGGTTTTAGTAGACCATGGAGGTTTCCTTGTAAGCGTTTCAAAGGAATGAAAAGTTGATTTGAAAGAGAAATTACTTGTGTATGTGTGAAACTATTTTATGCTTCCACTATTTGATTTCCAACTATTATGTGATTGACGCTATTGTCTAAAATTTAATTTCTACGTTATTTAAATTCAACAATTACTTGTCTAAGTGAGATTATGAGGATTCCAACCATCGAGGGTTGAAATTTATACATGGTATCAAAACTAATCCCATGATTGAGATTCTTAAGGATTTGTAATGATAAATCAATTGCAGGGAAGAAAGACTAGCAGTTAGAGGGTTTCAATGACTAATTTTCATGTTTGGGAGTTTGTGCAGTAGATGTTAGAAAGGGCATCAACTAGCCTCAAGGAGGATTGATTGGATGGTGCCTTGAATTTCTTATCATGGAGGTGAGGTTACACTCTTACTAGAAGAGAATGATATTTGGAATGTTGTCAAGGATATTGTTCCTTCACCTATAAATCTATAGCAGTTGGTAGATCATAAGAAGAGGAAAGTGAAGGCGAAGCGGATGATCTTGGAAGCCATAAAGGATAATTTGATCCCTCATATATTTGAAAAGAAGACAATGAAGGAGATGTTCAATGCCTTGATAAGTCTCTACCAGAGTGAGAACACAAATAGGAATGTGATCTTGCAGAATAAACTCAGATTTGTAGTGGTGAACAAATCAAACTTAGTCACTAGTTACCTTGCAAATATTACTCAGGTTCATGATCAACTTGCAGGTGTTTGGAAGAAGGTTGCAAATGAAGAGCTAATGAACATGGGACTAAATAGATCCCTAGATTCATGGGAACCATTGGTCAAAGGTATCTATGTCTAGGAGAACCTTTCTGAATTTGAGAGGTTGTGGGATGATTATATCCAGGTTGAGATATGGATGGACTCAAAGGCCAAAAATAAGGGTGGTGATGAAAACCTAGCTGTATTTGATTAGTCAAATAAGTGTAGAGGTTAAGGGCTCAACAAGGGTACAAGAAAGTGTGAAGAATCAACCTCACAACTAAGAAATAAGGCCTTGAGTAAAATCAATTGCTTTATTTGTCATAAGTAAGGCCATTATGCATCACAATGTCTGAAGAAGAATGGTAAAGGGAAGCAATGGAAAAAGCAAGTAGCAACCTTTGCATAAACTCAAATCATCAAGTATACTGCCAAGTTTGAGAAGGATTCCTTGATGGTATCTTGCCTCTCTACTTTCTACCAACATAGTTCCAAGAAATGTGTGGTATGTCGATAGTGGGGCATCTTGACATATGACATTAGCCAATAGTTATTTTTAGTTTGAAGAAGCAAGATTCAAGAGTACAAGTTGAACTTGGAGATGAAGTACACAATAACATGAGTTGGTACTATTCCCTTCTAGCTCTCAAGTTAAGTAACTCTTTAGATTTTGAGGATGTCTTGTTTGTTCTAGGTCTGAAGAAGAATTTGCTTTTAGTTTCGATCGTGAAGGATAGTAAATTTGCAGTTTAAGCAAGTCCTCATTAGAGCGAAGGAATCTAGGCCAGATACAACTCAAGAAATAGGAGTTAGAGAAGGTAATTTGTACAGGTTGTAGGGTGAACTTGTTTGAGCCTTAGTGCATAACAATGACAACTAATGCAAGTTGTGGCATAAAAGGATAGGGCACCTGCATCATAGGCCATTGCCTATTTTGAGGGAGATAGTCATAGGTGTTCCCAGGTTTATTATCGAGTAGTATGTTGTATACAGAGGGTGCACACTTGGCAAGCATGGCGAGGCTACTTTCTGAAGTAGGGAGCATGGGTCTAAGGGGATTCTAGACCTAGTGCATTTAGATGTTCGTAGATCGATGTCAATAGCATCACTCTTGGAAAAAAAAAGATCGATGTTAGTAGCATCAATTATAGGGAGCATGTTTTATGTCTCCTTTAGTGATGACTTCTTTTGCAAGGCTTGGATGTACTTATTAAAAAGACTAAGGGTGAAGTCTTTAGCAAGTTTTAGGAGTTCAAACTTCAAAGTTCTAGTTGAAAGCCAGACAATGAAGAATATCAAAGTCTTGAGATCAGATAGTGGGGGAGAGTATACCTCCAAGGAGTTTGAGGGTCTCTTAAAGGAAGTAGGAATCAAGAGGGAGCTCGCTGTTCCATAAAATCCATAGTATAATGGGGTTGTAGAGTGGAAGAGTAAATATTTCTTTGGTTAGAGGCATGGAACATGACAATCTACATCCAGAACTAGTGTCCTCACGGGATCTTGGAGGACAAGACATGGGAGGATTCACTAGTGTGAAGCCAAAAGTGAGTCATTTTTGCATCTTCAATTGTCCAGTTTATATTCATGTATCGGTAGAGAAGAGGACCAAGTTGGAGCCCTCCAATGAGAAGGGTTTGTTTGTAGGTTACAATGAGACTTAGGTTTACATGGTCTATATACGAGAGCAGAGGAAGACAATAGTGTGTGGGGACGTGAAGTTTGAGGGAGACTTTGCATTTAGGGAGTCCCATGAGCCTATTCCAATGATAGACTATGAAGAACAAGAAACTTTGAAGGTTGAGCTAGTATTACTAGTTACTTCGAGAGCAATGCAACAACTTTCATGTGAAGAGGGAGAGGGAGTACCCTCTTCCACTTCTATTAGGAGATCTTGATGGTTCACTTCAAACATTGAGGGATGCTTAGAGTGTGTTGAGACTCCTAGGAGCACATTTAGAGAAAGTAGGCCGTTGAAGAGTTTTCTAGATTACATGGCTTTATTGAGCAACATTGTAGATTCTGAGTCATGGCTTTATTGAGCAACATGGCTTTTTCAGGAGGTAATGAATCAACGGGTATGGCGGGATGCCATGGTGGAGGGGGTATACCTCCATCATGAAGAATGATATTTCAGACATAATGCGAAGACTAGAGGTGAAGTTAGTTGTGAGTTCAATGTGGCTCTACAAGATCAACATGAAACAAATAGGTTCTTTGATGTATTTGGCCAACACTAGGCCCCATATATGTTTTGCAGTGAACACCATGTGTCAGTTCATGGTGGAGACAAGGAAAGAGTATTGGGTACAAGATTTAATAGAGGACATATTGAGTTCATTCCCAAGGCAAGGGTTCTTGAGATAATTACCAATCAAAGGCCCATCACTTTGCTCAACATGCCTAATAAAATTCTAGCCAAATTCTCCCCAAGGTTGTTCATCTTAGACAAACTAGGCTTATTAGGGGAAGATATATTTTGGAGAATGTTCTCGAAATCTAGGAGGGATGGAATGGGCAAGGTCCTTCAACCTTGACAATTTGTTTATTAAAAGTGATTTTGAGAATGCCTATGACTGAGAGGAGTGTCGTTTCACCCTAGCCATGCTCTAGGCTCTAAGGTATGATTCAACATTTATTAATAATGTTAAAACTCGAAACCCTATTTACAAGGCCAGTGGACCAAAAGTAATTTAGCCATTAGTGAAATTATAATAGCACAATATGAAGTAGGAACGCTACAGTTTTGACTTTTGCAAACATACAATATTTGTTCCACCCATACACATCAACACCCAGTGGAGGTAAAAGTTTCTTTGAGGATCATTTAAGCCTTGGACAGTCCATGAGTTCAGTTTCATTAAAGAGCCTGTAGCATCTTCCATCTCTGCCTTAGTGTCCTTGAGCCCCTGCAGGGCATGGAAGGAATTAGTTGTAGGAGATGAATTCAACCAAAAATTTATAAGAGTTGCTCGCTATTGCTGCTTTTGGTGGCCCTTATTTCAGAAACTGCTTCACTTTGTGGGCGGATGGTGTGCTCTTTGTCCACCACCTCCCTGAATCATGGCACCAAGAGGCACTTA
This sequence comes from Pinus albicaulis, assembly GCA_034641835.2. Taxonomy (NCBI): domain Eukaryota; kingdom Viridiplantae; phylum Streptophyta; class Pinopsida; order Pinales; family Pinaceae; genus Pinus; species Pinus albicaulis. Next base: position 862,383,566 of record CM076584.1, on the reverse strand, counting down.
ATAGACTACCTTAGCCATCAGCTAGCTATGTTAGACTGCAACAGTGGTCTTGGGGGGCAGAGACTTTGGGGTAGCGGATTTGGCTGCACACACCCCCCCCCCCCCCCATTTTTGTTACAAACAACTTCAGTCTAGACACATTCACCCATATTTGTTGCTTGGGGGGTGGGGGGGCAAGAGGGGTTTGTGTCGGTGGGTTGACCCATATTTACAAATGCAATGGTCTGTGCTTTGACAACGAAAGTAGCTGTTGGCCAAAATGATGTAGTGATCAGTTTGAAGTGGACATAGATACCAATTTTGATAAGCACAAACTCTTTGAGGTCTTTGGACAGGTTAACCGTAATGCAAACTCTAAATTGAGATGGGGTAGGAAAATCACTCAGGCTCATTCCACATTAATTCCCTTAGAGGGGTTGAAATCCACTTCAGGGCTGGGAAAATTTGCCTTGGGAAGTCGAGGAAATCCACTCAGACTGGAAAGTTGGGAAAAATTTTAAGCAGAGAAATCAAGGGTGCAGTGAAAAAGCTACCAAGGTTTTATGCAATGACAGTAATTCTCTATTATTTTTATCCTCTTGATATTGAGTCTGAGTCTGAATATGATAGCTTTTGTAATTCAACTTGTCATGTTGTTATCCTATGTCTGTTTGTTTCTTGTTTTATATCGGGCTTATGACTGTACTACTAGAACTGAGCTTTATCTTTATCGCATTATAGAATATGAACTTTATTCAAACATATGAGCGGTATCTCGATTCTTAGCTAGGCTGTGGCAGTTACTGTACTCATCTCGTTGCAGCCTTGCACATTGATTGTGTCCATATTTTTCATGTTTTCTGCTGGGAAAGTTAAATTTTGGTTGGAGCTACAAGCTTGATTCTTTGGCTATGTCTACCACCATTAATATAGAATTTTACAAAAATTGTTTGGCTATTGCAGTGTCCAAATCTTGAGTTTAAAAAAAATACAATTTATAGAGAACTAGTGTATTTATATTATCGGCAGATGGCACAAAGTGCAATCCAACTCGCAACTACAAAATAATCTGAAAATCTTGCAGTAACAGGAACCAGCATGAAAATTTTCCGAGCCTGGACTTCACCACAGGATATTGAAAGAAACATCACGGGAATTATTAAGAAAAAGAGTTATTTGAGATTTGATGGGCATGATTAACATCTGGGAGCACACTTATATATAATATATCTTTTACTCTGGCTCAGTTACTAATTGAAACTTGAGACCCGTGACTCAATGCACATCTTAGTAAATATAGTTTCTAGCAAGTCCAGAAGCATTGCATGGTTTCAAAGTATCGTTTTATAACACCTTTGCGTCCAGTTATTTGCATCTATATCTTCCAAATTTCTATTTCTATGGTGCTTCTTACCGTTCTGACATGGACATAGGCTGTGATGTATTCTAGAATACAAATTGCCCAAATTTGGGCATCAGTTGTTGAAACTCATATACAGATGGATTGATCTGTGTGCTTCACAGTGACATTTATCGTGGAGTTGCAAATTGCAATGTGGTAAATGGATGAAAATATTGGATTTTTTAAACTTTTTCTGTGTTCATGAAACTCTATAGCATCCAGAATTCAGAAAAGCAATCAGGTTATGTATTGATTGTTGTTGAAGTTTTTGAAAGATGCTATTCTAGGATGTCCCACAGTATAAGGCTGTATAAGACTTACCTAGCCTTTGTTTGTAGTCACGAGTTTTAGAAATTGTAGTATTTTTTAAAGGTTGCACTTACGGATAACTTCGGTTCTGGACATTTTATCCTTGTGCTTTATTTTGTTTACTTTGATGACAATTATTGTTTTCTGCCAAGTATTCCTTTTCACATGGTTTGGGTTTGGCAATGATTAGTTTGGCTTTAAGTTCAATTTTTTTCATGAGGTTCACCATTATGTTCATATATATAACTTTAAAATGAAATATAACATAAAATAGTAGGAAATCAACATCAATAAACACAAAAAATGCTACTATGGACTTGAAAACTGCAAGGATAGATTGCAAGCTCGCGCTATGACATGGGGTTATGAGCTTGAGCTATGGACTTTGTCAATGGCCACGAGGTTCGAGGAGGTTTGCCAAACCTCAAAAGTTTTTGGTAGGTTTGTCAAATTTCGAATCTCAAGGTTGAAGTTCGACAGACCTTGTGACATATGAATGATCAAGTACATTTTGATTTGATTTAAACTAAATTATTGTTGAATCTTAATGAAAAAGTATGGCTGACTTTTAATTGCAGTGGATATTGATTAGTGATGGTCATTTGTCTACATTGTGGTCATTTATTGGACATTAATATAATTATCTTATTTATTCACAATTGATTATGATGAAGGGGATGGAGAAAATGTATAAATAGCCTTTCCTTTATATTATGGGTTATATCTGTACATTAAAGAATTACAGTTAGACTGCCTATATGCACCAAGTAAATGTTGACATTATTGTCAAATCTTAACCAAAAAGAATGGCCAACTTCTAATTGCAGTGGATATTGATCAGCGATGGGCGAATTTCAGTTGATTATTACGATCAAGATTTATTCACAATTGATTATGATGAAGGGGAAGGAGGTGTCTTTGTGCAGAAATGCATGAATAACCTTTCCTTCATATCATGGAAGAGCTATGGTTTTGGACTGACCACTTGTGAGTACCAAGCAAATGTTGAAACTTGACATTCTCAACAATCCAAAGGGATGACAAAAATGCCACATTGCTTCTGCTGCCAAATCACAGCTCAGACCTGAGTATAGCATCCTTATAGACATATTGGAATTGGCAAGAAGTGAAGCATAAGCTTCTACGAAGCAAACTTGGTAATACTTGGTCCTTCGATGGTCTCGACAGTAATACTTGGTCCGCAACTATGTGGATTGGACTGAAGTTGGAAATGGAAATCCAATGCTTTGGCAAACTATGTGGACTGGACTGAAGTTGGAAATGGAATATGCAATGCTCTGGCAGCTATGTGGACTGAAGAAACGGGTAGCTTGAGATGCTTGGCCCTGTCGGGAGCCCTCTTCAGTGATTCACGTTTGCTTGGGAGTATGACGTAACCTCTGATGGACAGGTTCTCAGAGACCACGTGGTTTAAAGAGAACTGAATAATATTCATTTGTTACAAGAGTGTCCAACATCAGAAGCATAAACAATTCCATCAAGGAGTATGAATATATATATATAAAACAGTGATGATTATAATAATTTATATGCACACATTGATAGAGTCACGAGGTTGATGGATCATTTCTATCATGTCTATTCATAAATTCATGTCGATTCATGTCGTTAAGTAGGTTGTGTAACATTATTTGTTATTATATTTTATTATATAATATTATTTATTTAGGTTTATTACATTGTATTTGTTTTTAAAAATGTTTGTTCTCTGACCATTAAATAGACTTCATTATCATTATTATTAAAATTGCATTTTCATCATGATTAGGTTAATGATGATTCAAGACATGAGATGAAATGAAATGATATTTTAAGTGTTGAGCATAATTACTCTTTATTTGCATTGAGCTTATATGATTTTATCAAGATGAATTTATATGATGAAATTTTGCAATATTGAAATTGATATGGAATATAGGTTATTTGTTTCTATCTATAGCAATGTTGAATTTACTGAATTTCTATTAGTAAGTACACTTAGTTTACCGATGTTATATTTTGATATTTTAAAATATATTAAAATATATTTATTTTAACTAGATTTGCATCTTTCTAGCGTGTGATATTGATTGAAGATTATCTTTATTTTAACTGATTTGCATCTTTCTAGAGTGTGATATTGATTGAGATCTGCATCTTTGTAGAGTGATATTGATTGGATTTGTATTAGTTATTTTTTCAGTGACTTGTTTTAAGGCTTTTTATTTTATTGTTGATGCCTTTTTTTGGTAAGTTATAGCTTGTTTTGTAGCTACTTATCATTTTTTACTACTTATCATTTTATCATTTTTGTAACTTGTCAACTTTATTTTTAAGGTCTTGCTTTTTTGGTTTCTCATCTTTTTTATCTTTCGTCTTTTTTTTTTGATTAATATTTTTTATGGGATTAATCCTGGGGTTAGCTTAATTGGTCAAGTACCCATTGCATAAGCATCTCACTACGAGAGGTCATGGGGTCAATTTTCCTCGACACCCTTGGGGTTAGTCTTCAAAATTAGCCAACGAAACTGATCCTTTCGGGTGGATCTACCCAAAACTGTTTTTATTTTCTTTTAATAGGTGATAAAAGCCTAACCTCTTTGAATTGCGAGGATCATCACACTTTTGACATTTTTTCCATAACAAAGGCATTTTACCTTATTAATTTAAATTTAAATTAAATTATTTTACAAGCGCGATAAAAACCTAAACTATTTGAATTTTGAGAATCATCACACTTTTGGCATCCTTTTCATAACAAAGACATTTATGAGAATGATGTAATCATTTGTGAAATTCATAGTTTTTAGCTTTATTTATTCTATGGCTCACTTGTAAAATATTTTAATATTATTAAAATTTTTAATATTTTATAATTACATAATAATGTTTTATATTTATTTACATATATTTCTTGGTCTATGAAGTATAGAATAGATAATGACATGGTGTTTTATTAAGGCACTTTATGGTGAAAAGGTCACTAGTTCGAAATTCTGTGGGAAAAAATCCATTAATGCTAAAGGTTGGTGTGACCCGAGTTAGGTATGATCCTTGAGTTGATTTTGATGTCTTAGATGCTTTTGGGTCACGGTTTCTCAAGCCACAAGTAAGTGTGACAATGATCTCAAATTCACATAACCTAGCAAACAAAAAAAATAATGTTTTATATTTATTAAATAATTTTTTAAAGAAAATTATAACACTTTAATTCTATTAATATGTTCTTTTTAAATTTGCACAATAATTTAATTTGATCTTTATTACCTTCTCAAATTTGAATAATAATTGTATTTATTTACTTATTTATTTTAAAATGAGGTAATTCAACAATCATTTACTTTTATTGCTTTGTATCATAAACGAGAATGGAATTGGAATGGTAAATTGTTAGTCGTAAGGCAATTTAGTTGTCAAATATGGTCTCAATTTATCAAAATTGGTCAAAAAAACTTGTTGAAAAGTGTGTTACTTTTACTAAATTGGTTTAAATTGTCAAATTTGGTGGGTGGGTTGGATTTCAAATTCCAGCCTTGATCACAAGTAATGGATAATGATTAAATACAAGGGAATCACATGTGGTGACACAATTAAAACTTGTAAAGTCACAATTCTTCAAGACTTTGGTTATCAAATGAAATGATTTTGGTGGAAATATCCATCAAGACTTGGTGGCATCCCAATCAAAATAGATATGACTCCACATTGACAACAATTGACTTGTTCGAGAGTTGGTGGTAGAAATTAGTATTGAGGCATGGTAATTTATAATGATATTCATAGAGAGATGTAAGAAACCACATACCTCTTTGCCTTTCCAAATTGTAATTGCTACTTTTATTCAATCGGTGATACGATATGTTGACGAGAGACCATAAATTGGGACCAATAGGATTGAAAATCCCTTTTTTCATAATGGTGAATGGATAATTTCTTTAATGTTTATAGGTATGGCCTACGTACTTGAGTGGGCCTAATGGTTAAGAACACGTGTTTCCTTGTAAGAGGTCACAAGTCCATATCATTACATAGAGGTGTATTCCTGTCCCACAAATAAAGGGTCTCATACACCAATTTGGTGTCTAGCTTGGCTGTGACCTTAATATTACTTTATTATTCTTATTTAGTAAGGTACACTGATAGTGAAGAAGTGCAATACGATCCTATAGATTTCTTATAGCCACTTCTAGATAGGGCAATGTAAAATTATGTTATTCTTTTCTAATTATGATTGCAAAGTTCTTTAATGTTGGTAGTGATTAATCTTCATGCAACTTTGATGTAAGATAGGAAAACTTTAATTTGCAGCTAAGAAACTTAATTTTGCAAGGGAAATTTTAGAATTGAAATGGCGAAGGGTAAGGTTTTTTGGTCAAATACCTATGGATCAGAGAAACTTCAATATGGTAGGTGTGTATTGCCTAGAGCAATGAATTTTTGACTAAAGATTTGGTAAGATGTGTGGCTAAAGGCTTGGATTAGATGTGGCTCTTATATAGCAATGAAATGAACAATGTTCGTTTATTGTAGAATATCCAATATAAGAGAAAGAAACAATTGTAATTCATAAAGGACATTATGTATACAGAATAATGACTAAGATATGATTGAATGATGATGATTACAATGATCTACATGATGCTATATGTGAAAATTCGTATTACTCGAAATCCTACTACAATTGATTGAAAGTCTTCTATTTGTTAGTTACTTAACAAATTATTTATTGTGTTCTACAAGCAAATATTGAAAACCATTCACTACAACCTTCACAAATAAAACTGTGGAAGAAAAACAAGTGAGGAAACAAGTTTTGAGCAATAGAAAATCATAGACACATTTGACACTGTTGTTTTTGGACTAATTTCCTCGGAAAAACCTAATGCAGGGAAACTGGTACAACAACTAAGATTTTATATATTATGCAGTGATTTTCTGAATACAAACTGGATGCCTTGTTGGCTATTCTTACAGAGAATTTGACTGACAAATAGTTAGTGAGAAAAACCTCACATTGACACTGGAAGCCCAAATTGGTCAAAACCTTGGACTAGCAAGCCCTCAACTACCTCTGCGCAGTCTCTGCATCATTTTGCATGGGGACTGCATGGCTTCTGCGTTTTGGCTTTGACCCTCTAGCCCCTTCCGGTCTCACACCCCGACTTTCCAGTACTGGATCTGACTGATCCTCAATTGAATCATAGACATCCTTTGGGCTACTGCGCTGCCTCTGCTGGCTCTGCATAGCTACTACGCTGCCTCTGCTGGCTCTGCGCAGTTGCTATGCGGCTTTTGCTGGTATTGATCTTTGTCTTCTCTGTTGCGTATTCTTCGGCTCAGTAAAATCTCTAACTAGACATTATCTCTGCCCCTCTCTACGTAGAATCTCTAGATCGATCTTTCCTCAGAGCACTACTCACTTCAGAAATTCGATCTCTTGATCCTTTCTCTATCGCAGTGTTCTTTCCAAATGACCCTTCAAGTCCTTGTAATCTTCTAGTTGAAACTTCAACAATCGAGATTAAATCTCTAGTCAACGACTAAGATTAACTTTTGACTTGATCTCTGCCTTTTCTAGAACATTCACACTGTTTTATTAATACCCTTTAATTATTTAATTTTCCTAAGTTTAGACTTACGGTCATTTTAAAAATAATTAATTATTTTAATAAAACTCATTTGGATTGGAATGTTCACAAACGGTTTTTGGGTTCTCTTGAATACATGTGTGTTTAACTCTCCCTGCCAAATTTGAGAATTAGACCACATCTGATGCTACCCAAATCAACACTCCCTCTTAGCATGGAATGTGCTTTAGCGATACCCACTACTCAGTACTGCTATGATTCTGCAACATCTCCCTTTGCGCTGCTGATATATGACACTGTTGCCCACCAACTCTAGCATTTGTATTGCTGCTGACACTGCCAATGTCAACACTGCATCCGTACTGCGACTCCCTCTCAAATTCTGCATCTGTGCTGTTGCTGGCCCTGCCACTGCCAACTGTTACTGCACTGCAACATCGTTGCTTACTACAAGAGAAAATCATTAGAGTGTGTGTGTTTCCACAGTGAAGAGCATGTTGATGAGAGCATCTGGAATCCTGTGTATTCTTATCAAGGGGCCCAACGTTTCGGGTGAACACTTCACCCATCTTTAGGAGCAAAAGCTTGATATGTGATAGGAAGAGTGCTGGACCATATTATATAGGACAGATGAGAGAACTAGCCATTAGCTAGGGGAAGAATATATGAAAGTTAGAAATGAGATTAGCTGTTTGGAGAAACCAAATAATTTAAATTAAGATGAAATGTCAAATAAGAGGAAATTAAATAAATGAGATTATAAAAATTAAATGAATAAAAATTGTTAAAATTATCAAATGATTAAAATTAATAAATTAATTAATTTTTTTTAAAACTATTAAAGTTATTAAATTAAAATAAATTAAAGAAATTTAAGTGAAAAAATTAAATGGATCAAATAAATATAATTATTTAATTGTTTAAATGAAACTAGCCGTTAGCCTGAAATTAAAGAACTAAATGTGAAAATGAAATATTAGTTTAATAATTAATTTAATAAAATTTTATTATTAAAGTTAAATAATTGAGACTATTGGATTGAAATAAAAGTGAGATTATTAATTATTAAATTAAATAATTGAGACTCATGGATTAAAAAAATGTGAGTTGATTGAAATTATTAAATTATTAAAATTATTAAAGTTAAATAATTGAAATTATTAAATTAAAATAAATTAAATGAATTTACCAAATAAATACGATGACTCAAATGAATTTAATTATTTATTTAGATGAAACTGACTTTTGGCTAGCAAGAGCTTAATGAAATGAATGTGACATTAAAATGAATTAGATTCTAGATTAAGAACAACGAAGAGTAATAAACTTAATTAAATTAATAGATTTAAATAAATTGAAATATTTTTACCAAGAACAATAAAGATAGGACATAAATTGTGAATAGGAAATTAAGGTTGAATTATGAAGGAGAAATTAAAAGTATAGTTATTGAAGGAGAATAAATTAAGGTTGAATTATGAAGGAGAAATTAAAAGTATAGTTATTGAAGGAGAATAAGTGATAAATAACTAATCAAAAGGTAAATAAAACAAGATCGTAATAGATTAAAATTAAGGATAGGTTAAGGATTTGCCGAGTCTGATTTAGAGGATAAATGCTTCGATGAAAGAAAATGAATGGTAGGTTTCCATGATTGACTTAGATGATAGCCATCATCTCGGTTAAAATTGTTAGGATGTTTATCTATCTCCAGGGCTTCCTGAATGACCCGACTTGGATGGAATGGGACAGGGGCCAAGATTTTGGATTTGTTAAAGCAAATGAGGTGTTTGGTAGAATGGGAGTGCTTAGCTATGGCATATTTGGAAACACAATTGTGGATGTTGTTAGCCATGTGTTATTGCAGCCGAGTTTTGAAGGACCTCCTGGTTTGTCCTATGCAATATTTCCCACATGAGCAGGGGATCTTGTAGACTCCGGAGCTCAACATGGGGTCATTCGGGTCCTTGGTTGATCTGAAGATCCTTAATTTTCAACATGATGCTTCTCAGTATTGAAGATCTCACTGTTGCTAGACTCTGCGTTGTCCCTTTGAAGTCGCTGCTGACTTCTGCACTGTGCCTTCCTACATTGCTGCCAACTCTTTTCTGCATTGCTCAGACTTTGACATTGCTAACCATTGCACTGTCACTTCTGCACTCTTCTGCACCAACTGGAACTCGTCCATCCTGATACATCTGATTTGGGCTCCCATAGCAAGGTATTGATCTGAGAGGTGAACTCCTCAAGGATCCTGCCTAGCCTATAACTCTCTGGGTCTACAACTCCAAATCACCCCACCTCCCTCCTGGAGATACATGGGAAATTATGGTGAACTCCTCATCGATCCTGGCAGTGCGACTTGTAGACCATGCTTTTCGTCTTTGTATCTCTTCTTGAGAGGAAATTATGTGGCATAATGTCCCATCTCGCCACACCGAAAGCATTTAATCTTGGAAAGTTCCTTCCTCCTGCGTTGCTCCTGCTGCCCCTTTGATGCAAGGGCCACATTATCCTCCTCCTCCTTTGGCTTCTTTCCACTGCTGCTACTTCCCTCAAGTTGAGACTTGAGTAAGCCCCTCCTCATCTCTTCTTGTTGAAGAGATGCCCACATTGACTCCCAGTCCAACAAATTCTCTTTGCCCAGAATGTTGTGGACAAAGACTTGATAGTCTTAGGACACTGAGTTGAGGGCCAATCTGACCATCTCTGTGGCCTGAGGAGATGATCCCACAATTTCCTGCTGATCTCGGTTCTCTTGAAGTTTAACTAGGGACGGATCAATGTGCTCACCCTTCGGCATCTTGGTAGTGCATCTTCTCCTCCATGCACATCTTTCGCTGCTCGGAAGATCCTTGATATAGTTCTCCAAGACCTGCCACATTTCTTTAGATGTCACTTTTCTATCTATGTGACACACGACATGATCCCTCACTCCCTCGAGGATCAGGCGCTTTGCCTTAGCCATATTCTTCTTGTATTCATTCAAAGGATCCGCATCTATTGGAACAACCACCACACCTTCGATGAAGAGTTTGAGATCATGCTCATCCAACAATTTGATCCTTGCCTGCCAGATCACATAGTTGGAGGCTCCCTCCAACCAATCTTGATCACTCAATCCACTCGCTGCCATCTCTGCCGATTGAAAAAAATATGTCGAACTAGCTCCCTCTCTCTCCTCTGTGCAACCCTGGCGTGGTCTACACACTCCCTGTTGGAGATGGTAGATCTGCCATCCAATACTGCTGCTCAGCTCTCTAAAAATAGGATTCCCCGGTTAGGAATTCCCCGAGGAAGAAAATTCCCTCAAAGTGTCTCCAAATCTCTCTTCTGATGCTTTCTGCTCCAGCAATCACTTCTACGTAGAAAACTGCGTCCCTCCAATTGTTGATATGCGCTGCTCCCTTTGCCTTGGACAAATTGCGATTTGGAAAATCCTACCAGCACTAGCCCTCCTTCCAGCAGCACTAGCCCTCCTGGCTTGGACCGTACAATCACCTGGGAGATCGATTTGCTGCTTACACAGCTCTTTGGTCCCCAAATTATCCTTCAATGCTAGATCTGCTCTTTTTCTCCTCCTTCACTCAACTTAAACAAGCTCTTATACCATGTGAAAATTCGTACTACACGGAATCCTATTGCAACAACTGATGGAAAGTCTTCTATTTGTTATTTACTTAACAAATTATTTTATGTGTTCTACAAGAAAATATTGAAACCCATTCACTACAACCTCCACAAATAAAATAGTGGAAGAAAAACAAGAGCAGAAACAAGATTTGAGCAATAGAAAATTATAGACACATTTGACACCGTTGTTTTTGGACTAATGTCCCTTAAAAAACCCAATGCAGCAATTGAGGGTTTATATATTATGCAGTGATTTTCTGAATAGAAACTGGATGCCTTGCTGGCTATCCTCATAGAGAATCTGAATGAAAAAGAGTTAGTGAGAAAAATATCACACTGACATTGGAAGCCCAAACTAGCCAAAGCCTCGGACTCGCAAGTACTCCACTGCCTCTGCGCAGTGTCTGCGTCACTCTGCGTGGCTTCTGCATGATGGTTGGATTTGACCCTCTGGACCCTTTCGATCTCACACCCAGAATTTCCGACACTGGATTTGATTGATCCTGAGTTGAATCACGAACTTCCTCTAGGCTATTGCATTGCCTTTGTTGGCTCTGCGTAGCTACTACACTGCCTCTGGTGGTACTGCTCTATGTCTTCTCTGCTGTGTATTCTCCTATTTCGGAAAATCTCCAATCAAACATTATCTCCTCCCCTCTCTGCGTAGAATCTCTAGATCGATCTTTCCTTTGAGCATTGCTCACTTCATAAATTCGATCTCTCGATCCTTTCTCTGTCTCGATGTTCTTTCCAAATGACCCTTCAAGTCCTTATAAAATTCTCATTGGAACTTCAATGACGAGATTAAATCTCTAATCAATGGCTAAGATTAACTTTTGACTTGATATTTGCCTTTTGTAGAACGTTCACAGTGTTTTATTAATACCCTTTAAATATTTTACTTTCCTATGTTTAGACTTAGGGTCCCTCTAAAAATAATTAATTATTTTAATAAAACTCATTTTGAGTGGAATTTTCACAAATGGTTTTTGGGTTGTCTGGAATACATGTGTCTAAGTCTCCTTGCCAAATTTGAGACTTAGAGAACATTCGATGCTACCCAAATCAACACTATATACACACATTGATATGTCATGTCTATTTGTAAAGTCATATTCTTTGGACGCGTGACTTCATTGTTTATTATTGTTAGTAGTTGTTATTTATGTTTATTACATAGATGTTAATATAAATGGCTTCTTATTGGATTTTCATTTGGATTTTATTCATGATTGCTCTGTAGTGTTGTCCTCCAAGTCGTTGGAGGGGCCAAGGACGAAAGCTTCTTCATGTTCTAAGCACCTTAGAGGAAAGTGCTTTCACATTTATTGATGGAAGTCTTTCTCACTCATAGTAGATGGAACTCATGCTAAAGAACATTTGTGTAAGCTTTGTTAGCTTTTCCATGATATAGTTTTCTAGAGCAATTTCACTTAAAAGGTTAATTTGATCAATACAATTCTTGGTAGGTATGTTAAGGGCTATAAGTTGGAGGATGTTTGCCTAGTGTTTGAAATGCTTTAACATGAATTGAGGTTTTTTTGAAGGATTTAAATATTATACCCATGGTGACTATTTGGTAATCATACATATAAACATTTATCATATTCACATTAAAAAAACACGTGACTTTTTAACTAGTTACACACACACACACACACACACACACACACACACACACAAAAAGTTACATTGAATAGATGCATCAAAGGTGCATTCCAGAAATTTCTCTTTTGAAAGAGAAGATCGATAAAAAAAACAAAAAACATAGGACTATAAGGGAAGTCCCATACATCATACAATATGTCTGTGTCATTCATCATCCAATATGTACATATTCACAATAGTTACTTCCAGGAAACTGGTGCCATATATATCTAAGAAAATATAATAGATAGTCCAAATATGAAGATATGAAAAAAAATATGAGTTGTCCATATCAATAGATAAAAGCAAAACTATATATATATATATATATATATATATATATATATATATATATATATATATATATATATATTAAAAAAATCAGAAAATGGCTAAAAAATAGCCAATTCGCAAAATTTTTCCCTTAAAAGAAAATGCCCTAACATGAATGATAATATTCAGAGAATATGCTCAGCAAGGGCATGGAAGGAAAGTGAGAGATTTGAAGTGAAAAAGGGGGCAAGCAAAGTTTTTTGAAAACCCTAATTGGATAAATTATTTCCTTGGAAATGGAGAGCGTGGCTACCATCAACAATGTGATGGCAAAGATCTAGGATAAGAAGGGGATCCACCCTAGCAACAAATGTTGATATTTTTCAAAAAGGAGTTGGAAAAATGGTTATATATGGGTCAATTAAAACATTTAGGAGGAGTTGATGCCACACTAGATGCTTCATAACTATGGAGGATTTAAGAACAAAGGGATGATCAAATTCTTTACAGTGCCAAAATTTTTTTCCATTTGTATTTATTCACAAAGGAAAATCAACTTCGTTAAATATACTCTTCTTTGTTTGGAACTATTGCTACTATTTCAGTTCCAACTAATTCTTCCACACTTTCTAAGCAGTTTATCTTGATTTGTCCTTTTATAGATAAGGCAATTCCAATTTGAACTTCTAAGCTTGCTCCAAAATGGGTTAAGGAAGATGAGGACCATGTACTTGAAACATGGGATGATATGCAAGTCTAATAGTTTATAGAGATCACTTCTATAGAATGGGTTGCTGATTGTCGAAGTTTTTTCTTCGACAATTTGGTGTTGTTCCAATAAATGCAAAGGATTTATTTCTTCTCAATTTTATCTTTTAGAGTAGGACAAAGTATAGGTTGTTGGTAAGGGCCCTTTATTTATAGTGAATATTGAGATCTTTAAGAACCCATGGAAACGTTGTGTAACATCCATTTTTCTACATGTGCTCTTTGCAATAATAAATGTGGCTGCAATACCAAAGTGGAGGAAAATCATGACTAGATGAACCACTGATTAAATATCTGATAATTTTAATTAAAATTAATCAATTGAAACAATTGAAGGAAGGGAAACCTTACAAATCCTTGGTCTAAGGGAAGCTAGTTTGCTTGCCTATTTTTCTTGATCCATGACCCATACCAATTGAATTAAATGTTGTAGCTGCTTGCAGTCGAGAGAAGCCATTGTTTGACTGGTTTAATGTGATGCCATTGGCACTGAACTGAGTTGGAAAGGGCACTAACACAAACATTTATGAGATTGGATTGGGGTGGTGCCTATTCCCTTCTCCTCTCATATATCGAGGAGACAACACACTGAAGAGCCAAGTTGGGCTCTCCCAGCTGCATGAACAAACATAGAGAAATATGTATACATGCATAAATAGGAGCAAGAGATATTTTTTGGACTCGCCCTGGTTCTCTATATCACTTGATTTGGATCCCTATCTCACTGGCTCACGTTGGCGACATGTAGTTGTGGGGCACGGTATAGGTGATTGGGAAACATTGGAGCTAATTAAAGAGCTTGTAACCTTGAGTTTGTGCTTTGTGACCTAGATTTGTGTTGCGTGACCTTAACTAATTTTGTACTTTGTGACCTTGGGTGTCAATCCATTTGATTATGTTTGAGACCATGGAGTTCCTTGTCTAAGCCTGTGTGTTTTGTATGAAGCTCCGTGAATGACCAAACCACTGGTGTAGACTTCCCTCGTGTAAGCATTTCATTAGACCTTGGATTCGGCTCATGGGTGGTCAACTGTAAGAAAGGTTGTAGTGTAGCTGGCCTATGGTTGGGTGGAGAGTGGAAGTCCCTACTTTAGTTGCTAGTAAAATTAACACACACAAATAAGTATAATTGGTTATGCGTGCTATACTACAGGTTATGATATCCCTTATTGTGATTATGATTAATGACTAATCCAATATCATCCAAGAAACAATACCTGATTCACTATTTAATCATGGTTGAAAAACACTAATGTATATCTATGGTAATAATGAGATGCTTGAGTTATGTGGTTACTACCTTTAGTGAATTGCAGGTTTTCTGATATGCTCATGACTGGTGGTATGAAAATCACTTAGGAATAACTTGTTATCTCATCAGTTCTTGGTTATATTATATGTTTATGAATTTCAAAAACTTATTACTATAACCATGATTGTGGGTTATCTTATTAGGAGTTCAATTTATGTGTTGTGTGTTGGATGAATGTTTGGTTAGAGTTGAGGGTCACCTAATTTACGAATGTTGTGATGAATTCTATGAGTTTATGCATACTTATATTTATCGTTGTAACTAAGAATTGTAATCAACCTAATGGCCCGAGATTCACGTTGTTACAAACATTTACTATAGCCCTCTTGAGTAATTATATAAATCTGTATGTCTCCCTAGAAATGAATGAAGGAATCCCATATCACATGATAAGAAGGTAACTGTGTACTATATGTGAGGATTCAACTATTGTTGATGGTTACTTGTTTTAAGAGTTATGCAATGATTCTATGGCTTATGCACACTTATACATTGTTGTGATATAGTGAAATTCACTGAAAAAAGTGTAGTCTATAACTTTCTTGTGCAATATGACGTTTGGGGCCATTTCCTTTCACTTTCTTAGAATCTATGGAATATAAGCTTTGTTGCAAGCTTTGATCTCTTTTCAACATAGTATAGTATCTCCGAGGGTCTGTTTCTCAGGAGTTGACCATTGCCTTCAGAAATACGGAGTTTTGGGTAGTTTTACTTTAATATAATGGGACCTTTGTAATTCACCAAACTTCCATTGAATTTATGTTTTTCCAAAACTTCAGCAGAAATCTAGGTTTCTTCCAGACCATATTAAACTTTTCTAGTAGATCACATTTGGGACTAGATTTGCTTCTCAATTTCCTTCATATTTGGGCATATTTCGTTCTCAAGCACAAGTTGTATAAGGGTCGTATATATTTTCCAAGCATGAATTGTATCCAAGAATTTAGGTGGTCATGTCAATAATCCCTTGCAAGTGGTCCAGAATCCCTTGGACAAGATTTTGCATTAAATCTGGGGCTGAGACATCCATTGGTGGAAAAGTTTTCTAACCCCCAAGAAAACCTAGATATCCTTATGGTTGGATCACTGCCTTTTCCCTATTACGTGGGGGCCACTTCACATGGGATCCACAACACTTTACATTCGAATTAACTTTGTATTTGGGATATACTAAGGTGAGAATGGAAAGTATAAATGAGAAGGTCCCGATGCATCCAAGGCTAGATTAAGATTTATAGGAGTTAGAGATATGAGAATCTAGGAACTTGTGTGTGGTGATGGAACCCACCTCTTCAGAGGCCTGGATATGCCATGGCTCAAATACCATGTGATGGGCCAGATTTCAATCAAGGCCAGATTACACTCGACAAGCATTGAATTCGAGGATCTAAGGGTCCAAGGGTGTAGAAGGGTGGAATTACGTTGTGACTCTGGATTAACCTCAAACTGGATATAACAAGAAAGTGTCATAAAACAAGATGGAGATGGGCTAGGTGGGGTTTGCACCAGAGTTGACGTGGTAGTGCCACAAGGACCTGATAGGGATTATGTGGATGCCACATAGGAATCCCATGATGACGTGGATCCACACTATGATCATGTGGCAACGCTACACATGGATGCCACATGACAACTCAATGTTGACATGGAATTATATAATTGATCTAACTTCAGTAGGCCATAAATTTCAATCTGGGAGCCGGATTGAGATAAAATATATATCACCAGAAAGTTCTCAACAAGTTGAATGTGATGGTGGCATTTTCTTTGCGTTTCAATGAAGTTGGAAGAAGAGTATTTTTGTAACTCCATATTCATAATAGACCTTGGAGGTTGAGTTAAAGCCATAAGTAACACCTCCTGTATGCGAGATAGTACAAGGGGGTGGGAGGGAGCATTACATAGTGGTATCAGAGCATTGGTTCAAACAATGAGCTTGCATGGCGATAAATACACCATGTGAGGCAAAGGTTCAACACTTGGATTGGATGGGATTTTAAAGGTGAAGTTAGATCTCTTTTAAGTGTTGCAGAGTGGTATTATAATGGAGCAAGAGACTCAACAGTGCATCTGGAAAGGCTCATGAAAACAAATTAATACAACTATTTGATTATAGCACATGTTAACTTGATTTATACCTGATATTATTTCCAACCTCGATGAAATATTGAATTCAAACTCATTATGGATGTTGTTACTAACATGCTAATACGTTCTTTGGTTTCTTGGAATATGTGACTGACATGGGTTTTATATATGTGAATAAATTATCAGGTCAACATGCCTTAAATCAACATGCTTAGTGTTGGCATGACAAGGAAACAAGTTGATATGTTTATACTTGATATAACTAAAAACTGTTTGAGACAACAACTAAGAAGATACAACTTGCAACAATAAATAGAGGAATGGACAATGGTATGGTACAATGCGGCATCAACCAAATCCATCTCAAACAAAAAAAGGAAGGTTCCCCTATTTAAACTTATACCCTCAGGAGCTTGATATTTGAATGGAAGAGTTGCAAAGCAAAGAATGAAAGACTCATCAGAAAACAAGAACATGTAGAGCTAAACAAAATGCTGCTACATAAGGCCTAATTGGGTCCACATGGACTAGCTGAACAACAATATTACAACTGAAAAAATGGCATAGGAAGGGGGTTTCCTTAACTAAAATTGTGCTTGGTGTATGTATATATATATATATGATGGGAAAATAAGAAAAGGGTATAATGATGCCATTCCATTTGAAAGGTCGTTAGTGTTGAAAACCATCATAGTAGGAAGATAAGCAATTCAATTTTTAAATTTTATGACTGTGTAAATGACATGTAAATAAATATTTGTACTCACCATGTTTTGGGTAACACACTGAAGTTTTTTAAATGAATTCCATGTCATGCAGAATGTCCTTCAGGTAAGTGTGCAAGAATGATCTCTTTTTGTTGAATACCACTATTAATGTGCTATGGTTACGCTTACACTTATGACATTTGTTGTGTGAATAAATGAAAGCAATAACTAAAAATTTAATCTGAAACCAATGACATATGAATAACATGGAATATGTGTATGTATGACACATGCTTGTCAAAATGAATGTGCATAGGTTTGGGTGCATGGATGAAGACATGTTTGAATGTGTAAATTGAATACATAGTTCAAATTCCTTTATGAAATATCATTGAAAACTTGTAAGCAGTTGAATCAATAAAGTTGTGACTAATTTGTGAAGTTAAGAATGTTGAATATTGCGACAACAAGTATGCTAAAGGCCAACTGCTGGATACCACCAACATACATGAGTCTCCCTGATGTGAATTCTAAATTGGACCTCACACCGTTTGGAGTAGGAGCCCCATCCGGAGTATCGATATGACCACCATAACACAGAGGTTCGCCTTGGTTTCAATGGATAACATAAGAGATTATATACATAGACCTTGAACAAGCAAGTTGAAATTGTGAAACACCGATTGTAATGTGTAAAATGAGACCTTCCCGAGCGGGAGACGAGAGTGAGTATCTAGAAGGAAGTAATAGTACTAACCTAAGGAGACATACAAGAACATGAAAAGATTCATTAGCCAAGTATACTTTCACATAACGATTGTTAAAGTGAATGCAACACAATTCAACAAGATGAGTACCAAAGCCACTGAAATAGTTCAATTTCTTCAGTGCAAATGAACACAACATATATCATAAACATCCCAAGAATATTCCTAAAAAATTTGCAATACATGTATGAAAATGTGTTGACTTATTGAGTTTAAATATTAGGTGAAAGATCCAAGTACACAGTTACAACAATGAGGCACTAGTTCCAATAATGGAACATTAAGCTGCTTCTTTATTCTCCAAATAATAATTTTCTCTCCTATACCAAGTAGAGAAGCCAAGATTATCTCTTCAAAGCTTAAGCCTCCAAAATCCCTTTGCTTGAGGTTATGAGGTTACTTTTATAACAAGAGGAATGACCTTTCATATCCTCTTGACTCTTGAGTTACCTCATGAATCTTGGACTTATAATGTGTCCTTTAGACTTATAATTTTTTTTTGAACTTCTAAATGACCTTTGGACTTCTATATGTGAATTTTGGAATTCTATACAACTCTTTTGTCCATATATAACTATGTGACTCTTCATATTCCACATATGACTCTTGGACTTCAACAAATTATATTTTTTTCCTTTTCTTGAGAATACTTTATTACATTCCACATGATGATGTGGCATGCAACATGGACACACATTGACCATTATGATGACACTTGTTCAAGTTACAACTTGACAATGATGACATGGACTTCATGATGAGGTGGCAATGTCAAGCTGTCTTCCTTACTGCTTCATCTTGCATTCTTGATGGTATAACTGATCTATGCTTCATCTTCATGAAATATCCATTTTTTTTTCTTATCATCTCCCTCCAAAGGGCCTTGGATGATATTTGGGATCCTCTGAGTCATCATACAATGTATTCTTTCTGTTTTGGTCCATGATATGCTTAATTGCTCCATGATAGCTTTCTTTTGTTCTTCTTCTCCGAAGATGTTTTTTTTTTTTTTAATGTTTTCTTCTTGCTATCTGCTTTTAGAATTACCTTGACATGCTATAAAGATACTCAATCCAACAAAAATCATTTATGACAAATAAAATTTAGTCTTAAAAACATTTATTCTATCACTACCTAGTGCATGGAATGATCAACACATGATAGGCTCGTGTGAGGGTTAAAATAAGGAGACTTGATTAGGAGGGTGTAGTCAAAATCATCAGTGGCTGAGGAAACATTAGAGAAATTTTGAGGTCTAAAATGGGCCTCCTAAGAAAAATGTACAACCAAAATAAAATTTGTAAGAACCAATAGGATTCAAGATGATGATGTCAACCCCGGGGGATGATTCACCACTTTTGGGGTAAAAAAGCATAAAGATTAAAAAATAATAAAATAATAAAACTACTTTTTCAACTAATTGCAGAATCTGGATTATCCACAGTATCATAAAACAATGGTCGACGTTTCGAATCCCAACGGGGATCCATCTTCAGGACGAGAAATGAATGAAGAATGAAACAAGGTCGTAAAAGGTCAAGGCATAAAATTCACGACATTCTTTGAGAAAATGGAGGCCTGCGACCCTTCTTTCAATCTTAATTCGAGTTTTTTCCAAATAACAAATATCTACCCAAGACTCCCCTCTGTGTAGGGAAATAATCATGGTTCTCAAAATTCTGTGGTTGTCGTTAATTGCAGAATCTGGATTATCCACAGTATCATAAAACGATGGTACCGAAAAAAAAACTCCGTTTATGGAATCATTTGCGTAAGGGAATGAAGGAAATTATCAAATCTGTAATTGACTATGCCTAGATCTCAAATAAATGACAATTTTATTGATAAGACCTTCACAATTATAGCAGTTATCTTATTGCGAATAATCCCGATGGCTCCGGGGGAGAAAGAAGCATTTACCTATTACAAAGATGGTGTGATTTGATATGTTTTCCGTTCTTCTTTTTTTTGGAAATAAAAGGTATTCGGGAATAAAAATTGAGTAAAATAAAACTTATGCTCAGTGAAGGTGAGTTCTGGAGATAGAACAATTCCTTCTGTCGTGTATCCCCGTTCAATGCACCTTTAGATGCTCTCATCTCCTGAGGATTTTAGTACCGAGTGAAAGGTTACACCTATGCAATAGGCCTTGCTTGTATAGTTGAACCTATTTGATAGGCGCACATGAGGGGAGAAAGCACTACGTATGGAAATCGTCAACACAAAAGCTTCGTTATAGCCCATATGCATTACCCTTTTCTGAAGGGTAGTGAGAATGGTTGGGACAACAAATATCTACCCAAGACTCCCCTCCGTGTAGGGAAATAATTATGGTTCTCAAAATTCTGTGGTTGTTGTTAATTGCAGAATCTGGATTATCCATAGTATCATAAAACGATGGTCGAAATTTCGAATCCCAATGGGGATCCATCTTCAGGACGAGAAATGAATGAAGAATGAAAGAAGGTCGCAAAAGGTCAAGGTATAAAAGTCACGACATTCTTTGAGAAAATGGAGGTCTGTAGCCCTTCTTTCAATCTTAATTCGAGTTTTTTCCAGATAACAAATATCTACCCAAGATTCCTCTCTGTGTAAGGAAATAATTATGGTTCTCAATCTTCTGTGGTTGTCGTTAATTGCAGAATCCAGATTATCCACAGTATCATAAAACAACGGTCGATGTTTCTAATACCAACGGGGATGCATCTTTAGGACGAGAAATGAATGAAGAATGAAAGAAGGTCGCAAAAGGTCAAGGTATAAAATTCATGACATTATTTCAGAAAATGGAGGTCTACGACCCTTCTTTCAGTCTTAATTTGAGTTTTTTCTAGATAACAAATATCTACCCAAGACTCCCCTCCGTGTAGGGAAATAATTATGGTTCTCAAACTTCTGTGGTTGTCGTTAATTGCAGAATCCGGATTATCCACAGTATCATAAAATAATGGTTGACATTTCGAATTCCAATAGGGATCCATCTTCATGACGATAAATGAATGAAGAATGAAAGAAGGTCACAAAAGGTCAAGGTATAAAAGTTACGACATTCTTTGAGAAAATGGAGGTCTGCGGCCCTTCTTTCAATCTTAATTCGAGTTTTTTCCAGATAACAAATATCTACCCAAGTTTTTACTCAAATATCAAGCGGGAGTACTCATTGGATGCAAAATTTAATTCCTCATCCAAGGAGTACCCATGTTGAATATTTTTGGTGGAGCTTGCTACAAGAAAATTGAGAAATACATGAAACAATGTGATTGTAATCATGTTTTTCATGTATTTCTCATTTTTTGTGTACCAGGGTCCATAGAAAGCATCCAACATGGGTACTCCTTGCATGAGGAATCAAATTTTACATCCAACAAGTGTTCCCGCTCGAAATTTGAGTAAACACATAGGGAGATATGTTGAAAATACAAGTTGAAAAAGTAGTTTTTTCTTTTTTCCCTCTAAAATTTGATGATGTAATCTAATATTATTTTATTATTTCCACTATTATTTTATAAATTCCTTAGGAGGCCCATTTTAGACCTCAAAATTCCCCTAACGGCTCCACTTTTCATTTTTACTGCGCCATACACTATGAAGAGGAACTCTCCTTGGTCCAGCGTAGTGGGGGAAGTTGAAGGGACAAGGTGGAAATGATTCATGCTTCAAGAATGCTTCATGCACCCTAAAGAAAAGAGAGAAATACTTGAAAGCACAGTTTGACTTGTCAAGGATAAGCGAAGACCTCCTTCAGCCTTCCCTATTGCAACATATCCCCCTAATTTTTTAATCAAATATCGAGTTGGAGTACTCATTGGATTCAAAATTTAATTCCTCATCCAAGGAGTACCCATGTTGAATATTTTCGATGGAGCTTGCTACAAGAAAATTGTGAAATACATGAAACAATGTGATTGTAATCACATTTTTCATGTATTTCTCATTTTTTGTGTACCAGGGTCCATAGAAAGTATCCAACATTGGTGCTCCTTGGATGAGGAATCAAATTTTACATCTAACGAGAGTTCCTGCTTGAAATTTGAGTAAACCCATAGGGAGATAAGTTGAAAATACGAGTTGAAAAAGTAGTTTTTTCTTTTTTCCCTCTAAAATTTGATGATGTAATCTAATCTTATTTTATTATTTCCACTATTATTTTATAATTTCCTTAGGAGGTCCATTTTAGACCTTAAAATTCCCCTAATGGCTCCACTTTTCATTTTTACTGTGCCACACACTATGAAGAAGAACTCTCTTTGGTCCAACGTAGT
The DNA here is from genome assembly GCA_034641835.2 of Pinus albicaulis. Lineage (NCBI taxonomy): Eukaryota > Viridiplantae > Streptophyta > Pinopsida > Pinales > Pinaceae > Pinus > Pinus albicaulis. The sequence goes on along the minus strand of CM076584.1, from coordinate 862,360,831 downwards.
GGGCGAAGCTAAAGGGACAAGGTGGGAATGATTCATGCTTCAAGAATTCTCCACGCGCCCTAAGAAAAGAGAGGAATACTTGAAAGCGCAGTTTGACTTGTCAAGGATAAGCGAAGACCTCCTTCAGCCTTCCCTATTGCAACATATCTCCCTAAGTTTTTACTCAAATATCGAGTGGGAGTACTCATTGGATGCAAAATTTAATTCCTCATCCAAGGAGTACCCATGTTGAATATTTTCGATGGATCTTGCTACAAGAAAATTGAGAAATACATGAAACAATGTGATTGTAATAACGTTTTTCATGTATTTCTCATTTTTTGTGTACCAGGGTCCATAGAAAGTATCCAACATGGGTACTCCTTGGAAGAGGAATCAAATTTTACATCCAATGAGTGTTCCCGCTCTAAATTTGAGTAAACCCATAGGGAGATAAGTTGAAAATACGAGTTGAAAAATTAGTTTTTTCTTTTTTCCCTCTAAAATTTGATGATGTAATGTAATCTTATTTTATTATTTCCACTATTATTTTATAATTTTCTTAGGAGGCCCATTTTAGACCTCAAAATTCCCTAATGGCTCCACTTTTCATTTTTACTGTGCCATACACTATGAAGAGGAACTCTCCTTGGTCCAACGTAGTGGGAGAAGTTGAAGGGACAAGGTGGGAATGATTCATGCTTCAATAATGCTCCATGTGCCCTAAAGAAAAGAGAGGAATACTTGAAAGCGCAATTTGACTTGTCAAGGATAAGTGAAGACCTACTTCAGCCTTCCCTATTGCACCATGCGCTGAGGAGGAAGGCCTAAATAATCTTAAGCACATAGCGCACTGGGGAATAGGGAAGGTAAAAGATTTAGGCTTCAAGACTACGTTATGTGCTGGGAGGAGGAGGAGACCTTAAGGAAAGCACAATTTGACTGGTCAAAGGTTGAGAGGAAACCTCCTTCAACCTTCTGTACTGAACCATGTGCTCTAGAGGAAGAGGCTAAGCTAGGCTTGGGCACAAATCACATTGGGGGAGGGGGAAGGGTGAAGGCTTCAACCTTCAAGGGTGTGCCATGCACTCATAGAGAGAGAAGGCTTGAAAGATAACACAATTTTCTTCAACAAGGGGTCACTATTGATTTGGAGTGTATTTTTCCTTTTAGGCTAGTGCAATTTGACCCAACAATGGGTAATTGAAATTTTGTAATGTGTTTTTCATTGAGGAAGCCACTATTCCTAGAAGGTTTTTCACTGCACTTGGAGGATATAAGGGTCTTCTAATTACATATTTTTCCTCAAAAAAAGGATGGAATAGGTTCATGCTATTAGTTAGGAGTGCTCTATGTTTCATACAAGGAAGAGGTGACAAAATCTCAGTGTAGTGAGTTAGTATAAGCAAGAAGGATTGGGTGACTTCCCTTGGGAGGTTCATAATGTACATCAATTTTGAGGTGATATTGAGGAGGAATTAGCACACCATTATTGGTGAGTAGGATTACATCATTGAGGCCCATGAATAGGTTAAGCTCCTCACTTGGTAAGCGGGCTCATGCCCCCACAACTTGCACTGGGATGAAGGACCAAGAAGGGCTCCAAAATTGTTAAGTGTGAGACCATCCGAGTAAGAGAGGGAAATGCATCTGAATATGACTCAAACTTGGATCACACACCTAAAAACCATCAATACAATCTAGGAGGATACACATGAGTCATGGATAAAAATCACACCTAGAAATGACAACAAGCGACACATATGAAAGCAGAAGAGCGTAAAAGACAAAAATTAAGAAAACTCACCGAAATAAAAGTACAATAACAACAAAGTTAGGAGGATTGTCAATTAAAGTGCACACTGACTATCGGTATGAATTGAAAATCTCACATGCATTGTCTTGATGGACGATGTTGTGCCCGTTCATGCTTGCGTAAGGAAAGTGCACTCATAAGTTTTTCAAGGACTCAACATGTGTAAGAAAGTGAATCTGAAAGTTTAAAATTAGGAAGAAGACCTAAATAATTTACAAAACATAAAACGACCATGGAGTAACCATAAGACGATAGACCCTAAGATCCTTAGTAGGCTCAAAATTTGGCATGGGAAAATTTTTGGAGGGTGTTGATCACAACGTCAACACTTGGCGACACATCATTATAACTCCAACTTCTATGTTTAGGATTAATTATCTAAGTGCAAGGTCTCAATATTTTAGGAAGTATTTATTCATATTTCGTATTTCTTAGCTCCTTACTCAACCTGATTAGAGATATAGTCCCCTCGATTCCATTACTCTGTTAAACACATATCAAGGCTTGTCAAATCACAACTATTTGGATATAGGAAAGGGTAATATATAAATACGAGTTTAAGATAATCAGAGTATGAGTTTTCATCTTTGGTGTTGCTCCGCTTCTAGTAGGCATGGTAGTACCCCGATAGAGTCACTACAGGAACACAAGCATCGCTTTGATGCCAGCGAGCGTGAAAAGTACCATGACGAAGTTAGTTGTTTCACCTATCTGCGCTAGAATCCTTTCTCTTCTTTCACCCTTTATTTATTTTATTTATATAACTATGCTTAGGCACTTATTAATTTCACGGGTGTAAGAGGGATCCCAAATTATTGAGAGTAGGAGAGGTTGTTCCTTTAGAGACAATTATATAGACATATGATATTGGTTTTCTCACTAATTGATTTTCCCCTTACCTTTCTCTACTCAATTGGATCAACAAGAATCCCAAATCGTAATCCCAAAGAGTTTCTCTAATCTATCTCCAGGTAAAATTTCAACTTGAAATCGATGTTTCAAAGATAGGTATATATAATTATCATATTTTTTGCTCGCTAATTTACTTTCCCCTTACCTTTATCTATTTGGATGATCCAATCAAGTAGATAAAGTTATGGGGAAAATCAATTAGCGAGAAAACCAATATCAGAGGTCTATATACCTGTCTCCGAAGGAAAAACCTCTCATGCTCTCAATAAGTCAGGATCCCTCTTCCACCCATGAAATAAATAAGTGTATGAGAATAGTTATATAAATAAACAAGTAAAGGGTGAAAGAAGAGATATTTCATGTGCAGAGAGGTGAAAAAAGTAACTTCACCGAGGTACTGTTCAGGCGCGTTGGTAGTGAAGTGATGCTCGTGTTCCTGCACTGACTCCGCTGAGGTACTATCCAGGCCTGTTGATAGTGAAGAAACACAAAATATGAAAACTCATACTTTGATTATCTTAAAATCACAATTATATATTAACCTTTATTATACCTAAGCAACTATGAATTGAGAAGCCTTGATATGTGTTTAACCGAGTAAGGAAATGGAGGGGACTATATCTCTAACTGGGTTAAGTAGGGAAGCCAAGGTAATCCACAAGATGAATCAATACTTCATAAAATAATGAGACCTTAGGCATAGAGAATTAAACCTAAACAAAGAAGTTGGAGTTCTACCAGTGTGTCACCAAGTTTTGACGTTGCGATCAACAATAAGGAAAATAGTAAGCCAAGGTGAAAAGGTAAATGAAGGGAATTTGATAAGAATTCGTTTAAGCTAAATTGATATATTGTATTTCCAAATTAATGAATGCCTCACATGAATTTCTAGGAAAGAGTATGGTTAAGGAAAGAAGCCTTCAACACAAAAGAAATTCAATGACTTTTGCAGTGCATGAAAAACCAAAGTGGAAACTGATTACTCATGAATTTGAAGGTATGCAACTATCTATTTTGGCTCTTTGGGTTGCTGGAATAAATGGTTGATTACATTATGAAATTATTATAATACATGTGATGCACACATATGATACTACAATAATTTAATTTCAATCTACTTAAAATAAGATGGATTGATAAAATTGTTATATGTGTAATAATCCTGAAATCACTTCAAGGATGTTGAGAATTGTTGAAATGAAAATAATGTATGTATGGACACTGACAACAATTTCACTAATTAAAGTATCATATTGCAGTTATAGTGTTGGAATGGGGTGTGAGATAGAAGCCACCATGACAGAATGTCACAGGGCTGCAAAGGATCTCAAAAACATGAATACAAGTCTTACACTTATGAGATTTGGATTTCAAATGAAGCAAAGTTGGAAAATTGAAATTTATGAATTGATCAATTTTCTGTATATCTCCTAGGATACTAAATGTTGAGACATAGGTGAAATGATGGAGCATGGAGATTAGGAAGTAGATTGTCGTGATGGAATTGTGGCCCCGTGGCACTTTATTTATCTCATGGGAGAAATTCATTACCAATACCTTTACTACAAGGTTCTATGAGTAGTGCAATGGATCACACCACAACAGTACTTGGCCATAAGACTCCACGCACATTACATTAGAGCATGCTAGATCAATACTTAGCTGTAAGAATATAATGATTACCCCATGTAGGAAAAACTTTGTATAGGTAGGCTACCCAAAATGGGGGTTGCCTGGGCCCATAAAGGTGAGCAGCCATTGGGGGCGCATGTAGGAAAACCTTTGGACAGGTAGATGTTAGAAAATCGGAAAGGCAAAAAGATTTTCTCTTGATGATAATTACTTGTGATTTCTTCGAGTTCATATTATATTTCTTATGTCCTTATTTTATATTATTTCCATCAAGCAATTACCAATACAAAAACACGAAGATCAAGTACACTAGATGTAGGCGCTCAAATAGGGCTAAAACCCCTATATAGGGAAAAACCCAATCAAAAACTCTTCCTTCAGTTATTAAAAATGAGATAGGACAAGACCCTAGACAAAATACCTTCCTCCTCCACCAAGTCAGCCTTCCAAGATGATTTAGTAGTTTGTTCTTATCCAATAAGTTTAACCCAACAACAACCCAGATATTTCAACCCTAACCTCACCAGAATTTCAAACCTGCCTGCACTTCTAAAATTTTCGTCTTGCCTGTAATTTTCAGTATGATTGCATTTCTCGTCCTTCCAACATAATTTTTTATTCCTACACTTCTCGACTTGCCTGCACTTCTCATTCAGCTTGCACTTCTCGGCTTGCTTGTACTTCTTGACCTGCCTGCACTTCTCGACCTGCCTGCACTTCTTAAATTCGTTTTTTTCTTCTTCTAAAATTTTGACTTGACTTTATATAGGTGTTTCTTCCCCTTAGTTAGGCCGACTTGGTGAAGGAGGCCTAGAAGACCTAATTTACATTGATTTTTTTTCTTTCTTGACAAATAAATCCTTAGAAGGGTTCTTTACATTATGACATGGACAAGGACACTTGACATAAACCATAGAACCCTAAAATGGAGGCTTTGACCTATAAAAAATTGAATCAAGGATGAAACCCATGCTGTAATAAGTCAATTTATTTAATAATAAAATTTCTTTTTCTTTCTATTGACAAATATATTACATCATGAATCTAATATAATTATGAAGACTGACACTAATTACATTCTTCAACACTCCCTGTTAACTAGGGAGGTACTGATAATTTACACACAAAAATACACACATATATATAGATATATGGAAGATATCCAAAATTAACTATGAAGAGTTCTAGCACACTCATTGTTGCAAAATAGATACCTGACCAGGGTAATCTATTCGGGTGGGACTAAGATGGACTCAAGCTTTCAACCACTCTATGTACCATCCGAATTACTTGCTAACCATCAACCCAGGGATATAGGTGTGTATCCAAGGTCATAGATCCATGACCAATGCCATCGTCCCTCTTCCATATCTAGACATCAACACATCAGTTGACAAAATGTCCTCCCAAGCATCCACCATTAGATGCTCCAACTCTCCCTATGAAGCTAGATATATCCATTTGTACAAGCATGCTTTTAAAGTGTTCAACCTTCTTATGGATAGATTTTCCTATACAAACACAACACCAATCATAATAAAATTTCAAATATACAAGTAAACACAAACCTTCGGGGTCTTAAATCATCCTGATGCCATGCATACAAAGTTATTCGTATGAAACTAGTCAAAATATTTTCTTCTTTCATTTCTTCAACAACACCAATACATACTTAATACATTGTAGTAATTTAATTCATTATTCGATTTCTTCTTGAAGGTATGAAGATATTCATAATATGCCCTCCGTCTTAACTAGGCGATGTATTCTTTTTGTCTAACCATACTCCTTCTTAACTTGGGGAGATCAAACACTTACTTCTTCTATAACATCATATATCCTGTCATGGCTTCATTCCTTCTTACAACATCAAGGTCATCTTATATAACTTCCTTCATCATGCTTTATCATTATCATACGAACATCTTCATCATTTGAAGATTATGTACCTTCAAAACTTTAATAGCAATTAAAACCAAAAACATACAGAAGCATGAAGTTAACTATATCAAAATCACGTTACTACAATGGAAGTATTTATACTTTAAGACATCAAACACACAAATTTAATTAGGTTCATAATCAATAAGAGACTCATCTTTTTACATACTAGACTTCAACTTCTTTCTAGGGTTTTGTCATAAACCCTAGAATCCATCTTCGAGACACAAAGCCTTAGATATTTGTAATCCAATCATATAACAATCCTACTATATATCTAAGGTTTAATCAATTTTTATAATTTACATGCTAGACTCTACTAGGGTTTATTGCAAACCTTAGATTTTATCAAAACTATATTAGAAAACAATCACATCCTAGAATATCAATCTTTCCTAGAGGTTTGTTACAAACCCTAGAATTCACAAACTAAAACATGAGCATCAATAATTAATGTTAGAACAAAGACTTTTGTGATCCATAAAGTAGATAAATTTCTTTCGGATTAATCACATCATTAGGATTAATCTGAAAGAAATTTATCTACATCAATAATTAAGTCAACATACTCGCACATAAATATATAGGATGCATCAATACATTGAAGTTAGATATACAACGATTTTCTCCAAGCTAGGGTTTTAGTAATGCAAAAGAATATACACCTAGGGATTTATTCCTAGGATCTTAATATAAATATTATAAGGTTTTTGATCATAAACCCTAATTCACCAAACCATAAATGACTAAGGTTTTAATATGTAACATATACATTAACAAAAAACCCTAAAGGACTAGGGGTTTTATCCTAATAATACCAAAACCTTAAACATAAAGTGAATAGGTTTTCTATATTTCATCAATAACCCTAAGTAGATTAGGGTTTCCTAAATATTGACACACCCTTAGGTTATGGTTTTACAGTGAACCTTTTAGGGGTCCACAAGAATGATAAAATTATATAATGAGGGTAGATTTAATCTAATGATTAATTACCATTAAAAAGAATATTTAATATTCAAAACCATAGACATAACAATGTCAGTAATGTAAATCAATTTTAAAAGAGAATGAATATACCTTTTACATGAAGAGAACTTTATAGCAAAGCTTATAGTCTAAAACATACCTTCAATTGTTTCTTATAAAACCTTGAAGGACATCAATTGTGAAGGAATTATTTTGTAATATAACTTCTTCCATGCTTAAAGTCCTTTGAAGTCTTCTCCATAACTTTTTTGTATTCTACAATCCTTCCTTTCGTACAAAATATAAAGAAAAGATTATTAACATACAATACGAACAAATCTTGATGTGAGGAGGAAACCAAAACATGAAAAGATGGAAACAAAGAAAAAAATACTTATATTTTGGTAAAATGGTGGAGGATCCTTATTAATTCAATATTTTGGAGGGACACCTACAAATTTATCAAAACAATTCAAGAATTCCTAACAATACACGTTATATCTATGAGTTCTAGAAATCAAAACATAAAGGAAATCAATTCAAAGCTTAAAAAATAGAATTATAAGAAGGATAATAGAGAGGGGACTTAGTAGTATAAGTCATTGAATTATGATTCTTGAGTCGTTCGCTTCTTAGGTGGAGCTTCATTGACAATATTCACATGTTCTATTTCACTTTTCCCATTGCTTGGATTATTTGGACATTGATTTTTATAATGAACAATCTTATGGAAATTGTGGAATTCAATCTTTGATAGGCCTACTTATTATTTGGTCCATTGAACTTCTTGAAGGTTCCCTTCTTCTTGTGATGATCGGAATAGATATTTGAGATGTTCTCTTCTTCATCATCCTTCTTGTTGTTTACTAACGATATTTAGGCTTCTTCTTGACTGCATGCATTCCACATTTTTTCAAATGTTGGAGTATCCTTCGAATTGTTGATTCCTGATGCAAAAGCACTCCAATATTTCAAAATACTTAGAAGTGCAGTAATTACGAGCTCTTTTTCAGGTACAATTTCATCTATTTCTTGGATTTCATCTCTGATTCTAGATATCGTTATAATGTAGGATGCGACAATATTTTCTTTCGTCATATTGATAGTTCTTAATTCATTCTTGAGTTTTTCTATTTGACCAATATTCTTGATGGTGAATAATTTTGAGAGAGAATCATACATTTCTTGAGCAGAATCTATGTTGGATATGTATGGAATGAGGTTGTCCTTTACTCTATCCACTATTAGGTTCATGGCCAAGATTTAAGTTTCTCTGAAATTTGATTTTTCTGGTTCATTTGTATGCTTCTTGATTTTTCCTTGAACTAGATCCAAAACTTTGTTCTTTTCGAGGATGAGATCTATTCTTTTTTTTCTAGGCCCTGTAGTTGGAGGCCCCTTCTAGTTATTTTTTTCCCTTCATTGAGTTTGAAATAATTCCTGTAGATAGTAGAATTATTTCCTTGTATGATCCTTTTTCCTTAATGAAATCTCTTTGATCTCCTTTTCCTCAATAGATATTCAACCTGCCATTTTCCTTTTTCTTCACCTTAGTTCTGATTCCATGTTAGAAAATTAGAAAGGCAGAAATATTTTCTCATGATGATAATTACTTGTGATTTCTTTGAGTTGTTATTATATTTCTTATGTTCTTATTTTATCTTAGTTTCATCAAGAAATTACCAAGACCAAAACACGAGATCAAGTAAGCTAGATGTAGGCACTCAACCAGGGCTAAAACCCCCATATAGGGGAAAACCTAGTTAAGAACTCTTCAAAAATAGAGGAATAAACTGTTTCGAGTATTTTTAATAACCCAACGTTTCAGACTTCTTAAGTGAGTCCATCATCAGGGGTAACCACCTAGACTTCTTTGAATTTTTTTGAGGATTAGGGCAAAGGAACAAATGTATAAATAGTAATTTTTTATGAATAGTTTATTATTAATAAGGAGGTCGGTTTGGACGAAAGGATATGTAATTTTAATTATTTATATGATTATTTTATTTATTTTATTTTTATTTACTTGTTTGTTTATTTATTTTACTTGTTATTATTATTGATTTATTTTATTTTATTTTTATTTGTTTATTTATTTATTTATTTTTATTTTATTTATTTATATATATATATATATATATATATTTTTTTTAAAGTTTGATGTTTATGAGATTTATTATTATTAACTTTGATGTTTATGAGATGTATTAGAGGTTTCCAAGTATTGCTAATGTTCAAACCATCATCTCGATTTATGTTTTTTTCCTTTTCTTGATTTCTATGGCTTCTCTAATTTTTCTTTTTAGATAATGATCTTCTTTGGAGAAAAATTAGAGAAGCCATAGAAATAAAAAGGAAAAATAACATAAATCGAGATGATGGTCTGAACATTAGCAATACTTGGAAACCTCTAATATATCATACATCTCATAAACATCAAACTTAATAATAATAAATCTCATAAACATCAAACTTAATATATATATATATATATAAACAAACCAAAAAAAATAAAAATAAATAAATAAACAATAAACAAATAAATAAATAAATAAAAATAAATAAATAAATTAAAATAAATAATAAAAATAATAAAAATAAATCAATAATAATAACAATTAAAATAAATAAATAAACAAGTAAATACAAATAAAATAAAATAAAATAATCATATATCCTTTCGTCCAAACCGACCTTTTTATTAATAATAAACTATTCATAAAAAATTACTATTTATACATTTATTCCTTTGCCCTAAATCCTCAAAAATTTTCAAAGAAGTCTAGGCGGTTACCCCTGATGATGGACTCACTTAAGAAGTCCGAATCGTTGGGTTATTAAAAATACTCGAAACAGGTTATTCCTCTATTTTTGGAAAGCTAATTTCACCTGTATGGGCTGTCTTTTTAAGAACTCTTCCTTTAGTAATTCAAAATGAGATAGAAATGGTCCCTAGACCAAAGAACTTCCTCCTACACCAAGTTAGCCTTCCAATATGATTTAGTAGTCTCTCATTATCCAACAAATTTAACCCAACAACAACCCAGAAATTTTGGCCCCATCTTCACCAAAATTTCAGACCTGCTTGCACTTCTGAAATTTTCGGCCTGCCTGCACTTTTTGGTATGCCTACACTTCTCGTCCTACTTGCACTTTTTGGTCTGCTTTCACTTTTCGACCTGCCTGCACTTCTCAATCTTCCCGCACTTATGAAATTTGACCTTTTATTCTTTTGAAAATTTGACTTGCCTTTATATAGGTGTTTCTGCCCCTTAGTTAGGCCAACTTGTCCACTTTGAGGCCAAATTTGTGGAGGAGGCCTAGAATACCTAATTTACATTAAAATAATCTTATTTCTTGAAAAATAAATCCCAAGAATGGTTACATACATCATTACATGGACAAGGACACTTGAAATAAACCCTAGAAGCCTACAATGGAGGCTTTGACGTATAAACTATTGACTCAAGCATGAAACTCATGCTTTAATAAGTCAATTCTTTACTGATAAAATTTCATTTTCTTTCTTTTGACAAATACATAACAGCATGACTCAAACATAATTATGAAGACCGACACTAGTTACATTCTTGAACAATAGACTGCACAAAATGGGGTTTTTTTAGGCCCAAATGGGTGAATAACTGGTGGGAGAAAAAACATGCCCACACTCACTAGGATGTGAGCACGAGGGTGAGTGTTCAGTAAAGACAAAGTTAGACTTATTTGGTAAATAAAGAGGTAGAATTATTACTTGAGAATACAAATGAATAAAAGAATTTGTAAAGATAAGTATCAATTTAAAGAATTTGTTGTTGAAGGTGTGATTTAATTTGATTTAATTTTTTTTATCATTAATGTCATAAGAATTGTATGATTATGATATAGGTGAGTTGCTAAACCATCCATCATAAATATATGATGTTTATTGCAAGAAACATTGGAGCAATATCATCATGGTAATATTAGAGTGGTGCAATAGAACCATAGTGGAGTCGAAGACTCTAGAGACTAGGCCATTGTGGTGACACAAGAACCCTGTGATATGCATTGATTGCCATGATGTATGTTATGAAAAATGTGGTGTTATTAAATCAAGCTAGTGGGATTCATTAGCTATGATATTCCATCAAGAACTTTACTATGCAAGGAACCCTTGCCAAGGAATGAATCGCTCGAGGGATTTGGGAGGCAAAGAAGGGGATAAATAAGCTTGGAAGGTGTAAGAATGCACAAAAGAGGCATTAGAGAAATTTTGAGGTAAAAAATGGGCTTCATAACAAAGATGTAAAACCAAAATCAAATTTATAAGAACCAATATGATTCAAGATGACGATGTCATCTATGAAGGATGATTCACCATTTTTGGAGTAAAAAAGTAAAAAGATAAAAAACTACTTTTTGAACTCATATTTTCAACTTATCTCCTTACAATTTTACTCAAATTTCGAGCAGGAGCACTCTAGGGATGCATAATTTAATTCCTCATCTAAGGAATACTCATGTTACATACTTTTGATGGTCTCTGCTGCACGAAAAATGAGAAATACATGAAACGTGTGATTGCAATCATATTTTCATGTATTTCTCATTTTTCATATAGAAAGGTCCATAAAAAGTATGCAACATGGGTACTCCTTGGATGAAGAATTAAATTATGCATCCAACGAGTTCTCCCGCTCAAAATTTTATTAAAACCGTAGTGAGATAAGTTGAAAATACGAGTTGAAAAAGTAGTTTTTTCCTTTTTCCCTCTAAAATTTGATGATCTAATCTAATCTTATTTCATTATTTCAACTATAATTTTATAATATTCCTTAGGAGGCCCATTTTAGACCTCAAAATTTCACTAATGAGACTTAACTGAACTGGTTTTCAAATAATCATGAGCATACTCATTGGTATCATATATGCATTGGGTGTGTCCCGTGATGTAATGAACTGAAATTTTTCCTTGAGGAAGCCTTAAGCACAATAAATGACATGGTTGGACATGAAAGTTCAAGACGTGGAAGATGTCGCTGTTGTAATAGTTGTAATTATAAATCTCATATATTGTTTTTGTTCTTTATTATAGGACACCAAGGATAATGCTCCTTTAAGGGGGTGGGGTTTGTAACATCCCCTTTTCTGTCCCTGTTCTTTGCAATAATAGATATTACTGCAATAAAAGCACGGAGGAAAAACATGATTGCATGAACCTCTAATTAAATATATGACAATTTTAATTAAAATTAATTAATTTGAAAAATTAAAGAGGACAACCTTGAAGATCCTTGAGGGAAATTTTGTTGCTCGCTTGTTTTTCTTGAAGCCATGACCCATACCAAGTTAATTAAATGTTGTAGTTACTTGCAGCTGAGAGAAGCCATTATTTAAATGATCTAATGTGATTCCATTGGTTCTGAACTGAGTTAGTAGAGCCACTGACAATGGCATTTATGATATTTGATTATGGTAGTGGAAGGGCATGCGATTTCCATTACCTTATCCCCCATGCAAACTGAGGAGACAATGCACTGAAAATCCAAGTTTGGCTCTCCAAGTTGCATGAACAGGCGCAAATAAAGATACGTATACAAACATAGAGGAAGAGAAATGGAGTTTTTTCATGCTCACTTTTCTTCTCTATCTTTCTCTGGCTCCTTATATCACTAGCTCACAGTTGTTCTATTTTCTATGAGAAGTCATTCAAGACTGATTCTAGGCAGAGTGTAGTTGTGGGGCATGGTATAGTTGATTGGGTAGCATTGGAGCTAATTATTGAGCTTGTAACATGGAGTCGGTGCTCTGTGACCTTGATTTCATGCTTTGTGACCTTGATTTTGTACTTTGTGACCTTAGGTGTCAATCCCTATGACTGTGTTTAAGACCATGGAGCTCCTTGTCTAAGCATGTGTGGTCTATATGAAGCTCAGTGAATGACCAAACCACCGTTGTAAACTTCCATTGTGTAAGCATTTTCTGAGACCTAGATCTGACACTCGGGTGGTCAGCTACAAAAAAGGTTTCAGTTTAGTTGGCCTATGGTTGGGTGGAGAGTGGAAGTATCTCCTTTAGTTGCTGGTCAAATTAACACACATAGATAAGTATACTTGGTTATGTATGTTAGGCTACATGATATGATATCCCTCATCATTCTTATGATTAATGGATAATACCATACCATCCATGAAAAAATGCATGTTTCAATATCTAATCATGGTCAAATTTCTCTCTTGTATATCTATGGTGATAATGAATTGGTTGAGTTATGTGGTTATTTCCTTCTTAGTGAATTGTGGATTTTATGATATGCTCATGAATGGTGGTATAAAAATCACTTAGGACTAACCTGTTATCTCATAAGTTCTCAATTATCTGATATGTTTATGAGTTTGGGAAAATCACTACTATACCTATGATTATGGGCTATCTTATTTATTAGGAATTCAGTTTATGTGTTATGTGTTGGATGGATGTCTAGTTGGAGATAAGGGTCAAGCAGTTTATGAATGTTGTGATGAATTCTATGAGTTTATGCACACTTATATATATTACTGTAACTAATAATTGTAATAATCCTAATGGCTTGATATTCATGCTCTTACACACATGGCCTATAGTGATCTTGAGTAATCATATAAATATATATGTCTCCCTACAAATGAATGAAGGAATCCTATCTCACATGATTAGAAGGTAACTATGTATTGTATGCGAGGATTCTATTATTGTTTCTGGTTAATTGGTTTAAGAGTGATGTAATGATTCTACGGTTTAGGCACACTTTTACATTGTTCTGATATCATGGAATTCACTAAAAAAGCGTAGTTTGTAGCGTTCATGTGAAATCTCGACTTTGGGGCCATTTCCTTTTTATTTCTTAGAATTTGTTGAAGATAAACTCTGTTGGCACCTTTGATCTCTTCCGGATATAGTCTACTATCTCAAAAGGTATTTTCCTCATGACTTGGTCATCTCCTTCAGAAATTTGGAGTTACAAGATTCCCCAAAATTCCATTAAATTTCTGGGTCTCTTCTAGACTAGATTAACCTTTTCTAGTAGATCACATCTAGGACCAAATTGTCTTTGTAATTTCCTTAGAATCCATTTGTATTTCCTTCTAAAGTGTATTTTGTATTTGGGTGAGATATTTTCTCCAAGTAGGAACCATATCTTAGCATCTAGGCAATCAAGACAATAATCCCTTGCAAGTAGCCAGAAATCCCTTGGATAGGATTTCACATTGAATACTTCATAGGTGGAAATGCTCACCTGATCCCAGGAAAACCCATATATCCTAATGAAGAACCAATTGAAGAAAGGACCTGAAAAATACCATCCCAGTTCAAGTATCACGAATTAGTCACAATCCTTATTCAAAATGGTAGCGAAGGTCATTATTAAGAGATTCGAAGGTGAGATCAAAGCTCTGAAGCTAAATCAATAGTTGTAGCAACTAGAAGTGTATTTCAATGTTCATCATTTAGAGGAAAAAAATATTTCATTTGTGCAACTGAAATTAGAGGGCCATGCCCTAACTTAGTGGGAAATCCACGCATAGACCTTGAGGTTGTAGAGAGAGCCTCCAATGGATGTGGGAGAACTTTAAAACCCTCATTAAGCCACATTTTTACCCTATTGGGTAAGTAGAGGAAAAGTGGATCCAATGGCACTACATCAAGAAAAATCCAGGGAAAATCATATGGGAGTACACCACATAATTTACAAAGACAACCATAATGTTGAGTATATTTCCAAAAATATACAGATGCACTCCTCAAGTATATGGAGGGTCTATACTACCATTTGTGGGGGAAACTTATGCCATTTAAGCCTAGATGGGTGGATGAGGCTTGTGTATAGGAACAATACTTGGAGAACATAGGCCTGATGAAAGTGCAATAAAGTGGATCAATGAAGAAGGAGAAAAAGGAAACTTCTAAGGAGGGGAAGAAGAAGCTCGAAGGGGGAAAAGATAAAAATATGGAAGCCGTGGCACATCAGTGCAAATATCACATGCAAAGGAGAAGTGTTGGAAGTTGCATCTAGAGCTTAACCTGAAGAAAAACAAGATAATAAGAAGAAGAATCTCGTGGCCAGTAATTTTAGAATTCAAGTTAAAATTAGCTCGATTGTGGATATTAAGATCAGCTGTACATCAGTGAATAAGGAGGTGAATCCGAGTATCCTTCAGAAACAGGAAGAGAAAGAAATGGACAAACTCTTTCATAAAAATATACAGGTCAAGAAGGTAAATATTGATGCTCTGTTTGACTCAGGATCACAAGTGAATCTCATTGCAACAAAGCTGGTCAAGAAGTTGGTATTGTAAGTTCGTGATCATCCAAACCCATATACATTGGGACGGGAAAATAAGGATGCAGAGTTGAAGGTAACATAACATTGCAAAATTATATTTTCTATTAGTTCTTAAGTTTATTGATGAAATAGAACTAGATGTGGTTCCACTTGATGTGTGTGGAGCCATGTTTGGAAGTCCCTACATGTACATGAAATATGTAATATTAATGCAGAGGGCCACCCAGTGTCGGCTCTTCAAGGATGGAAAATCATTCACCATCAACATGCACAAAAGAAAGTAGAAAAAATTGTTAGCAAATTCCAACCAAGCCAGGAATTGATCAGTTCCATTAAGAAGTATATTTTACTATTTTTAAGAGAAAATCAATTTGTATAAGAGTCAATAAGAGGAAATGATTCCCTAGAGGGGTGTAATAAGGAAAAACAACAACCACTAGAAGAGTTTCTATAGGCATATAGGGACGTGTTCTGAGAGCTTGAAGGGTTACCACCTAAGAGGGGAGTGGAGTATGACATCCATATATTAATGGAATCCCTATTACCAAAAATTGGGTTGCATAGGAAGTTTGTTATAGAAGTGAGGTGAAGAAATTGTTGCAGCAACTATTATAACAGGGTGTCATTTGAACAATTACATCACCATGTGGGTCACCAATAATCATTGTGACAAAGAATGGCAGGGCTTGGAATCTGTGTATAGATTAAAGGGTGTTGAATAAAATCACACTCAAGAACATGTACCCCCTACTAAGGATAGATGATATGCTGGATCAAAAGAGAAAGCAAAATAATTCACCAAGCCGGAATTAAAGTACTGGATATAAACAAGTTTGAGTCAGAGAAAAATATACCTGGAAGACCGCCTTCAAAACGAGGCAAGGTTTTATGAATGGTTATTCATGCCATTTGGCTTATGTAATGCAAAAACTATGTTTATGATATTAATAAATTATGTATTGCACCCTTTTATTGATTCATTTTTTATTGTCTATTTTGATGATATACTGGTATACAATGTTACTTGGGAGGAACACATCTCACTTTGACACAGGTGCTAGAGACATTAAACAAACACCAAATGATAAAAAATATCAAAAAGTGTGAGATTGCACAACATTATTTGGTGTTTTTGGGTTATGTGATAGGTGGAACAGAGTTGAAGATAGATCCTACCAATATGGAGGCCATCATGAAATGGTAAATTCCTACTAATGCTTATGAGGCCAGGAGTTCAATTGGGGCAACACAACACTTGAGGAAATTCATATCCTCATTTTCAGTAGTAGTAGCACCACTACAAGCCGCAAAAAAAAGTGGTAAGATTTTATAATGGGGAAAGGGTTAGTAGAGAGAATTTGAGGAGCTACATAAGAATATCAGTCAAGCACAACTTCTAGCATTACCAAACTTGCATCAACCCTTTGAGGTGCAGACATATGTGAGTGGGTATGATATGGGAGCAATCTTGATGTAAGGCGGAAGCCCTGTATGATACTATTCTAAAATGTTCATGTGGCTATTTTTAACTACCCTACCTATGACAAGGATATCTATGTATAGGTGTAATATGTGAAGAAGTGGAAGCATAATCTGATTGGAAAGGAGATAGTAATCCACAGAGATCATTGATTGCTACAATACCCGTAGGCTTAGAGTAAGCTACAATATACCATTCATTACAAGTGGATGGGGTTTCTACAATAGTTTCATTTGGTGATCAAGTATAAGAAGGGACACATAAAAAATTTAGCTGAAATTCTCTCAAGGCCACCCACATGAAAGATTACATATTTGGGGACTCTTATTTCCATGGAGCCATTAACCCATGATGCACATAGAGAGGCATATTCAAATAATGAGGACTTCAAGGAGGTTTTTCAGTAGTTACAAATTTAAATTCATATGCATGATGACGACAAAATTGTTGAATACCATCTCAAGGATGGCTTACTCTACAGGTTGGATAAGCTATGTTCCTAAAGGCTAGAGATTGTAGTTTATTAGAGAGGCTCACACCTCGAAAGTTGTAGGGCACTTTGGTATAGGGAAGATTGTGGCTAACTTGCAGAGGTATGTGTATTGGCCCAAGATGCAAGAGAGACTAGCTAGGTTCATAAGAGGATGCCTAAGTTTTTGTACGAACAAGCCTAGAAATAAGAAATGAGGTCTATATCATAGGCTTACATGTACCCACTCATCCTTGAAAAAAATTTCCATGTATTTTGAGGGAGGTTTACCAACAACCAGGAAGGGACATGAATAAATATTTGTGGTAGTTGATAGGTTCAACAAGATGTGTGTTATGATTCCCTATAAAAATACCATCAGTGGGAAATAAGAAACAAAATTATTCTTTGGACATATATGGGTGCGCTTTGGGACACCGAGGGGCATCATTTCAGATAGGGACACAAGATTTCTTAGTGCATTATGGAATACAATGTGGGAAAATATGGACACAAATGTGAATATATCTACAATATTCCATCCACAAATAGATAAGAAAACAAAAGTAGTCAATAAGACTTTGGTGAAACTTCTGAGTAAATACAACCAAAATTCATATGAAAACATGGAATAAAAATATGGTATGTATACAACATTATTACAATAGATTAGTCCACACTTGTACGAGAATTCCCCCCTTTGAAAATTGTTTTGTATATTTATTGCATTCACCTTTGGAAATTGCATATGGGAAGAAGGGATGAGTGAGGGAAGATATTATAGGAGACACCTTAAGGGCTGAAAAATTTATAGAGAAGATCGAGAAGATCTATATGTAGGTAGAAGAGACACTAAAAAAGTCACAGGATAAATAAAAGGTCAAGATTGATCAACATAGAACAAAGAATTCATTCCAAGTGGGAGATAGAGTATGGATATAGTTGAACAAGGAAAGGCTACATGGGCTTGGTAAGAAAATCAAGGCTCTATGTATGGTTCCCTTCAAATACTAGAAAAGGTGGGTGATAATGCATATCAACTAAGTTTACCACCATATATGCACATTTACTTATTTATTAATGTAGATAATCTAAAACTCTATGATCCTTCCATACTAGATCATGAAAAGGAACAAGTCCTACATTTTGTGGAGGATTTGACCCTAGATGCTCATGAAGAGTTGACAAAGATGCAATTTTATAGAATTTGTATAGAATTATAATATAGGGGAAACATAACCTTTGGAAAATTGGGTTGAAAGAACAATTTATAGGAAAAGCTAAATGTTACACCCGAGAGAAGGTGGAGGAAAAATTTCCTCACCTCATTCAGTAGAAGCTTTTAGGGACCAAAATACTCAAAAAGTGGGGAGGCATGATCCGAATTGGATCATTATATTTTTTTCATCCATACAGATTCTTGTAGAGTGGAAAAAGTGGAGGAATAAGCTCACAAGACCCTTTTTCCGGTGGGACCCATTTTGGTAAATTGGGGTCTGAAAACTTCTAGGAGAGTTTTGAGGCATTAAATGATATTTTTTGGGGGTAAAATTTTGTCACTTAATCATGCACCTTTTTTTCCCATTCTACACAAATAGGCATTTTCAATGACACAATAATCATGACAATTAGTGTCTGTATGCGAAAGTTATGCCACTCAGAAGTTGACCTTCTTGTTTTCACCACCATAATTTAAGATGATGCCACGTCAGCCCCCATAATTCATGGAAAAGGGGCTATCCATGTCATTATGATGAATAATACTCTATAAGAGTCCATATTGTACCTCTGGGGAATAGTTTAGGTCATCAAATCTAACCACTAGTAGGCTATCAGGTTGTGTTATAATCGAGCCACTAGGAGGAAAAGGAGTTCCTTTATTTCGAGTGCATGTGTTCCATAGCGAAGAAAAAATAGCTGATAGGGGTAGGATATAGAGATAAAAATTATGATTTATGAATTGTGGTATCCCATAGGCCACACACCATGCTTCTTTGTACTCACAAACATTTTCTATTCAGAGAAAGAGAGCAAAGCGGTCTCACCTTCTAGTTGGGTTTTTCTCTCGAAAGGGTTTCCTAGGTCAAATATTGTGTCAAATGTGTGTGTTAGTTTTTATTCCATTGTTATATATTTTATACATAATTTTAATGCACATAATTTTTTTTTAACAATAATTTATAAATAAAAATAGAAATAAAACTGTAATAAAGTAGATTTGGATTTTTAGGTATAATTTTATCTGATTTGTTGTGACGAATTGTCGAATTGAATATTCACGACAATTTACATATAATATTGGTATCAAAGTAGGTTTATTTGGGTATATTTTGTATATTTTTAGGGGATCTATATTGGATGGTCGAAAAGTCCCAAAAACTAATCTCGAGTGACAAATCTATAAATAACTGTCGTGATCCTGCAGAGGAGAGGTTTTCACAACTAAAGAAACAAGTCGTAGATAGAAATTGTAATGTAAATATACTCATGAAATCCATAAGAAATGAGATTTGTATATTAAGAGAAGATTGGGGTTCTAATGTAGAGGATAAATCATAAGTTAAATTAGGTTATCAGGAAGAAATTGAGAACTAATCGAAGAAAGGACCCGAAAAATATCAACCTAATTCAAGTGCAACAAATCAATCATAGTATTTATTTAAAATGGAAGCAAAGGTTGATATTATTCCATACCAAGGAAATATCAATGCTTTGACGCTAAATAATTGGTTGTAACAACTATAAGTGTATTTCAGCTTTCATCCTATAGAGGAGGAACACAATATTTCATTTGCACGACTAAAATTAGAGGGCCACACCCTGACTTGTTGGGAAATCCATATAGAGATCTTAAGGTTGGAGAGAGAGACTCCAGTGACTAAGTGGGAGGACTCTAAAACCCTCATTAAGTCACAATTTTACCCTCTTGGGTATGTATAGGACTAGTGGATGCAGTGGCACTACTATAAGCACAAGTCGGGGAAAAGCATGCAGGATTACAACACAAAGTTTAGAAAGATGGCCATAATGCTAGATATCTCCCCATAGAACCCAGATGTACTCCTAAAGTATCTTGGGGGTCTACATTACAATATGAAGGAGAAAGTGATGTTGTTCAAGCCCATATTGGTGGAAAAGGCTTGTGTATAGGCATAGTACCTAGATAACATAGGCCTGAAGAAAGTAGAATCAAGTGTATCGAAGTAGAAGGAGCAACAAGGTGCTTAGAAGGAGGGGAAGAAGAAGCATAAAGCAGAAAAATTTAAAATATGGCAGCCACAACACATAAGTACAAATATCTTAACAACCACTACAACCATTGCAACATTGATGACCATTTAAAGGAGAAGTGTTGGAAGTTGCATCCATAGCTTAACATGAAGAAAATAAAGAAAGATAGTAAGAAGAAGAATCTCATGGCAGCTAATTTGAGCAACCGATTTAAAAGAAACTCAAACTTCAATGAGAAGATCATTTGTACATCAGTAAAAAAGGAGGCAAGTCTGAGTATCCTGCTATAATAGGAAGATAAATAAATGACCAAAATCTTCCATATAAAGATACAAGTCCAGAAGACAAAGATTGATGCTATGTTAGACTCAGGAACATAGGTGAATTTCATTGCAGAATATTTGGTCAATAAATTGGGGGTTAGAAGTTCGTGATCATCCAAGCACATATCCATTGGGATGGGTAAATAAGGATGCAAATTCGAAGGTAAAAAAACAAGACAAAATTAGATTTTATATTAGTGTTTATTTTATTGATGAAGTAGAACTAGATGAGGCTGCCTTTAATGTATGTGGAACCATATTTTGGATTCCCTACATGTACATGCAATATATAATATTCACATTGAGGAAAAAATAGTATTGATGCATCAAGGATGGAAAAATTTTCGCCATCAATGCAATAAATGTGAGTCAAATTTTTTTCTAGTAGTGCCAACCAAGCCAATAAATTGATCAATTCAAGCAATAAGTATGTTTTACTATTTTAAAGAGAAAATTGGTTTGTAGAAGAGTAAATAAGAGGCAAGACATCCTGAGAGGGGTGTTATAAGAAACAAAAAAAATAACTGGAAAATTGCGATATGCATATATGGATGTGTTAAGAGGCCCTAAAGTGTTACCACCTAAGAGGGAAGTTGAGCACAAGATCCAACTAATATTACCAGACTCTCCATTTTGAAACATTGGGTTGCATAGGAACTTTATTATAGAAGCAAGTGAGGTGAAGAAACAGTTGCAACAACTACTAGAACAAGGTTTCATTTGACAAATTACATCATCATGTAGGTCATCCATCATCATTGTGCCAAAGAAGGATGGGACTTGGAGGATGTGTATAGATTACAAGGCATTGAAAAAAAATAACACTTAAGAAAAAGTACCCCCTACCTAGGATAGATGATCTGTTGGACCATTTGAAGAAAGAAAAATACTTACCAAGTTGAACTTAAATTCTGGATATCACCAGGTTTGATTCATATAAGAAGATACCTGGAAGACCACATTCAAAACTAGGCAAGGTTTGTATGATTTATTAGTCATGCCATTTGACCTATGCAATGCACTAGCTATGAGATTGATGAATGATGTACTGCAACCTTTTATAGGTTTTTATTATTATTATTATCTATTAGGATGATATAATGGTACATAGTTCTAACTAGGAGGAGTGCATCTCACATTTGGCGTAGTTTTTGGAGACATTAAAGGAGCAACATTTGCTAGAAATTCTCAAGAAATGTGAGTTTGTTGAGTAGTATTTAATGTATATAGGGTATGTAATAGGTGGAGGGGAGCTGAAAATATATCCTTCCAAGATGGATTCCATCATTAAATGGTAAGTTCCTACTAATGTTTTTGAGGTAAGGATTTTCATTGAGGCAACACAGTAACTTACGAAATTCATAGCCTCAATTTCAGTGGTAGAAGCACCACTCCATTCCATAATAGTAATTGGAAACAGTTTGCAGTGGGGAAAGGGTCAAAAAAGTGCCATTGAGGAGCTAAAGAAGAATATCAGTCAATCACCGATTTTGGAATTACCAAACTTGTAACAACCATTTGAAGAGAAGACAAATGTGAGGGGGTTATGCTATGGGAGTGGTATTGATCCAGGGAGGAAGGTATGTATGCTATCATTCTGAATTGTTTCATGGGGTAGTTCTTCACTAACCTACCTATGAAAATGAGCTATATTCATTAGTGAAAGTTTTGTAGAAGTGGAAGCACTTCTGATGGGAAAATTGATAATAATCCACACAAATCCCCAACCACTATAGTATGTTCAAGCCTAGAGTAAGATATAACAGACCAAGAATTGCAAGTGGATGGGGTTTTTACATTTATTTCATTTGATGATCAAGTACAAGAAGGGAAACACAAACAAGTTTCCCAACATGCTCTTAAGGCCACCCACATCAAATATTAAAAATTTGTGGACTCCTATGCATATGGAGCCATTCACCCAAGATACATACAAAGAGGCATATTCAGAGGATGAGGACTTCAAGGAGGTGTTTCAACGATTGCAAATTTAGAGTCATGTGCACAATGGCAACAACACAGTTGGCCACCATCTTGAAGATGGGTTGATCAATAGGCTGGATTAGTTATGTGTTCGATTGTAGGTGATTATAGAGGCTCACACTTGCAAGGTTGCATGGAAATTTGATGTAGGGAAGAGCATGGCCAACTTTTATGTGTATTGTCCCAAGATACAAGAACATGTAGCTAGCTTCATAAGAGAGTATGCATTTTTTGTTGTACCAAAAAATGTAGAAACATGAAACAAGGTATATATCATCACTTACCTGTAGGTTTTAACCCTGTACAGAAATTACCTGCAAACGAATCTTAAAAAACAGAAAAAATAAACAATTGCGAGCACATAAAACAAATATAAACAAAGATTTTCCCCTAGATCCAAAAACTGGGACTACTAGTTTGATTTTTTAATATATTCCTTTCAATGTTACAATAAATATATATACATATCGAAGCATTCATAAACCCCAATCCATTAACCCTGGATTAGAACATAACTATAGTTCGCTTGACCGGATCTACAAAATACCATGGGCAGAAAACCATCATGCCCTAAATCATGTGAAAAACCCATGGAAAAAACCATGGGTAGGTATTCCCACCATATTTGGGTTTGCCCCCCATCCTTGGGTCCACATATTTTTTTTTTTTCTTGGGGCACTGCCCTAGACCCTGTGTAGGGGCGATACTGCCCCTCCTGTGACCCCCCTGCTACACCCAATGCAATGTAAAACACATGGAGCTAGTCATGGAAATAATATAACACACACCCACAAATATCCCACTTGTTGTTTTCTTTCCACATAGGGGGGTCATAGGAGAGCCTAGTCATTGGTCCAACCCTGCAACACCTATTGTTTCTCTACACCAAGAAAAATTTTCAGTGTTCACAGACTTTGTTATTGCATCTGCAACATTCTTCAAGGTATCCACCTTCACTAGCAACAAATTTTTTCCTAAACCATATTCCTAACAAAGTGATACTGAATATCAATGTGCTTTGTCTTTGAATGATAAGCAAGGTTCTTTTCGAAGAAATTTTCACTTTCACTGTCACAGTCTATCCTTATAGCCCACTGTACCAACCCTATATTTGAACATAATATTTGCAACCAAACAACTTCCTTGCTTGCTTGAGTGGCTGCCATGTATTCAACCTCTGTAGTTTAAAGAGACACTACAAACTGGCTCTTTCTCATCCAACTAATTGCTCCTCCAAATAGGTTAAAAAATATATTCAATTGTAGATCTTCTCTGATCCAGATCTCCAGCACAGTATGCATAAAAAAATCCACGAATTTCCAAAAATATGTCCAATCCCGGTTTTCCTTGGTAGCACAAACCATAATTACTAGTTCCATGCAAATACCTGAAAACCTGCTTCACTGTTGTCCAATGCTCCTTTCCTGCTTGTAATATCCCAAAATGGGAATACATAGCAAAGCCTGCTGAAATAACGCACGCCTTAGAAATATGTGCATTGAAATGAATTTGCAGCTCCTGGCTCCCTTAGATTAGTGGATCTAGTGTTTAGATCCAAAATGAGAGCAAAAAAAAATCAAAATAGGTGAGGTAAACAGACCTCCCACCACCTAGTATAGCTAGAAAACACCCAAAGAGAAGGGCTGCAGCTATATGCAACAAACTGCTTCAGACATAACGCAGTTTTGAGAGCATGAGCAGGAGACCAATAATAAGGATCAATTTTTATATAAAAAATAGCAAATCAGATCCATAATTATGCCCTTATAGTATACAATAGAAGTTAGAAGACAAAATAGAAGAAACTCCTCAAGAAAGAGGGCTGCAACACATGTATTGACTGCAAAATAGCTTAACAATGTTATTTATAAGGGCTGCAGTAGCTGTATATTATACTCCAGATCTAGAGAAGATCTGGGTACAAAAGATCGGATCCATTTCAGATCTGTACACTAGAAAGGCTCCTTTACAATATCCCCTTGGGGTTTTGATAAAATCATGCAATACAGAGAGTAGATCTAAGATCTAAAGTAGCAGATCTATAGTATTATTTAGAAATTTCTGAAGATGTTTACAATAGAAGCAAATCAGATCTGTACAGAACATGGATCAACAATCTAATCCATGGATCACCATAGTGAAGGGCAAAGCCCCAACACCAGAGATCTATCCTCAAAAAGTGGGTCAAAACACCCTGCAACTTCCTTCTTGCACATAACGCAGTCCTGGAAGGGAAACTGTGCTGTAGCTTGAAGCACTGAGTTGGCTTGATGCCAAGATCTGAAATACCAGCTCCAAAGGTTCAGAACTCTCTTGCCAATGGGACAGAAGACTTTCCCAGTGAAAAGAGGCCTTGAAATGGCCTAGATCTGAGCAGATCTAGCCTCCACTTGTTGCAGCTTGCAAGGAAAACCAAACCCTCAACAAAATCTGCGTTGTATTTGGAAGATGAGCTTAGCAAAATGTCTGATAATGGATAAGATTAGCAAGACTCTTCCAAGAGACCTCTCAAGGAAGGAGGTGGGATTCCCGATCAGGAACACCCAAGTGCTAAGCAACACTATTCTCAGCTAAACAATAGAGAATGATATATGTCTGAACATACAATATATTTAGAAATATGCACAATCAACAACCTTCTTCTATTGTCCTCCTCTTCCTCTTATAGGATGAAAGTCTTGTCAAACCCTAAACCATCTCAATGATTTAGCTGCATTCACATGAGGAGCCTCCAAATAAAACTGCGCTGTACCTCTAGGAGATTCAATGTATCTAGACAACGTTGTTGATTTGGTCCTGGTTGACTTGGAAAAATGCTCCAGCCTCTTTCACACCTAAGTGTGTTTATGTAAAGAGCCCAGATTTGTCCATGTTCACATATGGCATTGATTTATTTTGCTGATTAGGAGTTTTATTGATCCTCCTTTACAATTTTATTCATGAAACAAAATATTGAGACAAAAATGTATATCCCCATTAGCTTGGGCTAATTGGGAATATTACACTGGTTTTGACATAAACCTACTCAATACTACCGCTGCATGTGCAATTTCTAGTCTAGTATAGACAATTTCATATATTATAATACCCACTGCACTTGCATATGGAACACGGAACATGTCCTCTTCCTCTTCTTGTGTCTTGGGACACTTTTCAACATATAACTTTACACCTACATGAATAGGAACCTTCACCATTTTACTATCCTTCTCATTAAACATATACAATATTGTCTTGACATAATTCCTCTGGTTTAACCAAAACTTCCTCTTTGCCTGATATCGTTTAATTTCCATGCCCAAAATATAGTTTGCAACACCAAGATCCTTCATGTCAAATTTGGAGGATAATTGGGTCTTCAAATCTTGGACAATTTCTTTGTCATTTCCAATAAAAAACATATCATCCACATACAAGACCAAATAAATAACACAATCACCAATCAATATACAATACACACAAGGATCCACTTTGCTTCTTGTGAAGCCAAATCCCTGTATATATGTATCAAATTTTTGATACCACATCCTTGGTGACCATTTTAACCTATACAAAGACTTTTTTAACCTGCATACCAGTAATTTTTACCCTTCACCATAAATCCTTCTAGTTGCTTCATGTAGATCTCTTCTTCCAGGTCCCCATGAAGAAATGTTGTCTTCACATCCATCTGTTCTACCTCAAAATCAAAAGAAACAACAACAAATAAAAGTAATCTAATATAAACTATCTTGGCAACAAGAGAAAAAATATCACCGAAATCTATTCCCGACACCTGGGAATAACCTTTTTATACCAACTGAGCTTTGTATTTATCCATCATTCCTTCTGCATTCATATTTTTACTAAACACCCATTTGCTTCCAATAATTTTCCTTCGAACCGACAACTCCACTAGATCCCAAGGCTCATTTTTGTCCAAAGATTCCATTTCATCAACCATGGCCTCTTTCTAGAGTTTGGCATCCTCTGAATCTGCTGCCTCCGTGACAGTTCTGGGACCATCATCAGTAATAGATAAAGAAAAAAATGAACAGAAAGCAGATGGAATATACCTCTTTGGTTGCCTTCTCTCTCGAACTGATCTTCTTAAAATTGGAGTCTGTGGCTATTATTCTTTTGATTCCTGTTTTGTTGTAGTGTCTGATTCTTCCTCCTTTAGTTAAAACTATCTTTTCAGGTTCCTTTTGTAGGACTTCTTGTTTAATAACATCCTTCACCTCTCTAAACACCACATCTTAGCTGTACACAACCTTCCTTATTTCTAGGTTCCAAGGCTTATAACCTTTTAAACATTCTTATACCCAATAAAGATGCACCTTTACAAATTTACTATCCAACTTGGTTCTTTTCTCCTTTGGAGCGTGTGCATATGCATCACAGCCAAATATCTCAGATGTGAAAGAGAGGGTTTCTTACAATTCTATACCTCATATGGAGTCTTATCCTCCAACGCTGATGAAGGTGATTTTTTAACCAGGTAACATGTCGTGTCTATGGCCTCTGCCCATAATTCCTGCTCTAATCCAACGCCACTGAGCATGCTTCTTTCCTTTTCCATCAACATCCATTTCATTATTTTCACAACGCTAATTTGCTGAGGTGTGTCTGGAGTAGTCTTCTGTTGTGCTATACCACAATTCTTACGGAAATCTTCAAATTCCTTCTTGAAAAACTCTCCACCATTATATGTCCTCAACACCTTAATCTTCTTCTCTGTCTGATTTTCTACTAGAGCCTTAAATTATTTAAGCCTATCAAAGACTTTATATTTATTCTGAAAGAAATATATCCATGTTTTCCCTGAGAATTCATCTATAAATTAGACCTAGTACACATACTTACCCAATCATGGAACCGACATAGTTCCAAACACATCATTGTGCACAAGCTCCAATATCCCTTTTTCCCTCTTAGCACCTGAGGGAAAACTCACTCGATTATGCTTCCCATATATACAATGTTCACATAAATCAGAATCTAGAGAGCAATTAGACATACCTTCTACGATACCATTACCATGTAGTATTCAAAGGCCCTTCTCTCCAATATGTCCAAGCCTTTGATTCCATAACATGGTATTTTCTCCAGAGACCACTAGTTTTTTTGCTCCACTTTCAGGAACCACAAAACTATTTCACCCATCAATAACAGTGCTACCCAAAAGCTTGTACGAAGTTCAAATCCGAACTCTCCGCATCAATACTATTTCTCCCCAAACCATATTGCAGGCATCTTTCTAGAACACTGTTTTTACACCTGCATCATCCATTTTGCTTAAAAAAATCAAATTTTTGGCCAATGCAGGAATATGCCAAACATCGAGAAGTATTCTAATCCTCATACCTTGCAAGATCAACTTGACTTTCCACATCCGATGATTCTAGCCTTCCTGTCATCCCCTAAGAAGACATCATCGCCATAATATTTCTCTTACTCGCAGAATCAATCCCTATGGGGAGTGAAGTGAAAGGGAGCATCTGATTCAATCAACAATGCCTCATGATCTAGGTGTATATTTGAAAAAGAAGCCAAGTACACATCCCCACCTTAATCTGAGGTGGTTTTCACCTCTACAGAAGGAGCATCATCAGATCCCTTTCCTTTCTCATGAGCTTTAGATCTTCAATACTTTTTGTAGTGCCCTTCCTTTCCGCATTTCCAACACACATTTACAGGTTTTCCTGGATATTTAGATCTCCCACTCGATGATTTATTTATGTTTATGTTATGAGATCGTCATCTTATAGACAAGGAATCTCCATTTTGGCTCTCCATATTTTTTGGCTCTCCATATTTTTCCGTCTCATCTCCTCTGACAAGAAGGATGAGACTATTTCATGAAACTTTAAGGTAGTTGTATTGCTACCTATAGAAAAAACCAGACTATACCATGAATCTGGTAGAGAACACAACAAACTGATGCACTTATCTTCGTCTGAAATTTTTATATCAACATATAAAAACTGGCTTACCACAATATTAAAGGTGTCCATATGCTTTGTCACCGAGTCTCCATCCTTCATCCTTAGGCTATACAATTTTTTCTGCAGGAAGATTTTGTTCACCAGAGACTTACTAAGATTGGTACAAAGTCCCTAACTTTACCCACAAATCCTTCATCGTAGCTTCCCCTGATACATTCAACAATATTGGATTTGAGAGACACGATCGTATTGTGCTCTTCGCCTTCCGATCTAGCTCGTCGAGTCTTCTGCTGACATTCCTATTGGTGCCATTCCTAGATCTACAAAAATCCACTAATCTCGGTCCACCAAAAAATCCTCCATCTTGAGCTTCCACAACTCAAAACTATGACCATTAAATTTCTCGATCTCTATCTTTCCACTATTCGCCATCTTCTTTCACCCCAAGAATAGATCCCACATATCTCCCACTGAAGAGGGTCTACCACGGGCCCAAGAAAAACTCCTCAGCAGCAAAGGTGTCCCATTAAAGCTGAAAAAAATCTAATACCAAATGTAGGTTTTAATCTTGTAAAAAAATTACTTGCAAACAAATTCTTAAAAAATAGAAAAATAAATAATGACGAGAACATAAAAATTATATAGACAGATTTTCCCTTGGATCCCAAAACTGGGACTACCAGATTGATTTTTTAGTATATTTCTTTCAATGTTACAATAAATATATATACACGCTGAAGCATTCATAAACCCCAATCCATTAACCCTAGATTTGAACATAATGGTAGTTCCCTTGACCATATCTAAAAAAAACCATGGGCAGAAAACCATCATGCTCAAAATCATGTGCAAAACCCATGCACAAAACCATGGGTAGGTCCGCCCACCATCCGTGGGTCCACATATATTTTTTTCCACATTGCCCTAGACCCCGTGGGGCTGCCCTGCTACACCTAGCGCAACATAGAGTGGATGGTATTAATGTTTAAATCAATTTTATTTTAATTATGAAAAAAAATAATGTTTTTTATTTATTTATTGTTTTTAATGTGTTTTTTTAATATTTTAATGTTGTTTTATAATTTTTTTTTTTTAGTGTTTAAAAAGAATTTGTTTTAATGTTTTTTATTTTTTTTATTTTTTAAAATTCTTTTTTAATGTTTTTTATTTGTATATATTTATTTATTTTTATTTTATAATTTAAATTAATTATTTTTTTAAATGTTTTTAAGGATTTTGTTTTTATTTTATTGTTTTTTTATAATTTTATTATTTTTTTTGAAAATGGTATGTTTTATTTTTTTTAATCTCTTTTTTTTTGTTATTTTTACTTAAAATTTTATCTTAGAATCATTTTTTTTGGAAATGTTTTTTTTTTTTTTATAAATATTTATTAATTTATTTTATTTTATTTTATTTTTCATATTTTTATTTCAATATTTGTTTGTTTGTTTGTTTATATGTTTTTAGCGATTTTGTTTGTATTAATATTTTTTATTTTATTGTTTTTATTTTTTAAAATTGTATGTTTTATTTTTTAACTTTTTTTTTGTTATTTATACTTGAAATTTTATCTTAAATTATTATTTTTCTTATTTATACTCGAAATTTTATCTTGAATCATTTTTTTTGGAAAAAAAAACTTCAAATGTCATCACCTTTGGATATAAATTTCATTAAATTGACTATTTTTCCAACTATTTTTATTGATTTTTTTTCATAAAATTATTTTTTTTAACAAGACATTTTTAGGAAGAAGGTCATGAAATACATATTTTTAAAATTATATCTATATGCAAAATGTTTATTTTTTGTCGAGTGTTTAAAATTATTGATTTTTACTAGTAATTATTTTATGCGTATCGAAATATTAATTAACGATATATAAATATATTGTCAGGCTAGGAGGTAACTCCATAATGTGAACTGTGATTTTGCATTAAGATTTCTCATAGTTATATACATGGAGGGAGAGACTCTTGCGGCTTCAGCTTCCATTGTCTCTGCATATTCGTAAAATCCTTATTTTCTATTTACAATATTTACATGAATTGCCTAATCCCAGAAATTAGGTGTCAACATTACCCCCCTTAATCTAAAGGGATGTTGGTGAGTCCAAACATCATTCTGAATCTTTCTAGATTTTCTCTTCCAAGCGCTTTGGTGAAGATGTATGCAATCTGCTTATTTGTGGAACAATGGCGTAGATGGATTGTCTGGGCCTCAACACGATGTCGAATCAAATGGTATTTTGTATTGATGTGATTCGTTCGATCATGGAACTTTGGGTTCTTGGCTAACTTTATTGAAGAAGTGTTTTCAATCATGAGAGGAGTTGAGTGCATTTGTTTCTCTTGCAAATATTCTAGAATTTTCCCAAGCGAAACAATTTTATTTGTTGCTTCAGTCACTGCCACATATTTTGACTAAGTTGTGGAATTTGCTGGGACTAATTGTTTGCATGACCTCCAGGAGACAACTCCTGATCCAAGACTCATAGCATAACCTGAAGTAGATAACCCAATTTATTTATCTCCATCGAATTCTGAATGAAAGTATCTAATCAAGATGAAGTCACCCACTTGTGTATACTTGAGTCCTAAGTCTTGAGTTCCCTTCAAGTAATTTGGAACTCTTTTGCAACATATCAATTTCCATCATAAGGTTTTTGCATAAACCTGGAGAGGATTCCAACGTGAAATGAAATGCCTGGTCTGGTAGTAGTCAGGTAGTTGAGACTTCCTACAATTTGTCTATACTTTCTTGCATCCTCAAATTATTTTCCTTCAATGGATGTGAGCTTCAAGTTCTATTCCATTGGAGTAGTCAAAGGATTGCACTCAACCATGCCAAACCTATTCAACATATCTCCAATGTACTTCTTCTGAGGGAGGAATATAAACTTCCGACGTTGAGTTACTTCACCAAGAAAAATAATTCACCAAGATGGAATTATAGTATGGATATCACCAAGTTCGAATCAAAGAGGAAGATATCTAGAAGACTATGTTAAAAAATAGACAAGGTTTGTATGAGTGGTTAGTCATGCGATTTGGCCTATGCAATGGACCAACTAAGTTTGTGAGATTAATGAATGATGCACTACGCCCTTTTATAGGTTCATTTTTTGTCTATTTGGATGATATACATGTATACAATTCTACTTGGGAGGAGAACGCATCACATTTGACACATCCATTGAAGACATTAAAGATGCACCAATTACTAGAAAATCTCAAGAAATGCGAGCTTCAAAAAATATTCTTTGGTGTATTTGGGATATGTGATAGATGGAGGAGAGATGAAGATAATTTTTTCCAAGATGGAGGCTATCATGAAATTGCAGGTTCCTACTAATGTTTCCTAGGTTAGGAGTTTCTTTGGGTTAGCATAGTACTTGAGGAAATTCACAACCTTATTTTCAGTGGTATCAACGCCACTCTATGCCACAACAACAAGTGTCAATAGTTTGCAGTGGGGAAGGGTCAGCGAAGGGCCTTTGAGGAGCTAAAGAGGAAAATAAGTCAAACACCAGTTTTGGCATTTCCAAAATTGTAGTAGCTCTTTGAAGTGGAGACAAATGCGAGTGGGTATGTTATGGGAGCGGTCTTGATGCAGCGGGAAGGTTTGTATGATACCATTTTGAAGTATTTAATGGGGTAGTTGTTAACTACCCTACCTTTGACAAGGAGCTCTATTACCAGGTGTAAGATATGAAGAAGTGGAAGCACTATCTGATGGGAAAGATGACAGTAATCCACACAGATCACCAACAACTATAATACCTACAGGCCTAGAGTAAACTACAACAAATTAGACATTATAAGTGGATAGGGTTGCTACAACAGTTTCATTTGGTGATCAATTGCAAGAAGGGTAACACAAACAAGTAGGCCTACATGTTCTCAGTGCCACCCACATCAAAGATTACAACTATGGGGACTCTTATGCACATGGATCCATTCACCCACGATGCATACAAAGTGGCATATTCATAACATGAGGACTTTAATGAGGAGTTTCAATAATTGCAAAGTCAGAGTCATATGCATGATGGTGACAACACCGTTGACAACCATCTCTAGGATGGATTATTATACAAGTTAGATAAGCTACATGTTCCTAAAGGTGAGAAATTGCAACTGATTAGAGAGACTCACACCTCCAATGTCATAGGGAAATTTAGTTTAGTGAAGACTATGGCCATGTTTTAGAGGTATGTGTATTGGACCAAGATGCAAAAGTAGATAACTAGGTTCATAAGAGAGTATGCATGCTTTTTTGTACCAAAAAGCATAACAACATGAAAAAAGGTCTATATCATCCCTTTCCTTTACCCTCTCGTCCTTGGGAGAGAAGTTCTGTGGAATTTCTGGGAGGTTTACCAACAACTAGGAAGGGATATGACTACCTGTTCATGGTAGTTAACATGGTAAAAAAGACGTGTGTTTTGATGCATTGTAATAAGACCATTAGAGGGGAAAAAGCAACAAAATTGTTCTTTGGACATGTCTAGGTGCACTTTGGGATACCAAGGAGCATCGCTTCAGACAGGGACACAAGATTTATAAGTGCATTCTAGACTACATTTTGGGAGAAGATGGACACAAATTTCAAGAGATATACAATGTTCTATTTCATGAGGGTCACCATTAAGTATATTCTAAGGAGTTAAAATGTCACATTTTTAGCTTAATTACTCTCTCTCTCTCTCTCACATTTAATTACATTTTGTCATATTTTTCTTAGTGAGAATGGTGTAAAAATGGTTGTCATGATTTGAGGCCTAATATGATTTAAATGCAGGAAAATGAAGGGAATAATGCCATTTTTGAGAAAGATTCCATATCAGGGCTCAAAGTAGACAACGATGAAAAATCGTAGGGAGATTTACCACCTCCTTAACTCCTAAAAGTAACCAATATCTCTTCAATATCCTCCTCCAACAACTCGAAGTCAGAGGTAGCCAAGCAAGTGAATGATAAGAAGGAGCCAAGCTCCACTTATCTCGAGTTCCAAGGGAAAAAATACCTACTTTTTACAGAGATTTTGGTAGCTACCCTCTAGTAAAAATAGGCAAGAGCAAGAGATCATTAGGATTTATATTTTATATGCAAGAAGAGCTCTCTTGTCTTGGTATTATAAATTTCTGACTTTCATTATTCATGTAAAATACTGGCTATGAAGTAAGATGAGAATTTGGTTTCTTTTCCACTGAGTTGATTTCAGGGAGTCAAGCTTGTGGGTTAGGGCCCAATCCATTTGCTTCAGTCTCTCCTATGTACATGTGTGTCTTTCCTTTATGCTTCAATATTTGATTCCTTCCATTGCATTGTTGGTAGCATATAAAATATTAAAATTGTGTTGCTAAGCCTTCCTCTCTCACCTCTTCCATTGGAGCTTGAGGAGGAAGGTCTTCCACCATATAAAAAATATATTTTCAGTTTATGATTTCTTGGAAAAGTTAGGATAGTTTTACATTTCTTATCATGAATATGTTGTAGGTTTAGAGGTAGATTTCCATTTCAAATGCATAGGTAGATATATTCAAATTCAACTCACCTTTTCCACCATTTTTATGTTAAGTTTTTTTGATGATGAATGCATGAGTAGATGTATTGTTTGCAGGTTTGGATAGAGTAGCATAGAATGAACCCTTCAACACCATCACCCTGAGTTTCCACCTTCCATCAAGATACCTTCCATTCAAGTCACCCATAACCCTATTTTTGAAGCCATCATCACACCATCGAGAGAAGCCTTTTGGGTGCAAGACATGACTTTTGAGAGCTTTGAGATTGGTTCAAGGGGTTGGTAATCCTCCATACACTTGGATCCACCTTTCCCTTACCTTCCCTAACCTTCTTTCCATAATTTACAGCCTCCAAATCCTCTCGGCTTGTTTCCTATAGCACTACGGGAGTCCTATAGCAGAACCCTGTAGTAATGCCAAAAACCCTCTCCTTCAGCCCAAAATCATTCCTCAACCTCACCTAATCCTAAAAAAACCACCAGTAGACCTTCAACCTTGAATATTTGGTCCAAGGACACTCTTAGACCACCCAACGCCTTCTTCTTTTGCCACAAAACAAAGCAATTTCAAGTATGATTAGCCCATTATAAAATGCATAGTTGACACAATAGTTAATCATGAATAAGATAGAGTTATTTAGTCATTAATTCAACATATGTGCAAGGATAGAGTAATTCATCTTCTACAATTCAATTCAGTAATCTAGACAATGAATGCCACTTAGTGTAATTTCCTTTATTGTACTAGCATAAGTGCGAATCTTTTTTTTTTGCAAAAGTAGACAATAGTTAGATGAATCAGTGTGATCTAGAGTGGTTCCTTTTCTTTCCAATAGAGTAATGGTTATGATATTCTTTCAGTCTTAGGTTGTAGTTGGAAGTGTGACAAACTTACTTTTTTAGAATAACCCTAGAGCCTCATTGTAGAACTAAGATGAGGATGGCATGAGTAGAGCTCGTCTGCTGTGCATATAACACTATCACCTCCAAGTTTGTACGAACCCCAGGTTGATAAATTAAATTTGAGTAGCCTCTGGGAGTTGCAACACTCTTGGTGCAATACCAGGGCTCACCACTTTTTGGCGCCATTGCTGGGGAGGTGTCTAAGTAGATGTTTGTTTTTGATTGATCATTCTTTTCTAATTTCTATTTTACATTCAGTTTTGAAATATTGAAAAACATAAAAAAGTTTGACTTCAATGCCTCATAGGAGTAGGATAACCAAGGAAAATTATTACCAAAAACCCCCAAATCCCACACAATCACCCTTAAATCTTCTTCAGTGACTGTGAGGTAGAACACCCTTAAGGTGAACCACTTGAAAAATTTGAAGAACCTATTGGGGAAGAAGAGAAACTTGATTCACCAGAGGAACATGCTTCACCAATTCAAACCATGAATGAAACTAGGGCCCAAGGAGTCTTTCCCATTATATAATATAATGGAGAAACTAGAATGAAGAACATCAGTCCCTCATCCCTTCCAAATTTCCATGGCCTAACTTCTGAGGACCCTGACACCTCCATGTTTGAGTTTTCTGTTGTTTGTAGGACTTATGACTATGCCTCAGATGAGAAAAAGCTGAAAATTTTCCCATCCACCCTCAAGGATGCAACCTTGCCCTGGTTCATGGGTATGCCTAGGAACAATATCACTACTTGGGAACATATGAAAGAATCATTCAACAAAAAATGTAGAGACTATTGCATTTCCAAAGAGACCAAGGAGGATATATTTAGGATGACCTTGGGACCTATTGAATCCCTGAAGGATTACGAAGAAAGATTCCAACTAAATTATAAAAGTTCTAATTGTACCCTCGATCTTGGATCACTCGAATTAGTACTTCTCCGAGGGATCAGGGAAGAGGTGATAGAAATCATTAATATGATGTTTGGAGGAGATATCTACTAGCTACCTTATGAGGACATCAAGACTGTATTTATAAACCATTCTAGGGCATATAAGAAGAAAGGTAGAGCTAGCCAAAGCATGAAGAACACCCCTTCCTCTTCCACCTCCATCAAACATGAGATTAGAAACATGTTGGAGGAATTCAAAAGTGAGATGCTACACACATTTGCTTTGAAAATGGACACAATTCATATCAAGAATAAACAAGAGGAAGCAGAGAGGAGCTTAGCTATATTTTTCCATGGATGTACTAGAAAACACCCTCACAATGAATGTCCACTGAATTTCATAGAGGTTTTCTTAGTTTATAAAGAGAACCATGCCACAAATAAAATTCCTTCCTTGCTAGGTATCAAAGCTATATATCAAGATGTGGAAGGAGAACGAGAGCAACTTTGTTTCAAAAATCAAAGAAGGCCTCAAGGGCTTTGACCATATCAACAGGGCATGAAAGGTTCTTATTACTCCTACTACCATGCAAACCAGAATCCACCTATAGAAATTTAGTATTCCTAGACTCCTACATCATGGCCTACACCTCCTACTTGGACTTATGCCCCTCCATATCACCCTCATCCTGTAAATAAATCTTTCTAGCAGTATGGTCCTCAATCATGTCAGTAGAGCAACCCATCACAAGGGCGGAGGCCAAAACTCAACCAACCACCTGCTATATTGCCTCCACCCCAACCTCAACCTCAGCTCATGCATTATGATCCACCCAAGTTGCCTTATATTCCTACCCAACCCAATCCAAACCTGAACAACAAGAAGGCACACTAGGTCTACAGTGGAGAAAGATCCTATCCAATCTGTGCTATTGAGTTACATGAAATCAACCTTAGGTCTAGGAGAGTGTTCCTAGAAAATAATCCTCCATCTCCACATATAGAGGTTGAGGAGGAAAAGAAAGAAAGAAACCCTCCGACCAATCAAACTCCTTTTCCTAAGTGATTGATCCACACTAACACTATCAAGAATGGGCCCTTGTCCAAATAACTACTATTATATCCTCCAGCCCAACCTTCCATTGACCATGACCTACCCATGTGGTTGGAGGATGAAGAAGAAGAATATGAAGTGTACCGGATTATCAGAGCCTACCCCATTTGTACCATAGATATTATTCTTAGAGGGGGGAAACATGACGAGGATGATCTCATTGACCACATCCTTCAAAGCCAACCTCTCATTTTCATTCCACTCGATTACCTAGTGAGAGAATCTGAAAGTCACCCTTTGATTGAGTTGCACTAAATTGACTCAACCTATGAAGCCACTAAGGTGGTGGAATTTGGCCCATCCAGATACTTTAAGATTAACTAATCCTTCTTTTCCAAATAAGAAGAGAAGCTATTCTAGATCTTGAGGGAAAAATTAGATGCTTTTTCTTAGGACTACAAGGACATGAAGGGGGTGCATCCCTTAGTGTGCACACATAATATCTATATCAAAGAGGGATGCAAGCCTGTGTGCCAACCCAAAAGGAGGATGAAACAAACCTTAAAGGACATAGTAAAGGATTAACTACAGAAGTTACTGGATGTAGGGTTGATCTACCCCATCTCAGACAATGAATGGGTGTCTCCTCATGTTTTAGACCCAAAGAAAAATGGGAAGTGGCGAATCTGCATTGACTACCGAGAACTAACCAAGCTACTAAGAAATACCATTTCCCTTTTCCCTTCATTGAGAAAGTCTTGGATGGTATGGCATGAAATAAGTTTTTCTCTTTCTTGGATGCATTTAGTGCATATAACCAGATTCAAATCAGCCCTGAGGACCAAGAAAAGACCAAATTCACATGTCCATGGGGAACCTTCGGTTATAGAGTCCTTCCTTTTGGCCTGTGCAATTCCCACAACACTTTCTAGAGAGAAGTCATGAGAATTTTTTCTAAACTCTTCCACGATTATGTGGAGATATACATGGAAGATTTCAAACCTTATGGGTATGATTTCTAGGAGGCTCTCTCCAATATAGGTAAAGTGTTGAGGAAATGCATTGAAATGCATCTCTCCTTGAGCCTTGATAAGTGTGAATTTTTGAAAAAGGCAGGGATTGTCCTAGGCCAATCCATATCACAAGAAGGAATACAGGTAGACCCAAACAAAATCACCACCATAAAAATGGTGCCTATTCCTCAAAAGTAGAGAGATGTGAGAATTTCCTTAGGTTTACCTGGCTATTATAGGAGGTTCATCAAGGAATTCAACAAATTGGATTCCCCATTATTTGGATTGTTGGCCAAGGATTCTGAATTTTTTGGGTCTAATCTTTGTTAGGAAGCTTATGGTGTCATCAAGGAAAAACTAATCCTTGCCCCTATACTTAGAGGTCCCCAATTGAGCTCTGACCTTCCACATGCATACAGATGCATCAGATAAAGCTATGGGGGCTGATTTTGGACAATTGGGAGATAGATTACCCTATGCCATTTATTTCATTAGCAAGAATTTGTCCAAGGTCGAACTAAACTACACTGTCATTGAAAGGAGCTCTTAGCTATTGTCCATTCCCTAAATAAATTAAGGCACTATATTACTGGATATCAAACCTTTGTGCATACTGATCTTGCAACAATCAGATATTTAATTAAATAACCCAATGTCAATGCTAGAATCATTAGGTGGTTGCTATTTTTGTAACAATTTGATTTGACCATTGTTGACAAGGTAGGAAAAGGAAATATTTTTGCATATTTCTTATCTAGACTAACTTTATCTGTAGATGAGGAAGGGATGCTTTATGGTTAGCTTCCACATGAACACCTATTTTCTATCTCAACACTCTCTCCTTGGTTTTTTGACATAACCAACTTCCTGGTTGCTGAGAGGTTTCCTTGAAACCTTTCATCCAAATAAAAGAGTAGAATTATAAGAAAGAGCGCCCCTTTCATTTGGATTGGTGGAAATCTATTCAAGTTGGGACCAAATAAAATTCTCAGAAGATGTGTCAGGGAAGAGGAGGTCTATGACATCCTCTCAGCATGTCATGATGGTCCTTGTGGGGTCATTTTTCTGCTAAGAGGACAACCTTAAAGTCCTTGAAAGCTGGATATTATTGGCCTACTCTCCTCTAGGATGCCAGGAGATACACCAATCGATGTGATCAGTGTCAGAGGATGGGGAGACCTACACCAAGGGATTAAATTCCTCTACAAACTTAGGTGGCCTTAGATCCATTTGACAAGTGGGGCATGGACTTAATTGGACCCATTCATCCACCATCAGGGAATACGAGATATATCATAGTATGCACTGATTAATTGACCAAGTGGGCTGAAACAAGGGCTGTAAGGGCAACAAAAAAAGAGAAGGTGGCTGAGCTTTTAAGAGAGAATGTGTACTACAAGTTTGGATACCCCAAGGAAGTTGTTACTGATCAGGGAGCTCAATTCACATCTCATATCATTGAGAACCTCATGAGGCAACACAAAATAAAGCACAAGACTTCCACTCCCTATCATCCACAAGAAAATGGGTAGGTGGAAGTGAAAAATAGAGCCTTGGAGAATATCCTCACCAAACTTGTGAGCAACAACAAAAAATATTGGGAAGACAGATTGGTGGAGGCCACTTGGGATTACAACACCACCTGGAAGACAACTACATGGTTTACTCCATATGATCTAGTTTATGGGAAGAAATATTTTCTTTCCATTTATTTTTACTATAACACCCTTACAATGGAAGATCAGTTGGATTTGGACATCACAAAGGCACAATAAGAAATACTTCTTCAGTTGAATGGTTTCGATGAATTTAGGATGAAAACCCTCCTTCACACAAAATTAATCCAGCTACAGAGGAAAGTTTGGCATGATAATCACATAAAAGAGAAGACATTTCAGGAAGGAGATTGGGCTCTTCTCTATGAATCCAGATCCAAGGAATTCAAGGGAAAGTTAATGAATATATGGCTAGGAACTTATCAAGTGGAGAAATTCCATGACAATGGGGCTGTTCTGATCAGGGCCATAGACAAGGAGGGGATTCCTCTGTTTGTCAATGGTTACATGCTAAAGATGTACAAGAGGACCCTGTCCAAGGCATAATTCATTAATACAATAAACAAATATGTGAATGTAATTGAAAGCTTCATAATTTCCAGTACCTCACCTTCCTAGAAAAAGAAAAAAAGAAAAATAAAGAGGCCTGGGTGAAAACCTTTTTGAGGCATGCAAGGCCAACTCCAGGGTTGAAAACCTCCATGAGGCAATCTTGGAGAAAAAAAAATATAAGAAAGAAAAAACAAAGAAATAAAATATCCTTGGTGTTATCACAAAATTGCACTTGATTGGTTGCTAATCAGACAACTTCATGGAACTGTTTCAAACGAACTTGTAACTGAAGCTTAGCCTCTTCAGTTTGAGAGGGCTCTCTCAAAGGGGTTAATGATATTTGATAATGATGAAACTAGATGGCTAACTCTACTTGGAAAATAACTTCATTGTGATGTGTGTAGGTTGAAAAGAGTACAAATATGAAATCATTGGGCTTATGGAGTCAACAAATTCAGTAGTTCAGTGGTAAGTTCTCTTGACATGGAAGCTGAGGCAGGTAAGAGTTTTTAGCAGAGGTAAATCACACATGAAACATGAAATAGCACAACCATTTCATCAATAAAGGAAGTCAAAGCATACACCTATGAATTCTGAGTATTAGAGATGAAAACGACTGTATTATAGATGAAACCTAACTTGAGATTCTAGTGGAGCATAAGCACTAAAAAATCCATGAGAATATCAGGTTGGTCAAGAAAAAATCCTCTGTATTACTGATATCACTCAAATTACATAACGCTGCAGTATTGCCAAAAAATCTCCAACCCTTTACAAATTCGAATATCTGCCCTTTAATAGACCTTGTTACATGAGAGATGATCTGCCTCTTGGCTAGATTCATCAAAATTTTCCTAATAACACCTTGCATAATAGGAAAACATGTGCTTTAATGAGAAAATGATAGTTACACTACAAACTGTCATTTTCCTAATAGGAATTAAACTACTAATTATTACATCAACTACCTTATCTCCTAAAACAATTACACATTTGATAACTAATTCTTCACATGTTCGAATGAGCTATTACATAACTCATCACTACTTGACATTTTGGTTAGCCTCCTCGAAATCTAGAAACAAACCCTATTTTTCAGGAAAACTAGTCCTTATCTTCAGCGAATGATTTGGATGATGAGTTGTCTTCATCTCATGGTATTCAAGTCATGGATGATTGTTGGAAAAGTCCCTTGACCATTTGAAAGTGTCCACTTGTCCAAAAATTCCCAAAAAATTATTCAGAAACCTTCAAAACAACACGCCATGAAAGTATGACAGTTTCGTAGCGTACAAAAAATGACCTTTGCCATCAAAATTTATGCCTCTTTCCTTTTGCATTGTGTTCATCATGCCCTGAAACATCCTCCATATCATTTCCTCTCCTTGGAAGCTATCGAAAGTAGTTTTAAATGCAAAAAGAAGGCTACAGGTGGTTTCATAGCGTTTTCTTGGCTTCAAGCTTAGGAAACGCTACGAAACTGCGGAAAACTGTGTTAATTCTAGATTTTTGCTTAGTTTCAAAGATGAACTTTCTAGCTGTGTAAAATTTGTTTCCAACATGAAATTTACCTTTCAAAACATAAACCAGCTCAAAATCGGAGTCTTGAGGTGTTTCTTCTTCATTGATGATGAGTTGAGCTATTGGCTCCTCAACTACTGCCATTTTAGACCTTTCTTCTCCAGCTCCTCATGGATCAATTATAACTATTCTTGGAGGTATTTAACTTGATACTTCAGCTTTTTTTTTGATATATTTCAAGTGCATATTCATTCTTCTGACATGTTTCACCTCTTTAATCAATGGAATAGTCCATTTGATTAATTTTTGTGTGTTGTCTAGGGTCTTTGATACAGTGTCAACCTGCTCTTCCCAAACCTATTTCATCTTTTCAAAATGAACCTTTTGGAAATTATGTTTCCTTACCTCCTTCTTCATAACTGCAATTTCATGATTAGCTAACCTCAACTGTTTTTCAAGGAGTTTAAACTCTGTTTTTTCAATGACTTTCTCCTTTCCTTTCTTTGGCTTGCTGACTGGATCTTTTTTTGTAGGTGATGAAGGATTAATAATGTCTTGTGGTGGATGGACTATGTTAGTGAATGGATGAACCTCTTTACTGCTCTCCAACAGTTTTCTTGCATGTCTTGTCATGGGCTTCCTAGCCTGGAACATAATACCTGCATCCTCACCTTCAAACTATAACTTCTTTGCAGATTTAGCTTTCTTGAGTTTCTGTCCACCTTCATCTATATCCTCAGCCTGGACTATAGGAGTCTATTCAATATTAATGGCATGTAGTATGTCTTATAAATTGCCTTTAGCTACGTTTTTTTTCCTTGTACTCCTTTTGCTTCCTTGTTTACTCACATCTTGCTCTTGTTTTGTAGGTTTGATCATTATTGACTTTTTTTTTGTAGGTGGAACAATAGGTGTATCAAATTTCTGAAACTGCTCTGTTTCCATCATGACTGGTTCACTTTGCTCTGCCCCTACTGGTTCACTTTTTTCTGCCACTAAAGGTGATGGTATCCCTCTAGGTTTAGGAGTTCTCTTAGGGGTAATGGTATCCATTTAAAAAACACTAACAAAAATAAGTGAAGACCAATCTCTGCCTAGTATTTGTAACTCATCTAAAACCAACAATTTTACTAAGCCATGATGAAAAAGTGAAGTTTCACTTCCCTTAGATTTTTCTTGAACTTTATCTGCCATTTTTTTAAAACTTCTGTGTAAATAGAAAGGTAGATCAATAGATATCTTACCAACAAAGTGTATGAGAAGCTTGAAATGGTAAGAATATACTTTATGATATCTTCCTTCACATGTGAAATATTTATGGATAATGAGTAATATCTTTGAGAAATTTTCCTTCATGCAACTCCTTGGAATGAAATTTGTAAGGTCTACTTCACTGTTTTCTGGCTTGATAAACTCTTTGCACTCTTCCATGTTGAACTTGAACCCTTTGTACCATTTTTCTTGTCCTCTTGGAATCCTTGTTGCTACTGCAATGATCTCTGGTGTAACAGTGAGATTCAACATCCCCACTTTAGTCGATGTTCCATTTAATTTTAGGGAATATTATTTGGAAACCTCTACATGGCAGCCTTGTAGTATTTCACAAAACTGTAAACATCCTGTCCTTTTGAAAACTTCTACAGCTTTTGGGTCTTCATTTATCAGGTTCATATATGATGGATCATATCTGAGACAGTGGCCACCTTTATTTGTCTTCC
Source organism: Pinus albicaulis (assembly GCA_034641835.2). Lineage (NCBI taxonomy): Eukaryota > Viridiplantae > Streptophyta > Pinopsida > Pinales > Pinaceae > Pinus > Pinus albicaulis. Next base: position 862,317,116 of record CM076584.1, on the reverse strand, counting down.
TTTTTGCAGCCATGGTTCTTTGAAGTCTTCTCTGCCTGGCATGATCAATGATATCTGCAATCCTTTGAAAAAAACGAGCCACAGCTTGGGCTCAATGAAATAACTCTCCAGAGCTCAATAAAATGCAAAGAAGGAATAGAGAATGACAAATGACTCAATTTGGAAATAATTTTTAAGTTCGATGACCACTCATAACATAATGATGACTCATACATGCTTAAAATGGTGATGATGACTTCAGCCTTGAATATGTACCTTGATCATTACCCTAACTGACTCGAATGGCATCTAAATTATCCTTTTCAAATCATTTTTTGATACCTAACAACTAATTTTACATGATAGACAAGAAACCTTACTTTCGTAGTGTTCCTAGTGTATTTCTAGGCATTTTTGCTACGAAAGTATTAGCAGTTTCGTAGCGAAAAGTGTAATTTCTCTATGTATTTTTTTATGAAAGTGTGGTTTCTTGGCTAAAATGACCCTTTTGGTGCTAAAGCCTTGGAAAATGAAAAATTTCAGAAAATTATGATTGATGTGACATGAGAGGATTTGAATGAGGGTGGGTTTAGACCTTCGTATAGGCTAAATAAGAAAAATTAAAAATTTTCTTTGACCAAGTAATGAAAAATGAATCCTATAATCCTACCTTTGACACATGAACCTCTAGGACTTTGTGAAATGATGCTTCATTTTTTCTGAGTGATAAAGCTGGCTCCACTTGGGATGGTGTGCCCTTGTGGTACACGAAATAACCTGTAGTTCTAGTGCTGATATCCATCTTCTTGAAAATAAAAAAATTTAAAATTTTCCAAGCTTTCCTTCAAAATCTAATGGCCTTCTCCTCGGGCTCAAGCTTAATAATCAACTCTGAATGGACCTTTCCAAATTTTCTCAAACTTACCATGTTTTCCCTTTTCTTCAATCATGACCTCCCATTTCAAAACCACATCTTGGATTTGAAAGTTTTCTTCCTTGACCTTCTTGTCAAATGTCTTCTTGATTCTGTTTTGAGATTGCTGATTTTTGTTATAGACTTCCTCATTTTTCTCTTGAAAAGCTATCAAATGATTAATCCTCCTCTGAATTTCATTTGGCTCCTCCTCCAATCCTTGCATCACTTCATGACAGGCACTCCCAAGGATGTAGGAAAGATGGCTTCAACTCCATATACCAACTCATAAGGTGAAGTTCCAATTGATCTCTTTGTGCACACTCTATCAGTCCACAAAGCATACTTCAACTTCAAATTCCATGACTTCTTATTTTCCTACAACACCTTCTTAATAATCCTCACAATGCTCTTGTTAGAAGATTCAGCAAGACCATTGCCTTGTGGATAATATGCAGTAGAATGCCCAAGTGAAAGGTGATATTGATGAAAAAAGCTAATCAACTTCTTAGAGTTGAATGCTTGCTCATTATTAGTGATGATATTCATAGGGAAGCCAAACCTAGACAATATATTATTTTTCAAAAATGAAATGATAAATGAATCATTCGCTTGCCTAGTTGGGATTGCTTCAATCTACTTGGTGAAATAATCAGTTGTTGTCAGAATCTAGCGATGCTGAAATGAAGATGATGGATGAATCTCACCAAAAAAATCTAGCCCCCACTACTGCAATGGTGCCTCAACATAGATAGGAATCAAGGGTAAAGGAACAAGCTTCTTCTTACCATCAAAGATCTGGCATTCATGACAGGCAACAATTTTTTTGTAGACATCTTTAAACATTGTAGGCCAATAATAACCTACTCTGAGAATCTTATTTGCTGTAGCCTTCCAATAATGATAACCTCCGCAATCTCCTTTGTGAAACTCCTCAATCACTTTTTGATCCTCCTCTTCCAGCAAACAATTCAAGAGAATACCACCGGTATCTTTCCAATACAATTTTTTATCAATGATGCGGTACCTCAAAGACTTTAGCTTCACAAATATTGCCTTGGACTTTGTCAACTCAACAGGTGCTCTATGATGATTTAAGACAAAAAAAATGTCTTTGTACCAATATGAAATGATATATTTTTCCTCAATGGGAATCAACTCTTCATCTTCATCTGAAATTTCTGCAATTAAATTCATGTCAAGACAATCAAAGTTTGACTGTGCCATCAAATTTGCTAGGCCTTGAACTTTGACCAATTTTTTGGGCTTGATTTTATATCATATTCCAGAAAGTTAGCAATCCATTTCCCTCTCTTACCATTAGGATCAACTTGAGTTAGAATGTCTTTCACAACAACATTAGGAACAAAAGGCATAACATGAGAATGCAGAATGTAAATTCTGAAATCTTTGATGGCCTTGACCAAGACATAATATTTTTTCAGTAAGGACCAAGACATAATATTTCTTATATAAGATGTTATACTTCAGCTCTGAATTAGGTAATGTCCTACTAAAAAATGAAATGGGCTGCTCAGTACCTTGCTGTCCTTTCTGCAACAAAACTCCAGCAATTGTATTTTCTGATGCAAATGTAAAAACTAGAAATTCTTTTGAAAAATCTGGGCCGATCAACACTGGTGCTTGAGTGAGTGCCTTCTTAATGTCCTCAAATGAGTGCTTTGCTTCTATTGTCCACTTGATGCCAACTCCTTTCTTCAGCATCTTTGTTATATCTTTTACAATCTCAACAAAATTAGGAATAAACCTCCTCAAAAAATTTACCTTTCCAAGGAAAGACTGAATTTCCTTTCTGCTTCTAGGTAGATCCACTTTCTGAATTTCATTGAACCTGTTTGGATCAATCTTAATCCCATATTTAGAAATAATATGCCCAAGTAACTTCCCTGAAGTTAGAGCAAAAATTATTTTAGTGGGATTGAGAGAAATACCAAACCTTCTACACTTCAGCAGAATCTTTTCTAGGTGCTTCAAGTGATCTTCTTCTCTCCTTGCGAAGACTGTTATGTCATCCAGATAGAAAAACACCATCATGTCCTTCTCCTTAGCAAAGGAAATGTCCATTTCTCTTTGAAAGGTAGCTCTTGCATTCATTAGACCAAAGGGAATTTTGGCATACATGAATGTGCCCCATGGTGTGGTAAAGGCTGTTTTCTCCTGATCTTCTGCAAAATTTGGTCCATCTTTGGGAGAGGATAGTTGTCCTTCAAAGAGGCTTTGTTCAAGTTTCTGAAGTTAATGTAGATTCTGATTTCTCCACTTTTTTTTTTTCTTCTGATTGGAACCAAGTTTGCAAGCCACTTTGAGAATCTCATTGGAACAATAATTTTGGCATCAAAGAGTTTCTTGATTTCCTTCTCAATTAAAGGGATGAGAAGTGGATTAATCCTCCTCAGATTCTGCTTGAAAGGATTTTAATTTTCTTTAATGGGAATGGTATGCTGAATGATAGTAGGATCATACTTCTTCAAATCAGCATAACTCCAAGAAAAAACATCGATGAACCTTTTCATCATCTCAATATATTTCTGTTTCATGTCAACTGAAAGAAACTTTGAAAGCTTAATTGGCATAACTACTATACCAAGGTTACAACTCTCTACCTCCTCATCATCAACTTGTATCCTAGGAGACTTGAAAACATCATTCTGATCAAAAAGCTTCTCAAGGGGTATGAGACCTTTGGGTATAGAGTTATTCTTCAGCTGTAACACTTCAAAATTTCCCTTTGATTCAGCAAGCATGTTTTGCTGATCTACTTGTATACTTTAAAACTCTTCTTTCAGCTCTATAAAGTTTTTGACTTGCTGGTCATCCTAAAAAACTTGCCAATGGATAATGTTATCAGGGATAACAAGTCTATGGCGAACGTCAACCTCATATCTTTCAGTGGAATGAATAGGAATGATAAATAGACTTACAGAAACAGCTAGGGAGTCAGCTACTGATTTTTGGTCCCTAGTCTTCACAATAAATGAATATTCTTGGAAATTCTCTAACATATCCATGATCAAATTTTTGTATGCCCGCATTCTCACATCCTTAGTTTGATACACACCCTAAAATTGATTAATAACTAATTCAGAATCTACACAAACATAAATATTTTGGGCACCTATTCTTTTCAAAATTTCTAAGCCCAAAAATAAATATTCATATTCAGCCATGTTATTTGTGCAATCAAAATTCAGTTTGTAAGAAAAGAGCTTACTTTCATCTTCTGCAGTGGTGATCCAAATTCCTGCTCCTGCCCCCTCTCTTCCTGCTGATCCATCAAAGTGTAACAACCACCAACCTTTTTCCTTCTCTTTACTGATTTGCTGATTTTTTGTCTGCTAAATTACAAGTTGTTGATTTTCTGCTTTCTTTTCATCCTCTGTTTCATCAGTTAATTCATCGAAAAGAGTAGCAGATCCAAGTTCAGTATCAACATCATATATTGGAAAGTTCTAAGGTTTATCTTTACTACTTACCATGTAAGCCATCCTTGTTTCTCTATAAGGTCTCCTTTGCTCACCAAAAATAGGAATGGTAGCATAAGTTAGGTCCATTTGCATTGTACGTTTTATCTTGGCTGCCCTTGACCTTGATAACAACATGCAAAACTTAGGTGGAATGTCTGCGACCACAATGTCCATGACCACTGTCTTGGCAGGGACTTGTGTAAGAGAAATAACAACATATTTTATTAAACCAATGCAATGAACTCTTTTTTAATCAAAGGAAAACAAATCCTTATATGGTCTAGTAATTTCCAATCCCATCCTTTCCATGATTACTTTGGGCATAAGATCGTGAGAGGCTCCTGAATCCAACATGGAATTAATGCAATGTCATGTCATGAATACCAAGGCTGACATAAAAAGGAGGCACCTCTTCATTCTACTCATCCTCTAATCTTGGACCCAAGTATATGGTTGGATGATCTTATTGAATATTTAGGATATCAGCAACTCCTGGTTGGGAATTCAAATTTTCACAATCTTACTTCTATATTCATTCACCTTAATAATTTCTCCAAAAGTTACTAGGATTTTGATCTTAGAGATCTCACTCTCCAAACTAAAAACATAAGCAGGTTTTTATGTCTCTTTAGTAGGAGGAGGAGGTAGTGTATCTTTCCTAACTTTAGCAGCCTTAGGGGCATCTTTCTTGGGATGTGTTTTTTTGCATTAATTGGCACATTTATGCTTCTAATGTTGTATTGTGTCTGCATCTCAAAGATTGCATGTTGATACCCTTTAAGATAATCAGATGGTTCCTCACCCTTGTTTACTTCATGATATGACTCATCATGTTCCTCTTTAGTTAAAAACATCCCTAGCATGTTTTCATCTGAGAAATGAATTGAGTATTCCTTTATTTCAGGCTGATCTTCTTCATCAACTAAGTTTTGCTGAAAAGGAGGCCTTACTTGAGGGTCAGGTGGCTGATTTCTATTTTCCCTTGGTCTCTGCTGGTTTTGAGGTCTTCTGAATTAAGGATTTATAACTTGAGATTCATGTTGTGCAAGAGGAGCAGAGACATTCCCAAGGGAAAGCCTATTGACCAGTTTTTCCATTGTCTTCATCATGGAATCAAATTTGTCATCTGAGGTGGAAGGCTTATCTTCCTCTTTCAACTTAGTCTTTCCCATCTTGGAATTTTTTGCTGCTATCATATTGACCTCCACCTTCACTGCATCATTTTTCATTTCAGTAAGTGAAGGGGATTATATTTCTATTAACAGGATAGAAAATTCAAAATCAAAAGCTTCAACATATCTCAGCTGATCTGCTCCAGGTGGAGGATTTAGATGGGCAGGGATAGAGTGATACACTTTGTTAAATCTCTTCGAAATTTTTTTAAGAGTTTCATAGACATCTCTCTTCAAACTATTATACTTAGTGAGGGCTTGTACAGGGTTGGTTCTATTTCCCCACTTCCTCAAGAAGCTATCTTCAAATTCATTCCAATTATGTAGGCTTCCAGGAGTAAGGGCTTTGAACCACTTCCTAACTTCACCCGCGAATCTTTGAGAAAACAATCTCATCTTGACATCCTCATGGTCAACCTACTCCATGTCTCTAAAGTTATTGAATTGATCTACATGCTCTTCAGCTGTAATCTCTTCATCACTTCCCCAAGTTTTGATTCTAGCAAAATATTTTCTAGAAAGCACATTTAGGACAACTGGAAGGGCAAGAGGAGCATACCTAGCAGGTCCAGCAGGTGGAGGTGGCACATTTCCAGCCATGATGTCTGGGATTGTGGTAATTTTATGGACAACAACAATAGAGGAAGAGGAACTGTTAGGAGGGATGTTTGGTCTTTGTTGTCTAGTCACAATTGAACTCCAATCAGGAATAGGAAGACCAATTTTACTTCTTAACAAAATTTCAAATGGGTCTAGTTCCTTCAACCTATCCAAAGATTCTTTCTCTAACAGTAACTCTGAAGTGACTGCTTCCCAAAACTCTTCTTTATATTTTTGAGTTACTAAGGCTTAGGTATCAATACTTCTTCTATGTAGGTCTAAGACAATTTCAGTCAATGATTTTTCACTTTCAGACCTAAACAAGAGTTCCTGAATTTTATCATCAAATATTTTATCTTTAGACTTCCTAAAACTTCATAGGACAAGGATTTTGTATGTAATGGAGAACCTGATATTGTAGAAATACCTTGATTTCCTCTGGAGATGGTGTTTGGATTGTCCACAATGGTATGTGGATCTGGGTTAGGATTACTCCTCGTGTATCTCCTTCTCGAAGCCACCTTTGATCATATGAATTTTGAATGGAGTCACCAAGGTAGATGCAACCTCAAACAAATTTCTGAGCTCTTGCTACCTTCAGAAGTTCAGCTTCAAAATTCTGGGAAAATATAATCTTCAGGTTCCCAGCAGATGCACCAAAATGTTATCACAAAATTTCACTTGATTGGCTTCTAATAAGAAAACTTCATGTAACTGTTTCAAACGAACTTGTAATTGAAGCTTAGCCTCTTTAGTATGAGAGGGTTCTCTCAAAGGGGTTAATGATAATTGATAATGATGAAACTAGATGGCTAACTCTACTTGGAAAATAAGTTGATTGTGATGTGTGTAGGTTGAAAAGGGTACAAGTCTGCAATCATTGGGCTTATGGAGTCAACAAATTCAGTAGTTTAGTGGTAAGTTATCTTGACATGGAAGCTGAGGCATGTAAGAGTTTTAAGCAGAGGTAAATCACACATGAAACATGAAATAACACAACCATTTTATCAATAAACGAAGTCAGAGCATAAACCTATCAATTCTGAGTATTTTTGGGTGCTAGTTTTGTACATTTTTCCTACACTTGTCTTCCTTATTTTGCCTAATAACCATAACCAATTTGAGTATCTTTACCCCTTTTTCCTACCGTTCTACCCTAGCTTGTGTTGTTTCACCTTGTTTTTATTACTTTTCCAATTCACCAATTATTATGATATATCATACATTTTTATGACTAATTGATGGTGAATGTTTGGAGAAGATCGATGGTCTTTGTGTTGTCTTTTCAAATGTCATTTATAGCACTAAATATATCGAGCATGAAGTTCACAGGAGTAGTTAAGATGGTGCTGTTACATCAAAGCGATGCTGTTACAAACTCACCAACAAACTGTTGTTACACTATGCTGTTACAGAGTTGTTGGCGAACTACTGATACAGTTGTACCATTGACTGATCTTGTCAACATTTGTTGCTGATCTGTCCTCTAGCCGTTACAATAGAGCCGTGATTCCATTACGATAGCTGTAGAATTTGTTTAGCATTGTATTTTTGGGATAATAACCTAAGGGTGGTTTTGATTGTAATCTTTTATTTTCTAGTTAGAACTTTATTAGGAAGTGGTTATAACTATATGTGTTCTATTTCGAATAGCATGAGAATCATAATATTCTCATGACTGATCTATCGCTGGATTTTTTGATGTAACCACTATATATTTCTCGGCCCTAGAGGTCGAGAGGTTAGCGGAGAACAAAATTATTTTGGCTCTGTAATTGTGTTCAGATTAATACATATTATCTTGTTATTACTATTACATGCGTTATTCTATTTAGTTTTCGTTAAGTTATTCCTCTACCCGTGACTTGCTAGGGAGGAAGGGCCCTCCTTAGCAGGGATTGCAGTGACTAAAGTAGTTGTGTGTGTGTAATTGTATTTCATTTTATGTATCAATAGAGTGCTATTGCTGTTGTTCAACTGAGAATATATCTACTTAGATTTCAATACTTTATATGCTATTACACATATGATACTAGATACACCAGCTAGGTACTAGTTGTGTGGTGAGCTAGATAGATTCATTGAAGTATGATTCAATCTTGTAGATCATTTTATTTCTGCATGAGTGATTTATTTATAGCATTTACTTCAGCAACAATTTCTTTTCTTTGGAATTTCTTCTGGTTGGTGTATCGGCACAGACAGTGCAACTGTCATTGGAATAAACAGATGTCCCTGGATTTATAATTAAATGTGTGCTGTTCAGTAATTTAACAGTGATTTATATAGCCCAACATTTTGGCACCGTTTCTAGGGATGGCAGTGACAATCCAATCAATTAGATTTGTTTCTTAGAAGTGAAATTTCCATGTGTTTTCATAGAGTGTCTCCAACGACACAATTGCCAGTCGGTAAGACAAGAGGTAAGAACCTGCGCATCGCTCTAAAAAACCTGAGCGGGCTCAACAATGTCTTGCTGGGACACTTAGGAGGTTGAATTTCTGAGAATTTTGTTTTTTCTTCTTCTTAGAGTGTCTCCAGTGACACAATTACCAGGCGGTAAGACGAGAGGTAAGAACCTGCGCATCGCTCTAACAAAACCTGAGCGGGCTCACCAATGTCTTGCTGGGACACTTAGGAATTGAATTTTGGGTGTTTTTTTAGGGTGCCTTCAACTATACAGTTGCTGGGCAGTAATACGAGAGGTAAGGACCTGCACATCACTCTAACAAACTTGGGCGGGCTCACTGTTGTAGAAACTGAAGCACTTATAGGATGAATTTATACAAATAGGGCCGATGTGTGCCAGTAGGACAACATAAACATCTACAAACACCCCCACTCTACTGAATACATGAAAGATAGGTCGTAAGAAGGAAAATAAGAGCGTAGATTTGGGAAGGAAAACATTCTTTGGAGATCTGATTTCAAGGGCAGAAAAGGAACAATCCACATCATACAGAGATAATAGGAAGACAGGACCACAGAAAGAAACTACCATATCAAGGCCTGGACCATCGGTGTCTTCCGTGTCTAGACCTCACCATCCCTCGAACAACATATCCACTCTTGATATCAAAACTCCAGATTCAAAACAGTAGTGGAGAACTATTGATTAGGATCTGAGAATTGAAGGACATGGAGAGACCAGTGGGGATCATCAGGGACATGAGGAAAAATAGTCAGTTGATCATCAATTGGACACTGGTAGTGCTGTTAAACAGTTGATCCTAGAGCAGTCCGATCCTTCTATTTTTCAATCTCCAGTGCACTCCGAGGCTAGTTCATCCCATCAGGAAGAATTAGCCATGGGGGACGAGAATGTCAAGACTGATAGCTCTGTTACTTTTGAATTCCCAATAGTAGTAACATGGGTTGAGGCTCCTATGAAGAATATTCCTTTGTCATCCCTACCATAATTTTATGGGATGGATGTTGAAGATCTTGATACCTTTCTGTTCGAATGTGATGTGCTGTGTAGAGGTTATGACTACACTTCAGATGCCCAGAAGCTGAAATTATTCCCTGCTACTCTGAAAGGAGCAGCATTAAGATGGTTCATAAGATTGGGTGTTGGCACGATTCAAACATGGAATGACATGAGAGAGGCCTTCGTCTTTAAGTATCAGGACTATTGTCAAACTAGGGATTTGAAGGACGAGATTTTTAGAATTGCACAGAAGGAGGAGGAAAATCTGGAAGACTATCTGGAGCAATTCCACTAAAATTTACAGAGGTCTAATTTTAGTAACTTAGATCCATAAATTATAAAGCTAATATTCTTAAGAGGTTTAAGAGATGATTGTATGGAGCATCTAAACATAATAGGAAAAGGAGACATATCCCAAGAAACGTTTGATGAGATAATGAAGCTTTGGCTGTGTAGCTCAAGAGGATTGGTCAAGGGAAGAGTTTCAGTTCGAGACCCTTCACTTCGGATACAGAAGTCCAAAAGTGGAGGAGTAGCCAGAGGAGATATCGGGAACTTATTTGAGGATTTTAAAACCGAACTCCTTAGCACTCTCTCTGCCTAGATCACTATGGTACAAGTCAAGAAAGCACAAGCAAAAGCTGAAGCAACCTTAGCAATATTCTGTCCCCGATGCAAAAAGAAACATTTGGAAAGAGAATGTGGAATGAATAGTGTCAACGTATGCAACATATGTGAGTTGGCGCACTCTACGAATCAGTGTCCTGAGTTTCCCAGACTGAAGGTAGTTCTTCAAGAATCAAGCGAGGATGTTCAATATTTATTTCATCGGATCAAAGAGACCATGGTAGTTGTGACCTACAGGTATAATTTCATATTTTTCTTCTTTTTATCCTTGGAATAATGTTTATAATAAGCAGTAATACCCATGGGACTATCCTACTCCTTCCTCAACACAATTTCCTTCACCATGGAACTAGTGGCCATCTCCTCCACCAATGAAGTATCCTCCATCGCAACCTAATCCTTGGGGTCAGAACTAGAGAGGCAATGGCCAAGGTTTAGTACCCCCTCCAATAACAATGCAACAACAAAAATTACAAATGCCTTCTATTCAAAATCATACACCTTCTGTCTGACCCCAATTACCTGTACAACCTAACCCCAATCCAAATAATAAGGCAACCTAGAGCATGGATGCTCCGGTTACCCTCGAGACTTATCTTATTACTCATATCAGACTGAATGAGGTTTGGCTTCGATCAGAGAAAGTAATCAGATCTGAACACACCCCCATTATTACCAAAGAAAGTGAGTCACCCAAGAAGGATATGGATGATTCCGAGGAAGCTATTACATATGTAACAACTGATATAACACCTGCTGTTACATCTGTAACAACTAGCTCGGGAGGGTCTATTGTTCTTATAGCAGCCAATCCGAGTAAGGCTGGTACATTTGTGTTAGCTGACTCAGCTGTTAACATTCACAATCCCCCATACCCTCAGTGATTAGCTGAAACTGGGCTAGTCTCACAACCTGAGTCCGAATTCCTAAAGGAGCAAAAAAATTTATATGTGCGGATTCCACTGTTATAAGATCTTAAAGAAGTACCTATCTATGCTAAAATAGTGAGGGATCTATGCGTTAAAAGACTTGGGAGGAAACCTAAAGACCCTGCTACTATCCATGTCATGGGAAAATTTTTCGATCTTATGATTGATCAACCTTTGTTGACTAAATATAATGACCCAAGGAACCCCATAGTGACTGTCCATATTGAAAATCATCCCATAACCAATACTTTGATTGATCTAGGGGCGGCTATTAATGTCATGACTAAAGACCTCTTCATCTCTCTAGGACTTCATGGACTTAGACCTATACCTATAGTGCTTGAACTAGTAGATAGGTCCCGTGTTATGCCCAAGGGAATGATTGAAGATGTGGTCATCACTGTGGCTTCCTATAACTATACGACTGACTTTCTCATTTTTACAAACCAAATCCAACCTAGGGGGTCATCCTTTAATCTTGGGAAGACCATGGCTAGCCACTGCAGACGCATATATTAGATGTAGGTCTGGATCTATGGTGATCTCATATGGACAGGCAACTTAGAACCTGAACCTTTATCCCCCAGCAAAACCTCATATGGATTCGATTAGTCCTTGGTGGGAAGAATTTGCATCTGAATATGATCTTCCCCTACCTATTTTCACGCTTGGAAAAGCACAATACTTTAAGGATGAAACAAAGGATGATATCATTAATGGTTTTATCAGTAATTCACTCCCTGTTGCCTCCATTAGAGATTTGGGAGAAGAAGATAAGGAAGATGATGTAATTATTGAACATTTGAAAACAACTCCACTTACTATCAGCAGTCCCGTTGAAATCGAACCTGGAAAATGTTTAAACATCAATCCTAACCTAACTGCCAAACAAAATAGATTGTTGATACAACTGTTACAGAAAATACAAAAAGGCATTTGCATGGGACTATACCGATATGAAATGAATCCACCCTGCCCTATGCACTCACCACATTTACCTTAAAGAATATTGCAAACCCGTTAGACAACCTCATCACTGAATGAACCCCGCACTTAAGGAGATAGTGAAAGAGGAATTGCAGAAACTCCTGTTGACCACACTTTGTCAACGACCCCATAGCAGTACACCCCCATTTTTTCAAATGGGATTTATCATGTTCGAGGTTCACGTCATCCAGATTTCATCGAAAAATGAAATTTTGTTATCAATGATGTAAACCCATTCTGCATGTTATGATGTAAATGATCTAAGTAGGACCGTTAATGTATGTAAGAACCTAGGTAAGCCTAGTATGTTGTTGATGATTTCTATCCTAGGAGGTTTTTTGTCTCACTGATTTACTTGTGTTTTTCGACACAAGTGATAGACATAGTTTTCCCCTCCAGCCTCACCCCAAAGCTAGGGTGGATTTTGTCATTAACATGCTAAGTGATTCCTAGTGTTTTCTATGGAGTCCTTGTAAAAGTAGTTTGGGAATAATCCTAGCTATTTGGCTAGATTATTTTATTACAAGCTACTTGGTCTACTAGATCATGTTTTGAGTCGCTGAATTGGGTACCTATTTGAGGGTCTATACGAACAGGTATTCTCCCTTCATGTGTCTAAATGTATTATCTTATGTAAAGAGGGTTGGAAAAAATAATTAAAATCCCCTCTCAATTAATTAATTAAATTTTCTGGTTAATTAATTAAAAAATCTTAAGCCTGAAATTTAATTAATTTTAGGTCCTAGGTGAGGATAAAATTATTCCAAGGAAAAATTCGTTGGTCCTTAAAAAACAAATTTTTAAAGGCCCCAGGTCAAGGGAATATTGAGAAATTTAAGAAATTTTGGACCCTTGGTCCGAAGTGGTTAAGTCAAAGTAAAAAATTTGAGGTAATTAACTCAAAAATTGTATTTTTGAGTTAATTAAAATGAATTAAAATGATAAATTATTTTTTTCCCGAAATTTATTATTTCGACGATCCAGATTAAAATATGATCAAATATTATCGACGGTCGAGATTATTTTGACGTGGATCAACCGAACTAGCCGTTGGAGATTCTGTCCTATAAATTAAAGGTCTTTGTTAGTCTTGAGTCATCCGATCTTAGGATCGTGCACTTGTCTTGGAAGCTCTTGTAATTTATTTTGATGAATAAATCATAAAGACTTTGGGGTTACAAACTTTGGTGTTCCTTTTCCAGATCTATGTGGTGATTCATTTTTAAACTCTGCTACTTTATTTTTGCATTTTTATGGTTGATGGCCTTCATGGATTAATCTGCATACAGGTATCCTGTGTAGTTTTATGAGTTCATAAAATGACATTTTGATTTTTCTGAAGGATCTCATGTTATTTTCTTATATCTCTATCAGTATAAATTTCAGATCTAAGTGTGCAGGGAATTTTTTTTTTAAAGATTTGAGCATTTGGGGAAGTCTTCAGTTGGACCAGCCGACTCTCAGATTCGTAAATCTAAAAAAGCCCATCGTTTCTAATTTCTCAAAGTTATCTGATGAAATTGTGTTTTTACAGGGTTTTTAAGGCTTGTGCCCCTCTTCAAAATTTCAAATTTCTAAAAAAAATTTGTGCTGAAATGGATTCAAATATGGCCATGAGGGCCTCAGATCTGTAAATCAGCTTGTAAATTTGTATTTTTATTAGGCTGTAAGGGTTTAATAATTTTCTTGGTGTATATATCTTTAGGATCTGACCGGTTTCTCGCAGGTTGTAGGTTTCAATCAGAACTTTTTTTGAAAGATCTGAGTCTGATCCAGCCCCCAAGGGCTAGATCTAGCCTCAAATCACCTCTGTGGGAAAATATGGACGTTATTGGATTCAAAGAGCATTGCTAATTTTTGACGGAAGAATTTTAAAGTTTGTTGGGAGAATTTATGTATTGGGTTCTCCTGACACTGATCTTCACCCCTCTGTCTGACGCCCTCTTTTCCTTAACGCTGCTTCGATTTCAATATCCACCGAGCCATCCGATCTCTCATCCACTGCTCAACTTATTCCTTCGAGCCTCTTCTTTCTCTTCCCTCGACCTACATTATCCTCTGCCTTTTCTCTTTCCTCTACCTTGCTGCCGTCCTTCCTTTTCTGTCGTCGATGTATCTCATTCAACCCTCTCCTTAGCTACCATCGACCTCCAGCATCCCTCAACTCCTATGCTAAACCCATCTCTTACTCCGTCCCTAGCCTTCATTCCACTCTCCTTCCTGTCGTTTCTTCCCTTGTCGTCGATCTCGTATCCTATGCCTTCCCGTCCTCCTTACCTTCTCTTCTGGCCACCGATTCCTCTCATTCCTAAACAAAACCCATCATGCCCTCATCCTCATTTCCTCATCGATTCCCTTTCTTTGCATCGTAGCCTCTTCTCTCCCGTCCAAGCCTGCTCTTTACGCCATCGTGCCGCCGTCCAGCTCCATCCGACCTGCAACACAAAACAATTCACGCAAACACATCAAATAAATCACGTGAAGCTCAAACCCTTTACACATGCGTTAATTTTTTTTAGAGTGCAGATTCATTTTTTTAAATTGTAAAGTTTGGTTAGTATTAGGTTTTAATAAATTTCGACTTCTGTAGTTTTAATTTAGTTTAGTTTAAGTTTTTTTAGTTGGTAGCGTTTAGATGTATATTTTTAATTTTAGATTTTAATTTTTTAGTTTAGATTTTAGTTAGGCTTTAATTTTTAGATTTTAGTTTTAATTCATTTAGATTTTGTTAGTTTTAGTTTAGTTTTTCTTTTGGTTTTTGTTATTTAATGTCTAGTTTTAATTTTTTGTAAGTTATAACTTTAGATTTAATTTAGTTTAAGTTTAAGTTTAAGTTTAATTTTTGTTTAGATTTTAGATTTAGATTTTAATTCTATTTTTTCTTAGATTAAATTTTTAATTTAGATTTAGATTTTTTAATTTGTGTTAGATTTTAAAAATAAAAATAAAAAAATAAAAAAAATTTCAAAATTCTAAAAATTTCCAAGTCCTATAGTCAAATGAGCCTAAAATTTTCTATCTGAAATTTGATTGTGGAGCATTTTAAATTTTGGATTGGGTTATATTTGAACATCATAATTTTGGAAATATTTCAAGCATCTGACATTTATCTTAATGATCGTTTCATGATAGCTTTGATTCAACATCTTACTGAATGGTAGTGGTGCTTTCTATTGAACATCATTGTGGTCATTTGTGTTTTTTTTATAGCAGCAGTTATACATCCAATACTTAACTTTAGTTGAATAACGGGATCTTTTAACTCCATAAGGCACTGGTTTTAATATAATTGATTTGCAAAATCTCGTTAATCTTATCAAGTATTTGGTGTTTTAGCTGTGTCTCCTGAGTTGGTTGATTCTCAACCAATTATTTTTCTTCATTTCTATTAGGGTCTACCTCCCTTAGCTCGAAAGGTGACAGCTTAGATAGAGAGATTGGGGATCAGGGTGACAGCCCCCGATCTAAGCCGTTGTCGCGGTGCCTAGATAATCTGTGCGACAACAACTCCTTAATGCTAATTTCATCTACCCCATTTTTGACAGTCAGTGGGTGTCTCCGCTTGTCATAGTTCCGAAGAAGAATGGAAAATGGAGAGTCTGTGTTGACTATAGAGAACTTAACAAGGCCACTCAAAAGGACCATTTTCCTTTACCATTCATTGATCAGGTCTTGGACACTTTTTCTGGAAAAAAATTCTTTTCATTTCTAGATGGGTTTAGTAGCTATAATAAAATACAGATTGCTCTAGAATACCAAGACAACACAACATTTATTTGTCCATGGGGTACTTTTGCATACAGAGTCCCTCCCTTTGGCCTCTGCAATGCACTAACAACCTTTCAAAGGGAAATATTGGGTATTTTTTCTGATATTTTGCATGATTTCCTTGAAATATTTATGGATGATTTCACACCCTACAGAGATGCCTTTGAGACAACATTAGCTAACTTGGAAAAAGTGCTAGAACGTTGTGAACAAACTAATGTTTCTCTGAGCATGGAAAAATTTCACATGATGATGACCGAGGGAATCGTGCTGGGACATTTCATTTCAGTAGATGGAATCAAGGTAGATCCTGCAAAAATTGAGGTAATCTCGAAAATCCTGACCCCTAGGACTCTGAAAGAGAACGTAGTTTTTTGGACATGAAAGATACTATAGGATTTTTATAGAGAATTTCTCAAAGATTGCATCCCCTATATTTTCATTACTTATGAGAGATGCAGAATTTGTGTGGACATGGAAGTGTGAGAAGTTGAAGAACTATTTAACATCAACACCTATTTTACGAGGACCAAACTGGGAATTTCCGTTTCATATTGCTATAGACGCATTTGACATGGATGTGGGTGCTGTTTTGGGGCAGCTAGAGGATAAGAAACCTTATGCAATTTATTACATTATCAAGAACTTAACTCCAGCAGAACACAATTACACTGTTACTAAGAAGGAATTCCTAGTAGTAGTGCATGCTATCAACAAATTTCGACACTACATCATCGGGTACAAAGTATTTGTACACACTGACCATGCTACAATTTGATTTTTAATGAAAAAGCATGGTACTAATGGTATAGTTACACGATGGTTATTGCTATTACAAGAATTTATATTACTATTTTAGATAAACCTAGAAAAGATATTGTAGTTGCTGATTTCCTTTCTAGATTAACTATAAGTGATGACTTCACTGCCACTAAAGATTGTTTTCCAGGTGAGTATCTTTTTTCCATCTCTACTCACTCACCATTGTATGAAGATATAGCAAATTACCTTGTTGCAGGAAAATTCCCACACCAATTGTCTTCCAAGGAAACAAGGAGGATTATACAACAAAGTGCTACCTACTCTTGGATAGAAGTCAATCTCTATCATACTGGGCTATATTTTCAGATTAGGCGATGTGTTAGAGAAGATGAGGCATTTGATATTTTAAAGGCTTTTCATGAGAAACCTTGTGGAAGACACTTCGCTGACAAGAGCATAGGAGATAAAGTAATCTCAACAGGGTACTACTGGCCAACTATATTCCAGGATGCTAAGAAGTTTGTGAAAGGATTTGATAGCTTGTTGCACTAAAAACTGTCACCTTGACATTCTGCTGACTATATGAGCTCATTAACACTCATACATGCCTCCTCTGCAAGTCTTACAACCTTTGTTCTTCATTCCAAGCCCTAAAATTGGAGGAAAAACCCTAAAAATTCAAAAAGCCTTGGGTACGTAGGTAACATGAAGCCTGCCTGCATTCCTAGCTTGGGTACGCAAGTAATACACTGCTTACCTGCGTTCCAGAACACATTTTTCCCTTGTAATGCCTGCATACCCTTCTCAAATTCAAAAAAGCGAGAAAATAAAGTGAAAAAGATGATTTGAGGTCAATTATAGAAAGTTATAGATGAGATTTTTTGGGGATGAGTACGCTTTAGTAAGGTTCATGCATCCCTCACCTTAAGGAACTAATCCCTTGATGTGAGGAGCCTATCCCTTTGAAGGAGGATTCTATCCCTTCAAAGGTGGAACCCTAAACTCACTCTTTGCTCATAAAAAGAAGCAGTGGGTGCCTCTGAAAGAAGTTCAGAGATTTGTCATCATGATTAAGTTAAATGAGATTTGGACTACCTTTATGGGCTTTTGAGAGGAAAGATCACACTTAACTCTATAATATCATGAGAAGAGTGCAGCTTATCAAGTAAAGGAGACTCCACCCGGACCCCGGGAAGGCTGTTCAACATCAAGGCTAGATTTGTTAAGGCTAGATTTGTAAAGTTCTTCATTGTGTTTTAGATCAATACAATCTGAGCGTTTTCTCAAACAATTTAGTTGATTGTTTGTTTAGACAACATGTCGTTTGATCGTTGTTTCATGATTCATGAATCCTTCATAATGAGTGTGTTTTATAGTCAGCATCACAGAGGCGCTGTGTCTTTCTTGTTGTGATTACTTACAATTCGAAAAAAGACGACACTTTGTTGCGACAAAAGACGACACTTTTTTGCGACGAAAGACGACACTTTCTTGCGACGAAAGAAATCTTGTTGCGACGGAAGAAATATTGTTGCGACGAAAGGATTCTTGTTGCGACGGAAGCACTACGACCACAGATAAGCATTTGGATCTAAGGTAGGATCGACACCTTCATAACATTTATTTGTAAAATGAATATATTTAGAGAAAGACAAACTTAGTTGTTCGTTTGTTGCTAGATTGTCTTCTGACACTAGGGAGATCGATCTTATCCGCAAGATCAATTTATCCGGCCAACATAGCTACCAAAGGATGGGCCAGCTTCTGAAATCAGATGAGATTCCATTACAGCCTGAGATAGTAATAGAACCATTTGATAAATGGGCCCTAGACTTTGTGGGGCCAATTGATCCTTCATCACAAAAAAAAGCATACATATTGGTTTGCACCGATTATGTCACAAAATGGGTCGAAGAGAAGGCACTAACTAGAGCAATATCGCAGACTGTTTCAGACTTCATGTTTCAAAATATTTTTTTTCACTTCGGGATACCTAGAGAGATAGTGAAAGATGGGGGTCCTCAGTTCACATCTCATTTGATCAAGAAGTTGGTTGAAAAGTATGGAATCCATCACATAATCACTACACCATATCACCCACAAGAAAATGGTTAAGTAGAAAGTACCAATAAAGTCATTGAGGGAATATTAAGAAAGACAGTAGCCAGCCACCAAAGAAACTGGGCCGAAAAACTTCCAGAGGTACTGTGGGCTTATAGGACAACATGGAGGAATACTACAGGCTTCTCACCATATGAATTATGTATGGTAAGAATCCATTATTCCCCATAGAACTTGAAATAAAGACATTAAGAACAACATTGCTAGTCGATCTGGATTTGAGTACAACATAGACTCAAATATTGAACCAACTCAATGAGTTGGAAGAGAAACGAGTGGCTTCCATTAAACAGACAGAGATAATTCAATAGAAAAGATCTAGATGGCATGATGGGTTTATTAAAAGAAAAATTTCCAGAAAGGATATTGGGCTCTTTTGTATGATGCAAGGTTTAAAGGTTTCAAAGGAAAACTCTACACCAGATGGCTAGGTCATTACGAAGTGGATACGGTCTTTGACAATGGGACTGTACAATTGGTCACCATTGATAGTGCTAAGACACTATTACTGGTTAATGGGCACCGTCTAAGGTTATATCATCAACCCACTTCGAAGGAATCATTTGTCAAAATTGTCGAGGACTCTGATATTTATGTTACGACAGCAGGGGAACATTCTCCTATGTAGCCTTAAAAAATGAAATTCCAATAAGTGCAGTAGTTGAAAACCACCTTTTTGGCAACTGTTACACCTGTTTAAAAAAGAAAAAAAAATAAAGAAAAAAAAGAAAAGAAAAGAAAATAAAAATAAATAACAAAATAAAAAGAAAAGAAAAAATAAATCTAACTGTGAAAACCCCTTTTCGGGGAGTAGTCAAACAGTCAGTAACAACTGAAAATCACTCTTGTGGCGGCTATTACACCCATGTTTTTATTCCTGAAACATCATCTTCTCTTTCCGATCTATTTCATAGGATGCTGGTATTCATTTAATTTCCTTTTCTGTACCAATTTCTTATGATTATTATGTTTTTTTTGAGAATAATTTAAGGGCTGCCTTGGCTGTTACACATGTAACAACTGACAACCACAAATACTGTTCTTTATGATTCATTCTATAAACTGCAATAACCGTGCCATCCAAACACAACAACACGAGCGCTGCAAGTAGGACGCCACCAATTCAAAGTATTCCTCCACGTCACCTCAAGTATGTCATTAAAAAGGTAAATGTTGTCATTGATGATTCGGTGATTAATTGGGAAAGTAATGATACTCCTGTGACGACCGTGGGAGGCTGTCACCATTAAGGTGGGGGAGGGGATATGACTTGAAATCATTTCAAAAAGGCCTTAATCATAAATATCTATTAAATACGCATGCACCTCATCAATAACAGAATTGCTAATGATGACCGAATCCGGTTGGAAAAAAGCGTGTGTACGAAATCCCATTACTTTCCATAATGAGCCATTTATGAATATTAGTGTAAGGTACGATTCGGTAAATCCATAAAAGCTGTCAAATCCCATCAACCTCCTCGACTGAAACCTTGCATTCTCATTGTAATTTCGTTGATTGGGATAAGCAGAGACACCGAGAAGAAGCTAATTCAGAGACACAGTGATGTTACAGCGGGGCCGAACAACAAAGAAGCGAATTTAGAAACTCAGTGATATTACAGTGTGGCCGAACAATAATAAGAAAATTTAGAAACAAACAACAGAGATGGGTGGAGTAGCAGTCAGGCACGAGATGAATTCCATGGATGCCCTGCAGAATTGTCCAGAAGCCTACCATATATTCAGAGATGCTGGATGGATTTAGTTTTTCTAGAAGCTTGAAGGCTGAGATGAGGCGGTGGCAATTGAATTTGCTCAGAACTTGAACAATAATCAAACCCATGTAAGGGGCATGCAAGTGGAGGTGATTGAGGAGGTAATTTCTCGGGCATTTTAATTGCCATTAGAGGGGCGAAGGTGGTTTAACAGAAAAATCAATAACCCCTCCTTGAAACAAGACTTCCTAGTAGGGGAAGAAAAAATGGAGAAGAAAGGAAGAGGAATTGACAGATTGTCACTTCCTCATCCTTGGGAAGATGTTGCCCTGGGCTTGATCAAATATATCACTTGTGAGGGAAGATACATGATAATGTTCAACTATCACTTTCCTCTGCTTAATCACCTTCGACATTAGCAAAGAATTAATATTCCATTCTATTTGTCAGGTAAAATCAAGCATCTGGAGGCAGCCATGAAAACATCAGCACCCCCGGAGGCATGTGTGACTAATCACGAACTTATTAAGCTAATTGTGCTGGATGCCCTAGGCCAACCAGGAAAAAAATAGGAAGAATTCAAGAGAAAGAGGCCAAGGACAAGCCAGGGGAAACATACCATGACTTCATGAGGAAGTCAAGCAGAGATGGAAACCCAGAATCGACCTGTTGGAGTTAGGATTGGGAAAAATCCTATTGATGAATCAATTGGGGATAGAAGACTGAAAAAAAGGGTGAAAGTCAGCATACTTGCAGAACCTTTTCCTACGGCTGAAAAGTAGACAGAAGCAGAAGTATTAGAAGAAGAAAGGAAACCCTCCTCATCAGGTAAGGACGAAACCAATGCCTTGTTTTTAGAAATTGAAAATCTAAGAAAGGAAAATGAGGAATTGAAGCAGAAATTATCTGAGGGAAAGGAAATCTTGGTGTCTGTATGCATGACATGTTTTCAAGACTTAAAATTAGCGAGATATAAGGCCCGTAGAGAAAATATCAGCCCAATGGAAACATAAACAGGACAACAAGAGGCTGTTGCACAAGAACCTACTGATGATACTGATGTTACACAAGCACCAGCAGTTAAAGCAAAGCCTCCTGTAATAATTGACCTAGAAGCCGACCCATAAGAACCTGTGGAGGCCACTCCTATTTTAGAAGAAACAAAAATGGACACAGAGGTTACTCTAGGTAAAATCAAAGGGGCCGACACACAAGAACCCATCGAGGAGGCTGCTGTTACACAAGAACCAGCAGCAGAGGTGGAACAACCCCATGTATCAGAGACTGGTACACCCATTGTTGATGAAGATATTGAATGTAGGAGAACGCCGAGTCCCATCTTGGGATGGAGTTATGAGAAAATCTTGTTAATTTATGAGTTACAAAAGTGGAAACATGAAGCAATCTCCCTTCGGGATGGGACGATTTCGCTAAAGGAACATCAGAGAGAAATAGACACTTTACATGAAATATGGATGAAAGTAGAGTTGAATAAAGGATGGGAGAATTACAAGAAGAAGGAGCTCTGAATAAATCAGAAGAACAAATGCTGCTTGTTAATTGATGGTGAATGTTTGGAGAAGATCGATGGTCTTTGTGTTGTCTTTTCAGATGTCATTTATAGCACTAAATATCTCGAGCAAAAAGTTCATAGGAGTAGTTAAGAGGGTGCTGTTACAGCAAAGCGATGTTGTTACACCTTGGTATTATAGATCTGCTGACAAACTGTTGTTACACTCTACTATTATAGACTCATTGGCGAACTACTGATACAATTGTACTGTTGAATGATCTCGTCAACATTTGTTGCTGATCTGTCTGGATCTTACACTACAACTGTGATTCCATTACGATAGCTGTAGAAGTTGTTTAGCATTGTATTTTTGAGATAGCATCTTAAGGGAATTTTTGATTATAATATTTTATTTTCTAGTCAGAAATTTATTAGGAAGTGGTTATAACTATATGTGTTCTATTTCGATCAGCATGAGAATCATAAGATTCTCATGATTGATTTATCCCTGGATTTTATGATGTAACCACTATATATTTCTCGGCCCTAGAGGTCGAGAGGTTAGCGGATAACAACATTATTTTGGCTCTGTAATTGTGTTCAGATTAATACATATTATCCTGTTATTGCTGTTACATGCGTTATTCTATTTAGTTTCCGTTAAGTTCTTCCTCTACCTGCGCCCTGCTAGGGAGGAAGGGCCCTCCTTCTTAGCAAGGATTGTAGTGATTAAAGTAGTTGTGTGTGTAAAATTATATTTCAGTTTCTGTATCAATATAGTGTTTTTTCTATTGTTCAGCTGAGAATATATCTACTTTGACTTCAATACTTTATATGCTATTACACATATGATACTAGAGACATCAACTGGGTACTTGTTATGTGGCGAGCTAGATAGGTCCATTGAAGTGTGATTTCAATCTTGTATATCCTTTTATTTCTGCATCAGTGATTTATTTCCAACATTTACTTTAGCAACAATTTCTTTTCTTTGGAATTGCTTCTGGTTGGTGTATCAAGACAGATAATGCAACTGTCATTAGAATAAACAAATGTCCCTGGATTGATAATTAAATGTGTGATATTCAGTCATTTAACAATGATTTATATAGCCCAACAAGTATTAGAGATGAAAACAACTGAAAATGGTACACATATAAAATATATATCAGATAAGCACTAAAAAGTCCATGAGAATCTCAGGTTGGTCAAGAAACATTCCTTTGTATTACTGATATCAGTCAAATTACATAAAGCTGCAGTATTGCCAAAAAATCTCCAACCCTTTAAATATTCGAATATCTGCCCTTTAATAGATCTTGTTGCATGTGAGATGATCTAAATCTTGGCTAGATTCATCTAGATTTTCCTAATGACACCTTGCATAACAGGAAAACATGTGATTTAATGAGAAAATGACAGCTACACTAAAAAACAGTCCTTTTCCTAATAGGACTTAAACTACTAATTATTACATCAACTACCTTATCTCCTAAAATAGTTGCACATCTAACAACTAATGCTTCACATGTTCGAATGAGCTATTACGGAACTCATCACTACTTGACATCTTGATTAGCCTCCTCAAAATCTGGAAACAAACCCTAATTTTCAGGAAAACTGGTCCTTATCTTCAACGAATGATTTGGCTAATGAGTTTTCTTCATATAATTGTCTTCAAGTCTTAGATGATTGCTGGAAAAGTCCCTTGACCCTTTGAAAGTGTCCACTTGTCCAAAAATGCCCAAAAACCTGTTCAGAAACCTTCAAAACAGCATGCTATGAAAGTATGACAGTTTCGTAGCGTACAAAAAATGACCTTTGCCATCAAAATTTCTGCCTCTTTCCTTTTGTATTGTGTTCATCATGCCCTGACACATCATCCATATCATTTCCTCTCCTTGGAAGCTACATAAAGTGGTTTTAAATGCAAAAAGAAGGCTACAGGTGGTTTCGTAGTGTTTTCCTGGCTTCAAGCCTAAGAAACGCTACAAAACTGTGGAAAACTATGTTTATTCCAGATTTTTTCTTAGTTTCAAAAATAAACTTTCTAGCTGTGTAAAATTTGTTTCCAACATGCCATTTACCTTTCAAAACATAAACTAGCTCAAAATAGGAGTCTTGAGGAGTTTCTTGTTCATTGATGATGAGTTGAGCTATTGGCTCCTCAAATACTGTCATTTTTAGACCTTTCTTCTCCAGCTCCTCATGGATCAATTCTAGCTATTCTTGGAGGTATTTAACTTGATCCTTTAGCTTTTTGTTATTATATTTCAAGTGAATATTCATTCTTCTGACATGTTTCACCTCTTTCCTCAATGGAATAGTCCATTTGATTAATTGTTGTGTGTTGTCTAGGGTCTTTGATACAGTGTCAACTTGCTCTTCCCAAACCTCTTTCATATTTTCAAATTGAACCTTTTGGAAATTATGTTTCCTTGCCTCCTTCTTCATAACTGCAATTTCATGATTATATAACCTCAACTATTCTTCAAGGAGTTCAAAATCTATTTTTTCAATGACTTTCTCCTTTCCCTTCTTTGGCTTGCTAACTATATCTTTTTCTACAGGTGATGAAAGATCAATAATATCTTGTGGTGGCTGGACTGTGTCAGTGACTATATGAACCTCTTTACTACTCTCCAACTATTTTCTTGCATGTATTGTCATAGGCTTCCTATCTTGGAATATAAAACCTGCATTCTCACCTTCAAACTCTAACTTCTTTGCAAATTTAGCTTTCTTGAGTTTCTATCCACCTTCATCTATATCCTCAGCCTAGACTATAAGAGTCTCTTCAATATCAATGGCATGTAGTATGTATTCTAAATTGCCTTTAGCTACTATGTGGCTCCTTGTAATCGTTTTTCTTCCTTGTGTTAGTCATCAGTAATTTTTTTCCTTGATGATGACTAAATGACTATTTCCATATTTCTAGAAACAAAATTTATAGAACATTGTGAGTTCTAGAAATCTCACTGCCTTCATTATCCTTAAGATTTTCACTATTTTATCATCCTATCTAGTCATGACTGGCCTACTACTCCCGGAAGACCCATCATGGGCTCGAGCCATTTATTTTAACCCTAAGTTGTCACCTTGGCCCAAATCCTCTGTTTTTGTTTTGCCTAAAAATCCCCACCACCCCATAACCTACCAATAAAACAGCTTTGTTGTGTCACCCATGATACTTCCAAACAATAATCGTCTCAAATTGTCTCTGTAGACCCTTTGATAGTCAATTATGATTGATGTTTGAATCTTCAAATCCACTAAGCTTATCATAGATCCTATCTTATACTTGGTGATCCCTAAGTCTAAGTCTTTGTACAAAGTCCAAGTCCAAGAAAGCCCCCATTAGGTCACCTAAGGTTTCACTGAGTCATAGGATGGATTTGGTGCCCGACAAGTTATGCCTTCCTGCATAAAGAGATTGTATTCAAAGAGAAATGAAATCAAGCAATTTGATCCAAAGTCATTCAAGAAAAGCCTCCCTGGATTAGAGCACAAATACTGCAAGGGACAACTACCCTTGTTCACATTACTACAATGAATAACCAAGGTGGCCACCAAAAATAAGAAGTAAGATAATAAGATGTAATCGTCACCGGGAGGCAGACACAAACAAGACAAAAGCAACATGCCTGTAGGTAAAAGAGAATCAGGGTTTTTTTTGGTTGGTTAACAAAACAATGATGAAAAGAAAGAAACCATCACAAAGATTACAAGGATAGAAGCCACCTCTCTAGGGTTATGCCAAAAATGGCATTATTTCACCTGCAATAAAAGAAGAAAACACAAAGAGTATCATCTTACCAAAGGGTAAAAAACAGAGTTTAAAAAAAAAAAAAGTAAGATCAAAGGTTGGGCATAAGTTATTGTCAAAATGGCCTAAGAAGTAAGTGTGCCCTTGATTTACATCTCAGCAGTAGACCCCCAACAAAGGCTTCCTCGTCAAAATATTTTTCTGAAAAAAATGACAAAGACATAAGTAAACATTTTTTCCAAAAAGTGTCAAAAGTGTTTTTCACAGCAAATATCAGTCAAAAGGCACACTAAAAATATAGGGGACATTAAATTTGCAAAAGTGGGTTTTATAATTTAAAAATTACTTTTCAAAACAACTATAAAAGGTCACTTGAACCTTTCCCACCCATCATTTTCCCTTTTACAAAGTGAAGAAGCCGCTGGAATAATTTTTTGGGGTTTTAGGTGAAACTGTGAAATTTTTGGGCGCTACGCACCTGGCCTTTGGTGCTACACATAGGAGGGAGGCGGGTAGTGTAAAAATACATTGCGCTACACGCTCAGAGCCCGATGCTACGCACCTAGCCCGACGCTACGCACAGGCCCAGCAAGGACCGGAAGCACCCAAGACACCGCCCATTCTGCCCGGTGCTATGCACAGGCGCTTTGCATAGGCGCTGCGCAAAGGCGCTACGCACCAGCACTACGCTCTGGCCAGAATTCTCCACATTTTCTCAAAGAGCTCCAAATTTTGAAATTTCATCTTCAAAACTTCTGCAAGCGGAGCCTAAGGTTGGTGGAACCTTTTTTCTCCTCCCAAGCTTTCCTTTTTTCTAAAAACAAGGAAGTCATCCATAGTCAAAGTTAGACCAAAACCTAGACTATATAAAGATCAATTTTTAGTCATTGAGTTAGGGTTTGCAAGTGAAATTGGTTTTGAGTGCAAAAATAAGATTGGGTAACTATGGGCTAACCTCTAACCCCAAGCGCAAGCTCTAAAAAATCGTTTTCACCTTAGCCTTCATTTTACAAAGAGTTGACCTAAAAACCACTAAAAGCACCTAGTTTGCCCAAAAACCCTCAAGAAAATTCCAAAGGTCCTACTGCTATTTTTGGACCAATCATTATGTCAGAGGGAGACAGTCACACCGGTAGTGATGAGAGTCATACTCCCACCAAGCCAAAACATCATGGAGGAAAAGCAAAAAGATTTGAGCCCATAGACACCACTCCAATCACTTCATCTCCTATGATACTTTCATGCTTTCAGGATGTAGGGTGATACATATTTTGTGAAAAGGTCAAGCAAGTCAGTAGCCATTCAGACTTGACTAGATTGTTCATCTGTAGCTTACAAAACCATCAAGTCAATCTAGCAGGGGTGAAATTTGAGCTCTCATCTGAGATCATTTCCAAAGCAACAGGTATACCAAACATTGGTGAGGTATGGTTCAAACAAAATAAGTTGGAGTTGAGTTATTATGGGCCCTATTTTAAATACAACTATCAAAAAAATTGTAAGGTTGTTTTCCCTTTTCCCCATTTACTAGAGAGGTATGCTGATTTGATGAGGCAGAATATTAGTTTTTTCACATGTGAGGGGAGATACTCCCGGATCTACTCATATCATATAAGGTTTCTGATGCATTTTTCCAAGGTCTAGATGATGAACCTACCTTAATACCTTTTACGAAGCATTGATAAAATGGCCTTAGTTGTCAAGAAGAAAAGCTATGACCACCAAATGTCAAGCCTCTTTCACCACTCCCTCATCAAAATGATTGTCCTATATCAGCTAGAGCAGAAAGGAATATCTTGGGAAAACTTAATCTCACATGATGTGTTTACAGACCACCGAGCCTTCATCCAATAGAAATTTCCCTCCACTTCACAACCATATATCTCCACACATCCATCATCTCCCCATGTGCCTTCTCCACAAATAATTTCACCTCTTATCTCTTCCCCTAAATTGAAAAGTGAGGGGGCTGACAGTAGCCCTAGTGAAGAACAAATAGAAGGTAGCAGTCAGGAGGAAACTGAGACAGATAATGATGGACAAGGAGGGAGCAGTGGAGAATAAGATGATGAAAATGAAGAAAACAGTGAAGAGGACGGAAGTAGCCATGAAGAAAGCAATGATGGCAATGATGAAATTAGTGAAGGCAACCAAAAATATGAGAGTAGTGAGCCTGACAAAGAGGAAAACAAAGATGAAAGTAGTGAGAAAAATGATGAGGAAGAGCAGCCAGATGATGAGTAAGAGTAGCATGATGAAGAGGAAAACCATCAAAGTACACCAAAAAATCAAGGAAATATTCATGAGAGTCATGACAACAGTCATGAATGTCTTGACAGAAATCAGTCCATGGATGACAAAGAAAATCAGAGTGAGGCAAGTGCAGAAAATGTCAAGCAAATTAAAATTCAAAATGATGATAGCACTAACTTTGAAAATTTCATTGTTACCCCTCTCACATGCACATATCACAGAGGGAGAAGAAATATGTTTGCTGTGTCTAAAAGGAAAAGGGTCATCTCTTCTCTAACTGCCAAAAAATTAGACAAGGGCAAAGGAAAAATGGAAAATGTTGAGCAGAAGGTACAAGCAAGAATGAGCAAAAGGATCAAAAATACTTCTCAAGGGCCTCTTTTTGTTGATCTAGATAGTGATAATGAGGACCAAGGGATGAGTACTAAGTTGCTCCTCTTAGAAAAGGATATGCAGCTTCAAGAATGGGAAAAGGACTTTGAGAGGGCACAAAGGGTCATATACTATTATAAAGAGGAGCCTAAACATTTCAAAGAGGTTACGAGGGGCCTTGCCTTACAGAAGAAAATGGTCAAACACTATGCAAGGAAAAGCATGCTTGCTAATGCCAAACTAAAGCAAGCCCTCATGGAGATAGAAGAGCTAAAAAGGACCAAATTGCATGACATCCTCGAGATCTTGGCTGATGCTTCTCAGCAGGTATCTAAAACCCCTTGAGGGGTCTACACACCAATTTTGAGGCAAATCCGGAAACTTTTTGTTTTTTCCAAATTGTGACCCCTAGGAGCACAGAAACCTAGGAGCTATGCACAAAATTGGGGCATCCTCAGCTGCTGGAGTTTTAATTTTTGGATTTTTCACATCACCAACAGTATACCCACAAAATTTCATGTCAATTGGATCATTTTTGCCCGCTCAAAAGGTCAAAAAACACCTCAAAATTGACTTTTCTGCCTACTTTTTAGGCCAGGAGCCGCACACAGAGCAGTCATGGGAGATTTAATTTTTGAGCAGGAAAATGACATCCATTCAGAAAAATTCAAGTATTTTTGGAAGGTACACTCATCAAGATTTCCAACGAGCCATCATGGGGCCAAATGCGATGCTGGGAAGGTGTCCAAAACTCAGCTGCAACAGACCCTTCTTGGACAAATCACTCCTGATTTGATTAGGGAGTTATATTTTGATGTTTTTCATTTATTGTATTATCTATTAATTGTCTTGGGCCTTGCATGGTCATTAAGCACATTTATGGCTAAATTAGGGTTTCTGGAAGCCTCTTAGGGTTTCCTCCTCCTCATTTTGCTCCATAAATAGAGCATGAGGCTCTTATGTATTAGTTGGATTTTGATGACTTATTCTGGAGCAATACATAGTGTCTTGGAGTTTTTGATGAGAATTTGATGTCTTGGAGCTCATGCATGATCTGATTTGTTTGTTGATGGAGGAGGACTATTTGCACGATCCATAAGCCTAGTTGATGGTGATGTGTTTCTCTTTTGTTCATGTTTTCTAGTTTTCATTATGTTTCCATCTTGCTATGTTGCAGTAGGACAAAGAATTTAGAGTAAGACTTGTTTGCTAATGGCACCTTAGGTCTGCTTGTTTTCTTCAATGCCTTAATGTTTTCTTCTGCTAGGATATATTAGAGAATTCATCTTTTTTTGCTCTCTAAGGATTTCTTATGCTTGTCTATTTCTTGAATGGTTTAGATCAGTTGGTTTCAACATGATTCATGGCTAGCCCTGCATATTTGTTGCCACTAAATACTCTGTTCTTGGAATCATTTCTTTGAAGCATCTTTGCCTAGGTTTATCAAAGAATTTTGTTTCAATCATGCTCTTTGCCTTTATTTAGCTAAAATTGTTTCAAGGAACCTTCATAGCTGTAACTTTAGATGTTTAGGGTTTTCTC
Organism: Pinus albicaulis; assembly: GCA_034641835.2. NCBI lineage: Eukaryota > Viridiplantae > Streptophyta > Pinopsida > Pinales > Pinaceae > Pinus > Pinus albicaulis. Next base: position 862,287,180 of record CM076584.1, on the reverse strand, counting down.
TCCTTCTATTGTTATAATTATTTGTGCATCTTAAATATTTTCTGCTCTTGATGATGAAATCTATGAAAGTTAAATAAGTATCTTGCCTTTCTATATTTCATTTGAATGTTTGTCTTGGATGATTATCTATTTTCAGTCTGAATCAAATGGATTAGGTTTTACTTATGCCTTTGATTATCTTGCTATTCTTATAAATCTTCTGACTCCCTCAGTTTAAAAGTATATAAAGGATTCCATTCTGCCCTTTATTAGCTTTTTGTTCTCAAGCTTGATGTCCATCTCATGATCCTTCACAACCTCAAAGATCCACCAATCAAGTTAAAATTTCCCTAAAAATACTCTTAAAACCATTGATGAACTTACCTTGACCTTATTAGATTCCATTGCCCAATGATTTAAAAATCTTCCTTGTTTTCTATCTAATCTATCCGAGCATCATACCCAACCAAAAACAATCAAAATACCCTGCACTTAACATCCAGCCTAGAATCAACCCTAATCAGAAAACAATTTCACATCTTTGCACCTACAAGAGAGATCCCTCTTTGAATCCAAGAAGGCTAGGTCCTTGGATTCTAAAGCTTGGTTTGATGTTACCCCTGTCCATTTGTATCTCAATCAATCTAGCAAATTACGGGGAGCTAACATAATGGCGATCACGATGGGACCTTGAGTAAGAAACATCTTAGGTGTCCCTTAGGAGATTCTCAGAATCTCAGTTAAACTTAGAAAATCAGCTAATAGAGTAAAAACTAATTTCCTCACCATCCTAGCAAGATGATGAATCAGCTAGAGGATACTCATTGAAACCTTAGGGCTGCATAAGGAAACTTAGAAAACCCAAAATAGTCCCTAGATTGTTTTTTAATCAAAATTTGGTGGTGGACCTTCATATACATCCCCTCAAAACTACAAAACATCCACTTGGCGACTCCACTAGTCTCCAGTAGGCCTTTTTTCATCTCACTAGTCCCATAGGCTTTTCTAGGATTGTGTCAAATCGATCCAAATCAGTTTTTAGGGCCTAATTAATAACTTATATAATTAAAATAACCATGTAGAGAGGTCAGCCTTCCAAAAACAATCCAAGAATTTCAGCCTCTTTGATTTTTGAGAAAGAGATCTGGCTTCACGAAGGATCAATACCAGATATCACCCAGACCCAAATCCTCCTACCATAGTTGATGACCCAGAGAAGATTTTGTGGCAAAATTCTAAAGATTGAAACTCAACCATTGCTAGGACTATTCATAGAGCAAGCTTTGCACCAGAACATCTCACAATTTCACAAGATCCTTAGTTTGACTTACACCATACCAATAACCTATTCAGGACCAAGTCACAAAGTAGGGTGGACCAAGCTGACCTTGAGCCCATATATTTGCAACAAAGCTCCAGTAGGGAAACTTCTCCTTCCACTCCACCTGAATTTCAGCTTCTCCATCACTTCAACCCTTTTTATCTCAAAACTAGTCAAAATCAGTTCTCCGGTCCAAGTACCTTAGCTACACCCATTCATACCACCAATGTGAAAACCACCTCATCCCATCCTACTCTCACAAACCATCCCCTTGTAAATCAACCTTTGTTACCATTTCCTCCCATCATGGCAGCTTGGTATGCTGCACTGGCTCTACAACAACCACTCTTACCATTGCCAAATGATTATCAGTCCGAAATTCGCCATTTTTCGGGGACTGAATCCATCACTGCCCAGAAGCATGTAGATATAATTAATGATGCTTTTGACTACATGGAAATAGAAGAAGAAACCATGAAAATGAGGATTTTTGCCCAGAGCCTAGGAGGAGAACCCAAGAAATGGTTCAAAAAATTACCTCCAAACAACATACATGATCTCCATTCCCTCTACCCAACTTTTGTAAACAAATGGGAAATCAAGAAGAACCCCCTTCAAATTATTTCTGAGAATAAAAATCTTAAAAGGAATTCGGGAGAAAGTGTGCATGATTACTCCACTAGGTTTAATAGTGTTTACAATGCCCTACCACCTCACGTAAAGCCTCCCCAAGGTTTAGCCTTAGTAAAATATCTCGAAGGATTTGATGCTGATATGGCCTATGAACTAAGGGAGAGAGATTACCTAACCCTAGAAGACATGCAAAAAGGGGTTGTGAGTGTAGAGGCCAATTTAATTGAGAAAGGGGCTAGGATGAGATCAAAAAAAAGGGTGACTTATAAAGATGACACAACACCTACACCATCCTCTTCTAACACCAAAATTGACTCCATAGTTAGGACAATGGAGAGGATGATGGAAAAAATCAGTTTGAATGAGAGAACACCTCTTAGGGAAAATCAAGCCAATATTCAAAATAGGAATAGGAATCATAATTTCAGAAGAGACCGTCCTCAAAATAGACAAAGAGAGAATGGCCAACAAATTAGACCCCCTTCCCAAGACAAATATGTAGATGAAGAAGAAAGAGAGCCTGTGCAGTTGGAAGAAGACCATGTAAATGTCATAGGTTCTGATGATGAGGATAACACCTTCCTTACCGAAGAAGAACAAAGGATGTTTTCTTCCAAACCAAATGACCAATCATATGAAGATTCTGAAGACTATAAACTACGATTTGAGAATGCCGTAATGGAAGTTAATAGGCAGTATGACCTTAGGAGGAAAAGGAGTCAAGATATTCCTAAAACAAATAAGCCAAACACTGTTATTAGAAAAACCTCTGAATCTATTTCTAAAAAAACAACAGAAAACATGAACACTGTGGCTAGGAAAACTGATCTAAACAAGCCAAAAAATATCCAGCCTAATAATGATTCAAACAACCCTAGTACTTCAACTAGTGGCCCTGAAAAAATGTTGCTGTCCAAATCATCAAATTAGAATCAACAAATCAAGAATGTAGAAAAGTTTATGGCTGGTAAAACTGATGTAAATTTAATAAAAACACCTACGCCTTTCAGCTTTGAAGGGGAGATTTCCAAAATCAAGATAACCATACCCCTCACTAAATTGGTGACCCAAGAGGTATATAGATCCCAGATTTTCAAAGTGTTAAACATACGGAAATGATACCGATACTTTAAACTTAACTGCTGATAAACCAGAGTTGTTGTTTGGCCCTGAAGTAGAGGAAAAATATCAAGGAGTTTTCCCTCCTTTCTATGTTAGTGTGAACATACATGAAAAAATTCTGCATAATGCTATGCTGGACTCCGGTGCCTCACTGTTGTGTAGATTAATCCGTCTTGCAGACAAGACCGATCTCTCTAGTACTAAAAGTAACTAGCAACAAACAACCAATTATACTAATCTCTCTCTAAGCATACAAGATTCATAAAAATGCTATATAGGTGTAAGGCCTACCTTATGTCCAGCGCTTGCTTGATCTTGTTGAAGTCCCTCGTGCACTGAAGGAATGTTCCTCAATAAATCTGCAGTCACAAACAAGAACAAAGATTACATAGCACCTGTATAGACATTATTATAAACCATACTCATCATAATGATCAAGGAATTTATGAAATAAACCATGAATATACATTTTAATTAGAGAAATGAGTATATTTGTATTAACTTCAAATAAAAGAAAACTTTTACAACCTGTGCCTTGATGTCGTGCAGGTCCTCCCGGGGTCCGAAGCAGGAATCTCTTCTAACTTGACAAGCATTGCACTCTTTGAACCAAGAGGAATAGAGGTGAGTGATTTAACCTCACAGAAAGTCTTAGTTAACTGAGTCTGAATCTCAACAGCATTTAACCTCAAATATCTTAAAGCTTGAACTCCCTTTGAGGCTACCCAAGGCCTCTTTTTATAGTGGAAAAGAGGAGGTTTTCTGTTCCAAATATGAAGGGATAGAATCCTCCTTCAAAGGGATTAGCTCCTTACATCAAGGGGTTAGCTCCATCGAGTGAGGGATGCATGAACCTTCTTAAAGCGTATCCATTCCCGAAAATTCCCATCTAGAATCTTCTAGAATTCATGCGAAATCAACATCTTTTGCTTTCTCGCCTTTTTTGAGTTTTACGGAAGGTCCTTACCCATAACACAAGAAACGTGCGGTATGGTTCCGCGGTGGCAGAACTTTGAGTGCGGGACCGCGAGCGATGAATAATCGTGCAGTGTTTAAGGGTTTGGAACTTTTCTACGATTTTGCCATCTTGACATGAGAGCGTGTGTTGTAGTCGAAAAATGATATGAAGTAATGATGAGCTCATACTCATGGCAAAATGTCGATGACGGTTTAGTATGTGAAATTTCCCCCTAGAAGTCTGAGAATCTAGAATAGATGGTAAAGTGTCATATATGAAGAAATGAGTACTTTATCATTTCACGGATCATCCTGTGGACACCCCGGTCGGAACCTGTAAAAACATTCAATGAAAAATATATACATGTAAACATATCATCGCTGAGGTAGGAATTCCCATACTCAGATCAAAACTAACTAGAACTAATCTAAACTTTTCTGATACAGGAATGATTTTAATATTACATCAATAGTGTAGACACGGCCATAGGCACAACCATACGCAATAAATAGTCATATAATAACAAAATTCGTCGCAGCCTGGATGGTAGAAACTAGATCCAGGGTCTTGATTTCCGCATCTCAAACTAGTACGATTCTATCCATGTGAATAAATGTGTTGAAGTCAAACATGGTAGAAACCACTTGATTACTAGTCAATGATGTAAACTGTTAACAAGTGTGAGAGTAACCACCAGTAATGTAAATGGCCCTCAAAGTACCTAGTACAATCCATGAAATGTGAATGAATGAGATGAAGTCGAACATGTCACGGAATCATTCGATCGAAGTTCAATGATGTAACCTGTCGTCGAAAGCGAGAAACCTGCCATTGAGGCATGCAGATTCCAAGGTACTGATGATTTATAGATCAACTTCCTAGATAATGATTTGTCGTCGATAGAAAGTGATCCGTCGTAGGCAAGCCCACAACACGAAATCATAGATCAAGTCTTGAAGAAATATATTGGCAAGAACTGACTCGGGGATGGTCAAAATGGATGACGGATATTTTGCAGACGAATGGTTTATTTGAACTGTCCTCTTGAACACATAACGACACTGCAGAAGGCTTGGTGACAATTGACCCAAAGCTAATACCCAGAAACCGACTGAAAACTTTCAATATGGTTTGATTAACTATTAGGCAAAGGATTTCCCAACCCAGGTGATTGAAAGTGTCGTGTTCAAGAGTGGTTGACTAAATTTCCGAAAAATCAAAATACAACAAACACGCCCATTTTTCTCTCTTTTCCCCCACCATTTCTGGCAAGTACCTCTTTATTTTTGACAAGCTTGAGGAGGATAACATTTGCTTGTTTATAAGCTCATCTTTTGGATGAGTCCAACTTAGTTTAAAATTCGAACCCTAAGAAGGAGTGGTTCGTTCCTGTTTAAAATTGAACAGGTCCTTTACTGTTATGTTTTAACGAGTCTAGTATAGGAGAAACTCGGTGTTTTTCAGTTTTAGAGAGTCAGAAGAAAAACTTAAGAAAACTCCGTGGGTGTACTTTTTCATAAATTTAGTCTCTCGAGCCTGAAAAAGGATAAAATAATGCGGGAGAGAACTCTATTGACCATAATTAGTCAACGTATACCTTTTTCGTAAATAGTCCATTTCAGTCCAGAAAAGGGGTAAACTTATACTGAAGGGACGATCATTCATTTACTTTAACGAGTTTGAATAATCAAGTACTCGACAATATTTTCATATTTAGGGAGTCTGAAAAGGGCTTAAAAGAGGACTCTAGGATTTCGCTTTTTCGTAAATTTTTTGAAAGAGTCCGAAAAAGTGATAAAAGTATGCTCTTTGTTGAAAAACGATCAATTCTCCTGAAAAATCCAATTTCTGCACAAAAACTTGAAAAATTACACATACCTGTTTAAGATAAGTAAAAATTCTTTCAAAAATACCCTTTTTAAAGTGAAAAATAAACAAATTTAAAATTCATCTATTCGAAAAAACTTATAAAAAGGACTTTTTCAATTTCATTTTTACCGTTCAATTTCAGAGTGAAAAGTAAAAATCTTTTGGGTAAGAAAGTTCCTGTGAAGATTCTGGAAAATCCGTCCGTTGAAATCGAGAACCGTCAGTCCCAGGTAATCCACGACCTCTTAATCTTGTTTTTCATCCATTTCAAATTCATTTTTAGGCTTTAGTTTGTATTTTTAGGGCAAAAAATGGTTTAAAAGTTCGCCCGCAGGGTCTGCAGGTGCTACACACGTTACCTGCGGACCCATAATTTTTTTCTATAAGGAAAAAGTCGTGGGTTCCGCACCCGATACACAATACGCGTGTGTATCTATGCACTGTTTACAAAGCGTAGGTGCGATACCCGCGTGGTTGAATTTAAAACACTTATTTCTCATTTGTTTCCCAAAAAATTTCAAATAAGATTGTTCTAACTTGCCTTTTTATGCATTGTAGGATTGACAAGATGCTGATTTGGAGAGAACGTGAGCACGAGGAAGTGGATGAAGCCACAATACTCCATTTTCCCACACAACAGGCATTAAGAGCATGTGGCTTGTACAAATTTTGGGCCATCTCAGGCATGAGGGCACAAGTAGAACTCCTGACATGGTTGGTGAACAGATGGAATGTGCAGGACCAGTGCTTCTTTATTGGTGGCCACCGGCTCGAAATTGAGCTGGAGGATATATATTTTCTGACTGGTTTGTCCAAGAGGGGCGAACAAGTTTCTTTGTTTGGGACTAGGCCAGGTGGCCAGTCTGTCGCTAGTCTTCAACTAGAATTCTACAATAATCAGGAAAACCCTAGGGACAAACGGATTGATATAAAACACATCATTCGTCCTGAATTGAAAGTTATTGCTTTTACTGTTACCAAACTGTGTGGGAGTGCTGCGCTGCATGTAGCTACTGGTTCCCAAATGCGTATTGTTGTGGATTGTTTTCGCGGCACCATCTTTAACTGGTGTGAAGCTGTGTTGGCTAATGTAAAAGGCCAACTAACCAGAGAAAAAAATGGGAAACTGAATAACTTTGGATACGGATCCATCGTTGTTTATTTTTCTCTAGAGAGGATCCCTATGTTAGCTCAACAGAGTATTGCTGTTGATGTCGGTCGACTTCGAGAACCGAGGATGGTTCGTTGGTCCGCATTGATGGCTCGTCATGCTATCGAGGGTACTGAGATTGTCCGATTTCCTCCTTCATATTTTCGTTGGCTGGATCGCCAACTTTTTGTGATAGAGGACTTTCCATACGCCAGGATAGATTTCCGCGGCGATCGAGAGATGGCTCTCCCAGCAGGGGAACAGTGGGACGAGTCAGGTACAATCATTTTTCAACGTTTGCTAAATTCTAATTTTTTTTTATTTTTTATCGTCTTGAAAACTAATAACCAAAAGTTTTTTTGAATACAGATGTGGGTCCACAGCAACCAGCACATCTCCAACCTTACGAGAGAAGGCAACCAGTTGCAGCCGCACCAGCCCCAGCAGGCCAATCAGCGGAGATTTTGACTGATTTAGAGCATCATCTAGAGCGTTTGACTCTAGATATTCCAGAGACGAGCATAGATGATATTCCACTCAGGTTGCAGAGATACGTGATTGGAGTTCCAGGACCTTTTAGGAGGTTCCTATGCAGGGTAGCTCGGGCAGTGGTTTCTTATCGTGATCACCATCAGTGATGGGATGATCGTGTAGACTCATATTTTTGACTTTTGTATTATCATTTTTTCCGATCATAAGGTGTTTCCAACCTGTGATCGAAGACAATGTATATTTTTTGAAAACACTCCTATACTATGATATATCACTATATACCGGCTATTTGTGTACATATGTGAATGTTGTTTGATTTACTGCTTTTGATTATTGCAAATGTCTATTTATCATACTAGAAGCAATTGAATCTGCTAATGTATTTAAATGTCTTGGAATATGCTGATATTCAATGTAATCAAATTCACGTTCCAAGAGATGAACTCTCAAAAATAACCGTAATAACACCGGATTTCTAATGGTATAAACCCTGTTAAGCTGTAATACAACAAGTTCAGAATCCAACCTTACAATCAAACTCCGAATTCCAAATGATATGGACTCAGATAATAACTCAATCACCGCACTATACTCGGCAATGTTATTTGTTGTTTGACCAAGGCTTACCCCATGCATGGATACTAACTCGTCAGAGGGTGAATAGATAACCCAAGCTGCGGAAGAAATGTTCCGTGTACTACGACAAGCACCATCAGCAAAACCAATGTAGGTTTGAAGAGACTTCAACATCTACAATATCAAGAGTAAAACTCAGATAAGCAGGAATAATGATAAAAACACACTCTCTAAACTAGGCACACTCTTCTAATCTAAAACACACCAACAGTAAAGAAATCTAAACTAACAAAATCTCCACACCACATTTAAGCATAATATCGCTTTAGATAGAGCCCATTTCTGGGTTTATCCAAAGGGACACCGTCAAAATCTATCAACTCATAGGCCCCTTTTTCTAACTTTCGTTTAACAATGTAAGGACCATGCCACATAGGCATGAATTTCTCAGCTCCTAGCTTGTCGTTAGCTTGATCATAAAGTAAAACTAGGTCTCCTTCTGAAAAATTTCGAGGGGTCACACTTCTATCATACTGAGCTTTTATCCTTTTAACATGAGCCTCGTTTGCTATTGCAGCATTTCGTCGATTATCATCTAATTGGGCTAAGTACAAGAAATGTTTCTCCTCTTCAAACGTAGCTGGAAGTAATTCTACGACTAATTTTAGTGACGGTATTTCGCATTCAATCGGCAACACAACTTCCAAACCGTAAACCAGTTGAAAAGGAGTGAAACCCGTTGATGTTTTGACTGAGGTTCGATATGCCCAAAGCGCTGAAAATAACATGGAATTCCAATTCGTCTTGTGAATACCAATGATTCGTTTGATCATGGTGACTAAAACTTTGTTAATGGCTTCAACCAGAACATTGGCTTACAGATAATACGGAGTGGAACTATTGTGGCGTAGGCCAAGTTGGTCTGTCAGTTCGGTCATCATGACATTCCGAAAGTGACTTCCATGATCCGTAATAATAGCTTGGGGAACACCGAACCTAGCAATTATGTGATTAAATACGAATGTTGCAGCAGTCTTGCCGTCAGTTGAAAATGTAGGCATCGCCTCGGCCCATTTTGTAAAATAATCTACTGCTAAGATAATATAGGCATGCCCCCCCGGCCGAGTGAGGGTTACATGTAATAAAATCGATACCCCATTTCGCGAAAGGACCAACTGCAATTATAGGGTGAAGAGGAGCGGGTGGCGCGCACATTTTTCAATAAAAAATTTGATAGTTGTGGCATTTCCGAACCGCATAAATGCAATATTTGAACAACGTTGACCAGAAATAACCTGCATGCAATATCTTTTGGGTTGTGGCATACCCAGACATATGACTGCCACATGCTCCAGAATGGCAGTCATTTAACACCTTTTCAGCTTCTTCATGAGTTAGACAACGTCGGAAAACATAATCCGCTCCACGACGATAAAGTGTATCACCAATGATATTATATTGTTGGGATTGGAGGCGTATTTTCCGTCGCTGAGTTCGTGAGATGTCAGGCTGAAAAGATTGGGTTTGGAGATAAACAATAATATCTCCATACCATGGATCAAGTATACTGATGAGAAACAAAGATTCGTCCGCAATGGACTCTTCTGCCACTGTTTCAGTATCAGTAGAGGGGAAATCGCACATCAGTTCTGCAAATACCAAAGATTTCTTTGCCTTGGATTTTTCAAATTCTAAGTCAAATTCCCGCAGGATAACTATCCATTTGGAATATTTTCCCCCTAGCAATTTTTTGGTCAAAATATACATCATAGGGTTGCAATTAGAAATTACCGTGGTTTTACGTAACAAGATGTAATGTCTAAAACGTTGGACAGCTTGAACAGCTGCCAAGGCAAACTTCTCCACATGTGTGTATTTGATTTCAGTCGGATGCAGATTCCGACTAAGATAATAAATCACATGTTCATTGTGAGATTCATCTTCCTGAACTAGTACCATCCCAATAGTGGAATGAGAAGCAGCGAGGTACAAAATGTAATCTTGGTTGTAGTTGGGAGGATGCAATAACGGTGCATGGGTCAACGCGTGTTTAAGTGCATCGAAAGATCGATCAGCGATCTCGTCCCAAAAGAATGGAATGTTCTGTTTCAACAACCGGGTAAAACCCTTTGTAAGCTCGGCATAGTTAGGAATAAATCTACGTAAAAAGTTTGCTTTCCCCTACAAACTTTGGAGTTGGCGCAAAGTCGAAGGAGGAGGCAATTTAACAATAGCTTCGACCTTCGATGGATCGACGCGAATGCCTGATTTCGAGACAACAAATCCCAGTAATCGACCCGATTCTACGCAGAAAACACATTTATGCGGATTCAGCCTTATCCGATAATGCCTACATCTCATAAAAATTGCTCGTAAATGAGTGAGATGTTCGGCCCTACGTAATGAATGAGCAGGTAAATCATTGAGATATGGCTGGACAATGTGCTTAATGTCATGAAAAGCATAAGACATAGCCCGTTGGAAAGTTTCTCCAACGTTCTTTAATCCAAAAGGTAGTTTACAATAAGCAAATGTTCCCCATGGACAAATAAAAGCTGTTTTGGGTTGATCTGCAGGGAGTATGTTTATTTGATTGTAGCCGGAAAAGCCATCCATGAAGGAAAACAATTCACTGCCAGCACAATCATCGATTATTTGATCGATATAGGGAGTTGGATAATTATCTTTTGGACACGCTCGATTAATATCCCTATAATCGATAAATACTCTTATCGTTCCTTGTTTTTTAGTCACAGGAACAATATTCGATACCCAATCTGTTAAGGGAATTGGATAAATGAATCCTGTGCGAAGTAATTTTTCAACTTTTTCTTTTATAGCAGCAGCTTTTCTAGGATGAATTTGACGTAATCGTTGATGAACAGGTTTAGCATCTGGGTAAGTCTTAATTTCATGAACAACGATTGATGGATCAATTCCTGGAATTTCTTCATAAGACCAGGCAAACACGTCACAGAATTCTTGAAATAGGGCTTTATAAGTCTGAATTTCTTCATTTGTACAACAAGCACCTATATGAATGTTTTCAATTATTCCTGGTTTTACTGAAATGTCAATTGGAACCGTTCTAGATATATTTTCCAAATTTAACTCAGAATCGGGATTTTGCAATGGATTCTGAGGTTCCTTGGCATATTCAGCAGTAAAAATTGAAGCGAAATCATTTTCAAAATGATCTAATTCAGGTAAAAATGAAGACTGGTGATGTAGATCTTCCCATGGTAAATCATCAACAGACAAAAACTCACGAATTTGCTCATCTGTATGAACAAGTTCAGGAAATGTCGTTGTAACTGAACTAGATATAGAAAGTGATTCCTCTTGGATCCCATTCATTGGATCAATTTCGGTTGAAGAGGGGTCGGAAAGTGACTGTACAGCCTGGTACACAATTTCAAATGGACTCAAGGGCATCATGCCATCAAATGAATCAATCTCGGATTCGGAAGGTACGATCCAAGGATCATCAAACATAACAGTGTCTGACGAAATCATGTGAATATTTGCAGTAGAAGGCAATACGTTAGGAGGAGGAAAGGAAAAATTTCCTAGTAAACCAGAATCTTTAATCAAACCCACTCCAACATCCTTATAAGGGATAGTCGTTTTACCAACATGCTGGATTGTTTCTGTAGAGGCTGGGTCAGACGAGAAATAAGTTAACTGATCTATTGTCACGATCTTTCCTTGATATGGAAATTTTATGAGTCGAAAGACCGAAGAAACAACAGTAGTCATAGCATAAGACCAACTGCGACCTAGGAGAAGGTTGTAATCTAGAGGGGCATCAACCACTTCCACATCTAGATTTACTATTTTACCTTTGACCCCTATGGGTAAATCCTGCAAAATACCAAAAGATTGAAAACCTCAACCATCAAAATCCTTTAGAATTGTCGGAGATTTGTTAAGTGTAGGAGAACCAAGCGATTTCCAACACTGAATTGACATAATACACGTTGAAGCTCCCTCATCAATCACAGTCTGAAAGATTGGTCTGTTTTTGACTAACACTGGAATCTGGAAAGCCATTTGGTGAGGTAGGCGAGGTGTACTATTTTCTAAATCGAAGATTATAAGGTTAGAATCCTGAACATCGACAACTCCTATGGCAGACAATAATAATTTACGTTGTGCTGGACACGATTGCAGCACTTCCAAAGCCGACATTGCTGAAGGAGAAATGGCTAAGTCTTCAACAATGTTGTAATTCTAAGCAGCTCTCGCATGTGGATTGAAAGCTGATTTACGAAGAACACCTTTAGCAGGCGGTTTGATTATTAATTTTGGATTTTGTTGCTCGATCTGTAGTGGACTAGAAATAGGAGGAGGTGTAGTTGATGTATTTGCATTAGAATATTCTGCTTCTTTACCATCAACAGGATTCTTAGAACCGTAATCTTGCGATCGCGTCGCAACCCTTACATGAGACATCATCATAATAGGCTCTTCTAAAGTAGTCGAGGAAGAACCAATCATCTTACTATATTGAATTGGAAAAGGATCCTTCAAGACAGTAGGTTGTTGCGATCCTTTAACGAATTTCGTAACTTCAGCTCAATATGGACACTCTTTTGTGAAATGATCTTCTTCACAAATGAAACAAGGATAGCGAGGTTTACATTTTTCGTCATTGGATTCATCTTTATCAGTTTTCTCTTTCGAATTCTTTTTGTTTTTATTCTTACCTTTCTTTTTACCATTGGATTTAGATTTTGTCGTAGATGTTTCAACGACATGAATGTCGGCAGAAACTTTGGGGGAAGATTCTCCTTTCGAGGAATCTGGTAAAGTTATTATAGGAGAATAATTATTTGAAGATTTCTTCTTGCTTTTAGAATTTACTGTACCAATCATACCGTCACCGGCATGAGACCCTGAAGGAGCAGCAGCTATTTGACCTTGTTTTGGAAGGTCTGGGATTTTTTCATGTAAAGTACCCGACTGCGTATAAACGAGGTCAAGGTACTGAGCTTGGGCAATTACTTGCTCTTCAGTAACAACACCAGCCTTAGCTACATCTTCAGTGATCTTGGGTAACAATGATTTAACAAACCATTCTGCCAAAATTTGATCCGGAATATAAACTTTCACCAAATGCCTCGTACATCGCCATTCATGAATATGATCAGAAATATACGTGGACGTAGATTGTTTTAGCGAAGTTAATAATTCCGTGCCATTGTCGTATCTGACAGGAAACTGAAAATGAGTCAAGAAAGCAGTTGCTAACTGACTGAAATTATGAAACGAGCCTTGTGGCAACTCAATGTACCATTTGGCTGCAAGACCTATGAGAGTTCTTTGGAAAATACATAAACGAATCGAATCATCAATGATTGAATTAGATGCACACCAAAGGTGATAAGTCATAACATGATTCGATGGATCCTCTCCTGACTTACCTTCGAATTTTGGTATATCACTGGGCAACTTATGAGGCATTGGCGGCCAGTTCTGATAATAAAAAATGGGATCATTTGTAAGGCGCGTCAAATCAGGTAAGTCCAAAGTTGCGATAAACAGTAATTGACGGTTAGGGTCGCGAAAACCTTGAGAAGCCAAAGCAGATCCAGGAGGCGGATACCCAGGATAACTAGGAATCGGATTTGCATGAGGTATTGTGTAACCTCCCGGAAAACCAGGATGAACCAGACCATACTGAGGTTGTTGATAAGTATAACCAGGGTATGGTTGATACTGATAGTTTGGATTCTGTACATAGGGACCGAATTGCGGCTGTCCCTGGTACAGTTGATAAGTAAATTGAGGTTGACTTGTAACAACTGTACTTGTACCAGCTTGTCCTGCAGGCATCTGAACTATAGTCTGAATGGGAGATACTGACTGAGGTACAGAGACTGGAGGGATTTGCACGGATACAGGGATAGAAGAAGTCAGGGCTACAGATACTCCAGAAATAGGTGTGATAGGTTGAACAGACGTTGCAACAGTTGCAACAGTTTGAGGTGGAGTCTGAGGTGTACTAGGCCCAGTCTGTTGAACTGAACTAGGTGCAGGAGTTTGAATAGCTGGCTGAACAGGTTGCTGGGTTGGACCAGAAACCAAAGGCTATCCAGGTTGATAAGGCAACTGCACATTAGGCTGCAAAGGCTGTTGATATTGGGATGGATCCCTCACCATAGTTCCGGGGTATTGTCCCATAGAAGGTTGAACGTAAGGACCATAACCTGGTTGAACGTAGGGTTGATAAGTAAGTGGTAAATTTCTGGCTCCTTGAATAGATGGTTGACCAGAAGGCTGTTGGTAACCTTGAATTGGGTACTGACCTTGAGGTTGATAACCCTGAGGCGCGTACTGAGGTTGGGGTTGATAAGGACCCTGAGGAGCATATTGAGCTTGGGGTTGACCTTGAGGTATGTACTGTCCTTGAGGTTGATACCCTTGAGGTATGTACTGTCCTTGGGGTTGCCCCCCAAAATAATATGATTCCACAGTTTGTCCTGGGAAAAAACTACCTTGAGGTTGAGCCACGGGTGGTAATTGACTACCTGAAGGTTGTCCTCCAGGTGGTAATTGAGTTCCCTGAGGTTGCCCCCCAGGCGGTAACTGAGTTCCCTGAGGTTGCCCCCCAGAAGGAAACTGACTGCCTTGAGTTTGAGGATTTGGAATATTACCAGACATCATAAATATTTGATCTGCGTTCGACGTTTCAATATTAAATCCGTTAAGACCAGATGATAACATGTTTTCAATTGGTCGAGGAGCTGCTCCCGAGAAAGCACCAGATAGAGACTGATATCCCAAAGGAACAGAAGGACCACCGTGTAAAAATGATTCCGGTGTTTGAGAAAACATGGATGACTCTCCTGCCATAAAGGATGGCGGATAATAACCTCTGGGTGTAAGATGAAATGGAATTCGAGGTGGATAAAAAGCAAGACCCGGATTCTCTAAAAAGTTTGTTAAAGAGAGATACCAAGGATCAGTTCGAATGGGGCTGTAGAAAATAGATTCACGCTCCCTAAGATTTATAGATTGGGGGGAGTCGGGAAGAGATATGTCTTAGTCTGGATTAGTAAGTTCTTCAATAGAAATAAGTCCAGAGGGAAGATTGTCAGTAATGATATTTCTTACCCTAGGTGAAGCAGGATCGCTAGAAGTTGGTGTGATAAATCCTAAGGATGTTTCCAACACAGAAGATTCAGTTTCAGGTTCAGAGATGTCAGGTTCGTCAGCTAATCCACCAGAAGAAGAAAAACTTCCAGTAACTTCAGAAACTGAAATCGGTTCTTGAATATATTCTGTTGTAGGTATTTGATGATCAAGATGTATAACTATAGATGAACTTCCAATTTCCGTTGATCTAATTCTACTACTACTGGATGATACCAGAGCACGAAGCCCTTCAAGTTGACTTGGTGAATATTCAGGGGGTTTCCCTTGTATTCTCCGGGATTGTCTCGACAATTCCGCCACGATTAAAAATTATCTAATCACACACAAACAAAGAAAAATTTCAATGAAAACACCTAAAGTCTCTAAGAAACAAACAATTTAATCACACACTTAAAAAATCTAGGAGTTCAAACCACACACAAACAGTAACTTTCCGTACTAAAAACACTAGTTGGTGATGAAATCCAACTTAGTAGAATTTTAACACGAAAAGGGCGGTTGGAACAGTTACCCCGAAAACCTGCTTAATGAAACAGATCGGTGCAAGTTTCTCCACTATACCATCTCGAGTGAAGATAACCCTTCGGAGAGTCCAAGTGAGTCTAGCCGACGTCTGTTCCAGGTACAGTGGGATCTTCCCTCCACCGTCACCTTAGGAAAGAATCCTAAAGATTATGGTCACTAAGGTTACCAACAGAAACAAATATACCTGGGGGAACAGTCTACGATCCGACACACACGCAAGGGCAGAGTAACAAATCTCAATCCCCTTGAAGGTTCCTTGAAATAATCCAAGGTATACCGACAAGTGACCCCAGGCTCCTCGACAATGGTCTATCCGAGGTTTACCGTTGTTAATACGTGTATATCTTCTATCGTTCCCAATGAGGAAGGATTGATTACCTCACTGGTTCAGATATGATCTCGTGCTTAACTCCTTTAGGAGGAGCTTCCCAGAGCATAGATGCAACAATCAGAATTTCTTCCTACTGCAAGATTTTTCTACTTGTTTGTTTTAGCTATCTTGGAGAGTTAATTACTCCCTACTCCAAGATACTAGCTATGTTGGTGATAAGAGCCCTAGAAATAAAAAGATTACTAGATGAATTTTAATTAAGCGTTACTTTTATGAGCTGTTTCTTAAGTCAATGGGTGCGGAAATGAAACTTTGGATGATGTGAAGACTCGATTTCCAAAAGACACTAAAATGCACCTAGAATGATAATCAATTCTTTTTCTTTCAATGAACTTCTATCTAAGAAAGAGTTGGAGAATGCAATTCTTTTAATAAACAATTCCTTCTTTAAACATGAAGAATGATTGAAAGAAAATATTTTGTCTTTTCAACGATGATATATATCAATCTCATAACAAAATCCTTTTTCTTTCCAAACTTGAAGCTACAAAACAATTTTCCTTCGAAAGAAAGCTATAAAAATTAAAAAAACTACTAAAAACTACTAAATCTAATCTTGAAAACTATGATTTTAAACAATATAAATTGAATAAAAGCTTTATGATTTTTTTTTTTTTAGAATTTTTTCCTTAGTTGTTCAGCAAACTAAGAATCTATTCGTCCAGAATAACAAACAGATAAAAAACACTCAAAATATGTTTTTATAAAAAATGAAATTCAAAACCTTCAACCAAGTTTTTTCGAAGATTCGCAAAGAAACAAAAGTATCTATTTCTCAATAAAGGATGTTCTCACAATCAGGTTGGATTCAAAAAGACAAAAAGAGATCAATGTAATCTTAGATACTTCAAACTGTCAAAACTTCGAATCGCTACAAAGACCAAGTGAAAAACAATCCAAAATGAAAAATCTTCTAGAAAATCATCAAAACATCAATACTGTTGGAGTTCATTCACAAAAAAATCTTGACAGAAACAATAATTAGTCTGGGTGGAAACCAAAGATCTAAATCCAAATAAAAATAAACTACAGAAAGAAATCTGGAGGTTTTCTAAAATTTTTACAGGGTACGCAGGCAACCAGTATTGACAGGTGCGGTCCCGCACTGTATTCTTTACAGAAAGTGCGAACCTGCCCGCACTGTCAAAATAAGCCAGAGTGCGGTCCTAGGAAAAATTATAGAAAAACTTAAAATATTTCTAAATTTTCAAAAACAGGGAAAATCTAAATTACACAGACATATATGTATGAATCAAAAACCAGGAAAAAATGTTTCCTCAAATCAAAAATAAAAGAGAACAAAAAACAACAAGTTCTTTCCCCAGTGGAGTCGCCATTTTGTTGTGTAGATTAATCCGTCTTGCGGACAAGACCGATCTCTCTAGTACTAAAAGTAACTAGCAACAAACAACCAATTATACTAATCTCTCTCTAAGCATACAAGATTCATAAAAATTCTATATAGGTGTAAGGCCTAACTTATGTCCAGCGCTTGCTTGATCTTGTTGAAGTCCCTCGTGCACTGAAGGAATGTTCCTCAATAAATCTGCAGTCACAAACAAGCACAAAGATTACATAGCACCTGTATAGACATTATTATAAACCATACTCATCATAATGATCAAGGAATTTATGAAATAAACCATGAATAGACAGTTTAATGAGAGAAATGAGTATATTTGTATTAACTTCAAATAAAATAAAACCTTTACAACCTGTGCCTTGATGTCGTGCAGGTCCTCCCGAGGTCCGAAGCAGGAATCTCTTCTAATTTGACAAGCATTGCACTCTTTGAACCAAGAGGAATAGAGGTGAGTGATTTAACCTCACAGAAAGTCTTAGTTAACTGGGTTTGAATCTCAACAACATTTAACCTCAAATATCTTAAAGCTTGAACTCCCTTTGAGGCTACCCAAGGCCTCTTTTTATAGTGGAAAAGAGGAGGTTTTCTGTTCCAAATATGAAGGGATTGAATCCTCCTTCAAAGGGATTAGCTCCTTACATCAAGGGGTTAGCTACATCAAGTGAGGGATGCATGAACCTTCTCAAAGTGTATCCATTCCTAAAAATTCCAATCTATAATCTTCTAGAATTCATCTGAAATCAACTTTTTATCTTTACTTTCTCGCCTTTTTGAGTTTTACAGAGGTCCGCACCCATAACACAAAGAACATGCGGTATGGTTCTGCAGGAGAGCTGAACTTTAGGTGCGGGACCGCAGGCAATGAATAGAGAAAGTGCGATACCAATGTTTAGGGGATTTTTAGGAAATTTTCTCTAATTTTGAAAGCTTGACATGAGGAACTGATATGTTAGACTTGAAAAATGAGGAAGTATGAGTAATGATGAGCTCATACTCATAGCAAAATGTCAGGATGACATTTTTTAGTGTAACATTCACACAACGTCATGCCAAAGGTGGTGATGTAAATATTGGGCCTAGAAATTACAAAGCCCTACAAAGACTTATACTCTTTTGATTCAAGTAGAGTTAAGTGCCTAGGCCTAATCAAGGATCTATGTGTCAATCTGGCACAAATCCCCACTAAAAGTATAGTCATGGATATGGTTGTTGCGGACATCCCCCCAAAGAATGGCATGCTTTTATCTAGATCATGGGGTGCCAAAATTTAGGGTAGCCTTCAAATGGACATGACTTATGCCACCATCCCGGTCTTCAATCAAACAAGGAGGATGTACCGGGAATCCCACATAAAGTATATGGTGAGTAACATAGATAGGCCAAACAACACACTGGTCTATTCCATTCACTCAGACCTTGACTCATTCATCTTGTACAATTAAAATTACATAAGTGAACAACTAAATAACAATTAGGGATAAATAAGCCCCCCAGAACAATCAAACCAGCTCTCTAATCAAGAAAATGACACCCAAAACTCTAGCAGCCACGAAGTGCAAAACAAAGAAAAATCTGAAATTGACATCCTTTGGCATATGAGATTTTATGGCTCTTATGGTAAGGCTGGCTCAGGAGCTAGGGTTTGGATCCACAACACAAATGAAGGCCATTCCTACAAGCTATATTTCCAATGCACCAACAACATTGTAGAATATGAAGCTCTCATTATTGGTTTACACTTACTTAAAGACCTCAAAGCTAAGAAAATATTGGTTCAAGGAGATTCAGAACTGATCATCAGACAAATAAAAGGAGAATATTCAGCTAAGAACCCTAGACTGAGGAAGAATAAGAATGATGCCCTAGACCTTCTAAAAACTTTTGAAAAATATGAGCTCATTCTCATCCCTAGGACCCAAAACTGCCTTGCCAATGAGCTTGCCCTTGTTGCCAGCAATTGCTCTTTACCCTATGAAAATAAACAATGACTCATCAAAGTAAAAAATAGGCCTACTGTACCTGAAAACTTAAACCATTGGCAAGTGTTTGACAGTAATAAGAAAATATATGATTTTCTGCAATCTAGAAATGAATTTGCAAGCACAAAACAGAGTTTAAGATTTGAAAGAAATAATTTTGCTGAAAATGAAACTCCCAAAACATAGCTGCCTTTTAATGATGATATAAACCACCTTCAAAACCCTTGTGTTGCAGAAATATTTGATAAATCAGATCAAAGAGAACTTGAAATTTTTCAATGCAAAGATGACACTTTGCCAAGAGGCATTACACCACTAGAAGAGTTGTTTGATTTTAATGAGGTAGCTAAAAAACCCAAGATGGAATCCACTGAAGCAAATGTAGAAGAATGTAACTGTGGAGGGATGAAAGAGCCCAAAATAGTCAAGCTATCCAAAACTCTCCCTCCTAACACAAAACATAGATACATTGAGCTTTTTAAAGAGTTTAAAGATGTGTTTCAACTGGGGGTATGAAGACTTGAAATCCTATGACACTAAAATCATTCAACATAGAATTCCCCTCAAGGAGAATTAGAAACCATTTAAACAAAAATTTAGGAGAATTAACCCCCTCTTGTTACCTTCATTTGAGAAAGAAATAAAAAATATGTACGATGCCATGATCATAGTCCCTGTCCGATACGCAGAATGGGTGTCCAACCTTGTGTCAGTTAGGAAAAATACCAGGGAAATTAGGCTTTGTATTGACTTTAGAAATTTGAACAACGCCTCCTTAAAAGACAGTTAACCCTTGCCTAAAATGGATCACATACTCCAAAAAGTAGTTGGCTCACAAAGAATCTCATTACTAGATGGCTTCTCAGGTTATAACCAAGTTCTAGTCTTTCCAAGTGACCAACTCAAAACTGCTTTCACTACACCTTGGGGTACATTCATGTATGTTAAAATGCCATTTGGTTTAATGAATGCAGGGGCTACTTTCCAAAGGGTAATGGACATAGATTTTCCAGAAGACATAGGGTACTTCATAGTCATTTACCTTGATGACATCACTGTCTACTCTAATACTAATGAATAACACTTAGTCCACTTGAGGAAAGTCTTTGAAAAATGTAGAAAGTATGGCTTATCTTTGAATACTAAGAAAAATCTATTTGGCCTTCATGAAGGAAAACTCTTAGGCCACATTATCTCTGAAGAAGGAATCAAAATAGATCCCAAAAGGATAGAAGGCATCTTGCAAATCAGCCATCCTAGAAAAATTAAAGAGCTGCAATCTTTCATTGGGAAGATAAAATTCCTAAGAAGATTCATCCCCAACCATGCTGAAATCCTAAGGAATATTACAAAAATGTTGAAAAAGGAAGTAGGAGTGAAGTGGAATATGGAAGCAAAACAATATTTTGAGCTGGTAAAACAAGCAATCACACAAACACCAATCTTAATCAGTCCTGACTTCAACAAGGATTTCTACATCTTCTCCTTTGTATCTGAACATAGTGTGGCAGCAGTATTATTAAAAAAGAACATCATGGGGCAAGAACAACCCATAGCTTTCTTCAGCAAGGCCTTAAGGGATGCTCCTCTAAAGTATAACATCATGGAGAAACAAGCCTTTGCCTTAATCAAAGCTTTGAAATATTTTAGAGTTTATATTTTTCATTCACATATCATAGCTTTTGTCCCACACTTAGTTGTCAAAGACATACTTAATCAAGAACTCGATGGTAAAAGGGGCAAGTGGATTGCTACTATCTTAGAATATGATTTAGAAATCATACCCACTAAATTGATTAAAGGACAAGGACTTGCAAAACTTATGGCCGAATCAAATTTCCAAGCCTTAGACATGAATATGGATGATGTGTTAGAGGAGATAGAAGAATTTACAGCTCTGTACATTGAAGAATTTTTTTTAAATTCATGTTGGTATTCTGATATCATTTATGTGCTCCTTTATCTCAATGCTCCCCCTTCTTTGTCAAAAACCAAAGCTAGATTCTTGAAAAAAAAAGCATTAAATTTTTTCATTTTAAATGGAGTGTTGTACTGGAAGAGTTCTGTTGGTTTGATACTTAAATTATTGCTTGAAGCTGATGCAGAAAAAATCATGCATGAATTACATGAAGGGGAATGTGGAGGTCACCTCTATTGGAAGACTACAGCCAACAAGATCCTTAGATTTTGCTATTATTGGCCTACCATTTTTTCCGATACTCACAAACTAGTCATGGCTTGCATAAGTGCCAAATTTTTGAGGGAAAAAGAAAACTTTTACCTCTACCCTTGCATCCCATCAGTGTTGAAGCTCCTTTTCAACAGTGGGGTTTGGACTTCATAGGAGAGATCCATCCTACTTCATCTGCCCAGAACAAGTGGATCCTCACTGCCACTAATTACTTCACCAAATGGATAGAAGCCATCCCATCTAGAAATGCCACTGACTCAGTCATTATCAAATTCCTTGAAACTAACATCTTGTCAAGGTTTGGTTGCCCTAGAAAGATCATCATTGATAACGCTGCTGCCTTTACATCTAAGAAAATGGTGGACTTTTGCTATAAAGATCTCATAATCGTAGGTCACTCCACTGCTTATTACCCATGAGGCAATGGACTAGCGGAGTCCTCTAATAAGAGCTTGGTAAAAATAATTAAGAAGCTCCCAGAACAGAATCAAAAGGCATGGCATGGCAAAATAGTGCATGCAATATGGGCTGACAGATTAAACACCAAGAAATCAATTGGCATTTCTCCCTATCAACTGGTGTATGGCATGGATTCAGTTTTCCCCACCTCTTTGGGAGTCCCAGTCATGAAGCTCCTCCAAGAGGTACAATCAGAATAAAATGATATGCAAAGAAGGCTGAACCAAACCATTCATTTGCAGCAGTCAAGAGAGGAAATTTACAAAAGAACATAAGCAATACGAGACAATGTCAAGAAATGTTTTGATAGGAGAACCAAAGAAAATGATTTCAGATTGGAGACATGGTTCTAAAATGGGATTCAAGAAGGGAAGACAAGGGCAAACATGGCAAGTTTGAAAATTTGTGGAAAGGCCCTTACATCATTCATTCAGTTAGAGGTAACAATGCCTTCTTTTTGAAAGAGCTTGATGGAGCTGAAATGTTTGGAGGTCCGGTAAATGGGAGGATGCTCAAACACTACTTTTGTCAAGATTCCTAAATGTTAAATCTGCTACTCATTGTACATCAAAATTACTTGTTTAAGGAATAAAAAGGACAAAATCCCTAAAAAATAAAAAAGGGGAAAAAGAGGGCAAAGTTTGAAAGAAAGGTACAACCCCATACCCAAAAAAATAATGATGCTGAAAGTGTGCAAGTCTAAATGCCACTACTCATTTGTTTTAAAAGAGAAGGTTTGTTCAATTATCTAGCCTAATCCTAGCTGGACATGTTTTAATTTATTTTTTCTGATAGGTTAGTGAAAGAAAAACTTGTCAAAGCATCTAATCTTGACTTGTCAACAAGTGTAGGTTAGAAATGAGAGATGCTGGTTCCACATGCTCAAATCTGAACCAAAGAGGAAAATAGGGATGTTTTAACAAAAGACATATGTTTCCCTTATGTTTCCTAAGTTTTGCCTATACAAAAATAACACTTGTGTGCAGCTTGTTTCAATGCCACAACCTATGATAAATCAGACTGCATAATCCTGGTTTAGCCATATTTTCAATTTTATGTTAGTAGCCTAGAGAATAAAATTTTTCAAACAGCTCAATCTTGACAAATAAGTAGACTACGTAGAAAATAAAGAGAGTTCATTAGCCTAATCTGAACTCTTGGAAGAGATAAGGGTACATTTAGACAATTTGATTTTTGTTTTTCAAAAAGAAAAAATATATCAAGGGTTTTTCCAGTTCAAGTGCACCCAAATAAGGAAAAAATGTTAGGCATGTAGCTTGGGTAGGTAGAGATGATGCTGATATAAGTCATGTTTTTTCAGATCTCAAAGATCACATACTCAAAACAAATATTAGCAAATGAAGAAAAAGCACATCTGCCCAAATGGAGGAAGGCACTAGTCTCCATAAAGCTAGAAATCTGAAATTTTGGACATCTCCTGAAAAGGAGCTGTCCTCCCCAAGTGGAGCCACTATTAGTCATCAATAATTTTTTTCCTTGATCGTGACTAAATGACTATTCCCATATTTCTAGAAACAAAATTTATATAACATTATGAGTTCTAGAAATCTCACTGCCTTCATTATCCTTAAGATAAAATTTTCACTATTTTATCATCCTGTCTAGTCATGACTGGCCCACTACTCCCAGAAGACCCATCATAGGCTCGAGCCATTTATTTTAACCCTAAGTTGTCACCTTGGCCAAAATCCTCTGTTTTTGTTTTGCCTAAAATTCCCCACCACCCCCTAAACCTACCAATAAAACAACTTTGTTGTGTCACCCATGATACATCCAAACACTGATGGTCTCAAATTTTCTCTATAGACCCTTTGATAGTCAAGTATGATTGATGTTTGAATCTTCAAATCCACTAAGCTTATCATAGATCCTATCTTATACTTGGTGATCCCTAAGTCTATGTCTTTGTCCAAAGTCCAAGTCCAAGAAAGCCCCCATTAGGTCACCTAAGGTTTCATTGAGTCATAGGATGGATTTGGTGCCCGACATGTTATGCCTTCCTGCATAAAGAGATTGTATTCAAAGAGAAATGAAATCAAGCAATTTGATCCAAAGTCATTCAAGAAAAGCCTCCTTGGCTTAGAGAACAAATACTGCAAGGGATAACTGCCCTTGTTCACATTTCTACAATGAATAACCAAGGTGGCCACCAACAATAAGAAGAAGTAAGGTAATAAGATGTAATCATCACCAGGAGGGAGACACAAACAAGACAAAGCAACATGCTTGTAGGTAAAAGAGAATCAGGGTTTTTTTTGGTTGGTTAACAAAACAGTGGTGAAAAGAAAGAAACCATCACAAAGATTACAAGGACAGAAGCCACCTTTCTAGGGTTTTTCAAAAAATGGCATTATTTCACCTGCACTAAAAGGAGAAAAGACAAAGAGTATCAGTTTAAAGAGGATCATCTTACCAAAGGGTAAAAAATAGAGTTAAAAAAAAATAAATAAATTAGTAAGATCAAAGGTTGGGCATAATTTATTGTCAAAATGGCCTAAGAAGCAAGTGTGCCCCTGATTTACATCTCAGCAGTAGACCCCCAACAAAGGCCTCCTTGTCAAAAGATTGTTCTGCAAAAAATGACAGAGACATAAGTAAACATTTTTTCCAAAAAGTGTCAAAAGTGTGTTTCATAGCAAATATCAGTCAAAAGGCACACTAAAAATATAGGGGACATTAACTTTGCAAAAGTGGGTTTTATCTTTTAAAAATTACATTTCAAAACAACTATAAAAGGTCACTTGAACCTTTCCCATGCATCATTTTCCATTTTACAAAGTGAAGAAGCCGTTGGAATAATTTTTCGGGGTTTTCAGGCAAAACTGTGAAATTTTTGGGCACTACGCACCGAGGCTGGCGCTACACACCTAGCCTTCGGCGCTATGCACAGGAGGGAGGCAAGCAGTGTAAAAATACAATGCACTATGCGCTCATAGCCCGGTGCTACGCACAGGCCCAACAAGGACCAGAAGCACCCATGACACCGCCTATTCTACCCGGCGCTATGCACAGGCGTTGCGCATAGGCGCTGCGCACATGCGCTATGCACCAGCGCTACGCTTCGTCCAGAATTCTCCACATTTTCTCAAAGAGCTCCAAATTTTGAAATTTCATCTTCAAAACTTCTGCAAGCAGAGCCTAAGGTTGGTGGAACATTTTTTCTCCTCCCAAGCTTTCCTTTTTTCTAAAAACAAGGAAGTCATCCATAGTCAAAGTTAGACCAAACCCTAGACTATATAAAGATTGAATTTTAGTCTTTGAGTTAGGTTTTGCAAGTGAAATTGGTTTTGAGTGAAAAAAGAAGATTGGGTAACTATGGGATAACCTCCAAATCCAAGTGCAAGCTCTCAAAAATCATTTTCACCTTAGCCTTCATTTTACAAAGAGTTGACCTAAAAACCACTAAAAGCACCTAGTTTTCCCAAAAAACCTCAAGAAAAGTCCAAAGGTCCTACTGCTATTTTTGGACCAATCATCATGTCAGAGGGAGACAGTCACACCAGTAGTGATGAGAGTCATACTCCCACCAAGCCAAAACATCATGGAGGAAAAGCAAAAATATTTGAGCCCCTAGACACCACTCCAATCACTTCATGTCCTATGATCCTTTCATGATTTCAGGATGTAGGGTGCTACAAATTTTGTGAAAGGGTAAAGCAAGTTAGCAGCCATTTAGACTTGACTAGATTGTTCATCTGTAGCTTAAAAAACCATCAAGTCAATCTAGCAGGGGTGCAATTTGAGCTCTCATTTGAGATCATTTCCAAAGCAACAGGTATGGCAGACATTGGTGAGGTATGGTTCAAACAAAAGAATTTAGGGTTGAGTTATTATGGGCCTTATTTGAAACCTAGCTATCAAAACAATTGTAAGGTTGTTTTCCCTTTTTTCCATTTACTAGAGAGGTATGCTGCTTTGATGAGGCAGATTATCAGTTTTTTCACATGTGAGGGGAGATACTCCCGGATCTACTCATATCATATAAGATTGTTGATACATTTTACCCAGGTCAAGATGATGAACCTACCTTACTACCTTTTCCGAAGCATTGATAAAATGGCCTCAGTTTTCAAGAAGAAAAGCTATGACCACCAAATGTCAAGCCTCTTTCACCACTCCCTGATCAAAATGATTGTCCTATATCAGCTAGAGCAGCAAGGAATATCTTGGGAAACCTTCATCTCACATGATGTGTTTACAGACCCCCGGGCCTTCATCTAGCATAACTTTCCCTCCACTTTACAACCATCTACCTCCACACATCCATCATCTCCCCATGTGCCTTCTCCACAAAGAATATCACCTCTTATCTCTTCCCCTAAATTTCCAAGTGAGGGGGCTGACAATAGCCCTAGTGAAGAAGAAATAGAAGGAAGCAGTCAGGAGGAAACTGAGATAGATAATGATGGACAAGGAGGGAGCAGTGGAAAAGAAGATGATGAAAATGAAGAAAACAGTGAAGAGGAGGGAAGTAGCCATGAAGAAAGCAGTGATGGCAATGATGAAATTAGTGAAGGAAACCAAAAATATGAGAGCAGTGAGCCTGATGAAGAGGAAAACAGAGATGAAAATAGTGAGAAAAATGATGAGGAAGAGCAGCCAGATGATGAGGAAGAGCAACATGATGAAGAGGACAACCATCAAAGTACACCAGACAGTCAAGGAAAGAGTCATGAAAGTCATGAAAACAGTCATGACCGTCTTGAAAAAAATCAGTCCATGGATGAAAAATAAAATCAGAGTGAGGCAAGTGCAGAAGATATCAAGCAAATTAAAAGTCAAAATGATGATAGCACTGCCTTTGAAACTTCCATTGTTACCCCTTTCACATGCACATATCACAGAGGGAGAAGAAATGTGTTTGCTGCCTTTAAAAGGAAAAGGGCCAACTCTTCTCAAACTGCCAAAACGTTGGACAAGGGAAAAGAAAAAATGGAAATGTTGAGCAGAAGGTACAAGTAAGAAGGAGCAAACAGATCAAAAATACTTCTCAAGGGCCTCTTTTTGTTGATCTAGATAGTGATAATGAGGACCAGGGGATGAGTACTAAGTTGCTCCTCTTAGAAAAGGATGCCCAGCTTCAAGAATGGGAAAAGGAATTTGAGAGGGCACAAAGGGTCATATACTATTATAAAGAGGATCATAAAAATTTCAAGGAGGTAAAGAGGGGCCTTGCCTTACAGAAGAAAATGGTCAAACACTATGCAAGGAAAAGCATGCATGCTAATGCCAAACTAAAGCAAGCCCTCATGGAGCTAGAAGAGATAAAAAGGACAAAAGTGCATGAAAAACTCAAGATCTTGGCTAATTCTTCTCAACAGGTATCTAAAACCCCTTGAGGGGTCTACAAACCAATTTTGAGGCAAATCCAGAAAATTTTTGTTTTTTCCAAATTTTGACCCTTAGGAGTGCAACACCCTAGGCGCTATGCACAAAATTGGGGCATCCTCAGCTGCTGGAGTTTTAATTTTTGGATTTTTAACATCACCAACAGTCTACCCACAACATTTCAGGTCAATTGGAGCATTTTTCTTCCTCAAAAGGTCAAAAAACACCTCAAAATTAACCTTTTTGCCTCCTTTTTAGGCCAAGCACTGCGCACAGAGCAGTCATGGGAGATTTGATTTTTTATCAGGAAAATGGAATCCATTCAACAAAATTCTAGAATTTTTTTAAAATAGACTCATCAAGCTTTCCAACGAGCCATCACAGGGCCAAATCCGATGTCAATAAGGGGTCCAAAACTCAGCTACAACATACCCTATTTTTTGCTGAAATGGCGCTACGCACAGAGACAACCTTTTGCCAAAAAGCCAACAAAAGACACTGATTAATGAAAAATTGGTTTTTTAATATTTTCTTGGAAAAATCACTCCTGATTTGATTAGGGAGTTATGTTTTGATGTTTTTCATTTATTATCTTATCTATTATGTGTCTTGGGCCTTGCATGGTCATTAAGTACATTTATGACATTTATGGCTAAATTAGGGTTTTTGGAAGCCTCTTAGGGTTTCCACCTCCTCATTTTTCGCCATAAATAGAGCATGACGCTCTTATGTATTAGTTGGATTTTTATGATGTATTCTAGAGCAATACATAGTCTCTTGGAGTTTTTGATTAGAATTTGATGTCTTGGAGCTCATGCTGATCTGATTTGTTCGTTGATGGAGGAGGACTGTTTGCAGGATCCATAAGCCTTGTTGATGGTGATGTGTTTCTCTTTTGTTCATGTTTTCTAGTTTTCATTATGTTTCCATATTGCTATGTTGTATTAGGACAAAGAATTTAGACTAAGACTTGTTTGCTAATGGCACCTTAGGTCTGTTTGTTTCTTTCACTGCCTTAATGTTTTCGTCTGCTAGGATATATTAGAGAATTCATCTTTTTTTGCCCTCTAAGGATTTCTTATGCTTGTCTATTTCTTGAATGGTTTATATCAGTTGGTTTCAACATGATTCATGGCTAGCCCTTCATATTTTTTGCCACTAAATACTCTGTTCTTGGAATCATTTATTTGAAGCATCTTTGACTAGGTTTATCAAAGAAGTCTGTTTCAATCATGCTCTTTGCCTTTATTTAGCTAAAATTGTTTCAAGGAACCTTCATAGCTGTAAATTTATATGTTCAAGGTTTTCTCTCCTTCTATTGTTATAGTTATTTGTGCATCTTAAATATTTTCTGCTCTTGATGTTGAAATCTATGAAAGTTAAATAAGTATCTTGCCTTTCTATATTTCATTTGAATGTTTGTCTTGGATGATTATCTATTTTTAGTCTGAAATCAAATGGATTAGGTTTTAATTATGCCTTTGATTCTCTTGCTATGCTTATAAATATTCTAACTTCCTTAGTTTAAAATTATATAAAGGATTCCGTTCTACCCTTCATTAGCTTTTTTTATCAAGCTTGATGTCCATCTCATGATCCTTCAAAACCTCAAAGATCCACCAACCAAGTTAAAATTGCCCTAAAAATACTCTTAAAACCATTGATGAACTTACCTTGACCTTGTTAGACTCCATTGCCCAATGATTTAAAAATCTTCCTTGTTTTCTATATAATCTATCCGAGCATCATACCCAACCAAAAACAATCAAAATACCCTGCACTTAACATCCAGCCTAGAATCAACCCTATTCAGCAAACTATTTCACATCTTTGCACCTACTAGAGAGATCCCTCTCTGAATCCAGGAAGGCTAGGTCCTTGGATTCTAAAGCTTGGTTTAATGTTACCCCTGTCCGTTTGTATCTCAATCAATCTAGAAAATTACGAGGAGCTAACATAATGGCAATCACTGTGGGACTTTGAGTAAGAAACATCCTAGGTGTCCCTTAGGAGATTCTCAGAATCTCAGTTAAACTTAGAAAATCAACTAATAGAGTAAAAACTAATTGCCTCACCATCCTAGCAAGATGATGACTCAGCTAGAGGATACTCATTGAAACCTTAGGGTTGCATAAGGAAACTCAGAAAACCCAAAATAGTCCCTAGATTGATTTTTATCAAAATTTGGTGGTGGACCATCATATACATACCCTCAAAACTACAAAAACATCCACCTGGTGACTCTACTAGCCTCTAGTAGGCCTTTTTTCATCTCACTAGTCCCACAGGATTTTCTAGGATTATATCTTATGTAAGTAAAATAACCATTTGGAGAGGTCAGCCTTCCAAAAACATTCCCAAGCATTTCAAACTCTCTGATTTTTGAGAAAGAGATCTGGCTTCACAAAGGATCAATACCAGATCTCAATCGAACCCAAATCCTCCTACCATAGTTGATGACCCAGAGAAGATTTTGTGGAAAAATTCTAAAGCTGGAAACTCAACCACTGCTAGGACTATTCATAGAGAAAGCTTTGCACTAGAACATCTCACAGTTTCACAAGATCCTTAGTTTTACTTGCACCATACGAAGAACCTATTCAAGACCAAGTCACAAAGTAGGGTGGACCAAGCTAACCTTGAGCCCATAGATTTACATCAAAGCTCCAGTAGGGAAAATTCTCCTTCCACTTCACCTGAATTTTAGCTTCTCCATCACTTCAGCCCTTTTTATCTCAAATCTAGTCAGAATCAGTTCTCCGGTCCAAGTACGTTAGCTACACCCATTCATACCACCAATGTGCAAACCACCTCATCCCATCCTACTCTCACAAACCCTGCCCTTGTAAATCAGCCTTTGTTTCCATTTCCTCCCATCATGGTAGCGTGGTATGCTCCACTGGCTCTACAACAACCCATGTTACCATTTTCAAATGATTATCAGTCCAAAATTCCCCATTTTCGGGGACTGAATCCATCACTGCCCAGAAGCATGTAGATAGAATTAATGATGCTTTTGACTACATGGAAATATAAGAAGAGACCATGCAAATGAGGATTTTTGCCCAGAGCCTGGGAGGAGAACCCAAGAAATGGTACAAAAACTTACCTCCAAACAACATACATGATCTCCCTTCCCTCTACCAAACTTTTGTGAACAAATGGTAAATCAAGAAGACCCCTTCAAATTCTTTCTGAGTATAACAATCTTAAAAGGAATCTGGGAGAAAGTGTGCATGACTACTCCACTAGTTTTAGCAATGTTTACAATTCCCTCCCACCTCACATAAAACCTCCCCAAGGTTTAGCCTTAGTAAAATATCCCGAAGAGTTTGATGTTGATATGGCCTATCAACTAAGGGAGAGAGATTACCTAACCCTAGAAGACATGCAAAAAGGGGCTGTGAGTGTAGAGGCCAATTTAATTGAGAAAAGGGCTAGGATGAGATCAGAAAAAAGGGTGACTTATAAAGATGACACAACACCTGCACCATCCTATTCTGACACCAAACTCGACTCCATAGCTAGGACAACGGAGAGGATGATGGAAAAAATCAGTTTGAATGAGAGAACACCTCCTAGGGAAAATTAAGCCAATCTTCAAAACAGGAATAGGAATCATAATTTCAGAAGAGACTCTCCTAAAAACAGACAAAGAGAGAATGACCAACAAATTATACCCCCTTCCCAAGACAACTATGTAGATGAAGAAGAAAGAGAGCCTAAGCAGTTGGAAGAAGACCATGTAAATGTCATAGGTTTTGATGATGAGGATAACACCTTCCTTACCGAAGAAGAACAAAGGATGTTTTCTTCCAAACCAAATGAAGATTCCGAAGGCTATAAACTAGGATTTGAGAATGCCATAATGGAAGTCCATAGGAAGTATGACCTTAGGAGAAAAAGGAGTCAAGATATTCCTAAAACAAATCAGACAAACACTGCTGTTAGAAAAACCTCTAAACCTATTTCTAAAAAAACAACAAGGAACATGAACACTATGGCTAGGAAAACTGATCTAAACAAGCCAAAAACTAGCCAGCCTAATAATGATTCAAACATCCCCAGTACTTCAGATAGTGGCCCTGAAAAAATGTTGCTTTCCAAATCATCAAATTAGAATCAACAAATCAAGAATGTAGAAAAGTTTATGGTTGATAAAACTAATGTAATTGCAATAAAAACACCTACACCTTTCAGCTTTGAAGGGGAGATTTCAAAAATCAAGATAACCATACCCCTCACTGAATTGGTGACCCAAGAGGTATATAGATCCCATATTTTCAAAGTGTTAAACATAGGGAATGATAACGATACTTTAAACTTAACTGCTGATAAACCAGAGTTGTTGTTTGGCCCTGAAGTAGAGGGAAAATATCAAGGAGCTGTCCCTCCTTTCTATGTCAGTCTGAACATACATAAAAAAATTTCGCATAATTCTATGCTGGACTCCAGTGCCTCACACAACCTCATGCCAAAGGTGGTGATGGAAATATTGGGCCTAGAAATCAAAAAGCCCTACAAAGACTTATACTCTTTTGATTCAAGTAGGGTTAAGTGCCTAGGCCTAATCAAGGATCTATGTGTCAATCTGACACAAATCCCCTCTAAAAGTCTAGTCATGGATATAATTGTTGCTTACATCCCCCCAAAGTATGGCATGCTTTTATCTAGATCATAGGGTGCCAAAATTCAGGGTAGCGTTCAAATGGACATGACTTATGCCACCATCCCGATCTTCAATCAAACAAGGAGTTTGTACCGGGAATCCCACATGAAGTATATGGTGAGTAACATAGATAGGAAAAACAACACATCAATTTATTCCATTCACTCATACCTTGACTCATTCATATTGTACAATGAAAATGACATAAGTGAACAAGCAAATAACAATGAGGGAGAAATAAGCCCCCAGAACAATCAAACCAGCTCTCTAATCAAGAAAATGACACCCAAAACTCTAGCAGCCCCGAAGTGCAAAACATAGACAAATATGAAATTGACACCCTTTGGCATATGAGCTTTGATGGCTCTTATGGTAAGGCTAGCTCAGGAGCTGGGGTTTGGATCCACAACACAAATGAAGGCCATTCCTATAGGCTAGATTTCCAATGCACCAACAACATTGCAGAATATAAAGCTCTCATTATTGGTTTACACTTACTTAAAGACATCAAAGCTAAGAAACTCTTGGTTCAAGGAGATTCAGAATTGATCATCAGATAAATAAAGGGAGAATATTCAGCCAATAACCCTAGATTGAGGGATTATAGGAATCCTGCCCTAGACCTTCTCAAAATTTTTGAAAAATATGAGCTCATTTTCATCCCTAGGACCCAAAACTGCCTTGCTAATGAGTTTGCCCTTGCTGCCAGCAATTGCTATTTACCCTATGAAAATAAACAATGCATCATCAAAGTAAAAAAAAGGCCTACTTTACCTAACAAATTAAACCATTGGCAAGTGTTTGACAATGATGAGCAAATATATGATTTTCTGCAATCCAGAAATGAATTTGCAAGCACAAAACAGAGTTTAAGATTTGAAATAAATAATTTTGATAAAAATGAAACTCCCAAAACAGAGCTGCCTTTTAGTGATGATATAAATCACCTTCAAAACCCTTGTGTTGCAGAAATTTTTGATAAATCAGATCAAAGAGAATTTGAAATTTTGCAATGCAAAGATGACACTTTTCCAAGAGGCCTTACATCACTAGAAGAGCTGTTTGATTTTAATGATGTAGCTAAAAAACCCCAAGATGGAATCCACTGAAGCAAATGTAGAAGAATGTAACCTTTTAGGGATGAAAGAGCCCAAAATAGTCAAGCTATCCAAAACTCTCCCTCCTCACACAAAATAGAGATACATTGAGCTTTTTAAAGAGTTTAAAGATGTGTTTTCTTGGGGGTATGAAGACTTGAAATCCTATGACACTAAAATCATTCAACATAAAATTCCCCTCAAGGAGAATCAGAAACCATTTAAACAAAAATTGAGGAGAATTAAGCCCCTCTTGTTACCTTCAGTTGAGAAAGAAATAAAAAATATGTACGATGCCGGGATCATGGTCCCTGTCCGATACTCAGAATATTGTGTAACCAGCTCCAAAAATAGAAGAAAAGAGATATCAATGCCTTAGAAATGAGCCACTTCGAGGGGGCAACCTCCAATACATTACATAAATGAAAAATTCTTGGATGATACAATTTACAAAACCTCCTTTCTATATATAGGCGTCCATGTGGCCATAATGTAATCCTAGTGGGCCACAATGTAATCCTAGCCGACCTAACAACAATAATTTAAGGGCACAATAATAACAAAATGGGGGTTACAAGGGTACAATAATAACAATAAGGGGGTTACACTAACAACAATAAGGGACTATACTAGTAATATAGGGACCTAACATGCCCCTCTCCTTCAAAAAAGTGTTGTCCTCAACGCTTGAGTAGCTCTAGGTGCTTCTGTATAAAATTCTCATCCTTCCATGTACAATCTTCAATGGGTAAGTTCTTCCACTTGATGAGATACTCTGAAATTGATCGATTCTGTAGTTGTCAAGTTCTTGTTTCCATGACCGCTTTAGGTTCTAATATGATTTTTCCTTCCTCATCAAGTTCTGGCAATATTGTTTGAACTGGAAGATTTTCACCTATAACCTTCTTTAAGCATGAAACATGGAAAACTGGATGTACTCGCGAAGAAGCATGAAGCTCCAATTTGTATGCCATAGTACCAATCTTTTGCAACACCTTGTAAGGACTATAGTACTTTGGCAATAATTTATTATCCTTCTTAGCTTGCTTGAGGGACATTTGTTTGTATGGTTGTAGCCGTAAAAATACCCAATCTCCTACATCAAAACTTCTCTCGCTACGATGTTGATCTGCCTGTTGTTTCATTCGATTTTGTGCCAAATTCGGGTTATCCTTTAAGAGTTGGAGAACTTCTTGCTGATGCTCGATGTGATCTTCCACTGCTTGAACCTTCGAATTTTCCCTTAAATATGATGTGATGGATGGTGGATGATATCCATAAAGTGCCATAAATGGGGTCATTTTTGCTGCGGTATGGAAGGAAGTGTTATACCACCATTCAGCAAGAGGTAACCACTTGACCCATTGTGTTTGTTTATCAGATACAAAACAACGAAGATATCCTTCCAAACATTTATTTACTATCTCGGTTTGACCATCAGATTGAGGATGATAAGATGAGCTATGAGCTAATTGAGTACCCAAACAAGAAAATAACTCCGTCCAAAAATTTCCAGTAAAAATGGGATCTCTGTCGCTCACAATAACCCTCGGGCTTCCATGTAGCTTTTGAATTCTGTCCATAAATGTAGTAGCAACTGTACTTGCTTTAAATGGATGAGATAATGCACAAAAGTGTGCATACTTAGTAAGTCTATCAACTACCACCATGATGACATTCTTTCCTTCGGACTTAGGTAAACCTGTGATAAAATCCATTGAAATCTCCTCCCAATGTTGACTTGGAATGGATAAAGGTTGTAGAAGTCCAGGGGTCTTAATTGTCTCCACTTTATTCTGCTGGCAAACCAAACATTCTGCCACAAACTTTTGAATATCAGATTTAAGGCCATCCCAAAAAAATTCTTTCTTCACCCTGTGGTAAGTTTTTAAAAATCTTTAGTGTCCTCCTAAAGGAGAAGTGTGCAATTCTAGAAGAATATTTTGTTTTAGTTGGGAATTCTTACAAATATATAAGTGATCTTTGTACCATAAGGAATCATTTTTCCAACTAAATGTATCAGATGTACTAGGATCTTGCTGCAACTTTTGAATGAGTGTCCATACATCTTTGTCCTTCTTCCATTAATCTCTTGCTTCGGTTATCCAATCTGGTTGGATAATAGAAATGGCACAAAGCAATGCTTCCACCTCTTCATTCTTTCTTGAGAGTGCATCTGCAACAACATTAAGCTTTCCTTTTTTGTAGATTATTTAAAAGTCATAACCCAACATCTTTGTGACCCATTTTTGCTGCTCTTCTGAAGATAGTCTTTGTTCCAAAAAGTGTTTAAGACTATCATGATCAGGTTTTACCTTGAAGTGTCTTCCCATTAGGTAAGTTCGCCATTTCTTTAGTGCATGCAGTATTGCTAACATTTCCTTCTCATAAATAGGTTTCTGTAAATACTTTCCTTTGATTGGACGACTTTCAAAAGCAATGGGTCTTCCTTCCTGCATTAGAACTGCACCAATTCCATTTCCTGAGGCATCACATTCCACAATAAAGGTTTTTGTGAAGTCTGGCGTAGCTAAGACCGGTGCTAGGCACATTGCCTCTTTAAGACGTTCAAAGGGCTTAGTTGCTTCAGGAGTCCATGAAAATGCATCTTTCTTCAATAATGTTGTTAGAGGTGCTGCTATTCTCCCATAATTCTTAACAAACTTGCGATAATACCTTGTTAACTCGAGAAATCCTCGCAACTGCTTTATGGTTGTGGGGACTTTCCATTCCTTAATGGCTTTAATTTTGTTAGGGTCTACCTTAACACCCTCATGAGATACAATATGACCCAGATATTCCACCTCTTGTACTCCAAAGAAACATTTGGATGTTTTTGCATGTAATTGTTTCTCCTGCAATAGTTTGAGCACCCTGTCAACATGTTGAACATGATCCTTCCAAGACCTACTGTAGATTAGTATATCATCAAAAAATACTAGCACAAATTTTCTAAGGAAGGGTTTGAAAATGGAATTCATCAACCCTTGAAATGTAGAAGGTGCATTGGTAAGGCCAAAAGGCATGACCAAAAATTCATGACCCTCATGAGTTCGAAATGCTGTTTTTGGAATATCTTCAGTCTTCATTCTAATTTGATGATATCCTGAACGAAGATCCAACTTGGTAAAATAAATTGCTCCATGTAATTCATCCAATAATTCATCAATCACAGGAATGGGAAATTTATCTTTAATGGTGAGCTTATTGAGCTCCATATAATCCGGACACATTCACCATGATCCATCCTTCTTGTGTACCAATACTACGGGAGCAGAGAAAGAACTTTGACTAGGTTGAATTATACCCGCCTCTAACATTTCTGCAATCATACGTTCAATTTCGCTCTTTTGGAAGTAAGGATATATATAAGGCCTGATGTTTGGAGGAACACTTCCTGGAATCAAATGAATAGCATGATCATGATCACAAATAGGTGGGAGTCCTTTGGGAGTTTCAAACACCTTGGAATGATTGTCCAAGACTTGTTCGAGATCTGCAGAAATAGATGATTTTGATGTCGGAACTTCTAGTGAGCATAATTGTGCAATTACGCCTCGTTGTTCTTTCTTTAGAAGCTTTTTCATGACATTATAGCTTATTATCCTTCCCAGCTTCCCTTCAATACCCCGTAATTCGAATTCCTTTCCTTCTGAAAAAAATTTCAAGAAAATTTCTTGAAAATTAAATGCTACCATCCCCAAAGATTGTAACCATTGTACTCCTAGTACAACATTAGCACCTCCCATAGGAATGGAAAGCATTG
Source organism: Pinus albicaulis (assembly GCA_034641835.2). NCBI lineage: Eukaryota > Viridiplantae > Streptophyta > Pinopsida > Pinales > Pinaceae > Pinus > Pinus albicaulis. The sequence goes on along the minus strand of CM076584.1, from coordinate 862,250,130 downwards.
GACTAGTCAATACATATTCCCCCATGGTTAGCTTGATATTATGGCATTTTCCAGAGCAATTTATAGTTCCTCCATTTGCAACCATCATTTGACATTCTGGTGCTGGGTATAGGAAACAATTTAATTCCTTGGCTACCTTACAATGAATAAAATTATGGGTGCTACCTGAATCAATCAACACTATTACTTTTTTCTTCTTGATATGTCCTTCTATCTTGAGAGTTTGAGGAGTGGTAATTCCTACCAGTGCATTACACGATATGGTCGGATTCATTTCTTCCTCTTCTAGGGCTGGTTCTTGGTGTATATCCTCTTCTTGTTCATTTCTTCTTCCTCTTCACAATCTATGTAAAATAATTTCTTCTCAGCACACTTATGACCTTTAGTGTATTTGCTATCACAACTGTAGCAAATCCCTTTTGCTCTTTTTTCTTCCAATTGTAGTGGTGTCAACCTTGTAGGTTGTGGAAATCTAGACGTAGCAACACTTCCTTCTTTATAGAATTGAGTGGTAGGCTTCCTTGTCGCCATTATTTTACATTCAACTTTTCTTGCCAACATGAATGCCTTCTCCAATGAATCCGGTTCCAAAACACGAACTTCATGTTGGATGTTATCCTTTAAAGTGCCTATGAAGAGATCGATCCTGTGTTCCTCTGGAATATCAGTTACCCTTATATTTAATTTTTGGAAGTCCTCAATGTGCTGCCCCACTAAACCCTTTTGTTTGAGATTTATCAATTGGCTAAAGAAGGTGTTGCTCTTTGTATCCTCATAATGTGCTATCATTTCTTCCATAAAAATTGACCAAGTGACAATTTTTTTACGGGAGCAAAGCCATCGATACCATACAAATGTATTTTTTTCTAAATGTAAAGTTGCAATGCATACCTTTTGTGTGTTTTGCACGTTATGGATATCAAAATATTGCTCCATCTGTAGTATCCATGTTACAGGATCCTTTCCATCAAACTTCCTCATATCCGTTTTTGGAATATGGTGGTTCTTCCCGCCAACATTAGAGTTTATGAAATCACGATTAACATTGATTTTGTTCTCATCATGAGGTTCTTCTACTATCTTTTCACCATTAGGAAACATTTCTTGTATCAACTTTGTCAAACCTTCGATGTCTGTTTTTAGATCATTATTCATGTTTTCCATGTTGTCTTTCATGTCATCCATCTTAGCTTCCATGCCAACTTCCATGCCATCCATCTTAGCTTCCACGCCTTTCTTCAAAACTTCCATTTCATTTTTTTTTGCTCTTTGTGAGAGTGAAATTTGTTGCACTTGCTCTTGTAATTTTGATAGATCATGTTGCAATTCTTCATCTTCATGAGTCATAGTAGAGCCTTCTGAAGGCTTAATGGGTGTTGAATTATTTTTACGGGGAATATTTTAGAACCCAATACTAATATCTATTCTACAATATGCCCTTGGAATCAATTCAAATTGATTCTTCAAACAAGACTTATGCAATTCGGAAAAAAAAATACACACCTTTTTCTTTCTTTTGAGGAGATCGATATTGAAATTGGATTATCTTTATGATTGAATCACTTCAATATTTTATTTTTGGTACCAACATATCCCTCTGAATTATCTTTCGAATGCCACAGGTCTGACCTGATTTGGATTCTCCAAGACAAATTTGTGTCCAATCTCCCACAATGACCTAATTATGGACTAGTTCAGTAGAGCGAACTTGTACGACTTGCCACGTGTCACTGTTTAATCCTTGGTCTTTGAAATTGATAGCCAAGAAACTAAATTTTGTTTACTTGTGACTAATTTTTACGGCACTCCAATCCGATTCCCAGAGAGAGAGTTATTAAACATTTCCCACGATCACCTCTTTGAGATGAAATTCAGGAGCTTGAAAAAGCACTACCTTCCACAGATCATATCTCCAAAAATATTGCGAACCAAGATATGAAATTTTTTAACAAATTTATTAAGGATTTCAAATTCACACCATAATAATTTTAGATTCTGAACCTTCGTAGAAAAAATTTATAGCACAAATTCCACGATGACCTGTTTAGGAGCCTGAAAACAAACCTAACTTCCACAGATCATATATCTGAAAATATTGTGAACCAAGATCTGAAATTTTTATAAAATATTCCTCATCATTTTGGCTTCGCACCCTAAAAATTTCAGGTTCTGAAAATTCGTAGAAAAAGCGTTATAGCAAAAATGCCACGATGACCTGTTTGGAGCAGCGAAACCCTAGAATCCAAAGCTCTGATCCCAAATGTTGTGTAACCATCTCCAAAAATAGAAGAAAAGAGATATCAATGCCTTATAAATGAGCCACTTCGAGGGGGAAACCTCCAATACATTACATAAATGAACAATTCTTGGATGATCCAATTTACAAAACCTCCTTTCTATATATGGGAGTCCATGGGGCCATAATGTAATCCTAGTGGGCCACAATGTAATACTAGCCGACCTAACAATAATAATTTAAGGGCACAATAATAACAAAATGGGGGTTACAAGGGTACAATAATAACAATAAGGGGGTTACACTAACAAAAATAAGGGACTATACTAGTAATATAGGGACCTAACACAAAATGGGTGTCCAACCTTGTGTCAGTTAGGAAGAAGACCGGGGAAATTAGGCTTTGTATTGACTTCAGAAATTTGAACAAGGCCTCCTTAAAAGAAAATTACCCCTTGCCTAAAATGGATCACATACTCCAAAAAGTACTTGGCTCACAAAAAATCTCATTTCTAGATGGCTTCTCAGGTTATAAACAAGTTCTAGTCTTTCCAAGTGACCAACTCAAAACTACTTTCACTACACCTTGGGGTACATTCATGTATGTTAAAATTCCATTTGGTTTAATGAATGCAAGGGCTACTTTCCAAAGGGAAATGGACATAGATTTTTCAGAAGACATAGGTTACTTCATAGTCATTTACCTTGATGACATCACTATCTACTCTAAGATTGATGAAGAACACTTAGTCCACTTGAGGAAAGTCTTTGAAAAATGTAAAAAGTATGGCCCATCTTTGAATCCTAATAAAACTATATTTGGCCTTCAGGAAGGAAAAATCTTAGGCCACATTATCTCTGAAGAAGGAATCAAAATAGATCCCAAAAGGATAGAAGGCATCTTGCAAATCAGCCATCCTAGAAACATTAAAGAGCTGCAATCTTTCATTGTGAAGATCAACTTCCTAAGAAGATTCATCCCCAACCTTGCTGAAATTCTAAGGAATATTACAAACATGTTGAAAAAATAAGTAGGAGTGAAGTGGAATATGGAAGCAAAACAATCTTTTGATCTGGTAAAACAAGCACTCGCACAAACACCGGTCTTAATCAGTCTTGACTTCACCATGGATTTCTACATCTTCTCCTTTGCATCTAAACATACCGTGGCAGCAGTATTATTACAAAATAACATCATGGGGAAAGAAAAACCCATAGATTTCTTTAGCAAGGCCTTAAGGGATGCTTCTCTAAAGTATAACATCATGGAGAAACAAGTCTCCGCCTTAATCAACGATTTGAAAGATTTTAGAGTTTATATTTTTCATTCACATATAATAGCTTTTGTCCCACACACAGTTGTCGAAGACATACTTAATCAAGACTCTGATGGTAAAAGGGGAAAGTGGATTACTACTATCTTAGAATATGATTTAGAAATTAGACCCACTAAATTAATTAAAGGACAAGGACTTGCAAAACTTATGGCTGAATCAAATTTCCAAGCCTTAGACATGAATATGGTTGATGTGTTAGAGGAAATAGAAGAATTTACAGCTCTGTACATTGAAGAAATGTTTTTAAATTCATCTTGGTATGCTTATATCATTTATGTGCTCTTTTATCTCAATGCTCCCCCTTCTTTGTCAAAAACCAAAGCTAGATTCTTGAAACAAAAAGCATTACATTTTTTCATTTTATATGGAGTGTTGTACTGGAAGAGTTCTGATGGTTTTCTACTTAAATGTTTGGTTGAAGATTATGCAGAAAAAATCATGCATGAATTAAATGAAGGGGAATGTGGAGGTCACCTCTATTGGAAGACTACATCCAACAAGATCCTTAGAGCTGGCTATTATTGGCCTACCCTTTTTTCCGATACTCACAAACTAGTCATAGCCTGCCATAAGTGCCAAATTTTTGAGGGCAAAAGAAAACTTCTACCTCTGCCCTTGCATCCCATCAGCGTTGAAGCTCCTTTTCAACAGTGGGGTTTGGACTTCATAGGAGAGATCCATCCTACTTCATCTGCCCAGCACAAGTGGATCCTCACTACCACTGATTACTTCACCAAATGGATAGAAGCCATCCCATCTAGAAATGCCGCTGACTCAGTAATTATCAAATTCCTTGAAACTAACATCTTGTCCAGGTTTGGTTGCCCTAGAAAGATCATCACCGATAATGCTACTGCCTTTACATCTAAGAAAATGGCGGACTTTTGCTATAAATATCACATCATCCTAGGCCACTCCACTAATTATTATGCACAAGGCAATGGACTAGCTGAGTCCTCTAATAAGAGCTTGGTAAACATCAGTAAGAACTCCTAGAACATAATCAAAAGGCATGGCATTGCAAACTAGTGCATGCACTATGGGCTGACAGACTAACCACCAAGAAATCAATTTTCATGTCTCCCTATCAATTGGTGTATGGCATGGATGCAATTTTCCCCACATTTTTGGGAGTCCCAGTCATGAAGCTCCTCCAAGAGGTATAATCAGAAGAAAATGATATGCAAAGAAGGTTGAACCAAACCATTCATTTGCAGTAGTCAAGAGAGGAAATTTACAAAAGAACACAAGCAATACAAGACAATATCAAGAAATTTTTTGATAGGAGAACCAAAGAAAATGATTTCCAGATTGGAGACATGGTTCTGAAATGGGATTCAAGAAGGGAAGACAAGGGCAAACATGGAAAGTTTGAAAATTTGTGGAAAGGCCCTTACATCATTCATTCATTTAGAGGTAACAATGCTTTCTTTTTGCAAGAGCTCGATGGAGCGTAAATTTTTGGAGGTCTGGTAAATTGGAGGATGCTCAAACACTACTTTTGTCAAGATTCCTAAATGTTAAATCTGCTACTCATTGTAAATAAAAATTACTTGTTTGAGGAATAGAAAGGAAAAAATCCCTAAAAAAAAAAAGGGGAAAAAGAGGGCACAGTTTGAAAGAAAGGTACAACCCCATACCCAAAAAAATAATGATGCTGAAAGTGTGCAAGTCTAAATGCCACTACTCATTTGTTTTAAAAGAGAAGGTTTGTTCAGTTATCTAGCCTGATCCTAGCTAAACATGTTTTAATTTATTTTTGCTGATAGGTTGGTAAAAGAAAAACTTGTCAAAGCATCTAATCTTGACTTGTCAATAGGTGTAGGTTAGAAATGAGAGATGTTGGTTCCACATGCTCAAATCTGAACCAAAGAGGAAAACAAGGATGTTTTAACAAAAGACATATGTTGCCCTTATGTTTCCTAAGTTTTTCCTGTACAAAAATAACACTTGTGTGCAGCTTGTTTTAATGCCACAACCTATGGTAAATCAGACTACATAATCCTGGTTTAGCCATATTTTCAATTTTGTGTCAGTAGCCTAGAGAATTAAATTTTTCAAACAACTCAATCTTGACAAATAAGTAGACTAGGTAGAAAATAAAGAGATTTCATCAGCCTAATCTAAACTCTCAGAAGAGATAAGGGTACATTTAGATAGTTTGATTTTTGTTTTTCAAAAAGAAAAAATATATCAAGGGTTTTTCTAGTTCAAGTGCACCCAAAGAAGGAAAAAATGTTAGGCAAGTAGATTGGGTAGGTAAAGATGATGTTGATATAAATCATGTTTTTTCAAATCTCAAAGATCACAAACTCAAAACAAATATCAAAAAATGAAGAAAAATCACATCTGCCCAATCGAGGAAGGCACTGGTCTCCACAAAGCCAGAAATCTGAAATTCTGGACAGCTCCTGAAAAGGAGCTACCCTCCCCAAGTGGAGACACTGTTATTCATCAGTAATTTTTTGCCTTGATGATGACTAAATGACTATTCCCAGATTTCTAGAAACAAAATTTATAAAACATTGTGAGTTCTAGAAATCTCACTGCCTTCATTATCCTTAAGATAAAATTTTCACTATTTTATCATCCTATCTAGTCATGACTGGCCCACTACTCCTAGAAGACCCATCATGGGCTCGATCCATTTATTTTAACGCTAAGTTTTCACCTTGGCAAAAATCCTCTGTTTTTGTTTTGCCTAAAAATCCCCACCACCCCCTAAACCTACCAATAAAATAGCTTTGTTGTGTCACCCATGATACTTCCAAACACTGATGGTCTCAAATTGTCTCTGTAGACCCTTTGATAGTCAAGTGTGATTGATGTTTGAATCTTCAAATCCACTAAGTGTATCATAGATCCTATCTTATACTTGGTGATCCCTAAGTCTAAGTCTTTATCCAAAGTCCAAGTCCAAGAAAGCCCCCATTAGGTCACCTAAGGTTTCACTGAGTCATATGATGGATTTGGTGCTTGAAAAGTTATGCCTTCTTGCATAAAGAGATTGTATTCAAAGAGAAATGAAATCAAGAAATTTGATCCAAAGTCATTCAAGAAAAGCCTCCTTGGCTTAGAGCACAAATATTGCAAGGGACACCTGCCCTTGTTCACATTTCTACAATGAATAACCAAGGTGGCCACCAACAATAAGAAGAATTAAGGTAATAAGATGTAATCATCACCGGGAGGGAGACACAAACAAGACAAAAGCAACATGCATGTAGGTAAAAGAGAATCAGGGTTTGTTTTGGTTGGTTAACAAAATAGTGGTGACAAGAAAGAAACCATCACAAATATTACAAGGACAGAAGCCACCTCTCTAGGGTTTTTCCAAAAATGGCATTATTTCACCTGCACTAAAAGGAGAAAAGACAAAGAGTATCAGTTTAAAGAGGATAATCTTACCAAAGGGTAAAAAACAGAGTTTTTTTTTTTTTAAAGTAAGATCAAAGGTTGGGCATAAGTTATTGTCAAAATGGCCTAAGAAGCAAGTGTGCCCCTGATTTACATCTCATCAGTAGACCCCCGTCAAAGGATTTCTTGTCAAAATATTGTTATGCGAAAAATGACAGAGACATAAGTCAACATTTTTGCCAAAAAGTGTCAAAAGTGTGTTTCATAGAAAATATCAGTCAAAAGGCAAACTAAAAATATAGTGGACATTAACTTTGCAAAAGTGGGTTTTATCTTTTAAAAATTAATTTTCAAAACAACTATAAAATCTCACTTGAACCTTTACCATGCATCATTTGCCTTTTTACAAAGTGAAGAAGCCGTTGGAATAATTTTTCGGGGTTTTCAGGAAAAAATGTGAAATTTTTGGGCGCTACGCACCGAGGCCGGGGCTATGCACCTGGCCTTCGGCACTACGCACAGGAGGGAGGCGGGCAGTGTAAAAATACACTGCGCTATGCGCTTAGGGCCCAACACTATGCACCTGGCCCAACAAGGACCGGAAGCACCCAGGACACCGCCCATTCTGCCCGGTGCTATGCATAGGCGCTACGCTCTGGCCAGAATTCTCCACATTTTCTCAAAGAGCTCCATATTTCGAAATTTCGTCTTCAAAACTTCTGCAAGCAGAGCCTAACGTTGGTGGAACCGTTTGTCTCCTTGCAAGCTTTCATTTTTTCTAAAAACAAGGAAGTCATCCATACTCAAGGTTAGACCAAACCTTAGACTATATAAATATCAATTTTTAGTCTTTGAGTTAGGGTTTTGCAAGTGAATTTGGTTTTGAGTGCAAAAAGAAGATTGGGTAACTATGGGATAACCTCCAACCCCAAGTGCAAGCTCTAAAAAATTGTTTTCACCTTAGTGTTCATTTTACAAAGAGTTGACCTAAAAACCACTAAAAGCACCTAGTTTGCCCAAAAACCCTCAAGAAAAGTCTAAAGGTCCTACTACTGTTTTTCGACCAGTCATCATGTCAGAGGGAGACAATCACACCAGTAGTGATGAGAGTCATACTTCCACCAAGCCAAAACATCATGGAGGAAAAGCAAAAATATTTGAGCCCCTAGACACCACTCCAATCACTTCATCTCCTATGATCCTTTCATGCTTTCAGGATGTAGGGTGCTACAAATTTTGTGAAAGGGTCAAGCAAGTCAACAACCATTCAGACTTGACTAGATTGTTCATCTGTAGCTTACAAAACCATCAAGTCAATCTAGCAGGGGTGGAATTTGAGCTCTCATCTGAGATCATTTCCAAAGCAACAACTATACCAGACATTGGCAAGGTATGGTTCAAACAAAAGAAGTTGGAGTTGAGTTATTATGGGCCCTATTTGAAACCCATATATCAACAAAATTGAAAGGCTGTTTTCCATTTTTCCCATTTACTAGAGAGGCATGCTGCTTTGATGAGGCAGATTATCAGTTTTTTCACATGTGAGGGGAGATACTCTCGGATCTACTCATACCATATACGGTTGTTGATGAATTTTACCAAGGTCAAGATGATGAACCTACCTTACTACCTTTTCCGAAGCATTGATAAAATGGCCTCAGTTGTCAAGAAGAAAAGCCATGACCACCAAATTTCAAGCCTCTTTCACCACTCCCTAATCAAAATGATTGTCTTATATCAGCTAGAGCAGCAAAGAATATTTTGGGAAACCTTCATCTCACATGATGTGTTTACAGACCCCCAGGCCTTCATCTAGTAGAAATTTCCCTCCACTTCACACCATCTACCTCCACACATCCATCATCTTCCCATGTGCCTTCTCCACAAAGAATTTCACCTCTTATCTCTTCCCCAAAATTTCCAAGTGAGGGGGCTGACAGTAGCCCTAGTGAAGAACAAATAGAAGGTAACAGTTAGGAGGAATCTGAGACAGATAATGATGGACAAGGAGGAAGCAGTGGAAAAGAAGATGATGAAAATGAAGAAAAAAGTGAAGAGGAGGGAAGTAGCCATGAAGAGATTAGTGATGGTAATGATGAAATTAGTGAAGGCAGCCACAAATATGAGAGTAGTGAGCCTGATGAAGAGGAAAATAGAGATGAAAATAGTGAGAAAAATGACGAGGAAGAGCAGCCAGATGATGAGGAAGAGCAGCATGATGAAGAGGACAACCATCAAAGTACAATTGATAGTCAAGGAAAGAGTCATGATAGTCATGACAGCAGTCATGGTTGTCTTGACAAAAATCAATCCATGGATGACAAATAAAATCAGAGTGAGGAAAGTGCAGAAGATATCAAGCAAATTAAAAGTTAAAATGATGATAGCATTGCCTTTGAAACTTCCATTGTTACCCCTCTCACATGCACATATCACAGAGGGAGAAGAAATGTGTTTGCTGCCTCTAAAAGGCAAAGGGCCATCTCTTTTGAAACTGCCAAAATATTGGACAAGGGAAAAGAAAAAATGGAAAATTTTGAGCAGAAGGTACAAGTAAGAAGGAGCAAAAGGATCGAAAAGACTTCTCAAGGTCCTCTTTTTGTTTATCTAGATAGTGATGATGAGGACCAAGGGATGAGTACTAAGTTTCTCCTCTTAGAAAAGGATGCTCAACTTCAAGAATTGGAAAAGGAATTTGAGAGGGAAAAAAGGGTCATATACTATTATAAAGAGGAGAATAAAAATTTCAAAGAGGTAAAGAGGGGCCTTGCCTTACAGAAGAAAATGGTCAAACACTATGCAAGGAAAATCATGCTTGCTAATGCCAAACTAAAGCAAGCCCTCATGGAGCTAAAAGAGCTAAAAAGGACCAAAGTGCATGAAAGAATCGAGACCTTGGCTGAAGCTTCTCAGTAGGTATCTAAAATCCCTTGAGGGGTCTACACACCAATTTTTAGGCAAATCCGGAAACTTTTTGTTTTTTCCAAATTTTGACCCCTAGGAGGGCAGCACCCTAGGTGCTACGAAAAAAATTGGGGCATCCTCAACTGCTGGAGTTTAAATTTTTGGATTTCTCACATCACCAACAGTCTACCCACAAAAATTCAAGTCAATTGGAGCATTCTTGCCCCCTCAAAAGGTCAAAAAACACCTCAAAATCGACCTTTCTGCCTCCTTTTTAGGCCAGATGCTGCGCACAGAGCAGTCATGGGAGATTTGATTTTTGAGCAGGAAAATTGAATTCATTTAGCACAAATCAAGTATTTTTGGAAATTAGTTTGATCAAGCTTTCCCACGAGCCATCACAGTGCCAAATCCGATGCTAGGAAGGGGTCCAAATATTAGCTGCAACAGACCCTATTTTTTGCTGAGATGGCGCTACACACAGAGACAACCTTTTGCCAAAAAGTCAACAAAAGACACTGATTAATGACAAATTGGTTTTTTAATATTTTCTTGGAAAAATCACTCCTGATTTGATTAGGGAGTTATGTTTTGATGTTTTTCATTTATTATCTTATCTATTATGTGTCTTGGGCCTTGCATGGTCATTAAGCACATTTATGACATTTATTGTTAAATTAGGGTTTCTGGAAGCCTCTTAGGGTTTCCACCTCCTCATTTTTCTCCATAAATAGAGCATGAGGCTCTTATGTATTAGTTGGATTTTGATGACTTATTTTGGAGCAATACATAGTGTCTTGGAGTTTTTGATGTCTTGGAGCTCACGCATGATCTGATTTGTTTGTTGATGGAGGAGGATTGTTTGCAGGATCCATAAGGCTGGTTGATGGTGATGTGTTTCTCTTTTGTTCATGTTTTCAAGTTTTCATTATGTTTCCATCTTGATATGTTGCAGTAGGAGAAATAATTTAGACTAAGACTTGTTTGCTAATGGAACCTTAGGTCTATTTGTTTCCTTCACTGCCTTAATGTTTTCTTATGCTAGGATATATTAGAGAATTCATCTTTTTTTGCTCTCTAAGGATTTCTTATTCTTGTCTATTTCTTGAATGGTTTAGATCAGTTGGTTTCAACATGATTCATGGCTAGACCTGCATATTTGTTGCCACTAAATACTCTATTCTTGGAATCATTTCTTTGAAGCATCTTTGCCTAGGTTTATCAAATAAGTCTGTTTCAATCATGCTCTTTGACTTTATTTAGCTAAAATTGTTTCAAGGAACCTTCATAGCTGTAACTTTAGATGTTCAGGGTTTTCTCTCCTTTATTTTTATAGTTATTTGTGCATCTTAAATATTTTCTGCTCTTGATGATGAAATCTATGAAAGCTAAATAATATCTTGCCTTTCTATATTTCATTTGAATGTTTGTCTTGGATGATTATCTGTTTTCAGTCTGAAATCAAATGAATTAGGTTTTACTTATGCCTTTGATTCTCTTGCTATGGTTATAAATATTCTAACTCCCTCAGTTTAAAAGTATGTAAAGGATTCTGTTCTGCCCTTTATTAGTTTTTTGTTCTCAAGCTTGATGTCCATCTCATGATCCTTCGCAACCTCAAAGATCCGCCAACCAAGTTAAAATTTCCCTACAAATACTCTTAAAACCATTGATGAACTTACCTAGACCTTGTAATACTCCATTGCCCAATGACTTAAAAATCTTCCTTGTTTTCTATCTAATCTATCCAAGCATCATACCCAACCAAAAACAATCAAAATACCCTGCACTTAACATCTAGCCTAAAATCAACCCTAATCAGCAAACAATTTCACATCTTTGCACCTACTAGAGAGATCCCTCTCTGAATCCAAGAAGGCTAGGTCCTTGGATTCTAAATCTTGGTTTGATGTTACCCCTGTCCATTTGTATCTCAATCAATCTAGCAAATTATGGGGAGCTAACACCTTGTTTACTCATAGCTTGTTCTTGTTTTGTAGGTTTGATCATTATTGACTTTTGTTTCGCAGGTGGAACAATAGGTGTATCTAATCTTTGCAACTGCTCTGTTTCCATGCCATCTAACCTATTAATATTATATGGAACTAAGTACACCATGTAAGACAAATTTTACCCTAAGTAAAATTACTTTCACTATGAAAAATAACTTAGTAAACCACCTTTATAAAGTTGTTTATGGTCTAAACAGGAAACCCCATGAGGAAATATTAAATAAATCCACATTTGTTTTATTTTCCTCAAGGAAAAATTAGTTAAACAATAGTTTAATTAATATTCCTGGTCATATTTAACCCAAAACAGGAAAACAATTAGCTAAATTATTATTTATCTTATTATTTTTTAGGAATAATTATTAACACTTTATTTAAATAATATTCCTTGTTAAATTTGAGTAAATCACCCATAAATAATTAAATAAATCATTATTTATTTGATTGTTACTCAACCACATCCTTAAAATAATAAATAAATCATTTATTTATTTATTATTTACAAATAAAGGGATTTGACCCAAGTCAAATTCTTTTTCCCTCTAATAAATATAATAAAATATTCCATAAAAGTTCGATCTAGAACTGGTTAATAATATTTTAATTATGCACCAATATCTAGACTAACTCAATATTTTTTTATAAATAGAAGGGTTTTTCCATTCACTGACTACCTTTTGTTGCCTAAAGATCACTCTAGATCTATACTTTTGGTCTGACTTTGATCCACCATCGTTGTCATATTTTGCTACCATTTTTCTTGTGAGCTCCCTTTGAGTTCCATTTTTGTCTGGGTTTTCTACACCATCAAGAGAGAGGGATTTTAGATCTGAAGTGCTGAGGACTTAAAAGAACCCATCCCATTGAGGAGGACTGGTAACATCTCTCTATGTTCTCCTCCCAGGTGTCATAAATACAGAAATTCTTTGAAACAATCTTGTCTTGTCTATTGGATGCATGGAGCAACTCTTGCTTTTATTTACTGCTTAATGTCTTTTAATGCATAGATCTAAATTTTTGCAACATTTATCTTGGTCAACTAATTGCAGATCTAAAGATATTGGCAACCATATTTGCTATTAGGGCTATTTGTTACGCGCGGCTAAAGTGAGCCTTTTTCGTACGCTTGTGATTAAGATTCATACTAACAACTGGCGACTCCACAAGGGTTTACGATTACGACCTCTATCGTTTTTCAAATCCATGCATATCCAACTTCTTCAAACCCTAGGATTTCTCTTCAGCTTCTTGTTTTACTTTTCTTGATGTTGTTTTTAACCTAAAAAACCCTAAAACATTGAAAATTCTAACTTCAGTGTGTTTTTGGACCTATTACGCAGGTGACAGGCATCAACCGTAGTTCAGACGACACATTCTTTTGAAACCTACTCCCGAGAGTGCCAGAAGTGCAGGTCACACTTTTTGGGCCAAAAAATGTGACCTGAACCTCCAGGGCGCAAAAAACAGGCCAAAACCTGTGACCTCTGCAGAAAACAGGTCAAAAACTGCAACCAGGAATTTTTGCGGGATTTTTCTGAATTTTTCCTAGGTTTCTCTGGGCCTTTGTTCAGGGTTGTCTGACCTCCATCTCCACCCATTTTGGACCTGTAATTGTTCTGTTTTTCTCAACAAAGTGGGAACCTAGCCCCCTAGGGCTTCAGTACCATCCACCTTTTGTGGAAGAGTTTTAGCTGCTGCAGGTTGTCTGAAATTTCAGAGTATTCAACCATTTTTCAGATTTGATACCTTACCTTCAGATCCACTTCAGATTGGTTATTTATCCATCCAAAAAACCTCCTTTTAGTTTTGTTTGGATTTTCCTCTAGGGTCCCCTCCGCTTCCCTCCAATTTATAGCCTTTCGCTACCTCATTTACAACAATTATTCCTCTGATTTTTTGCTGTTTGTCTACACCTATTTCCAATAGATTTGACCTTTAGATCATTTTCCCTGCCCACTTTAGATCTATTGGATATTTTGGTGTGTTTTGACTAGATTTTTTCCCACCTACACACTATTTGTTGAGAGACGCACCTCCTTGGATTTAGATTAATGCATAATTAGCTATTTATTTTCTATTATTTCAGTTTCATATACTGTTATCTGCAGGTTTATTTACAGTTATACAACACACTTTTTCTTTTTCTCTACAAACATCTGGGTTTAAAAATTAAAATTTACACACTTAACACACACACCCTAAGTGAAGAAGAGCTTGGTTAACACTGCCAAGCAAAGATTTTAACATTGAAATCAATTGATCCCACACCTCTCTGCCGTTGTTTCGACATTGTAATCAGTTGATCCCGCACCTCTTCGCCCTTGTTGGTCTCTCTTCCCTTTGTGTTGTGTTTCTGCCTTCACCATTGCGCCACCAAGGTGTTTATCCCGGAGACTTCTTGGCCTTCATCCTCAGTTTCCAATAGGACGACTTGCTCCTCCGCGTAGGATTCGAGTTAGTCCTTCACCGAGTCCACACTCTGACTCCTCTTCTGGTTCATTTGGTTCCTCTTCTGGTTCCACACCCGGTTCTCCCCCTGTCACCTTCACCATGTCTGGTTCAGGACCTAACACTGGTGGTAACCCCGAAACTAATGTTGGGAATAATACTAGTGGGACCGGAACAGGAACTACCCTGGCTGCTCCCTTGCTCCCCTATATGGCAGGCCTCAGTCTTCTCGATTTTAACCAATTAATCAATGACCCTATACACCATGACGCTAGTTGGCCTGCTATGCCGACCAAGCTCCCTTCCAACATCCCCAAGTTTGAAGGTCTTGCTGGAGAAGATCCTACAAATCATGTTCGATCTTTCCACATGTGGTGTTCGTCTAACTCCATTACCAATGACTCTGTCTGTCTGCGTTTGTTCCAATGTACGCTTACTGGCGAAGCTTCTAAGTGGTAAGTTCACCAGGCCTCATCCTCTCATACCACCTTTGCGACTCTTTCCCGGGCTTTTCTATCTTATTTCTAGCTTCCCGTTCGTTATGACACTGGTACCGAAGTTTTGACTTCTTTTCTTCAATCTTTTGCGACCCGCCTATCCGATCATGTCCAGGAATGGCGGAGAAGAAAGTGCCTATGTCGAGCCCCTACCTTCGAAGACCGTTTCTACATGGAATGGTTCCTTAGATCCCTTTTTCCTGCTATAGGTAACGATGTCGCATCGCATTTCCCTCAAACCAAAAAAGCTACTGTCCAGATCGTGTTAAAATATGACTTGATCTACGCTTAGTCGGGTTATTTTTATACCGTTCTGCCTAATCTTCTGAGACCTGGTGGTGCCAACGCACCGAGGGTATCTCATGCCGCCAACGGTATCGTTGGAGGTCTTTCTCATCCATATGCTCAGCCTCCTATGGGCTATGGTTTCCCTTAGGGAGGGGCCAACACCTCCAACACCTTTCCCCCTCCCGGTAGCATGTATCTAGGATACGGCATGCCTCCTCCTTTTGCACAACCTGTTTACCACAATGTTACTTGTAGTGGTGGATTTGTTGCACGAGTGTACGAAATCACACTAGTTTAAAGAGTGTGGTTTACTCTTTAAACTATTGGTTACAGGCAAAAAGTGGTGGAGCTCAAAAGCATAGAATTTAGTGAAAACATAATGCTAAAGTATGCTCTGGTTAAACTAAAACTAAAACAAAAATATACCAAAGCTATCAAAGAGAGTCAAAATGATATTAATACCAACGACGGCTCAAAGGCCTCTTCTTATTAAACGTTTGAAATGGAGACAAAATTTACCCAATTGCCAAAGGGCACCTAGGCAGTGGCTCTATGTCCCGATGCAAGGAGGTTGCCTTCCAAGCTCTGCCTCTAATGCAGTCTCCCTCTCTCTCTCTGGCATGGTGGACTAGGATCGTTGGGTGGGAAATGATCGAGTCCTCTTCAACTCTAGCTTCGGGTCACACACTATTGGTGTTGCTTGGGCAACTTTGGCCAGCATAAAAATGTGATCACCATTTCTTCATCTCTTGGTGGCTTTATATAGGGGAGTTTCAAATCCTCCTTCCCTCCCTTGGTACATGATGGATGGTGACCCAAGGGAGAGGTATTATTCCATTGTGTGCTTCACATATTCTTTTGTGTGCTCACATGATGTCTAGGGAGGCGCTGGTAGTTGTACTTAGGCGGCTTCATATAAGGAGTAACTGTCCTTTGCTTGGTGTGGTCCCAAAAAGCGACTTTTTTCCATTTCCAGGAATGCGTGGTTATCGGAAAAAAAGGCATGCAGAAGGCGTTCTTCTCGAAGGATTAAGCGTGCAATCCAACATTTATGACTAGTTCAAATATGATTTTCTCAAAGCCTTAGAGATTTTAAATACTTTCTTGATTCCATAATGTGTTCCTACCCTGTAAATCCTTAGGCTTGACATTAATTGATGCCATATTCTGCTGTACGATTTTCCAGTGTTAATAGTTTCCCCCTAATGTGTGAGGTCCACGAAGAACTGTATAGCCGAAATACATTATAGTTTCTTTTCTGTATCGTGTGCAGAGAGAGAGAGGCCTGCGTGAATCTTGGAATTGACAACACATTGCACGGTTTCCTAGATGACCATGGCCTAAGGTGCCCCTGCAAGAAAATAAAATATACAACATATATACAAAATTTCAACAAGGTGGGCATGTCATATGCTCATGATGCTATGGCTAGTTAAAAAAAATTGACAGATAGATGTGCTGTCAGTGCCACTACTATGGTACTGATGCTGACGGTTGTTGACGACGACTACTGATGCCCTCAGGGGAATTTTTTCTTTGACGATAGGTGGAATGTGGTACCCATATGCATAAACTGTAGATATACTGGTTGGGACCTTCCCATGTAAGCATTGTTGATAGAGACGCTTATGGAGGCATGGGTCTTCGATGGATTTGATCAAAGTGAAATGGTTGAATGGTACGATACCATCGTGACAGGAAGGCTTTTGTTGTAGTCTAATTTCAGGAGGATCGTTGACATTTGTGGACAATCTTTTCTCCCACAGTGTCACCTGAGGATACCCCTTGCATGGGGAGGGGTGATCTAAGGTACCACTTCCTTTTCAGAAAAGAGATGTCGAGGTTGACAAAAAGGAAGCCTTAACCAAACTATGGGTCGCCGAACTGCAGGGTGGGCACTTTTTTGATTTCGCCCGTTTTTGTTTTGATGGGATGGTGTCGCAATTGAACAAGGTCCAACGTGGATCTAAGTCATTTGCATACGCTAACATCCTATGCAACATTATGTATGAGAGGGTGGTGCTGTTGAGGCTGGTGGTGGCGGTGCCCCTTGGGGGGCCACAGGAGCCATGGATGAGGAGGTGGGCTCTTGTGATGCTGCGGGGCAGTGGTGGCATGGTGGGGCGTTATTGGAACACCACGACAGAGGCCTGGTTTGAGGCCAACCCACAGATGTTCTTGCCATACCCTTATGCGGGGATGGACTTCCAGGGTGACCCAAACATGGGTCTCCCTTTTGGTTATGTTTGGGGGCCTATAGGTATGTGTTATATTTTTTCTGCATTTGTTAGAGTATTTATGTGCTTATGTGTTTTGTTCTTGACACTGACATTATTTCAGTTACTCATGCAGATGTTAGCGAGGTAGGTCGCCCAGTGGCCCGAATAGTGGGTCACGACCGTCTGCTACGATCTCGAGGTGGTCAAGGTGGAGGTGATGCAGGTGGACCGGGTGGTGGTGCTGGTGGAGATGGTGCTGGCCCTTCTGGTGAGGGCAGAAGCTCGGCTATAGCAGAGGTTGCGACCGAGCGAGCTCGTGCAAATGCAACTGAGGCACGTATTACAGTACTTACAGCTCAGGTGACCGCTCTTGAGGACTTTCGGGGTCGAGTGGATCGCTTGACCCAGGGTATGCCTGCTCGAGGTTTTATGGACGACTTCGAGGAGGTTTGGTTAGAGATGGTGATGGCCCGCGAGAGGGATTATAGGTCTACTCTACATCGGGGAGCGATCACGGTGGCGATAGCAGGTCCAGTGGTGGCACCAGGAGCGGTGGTGGATCCAGGTGCTTCCCTTATTTTTGACGACTTTTGTATCTTCGGGCTGGCCAGTGGGCCATCGATACTATTTTTTGTACTCAGATACACATATTTTTTGATATATATATGAGAGATCCTTTTGTGGCTCTACATGATGTGCTATTTACTTCGGTTTATATATTTTGTGTTATGCTGATGGATATCTATGTTTTTTGTTTTTATGGATGATGGTTTATTCAAGATACATTCCAGTCTAGGATATTGTTAGCTATGCGATTAGCTGTTTGGTTTTGATCCCTTGATACATGTGAAAATGTGATGTGATCAAATTGTCTGCTCATTATTTTGGCATGTAAATATTTTCTAAACAGGTGTGTGTCTCTGGTCTCAAATGTTCGGTTTAACTGCGATACCAATAACTAGGAATCGAGGTAGATATGCATATGGTGAATCCCCCGATGGAGGGTGTTGCACATAAGTCCAATGACGACATCATATTATGTCTGATTGTTTGTTGCTGATCCGATGCACACACTGTTTGAACACAATGGTGATCCATTAGGGTGGTAGATGACCCAGGCGGCTGCAGCTAAGTTTTGAGACCATCACGATGCTCCATCAGCAAATCCGAAGTATAGTTCATTTTGGTGATCCATTTTGGCACTTTGAGCGTGTTTTTGGGTCAAAAATATTTTGGTGATTGGGTTTTGTGTACTTTCACTCTAGGGTAAGGGCCTTTGGGGCCCTTATGGGTAAAAATTCTTGAGGTAAAGGCTGTTGATGGGGTTAGTGAGGCTAGTTCTGTCTGGTTCCGTCAAGATGTATGCCCCCTGTCAAAGGAAGTGTTTGATGATGTAGGGTCCTTTCGATAGGGTTTCAAACTTTCCTGGCCCTAAGGCCTCTTTTGCGACATCGTAGAAAAGTACTAATTCTCCCTCGGTAAATGAGCGAGGGTTGATGTGGCGGTCGAATGATGCTTTCACCCTTTTCTTATGGGCCTCATTGTGTTGCAGCAATTGTCGCTGACTTTCGTCGAATAGCTCTAGTTGTACTAGGCATTGTTCTAGAGGCTGGATGTCATCAAGGAGTTCGATGGCAGCATGCAGGTTTGGGATCTTGTAGAAATTGATGCAAAAACACAGGGTGCCTTGGTTTTTTGTGATAGGATTATGGTGGAAATCCTGGGGCAAGGTTGAGGCAGTATCCTTTTCACCAATATGAGCGGATACAAATCGTATAAGGTGGATTGTATCATCGGTGTTTGGTGGGGGAAGAATATCTATAATGGGATTCTGTATGGGCTCAAAGTTAGGTTCCCCCTTAGGATAGTCAATTTCTAGTAGGTGGAAATTGTGCCTACCACAGAGGTGCCTAAATATTTCCATTAACGGGCATGTCTCTGATGCGTGACTCAGTCCACTGCAGATGGTGCATGGTGTTACTGAGCCAATAGAGTAGATAACGTGTGATTCTATGCTACTCATTGTTCCTGATGTGGATACTTGGAAAGGGTTAGACGTAGATGAGGTTGTCTTCTGTGTCCATTTCCGTGTCGTTGGCTTAGACTTGTCTTCTTCTTTAGTGGAGTGTAGACTCAACACAGCTCGTGCCGCTCTCAGATTGGGGAGATGTATACACTTAAAAATATGGTGAAAGTTTGAGCAAATTTGGCAATAAGTGCGCACGATATTCTCTTGGTTGGAGAGAAGTTTCTGGGGGAGAGAAGAGACTATGCAGAGACTGTTTGCTAGGGTCTTGAGTTCTCTACATTGGTTGACTCGGTGGTCGTTTAGATCACATAGGCCTCATTTTATCCTAGGCTTGGCTGGGGTTACCCTTTGGTGGTGTGCTGTCTTGTCCAGGTTGACACACCATTGCAGGGGTGGGGACATTGATACGGCAATGTAATTTTTATGCCATTCTTTGAGATCGTCCTGTCTCTTCTCTATGGCATTAATCATGTCAATAGTGGGACGAATATATGAGGCATAAGTACAATGTCGAACATAATTATTACCTTGATATATCAAGCATAATATCCTTGATATGAAAGTCCCGTCGTCTTCAGTTTGAGGTCTGATGGGGAACCAGCACCGGAAGGCTGCTAAATCGGGGCAATGGATGAATATATGGTCCGAGTTTTTGCATAACACACATGGTGGTAGTTGCTGCGTGGTGCCATTGGGGGTGACGAGGGGTTCCTTGTTAGGCCGTTCTTCGGCTGTAAGGAACATAATAGATCCATTCATCTCATCTGCTTGGGTCATGGAGCTGCCGGTGGACTCGGGTCCATATCATCTTCTTGGGAAAGGTGGAATATGGCTAAGCGGAGGCTAGCAAGGGCTAGCTGGAAGCGAGGTATGTAGTGACAATTCTCCAAAAGGTGATTGTCGGTGCATAACGGGCATGTGAATTTCACCGCCCATAGCCCTACGTAGTAAACCCTTTCAATTGGATACCATCTGTGAATGAGTTCCAAAGCTGCGCACTCCTCGAGGTAGTGGCCACGTTCATTGCATAGCGTACAACACATAATGGGCATTATTGGGGGCCATTCTACAATCCTATGTTCCTCTTGTAAGTATAGGATGGTGTGAGGTTCGTCGTTAATCGACTGGATTGAGGGATCCTCTTGATAGGATCACTCGACCGCATGTAAGGCGTCCATATACCATGGTATCTCTGGACAATGGTGGGTATATTTCCCATAGGTGCCACAGAGAGAGCATGTGTGATTGGTACGTAGTGGCTTGTCTTTACCTTTTGAGGTAGGTTCCTTTTTACGGGAACGTGATGTCGATATGTCTGCTTCAGAGCTAAGGAGTGGTTTTAACTCATCCAACTCTAGAAATATGTGGGTCGGATGGCCTATGACATCGCATATGGCGCAGACTGGTGATTCCCTTTGAATGGTGAGGGTCACCATCTTCTTTCCTCTGTTTTTGGTTTTCTTGGTCGTCATAACTAGTTTCGTAATGGGAACTTCATTTGCAGGGGCGGTCGCGATAGTTTCTCGGGTTGGTTGGGACCCCTCGGGACTGAGGGGCTTTAACCCTATGGTAGTAACGTTGGTGGCTCCTATTCTGGAAGGGGGAAACATGTACCAAACTGGGAATGCCAAAAATATGTTGGGTAACACCAATGTTTCCAAAACCTGCTGGGAGACGTAGCCAGTTGGGGGGTAGAGGAAAGGGGTTTGGGAGGCAGCATAGGCTAGAGTGGCTGCTGTGGCCGATGCCTCCATGTTGTTATTTCTTGAGTCTGTATCATGACTGACCTCGATGCTTGATGTGGACATCATGCACACCGGGGCCCCTGTGGCATCGGGCGATGCCTCAGGGATAATGAGAGGATCTCCTAGAAATGACCCTAGGACGGATGATGGTTTGAATTGGCCGGGGCCATATTATTGGTACCGTGAAAGACCATCTGCAGCTGTATCTACATATGGTAGAATTACATCCGTGTTGGTTAGAGGATGCTTCTCTCTGTGTGTCAGCTGGTCTATAGTAATGATGCAATCCTTGTGGGGGAACATCATAATGTGGAAGATGAAGGAGGCTATGGCGGAAATGGCGTACATATAACTCCACCCAAGGAGTATATTTTAATCCAAGTGAGTGTCCAACACTTCATCGTCTATGTGGACCGTCTTTCTGGCTAAATAGACTGAGACATTTTGGTAGAGGCCGACGTGTGTCGAGGGACGACCGTCGTAGGCTCAGAGCGTTATGATCGAGGGTTTTAGTTCGGAAGAACCCAACTTGTGCCAAACATTTTTTGACATGATGCATGTCGATGCACCCTCGTCAATGACACATCGGTGAATAGTGATATTCTGAACCGATACTGGTATTTGGAATGCGACCATGGAAGGAAGCCTAGGGGTGGATTTTTCTAAGTCAAAAGGCATCATGCACATATCGGCTGGGTCGATAGCACCTAATGCGGAAAGTAGGGCTTTCTGTTATTTTGGGCATGACTGCAGTACCTACAATGCGGACATAGCAGTGGGTGATTGAGCTAAATCATCCACGATGCTATAATTATGGGCTGCTTTGGAGTAGTTACCTGCTCACTTATTAGGTCCCTTTTCCATCTTTGGAAATGGTGCTATAGGCATCTTTGAAATGGTCAAAGGTGCAGTCGGCACATTATTACTAGCCCCTGACGTAGTGGAGTCTGGTGGGGTGTCGTAACTGCGATTCTGTGTTTGGACAAACATTTCTTCTCCTGTCATGTAAATTTCATGTCTGTTTTTCTGGGAATTGTCTGGGTTTTGCTGTTGAGTGCTGACCATCCCCTGGTGAGGGAAAGGTTCTTGCATAACAACGGGTTGCTGGGAAAATCCTCTTTGTCCTCGATTAATCTCAAGATTTTTTAGCTCAGGGAGATCAGGACAGTGGTGAGTATAGTTCCCGTACTCACCACATATTGAACAAGAATGGTTTGTTCGCAGAGGTTGCCTTTTGGCTTGCCGTTGGGTATTGCTTGGCTCTTGGTTTTGATTCCTGCTAGAGTTGTCTCCAACCTGGGGTCGCGGTGGGAACTGTTGATTGCTGCCCCCCTATCCAGGGTTCCCTTTGGGCTTGTTTTTTGATTTTTTCTTAACCACGTTAGGAGGGTAGTTCTCCTAGTTATACTGGTGTGGTTGATTCTGGGACGGCTGCAAAAAGTTCACCTGTGCATTGGTTTGCGTAGGTGTGTCATGTGCTTAGGGCTGAGCGTAATGCTGTCCCTTGTTTTCACCTAGCCATTGGGGGGGAGCTCTTCCGTAAGTGTTTATTCCTGCGTACTGGGTCCCCTCAGCCAGAGGATAGGTCCTCCTTGGTGATATGCTTGCGCCCTACTAGTAAAATCTTGTTGAGGCATGTGATGACTTTGAAATTCGGGTTGGGAAATTTTCTGGGTAGAATTATTGCATAATTGGGATTAGAACTATTGTTGCCTAGGTACCCTTGGGTCATTGACCCAATTAGTCTGTCTGCAGAGTTCGACGTGCCTTGCAATTCTTGATAAGTTTGCAGGTGCGGGGCATTAGGCAAGATGTTGTAAATGTATCCTGACTACGTATAATTCAGTTCAAGCTTCTGGGATTTACTGATTGCGTCCTCTTTGGATGTGGGGTATTGCTGCACCACATCCTTTGAAATATCCACTGCCAGAGTTTTCAAGAATAAATCTAAGAGGACCCGATCGTCGAGTTTAGCTTTGTATAAATTGCGACGTTGCCTCCACTCATGAATATGGTCAAAGATATGGATGGCGAGGGTTTGCCTAAAATGAGTCAGTAACTCCATTCCCGAATCATGGTGAATGGGTATCTGAAAATAAGTGGGGAACGCGGTAGCGAGGGCGCTAAAGGTTCCATGTGAAGCAGGAGGTTTCTCCACGTACCATTTTGCAGATACTCTCATAAGAGTGCGTTGAAATATCCTCAATCTAATAGTGTTGTCGATGATACTATTCGATGAGCACCATAGGTGAAAAGCCATTATATGATTACCTGGGTCTTCCGCCTGCTTGCCTTTGAACTTTGGTATATCCGAAGGGAGCTTCGTGGGCATGGGAGGCCATGAAGGATAATGTGTGATGGGGTCATTTGTGAGCTTGGTTAAATCAAGTAGATTCAATGTAGCTAAGACGGGTGAATGGGAGGTTGACGCCATGGCAACATGTGAAGACAAGAAGTTCTGGTTAGAACAAGGGTTAGTCTGCGACGTACCGTGATGTGCGTTCAGCTATCTTTCCGAATGGGACACGCTCCTCTGCCCCCTGGGGGTCGAGGGGGGAGTGGTATGCAACGTGGTGTTGGGAGACCGACTAGGGTTCCCAAATATGGTTGCTCCAATGAAGGATGAAATAATGATGGTGGAAACGTTCTGTCTTTTATGCCTAAATGGCGAAAGACCTGGAACCCCTCCCTGTAATGGGGGGAGGTCCAAAAGACGCTTGGATTGAGGAGGTTTCATTGGGACCGTTTGGGTGTCGACCAGGTTAGGTTTTGGAAAAATTTGATGGGAAAGAGTCTAGGTCAAAGTGAAATTATGGTCACATACATAAAACAAAGTGAAAATAAAACGATTTTATCTTTAACGTTAATCTATGTGATCAATCAAGAAAAAATATGGTTTTTGTTTGTTTTGCGCATGAGACTCAAAATCCTAGAAGACCTATGCGTCCTCACACACTCAAAAGTAACTGGGCCTTGATAATATTTCTTGTGAGTGCTGGTACAACGTTCTGTAAGAGCTGGTGACACCCCCAGTCAGCTGAAGAGAATCCACCAAGGTAAGGGTAGAGGGTTTGGCGCTTGCCTGCACTGTCACTTATAGGGTAAAGGATGCCCTATTTTTTGGCCACTAAGAACCATCGTCCCATGTGAGTGTTCGAGTCTTGGGCTTCTTTGTAGTTAGCTAACAATACCGAGTATCAGACGGGTCAGGTAGCCCCAACTGATACCGCACACACTGCACCTAAGCCTAACCCCCTATGAATCGGGTCTCTGCCACGCTCGGGTTTTATTTTCCATGGGTTGATAGGTGGATTTTTAAGCTCCTAAATACACAAATTCTAGGTTTCAATATGAAGTGTGATCAAGGCAACTTATTGGATGCCTACCCCGTTGATCCTAACTTAATTTATAAATTCTCTTGTGGCCCTTATGGGGAGAATTTAGTGAGTTGGTTTAAGTTAGTTTTAGGTGGATTTCTTTGCTTAGTGGGTGAGTGTGTGTGAGCATAAGGTGAAAAAGCTCATAGTTTAAACATTTGGATATCAGTGATCCTTTACAAAAAACCCGTAGTTAAACTATGTTATCTTGTTCTTGGCTCAAAATGGAAAACGTGTGCGGATAATGGGCCACTTTCAAATCTTCCTAGTTAATCTATGTGAATAACTAAAGGGAGATGGAAAATTGAAAAAATAGAGTGTTCATATGCTTGCCTAGGATCACCGAAGGGTGAAAAGGTAGCAAAGATTACTTGCTCTAATTGACGATTCAAACCTAGTCCCACAATTTCCTAAATGCAAAAATTGAATTAAGCTAAACAATTCCTACACTAGAAAATAAAACCAGCTTACTTGGACTAGTTAATCTGAGTGTGCATACTAGAATTTGCAAAACATAAATCATTTAGAAATAAATGTTTAATTCATCCCCTACTTAAACTATGTGAAGATTTTTTACAAAAAACCAACTTAAATGAAAACTAAATCTATGCCTACAGAAAGCAGCAAAAAGAAAGTTCTCAGAAGCTATGGGGTATCAACACAGGTGCTGGTAGATACATTAGGGGCTGCCCAAAACACTTACAAGCAGAAAGATGCAGAATATATAGAAAAAAAATCTTATCCTGTAATTTGCGTGGAAAAGGCTCTGATAGGTGTGATTTCCTGCGTGCGGGTCAGTCCTGAATGCACGCATTGTGCGTTTGTGAGAAGAAACTACGCGCAAAAATCCTGCAAGTAAAAAAATTAGGAGCTGCCTTCTTTTGTCTGTCACTCCAGTGATTCTAGGGACTGTAAGATGGCTCAATGGATTGTCAGCTCCACTCCAACATAGAAAAAGGGTCTCCTGCAAAATATGGCACAACCACATAAACTTGGAACACGTTAGTGGAGTGGCCAATCATGTAGTGGTGGATTTGTCGCACGGGTGTAAGGAATCACACCAGTTTAAAGAGTGTGGTATACTCTTTAAACTATTGGTTATAGACAGAAAGTGGTGGAGCTCAAAAACATAAAATTTAGTGAAAACAATATGCTAAAGTATGCTCTGGTTAAACTAAAACTAAAACACAAATATACAGAAGCTATCAAAGAGAGTTAAAACGATAATAATACCAATGACTGCTCAAAGGCCTCTTCTTATTAAACGTTTGAAATGGAGAAGAAATCTTACCCACTTTCCAAAGGGCACCTAGGCAGTGGCTCTAGGTCCCAATGCAAGGATGTTTCCTTCCAAGATCTGTCTCTGATGCAGTCTCCCTCTCTCTCTCTGGCATGGTGGACTAGGATCGTTGGGTGGCCAATGATCGAGTCCTCTTTAGCTCCAACTTCGGGTCACACATTTCTGGTGTTGCTTGGGCAACTTTGGCTAGGATAACAATGTGATAACCATTTATTCATCTCTTGGTGGCTTTATATAAGGGATTTTCAAATCCTCCTTCCCTCCCTTGGTACATGATGGATGGTGACCCAAGGGAGAGGTATGATTCCATTGTGTGCTTCACATATTCCTTTGTGTGCTCACATGATGTCTAGGGAGGCACTGGTGGCTATCCTTAGGTGGCTTCATATAAGGAGTAACTATCCTTTGCTTGGTGTGGTGCTGGAAAGCGAATTTTTTCCATTTCCAGGAATGAGCCCTTATCGGGAAAAAAGGTGCGCAGAAGGCGCTCTTCTCAAAGGATTAAGCGCGCAATCCAACATTTATGACTAGTTCAAATCTGATTTTCTCAAAACCTTAGAGATTTTAAATACTTTCTTGATTCCATAATGTGTTCCTGCCCTGTAAATCCTTAGGCTTGACATTAATTGATGCCATCTTCTGCTGTACAATTTTCCAGTGTTAACATTATTCAACCTCCTTATTATCTATATCCATAGCCTGGTGCTCTAGCTCCTCAAGCATTAGCACCTCCGCCTCCCTTGCCTTCTCAACCCCCGAAACAACAGCCACCGACCCCTCCGAGGCAGGTGTATGCACAACTGGGCGTGAATAATCCTCCTCCTTCCAAAAAGAAAAGGAAAGGCACTCAAAATCAATCTGCCCCTAGTAATCCTGGACCTAATCATCAAAGTAATGCACCTAACACTGCTAACCAGCAACAGGGCACTCAACCCAAGAAGGACAGGCCTGTTCACATGAATAAGCCTTGTTCTTGTTGTGGTTTTTATGGTAATTACACGCACGATTTTCCTCTTTTACCACAGATGCGGCAGATGTGGGAGTCTCAAGCAGGATTGTGAGGACAGTAAGCCTCCCCTTCTGTCCCTCCCAATGCTGTGCCTAGTCAGCCTGCTGTGTTTACTAATCCTTTCCCTTAGCAAGGATTCGTGGCTACCCAACCACCTGAAGGTCATATGGCCAATGAACCTCCTCCATTTGGTACCTCTGATTACCAGATCCTCATGATGAACTTTGACCAACCTATAACTGTAGATATCAACCTTCAGAATCAGTTCCGTCAGTACAACAAGCCTCCCGCTACATCTGCCCCCAAGCCCCATTCTTTAGGTTCTATAGAGCCTCTTTCGACACCTAATGGTCCTTTGCAGATCCCTTAGCCTAAGGCTAAGGTTCATACCAAGATCCCTAAGGGACCATTATGCCGAAATGCTGCTTTTGGAAAATCTGCTCATTCGTATAGTATAGTAGATGATTTGGCGCATTCTCTTGCTACCATCTTAATGCTGGAACTCCTCCAGTCGTTCCCTTCACAATGAAAAGATGTACTATTTGCCATGGGTGTTGTAGATCCTTCAGATGATTGATTGATCATCTTCGATGTTGACCTGTAAGAACATCCTCCTCTTCATGCTTCCGTCGCCTTCCAAATCCCAGTCAAGATCCAGAATGCCAACGTTTCCCATTGTATCATTGATGAGGGGGCATCCACCTGTGTGATGTCCAGTTCAGTTTGGAAGCAACTCAGATCACCTGAATTGGCCCCTTCCATGATCACTCTTCGAGCATGGGATGACCACGTTTCCCATCCCATTGGCCTATTCCGCAATTGTCCTATTACTCTTGTGGGCAAGACTGTTTGCGTTGATGTAGAAGTCATTGATGCCCCCTTAGATTACAAAATTCTATTAGGTCGTAGCTACACCTATGCGATGTCTGCTGTACCATCTATGTTTCACCGCAAGATGTCCTTTCCCCATAATGGAAATATAGTCACCATTGAATAGTTGACATATTACGAACCAAAGTCTCAGACCTCCCCTACGTCCATCATATCTTCAGTGGCCAATAAGAAAACCATTGATCCCTTGACCAGTGTCTCACCCAGAGTCTACAAAGACTCCTCTTTCCTTGTTACATTCCCTGGTCTTCCTCCTCCTGTCTTTGATCCCAGCTCATCAAATGTTGCATGTTGTAATCATCTCGAGCTTCCCTCAAGTGGCCCGCTTTGGCTAGTCAGCAGCCTCACCCTCCGCAGCATACTCATAGCCCTTCGATTCAGCCTTCTAGACCTCCTCCTCCCAGCCTTTCACATATAGGTGGTATCCATGAGCATCTCTACCCTCCTGGAATGGTTCCTCTTGGCCTTAACCATCTTAGAGCCATCCTGCCTGGCCATTACCCCTCTAGTCAGATACCGTTCCTAGCTTCCCCTCCTAGAGTGTTCTCGGTACCTATCATGGCTACCCTATCCATTCCTAACCTGACCCTAGGGATTCCCGTCTGGTACCTAGATCCCCCAACCGCTACCCCGCTTGGTCAACCCAAACCTTATATTTCTTTGACCCCGGTTCAACCGGTCCCTATGACTTCTCCCGCTGATACAGTGCCTTAGCCACCTCAATAGGAACCTTCTCCTGTTGCAACAACTTCGGGTAAAAAAGGAAAAGATGACAAGAGGGCATCAAAAGACAAGGCTGCCTCGACTGACCCTGCACCTCCTCCGCCTCCAAATCCTTGTGCTTTGTGTGTTGTCGTCGGTCATGCCACCCATACTTGTACTGAGTTGCCTCGTATCAAAACCATGGTTAATGTTGCATTCCCTGAGTCTACAATCCCTGAAGCCTCTATTTATTCCTCGACTGCAACCAAGAACCCTAAGACTATTCACACCAACCAAGCTTGTGCTTTGTGTGATTTCCATGGCCATTATTCCCACCACTGTCCCCGCCTCACGCATTACCTCACCTCTTTGGAGGTAGTTCGGGAGTACGAGATTGATCAGAACCAATTTTCCTCTCTCGTTCTTGCGCAATATGGTTTGGGCCAGCTTAAGGATTTACCTTCTCCCATTGACATTCCCCCTCCTGATGTCGAGATGACGGAGCCTGCAGCCACCATCCTATTCCTATCATTGTTGGAACGGGGTCTCCTAACAAGCTACAAAACTGGTCCATTTTGGTTATTTTTTATTATATTTAGTATAGCGCAGGGGTTTTGGGGTGGGTCAAAGCCCCGAACGCATTGTGATGGGTTAAAGGGTAAACTAGGGGTTCGAAAACCATGGGTTGCAGACCATAGGAATGTTAAAGCTATATTGTTATAAATAGAGAGGCATTTCAGATTGTAAGAGGTAGGATTTGATGAGCTATTGATGCGATATGTTGTGTAAGCGATCTGTTTAGGTTTTTGGGGAACGGAATCCTGCTAGCTATGTGCGCGGAGATCTTAGTCCAGCTATGTGTAGACACTGTTTCTGTGTGCACAGGTTGGGAAGGGAATTGTAAGGAAAGGTTGATGAATGAATGAATACGCAGGATTATTAGATCTGAATCTGTGAGTACTATTGAATGAATTGCTGGTAATTACTATGTTATGCATTTTATGTCTTTGTGCTGTGAAGGTCTGTATATTGAATGATTGGATCTGTTCCGCTCTGGTTATATCATGCTGCGAAAGTCTGTGTATTGAATTGGATCTAGATCTATTTTTTTCTGGGTATGAAACATTGTGTTGATATTATGAAAAGCATATAATTGTAGATCTAGTGCACGTGGATGCAATTAGATACATATTTAACCCTGCGCAGAGACAAGGTAATTTGAATAGAACGCCACCCTGCTTGCCTTACCCTTCCTTTCTCAAGGTGCGAAAACCTGGTTCCAACACCCACCCATACTACTTCGGGTGAGACTGTGACCGGCGCAAGCGGGTCACTACCGAAAGGGCCAGTAGTATAGGGGTTTGTTGGAAAACCTTAGACAATGAACCTGGGTCAAGAACCCTCAAGCCAAAAAATGGTTCCGTTTCTGGGACTGGAAGGGATCTGAGAAAGGGATCAGGTAATGAAAAAAGAATACTGGAAGCCTGAAAGAAAAGAGATTGAGGACTAGTTCGAAAGGCAGATCCAAGATTTTGCTGTAAAAGAGAACCAAAATGAAAAGTTAACGGCGGACAGGTGGAAAAATAAGTATGTTCTTACTGAAAGCTATGAAATATTATTTGTAACCTTTGCAATTGAGCTCCAGGAGTGGCTGGCTAGGCTGGTAGAGTTCCAGAAGTGCTGGAAGGATGAGTGAGTCACTCAGTGAACTCCAGATCTGCTCGAACAGCTGGAAAGAACCGATAATACTATTACGCGCACGATGGATCACTGGGTGGATAATGTGTTAGGAGGATTTGTTACAGAGTTTGCCATTGATCAGTTTGTATCATACTCTGAGGCTGAGCAACGATTCTTCAAGGGATTCTAGGGTAATTTTCTGAGGACGTTACCATACTGATCAAGAAGTTGCTATGCGAGAAGAGAATTCTGTGTAGCCATACCGACTGAATGACTTCAGATCCAGATGGGAGCGCGACACGTAGTGGTAAGTATTATCGGACCAAAATTGATGGAGGAAGGGCTGTCTATAGCCCGGTGAAGGAACCGGCTACATCACCACCTAGGGCACACAAGGGTAAGAATTCGCCTATAACTTTGTCCTTGGATAGTGATATGGCTGTGCATTTGAAACTACCTACCTTCAAAGGGGTAGGAGATGAGGACATGGATCAATTTTGGTTCGTTGCAGACTCTGTCTGGACTGCACAGAATGTCGCAAGTGATCCAATAAAAAGAGCGCAACTATCTTTAGAACTCGAGGGCAGAGCTCTGGATTTGTATATGTGATACGTTGCCCAGAATGGAACCGCCTCCATTCATGATATTAAGGATGATTTGAAGCAACAATTCCGCAAGCCAAAGTCTTATTCCCAGTTAGTAGCAGATGTAAAGGACTTCAAACAAGGTGCGTCTGAATCAATATGGGAGGCAGATCAATGGTTAAAGAAGGCAATTAGGGGAGGAGGGTTCGAGTATGATGATAGACAACATACGAAATGGTTCATCACCATGTTGTTACCTCACCTGCGCACACCAATGAATCAACAGACCTTTGAATCGTAGGAGAAAGCTATAGAAGCCGCTATGAAGTTAGAAACTACTCCCTAGGAGGATAACTCAGCAGGAGTCCAACAGATCTAGGAACAACTCGGGGCTATGCACATACAGATATAGAACCTACAAAAAGAGTGAGGAAAAGAAATCTGCGCGGATCTCTGGTGTACACGTTGCCGAGTGTCAGGTCACACTAAGGATTAGTGCCCTCTACTGACTGATTATATGTAAGCTGGAGGACCTAGCCCCCTACGCTCAGGGGTAAGTAGGGAACCTATCCTGTTGCGACTAGGATCAAGCGGATCTGCGCTATGGTGTGATGATTGTCAGGTAGCAGGCCTACACGATACAAACCATTGCCCTCGGCTGGGTGCGGATGTCCTAGAGCTAAAACAAAAATGGTGTCGATTCTGTCGATCTGTAGGACATGACGAACATAATTGCAGAATGTATGACTTGATGATGGATCGCGGGAACCTATATCAGGTGCAATCAGGCCCTACATCACCAATATTGGCTGCGCACTTTGGAGGATCACCGGCCCGAGGAAGAGGAGGTCAGGGAGGAAGCGCAGGCCGAGGACGAGATCAGCTAATCTGTTATAACTATGGAGAAATAAGGAACTTTTCCAGAGAATGCGATAATCCCACCAGGACATCGTGTAAATACTGCTAACAATTGGACCATGAGGTAGAAGACTGTCCGATCTTAATAGCCAGAATGCAGGAAAATAAACCTACCCCTACACAGAATGTACAGAGGGTTAAAAATAAGCTACGAGAAGCGAATCCGGTGTAAAAGTCATAACACGTAGTGGGCTGGACACCAAGGGAAGCAAAGAAGTATCATGCGAAGAACAGGCACTACTAGCAGCC
This sequence comes from Pinus albicaulis, assembly GCA_034641835.2. NCBI lineage: Eukaryota > Viridiplantae > Streptophyta > Pinopsida > Pinales > Pinaceae > Pinus > Pinus albicaulis. Next base: position 862,218,348 of record CM076584.1, on the reverse strand, counting down.
CCTACACAGCATCAAAGCGAGGAAGACATTGAAACCTTTTTGAAGGCATGTTTGAAGTTGCTCAGGAACCCACAGGCCATAAGAAACCTCCTAGTATTGATGAATACCTGCGTAGCTCGGCCCACCTTGATTCCCGAAACGAAGGATGTACACAAAATATACAACCCTAAGAAATGCACAGGGAGAGAGATGCAGTTAACTGCAAAAATTAGAGACTATGAAATGGATCAAGTTATCCTAGATCTTGGATCTGATGCCAACGTTCTACCTAAGCAGACATGGTGACGGATGGGAAAGCCAAAATTGGAATGGTCCACTATACAGCTGGGATGGAAAATCAAGAGAAAATCATTCCCTTGGGTAGGTTACCAAAAGTTATGGTTGACATTGCAGGAGTAAGAGTCCCAGTTGACTTTGAAGTCATTGAAATAGTTGAAGACACGGACCCCTACCCTGCGCTCCTTGGGCTGGACTGGGCAATGGACATGGGAGGTATTATCAACCTCAAGAAACGAAGCATGGTGTTTGAAAGCGAAGGCACGCGTGTCATAGTACCCCTGGATCCCGTGGAAGGTACCTGGTATACCAAGCCTGTCCATACGAAGGGAGAATTAGATCATATTTATAAGATCACTGCGCAAGATGAAGATCGGGTTAACCCCATGGATGAAGGGATGCTCTGTTGGGAAAAGGACAGTGAATGTTTTTTCGACGCTGATGAGGAGCTGGAGAATTGGCAGAGCCAGCTGCATGAGGTTTCAGCACTTCGCAGCCTTCAGACCGTCAGAAACTTCTGTCACATTTCTACCATAGAAAGAACCTTGCCTTGCCAAGAGAACGCAGATGACACTCAGAAGCCTACGAAGCCTAAGGGTTTCACGAAATGTAGATCCGAAGCACCTATGCAGGGACCGTCTCTTCTACCTGGAGGAAGTATTGGAGTAGGGTGATCCTGCATATAGAAACTCCCTTAGCCAGATGGGCCCCAAGGTCGGTCGACCCACGTGGTTACCTGCTGATGCGCAACACTCAAGGGTGCGCTCGACCCTTGCCCAACCAGAATTACCAGAGTACTACTGAACTCAACGTGCATAGGATTACGGACCTGTCTACAATCATGTGTATCCGGGAGAATCTATGAACGTCTCGAGAAATAAATCACCTATGGACGTATGATGCAGCCATCTTGCACAAGAATTCTCCTTCCACGAACGACATAAATGCTTCGAAAAGACTCCCATTCGACTTGCAAGATCACCTTGTGTCAACCTTCCATCGAGATACGAAAATGCCCTCAATGCATCAGCCATGCTATAACATTACAGGGACATGACCTTGGACACGAAGGAAGAACGTTAGCTCATCTCGAGTTAATGCGAAAAGACACTTACAAACATAGAAAATGGGCGGTAGATCATCAATATCACCATTTATGATAAGCACGGTTCGAAAGATCGAGGGTACGCGCCACATGCAAGATACCTCACCATTAAGTAGCTTTGATTGGGGCACGGATGGATGGAAGACGTTGGGTCAGGCTATTTATTCGCCTATCAAGTGGCATTGGCTATCCGCATTCTGGTTTTTTATACTTATTCGTACGTTATATAACACTCGTCTTTCTGTTATGGATCCCAACTCACAGGAGGAACTGATAAGAGGACTGGGAGACACTGAGTGTAGTAATAGGAGTGCACGCGGGCTGCCGCCGGAAGGATTATCTGGGAACCAAGTTTAGCAGGAACGCTGCAGTACCGGGACCTGCTGTGACATCTCAGCCATTTCCAGACCCTGCCCGCTAGAAGCAACGTATTTTTACTCCCTCGCACTGCCATAATTCACACTTCTGAACCAATGACCGGGGACATTCAAGTAGACTTAGCGCAAATATCTACTATAGAGTTACGAATACTGTCTACGAGAGTAATGCAATAAGTGCACCATCGTGATCGAGAAAGGTGCAAGCAGTGAGTCATGCCTTTGGAAGAAAGAGCCTAGCGAATTTCTGTGTTCACTAACGCAATATGCATTATTCAAGGAAAGATTGGCGCAGGGAGCCCAATTGCTTGAAGAGGCACCCAGCTATGGAAAATAGCACAACACCACCCCATGCTTCAACATGCCCAATGGGAATTGAAGCAGGCAGAAGATGTTCTCGATCGAGTTCGGCCTCCACACCTCCCCCCGCCCTCGCGCAGCGCCTGGATGCCATACAAAATATTGAGGACCTTCATCACTCCAAGAAGATTGTGTGAAAAAATTTGAAACCATGGTCTGATGCTGCACCCCAGCTTGCACATGATGCACAGTCTGCCATTGCATGCCTCCACTAGTTGTTGGAATGAGTTGGCACTGATCTTGATGGGCCTACTTCTCTGACGATGATCAATATTACGCAACACGCTCTTCCTCCACTCTACGCAACACTCTCTTCCTCCCAAAGCAAGGAAGTTCTTCCTCCACTCCTTCTCATCATGGCTACCTTGCGCGCGTAGATTGAAGGCGTGCCACCAAAGTGACTCGGGACGAGTCACAAGATTGTGTTGGGGGACTATTGGAACGGGGTCTCCTAACAAGCTATGAAGCTGGTCCATTTTGGTTATTTTTGATTATATTTAGTATAGTGCAGGGGTTTTGGGGCGGGTTAAAGCCCCAAATGCATTGTAATGGGTTAAAGGGTAAACTAGGGGTCTGAAAACCATGGGTTGTGGACCATAGGAATGTTAAAGCTAGGTTGTTATAAATAGAGAGGCATTTCGGATTGTAAGAGGTAGGATTTGATGAGCTATTGATGCGATCTGTTGTGTAAGCGATCTATTTTGGTTTTTGGGGAATGAACTTCTGTTGGCTGTGTGCGCGGAGATCCTAGTCCAGCTGTATGCAGACCCTACTGCTGTGTGCGTAGGTTGGGAAGGGAATTGTAAGGAAAGGTTGATGAATGAATGAATACACAGGATTATTAGATCTGAATCTGTGAGTACTATTGAATGAATTGCTGGTAATTATTGTGTTATGCATTTTCTGTCTTTGCGTTGTGAAGATCTGTATATTGAATGATTGGATCTGTTCCGCTCTGGTTATATCATGCTGCAAAAGTCTGTGTATTGAATTGGATCTAGATCTATTCTGTTATGGGTATGAAGCATTGTTTTGATTTTATGAAAAGCATATAAATGTAGATCTAGTGCACGTGGATGCATTTGGATACATATTTAACCCTGCGCAGAGACAATGTAATCTGAACAGACCGCCGCCCTGCTTACCTTACCCTTCCTTTCTCAGGGTGTGGAAACCTGGTTCCAACACCCACCCATACTACTTCGGGTGAGACTGTGACCTGCGTAAGCGGGTCATTGCCGAAAGGGCCAATAGTATAGGTGTTTGTTGGAAAACCTTGCACACTGAACCTGGGTCAGAACCCCTCAAGCTAACAATCATCATTCATGATACCCTCAGTGGAAACTCCTTTTAAGACTTCCCCTTCTGTTTCACTCGACCTCCCTTCAGCGATCACCCTGGTCTCAACATCGGTGGATCTCTTATCTGCTTGTTCTTCTGTCATCCCCTGTGACAATGCGTATGTGAACCTTTATTCTCATGATGATGATTCATGTACCTTCGTTGCATCATGTGGTCTCCCTTCCTCCAGTCACTCCATCTTATATTTTTATGATGACATCATGGAAGCCTTGTCCACCCCTGACTTCAGCTTTCCCTCCCATAAGCGGGATGGAACCATCGGTGTCTATGGTGACTTTCGCGACCTGAGAACAAGCTACACCTCCGGTAGATCCCACACACCACCTAACCGTCGGTGTGTGAGTAGTAGACCTCTTACCCAGATCACTCCCTCTCGCAGTGTTTGTTCAATTTCTAATTTGTGCTCAAGTTGCCAACGTTGTTCATCATCCTCCCATTTATTGTCTTGTGGCACCTTTCAGATGGACCTGCTGTCCACATCTTATATCAGTTATGCAGATGGTACAAGTCGCTACTCCTGGAATCTAGCCTCAGTAGGTTGGGCCTATTTTACCCCCTTACATTCGCTTGTTCTCTCAAACGGTGTATGCATTGGTACTAGCACCAATAATCAGGCTGAATATGATGCAGTGCGAGATTTATTAGTCGATGCCCTTTCCCATTGCATCCTCCACCTTCATGTTCGTTTAGATGCCTTAATTCTTGTCATGCAATTGAATGGTGTATATCGTGTGCATAATCCTATCCTTTTTAGAAGATATTTACAAGTGAAGCTTTTGATGCATGAATTTGAAATCATTACATTCAGTCATGTACCTAGAGCACAAAATCACTATGTAGATAGCATTGCAAACAATATTCTAGATTGGCATTTAGCACATGCATTTAACACAAGAAAATAACATAAAACCATAAAAATTATGCATATCCATAATATGTGTCTTATAACATGTTTTAGAGTCCATCAACTCTGATACATATGACATTCCCATAGCATGTTACAAAAACTCAAAATTGGGGGCACCACCTGCCCCTTCACACTAATCACTATCTAGAGGATTCCGAGCCAATGGCTCTGCTCCTGCAGCTTGTAGATCACGCATCCCCTGTCCGGCCATCGCCATGCGTTGCATGACCCCTCGCCACTCCGAGGGTAGACCAATATATGGCTCTATGTAATGGTCATCCAAGTCTTGACAACCGTGCTTTGAAACACCGATCAAAAGCCTCTCACATCTACGACGAATGTCCTCCAGGAGGGCTGCTGCATCCTCATTTTGTGGTGCTCTCGATCCACTAGGTCCAACAGTTCCTGAGACTGCAAGCCATCCCATATACCCGACCGGTTTTACTGGTGCTATATCTGCATACTAAAAGTGAAAGAATCAGTACCATTTACAATATTTTGAAACTTTACAATGCACATAAAAGATTAGCAACTTTTCACTTACCATCAAGCCCCCATACTCGACCAGGCGGCAGTGGAAATTCCAGGTCCCCAAGATAACTCATCCCACTATAGGGATAGTTGTCTATGTACAATGACATCTGATCCAAATGAGTAAAGAACTCGGGTCGGAACACCCGTTCGACCACCCCACCTCCTCCTCTACACAGTAGTCTCCCCCACTGGTGCATCGTGGGCTCCCTCGGGCCCCCATCCTGGAGCTGTATGCAAGGTCGAAGTGTTGGGATCTTCTTGAATAAGAGTGAGCACAAAACTGTACCATATGCACAGTCATGGTTCACTTGCCGCTTGCATAGCGACAACTGTCATTTCAACGACGACAACATCATCTGGGCCCACCCATAATAGGTCTCACTCAACAAACTCTCCATAAGCATCATCTGCCCTCCAGTGATGTGGCAGAGTGTTTGGTTGCCCAAGATCCGGCATTAGGGGAATTTGAGGTCTAAAATGGGTCTCCTAAGGAAAATGTACAATCAAAATTCACTTTATGAAAACCAATCACATTTTAGGGGATGACATCATCCCCAATGGTTGAGGTGCCATTACTTGAGTTAAAGGTACTTACTTGTTACATTCCCAATGGTGGATAAAAACTCATGGTTAACCATGGTATTGCTCTAAGTACTTTTAAAGTCATAAAGTAAAGTACTAATAATAAATGCCATTTCACACTTTTTGAATAAAATATTATTATTGTCATTTCATATTTTTTGAAAGAAACAATGCATATCCTTACATAATCTTCATGTCTTTACACATTTTTAAATAAATATTATATTTGTATATTTTCATATATTTATTTTTAAATTATATATTCATCTTATTTTATTTAATATTATAATTTCAAATTAATTATAATTTAATATCTATACATATATATTATACATATGAAATAAAAATAAATAAAACTATAACCTTGTAATTTTATGATAAATCAAATCTATGAATAACATTATTATAATATTAATAACAATACAAACATATTAAATTAAAGAAAAAATGTATATTAGTTTTGTATGATGAAAAAATGTACATTAGTTTTGTATGTTAAAACGAGGTATATTAGGTTCAACATAGTTGGGGCAAATTAAGTCTAAAATTTTAATGTATATAAATATTATATTATACTTATAAATATAAATTAAATCTATTTCAATACTTTTTCTCCTTTAATGTTAAATACAACTAAATTAATTTCATTATGATTATATTAATATTATATATTATTATACCTAATATTATGAAAAATAATCTAAATGTTATAGAATATATATTATATTTCTTTTTATGTTATATATTATTTTTTCTTAGGTTATAAATCAAATCAATTTAATATGTAATAAAAAAAATACATAAAATAATAAATTACATTTATTATGTTATTTTATTTTATTTTTACATAGTATATTAATTACGTATTATTATATAATTTAAATAATGTAAATTTTAATTAATAGTATATTATACAATTAAGAATTTAAGAATTTATATTTATAATTTATTTTAAGTTATTTAATTACAAAGAACAAATGTATTATTTGTTCAGTGATATTGACATTTTATTGAAAAACTCATTCTTATTTATAGTCACATCAATACAATTTTTTTTGTAATTTTACTTTGGTACACATTTTCAATTAAATTTAACCATGGTTACATGGATTTTGGTGGAAAAAGTAAAATGCAAGTTCATAAATGTTATTTTATTGGTTTAGCTATTATTTTATTATTTCCTTAGGAGGCCCATTTTAGACCTCAAAATTCCCCTATTGAGCATCGCTGCGGCCACAACACGGGTCTCTAACCTCTCTAGATCCCCGATGGGTATCCATGTCCCTTTGACATGGAGACCTAGTTGACAATGGCGCTCTACAAACTCCATGATGTTCCACCCTCGCGGTAACACTGGCTGAGTATTCCCGACCATCCCAAGTGGTGGGAGACCAGTTAGAAAATATATATCCTGGACCGTCAACTCGATTCGGCGCCCCTGCACTATAAAGACCTCATGGTCCAGATCCCAATAACTGATAATCCGGGCCAACAAGGGCTCTTTAGATCTCATAATAGGGTTTTCCAAAAACTTTAGAACCCCAAACCTGGCCAATGTAGTTCGGACACCTTGATCCTCTTGGATCTCCGACCGTAATGTGTCCAAGTCTCTCTCTCTCCACTTGTCCGTAATTCTTCCATATCTGCACAAAAACATCATATTTGTTAGTGTACAGATAGGAAATACTGTATCCAAACATCAAAACCCAGCTCTCAGCCAAAAAACAACACAGAAAGACCCCTCTCTGTCAGGTTGCAGTTTTCAGGCCCAATCATGGGACAAGTCGCAGTTTTTTTCCCAAAAACTGCTACCCCGGTCACAGTTTTTGCCCCAAAAAGTGCGACCGGGCTGTGAAGAGGAGTAGGGGTCTGTTCCTGAGCTCTAGGGACCTAAAATAAACTTTCAATCTACTCAAATAAAAAAGTAGGGTTAAGCCTCTTACCTGCAATTGACGGATCTCAATTCTAACGGTCGGTTTGTTCGCTACAATTGCCGCAAGATTTAGGGCCTTCTCTCCTCTCTACATTCACCACAGCTCCACTTGAAAATGAGTGAATTTGGAGGCATAATGCCTTATTAAAAGAGAAACCCAAAACCATAGCTTAGTTTAACAAACTGTCTATACCGTTGGAAAGCTCTCATTGAGCCCTCAAATGGGTATCTGTTAGTTTTTCGTGATTTGATACTTCACCAAGACACATTTTGTTCAAGAAGGGTCACTTTACCATTCCTCAAAATCGAATTTCTTCACTTTCAACGCTTGTACTTGGGGCACCACTTTGCCTCTATACTTTTCCATGCTCGTGTTATTTTTCTTCATGAGTAACCATCTTGTACTCATGTTTTTATGGTCCCCATTGGACCTTTTTTGTGTGGCAGCATGATCGAGTAGCCCTTGTTTAGAGCATTTGAGTTGAGTCATCATCACATCCATTGAGTCTATCTCGAGTCCCTTTGTATCCCGCTATATTCCTCCATCCTTAATTTCTTGGTTCCTCTCTCATGTCGCACATTATGGCCTTCAGTCCTACTATCCCCTATCCCTTATGATATTGTGTCAGTCGCTGCTAGGTCATCCATGCCCTTTATGATCTAACAAGGTAAGTCATCCATCCGCTACTTAGTATCCCCCATTCCATCATCATCCCTGGTGTCAGTTTTTCAGTCACTCTACTATTTTCTCTCATGCCTTAGTTGAGGATCCCTTATTTCATCACCTATGGCGGACCTCCTTCTGTCGACATCAAATCATTCATTCCAGAAGATAGGTCTAGAGGGCGGTGTACCTTGGTTCCAGCTTCCACTCTTGTTCAGTGCCTCGGATCAGGCAAAGGGACTCCTGAATTCCCTTTGACTTGATTGTTTCTCAGCTCTAGCTCCTTACAGCATGTTCGAGATCCGTATACTTGATGGTTCAGTGATGCAGCCAACTGTACCAGTGATGTCTGGGTGTGTGTGAGATGTTTTTACACCTCATGATGGGGTGGCCCTTCAGGTAGCCCCCCACATGCCCGGATGACCTCTTCATTACATCCTTTGATGTAGCTCCATAGATTTGATGATGTTGGCCTCAGCCGCTTGCAGTGCCTTTTTGTTTGCATGTTCAATCAAATTTTCAGAGCCCTTTCCTGTTTATAGGGGCATTTGGGTTGTATTTGTATCTCATGTACTCAGATATTATTTTATAAGTCCTGGCTGTTATCCTGGGGATAGTATGTATGTGGGATTCATTATCATATTTTTATCTGGCTCATGTTTATGCTAGCATGTACTATATAGTTTAGTCCCTTGTTTACTGGATGCATTATTATGTGTACTTTGTCTTGGCGGGCATAGGTATGTGTCCCCCGCCGCCTATAGCATAGGTACTCACTCATAAAAGAGACTTTTCACACCTGTAAGTCTCGCCTCCTCAGGGTCTAGTCATCTAGCGCTTTGGTCTACCTTATATTTATCTCTCTTTGACTTCCCTTTGGTGTCTAGTGATTGAGTTCTTACAACGTACTTCGGTCATATGATTAGCTCCTAATGCTTGCATGCTGGGGGCAATCTGTTACACCATTTTTTGGTCATCTAGCCTGTTACTATTAGATGGACCTAAGTACACCATCTAAGACCAATTTTACCCTAAGTTTTCACTATGAAAAAAACTTAGTAAACCACCTTTATTAAGTTGTTTATGGTCTAAACAGGAAACCCCATGAGGAAATATTAAATAAATCCACATTTATTTGATTTTCCTCAAGGAATAATTAGTTAAACAACAATTTAATTAATATTCCTAGTCATATTTAACCAAAAACAAGAAAATTAATTAGATAAATTATTATTTATCTTATTATTTTCGAGGAATAATTATTTAAACCTTATTTAATTAATATTCCTTGTTAAATTTGACTAAATCACCCATAAATAATTAAATAAATCATTATTTATTTGATTATTACTCAACCACATCCTTAAAATAATAAACAAATCATTTATTTATTTATTATTTACAAATAAAGGGATTTGACCCAAGTCAAATTCTTTTTCCCTCCAACAAATATAATAAAATATTCCATAAAAGTTGGATCTTGATTTGGTTAATAATATTTTAATTATGCACCAATATCTAGATTAACTCAATATTTTGTTATAAATAGAAGGGTTTTTCCATTCATTCACTACCTTTTGTTGCCTAAAGATCACTCTAGATCTATACTTTTGGTCTGACTTTGATCCACCATCATTGTCATATTTTTCTACCATTTTTCTTGTGAGCTCCCTTTGAGTTCCATTTTTATCCTGGGTTTTCTACACTATCAAGAGGGATGAAGATCCTCAAGTGTCAGGATCATGGGCAAGAACCCATCCCATTGAGGAGGATTGGTATCATCTTTCTATGTTCTCCTCCCAGGTGTCATAAATATAAAAATTATTTAAAACAATAAGGAGAAAATAATGGAGGGTTTTACTCACCTGAAGGGACCTGTTCCATGATACCTTGGGCTGTCAGAGAAGCTACAAAGGCTCTGAATGAAATAAAGAAAGAGGTACGAGTTGCTCAGAGGATAAGAAACCATTTGGTAGGGGGGCGATGATGAGGTCCATCATTAGGAATATTATAAGAGTTAAAATGTCATCTTTTTAGCTTAATTACTCTCTCTCTCTCACATTTAATTACATTTTTTTCATATTTTTCTTAGTGATAATGGTGTAAAAAGGGTTTCATGATTTGAGGCCTAATATGGTTTAAATGCAGGAAAATGAAGGGAATAATGCAATTTTTGAGAGAGATTCCATATCAGGTCTTGAATTAGACAGTGAGGAGCAATCATGGGGAGGTTGACCACCTCCTTAACTCCTAGAAGCAACCAATATCTCTTAAAGATCATCCTACAATAGCTCAAAGTCATAGGCAACCGAGAAAGTGAATGATAAGAAGGATCCAAGATCCACTTCTATTGAGTTCCAAGGGAACAAAGACCTACCTTTTAGGGAGCTGTTGGTAGCTATCCTCTAGCATAAATAGACAGGAGCAAGAGATCACTATGATTCAGATTTTATATGCTGGAAGAGCTCTCTTAGTTTGGTATTAGATATTTATGACTTCATGTAAAATATTGGTTATGAAATAAGATGAGAATTTGGTTTCTTTTCCACTAAGTAGATTTCAGGGAGTTGAGCTTATGGGTTAGGGCCCAATCCATTGGCTTCAGTCTCTCCTTTGTACATGTGTGTCTTTCCTTTATTCTTAAGTAGTTGATTCCTTCCAATGGATTTTTGGTAGCATATAAAATATTAAAAATGTGTTGCTAAGCCTCTCTCTCTCACCTGTTGCATTGGAGCTTGAATATGAAGCTCTTCCACCACATACCACATATCTTTTTAGTTTAAGATTTCTTGGAAAATCTAGGATAGTTTTACTTTTATTATCACGAATATGTTGTAGATTCAGAGGTAGATTTCTGTTTCAAATGCATACGTAGATATATTAAAATTCAACTCATATTTCCACCATTTCCATGATAAGTTTGTTGGTGATGAATGCATGCGTAGATGTCTTATTTGCAGGTTTAGATAGAGTGGAAAAGAAGGATCCCTTCGACACCATCACCTTGAGTTTCCACCCACAACCCTATTTTTTAAGCCATCATCACACCACCGAGAGATTGGTCCAAGGGGTTGGTCATCCACCATGCGCTTGGATCCACCTTTTCCTTACCTTCCATGACCTTCTTTCCATCATATCTAGTCTCCAAACCCTCTTGGCTTGTTTCCTGTAGCGTTACAGGACTTCTTGTAGCACTACAGAAATCTTGTAGCAACTCCTTGTAGTAGTTCCAAACATCGTCTCCTTCAGCCCAAAATCATTCCTACTCAGAAATGCTAGCACACATGTTATCACCCAAAAGTGATCACCTAAACATTTCTAACTAGGTGGATTGAAATACACCATGTAAGTGTAATTTTACCATAGTAAAATCACATTCACTATAAGAAATAATTTAATAAACCACTTTTATTAAGTTATTTCTGATTAGAACCCATGAGAATAATTAAATAAACCATTATTTATTTAATTTTATCTAGGAATAATTATTAAATCATTGATAATTATTCCTTGTCACATTGACTAAATCACCTAGGAATAATTAAATAAGTCATTATTTTTTTCCTTAACTCCATTCTTGGAATAATTGTTAAATCATTATTTAATAATGATTTCATTTTCAATCCTTTCTTATTATTCACGAAATAATTAATAAATAATTTTATTTGTTAGTTAATTATAAATTAAGATTATTTGACCATTTTTAATATCTTTTCCCTCTGCAAAAATATAATAAATCATTCCTAATGGTTAGTTCTAATTTTTTCTCAATAATATTTTATTACTCTCCATTTTCGAGATCAACCCAATACTTTGTTATAAATAAGATGGTTTTTTAGTCATTCTTCACCATGATCTTGATCATCGTCACCATTACCATCTCCATACTTTTGAGCTCCCACTATAGTTCTACACATTTTTTGGGTTTTCACATATTGAGAGAGGAAGATCTAATACTGAAGTGTCAAGGACATCAAAGGGCCCATCTCGCGGAGGGGGATTTACAACCCTTTCGTAAATCTCCTTCACCACGTGCTATTAATAAAAAAAATATTCTTTCAAATGCTTTTCCATAATTAGGTTATTCCAACGTATTTATTTTGTTGTTATCATTTCGCATACATATATTTTTATGCAGGTTTTTCTCACATTTTTATTGCAAATCTAAAGTATAAGCAACCGCAATTGTTGGTAGGGTCACTAGTCACCTGTGACTTAAGTGATATCTTTTTGGTACACCTTCCAAGAAATTTCATCCCACTATTCTAAATACATTCGGCATGTCCCTAGCATACTGGGGGGAACCTATTCCCCTATATATACTCAACCTCCTCTTAAGGATTTAGTGCTTGTGATACTAAATGCATCCTTTATTCGAGCACTTGGAACACAATGATGACTCCACTAGTGTAACATTTCATTTTCCTGGGTGATTGTAGATTCAGTGTTTTTAAGGTTTTATAAAACTATTTTTAGCCTCTCATTTCTATTTATAACTTTTCTTCCATTTTTCTGTCAAATGTTTGGATTTTGGTGGTTTTGCTGGTCTTTTCCATAGGTCACAGGTACCAACCAAGCATGAGACGACAACATATTTTCCAGATCTTATGACCAAGAGTACCAGGAGAAAACACACTTTACAACTAAAAATATGTTCTTTGAGATCCACAACACACTATTTGGCCCAAAAACTACTTTTTCCCTCTGTTTCAGGTGAGTACCTGTGTTTTGAAATTTTTACGAGAAATTTTCAGGTTTTTTCTAGAATTGCCAAGAGTGTTGTATATGTACTAGGAAGGGTTTTTTAACTCTATTTTCATTCTCACTTAGGCCTGTGTTAGGTCTCTGTAATTTATTAGCAAGATTGGGAGAGTCCAATCACAAAGTTAACATCATTTCAACCAAACTTTGGGATTCTAGGATCTATCCCTCCTGAATCCGGAGAGGGATCTCTCCAAGATGTGCAAAGATGGATATTGTCTTTGAAAAGCTTAAGCTAATGATATTAGGCTAGTTATGAAGGCCAAGGGTTTTGTTTTGTTTTGGATGGTTGAGCATGAAATGTTACTTGAGGGGAAAGTCCTAAGTGCAAAGTTTCAAAAGTGAGAAGTTGCAAGAAAATAGAACAGTTTTGGCAGATAGATAGATATAACGCTGGTTTTTAGTCCATTGGGCTATGGAGTCATATCTGGGCTTTAATTGAATAACAACATCAAGTGTGATCCAAGGGGCTAGTCATCTATGTCTAAGGATCTCTTTAAATTTTGATTTATGGAATGGAGTGATACATCAAGAAGGGGAATTAAACAGATGCAGAACGAAGAGCAGCCTAGGATCTGATAAGTACTTTTAAACCAGTCAACCTTTGACAAACACTTTAAGAAGGACACGAAAGCAGACTAGGATCTGGTAAGTACTTTTAAACCAACTAGCCTTTGACACACTTCCAATAGAAAACATACAAAACAAGGGGAAACACAACGATAACACAGAATGGTCTAAGATCTAGCAAGTGCTTCTAAACTAGCTAGCTTTTAACACATTCCAAGGGAAACAATCTGTTAGTTATGCAGACAAGTCTGGGACCAGGGCTAACCATATCTTCCTTCAGTTCATCATCACATAACATATACTGAAAGTAACGTTCAGAAATAATATTCAGCTAGGACGATAAAATGAGGGAACGCCGGCATTCTCATGCCTAAACTGAATTAAGTCATTCCTGAATAACACAGATTGGAAGAAAACATTCAAATAAAGATTTCTCAGCCAGAGAAGGTTACTGATATACAGCAGGTCCTAACCCTGTTTAAACTGTTCTTTACAGTGGAGAATGAAACAACATGAAAACAGAAATAAAACAACAAGTTACAAATGAGAATAACATCACCGTCAATATAGATCAGGATCCCATGAAACAGATTTTATATTGATGTCAAACCAGCTACAAACTTCAAGTCCAATGTTTCAGTTCAGCAATCATCTTCACTATTCAACCTAACTACTCTAGCACAAACAGAGCTTCAAGGGCCAATGAATACTATGTACAAAAAGAAGTCTCAAGCTCAAGTGTATTTCAAAGTTCTGCAACCAACAACTCCTCATCTTCTCCTGAGGTATTTATAGAAGAATGAGGAGGTGATCTGAGAAAATATCTCTTAGGATAATTAATACAGGTTCAAGACTTCTCGGCCTTTCGAGGGGCTCGAGAGAAAAATTTACAGGTGGATCATTGTATTAACTTTTTACAATAAATATCAAAGCTCGGTGGGAGCTTTATTTTGACTTTGAGGCTCTGTGTAATGTGGGGAGTAACTCTGCAGATATTTCTGCATTGATTACCTTGCAGAAGTAACTCCTTGGCTGCTCTGAGGCGAAATCTGATCTTCTTCAATAACTTCGGCCTCTGTTTGAAAGGTTTGAGGCAACAGGTGGCTCGGTGGTAGCTGAGGAATCAATTTGCCTCAGATGTGGCGGTGGAGGCTTTCCGTCTGATAAAACACTTTAGTTTTTCCTTTAAACTGTGTTTTAGATTGGGGATTAGGCTTTTGATAACTGTCTTAGCCGTAATCCCCATAAAAACTGTCTTCAATCTTCATCTGCTGTGCTTCTGTCTTCAAACTTATACTCTTTAACTGTGTTTGAATTAAAACAGTGTCTTGTCGATGTGCAGACCCGCACTGGGCTTTACGGCATCAATACTCATAGAGTACTGACGAAACATGGAATGGAGCCCCGCGGATGGCTTCTCTTTAATGAAACGAGGGCATGAGAATCGTCATTCCCAGCTCTTGGCATTTCTTCATTATACAATGGAAAACCATTTAGAACACCTGCATCAAACACAAAACAATTAAGAAATCCTGCGAAAAATAGGTTTAAACTGCTTCAGATGGCGGGGGAGGAGCATAGCCGTCGGATAAATATATCTAACGGTGGAGATCGGCGCAAAACAGGAAAATGAGAGCGGGGAGAAGAAATAAGGCGGGGTGGTTTTGGGCCGTCCGATCTGGACACGTGGACGGTCCAGATCTAATCGGAGGATCTCAATCGGGGGGGGGGGGCAGGCAAGTGCATGCGATGTAAATTTCCAATGCGATTAAGCGCTGGCCGTTGATCTGCAGATCAGATCGACGGCGGAAGATGAATCGGAGGGTTTTCGAAATAGGGGCAAGACTTGTGATCGGAGGGAATAAGGACCGTTGGATCTTCGGGAGGATGGACGGCTAGGATTAAATCGGAGCCATCGCAATCGGGGATGAAACAAAAATGCATGCGATTTGAACTTGCGATTAGAAACTTGCGATTGAGCGTTGGCCGTTGATCTGAGGACCAGATCAACGGCGGGGAATGAATCGGAGGGATCGCAATCGGAGGTCGCAGAGATGGGCATGCGATTGCGCAACAGGGAAAAGTCGCAATGCGATTGTGCACGGACCGTTGGATCGAAGGACTAGATCAACGGTCATGATTGCTTCGACCTACGCACCGGCGGAAAAACCTTTAAACATATGAAAACCAAAGTTTTGCAATAAAAACAAGTTATAATGGCTCGGGCAGAAAATATATAAGTTAAAGGGAAAAAGGCACCCGATTGCGGTGCCGGTGGTTTTCACGGAATGTAATATGCCTGGGAGTATAAAGACAAGGGCCAATCGCAATCGGGCCATTGAGCCTGGTCTTTCCGATCAACCCATTTGTGTTGTTTCCGATTGCGATTAGCGCCGAAAAGTTTTGGCGTTTGGTTTTAACGTATGGGCATGTGGGGGGAAGTGGTTTAGGACTTTAGCCCAAAGGGGCTTAGCTCCATAGCAATAAAACTTGTTTTCCATGAAAAGTTTCAAAGTTTTAAATGGTTTTGGGGGTTTCGGAATAGTTAAAAAGTGAGTTTTTAACTATGAAAGGGGAATTTTTCATAAATGGAAAGAAGAGGAGTTATGAAAAGTAAAGGAATAATATGGAGAAAAAGGGAAGAAAATGATGGTTTCTTCAGCAGTTTGTTATACGAAATCAGCAGATTTTTCTGAGTATAAAATGGGACAGCAAATGAGGATTTGGGACAGAGGCATGAGGCCTTAAAAAGACTTCAAGAGCCAACAATTTTTAGTGATAAAATTTGTTCCTTGGAGGCTCAAAAAAGATCTTAGCCACCTTTTGGTATAACAAAATATTATAGGTGGCTAACAGCCTGGATAATCATAGTTTTTATTTTTGATAAATAAAAAAACCCCATAGGGTTTGTAGTAAACCTCCATCTTTTTAGAAAGAGATTGGCTGAGTGAGGAGTCTAGGATTTCAACATTTTTAGCCATTGGTTTTTAGGATCTGATCAACTTTATTTTAGCCCTTCGGGATATGTTATTTTACCATTTAAACTCAATTTTTATTTTTCTCTTTCCTTCCCTCTTAGGATCCCCTTAAGTGTCTTATGTTTTTGAGCTTCTTGCCTATCCTTTGCAGCAAATTTCACCTCTGATTTTTGTTGTTTGTCTACACCATTTTCAGCAGCTTAGTGCCTTTAGATTCTAGTCCCTTTGACATTAGATCTTTTAGGCCTTTTGTATTTTTTTGAGTAGCTTGTTTGCCTCTCCTTATTTAGCTGTTTGAGAGCCTTCTTTAGGTGGGGTTTGTGGTTGATTTGCTATTTATTTTACTTTCATTTTACAACATTATTTACAATATTTCAACATTTTATTTCAGTAGCATATGGCATCATTAAACATACTCAGTTAATTCATACACTAAACACATTTTTTCACACACATTTACACATCCTAAGCGAATGTGATCTTGGCTAACACTGCCAAGCCAAGAATTGAAACAAAACACATTTAATAATCTAACTAACATAGATTAAGCCCACTCGGGCATCAGGGAAAAAAAAATCTGTGTAGTTAGGTGTAGGATCAGTGGGATAGGCTTCCAATAACACCCATTGATCATTTACATTGGGACATATAAGTTTACTTTGTAGGGAGCTTAAAATAATTCACCATCCCACGGTCGAAATCCAGAGTGCGTCAGAAACTTCATTTAGAGGGGGTTAGGCTAGGTCATCATACGAGTAGTTCTCCTCAGGGCTACCCAACCTATGGTAGGGAATTCCATGTGGTGGCTTATAAAAAATAAGCTCAAGACTCGACCACCCCCATGGGATGAAGGTAATTGTCGTGACCAATCTTATGAAAACACCTTATAGGATTGGCTGTGGGAAGTAGTTGGTTCTCTACCCAAACTTTCTATGGACCACTCTTCTTGTGGGGATGAGATTCCGTCAAGTAAGAAGTTATTTTGAAGGCCATATAAAACAATATATTTAGGATTTGAGGATTTTGATCACCTATAGGCTAGAGGTCATTTTATTTGATAAGACGTGTTTGATTGTATTATAGTAGCATCATTATATATTTAGTAAACACTTGGAATAACTACACTAGGTGTTTTCTTTCTGTTTGTTACTCTTTTTCTCCTATCACCATTTAGTCCTTAGTGTCATCTTTGTCTTGACATCGTTGCACCCCCTAGGTGTTTGTCACAAAGAATTTGAGGCATTCAACCTCAGTTCCCATTAGGACGTATTAATCCTCACCGTTGAGTTAAATTTAATCCTCTCAATCCTCCACCGAGTCCTTGTGACTCTGGTTCTACTGATTCATCCAGTTCTTCGTTTGATTCCGCGTCTTGTAAACCTCGTATCTCCACCATGTCAAGCACCAATGCAGGTGCAGGAAACCAAGGTGGTAACTCATGTCCTAACCTGGGTAATACCACCCGTGGAACATCAACTAGTATGGTCACTTGTACTCCATTTCTACCCTTCATGGATGGTTTGAATATCCTTGATTTTAACTAGTTGATCAATGATCCTCTTCTTCACAACCCAAGTTTTCTAGTTATGCCTACCAAAATTCCTTTGACATACCTAAGTTTGAAGGAAATCCTGGAGAAGACCCCAAAAATCATTTTCGCTCATTTCACATGCGGTGTTCCTCTAATTCCACTATAGAAGACTCCATTTTTCTTCGTTTATTCCAACACATGCTTACTGGAGCTGCTTCTAAGTGGTATGTCAATAAACCTAGTACCAATCATTCCACTTTTGCAACTCTTGCCAAATATTTTCTATCATATTTTTAGTTACCTCTCCATTATGACATTGGTACCAAACTCTTGACTTCTTTCTGTCAAAATTCTGCCACTCGCCTATCTGACCATGTCCAAGAATGGCGAAGAAGGAGGAGCATTTGTAGGGCCCCTGAATTCAAATACCATGTTTATATGGATTGGTTCCTTAGATCACTTTTGGCCCCCATAGGTAAAGATGTCACATCATACTTCCCTCAGTTAGAGGAAGATGCACTCCAAGTAGCTTTGAAATAGGGCTTGATATATGCTCAGTAGGTTATGTTTATACCGTTCTCCTTGATCTGCCTCAACTCGGTGCTGCTAATGCACCAGGGCATCTCATGTTGGTGATGATATCATTGGATCCATTTCAAACCATCACTTGCAATCATATGCTCCACCACCAATGAGTTATGGTCAACCTCGGGGGGGGGGGGGGGGAGGGGGACCAATACCTCTAACAATTATCACCCTCCTCAAGGCAACCCTTATCCAAGTCAAAGCACATCATATGCATATTCCTAATTGCATAAAAATATGCCAGGGTCAACTATTTCTCAACCTGTTTACATAAATCCCCCCCCTCCATATTTTCCATATGAACCTCCTAGTGCTTCATCCCCTCTGTCACCATCACCCCAACCTCCCATACCTCCTGAACCTATGCCACAATATTAACCTCCTCCTCCAGGTCAAGTGTATACTTAATAGATCGTGACCAATACCCCCAACCCAAAGAAGAAGTATAAGGGGAAAGGTAATAGGAACCAATAATACCAAGGCAATGATGCTAACCAGGGTCCTCCACCTAGTACATGCTAGGAAATTAGCCTAATCCCATAACCTAGCAATAGGGCGGACAACCCAAGAACAACAAGGCTCTTTGTATGAATAAGCCTTGCGCATGTTGCGGCGTATATATCCATTATGCTCATGATTTTCCCCTTTTACCTTAGATGCATCAAATATGGGAAACTAAACAATTTCCCCTAAAGGATAACAAACTATGGCTCTACTTCCATTGGCTCCTACTTCATCTCAACCAACTGTGCTTACTAATCCTTTCGATCAGCAAGGATATATAGCTTCCAAACCTACACAAGGTCAGGAAACCCCTCATCCTCCACAATATGGTCAACATGATTATCATATTCTCATGATTAATTCCGATGAGATCAACACCAAACAAGTTGACCTTTGGACTCGATCACATCAGTATGAGAAGCCACCTAATAAGTCTGTGACTGTTTCCCAACCCTAAGTTTCCACTGAGCCTCTTCCATAATTAAATGGTACCTTAAAAATCCATTAGCCTAAGGCAAAGGTTATTACTAAGATCCCCAAAGTTCCATTACGTCAAAATGATACTTCAACTAAAGCCGCTCATACCTATAACATAGTAGATGACTTGGTGCATTCCCCTGCTGCCATGTCAACACTGGAAATCCTCCATTCGTACCCATCCCAACAGAAAGATATAATCTCTTCTTTGGGCATTGTGAATCCTTAATATGACTGTATGATCATCTTTGATGTTGATCAATCAAGAAATCACCTTGTTATGAAACCAGATCCAAAAATAGAAGAAAAGAGAGATCAACACCTTATAAATAAGCCACTTTGAGGGGGAAACCCCCTTTACATTACATAAATGAAAAATTCTTGGATGATGTAAATGAAAAAACCTCCTTTATATATATAGGCGTCCAATGGGTCGCAATATAATCCTAGCTGACATAAAAATAACAATGTAAGGGCACAACAATAACAATGGTGGGCTTCTATGGGGCACAATAATAACAATATGGGGACTACATGGGAAAAAAAATAACAATAAGGAAGCTATACTAATAATAGAAATAAGGGGATACACTAGTATTATAGGGACCTAACATGCACCTTTCCTTCAAACAAGTGTTGTCCTCAACGCTTGATTATTTCTCGATGATTTTGTATAAAATTATCATCCTCCCATGTGGAATCTTCAGCGGGTAAGATCTTCCACCTGTTGAGATACTCTCAAATTGATCGATTTCTTAGTTTCCGTGATTGCTTCAAAACTTCTTTCGCTACAATATTGATCTTCCTTTTTTTTCATTCGATTCTGCACCAAAGTTAGGTTATCCTTTGAGAGTTAGAGAACTTTTTGTTGATGCTCAATTTTATCTTCGAATGATTTATCATCCATATTATTTTTCATTTGATTCTTAAAACCATCCAACTTAGCTTCCATTTCTACTTTTAAACCACCTATGTCATCTTTGGTTGCTCTTTGTAAGATCGAAATTTGTTGCACTTGGTACCGTAATTTTGATATATCATACTGTAATTCTTCCTCTTCATGCATCATATTAGCCCTTTCTGAGGGTTTAATGGGTGTGGAATTATTTTTGGGAGGCATTATATAACTCTATACTAATATCTATGCTTAAATATGCCATTGGGATCACTTCAAACCGATTTTTCAAACAAAAGTTATGCAAACGTGTTTAAAAAATACACACCTTTTTCTTGATTTTTAGGAGGTCTATATTGAACCTGATTTATCTCTGTTATTTCGGATCTTCAAGATCTGATTTTCTATCTTGAATTAGCCCTCTGAGTCCTATTTCCAATGCCACAAGTTTGTCCTGATTTGGATTCTTCAAGGAAAATTTATGCCCAATCTCCCACAATGACCTAATGATGGACTGTTTCAGTAGAGAGAACTTGTATGACATTCCACATGTCATTGTTTCCTCCTTCGGATCTGAAATTGATACAAAGGAAACTAAAGTCTGTGTAATTTCAACCACTTTTTACAGAATTCCAATCCAATGCTCATAGAGAGAGTTATGACGATTTTCCCAAGGTCACATCTTTGAGATGAAATTCAAGAGCTTGCAAAAACCTTAAATTCCACATATCATATCTCTGAAAATATTGCAAACCAAGATCAGAAAGTTTTACCAGAAGTTCCTCAATATTTCCTCACAAATTGTTTTTTTTTAGTGTTTGAGCCTTTGTAGGAAAAAAAATATAGTGAAAATTCCACAATGACCTGTTTGAAGCAGCAAAATCCTAGAACCCAAAGCTTTGATACCAAATGTTATGAAAGCAGCTCCAAAAATAGAAGAAAAGAGAGATAAACGCCTTAGAAATAAGCCACTTCGAGGGGGAAACCTCCTTTAAATTACATAAATTAATGATTCTTGGATGATGCAAAGGAAAAAACCTCCTTTCTATATATAGGAGTCTAATGGGTCACAATATATTCCTAGCCAACATAACAATAAAAATGTAAGGGCACAACAATAAAAATAGTGGGCTTCTATGGGGCACAATAATAACAATATGGGGACTACATGGGAAAAACAATAATAATAAGGGGGCTATACTAATGATAACAATAAGTGGATACACTAGTATTATAGGGACCTAACACACCCACTTCTGTTAGGGTCCTATGATTCATAGGATAAATTTTGATTATTTGTAAAGTTTTAATTTATAGAATGTTGTAAATAATATTCCATTCTATAAATTATTTCCAAAGAAAAGAAAAAGAAAATAGAAATAAGTAAGAAAAAATAAAATACAAAATGGGATATAAAAATAGAAGAAAAATGTGAAAAAACAAAATCAAATATGAAAAATAAAAAATATGAGAAGAATGAAAAACAAAAAAGAATGAAAATAACCCAAAAGAAAAATTAGTATGCATGTCTAAATGCCACTTTAAAAATTAGTTTCAGTAGTGCTTTAAAAAAATTTCAAACAATGTGCTGCTAGTTAAAATGCTACATTGCAGTCTGATAGATAGAATTAGAAGCTTAATCACATAGTATAATAATGATTAAGATTAATTAATTATAACTAGTATAGATAAGTAATTTTTTTAATCACATAGTGTAATCATGATCAAATATATTAGTTAATGTTAAATAAATTAAACCATATTGTCTAAACATCGTTTAATTAGATTAAATAAATTGAATTACAATAATGTACATAGGCATTTTGTAAAATAATAAAGCACATTTTTTCATGAAAAAGGTGGACTCGACAATCTTTGTTGTTTAGTGATAAAGTGTTTGCAACATCCAACGACTAGGATTCGGCCCGCCCGGATCAATGACAAGCCATTCACTTTGGACCCCCAACCCCTCCAACCATTAACCATAGGGGTGGGGGTGGAGGAGGGGGTCCAAAAAGTGGGTTACTGCTTTGCAACCTGGCGGGCACTCACACGGTTTTCGCCCCCCCTCTAAAAGATGCATACCGCCCCACCCCCCTCCGAAAAACCACCCTTATCACTCTCAACTATCAAAAGAGCTATTGACCCTGCTGCCACATCCCCTCCTTGCGGCCACTACCTACTGCCAGGTCCCCTCTTGACATCCACTCCCTAGCTGCCACGCCTTCCCCCTCGTGTCTGCTCCCAAAAATTCCTCCACCACTCCCTTCTCGACACTTGTCCAACCCGTTGCAAAGATCGTTAAAGTAGCCATTCACGATGTGAACGTTACCCCTAATAACAGATTATCCTCCATAATGGTTACACTCTAATAGAGGATTATATAAATATCTGTAATCCCGACTGGTGGCCTCCTTCTGCACTCTATTTCCAAGACATCCTACAGGAAATTGGTCATCAAACTCAAGCCGCTGTTGCATCCAGTCAGCCAAACCAGAGCTCCTGCCGCATCCTGTCAACCCAATTACCAATCATAATCACATAACTACTACGAAGCTCCAAATTTACTGAGTAATTCAGAAATTCCCTTCCTCTCTCTATATTATCATGGCTCCCAAAGGGAAATCAAAGAAGGGAGAAGAAAACCCTATGCTACCTCCAAATGTTGACTTAGATCACCTACCCTTAGTTGATAACCACTATAAGATCCTTGTAACTTCTTGTCAATTTGATTTACATAAATTGCACAATTGGTTAAAACAGAACCATATAGATCAAAGTGATGAATTATGGTAATGGGACTCCCTTCTGCCCCAATTCATGTTTCCCCAAACTCACCATTTTCTAGAATTTGTGATATGGTGCCATTCTAGGTACATTCCTAGCTAGAAAGCCATTGTAGCCCAGAATGGTGATGTTATGTTCACCATTACAGTTGAAATAATCAATCAAATGTTGAAAATAAAAAATAATGAAGCCCTCAAGACATTCTCAGAAGAATCCCTCATGGATTTTTATAAAAGCCTGAATTTACCCACCAGATCTAAAATCTTTGAAATTTTCCTACCAGAAGATGCCCAATCACTTAAAAAGAATCCTCCATATCTATCCTCCATGTTTCCTGAGATGAAAAAATAAATCATCTCCATAGTTTCCTGTCCCTTAGGTTAATAATCAGATCAATGGGTAAATGAAGTGATTCTAGGTTTATTGTTAATATTCTCCAAGGACGAAAAACCTTCCATTTTATTTAATTACAGTGAATTCCTGGATAACACTATCAATGATCAACTATTGAAATTTTCTACAGAAGGCAGTTTCAAATATGTTTCAGTGCTGGTTTATTTATTCATGTTTACCAAGTAGAAATATTTCAATTTGCATTTTAGAAATTAGATGAGCAGGGAGAAGCACAATCAATGATTCACTAGACCTCCCTAGTGAGGGAACATACTACTGAGTTCACCTACAATGATTTTACTGACCAATTTGTATATACAATTGTTTTCTTGTTAAATAGTGACATTCAATCAAGGATAAAGCTAGAGATAAAGAGATATATGCGCCTTACTGAGCAAACCAAGACAGAGGACTGGTAGTTGCATTAGAAATACACAGAAATCAATGTGTATGGTTGTGAATTTCCTGCATAAAATCTGCCAAAAATTGTCCCTGTTATGCTATTTCATTAGAATATATAAGGAAAATGATCAATATGGATGATCTCCATTTTGTGTCAGCAAATCAGAAGTCACAATTCAAAATAGAAACACAAATTGGACCATTCATTCGCAATACCAGGGAAACAGACAAGGAAGCTGAATTACTCCTAAGACAGATGAATTTTAAGTTTAGTTTTACATGGTCACTGACCCTTTTGGTATCATTTTCAAGATCATAGTAGAACATAAAATTACTCCATATGCCCACACTACAAGGCCAGAAATAGAGAAGTTCATGAATCAAGAGAAGTGGGAAGAAAACACTCTGTAAGACGCAAAAGAGCAGGTACTATCCCCTAAAGCTTCACAAACTCCAGTGCACCAAGAGAAATAGGAAAAAATACCAACAGAGGATCTCTCTCCTTCAGTTACAGAGATTGGGGCAAAGGAATTTTATGTCTACAATAAAAAGTAGAAAAATGATCTATTAACAAATTTTCTACGTGAAGGAGATCAACAATCCACTATAGTGTTGATAGGTCCTTGTGCTACTAGTTTCCCACACACTGAGGATATTTTCATAGCATCTCCATCCTCCTCGGCCTCTTAAAAGCCTTTGACCACATCTCAAACATCAAAATTGGTTCATGATCAAGCGGAGAAAAACATTTTTGATAAATACAAATAAATCAAGAAAATAAATGAAATGCTCAAGGCCTCTACTTATGCACAATTTTGCAAGAAAAAAATGACTTCTTAAAATAAGCTTCTCTCAGACTTTGACATAGAAAAAGGGCAGATGCAAATTTATTTTCTTCAAGCAATAATCACTTTTCCCAAGATACCAGATGATTACAAGAAATCTGTTTTCAAATTTGATGCTGATCAAATTCACCTTATTGATTAGATAGATATACACAAGAACACAAGGGATATGTTATATTCAACATTGAAAAATACGGCCATGACAACTTCAAATTTGCAAATTTCAGTTAACAATATACAATCCCAACTCAAGCTTCAAAGGATATCCTCCTTGGCTAAAGACACAAAGATAAAATCTCTAGAGGATTTAGTAATAAAGTTAGGATATGATCCCAAAGATGTAAAGGCAGTTGAATAAATTATAAAAAGGAAAAATGCAGATATTGCAGCACCTCGAAAGCAATTCAAGCTTCCATAAAGGAAAGACATGTGAAAATTTCTGAGTTTACTAAATAGAAATCCTACAACAATAATTTGATTTACTTCTCCTACTTGTTTTATTAACTTAACAAGTTATTTTTTTTCTGAATAATAGAAGAAAAATATCAAAGTAAATACATTGTTGCCTACACAAATATACAGATAAAGTAGTGAAGAATTAAGCACATTCAACAAAGGACACCCAAGATTTTTTAGACAAATGTCCCCGAAAAAACCCAATGCAGGAAAACCGATGCAGTAGCTCTTGAAAGTTTTATTATTATGAATATTTCTGAATACAAAATAGGGTACCAGTAGTGGTTTACCTAATAGAGAAAATCCTGGTAGAAGTACCTCTATCTCTGGAGACATATATTATGGATGATTCAGTTGAGAATGAAGAACCCCATAGGTGCCTACACAATCGCTACATCACCCTTCAGTGTGGCTGCATCACTCTGTTTGATTTTTTGGATACGATCCTGATCTGGCCCACTGAAATCCCAACATTGTTCACTGAGTGACTGCATCACCCTGGTTGGGCCTGCGTCCCTTTGCGTGAGCCCTTATGGATCTGCGTCACGCCTCCTAGTATTACATCGCCTCTGCGTCACCCCTCATGGGCCTATGTTTCCTCTGTGTCACTCCTCCTAGGCCTGTGTTGTCTCTCTGGTATGGATTTGCCTCTATGATATTGTATTCTCAACCTTGGACTTAGAAATCCCACTGCCGAACTGCCCCTCGCTGCACTGCAAGCTCACTTTAAAATTCTCAGCAAACCGCTCCTGAGAATTTTGACTTAGCTCAAGTGATGCCACTCTGTGTATCTTCTCCAACTTACCCCAAGCCTTCCTTCAATACTTTTATAGTTTTCAAATCAACAGCCGTGATCTAATCTCTAATTGACGTCTAAGATTAGAAAAGACTTAATCCTCGTCACTTAGAACATTCTCACCCACATGTTAAATGATTCACTTTAACTATTTAATTTTCCTAAGTTAGACTTATTGTCTCCATTAAAATAATTAATTATTTTAATAACTTAAGCTCAGAGTGGAATTTATCCAAACAATTTCTAGGTCTTGGAGATCTCATGTGTTCTAGCCTTTCCACAAGGTTTCAGAGCTAGAGCACATCCGATGCTACCCAAAAATCAACACGACCCTCAAGCAAAGGAAGTTGGAGATTTAGAACAACAAAAGAAGACATGTTTAAAATTATTATTGAACATAATGATATGATTAGGAATGTGGAAGTTGAGATGGAAAAACTATTGAAGGAAAAGGAACAATCTTCTCAACTGGCTGCTATTCTATTAATGACAGTTCCTATTGCAGGAACAGTTCCAGTTACAGGTACAAAAAAGGCATCTACTTCAGTAAAAACTACAACAGGGACACAATATAAATATCCATCAGAATATTTGGTAAAAGCCATGGATGAACTGTCCATTAGAGGATAAGAAAATGAGAAACTGAAATCCCAACACAAAACTTTGCAAGAACATAAATTAAGAGTAGAAAATTCATGTATATCAGAATTGCAAAAATGTCACAGGTTAACACAAAGAATTGATTAACGAGAGGATCAGTCTACAATGGCTCAAAAATTAGCATAGGCAAAGGAAAATATATGGATTGAAATTAATGAAGCTATTACATGGATTTGGGCTTCAATAGAGATAATGTTTGAACAAGAAGAACTAGTGCATAGATCAAAATAATTAGTTGAGCAAATCAAAAATAGTTCATGACAGATGCTAGGAGAGGTAAATAAATTAAGAAATGTCCCGAATTCAAAAACTAAAGATGAGTTTCAAGTATTTGAGATCACAGACATAACCAAAACTATTCTTGAGGTTAAGAGGGTAACCACAAAGAATTTTTTTATGTTTCAGCTGGAAAATAAGTGCCATAACATGGAGGTCAATATTCAGAAATTTCATGAATTTTTTATGTTTTACTTTCAAAGGGAATTCCAGGGCTGAAAGGAATGCATGATGAATTAGTGGAGTTGACAGATTATCTGTAGAAATTATACAAACATATGTATATCAATGTATTCAATCCGATCAAGCAATGTACTGAATCCTTTTACAAATCAATTGCAGAAAATAAACACGATCGCTAGTCGCAACAACTAAAGAAAGAATAAAATCAAACCACAACACAGATAATTCCCGGGGAAATATTGCTGCTTAAAACCCCTCTATCTTCTATTCTATATTCACCATGGAATCATGAAACAATTAGAATGCACTATCATCACAAGAGTCTCCTGCACTCTCACAACTATCTCACATTGACCCGGAAAAAATCGACCAACACTTAGCCAATTATTAGCCTCTAATCAGTCTGCCTTGATTTTTCAATTCATGCGGAATGCAATCCCTATTATTTAGGAATTTCAGCCTTCCAAAACTACGTAAGGATCATGGGAAATCCAATGGATGTCTGTGATGTAGGAAAATTACAATTTTCCTACTCTTAAAGAAGATGCAATTATTAACAAAAGGTTCCCCTTTTCATAAATCACAGAATCACTCATCCAATTGATTGGAATATATTTGTCTCCCTCTTAATTTACAACTTCAATTTCATATCAATTTATTACCCATAATAGTGAGCCTTATTTACTTCACTATATGATTTCTTTTGACAGCTGTTAGAACCTTTTTGCCAACATGGGTATTCTTATACATATAACAATGAAATTGAAATTCATACTTTATTGGAAGCCGCAATCTATTGTTGAAAAAAAAAGATTTTTGCAATTATAATTTCATAAAAGTGAGCTTAAAATCATTGCTTGCAAACCCAACTCAACAATAAACGAAATTGTATTGACTGATGGAGATCTCGTTGATTACTTTGTTGAACAAAGATCAAACCTGCGCTATTCCTCTACCTCGTGGCCACTCATAATGTGCTGCAACTCATTCTTATCATATGTTGTCAATATGAACTCGACGTTATACATGATTACTACATCGACCATCACGCAACATAATTTATAATGAACACCCCAATTTAAATACTATTTAAATTCGTATTGATTTATGGCATCGACTATTTGTTTAGACATCACAGCTTACGATCAGATCATCAAACCATCGAACATAGAATTTGAAACACACGTTCCTTCCAGCACGCTGCCTCTGACAAATTGTGCCACTGCTTTAACACTGGTCATCACACTCATTGAATGCCATTCAACGCCAACTTAGTTTTACCAACACGGTCTTTACAATAAAACACAGCTGCAGTTCTTCATGGATAACGTATGAACCAAACTCATGCAGAGTTCTGTTCTTGAGTGTGTTTCAAGCCCTACGCAAAGGTTTTACTCTGGCGTACGCTCCTTCAAAGTGACTACAGGCCCGTGGATCTATGCCCACGAATTTACAACAACACCACGATTTGTAAGCCCCACAAGAACGTCGTCGTAATTTCATTCCTGTGCCTGCTACCTGCAATATGTCAAACACATATACAATACACACAGAAATCGAATCTTATACAGAAAATAAATGAACGAGCTAAAATTCCAATCAACAGAGTATTGCATGGGTGACTAAGCA
This sequence comes from Pinus albicaulis, assembly GCA_034641835.2. Taxonomy (NCBI): domain Eukaryota; kingdom Viridiplantae; phylum Streptophyta; class Pinopsida; order Pinales; family Pinaceae; genus Pinus; species Pinus albicaulis. The sequence goes on along the minus strand of CM076584.1, from coordinate 862,189,520 downwards.
TTTGCTACCCCTCTCTGCAATTTCAATAGATAATTCAATTTCTCTCACACACATTCACACCTCCAGCTTCACTAATTTATACAAATATGAGAAATTTTTCTTCTCAGAATAATATTCTTCTAGAGTTTCTCAACAAACTAATGCCTCCCTATTATTTAGCATTCATCCCTATTTTGGTTCTATTCCACGCAGGGAAAGAAACCAATTTCTATTATTATGCCATATTTAATTAAATATAAAACAAACTAACAATTCTCCTAAAATAAATAACAAATTTAATAAAATATATTATTTAAACTATTTCTAAGTCTATTTTATTTATAACTAGCCACAACATGTGACCAAGATGTCACATTGCTGGCTAGGTGCTTGATGCTCCTGCATCAGACTCCCAGGGAAGAGAACTGATCTTGTAGTAGTTTGGAGTCGATCCCTAATCTCTGTAGCTCTGCTGGCGTCTTCTACTGGTTGCTCTTTCCATTTGGTCAAATACTGATAATGAGTCTGACTCCTAGTTTTCTGTAGCACTCTCTTTTTCCTTTTTCCTGCTTTTGGATTTCGTCTGTTATGGTGTCTCCTTGTGGTTATTCTTCTGGCTTTTAGTATAGGTACCAATCTTCAATACATGACTAAGTCACCTGCTTGGAATTCCTTTTTCTGCCTCTTCATATCTGCTCGCTGCTTGTCTTTGCGACTGCATTCCTGCCATCTGCTTTTGACATCTCCCTCAAATATGTTTCTATGAGTTAGCCATTTCACAACTACTTGGGTTTTCTTCGGATTCAATTTCAACTCTTCTTTAGAGTCTACACATTCCTCCAAACCTTCATTCATCAACCTGATGGTGATTTTATATAAGGCTCGAGAATCTGTACTCATGTGCCTTTCAACTTCTTTCTTTGGACTGAGTACTGTTGGCACAACACATGGATTAAGGCTTCCACTGATTAGCCATTTATCCATAAACTCTTGCATTTGTTTTCCAGCTTCGGCATTTTCCTGCATTACCCTGTAGGCTACTTTATTCGACAGACTGACTCCAGGTATTAGATCAATATGGTGACTAATACTCCTGATGGGCAACAACTCATCCACAACAATATCAGCACAATCATTCAATAAATTCTGAATTTCTTCAGGTAAATATTCTAAATTTGTAGAAGTTGAAATTACCTTGGGTTTTCCAACACTATAAAAATACATTTTCTTACCCTTCTCATCTTCCTGCAACATGATCTTCTCATTCATCAACGTAACACTGTTTCTAGGTGCTTCTTCATCAGCTTCAACTTTCAATGGCAGTAGTGTATGCTTATTCCCATATTTCTCCAAAGTATAAGTGTTTCTTCTGCCATCATGTATGGCATTTCGGTCAAACTGCCAAGGCCTCCCTAGAAATATGTGACATACATCCATCGACATTATATCACATAAAATGACATCCTTATAAGTACCAATCTGAAATTCAACTTGACATTGTTCAGTTACAAAAATTTGATGGCCTTTCTAAAGCCACGATACTTTATAAGGAGTGGGGTGTACTGTTCTCTCCAACTTCAACTTGTCCACCATCTATGTAGAAACGAGGTTATCAGTACTACCGCTATCAATTACCAATTTGCAACACTTACCCTTGGACTTACATACAGTTCTGAATAAAGTCTTTCTTTGAACTGGTTCTTTGGCTTCCTTAGCTTCTTCAAGTAATAACCTCTTTAGTAAAAGGGATTCTCCGGCTTCTGGTGGTTCCTCTTTAGCTTCAGGTTGAGGAATCTCCTCCTTAGCTTCAGCAACATTCACGCTACGCTGGTTTGCTGATCTCTGATGAGGACAATCCCATTGTACATGTCCCCATTCACTGCATGCAAAGCACCGGACATCTCTTCCTCAGCCTCTGCCTCTGGGCACGAACCTTCCGCGACCAGAATCTCCTCTTTGTGGTGCTCTATTTCTCGCACTCCCTACCTCATTCTGAGAGTGTTGAATTTTGGATTCAAATGTCCCCCCTTCTTTTGCCGGATTCTTACCTCTATTCCTCTGGTTTTGTTTGCGCAACAGTTTTTCCTCCACCCTCAAGGCTACTTGATAGGCATCTTCAATCGATTTCAAATTCAGTAAGCTGATCTCATCCTGTATTTCATACCTTAAACCATTTATATATCTAGCTACCTTTTCTAGATCATCTTCAACATGGCCAGATCTAATACTCAGCTTATAAAACTCTTCAGTATATTCCTTGATTGTCATCTCTTTCTGTTTTAAGTTCTGCAATTGTCTAAAAAAATTTAATTGGTAATCCTTCGGCAAAAACTTACCCTTCAGCTTACTTACCATCCTGTCCCATTGCTTAATTTTGGGCTTCCATTTTCGCTCCCTCGATAGCTGCAATTTGTCCCACCATAAGGCTGCATGGCCTTTCAATCTCGTGGCTGCAAACTTTACTCTCTTCCTGTCATCGACTTCTTCATAGTCGAAGTACTTATCTAATGAACTGATCCAGTCCATTAGCACCTCCATACTAAGACTTTCGTCATATAAAGGTGCTTCCATTCTTGGTCGACTGCTGGCTTTGACTAGCATCTTCATGACCTTAGCTGCTTCATTTTCTTCCTCCACTTCTTCGTCAGTGGTCTCTTCTTCATCGGCACTGGAAATTCCACCATCAGCTGCTCTCCTCTGAGTGGTTTCTATTGTAGCCAGTCTCGTGCGCAAATGCCGGATCTCATCTAGCAAAACTGCGTTTGCTATAGGTCTCCCTCAACCTATCCCAGCTCCTCTTCTAGGCAGCATTCTCTGCAATACTCCAAAACAACTTAACAAGCTCTGATACCAAAAATGATGTAGGAAAATTACAATTTTCCTACTCTTAAAGAAGATGCAATTATTAAAAAAAGGTTCCCCTTTTCATAAATCCCAGAATCACTCATCCAATTGATTGGAATATATTTGTTTCCCTCTTAATTTACAACTTCAATTTCATATCAATTTATTACCCATAATAGTGAGCCTTATTTACTTCACTATATGATTTATTTTCACAGCTGTTAGAACCTTTTTGCCAACATGGGTATTCTTATACATATAAAAATGAAATTGAAATTCATACTTTATTGGAAGCCGCAATATATTGTTGAAAAAAAAGATTTCTGCAATTATAATTTCATAAAAGTGAGCTTAAAATCGTTGCTTGCAAACCCAACTAAAAAATAAACGAAATTGTATTGACTGATGGAGATCTTGTTGATTACTTTGTTGAACACAGATCAAACCTGCGCTATTCCTCTACCTCGTGGCCACTCGTAATGTGCTGTAACTCATTCTTATCATATGCTATCAATATGAACTCGGCGTTATACATGATTACTACATCGACCATCACGCAACATAATTTATAATGAACATCCCAATTTCAATACTATTTAAATTCGTATTGATTTCTGGCATCGACTATTTGTTTAGACATCGCAGCTTATGATCAGATCATCAAACCATCGAACACAAACTTTGAAACACGCGTTCCTTCCAGCACGCTACCTCTGAAAAATTGTGCCACTGCTTTAACACTGGTCATTACACTCACTGAATGCCATTCAACGCCAACTCAGTTTTACCAACACGGTCTTTACAATAAAACGCAGCTGCAGTTCTTCATGGATAACGTATGAACCAAACTCATGCAGAGTTCTGCTCTTGAGTGTGTTTCAAGCCCTACGCAGAGGTTTTACTCCAGCGTACGCTCCTTCAAAGTGACTACAGGCCCGTGGATCTACGCCCACGAATCTACAACAACACCACGATTTGTAAGCCCCACAATAACGCTGTCGTAATTTCATTCCTATGCCTGCTACCTGCAATATGTCAAACACGTATACAATACACACAGAAATTGAATCTTATACAGAAAATAAATGAACGAGCTAAAATTCCAATCAACAGAGTATTGCATGGGCGACTAAGCATTTGCTGCCCCTCTCTGCAATTTCAATAGATAATTCAGTTTCTCTCACACACATTCACACCTCCAGCTTCACTAATTTATACAAATATGAGAAACTATTCTTCTCAGAATAGTATTCTTCTAGAGTTTCTCAACAAACTAATGCCTCCCTATTATTTAGCATTTATCACTATTTTGGTTCTATTCCATGCAGGGGAAGAAACCAATTTCTATTATTATGCCATATTTAATTAAATATAAAACAAACTAAAAATTGTCCTAAAATAAATAACAAATTTAATAAAATATATTATTTAAACTATTTCTAAGTCTATTTTATTTCTAACTAGCCACAACATGTGACCAAGATGTCACATTGCTGGCTAGGTGCTTGATGCTCCTGCATCAGTCTAGTTGCATGCAGGCAACCTAATAATCACACAACTGATAGTTAACATCCCTTTAACCTTTTTCTCAACTGGGTATCCACTGGAACTGACATGCATGCATATATTAATAGTAAATCATCAATTGCATGGCAGATGACTGATTGTGAATTAAACCTGATTTAATTCACTTGGTATCTCACTAGTGCAACAAACATTTACAACTAGTTGAAATTATTTTAACTCAATTAATTGATTTAACTGATTTCTCATGCATTAAACTAATGCACTAACTATAACTCGAACTCTATAACTAATAGAATCTCTCTGCATGCCTCACCAACCACCCTCAACTTGAAATTCATGAGATAACTGAGTTTATCACACTCATTTAACTATTACAAGTGTTTATGAGATAAGATTACATTTTATTGTCCAATTTAATTAAGGGAAAATTAAATTAGACACTGCAGCAATTTATTTAATTAAATTGACCTTCACACTAATGTATCGCTAGGACCCGTGGTCTCGCACTAGTGTGTGTGTGATGCAAATTCTTGTTGGACTTCAACACTCCCTCTCAACAAGAAAGGGATTATCTGCCACCCCAATCCTGCCTCTATGGTATTCAAATTTTCTCTTGGCGAGTGCCTTCATCAAAATATCTGCATCCTGATCTTCCATGGGAATGTACTGAAGTAACATAATGTGCCTCTGAACACAATATCTGAGATGGTGGTACTAGACGTCTATGTGCTTGGACCTATCATGGAATATCATATTAACCGAGAGTTTAATGCAACTCTGGTTATCATAATGTATCATCGTTGGATCCATCTGAGAACCAAAAAAACCAACCAGGATATTTCTCATCTAGATGGCCTCACATGCAGCTTGAATTGCTGCCATGTACTATGCCTTGGCTGAACAGAGTGCCACAGATTGCTACTTCCTGCTGTACCAAGAAACTGCTATCAATCCTATGCTGAAGATCCCTCCTGATGTGCTCTTTCTGTCTGATGGTCTGCCTGCCCAATCTGCATCCATGAAGCCTTGAAGCCTCACTCCCTCTATTTGTATGTACTATAATCCATATTCTGTAGTGCCCCTGAGATATCTCAAGACATTCTTCCCCACCTTCCAAAAGAGTTTGGTCAGCTTAACCATAGCTTGACTCATCTGGTTAACTGCGTAGCAAATTTCTGGTCTAGTGTTCACCAAGTACATCAGTGAACCCACTAGCTGCCTATAGATAGTAGCGTCCACTACTTCTCTTGAAGTAGTATCCTCTTTCCTCCAATTTCCTGGAAGAGGAGTCTACATGGATTTACAGATCTCCATGTGAAACTTAACCAATATCTCTTTGGCATACTTACCTTGAAAAACAAATATCTCACCATCCCACTTCCATATTTCCAAACCAAGGAAATAGTGAAGGGGTCCCATCTCCTTCATTTCGAAATCCCTTGAAATATCTTCCTTGCAAGAAGTTATCAGCTGCTCATCATCTGTCAACATTATATCATCAACATAAAGTATGATAATCAAGAGCTTACCATCAACCAAAATTTGGTACAGGTTCACATCAACTTCACTTTTTGTGAAGCCCAACCTGGTGAAATAGCTGTCAATCCTAGTGTACCAAGCACAAGATACTTACTTCATCCCATATAGTTCTCTTTTGAGTCGGCACACATGCAAATCATTGTCAAAGATCTTGAAACCTTCTGGTTGCTCTATGTATTCTTCTTCCTCAATAAATCCATTGAGAAACACAATTTTCACATCCATCTGATGAATGCGCCACCCCATCTACGCTGAGAGTGCAAGGATAGATCTAATGGAAGGGTACCTCGTCACTGGTGCAGAAGTCTCCTCATAGTCAATCCCCTAAAATTTTGAGAATCTCCGAGCCACAAATCTGGCCTTGTACCTCTCCACACTCCCATGTGTCACCTGCTTCACCTTATAGATCCATCTAGATCCAACCACTGATTTTCTGACCGGTCTTGGGACAACTTCCCATGCACTGTTCTTGACGATGGAGTCATACTCCTCTACCATAGCGTCAACCAAAATTGGTTACTGCACTGCTTCTTAAAAGGAAGATGGTTCTGTCACAATACACTTGCTCAAAAGATCCATGTATCCAGTAAACCTATCTAGAGACTGTCTATGTTTGTGTAGTGAAGTAGGTGCTCCTACATGCTCTGCTGCATCAAGTCCCAATCTATCAGCTTCTATGGTGCACCTTATACCATTTATGGTTGATGGCTCTGCATGAATGTTTTCTGCCACTCCATGATCCTCCTCATGTGGCTACTCCACATATTGAGGTTCATTATTAGGAACCAAGTGTTCCTCATCTGTATGCAAATCCAACTCCCTCTCAAGTGACAATCACATGGCTTTCTCCTCATCAAATTTTATATCCCATTTCACAATAGTCATCCCGCTGTTTGGAAAATACACCCAATATTTGTGGGGAGTATCAGTGTACCCCCAAAATATCCCAATCTCAGTTGTTGGTTGAGCTTCTTCCTAGCGTCTTTGGTCACATGCACATAAACAGATGAGCCAAAAATCTTGAAATTTGAAACATTAGGTTTCTTACCAGTAAAAGCCTCCTATGGTGTACTCATGCCAAGTATCCAATGAAGACTACGGTTTTGGACAAATACTACTATGTTGCATGCCTCCTCCCATAGATGCAACGGTAGGCCCTGATCATTCAACATCGCTCATGCTGAACCCAAAACTGTTATGTTCTTTATTTCTGTGACCTCATTTTGTTGTGGGTTATGAGGCACAATCAACTCTCTCCAAATTCCTTCTTTGCTACATAAGTTCTTGAATTCATTGGAGATGTACTCACCACCATTTTCACTCCTAAGAGCCTTCACATGATTCCCCTTATCTTTCTCCACCAGTGCTTTGAACTCAATAAATTTTGAGAACATCCGATCTTTCTTCTGCATGAAGTAGATCCAATAATTTCTAGAAAAATAATCAACAAATATCACATAGTACTTATGATTTGCTGTCGAAGCAGTAGAGAATTGTCCACACACGTATGAGTGAACTCTCTCAAGGATTTCTGAGGCTCGGTTCTCATTCTCATGAAAAGTGGCCTTTGCATACTTCCCCATAGTACATCCCTTGCATGTGTCTATCTGTACAAGAGTACCCTTGGGAAGACCCGTAAAAATATGCTACATGACCTTCAAGGCTCTGTGGTGTAGATGGCCAATCTCCTCTGCCATAACTCACCCTCATCCCAGATCACCACTTTGTCTACCTTACCCATAAATGATGCGCATCCATCTACATCGAGTTTATAAAAATTCTTCACACGAATGCCAATCTTCTTGGCTTGTCTTGTTGCTTTGTGTCGAAGGAAAGCTTTTCCTTCACTAAAAATAACATCATAGCCTCTATCCTACAACATTGCGACTAAAAATAATTTTTTATTCAAGTCTGGTACATGCATTACATCTTTTAATTGAAAGGGTTTACATGACTATCTATGGAAGGTAACTGTACCAATCCCAGTAGCACTGTATTGCCCGTCATCACCCATTTTGATATGCATTTGGAGGTCCTTCTCCTCGAAGCTACTAAAAATTTCTTTGTCTCTCGTCATGTGAAAGGATGCACCACTATCCAAGTACCAAACTGATCCCATTTCACTTTATACCATGCATGCAATGAGTGAGAAGTCAAGCTCAAATTGCGAGGCCAAAGCCTCACTAGCTAAAGATCCTAAAGCCTTCTTGTTCTTCTTATTTTGTGGACAATTAGTGTCATAATTTCCATGCTCGTGACAGTGAAAACACTTCACTCTAGACATGTCGCACTTCTTGCCATCTTTTCTGGACTTAGATTTGGAATGGAATTTATTTCCTTCTCCCTTCTTCACCTTGGCAGCCAAAGCACAATTTTCTTTATCATCTATTTTAGATGACGATCCATCTCTAGTATTTCGCTTGAATTCTTCTTGCACCAAATCCGACCAAATTTGTTCCCAATATGGCAGCTTCTCCCTCCCATTGATGGATTCCTGATAACTATGCCAACTCTTGGGAAGTCCTGGAAGAGATAGGCTCACCAATTTATCATCTGCGACAGTAATTCCGATGCTCCCAAGCTCATCTTAACATTGGAAAAACTTTTTTAAATATTTCAGAATGGCGTCGCCTTTCTCCATTTTGATTTTCCTGAGCTTGTCCTTTAGTGACAATTTTCTATGATCACTACTGATCTAAAATAGATCTGTCAAAGATTTCCAAATTGCATATGGTGTCGATTTTCCATGGAGACTTGAGACAATGTGCTCTCGTACTCCCTCCAGTAAGATCCACCTCGCCTTTGCAACCTTCTTTTGCCAAACCTCAATATTTGCAGCATCTGCTACAACGGGTTTGGGAATGCCATTATCAATGAATTCTTTCAACACATTGTCCTCCAATACTACCTCCATCCTATCTTTCCACGTAATATAATTGGAATTTACCTTGAGTGCATACTCCAATATCAAGCCATTGAAAGCCATTTCGATCCTGATCTGCCTGTCACACCAAGGATACTTTTGCAAATTTGAATTCTATTCAGTCACAAAATCAACTTTTCCTCCACTATAATGTTTTCTTATGCTCCCATACCATGTATAAATTATACAAACATATGTATATCAATGGATTCAATCCGATCAAGCAATGTACTAAATCTAGATACTGAATCCTTCTACAAATCAATTGCGGAAAATAAACATGATCGCCAATCACAACAAGTAAAGAAAGAATCAAATCAAACCACAACACAAATAATTTCCTGGGGAAAGCTTGCTGCTCAAAACCCATATATATTCTATTGTATATTCACCATGGAATCATGAAACTATTACAATGCACTCTTCTCACAAGAGTCTCCTTCACTCTCACAAATGTCTCACACTGACCCAAACAAAATTGACCAACACTTAGCCAATTCTCAGCCTCTAATAAGCCTGCCTCACTTGTGCAATTCCTGTGGAATGCAATCCCTATTCTTTAGGAATTTTAGCCTTCCAAAATTGTGCAAGGATCATGGGCAATCTAATGCATGTCTAGTTGCATATGGGCAACCTACTAATCACACAAATGATAGTTAACATTCCTTTAAAATTTGTCTCAACTGGGTCTCCATTGGAACTGACATGCATGCAACTATTAATAGTAAATCATCAGTTTCATGGTAGATCACTGATTGTGAATTAAATATGATTTAATTCACTTGATCTCTCCCTAGTGCAACAAATAGTTACAATGATTCCAACTAAATATTACTCACCTAACTGGGTTAACTGATTACTCATGCATTAAAATAATGCACCAACTGCAATTCAAACTCCATAACTAATATAATCACTCTTTATGCCTCAAGAACCACCCTCAACTTGAAATTCATGAGCTAACTGAGTTTATCACACTCAATTAACTATTACAAGTGTTTATGAGATAATATTACATTTTATTGTCCAATTTAATTAAGGGAAAATTAAATTAGGCACTGCACCAATTTATTTAATTAAATTGGCCTTCACACTAATGTATCACTAGGACCTGTGGTCCCACACTAGTGTGTGTGCTGCAATTTATTGTTGGACTTCAACATTATCAATAGAAGTTGTACACAATAGCCAAAGATAAATCAAAATTTTCTACTATCAAAGGTACAATTACAGGAAAAACTCTCTTGGAGGCTTTGGAATTTGACCTACACATCAAATCAGAAATCAAACATCTGTTTTTGATCAAGCCCACTTTTCAAAAAAATATTGAGGTAGATGAAACCTATAGAAAATTGGTCAAATTTACCATCTTAAGTGAAAATCAGTGGGACAAATTATATCAGTTTGTAGAGTAAAAAGTAGTTTTGATTAAGCAAGAGAGCAACATCTTCTCCGGTTGAGTCATCAACAAAACCCCTAGAAAATAGCGCCATCAACTTCAGTAGTTTGGGGCCTCCTACATTTTTTCTCTATTTTTATAAAAAACAGTTTTAGATATTTGTAATAAACCTTAATATTTTAAATCAAGATATTTTGCTTAGAATTAGTATAAACACTTCATAAATCGAAGTAATAGTGTTGGGACTTGTATGAAGAAATATACTTATGATGTAAATCTATTCACCAAGCCAGAGGTGATCATTTTCAGTAAATGCAAAATGTTGTTCCAGGATTCACGAGTCAGATAAATTGGTGATGTTTTTATTGTTGTCAAATTATTGTTTCACTGTTATTTCATGTATTTCTCTCATCTTTGTTGTTTAAATAAAATTATGTGCTGAAATTGTTTAATTACACTCAGTTTTGGCTTATAAACAACATTTATGTTTTAAGCTGCAATTAAATATAGAATTTATGTAAAAATTCTCTATGTTTAATGGAAATATAAATCTTCTCTTCTAATATAATTCACAAACACTGTAAAGAATCCATTTTTCTGCCTACATTTCCCTGCTGTACTTTATGTGTTATTTATGCAATTGATCTTCTTAAATATTTTGGACTCCATTTCCCAATGATCTTATATTCAAAGTTTCAACCAAACAATTTAAAAATTAACCCCTGGACTTAATAAAAGCCTAATACTTTAGACAAAAAAATATAAATCTGAAAGAGAGATCCCTCTTTGAGTTTATAAGGGCTAGCTTCTAAGCTTACAAGTGGTTTTGTGGTCACCTCTGGGTTTCTTTCACAACCTTAAGAAATTACATAGTGATAACACCTTCATCTGTTGCTTTTCAAATACCAGTCTCCATAAGAAATACCAGTGTTCAATGGTGTATCATTGATGAAGGCGCCTCCACCTATGTGATGGATGCTAGTGTTTGGAAACAACTTGGTTCACCTGACATATCCCCATCCACCATCACTCTCTGTGCATTGGACGATCATCCATCTTAGCCCCTTGGCTTAATTCAGAACTGTCTTATCACTATTTCCGACAACACTGTCTCTATTGATATTGAATTCATAGATGACCCATTGGATTATAATGTCCTTCTGGGTCGTAGTTACACCTATTCCATGTAAAATGTAACATCTGTGGTTTTCTGTAATATGTGCTTTTACAATAAAGGAAATATCGTCACCATCGATCAACTGACATACTATGATCCCTCCCCCTGATGTCGAATCTGATGGATATCATTGCTCCTATTATTTACCTGTCGTCATCCATGGAATCGATGTATAGAGACTCCCTTGGATTTTCCTATTGTGATATGGTCAAACCTTCTTCTCGGATACTCTAGTATCAACATCAATAGAGATTCCATATACTAGTCATTCATCCCCTCTTGCTGGTAATGCGCATTTGAACCTTTTCTCTCATGACGATGCTTGAGGTAGTTCCTCCACATCATGTGGTCTATCCTCCTCCTATTCACCCATATTTAATTCAGATGAAGACATCATGGAATCCATGACCACCCTTTATTATGCTTGGGATGATATGCACGATCATGCGTATTTCCTTCCACAAAAAACCCCTGATCAATATGTTATTGAGTCCAAAGACTTCATCCATGGTGAGGTCAATTGGATAAATACCCTGTACTTTGAAACCATGAATTTGAACCACATACACCTTGTGGCCATTACATTAAAACCCAATGTTTGGGTAAGGGGACGTCCATTTTTGAGAGTCCAGGTGAAGCAGTTATTCCCAACCCTCCTAGTGCATATGGTAGTGTCAACTGCAGTACCATTATTATTCCCCATTTAGAAGAACCTATAGAGTCTAATATCACTTCATATCACTCTCGTGATGATACGCTTAATAATTCCTCCATATTACATCAAAAACCCATTCCCTAATACATTTTTGTTGTTCAAACCCAGTGTTGTCTAATTAACATCAATTCATTATATCCGAAGCCACTCTTTGGTATAGTGACACCATGTATATGAACCCAGAAAGCCATTTTGTTTGATTTATATATGTAGTGCTAAGTGATATTGATAATCCACCATTTCCTTTCTCCTAATACACCCATATTACATTCTTCCCATTAGAAGACATCCATAATATAAACAAGTGGCAAACCACATCATTAAACTTATAAGTGTTTGGTGTCCACTACTCTAAATACATCTAAAATTCCCATAACATGTTCCAATACCAAAAATGGGACCCATATGTCCCTATCCCTAGCCATTATCATATGGAGGTTCCCTAGCTAGTGGTTCCATACCACCAACTCACAGGTCTCGAACTGTCTGACTAACCATAGCTATGCGTTGCGTGATACCTCGCCACTTTGAGGGAAGACCAGTGAAATAATCCGTATACTGATCTTCTAACTCATACCATCCGTGTTCAGTCACCATGGTCAGTAGCACTTTGAACCTATGACAGAGGTCCTCTTGTAGAGCATCACTGTTTGGTCTCTATCGTGATGTCGATCCACCTTGATTTGCAGCACCAAGCACCGCAACTCGACCCGTATATATTGCCGATTTCACCAGTGATATATATGCATCACACAAGTTTGGAAATCAATATCACAAGTTTACATTTTTAAAATTTTAAATGAAATCAAACATATATTAAATTTCACTTACAATATGGACCCCATGCTCGTCTTGGTGGTAGTGGCAAGTTAGGATTCCCTTAATAGTTCATGCCACTATACAGATAGTCATATATGTAAAATGGAATTTGATCCCAATATGTAAATAACTCAGGCCAAAAAACTTGTCTGACTCCCCCTCCACCTCATCGTAGTAGTTGCCCCCAACGACGCATCCTGGTCTCTTGTGGGCCCCCATCACAGATATGTACATGTGGACAAATGGTCAGGGTATTCTCAAAGAAGAAAAAACATAAAAATATCCCAAATGAACAATTATCATTGGTCCATCACTTGCATAAGGTCAGTTATTGTTTCAACGATGACAACATCATCTAGGCCCACACATAGTAGGTCATTTCCAACACACTCTCTACAAGCATCAGCTACTCTCTAGTGATGTGGTGAAAGGCATGAATACCCAAGATCCATAGCACCGTCGTGGCTATAGCTCGTGTATCCAACCTATTTAATTCATTTATTTAAATGTTCGTGCCCTTTGCATAAACACTAGGAATACAATGACGATCCAAAACCTCGCGAATATTCCTCCCACAAGGCAACACTAGATGTATCTCCCCCACCATCCCCAAGGGGGGCAGTCTTGTCAGAAAATATATTTCCTCGATCGTCAAATCGATCCTATGGCCCTATACCATAAAGGCCTCTTGATATGGGTCCCAGTAGCTCACTGTAATTGACAAAAAGGTCTCACCAACCCTCCCAATAAATTAAGAACCACATAACGAGCCAAAACACCTCTGATTGTTGAATTCCCCTGAATATAATCATGAAGAGTTTATAAATATAGTTCTCAATATGAAACCTTTAGCTCTTCCATCCCTGAAATATACCATTATGTTTTTTCAGTTCAAAGTTAAAGAAATACATCCCTAGTTCTCAACTTCAACTACCCACATGCCATTGAATCCTACTTTTCCTCCTTTTAGAAAACACAGTTTTTCCTTCAAAACAAAGTTGGATGCACTTAATGGCCCTATTTATACGTTATAGAATGTAAAAAAGGCTCCCAAAAGTGCGTTGCGACCAGGAGGATTAGCAGGGCCTCCCTCAGAAAGTTGAAGCCCTAATCTGAAATTCTAAACCACTGAAATTAAAGAGTAAGGTTAGGCCACCTACCTCTAGCTCGCAGATCCTGATTCCGATGGTCGATTTGTCTACTACGATATCCACAAGATTTAGGGCCTTCTCCTCCTCTCCAAATTATCCACAACTCACTATGCTAATGAATTGTATTTGGAGTAAAGAAGCCATTTTATAGGGAAAACCCCTCATTTTTTACATTTCCTATTGCGAACAAATTTTAGTTTGGTTTGACGAACTGTCAACACTGTTGGAAAAATATCACCAAGTTTTATAATAGGTCTTCCTTTGTTTTTGGTAATTTCAAAATTTACCAGGAATCTAGTTTTTCCACGAAGTTTCACTTTGCCACTAATTCAAACCGAATTTCTTCATATGAGTCACCTGTACTTTGGTACCAAATTTCCTTGACACTTCTTGAATCATGTGTAAATTTTCATCATGAGTAACCCTTATTTACTAATGATTTTTATGGCCCTCCTGGGCCTATCTTATGTGGTAGCATCATTGAGTCACCCTTGTTGAGAGAATCTGAGATGAGTCACCCTTGCATTCATGTATTCTGTTCCGAGTCCCATTGCATCATGTTACAATATTACATCCATCGTTGCATCACATTCATCCCTTTTTTCTCGTTTTTACCGTGAGCTATACTATTCCATCTATGAAAAGCTTCTGTCTAAGTAATTGACCATCCCTTCTGGAATTGATTCAATTGCTGCGAGGTCAACCATGCATATTATTCTCTAACAAGGGAAGTCGTTAGTCCACCTCTCATTTTGTATCCCTCCATAATCATCCTTTATGTCTATCCATTAGCCACTCTACTGTGATCCCTCATGTAGTTGAGGATTTCTCATTTCCTTAACTTCGGAGGTCCCTCTTCTGTCAAATTCAACACATTTATTCCATAATTAGGGTTTAGAGGGCGATGTACCTTGGTTCCATATTTCATCATTGTTCGGTGCCTTAGATGAGGCAAATGGAATCATCATTTCCCTTTGACTTGGTTGTTTCTCACTTGCTTGACTCTAGCCCATTATCGCACAATTGAGAATCATACATTTGATGGTCTAGTGATCCAAAAAATTGCACCAGTGATTCTCTGGTCCATGTGAGATGTTCCAGACCTCATGAGGGGGTGGCCCTTTAGGTAGCTCCACACATGCCCATATGACATCGGATTATGATCCAACATCATATTTAGCTCCATAGATTTGATGAGTTTGGTGCCAACTTCTTGCAGTGCCCACAACATGCATGTCTCCTTCAGATGATCAATTCAGCTCTTCAAAGCCCTTTCCTATTCAACAAGGTTTCTTTGGTTTCAATTCCCCCTCCACATGGAAACTTGAGGGGAATTATGTCTCATGTACTCAAATGTTATTGTATTAAGTCCGAACCTACATTTTTCTAGGCACATTGTATATATGGGATTCATTGTATTATGTCCTAGCCCATTTATGCCAGCGTATCATGTATCATGTACTTTGTAGCTCAGTCCCACATTGCTGGGATCACCGTTATTCTTTGTACTCATTTATCTCGGTGGGTATGGGTTTTCCTCCCCCTGCCTCATTTGAGATCATGTACTCCAAAATAAAAGGAGACTTATATCAGTTTAGTAGGTCTCTCCCCCTCCATTTTTGTCCTTCCTTGCATTGCTTTAGTTGTATCTCTTTCTCTCTCTAATTCCCCTTTGGTGTCTCATGGAATTGTAACTTACAACAAATTTCGGTCATATGATTTTCTCCTAACACTCATACGTTTGGGGAAAATTTGTTATCACCAAAAAATGATCACCTAGCTATTTCTAATTAGGTGGATTGTAATACACCATGTAAGTCTAATTTTACCATAGTAAAATCACTTTCCTTATAGGAAATAATTTAATAAACTACTTTTATTAAGTTATTTCTTATTAAAACCCATGAGAAAAATTAAATAAACCATTATTTATTAAATTTTCTCTAGGAATAATTATTAAATTACTATTTGATAATTATTCCTTGTCACATTTGACTAAATCACCTAGGAATAATTAAATAAATCATTATTTATTTATTTTTCCTTAACTTCATTCTTGGAATAATTGTTAAATCACTATTTAATAATTATTTTATTTTCACACCTTTGTTATTATTTGCAAAATAATTAATAAATCATTTTATTTGTTAATTATTTCTAAATAAAGATATTTGACCATTTTGAATATCTTTTCCATCTCCAAAAATATAATGAAGTTTTCCTAACGGGTAGATCTAGATTTTGGTCAGTAAAATTTTATTATTCTCCATTTTTGAGATCAACCCAATACTTTGTTATAAATAAGACAATTTTTCATTCATTCTTCACCACGATGATTATCATCGTCACCATTATCATCTCCATAATTTTGAGCTCACACTAGAGTTCTGCACATTGTTTGGGTTTTCACATATTGAGAGAGGAAGATGTAATACTGAAGCGTTAATGAAATCAAAGGACCTATCCCACAGAGAGGGATTTACAACCCTTTTGTAATTCTACTTCACCAAGTGCTATTAATAAAAAATTTATTATTTCCAATGATTTTCCATAATTGGGTTATTATATCAGATTTATTTTGCTGTTTATTATTTTAAATCACATACATCTATTTTTCTATAGGTTTTTCTCACATTTTTATTGCAGATCTAAAGTATAAGAAATCACAATTTTTGTTAGGGTCACTAGTCACCTGTGACTGCAGTGAGATATTTTTGGTCCACCTTCCTCATACTAACAACACACACATAAAAATGAAACTGTTAATTTGGGACAATTGTCCCTGGAAAATTCTAATGTGGAAAAACTGGTTGTAGCAGTTGAAGGTTTATATTATTATTATGCAGCATAAATTACGGGTACAATAAAATGTATCCAAACTAGAATTCTCCCCAAGAGAAATACTGGGAAAAATAAACTAAGGTATTTTACCCTCTCTCTGAACAATCTCAACACTTGATTGCCTCCGAAAATAGGCTTTATCTGCGTAGGCCCTACGTCAACCCTAATGTAGACCCTCACACGCTTGGCCTAAAATTGCTGCCATTCAAGTCGCCCTGTCTGCTGTTAATTTGGAAAATTATTATCCAACCCTCTGGAAAATCATCCTGACCTATAGAACTGAAAAAACCCTCCCCTTCATCCAAATCAAACTACTTTTTTGGAGCAACTATGTACTCCCTCTGCAGCTTACTAGAGAAAATTTCAGCATCCGATTTTTGACTCTCTGGAACTGGAAAAATTCCTTCGAATCACTACTGACCTCTCCTGCCATCCACTACTCACCTCCTGGATTTATCTCCACTACTGAATCACTCCTGCAACTAGGAATTCAAACTGCCTAGGAAACTAAATATCTGCATTATTTTTTTCTCCATCTACCCATTGACCCTGCCTTATAATCTCTAGCTGGGATTCCATTAAAACCAAGATTAAAAATTATTTGACAGTGAGATTATCTCCAAGTCGATCCATGTGATTTTATATACAATTCACACCTTTCTCAATTAATTCTTATTAATTAACCACTTTTCCTAAGTTGGACTGAGGATTTTTATTTTAATTTTTAATTATGGTCAATTAATTTAATTAAGCCATCTCTAGGTGGAATTTATAGAAGCTATTTTTGGGTTTCGGAGAACTTCTATGTTTTATAATCTCCATAAAGTCTTGATACTAGAACGCGATCCGATTCTACAAAAAATAACACTCCTTCTTAGAAAGGAAGGTGTTCTAGTGCTGAACTTCTATAACACCTTGTCTCTACATCATCCTCCCATACATGTTGCTGATGTCTAATAGGAAACTCTTCTGGAAATGAATTCCCTCAATCACAATGTTTCTCCCTCAGTCACTACGTTGTTCCATTACTCACTGCATTTTTCCCTTAGTCACTGTGTTGTTCCCTAAGTCAGTGTCCATCAACCACTGCACTAACTCAATTTCATCTTCCACTGACTGTAGCTGAATAAAAATGTTGCATCTATGTTGCTACTGACACTGCATTATACAACCTGTACTAATACCAACTGTACATCTGCACTGCAACTCAAATCCCGCTCAATTGTTATTGCTGCTAATGCAACCTATGCAACTGAGAAGCATCCAAAATATTGAATCGTCTGTGTCTTTATGCTGCAACTGTATCCTAAGAATATGACTGCTACTAGTTTGAAATTTTCACTTTGGAATTGAATGGATCAACTAACACTGGTCCTCCTGCTACTGAAATATTGTGGTCCCTTGTAGTAAGGTATTGATCCAATATGCAAACGCCATCTAATGCTAGCCTCTTTGGAACCTACCAAAATCTCTACGCAACTCTGGGAGAAAATATCCATATCACCCCACCTCACTCCTGGAGGTATATCTGCAAATATGGAGAAATATTCCTCCAACTTAGAGGACAACTTGTCTATCTCTGTGGATGCTGCCGCCTGATCTTGCTCCTCTTGCTTTTGTTTCTTCCTTTGATGACACTGAGTACTGTAGTGGCCAAACTCAACACACCTGAATCACTTGATCTTATATAGATCCTTATTATTTTTCTCCCCCTACGAACCTTGTCCATGACATGTGACCCTTTGATGCAAGGGCTACATTATCTTCCTCCTTCACACCTTTCGATCCCTTGCTGCTATTGCCGTTGATGGGGGTATTCTCTAGTTCTTACCTTATCTATTTTTTTGTAGGTTTGACCATATCCTATCCCACCTAGGTAATGTATCTCTTCTTAGAATTCCTTGGATGAAGATTTCCCAATCCTTAGAGACACTATTCAGGGCCAAATACACAAGAATTGTATCTTGAGGTGCTTCTCCTACAACTACAAGTTGATCCCATATTTTTTGAATACTGATGAGAAAGGGCCAAACACACAAGAATTGTATCTTGAGGTGCTTCTCCTACAACTACAAGTTGATCCCATATTTCCTGAATATTGATGAGAAAGGGATCAATGCCTTCATCCTTATGCATCCTAATGTTGCTTAACTTCTCTTAAAATAACATATTCCACTTCTCAAAAGGATTATGGTATAGCCCTATGAGAGCATCCCACACCTCCTTGGCTATATTCTTGGCCGATATATGTGAGAATATATGGTCCCAAATCCATCTAAGATCATCCACTTCCTCTTGTTCATCTCCTTGAATTATTTCAATTTATCTACATCAGTAGGTTCTTCCATAATGTTATCTGCATAGGTATTCAAACCATGCTCATTGTTGTAGCATAATTTGACTCATCTAAAAGACAAGAGAGGTTCTGAGTAATTCAAGATTGTTGACAAACAATTATTAAAATTAAAAAAAGAGCCACAACATGTTCAAGAAGATAACCACAAGTTCAATATATGTTGCTCAACGATTATCCTTGTCTCATGTCTTGGATGTGTTTCGTGGCTCGATGAGTCAACAAATTAAAAGGTACAAGCTTGAAAGTTGAGTATTCATGGAGGTGGAAAAGCACGAGAAATATGATACTACATTGAAGAAATTTTAGTTTCCTGAAACAGATACAAATTCCCTAGTTGAGGATCGGTTACCTCCTCTTCAGTCGCAAATTGATCCAACCCCTTTCATTTCCTATGAACGATACTTGACGAAGCTGGAGGAAATATTATGCCTTATCATATTTTGGAGAATGTTGTTTTGCAACATATCAACAAAAGGACGCCTAGAAAGATAGAGGAATTGCTTGAAATAAATGGAATTGGAAAAGTTCCTTGAAAGAATGAGAACATGTTTATCCAATTCTACATACGAAGTCATAGTTGATATACATTTTTTTTTTTAAAGGCATTTGAAGAACTGTCCCAAGATGAAGAATTAGGAACAGATGACTGCACATCTCAGAAAATGCAAACATTCCCAGCATAGGAATATCGGGCTCAATTTCGGGAAAAGGGAGAAAAATTTCAAAAATCCACAACATGGGTTTTGTGCAGAGAGACCCTAATTAACTTGATTGCGGGAATTGTCCAAAAATTCAAATTTTTATTAGATATTTCGCGATTTCCTTAAATGCGAGTTTTATTAAAAAACATCCTGCAAGTTGTGAATTATTGACAGAAGAAAACATAATCGTGCATTAACTTTGGATGAATGTTTATTTCTCTCAACGTCTATGCATGATTCCTTTGTCAACGATTTCACTTCCCTACTGGGCTTCCATTGTAATGGTTCACTACAGGTGGAGGAAATAATCGTATCTAGAGTGGATGATAAGAATGATTTAGGAAAAGGAAGGTACAAATGCCACACTTGGAAATAAATTGGGTGATTCAAATCCACATTTACCTAGGATAGAAAGAGAGAATCTAGCAGCGCAAACTACAACAAGAGTAGCTATGGAGGCTCGTAACACTGCATTGGCGGAAGCATCTTGGTGACGAATTTTCAAGGTAGCTAGAAATCAATGTACATTAGCTGAAGTAGAACTGAAGAAAGCCAAACAAAAGGCAGGTGAAGCTTTTGATTCTGCATCAGCAGTTAGGGTGATAATTGATAACAATATTAGGGATTCCAATCAATCTTTGGAAATTTATATCTCAACTACTGATGGAAGATCAACACATACAGTCTCTGCATCATTGGAAACAACTTTTGAAGTAGGGAAGTTGCGAGAGACGAATATATATATATATATATATATATATATATATATATATATACATATATTTTTCTCGTTTGGCTCATCTTCCATATTCCTCCATAAAATATATATTTAATTCTAATGATGATGCATGTAAAAGTGCAAGTATGAACCTACATAAAAATGTTGTTAAGTTCAACAACGATTCAGAAAGTAAAGATTTATCTTTTGAAGCATGTTCCCAAAGTGAAGCTCAGACTGGAGGTGAACATCATACTAACTCTGAGTTAGAAATAGATGTAGATATTAATTCTCTTGATACAAACTATATCTGGATAAGGAAGAATGAAACAAAGGGACTAGTTCAAAGACATAAAGACTGTCCTAAAAACTACCAATCTAATAGACAACCTGCGAAAGAAATTATAGTTTCTAAAGATCCTCTTGAATTAATGCTTGGGAGATTAAAGCTTCTAAAGGAAGATGAGCTAGTCTCTCTTGCAACGATTGTCGCAACTGGGAAGTACAAGGTCTATGAAACATATGCGAAGAAGTGATCCCATAAACAATTTTTCCCAAACTGCCATCAAAGAAATCGACGATTGATATTCAATGCGGCATCACTCTATTAATTTCTGGAAACCACCAAAGGTGCCTCCGCAAGTGGTTTATGGTTTTGGGGAAGTTATGTGCAGACAGGACAATGGGACCCACACACCATCCATATTCATTATCTCTACAGCCGTACATTAACAATTTGATCCTCCTTCATTAATTTATTCTATGTATTAGGAGTCTAATTAAATGCTAGTGTTAAAATGTATAAAGATTGTAAAAAAAACAACCTTTAAATATACTATAAATATTATTATTAGTAATATATATATATATATATATATATATATATATATATATATTATTATTATTTATATATATATATATATATATATATATATATATATATATATATATATATATATAATGTTAAATAAAAAATATAATTTCATTATTTCGAAGAGAATTTTGAAAGGAAGACTATCAAAAACAATTTATTAACTATTTTATAAATCAGTTTTATAACTCATTAGGTAGATGGCTCAGGGGAAAAAAGATAAAGCCTAGAAATTGGATTGGGTGGGTTCGAAATTTTGGGACCTCTGAAGGACTAGAATTTTGTTCTTATTTTTCAGATGAATTAATGAAAGAGGCATCAAGTTTCCTGCAACTATTGATGGTGATTCATGTTTCATGTGTCATATTGTGTTTTTTCTTCTTTGAACAAAGTGAAGTAATGTAGCTGCCAGTCTCTTAAGTACATTTGTAAGTAAGAGTTAAATAACCTTAATATGTGCTCCTTCACTCCAACTTTTATCTCTTCACAAATTCATTATAAGACTTAAGTAATAGATTCTGTGTTACAACATATTATTTTGAGTTTCCCAACAATTCTTCTTTTCATTCATATATCAGCAGTCAAAGGCATTGTGGAATATTTTATTATTTCAGATTATTAAGGGTTTTAAAGAATTAATTTCTAGAGGAATAGGAAAAAGAACGAATGATAAATTTTTTTTCCATAAAATATTTTTTAAAAAATGCCTTAAGCACTGATTCCTTTCACAATCGAGGGATTGTTTCTTAAGAACCAACACTGATCAAGGAGAAAGGACATCATGTCCTTCCAAATGAAAAATTTGGAGGCACCATCCAATCTCTCATGATCTATAAGCCCAACTGTGTCCATCTATGCAAAAAATAAAAAACCTAGAATCTCCTCATGTTTTCCTGCTTGGCTACTTGTTTTGAAACTCACACTCCCTCATGATATGCACAAAACGAATTTTTATACCTCACTCTGCTTTCAACTACCTTCTAGAAATAATATATAAACCTATCTTTAGAAATTGGCACATGAACTGTAACGCTCTCAACTTGGACTAGCTTGTTTGGGAAACTCACACAACATTTTTTAACTGAAAAACTATGGATATCCTCCCGAAAACTGGAATTGGAAACCCTCTAGGAATATCTGGAAATTCATCCCTCTATGTGTGCACTTTATATTCCACCTGACATTGATTATTATCTAGAAAACTATTGAAAAAACCATTGTGCCCATAAAATAAATATGCTCAGCGAAAATATTGCGCTATTGTTTCTCCATAGGCCTGTTGGAATCAAAATTTCCTGTAACCACAACAGGAAATTCAAACCCTTGCCCAACAATTTTCCCTACCTTGCTAGGCACTGTGCATCCCCAAAAAAATTCATCCTGCTTCTCCCTCTGAAAAACATAATTTTCCTCTTCCACTTTTGAGCTTTCCATCTAGGAAAATCACCTTGATACCATGTGATAATTTCTACGAAATTTCTATTGCAATAAATAGAATTAATTCTTATAAATATAAAGTTAATTATGAAGTGTATTTCTATGGAAATAATGAATTAATCACATTGAAATCTTCAAAAGTAAAATAATGTAGAAAATAAAATCATTGGAAACTGAGAAATTCTAGCACACAGACATAAAAATGGCACTGTTATTTTTGGACAATTGTCCCTGGAAAACCCAATGTGGGAAATATTTTTTCCAAAAATTATTTTTTATATTACTATTATGAAAAATAATTTCTAAGCACAATAAAATGTGTCCAAAATGGCGATTATACACAAGATGAATACTAGAAAAAATAAACTCAAGGATTTTACCCTCTCTCTGAACAATACTGACTCCTGACTTACTCTAAAAAGAAAGTTGTCCACTTGTTGTACACAAACCCTGTGTCACCCTAGGACAAAACTTCACATGCTTGGTGTGGAACTACTGCCAATCAAGCTGTCGTGCCTGTTGTTGATTGGGAAAATTTTTCTCTAGCCTTATAGAAAATATTCCCAGCCTCTGGTACTGAAAATATCCTCCCCTTCATCCAAATCGAATTGATCTCCTGAAGAAATTGTGCAATGCACTGCTTCCTAGAGAAAATTTTGGCCTCCTATTTATAACTCTTTGGAACTGGAAAAATTCCTCCAGATAACTATTGAACTCTCCTACCACTTGATACTCACCTCTTGGCTCGATATCCACTATTGGATCACTCCTGCAATTAGGAATTATAACTGTATGGGAAACTAAGTATATGCATTGTTGTGTTCTCCATCTACCCGTCAACCTCCTCTTATAATCTCCAGTTGAGACTCCAACAACCAAGATTAAAACTTAATCGATGTTTGAGATCATCTCGAAGTCAATCCATGTGAGTTTCTAGATGATTCACACCTTTCTCAATTAACTCCTATTAATTAACAACATTTCCTAAGTTGGAATTAGGAAATTTTTAATTATGGTCAATTAATTTAATTGAGCTATTTCTAGGTGGAATATATAGAAACCATTTCTCATTTTTGGATAACTCATGTGTTTTAGCCTCTCCACAAAGTCTCGATACTAGGACCCCATCCGATGCTACAAAAAATAACAAAAACGTTGTCAAATACCATCTATAGGGCAGGTTATTATGTAGGTTGGATAAGCTATGTGTTCCTAAAGGTGAGCGATTGCAGCTGATTAGAGAGGATCAAACCTCCAAGGTTGCATGGAATTTGATGTAAGGAAGACCATGGCCAACTTGCATAGGTATGTGTATTGTCCCACGATGCAAGAGGAGGTACCTAGGTTCATAAGAGGATGCATGATTTGTTCAACAAGCCTATCAATAGAAGCATGGTCTATATCATCTTTTACCTATACGCACTCATCCTTGGGAGAGAATTTCCATGGACTTTGTGGGAGGTTTAAAAACTATTGTAGTTTCCTAGAGATGTCCTCATAATAAATGACAATCTATCCTACTCAAGAATTAGATATAGAATGACATTCTCCAATTACCCTACTCAAGACTTAATGTCAAGTTATGGTGGCCTACACATAAAGAGTGTAGTTTCATTAATTATTGCAATATAGGTGAAAGAATAAATGCAAGAAATAAACCCAATGCATAGGGCTAATAATAGAATCATCATACACAAAATTTCAGTAGATTAATAAAAAAGATAGAGGAAACTAGATATAGAAACCATGAAGCGTGTTTTAAGGCCTTCAATCCCACACATTACATATACCATTTTACATAACATAAAATAGGTAAATTTGTTATATAATATTGAATCCAACATCTATAATTACATAGTTTTTGAGAGAAAAGAAACACATATGAAATGATAAACAAATACACAATTACATACTGCACATCTTAACGCTTGGAATCAAAAAACAATTATTCATTAATATTCAAAACATATACATCTCATAAGATTACAAAACTTGAAAAAATTACAAAAAATTTACAACCTATGGAATAGAAAATCAAACCCTTTCTAATGCGTCTTTCTTCCTTTTTTTAGGGAGAGCCTAAATACGCAAAATTACAAAAATAACTTGAAGTACTACAACTGTCTAAGATACTCAGTTGTGTGAGTGTTCTACTGGCCTGGTTGTCCTAATCATTGCATAACAAATTTGATTCCTTCTTCAAAATAAAATATTTACAATATTACAAAATGATAGTGATGTGTCATTGTTAACACTGGAAAATCGTACAAGCAGAAGATGACATTAATTACTGTCAGGCAAAGGATTTACAGGGCTGAAAGACAATAGAGAATTTGGAAAGTATTTAAAAATCTCTAAGTTCTGAGGAAAAATCAAATTTGAGCAAGTCATAAATGCTTTTGTGCGCATAATCCTTCGTGAAGATCACCTTTGTGCGCCTTTTGACCTGAAATGCATGCAATCCTAGGAGTGGCGAAAGTCACTTTCTGGGACCACAAAAAGCACACTCCAAGACAATGATTCCTCACTTGAAGCCACCTAAGGAAAGCCACCAAAGCCTCCTTATACATCAAGGGAGAACACAATGGAATATTTGTGGCACACAAAGGAATCATCCCCCTATCTTGGGTCACCATCCACAAGGTACCAAGAGAGGGAAGGAGGATTTGAATTCTCCTATATAAGGCCACCATGAGATGAAGAACTTGAGAGCACATTGTTATGCTGGCTAGAATTTCCCAAGAAATACCAGCAGTGTGTGATCCGGAGCTGAAGATAGAGGGGACTCAATTTTTGGCCATCCAACAAGTTCAGTCCACTACAGTAGAGAGAGGGAGACTTTGCATGGAGGCAAGCTTGGAAGTAAAAACATCCTTGCATCGAGACTTAGAACCCATGTTCTAAGGGCCCTTTGGTAAGAGGGTTAAAGTTTCATCCTCATTTCCTACCAGCACTCAATAAGAGGGGCCGAAGAGCCACCAGTTGGATTATTGTAGTTGTTTGACTCTATTCAGAGCTTTTGTTTATTTGTTTTAGTTTTAGTTTAGTTTTTAGTTTATATATGCATAATATTTCTCTATATAGTATGTTTATGACTCTAGCTTGTTCCACTAACTTGCTTGACTCCACTTCTTTTTCTTCCTGTGACCAATAACTTAAGTTGCTAAACCACACCCCTTAAGTTGGTGTGATTTCATACATGCATGCACCAAACACACTAACAAAGGATTGGAAACTCCACTAACGTTTATTACCAAGTTTATGTGGTTGTGACTTTTTGCAGAGACCCCTGTCTGTGCTGTGGAGTGGAGTTGAATTTCCCATTTTTTTCTCTTGCAGTCCCTAGTTCACCCAAGTGATAGACCGAAGCAGAAAAAATCCAAAAATTACTTTTTTAAGAATTTGCGCACTTTTCCCTCTCACAGACGCGCCCAGGGCATGCGTTCAGAGCTGACCCACGTGCAGACATCACGCCTGTTTCAGCCTTTTGTGCACAAAAGACCAAAAGAAAAATTTATCCCACATTTCTATCTTTTCCTGCTTGTAAAGTGCTTGGCATCCCATAATATATCTGCCAGCACTAGTTGAGGTACCTCGTAGCTTGCTAAAGCTCACTCTTAGCTGCTTTTTGTAGGCTTAGTGTCAGTTTTATTTCAAGTTGATTTTTGCAAAGTTCACACATAGTTTAAGTAGGGGGGAAAAATAACTTGCATTCCAAAATTTGTTTATGTTTTGAAAATTTAGGTACCAACACACCTAGATAACTAGCCCAAGTAAGTGGCCCAAGTCCATGCATGCTTAGCTAGTTTTTTTTTTCTAGTGTAAAAATTATTAGTTTAGTTCAATTTTTGCACTGGGATTTCAGGACTATGATTTAATTGTCGATAGAAGAGAAAGTAATCTCTGCTTCCTTTGCACCCTCCGGTGATCCTAAGAAAGCATATGAACACTCTATATTCATAACTCACCATCTCCCTTTAGTTGATCACATAGATTAACTAGGAAAAATAGAAAGCGGCCCATATCTGCACATGTTTTTATTTTGAACAATGAACAATACAACATAGTTTAATAGGGGATTTTGAAAAGTATCATCGCATATCCACACGTTAAAAATATGTGCTTGTCCAATTTTTTCTCACACACATCCACCCACTAAGCAAAGAAAAGACACCTAAAACTAACTTAACCAAACCCACTAAATTATCCCCACAGGGGCCACAAAATAATTTATAATTTAAGTTAGGATCTAGGGGGTAGGCAAACAATAAGCTACCTTGATCATTATTCATCTTGAAATATATAAGTTGATTGTTTAGGGAGCTTTAAATCCACCTATCAGCCCACGGAAAAGAAAACTCGAGCGCAACAGAGACTTGTTTAAGAGGGGGTTAGCCTTAGACACAGTGCGGGTAGGTATTAGTCAGGGCTACCTGACTTGGCTGATACTTGGTATTATTAGCTAAATTACCAAGAAGCCCAAGACTCAAATGCTCACATCGGACGAAGGTACTTAGTGGCCAAAACTAGGGCATCCTTTCCCTATAAGTGACGGTGCAGGCAAGTGCCAAACCCTCTACCCTTACCTTGGTGGATTTTCTTCGGCTGATTGGAGACATCACCAACTCTTACGGGACATTGTGCCAGCACTCGCAAGATATATTCTCGAGGCCTAGTTACATTTGAGTGTGTGAGGATGAATAGGTCTTCTAGGATTTGCGTATCATACGCAAAAAAACAAAAACCACTTTTTTGATTGCTTGATCACATAGAATTAATTTAAAGGGAAAAATTATTTTATTTTCGCATTGTTTTATGTATGTGACCAAAATTTTTCTTTGATCATAGACTTTATCCTCTCAATTTTTTCCAAAATTAGACCTATTCGACACCATAATGGACCCAACGAGACCTTGTCCATCTAGGCGTCTTTTGGAACTCCCCCCATTACCGGGAGGGGTTCCAAGTCTTTCGCCATTTAGGCGTCAAAGATAGAACACTGCCACCATTATTGGTTCGTCATTTATTGGGGCATACTTAGTTGGGAACCCTAGTTGTTCTCCCAACACCACACCACACACAAATCCTACCATGACCCCTAGGTTGCAAAGGAGTGTGACCCATTTGGGAAGCCAGTCGAATACATAGTAGGGTACGTCGCAAACTAACCCTCTTCCTAACCAGAACTTTGTGTTTTCGCAAGTTGCAATGGTGTCAACCTCCTAGTCACATTTCTTAGCTTCGTTGAATCTACCCGATTTAACCAAACTCAAGAATGACCCCATCACACACAAACCTACATGGCCTCCCATGCCCACGAAGCTCCCTTCGGATATTCCAAAGTTTGAAGGAAAACAAGAGGAAGACCGAGGTAATCATGTCATGACCTTCCACCTGTGTTGCTCATCGAACAATATCATTAACGACATTATTTGATTGAGACTATTTCAACACACTTTGATAGGAGTAGCCACGAAGTGCTACGTGGAGAAACCCTCTACTTCACATGGAACCTTTAGCGCCCTTGCCACCGCGTTCCTAACATATTTTCAGCTACCCATTCACCATGATTCTGGAATGGAATTATTGACACATTTTAGACAAACCCCCACTGTCCATATCTCAAACCATCTCCATGAATGGAGGTGACGCCATATTTTATGTAAAGCTAAACTCGACGATTGGGTTCTCTTAGATTTGTTCCTGAAAAATCTCACTATAGAGATTTCAAAGGATGTGGTGGACCAAAGGCCCATATACGAAGAGGACACCATCAGAAAATCCTAGAATCTTGAGCTTATTTATACGCAGTTAGGATATATTTACAATATCCTGCCAAACACCCCGTGCCTGCAAACTTATCAAGAATTTCCAGGCGCATCAAAATCTACAAATGGACTAATTGGGTCACTGACCCAAAGTTACCTAGGCAGCAGTAGTCAAAACCCTGGTTACATGTATAGTTCTACCCAGAACGTACCTCAACCCGGTTTTCAAAGTCATCATATGCCTCAAAAAAATTTGACCAATAGGGCGCAAGCATATCACCATGGAGGAACCTATCCTATGGCTCAGGGGACCCAGTATGTGGAGATAAACACTGATGGAAGAGCTCCTCTCCAACAACCAGGTGCAAACCAGGGACCGCGTTATGCTCAGTCCCCAGCACAAGACCCGCCTATGCAGACCAATGCACAGGTGAAATTTGTGCAGCCTTCCCAAAGCCAACCAAACCAATATAACCAGGAGAAATACCCTCCTACGTGGTGAAGAAAAAAAGAAAAAACAAGCCCAAAGGGAATCCTGGATAGCGAGGAAACAACCAGCAACACCCACCACAATCCCAGGCTAGAGGCAAATCTAACTGGAATTAGAGCCAGGAGCTAGGTAATGCCAAATGATAGAGAAAAAGGCCACCTCTTCGAACAAACCATTCTTGTTCGATATGTGGTTAGTACGACCATTATACTCACCACTGTCTCGATCTCCCTGGGTTGAAGAAGATACAGAGTAACCGAGGAAAAGGAGGATCTTCCTAGGAAATAGCTCTGATGCAGGAACCTTTCCCCCATCAAGGGACAGTAAGCACTCAACAAGAAAATCCAGGCAACTCTGGGAAAAGCAGCCATGAAATCTATATGGCTGGCGAAGAGATGTTTTTTCGAACACAGAATCACAATTATGACACCCCACCAGACACCAATGCGTCAGGGGAAAGTACTAGTGCACCGATTGCACCTTTGACCATTTAAAATATTCCTATCGAACAATTTCCAAAGATGGCGAAGGGACCCAATAGGAAAGTAGGAAAATACTCCAAAGCAACCTATAATTATAGTATCATGGGTGATTTAGCACAATCTCCCACTTCTATGTCAGTTTTAGAAGTATTGCAGTCATGCCCAAAACAATGGAAAGCCTTACTTTCTGCGTTAGGTGCTATCGACCTTGCCGATACATGCCTAATGGCTTTCGACTTAGATAAAGCCTCCCCGAGGCTTCCTTCTATGGTCGCCTTCCAAATACTAGTGTCGGTCCAGAATATCACCGTTCACCGATTTGTCATTGATGAGGGTGCATCCACGTGCATCATGTCAAAAAATGTTTGGCAGAAGTTAGGATATACCGAACTAAAACCTTCAGTCATCACGCTTAGACCATACGACGGTCGTCCTTCGACTCTTGTCAGCGTTCGACCCCCATCTGCCTCTACCAAAACGTCCTGGTCTGCTTAGCCGGAAAGACGATCCACATAGACATTGAAGTCTTGGACGCTCACTTGGATTATAACATACTCCTTTGTCAGAATTATATGTACGCCATGTCAGCCATAGCCTCCTCCATCTTACGCATTATGGTGTTCCCATGAGGACTGCATCATTACTGTAGACCAATTGACGCATAGCGAGAAGCGACCCTTAACTAACACTATTGTAATTCTACCCTATGTAGATACATCCTTGGATGTGCTTTCACGGTACCAAGAATATGACCCCGACCAGTTCAAACTGTCGCCCGTTCTATGATCATTCCTAGGAGATCCTCCCATTATCCCTTTGTCACCACCTAATGTCACAGGGGCCCCAGTGTGCATGATTTCCACATCAAGTGCCGAAACTAGTCAGGACACAGACATGAGCAGTAATGGCACCAAGTCATTGGCCACGACAACCTCTCTAGCCTATGCCACTTCCCAAACACCTTTCCTCTACCCCCCAGCTAGTTTCGTCTCCCAACATGTTTTGGCAACATTGGTGTTACCAAAAATATCATTGGAAATACCATTTTGGTATCTCACCCCCCCTACGGGAACAGGAGCCACTCACATCACTACCACAGGGTTGAAGCCCCTCAGTCCTGAGGAGGCCCCACCCATCCAAGAAATGGTAAAAACCACCCTTGCAAAGGAAATTTCCATTTCAAAACCGGTGATTACGACTAAGAAAACCAAGAGAAGAGGAAAGAATATAGAGATTCCTGCCATATAACGGGAATCACCAGTCTACACCATATGCAACGTAATAAGACATCCTACCCACACCTGCCCAGAGCTGGATGAATTAAAACCACTCCTTGGCTCTGAGACAAACATTGCGACACCACATTCTTGTAAAAAAAACCTACCACCAAAGGTAAAGGCAAAGCATTGCATACCAATCACGCATGCGCTATCTGCAGAAACTATGGGCACTATACCCATCATTGTTGAGATATCCCATGATATAGGGATGCCTTACATGCCATCGAGTGATCCTATCAAGAGCATCCCCCCACCCAATCTGTTAGTGATGAACCTCATATCATCCTGTACCTACAGGAAGAACGACGATCACCTAAAAGGCTCCCCACTAGACCGCCTCCCCCAATTGAAAGGTGCGTACTTTGCGATGAACTTATGCATAGAGGGCACGCTTTTTCCCTGATCACCTACGCAATCTAGGGCAAAAAAAACTCAAAATATGCACAAACCAAGTTTGTACAGACCCCAACACCATCAGACTAAAAAAATTAAAGTACAGGACATCATGGAGGTTACTTGGGCATGATATCGCTAATCCCTGGTGCTCAGGCTGACCGCAACGACAATAATTTCTACGCAGAAGCCTATGACCTATCAAGAACTCAAAAAATAAAAATGAATTGAATTAGGGCCATATTCACCTATATATCATGCTTTTCAAAAACTTTGGAGAACCATAACGAGAGATCAAAAGGTCTATTCTCTGAACCGTAAGCTGCACCATGATCAACACTCCATGACGAACAGAGGCGATGCCACACATTCACACTCCCAAAAAAATATGTTCAGCGCCGGAATGTATGCCCTTTCTCATATTATTTTTTAAATCTCATGAATTTAAATAATATTTGATAAAGAAGATGCTTTCACTTGAGGTAGTTGTTTTTGCAGGAAAGGCTTGCAAACCATTCACAACTCCATCCATTGAAAGTTTATAGAGCAGGTATCATTCTGCCCCCAGCATGATAGAGTCCCAAAAAACTCTACATATACTGACATCATTTATCCATCATAAATCAACCATAGGTTCTACATATCCGACCATTTTTATCATCACCTCACCTTGCACATGATAAACATCCTTGTTGGTCGGTAGAGCCCCCCCCCATGGCGCTCGTCACCCATAGTAGACCGTATATCACAAAAAAAGTGATGCCATGGCCATACCACTCTAGTCTGGGAAGCACCTCATGCCCATCCATCCACCATGCATAAAGGTCAAGTTTTACCATACAAAATAAAACCCCCTTCCTGGACGATCAGGTTGTATAAGCAGATCAAAAGCTCACTACCGCGCCTCGCATTTGGCCCACCATACCTCCACCAACATAATCCCATCTATGATAATTTTTATTCCGCTTCATCAACCCCACACATGAGAACAACCAATGGGCACCCCACCCTCAGCAAAACATCTTCCTCACAACATCTATGAGCGAACACTTTCATGTTTTGGAGCACCCGTCTCTGTGTTTTGTACAAACCAAACCCCATTATTTTATTCTTTTGGTAAGTGTACAAAAACCGCAAACGGTGCACTATGTTCCCCACCCTCTCATTCATCTTTTATACCATGGTAGAAGACCCTGAACACCCTCGGTCAGAGTATCACACCCCCACACACAAGCCACCATGACATTCATAGCCAGTTTTTTCCCACCTTGGAAGTCCTATCGACTCTAGGTATTTCCCTATTAGAAATAACTATGACTGCCGCCAAGCTGCTTAGTACACTCCGAACTTGGGCCATTGAATCCCCATTATCAATTTTCAGTCACCCCTCGCTAACATTCCTATGTTAAACCCATCACATCCAAGTCCTTGACCCTTCATGTCAGCAACCCCTCGTTCGGTTGAGGCTTCCTTTTTGTCGACTTCAACACCTATTTTCCAAAAAGGAAGTAGGACCTTGGATCACCCCTCTCCATAAAAGGGGCATACTTGGGTGGCATTGTGGGAGACATCATTGCCCACAAATATCATTGATCCTCCTGACATTCGAATACAACAAAAGCTTTCATGTCAAGCTGGTATCATACCTTAGAACCATTGCACTTTGATCAAATTCATCGAAGATCCGTGCCTTCACAAGCATCTCTTTCAGTAATTCTTACACAGGAAGGTCCTAGCCAACACCTATGCATACAATGCGTAGCTATATTCCATACCAAATTTATGCATATGGGTACCACATTACACCTATTGTCAAATAAAAAATGCCCCGGAGGGTGTCAGTAGTCATCGTCAACAACCACCAGATCACTACCATCTCAATGACATAAACATAACATGTATATGTCAAATAGATTTTTTTAACTAGCCACAACATCAAAAGCATGGGACATGCTCGCCTCGTAGAAATTTTGTATATATATTGTATTATATTTTCTTACAGGGGTTCCATAGGACATGTCATTCTTCAAATCGGTGTAGGGTGTTTCCAATTCCAAGCTTCACGCAGGTCTCTCTCTCTCTCTATGCACAATATATAGAAAAGAAACAATAATGTATTTTGGCTATACAATTCTTCCTAGACCTCACACATTAGGGGGAAAATGTTAACACTAGAAAATTGTACAAGCAGAAGACGACATTAATTAATGTCAGGAAGAAGGATTTACAGGGATGAAAGACATTAGAGAATCTGGAAAGTATTTAAAAATATCTAAGGTCTGAGGAAAAATCAAATTTGAGCAAGTCATAAATGCTTTTTCATGTATAATCCTTCGTGAAGAGTGCTTTTACGTGCGTTTTGACCCAAAATGCGCGCAATCCTGCCAGTGGCGAAAGTCACTTTCCGAGACCACAAAAAATCACACTCTAGGACAGTGATTCCTCATTTGAAGCCACCAAAGGACAACCACCAAAGCCTCCTTGGACATCAAGGGAGAACACAATGGAATATTTGTAGCACATAAAGGAATAACCCCCCTCTCTTGGGTCAACATCCACAATGTACCAAGAGAGGGAAGGAAGATTTCAATTCTCCTACATAAGGCCACCATGAGATGAAGAACTTGAGAGAACATTGTTATGCTGGCCATAATTGCCCAAGCAATATTACTAGTGTGTGATATGGAGTTGAATATAGAGGGGACTCAATTGTTGGCCATCCAGCAAGTTCAGTCCACTACAGTAGAGAGAGGGAGACTTTGCACCGAGGCAAGCTTGGAAGTAAAAACATCCTTGCATCAAGACTTATAACCCATGTTCTAAGGGCCCTTTGGCAAGAGGGTTAAAGTTTCATCCTCATTTCCTACCAGCACTCAATAAGAGGGGCCGAAGAGCCATTGATTGGATTATTGCAGTTGTTTGACTCTATTCAGAGCTTTTTTTTATTTTTTTTAGTTTTATTTTAGTTTTTAGTTTATATATGCATGCTATTTCTCTATCTAGTATGTTTATGATTCTAGCTTGTTCCACTAACTTGCTTGAATCCACTTCTTTTTCTGCCTGTGATGGATAAATTAAGTGGGTAAAAAAAACCCCTTAAGTTGGTGTGATTTCTTACATGCGTGCACCAAACACACTAACACAATCATGATTTCAAAATCAGAAAAATATTCGTTCCTAGCTCACTTGATATTTTGAGGTGGACCTAGGCTCCACCATTCAGAATCGTGGTGGGTTAAAAAAATGATCACATCTTTGCCATAGCACTGGATATAGTGTAGGAGCAATACATAAGGTACTGTATCCTATATTCATATTTGTAAGCTTGGTGTAATTGAACTTGGAAGCAAACAAGGTATTCACCGGCCAAAGTAGCTGGAAATCCTTTTAAAGATAGTTGACTATAATCCTTCCCTTGAGAGTGGCAATATTTTTAGGAGAAGAGTCTACCTTAATTTTGGCCTCCACTAATAATTACTCATACTGCTCCCATGGAAGAAAGTTTCCTTGGAAGTCCCAACAACTAGGTAACCCTACCCTGGTTCTCTGATCAAAATTCGAATGGAATGCAGCTACAAAATTTGCTAGATCATTAAAATACCCTTTAGCTTTATCCCTTAGTGCTTATTTCTAGATCAATTTAGTAACCTAAATTATTTTTCATGTCCTATCTATGAGATCCTTGGCTCTTAGGCCATTGTATTATTTCTCATTGAGGCATTTTATAATTTTTTTCTGCAATCCTGACATTTCTAGCATCTTCAATTTTTTGGTGAGAGGTTGAAGAATTCAGTATCCTTGACTGCAAATTTTTGTTCTGAAACTAAGCTCATGTGTTCCCATATCATCTTCATTTCAGAAAAAATTTCATCCCAGATTAGTTTCCTAGCTTCAATGAGGGACATGTTTCCTTTTAATCTATTCTTTATTCCTTTAATCTCATCTTGTGCAACCCGATATTTATTGTTAATTTTTTCCACACTTGTCTGGGTGGAATGGATTTGTTTGTACTTGTTTTAAAGCATGTACCTGGAGTTTTCAAAGTCGATCTGTATCTTCTTAAGCTAGCTCTATGATAGCTACAAATCAGTGAGAGCCTTGGTTAGCTGCTCAGTAGGATTTTGCGGATTCTCTGACACAATCAAATTACAAATATGGGACTCAATTATTTGTTGAAGCTATGCAACCTGTTGTTTGAGGTCCACCACCTCATTATTTATATTTATTAGTTCTTCGACCATAATTTGTTTTTCATTATCCACTTGGGCCAACTCCTTGTCTGCACATGCTTTTTAGTAGGAATATTGAGTTCTTTCCTCAATGATTAGATTTCATATTGTGAGCTCTTTATAATAGCCTCCACAACAAATTTGTTAATTGGGTCTACCCAAAGTTTGACAATAATTTCCTTGTAGCCCTCATTTTTCAGATGGAGGGTTATTGAATTGGCCTTCTCTTGGTTTACTTTGGTGGCATATTTCTCTAACAATTGTTCAGTGTTGCTAATGGTGAAGGACCCCTTGCTCAACTCACTATAGATGATATATCTTGTTTGCCTATGAAAATTGATAATGTCTTGCAAAGGGACACTAGCCATGTCTACGAAAAAATACACTATCCTGAACTGCTATCTAAATGGAATGGATTGCATTGAAGGATGGCATAGGGAAAACTTCATTAAATTTCTCTCCAGGTCCATTGCAGCCAAGAGCTTGGTCTGATATGGTACTAAATGGGAATCCAGTTGTGATAACATTTCATTTATGAATTTCTTGTTCCTCTCCTATGTAATTTTCCCTTCATCCCACTTAGGGTTTGTTTCTAATGTACTTACGAAGAAGCCAAGGACCGCTACCTAAGTTGAACTAAAAGTGATAGCCTGTTGAGGATCTTCTAAGAGTACTTGGAAACTTGGCTGGTCCAAATTTTCCTTGGTCAATTTGACCTCAATCTCTTCATCATTTTTCTCCTGCATTTTGGCCCTTTTGGTTGATGGTGCATCCTCCATCACCGTGTCTCCAACTTCATATACACTTATTTTCTAAGTTTTTTCCATGGTCGTTGGTGTCTCAACCCCCATCTCTGTATTGATAGGCCAAGGGTCCAAATTAGCTTTCCATTCCATATCAGGTTTCGAATCATGTTCATAATAAGAGGCATAATTTTGCCTCCTCCTATATATGACACCATGAGGATCATAATGCCAAACCTCTCCTAATTCAAAATTGAATTCTTTTGGCAGATTTTCAACCTGCTAGAAAGATTGTATGGAGTTCACAAAAAAGGGACCTATAGTCATTGAAATCTCGAACCTAAAACCCTTTTTGATAGGGACAAAGTAGATTTGGTCAGTATTTAGGATCTTCCTCATGAAATTCAAAGAAAAAATTCTTATGGGGATAAACATAGGTAGCTGGAATGGTGGCAACTCAGACCCATATACTCTAATTTCTGTATAGTCTTGAAATAGGAACCAATAGCCTACCCTGGTATCCTTTTTGAGAGTAGGAGTTCTCTCTCTTGTGGCATGAGTCTCGAGGGAGAAACAATGGTAAGAAACTTGTAGGCAATAGAGTTGAAGGTGGAAATGAATTTTGAAAACCCCTCATTGTTGGGTTTCTTCTTCAAGGCACTATCCCAGTCAAATAAAAAATTTATATGTTTGTTGGTATCTATAATGCTTAGGCCTAAGTAGTCAAATTCCTCCACATGAGTATACAAGAAAAGGTATAATAGTATAGAGTACTAATCTAAAGTAGGAGGCAAGGTAAAATTGGTTGAACTGGAACTTGATGCCTCAACCAAAAAAAGAGGGAATGTCAAGGAAAATATCTGGTTTCACCATTGAATGTTAGAATCCTGAGGATGCTTTGGATACATTTGATGTCTTTTCCTCACCAAAAAAACATTAGAATAACAACCAAAATAGGCTACACAATTTATGAAAACAAGGAAATAGGAATTTTTTTTTGAATTGGTAGGAAATTAGGTGTTTAGATCGAGAATTAGTTGGATAAAGACGTGCTTCTCTCTATTTGAGAGTCCATTGTAATTATAGAAGAGGGTGGTATCTATAAATTTCTCCAAATTTGGGGATTTTGGGTATACATAGGCATTTTGTATCAATTCTGGGGTAACTTACAGAATTTTCTCCCAAGTGGATGAAATTAAATAGTTCTTCTCCTTGACGTAGGTGGCCATAAGCCAAGACATGAAATCTGGGAAAGGGTATACACTTGGGGCGATTAGATAGTACAACCCTAAATCAATGACTCGAAAGGATTTTTTTTGTTCAGGTGGCTACCATGGAAGTCAAAATAGAGCTCTAAAAGGTTCAAAGGAAAAAAAGGGTCATGAATTTCCACCTCTGTGTCCATGAAGGGTTCCATGTGGCCAAAGGGTTTTGAATGTTGTGGCTTTGGGATTTTTAGTGTAGCATGATGACAATGATGCAAGGCGAAAGAATTGTGGATTACCTAGTGACCGATGGCAATTGGACACTATGGGTGCAAGGAGGGATCTATGCTGGTCAAAAGCTAGGTGAATGGTGTTGCAAATAGGCAGAGATACAGGAAATATATTGATTTGAAATAGACCAATTTTAATCAAAACGATTTATTTACAAAGGTTTATGGGAAGGAAATAAATGAGGTGACGTGGAGGAGACACATGACAGAGTCATATTAGGTGAAAAGAAAGGGGGGAGTGTGATGCATTATAAATTTTCATGCTCACCTACCCAACTTTATTGATGGTGGTCCCGACTGCTAACATGATCACCACGCTAGCCTCATAGGTGGCGGGCCCATCTATCTCTCTCTAGTGGGGCGCCTGGGTGGGTTTGGAGACAAGTCTCAACCCCCTAGAATCCATCATAGTCGTAAATATGCAAGATTCAATTTATTGATTCCGACCTTTCCAAGGGTTTTATGTGGAAAATTATCTTCTGTGGAAAAAAGGAAACTCCCTAGATGTAGTGGCATGATTTAGAAACAACAAGGGCTAAAATTTCTATGTTTTCGTTAGAGAAATTAGAATATGGGGGAAAGGCTTACCTATAATTTGTAGTAAGTCCTCCTCTTCTCCATGCTTGTAAGCTCCAATTTTAGTTAGCTCCATACGCTATAAATGGAACCTGAAAAATGACTAAAACAAGCAATAGAACTACAATATCCACATAGCATAAACTAATTGTTGGAGATGGGATCTCTCGAAGGAAGCAATAGAGAAAGAATGTGCAGATCGAGGAGAGGAGCTCACATCGGGGAGTCTATTTTGAGTCATAGGGGATTTGGTGTGGGTCAAAGACCCTTATTATGTAACGGGATGAGATTATTTTTTGAGTGCTAGACTCCACCCATGGTATTGTAAATTCCAAACCTATATAAGGATTCTAGATAGAAGTCATAAAAAAAAGAAGGAAAGAGGGAAAGTAAGCTTAGACAATAGATATAGTGAGATGCATTTGGATGTGAGACTATTTTGAGTCATAATATATATTTTGGGTTAGAGGAAAGGCTCCTGTAGCTGTGTGCACGAAAATATTAGGAATTTTGTAGTTGTGTGTGAAGGCCCGTACAACTATGTGCGCAGGGCCCTGCAGCTGTGTGCATAGGGTGGAACTGGATGTATGAGAAGGATTTGGCTATTAATGAAAGAACTATTAGATAGATATGAGTTTTACGGATGTGTTTTCTTTTACTTACTGTTTATCAATGTCTATGATAAATAAGGGTTTTTGATCTGCAATTGAATAACACAGTCTTGTTTATGGTTTCTTCCTTTGTTTAATGCATGAATAATTAAGATCACACAATCTATGAGTAATTTCAACAGATGTGTTGAACAACATCTCTATTATTGAGAGATATGACCTGCGAAGATCTGATAAGAAGGGAAAGCCCTAAATCCACAATCCTCTAT
Organism: Pinus albicaulis; assembly: GCA_034641835.2. Taxonomy (NCBI): domain Eukaryota; kingdom Viridiplantae; phylum Streptophyta; class Pinopsida; order Pinales; family Pinaceae; genus Pinus; species Pinus albicaulis. The sequence goes on along the minus strand of CM076584.1, from coordinate 862,150,187 downwards.
CCCTATGAATGCATAAACTTGGTTCTAACATCCCCCTATATTGCCTTGGATGAGACTTCGATCCGTGCAAGAAGATCATTGCCGAAAGGGACAATAATAGTAGGTTTTGTTGGACTGCATAGTCACTTTGAACCTGGGTCTAGGCCCCATCAAGCCAACAAATGCTTCTGTTGTTGGGACTGGCATCTGACTGAGGGATAACTAGATGTGGAATCTGTTTATGCAAGAGATTGAAGATTGGGTAAGTATGAAAGAACGCGAGTTTGATGTGCAAGAAAATAGAAACTCGTGCATCTCCACTGAACACTGGTTACAGACTTATATATATACAGATCAGTACAAGATATTTTTCACATCATTTGCTAATGAGCTGTATGAGTGGATATCAAGACTAGCCGCGCAGACGGGTTGGTTCAATAATAACATAACTGCGTGGACCCAAAATCTGATTGAGAAGCTAAAAAATACTGATAACAAGATCATGAGGGATGTTTATTATTAGATAGAGAGTATCCTTGGAGGGTTTATCACTCAGTTCATGATCGATATTTCTGTTGCCAATAGCGAAGCAGAGCGCAAGTTTTTCAAAGGCCCTAGAGTTAAGTACTTGAATTCATTGAAGTTCTGGATTATAATGTTATTGTGTTAAAAGGGTATACTATAGATGCGCTTAGATTGATGTTTGAAGAAATATAACCTGGTGCTATGCGAAGTGGAAAAAGGTTTAGGACCAGTTGGAGAACGTACATTGAAAAGGAATATAGTCTGTCATTTGGGTCTGGAGAAAGAGAAAGAAACCTCGCTACCTCAAGAAGTATGAGATCTGAATGTCAGCAAAGCACTACGGAGATTTCCCAGCCTTCCACCCCCATCATCACTATATCACATTCTCTTCATTCACCTCCCCCATTCACCATGGAACAACCCTTGAAGATGCTCATGTTCAAGGAAACATATGATCCTGAACAATTCTGGTTTGTGGTAGAAGCAATATGGAGTTCACAGAATGTTATAGATGAAAAAATGAAGAAAGTGCAGAGGGTTAATGTACTGCAAGATAGAGCATTTTCTTGGTACATGAAATATGTTACAATGAATGCAAATGATTCTTTGGCTAAGACAAATATCACGTTGAATGTTGAAAATAATAAAACAAAGTCTTAGTCCCAGTTTATCACAGAGATCAAGGAGATTAAGCAGTTGGCTACTGAGACCATATGAAAGGTAGATAAACGATTTAAGACGTTGTTGAGCCAAATTAGTTTCAATATCCTGGATGAACAACATAGATAATGGTTCATTGCTTCATTGTTGCCTCATCTCAGATGGCCATTGTCACAACAAAAGGTTGGTACTCATGCTGAAGTGTTGGAGATAGCGATGAAGTTGGAGGCTTCCCCGATATTCGATACAAGAATAGGGGTGCAACAAATTCAAACTCAGTTGGTGAGCTTGCGTATGGAGCATGATATAAAGAAGGGAAAGAAGGTTTGATCTGATATAAGGTCAGAAGTCTGGTGTATCAAGTGCAAAACAGAGGGTCACTATAAAGAGCAGTGCCCTATTTATAGAGGATATTTGAATGCTGGGATGCCGAGTCCATTGAAGCTTGGATCGAATGTTGGGCCAAGTGTAGGACCCCATGTATGGTGTAGATTATGCAAAGTTTTAGGCCAACATTCCATAAATATTGTCACCTATTGAAAAAATTTATCAGATCGCCAAAGAAATTATTCTGCATTTTCTATAGTTCGGTGGGACAAGATGAACAACATTGTAAGAGCTATGTTTTGATGATGTAGAAAAATATTGCTGCATATCAAATTCAAGTAGAAAGGCATGAAGATTTGGGTTTTCCGACTATGTGAGGAGGTTTCCTAGGCCAAGGGTGTGGCCGAGGAGGAGGTGTAGGTTGTGGATGAGGGAAAATCATATGTTACAACTACGACCAACCAAGATATTTTTCCAGGGATTGTCAGATTCCTATTGCAACTTCCTATAAGTATTGTCAAGAATTTGGTCATGAAATCAAGGATTTTCCCATTTTGAAGACTAATATCCAGGAGAAGCACAACCAACAACCGGCTCAGAATATACAAATGATGAGGGCTAAACCGTGCCAATAAGATCCAAGTGTTAACATAGTAATGCACAATGATGTGAATACTAGAGGAGATTGCACAAAAGGAAAAATTATTGTGATAGAGACCTGGGTAAGGAAATAAGAAGATAAGAATGTTTGATTTAATGTACAATGCGAGAAAGAGACATTCATGGAAGCAAGGAAGATATTTATGACTCCTAAATATTCTCCACCTACCGCACAGAGACAACTATTTCCATTAGAGAATAAGCCTGAGGAGAATGTCGAAGTAAAGGAATTTGATCAGTCTATCTTGGCGTCCTTCTTGTAGACATGTATGAAATTGCTGAGGGACTAGAAGGCTATATAAGGGTTACAGGAGCTAACATATAACTATGCTGGCAAGGAAAAGCCTCAACTGAAATAACACACAATAAACAAAATGTAAAAGAACAAGAGAAGAACCATCCAGGAGATGCGGTTGACTGCTTAGATCAGAAATTAGGAGATGGATCAGGTCATTCTATATCTAGGATCAAATTCCTATGTTCTGCCAAAACAAACATGGGAGTGGATGGGAAGGCCTAAGCTGCAATGGTCATGAATTCATTTGAGGATGGAAAATTAACAGAATATCATTCCTATGGGGCGATTGAAGGGTATTAGCATAGATATTGATGGAGCTAGCATGTTGGTCGACTTTTAAGTGATAGAGATTTTTGATGATAGCAATCCATATCCTGTGCTGTTGGGATTTGACTAGGATTACAACATGTATGCTATAATCAACATGAAGAAGAGGCAGATGATCTTTGAAAATAATGGTACCCGAGTTTTTGTGCCATTAGATCCTTCCGAAGTGCATGTTATATAGTGTAGAAATTACACCAATGTATTCAATCTGATAATGCAATGTACTAAAACAAGTACTGAATCCTTCTACTTTATTTAGGGAATATAAAGCATGATCGATCAATCACATGCAAGTAAGAGAAAGAAGTAAATCAATCGTACAACACAATATTTTCCTAGGGAAAGAAACTACTAAAAACCCCTCTATCTCTATTGTATAAGAAGCCAAGGAATAATGAAACAATACAATGCATGTGTGCTCACAAGAGCCTCATACACTCTACCAATCGTCTCACACTGATCTAGGAAAATTTGGACAAACACATAGCCAATTTTCAACCCACCTTCATCCTTCCTTGCTCACGCAATCCCTAGGAAATTAAATCCCTATTAAATAGGAATTCCAACCTTCCTTGACTGCAAAATCCTTCATGGTAATCCCGTGGCTTTATAACTACACCTAGGTGTTTCGCTAATAATACAACTGATAATTATCTTCCCTGTAACCTTTTTCTCAACTAGGTCTTCATCAGATTTGACATGCATTCAACTAATAATAGAAAATCATCGGTTACTTGATAGATCACTAATTTTGAATTAAATCTAATTTAATTCACTTTACCTCTCACTAGCTCATCACTCAATTAGAACTAGTTAAAATGATTTACCTCAATTAATTTGAGTTAACTGATCAAAGTCACACTACACTAGTGCATTAAATGCAACTGGACCCCAAAAATAATAGAATCACTCTACATGCCTCACCTTTAGCCCTCAACTCGAAATTATTGAGCTAACTAAGTATTTCTCACTTAGTTAACTAATACAAGTTGTTATGAGATAAGATTACAATTTATTGTCTAAGTTATTTAAAGGAAAAATAAAGTAGACACACATTTTCTTGTCGATTTTCAACACTCCCTCTCAACAAGAAAGGGATTAGCTATCTTGATCTTGCCTTTGTGGTATTCAAATTTTCTCTTTGCAAGCACCTTCGTCAAGATATTTGCATCTTTATCCTCCTTGGAATGTATTGCAATAAAATAATGCGCCTCTGAACACAATATATGATATGATGGTACTAGATGTCAATATGATTGGACATTCCATGGAATACCAGATTAATTGAGAGTTTTATACAACTTTGGTTATCACAAGGTACAACTTTGGTTATCACAAGGTATCACCATCGGATCCATCTGATGAAAAAACAAATCAACAAGTATCTTCCTCATCCAGATGGCCTCGCATGCAACCTGACTAGCTGCCATGTACTCTGCCTTAGCTGAACTAAGTGAAATTGATCTCTGCTTCCTGCTGTACCAAGAAACTGCTGTTGATCCTATGCTAAAGATGCTACTTGATGTGCTCTTCTTGTTTGATGGAGTGCCTGATTAATCTGCATCGGTGAAGCCTTGAAGCTTCACTCCCTCTGTCAGTGTGTACCATAACCCATACTCTTTAGTGCCCCTGAGATATCTAAAAACATGCTTCCTCGACTTCCAAAAGATCTTGGTAGGCTTAACCATAGCTTGACTAAGATGGTTAATTTTGTAGCTTATGTCTGGTTGTGTTTTCACCAAATACATAAGTGAACCTGCAAGCTGTCTGTAAATAGTAGCACCCACTACTCCACCTGAAGTAGCATCCTCCTTCCTCTAGTTTCCTACAAGAGGATTCTCCATGGGTTTGGTACCCTCCATGTGGAACTTCCTTAGAATCTCCTTGGCATACTTTCCCTGAGATACAAATAGTTCCCCATCTCTTTTCCATATTTACAAGCCAAGGAAATAGTGAATGAACCCCATGTCCTTCATCTCAAACTCTCTTGCAATATCCTCTTTGCAAGAAGTTATGAGATGCTCATCACCTATCAGTATAAGATCATCAACATAAAGTAAAATAATCAAAACCTTACCATCAACCACAATATGATATAGGTTTGAATCCGCTTCACTCTTTTTGAATCCCAACCTGATGAAATAGTTGTCGATCCTGGTGTACCAAGCACGACATGCTTGCTTCAACCCATACAATGCTCTCTTGAGTCTGCACACATGCGAATACCTGTCAAAGGTATCAAAACCATATGGCTACTCAATGTACACTTCTTCCTCAATAACTCCATTGAGAAAGGTTGTATTTACATCCATCTGATGTATCTGCAACCCCATTTGCACTGAGAGTGCAAGTATGGATCTAATTGATGGTTGCAACCGGTGCAAAATTCTCCTCATTGTCAATCCCCTCCACCTGTGAAAATCCTTTGGCCACAAATCTAGCCTTGTGTTTATTCACACTCCCTTCTGCTGCTTGCTTCACCTTGTAGATGCACCTGGATCCAACCACTAGCTTCCCCATTGGTCTTGGGATCAACTCCCATGCACTGTTTCTGATAATGGAGTCATACTCCTCAACCATGGAATCAAACCATGTCAGCTGCTGCACTTCTTCCTCAAAATAGGATGGTTTTGTCACAATACACTCGCTCATAAGAGCCATGTATCCAGTATACCTGTCTGGGGACCTTCTTTGCTTGCGCTATGATGTAGGTGCAGCTACATTCTCTATCACATATAGCATAAATATGTCAGCCTCTCTCATGCACTTCCTACCATTTCTGGTGGATGGGTCTACATGAATAGTTTCTTCGACTCCATGATCCATTTCTTTTGGCTGCTGCACATCTCGAGGTTCATCCTTTGGAACCAAGAGTTCCTCTTCTGCATGAAAGTCAAGCTCCCTCTCAAGGGGCATTCACATGGCTTTCTCATCATCAAATTTAACATCTCTCTTGACAACTATCATCCTGTTAGTCGAAAAATACACCCGATAGTTGTAGGGTGTATCAGTGTACCCAAAAAATATCCCAACCTATGCTGTTAGTTCTAGATTCTTCCTGGCATCTTTGGTCACATGGAAATAGAAATATGAGACAAAAATTTTAAAATATGAAAAATCCAACTTCTTACCTAAAAAATCCTCCTTTGGTATACTCATGCCAAGTATCTGATGAGGACTATGGTTTTGCACAAATACCTCTATGTTTCATGCCTTTGCACACAGATGAAACAATAGGCCCTGATCATGTAAAGTGGCTTTTGCTGCTCCAACAGTTGTTCTGTTCTTCCTTTCTACAATCCCATTCTGTTGTGGGTTATGACGTGCAATAATTTCTCTCTGAATTCCTTCTTTGGCGTAGAAGTTCTTGAATTCATTAGAGATATACTCACCACCATTGTCGCTGCTTAGGGCCTTTACCTTCTTCCCTGTATCTTTCTCTACCAGTTCTTTGAACTCATAAAAATTGGAGACATCCAATATTTCTTCTGCAGAAAGAAGATCCAACACTTTCTAGAAAAATCATCAACAAAAATCACATAATACCTGTCCTTTGTTGTGGATTGTTGAGAATGGTCAACATACATATGAATGAAATCTCTCAAGTATTTATGTTGCTCATTTCTCCTTCTCATGAAAGTTGGCCTTTGTATACTTACCCATGGTACATCTCTTTCATGCATCTATTTGCGCAAGTGTACCCTTTGGAAGACCTGTAGAAATTTGCTACATGATCCTCAAAGCACTGTGGTGTAGATGACCCAACCTCATGTGCCATAAATCACCAATATCCTAGCTCACCACTTCATTTGCTTTACTGCTCAATGAAACACAACCATATACATGAATTTTGTAGAGTTTCTTCACATGAACCCCAATCTTCTTTACCTATCCTGTGGCTTTGTGACAAAGGAATGCCTTTCCTTCATTGAAAACCACATCATATCCAAGATCCTCCAACATTGAAACTGGAACTAAATATTTTTCAAGCTTGTTACATGCATGAAATATTTTAATATGAAAGGTTTACCTCACTGTCTCTAGAAAGTAACTGTACCAATCTCGGTAGCACTATACCTCCCATCATCACCCAACTCGATGTGCATCTGAATATCCTTATTCTCCAAGCTACTAAAGAGTTCTTTGTTGCCATTTTGGAAATATGATCCACTCTCCAAGTACCACATAGATCCCATCACAGTTGAAACCATGCATGTGATGAGAGAGAAGTTCAACTCAAACTGTGAGGCAAAATCTTCACCCGCTGTAGCTCCCAGAGGCTTCTTGTTTTTCTTCTTCTTTTGTGGACAATTTGTGGCATAGTGTCCATGATCATGACAATTGAAAAATTTCACCTTTGACATGTCTCGCTTCTTGCCTTCTTTTCTGGTCTCAAATTTGGAATAGGAATTATTTCCTTTCCCTTTATTTTCCTTACCATCCAAGGCACAATTTTCCTCATCATCAGTCTTGGATGAGGATCCATCCCTGGTATTCCGTAGAAACTCTTCTTGTACCAAATCAGACAAAAAATTATCTCAATCTGGTAACTTCTCCCTCCCATTCACAAAGTCCTAGTAACTATGCCAACTCTTGGGAAGGCCTAGAAGTGCTAGGCTCACCAAGTTATCATCAGCTATAGTAATCCAAACACTTCCAAGCTCATCTCAACATTGAGTGAACTTGGTCAAGTATTTCTCGATTGTGTCACCCTTCTCCATTTTGATTTTCCTGAGCTTGTCCTTGAGTCCCAATTTTTTGTGGTCACTACTACTTTAAAACAGACCTGTCAAAACCTTCCACATAGCTTTCCTTGCCATGGAGACTCAAGAAAATATGATCTCGAACTCCCTCTAATAAGATCCTCCTCACCTTGGAGACATTCTTCCTCCATGCTTCATGCTGCGCAGCATTTGCCTGATTCGGTTCAAGAATATTAGTGTCAATGAACTCCTTCAACCCATTATCCTCCAATACTTCCTCCATATCATCCTTCCATGCAATATAGTTATAATTTCCCTCGAGTGCATATTTGAGTCTCAAGCCAGTGAAAGACATCCTGGTCAGCTTCTAGCTCCAAAGAATGTATCTGAAAATTTGAATATTGTTCAAAAGAAACTCAATTTCTTCTCCACTATTATGATTCCTAGATCTTTGATACCATGTAGAAATTACACCAATGGATTCAATCTGATCACAATGCACTAAAAAAATATACTGAATCCTTCTTCAATATTTGTGGAATATAAATTAAGATCGCTCAATCACATGCAAGTAAGAGAAAGAAGTAAATCAATCGCACAACACAAGATTTTCATGGGGAAAGAAATTGATAAAAACCCCTCTACATCTATTGTATAATAAGCCAAGGAATCATGAAACAATACAATGCATGTGTTCTCACAAGAACCTCATACACTCTACCAATCGTATCACACTGATCTAGAAAAAAGTGGACAAACACATAGCCAATTTTCAGCCCATCTTCAGCCTTCCTTGCTCACACAATCCCTAGGAAATTAAATCCCTAATAAATAGGAATTCCAACCTTCCTTTATTGAGAAATCCTTCATGGGCATCCTGTCGCTTTATAACTGCACTTGGGAAGTTCGCTAATAACACAACTGATAGTTATATTCCCTTTAACCTTTGTCTCAACTGGGTCTTCATCAAATTTGACATGCATGCAACTAATAATAGAAAATCATTAGTTAATTGATATATCACTACTTGTGAATTAAATCTGATTCAATTCACCTGACCTCTCACTAGCTCATCACTCAGTTAGAACTAGTTAAACTGATTTTAACTCAATTAATTTGAGTTAACTGATTAAACTCACACTAAACTAGTGCATTAACTACAACTGGACCCAAAAAATAATAGAATCACTCTACATGCCTCACCTTTGACCCTCAAGTCGAAATTATTGAGCTAACTAAGTATTTCTCACTTAGTTAATTAATACAAGTTGTTATGAGATATGATTACAATTTATTGTCTAAACTTATTTAAGGGAAAAATAAATTAGACACATTTTTTTTGTTGATTTTCAACATACAGAGCCTATCCAGCATGAGTATGTCGATGCTGAGATTGATCATATATCTATGCTTACTGTGCAAGATGAAGACCAGATTAATCCCACCATGGATGGTAGAATTTGTTGGGAGCGCGATAGTTCATGTGTTTCAGATTCAGATGAAGAGCTAGAGTAGTGACATAATTGTTTGCATGGAGTAACCACCAAGCGTTGTAACAAGGTTACCAAATCTGTGCACTATGTCAAATCAGAAGCGCGCGACTTAAATTTTTATGATGCCAAGGGGAATGTTGTTTTGTTTCTTGAGGAATTTGAACAAAAGGTGCTAGAGGACCAGAGATACGAAGATTTGGGCTTCACATTGTGATCTACTCTAGCTCGATGATGGGGTGCATAGAGGGAAATTTTAGGGGGATGGAAGGATTTTTTCAAGTTGATAAGGATGCAATTTGGTAATGTTGATATGAAGATTGCGGGGAAGTATGATGGTTATAAGGATCCTTGCAAGCACTTGTCTAGATGGACTAAAGCTTGGGGTTCCGAAACTCAACTAGAATGGGTGCACATGTCCTTCCATTCCTTGGAGATGATACCTCAGCAATGGTATCTTGAAACAAAGCTACACCATGACACTACTGATTGGGACAAGATGATAGAAGGGTTCTTGTTAACTTATATCTTCGGTGATGGATGGGAGTGTGTTAATGAGGTCCTTCAAGAATTTAAGGCATGGGTATTCTGAATTACCAAGAATCCAAGGACGTTGGTACAACCTGATTGGGCTGTGCAGTTGGAACAAGCTCATGAATGTTATAATTTGACTATTGAGGAAGGTGAGAAGGATCTATGAAAGGTTAATATTCCCAAGTCAGAAGGACAATGCGAGGTTGCAGGGATCGAGATAAAAATGCCGGATGTAGCACAACCTGTTAGGACTCAAAAAATCAACATAGGCTCAGAGGCAGAGCCCAAATTTTCCAAGATAGGGGACTATTGGGATGATGACACAATCAGCAAGGTCACTAAACTACTGCATGAATACCAAGATCTGTTCCCTGAAAAATTCTCAGAATTAAAAGACATTGTGGGTGATATAGGAGTGATGCACATCACTTTGAATCCTGATGTGAAGCTAGTCAAGCAGAGCCAATCGTCTAAACCCAAAGTACAAGGAAAAATTCAGGGAAGAACTTGACAAGATGCTTGACGTTGTCATCATTGAACTAGTCAAGGAGTCTGAGAGGGTTAGCCCTATGGTGATCTAGGAAAACAAGACTAAGGGCGAGCTAAGGATTTGTGCCTATCTTCGGAAGTTGAATGATGCATGTGTCAATGATCCATTTCCCACACCATTCATAGACAAAGTATTAGAGAATTTTGGTGGGTAGGAAGCCTAATCCTTTACAGATGGATTCCAAGGGTATCATCAAATAATGATTGCACCAGAAGACAAGAGAAATACCACCTTGGCTACTAAGTGGGGTTCTTTCAGTACATTTTCATGCCATTTGGTTTGAAGAACGTGCCCACTATATTTTCCAGGGTTGTTGTTGCATCTTTCAAATAATATATTCACAAGTTCCTAGAAGTATAATTTGATGACTGGATAGTCTTTGGCCTATTAAAGGAGCATGTATCTAGTCTACGCTTGATGATGGATACTTGTAGAAAGTATCAAATCTTCTTAAACTTGAAGAAGTGCATTTTCCATGTACCATATGGTATTTTTTTGGGACATGCTGTGTGAAAATAGGGATTGATGGTATACCCTGTGAAGATTGTCGTGATTATCAATTTGGAACCCCCAGAAAATGTAAAATAGCTATGCATGACGCTTGGACATGTTGGCTATTACAGGAAGTTCATTAAGGCGTACACACAAATTATTGTGCCCATGGAGAAATTATTAAAGAAAGATGTCAACTTATGCTGGGATGGCGATTGTCAAAAGAGTCTCGATGTACTAAAAGAAAAAATGTTGAGTACGCCTATTCTCATGTTTCAATATTGGAAGAAGGCATTTAATGTACAGGTCTATGCATCTTGCATACTTTGGGAGCTACGTTAACGCAACCTAGAGAAGGAGTTATTGATCATCATGTTGCTTTTGCAAGCAGGAAGTTGTCTAAAGTGGAAAGGAACTACTCCACCACAAAGTGCGAAGGGTTGGCAATGGTATATGCACTACAAAAATTCAGACACTTCTATTAGGTGCACACTTCAAAATTTTTACATATCATTTTACTTTGAAGTACCTGGTCAAAAATATTATGTTGGGGGGAAGGTTTTCCTGTGGTTATTGTTGTTCCAAGAATATGATTTCAAACTAATTTTCAAGCCAAGATTTTTAAATTCCAAACCAGATCATTTGTCCAAAATCGAGACAGCGGAGGAACTAAAAAATCTTGAGGAAGGATTACCTGATACACAATTGTTCACTATCAAGGTTGCAGATGAGAATTTCCTAGATATCATTCAATTTCTCTCGATGGGAATCACACCTGCAAAATACACTACATAGTAGTGGAAAGTGCTAGTCGTAAGGGCTACCGATTTTACTATGATTGGAGGACACCTCTATAAAATGGGGGCTAATGAGATCCTACGAAGATATGTTCTTGAGTATGAATGACACAACATACTAGTTTAAGTCCATGGTGGATTAGTTGGAGTTAAATACACAGGAAAAGATATTGTGAAGAAGATTATGGTGGCCTACGATACATAAAGATTCAAAGGAGTATTGTAGCACATGCGATGTTTGTCAGAGGACTGTAAGACCATGGCGAAGAGATGAAATGGAATTGCACCCAAAAGTTATGTTGCAATATTTTGATAAATGGGCGATTAATTTTATGGGACAAATTGATTCATCGAGAAAGAAAATGGGTGCACGATACATTATTACTGCGACCGATTACCTCACTCAGTGGGTTGAGACGCAACTAGTGAAGAATTGTACTATAAACACGGCAAAACAATTCATTTTTGAGCATATTGTGTCACGGTTTGGTTGTCCAAAAATTTTGATGAGCGACTAGGGTACACATTTCCTGAAAAAGCACTATCGAAGCCTTGACTGAAGAATTCCAAGTGGATCACCAAGACAGTATGCCATATCACCCCCATGCAAATGTAATGGTCAAAGATTTCAACAAAATATTTGAGAATGAATTGAAAAAAGTATGCAACGTTAACATAAATGACTGGGATTTGTGCATTCCCACTATTTTATGGGCCTACAAAACTACCTGTAGGAAGCTAACAGGTCAGACCCCATTCTGATTAGTGTATGGCTAGAAAGAAATGATGCTAATGGAGTATATCGTACCCAGTATTCACATCGCAAAAATGATGCATATGGCATACAAAAAAATTATGGAGCTGAGATTGGCGCAACTACTCGAGTTGGAAGTGTTATCACCCTAGTAATTCTCAGGTTGTGGGATGAGGATTTTTTTAGTTAATAAAACCCTGGGTAACCAAGAACCGCTTTTAGAATTAAGGATCTAGCCTTCCTGAGTTTTGGAGAGGGATCTCTCCTAAAAATTTAACTTTGTTTTATAATTGGATTTTAGGCTAGTTATGAGTGGACAGTGAGACTTGTTTTGAAAGTGTGGTGGGAATAAAAAGTGTTTAAAGGTAAACCAGAGGGATCTACCAGAACATTGGGCTATGGAGTCAAATTTCTAGGCAAGAAGAGCTAGGAAATAAGACTTAAAGATGCAAATGTACTAAGGGTTGGGTAGATGACCTTTAAAGGCTTTTGAATAGGTTTTTTTGATGGAATGGGTTAAATCTGAACAAAAGGGCACTTAATAATCCTTAAGTTATAGAAAAGAAGATTGAAGGAGGGGATCAAACAGGGACCTAGGGAAATTAAGAATTCTATAGTCCGGTTATAAAGTAGAAAACATAACAATGCCAACTAGTAAAAAATAGGGAGCTTTTTAGCACTAATCCTGTCTAAATTCTCCTAGTTGATCATTAAAGATAGAAACACATTAAAATGAATGTATGGAAACTTTTGAAAGAAAAACAATGAAAACAGGAAAAAGAATAGACTTATCTGGTTAGCACAAGAATCTTGAGTTATGATTTCTTTAATCTCTATTCCAGTCTACTGCTTTGTTAATTGACTCACACCAACTTCAATATATCCAGCAAAATGACTATAGTAGTCTTGATAAATTTTATTCCACTATGAATACTTCAAAAGATGAAGTATTTATACAAATAATTTGCTTACAAAATATCTTAGAGTTTGAGATAATGTTTCAAGGAAAAATAGGAAATATAACATAAGAAGAGGGACAACAGAAAAATAGTTTGCAAGCTTTTCTCTTTTACAAGAAAATATAGAACTGATTATCCTAATCAAAATGATTTCATGATTTGCTGTGAGCATTGCTGGCATTGGATGCTTTATCTCGTGGAAGAGGGCTTGTAGATCACTCCTTCTTTTCACTTTCAATCCTGATACTCTTTATCTTTGACTTTCACTATTTTACTGCTGTAATTGAAAAATAACTAGCAGTAACATTCCTTTTTACTGATACTCTTCGACATCTGATACACTTTGACTCTGAATTTTTACCCTAAGGTAATAGTAAAATGTGATTTCTTCATGTGATTTTCTTGCTCTTTTTCCTGTCAAATTCACATCAGATCTGTGAATTCTTTCCACTGTTGAGCTGTGGGGATTTTGATACTCTTCAATTTTCTATAGCTTTCATCAGCTTCTATGTACTTAGAAAAGTTTGGCTTTACTATGAACATGTGCTTAATTTCATTCTCCAAAAAGAACAAATTCTCAAAATATTGAAGTATTACTTTGCCACTAGGAGATCCTTGTGGCAAAGGCTTTTTAGCCTGCTCTTTAGCATGGGCTCTAATTTTCTGGTCATAGTCCTTCTGTGGCATTAATTTTTCATTCAATGCATGAATATCTGGAAGTCCTGCTTCTAGCAGCAAGTCATACTTTGTCTTGAATTTACTGATTGATATGTTCATATTATCACACTTTTCTTCCAGATTATTCATAATGTTTCTCTTTGTTAGGACCTTTCTGATTTCAAGAATAGCCTCTGTCTTGTCTGGAATTTTCAATTCTTCTAGTTCTTCCCTTTTTTGACTATTAAAAAATGATATGAGCTGAATTGCTTGTGGGGTTTTGTTGCCAAGTTGCTTCTTTGTTTTATCAATTTTTGCTAAGGCAACTTGTAGCAGATCTTTTTGCTCATATATTATCTAAATAGAAGGCCATTATGAGTGAATGCCTTCAGTGATTTTTTTCCATAAATGATTTTTTATGTAGGCAACCTGCTCAGTGAGATTTACCCGCTGTTGAAGAATTTTCACCTGCTCCTGTAATCTGTTAGCCCTTTGTTCATGTCCTTTGGAAGTGATTAAGGCATCTTTGTTGGATGCTTCTAGATTTTTGATGGTGCCTTTTAAATTGATTATCTCTTGATCTTTTATGGACATGTCTTCCATAGCTTTGATTATTGCAGCTGTTTCCCCTACTGTGTTTATCTGTGATGTCGACGAAGAAGTGGCAGAGATATCTTTAGAAGTAATTGACACTGCAGTTGCCAATACTCGTTGTGGTGCCAAATGTTCTGCCAATGTTGAGGGGATAACTGTGCTTACAGTTGGGATAACTGTAGGAATGGAAACTTGCTGAGATTTCTTCAAATTTTCATTTTCTTGTATGAAAGCTTCTATTTGGCTTTCCATTTCCTTTATTTGGGCTGTCATCTTTAGAACAAGATGTTTTAATTCATCATTCTCTATCTTTTGTTGAAGGATTTCCTTTGCCTGGGGATTTTCACTTTGAGGCAATTTCAGTTTTTTCCTGAGAGCTACTATGTCTTCATTTTTCTGTCTGATTATGGCCTTTTCCCCTTCAATGTTTGCTAGGTCAGCTCCTGCTTCAATTAATATATCTTCCAATGCTTTTATTCTTAAGCCATTGGCATACAATGATGCTTTATCCAATTTCATTTGATTCTGAAGATTTATCAGTGTTTTCTCAAGCTTGATAGAATTCATATCTTGTTGACTATTTTGGAATACAACATCTTTGTATTGCTTCTGTGGAATTTTATTTGTTCCAATTCATGGAAAACATCTGCATCAACTTCCAAGTCCGTCTTTGAGTAGTCTGCAATTGTTTTTGGATCAGCCACTGTGGGCTTCAGAAATGACATTACCAATTTGTTTGAATAGTAATCAAAAGCTGAGAGGAGTCTATCTTTATTCCCAAGCTTTTCTTTAAGAAAATTGGAATATACTTCACTTTTGAGTTCTTCATTTTTTTTCTCTGATTTGTCTGAACTTAATTTGAATATCTGACTGTGTGTTGTCAGGTTCATTGAAAGAAGAGGGAATATCAATACTTTTTTGTTTTTCAATCATAACAGTATCTTTATTCTGTACTTCAAGTTGGACATTCTGAAGCTCCTTGAGTGTTTCATTTACAATTAAAGTGGCCTCATCATCAGTTTTATGGCCATTGTTATCTTAAACATTAATAGCTTTATTCCTTTCTTCATCAGTCAATTTACTCTTCTTACTGTATGGAATCCTAAATATTTTTTCTAGAATAGTTTCTGCTGTGAAACTGCTTTCCTCTTTGCTTATTTTATGATAAATTTGAGATTCTTTGTTGACTGTAACCACCTGTGCTTGATCCACCTGTTTATCCTGTTCATTGTTTCCCTGTATGCCCTATGAGTCATCATCAAATAAAGTATTTGCTTCCCACTCAAGTTTATTGGCATGTTTTTCAATTTGAGGTTTGGAATCATGCAAGAAAGCAGACAATTTACATTTCAATCTGATTTGAATTAAAACACCCTGAGGATCATAATTCCACATAAAGCTATATGGGAATTTGTATTCTTTCAACTTGATATTAATCTCATTTACTACTTCTCTGTTGTTAACAATGAATGGCCCAACTTGATTTTTGAGTTTGAACTGAGTCTTTTTTCTGGAGGCCATAACATTGACTTCATCTGCATTTAAAGGCTGCCTCAAATATTCTAGAGCAAAAATCCTTGTAGTCACAAATCTAGGCAGTTTATATGGGGCAAAGAGTGCGCCATACACTCTAATATCTGTCTAGTTCTCATATAAGTACCAATCCCCTGTTTTATAGCTCTCAGATAGCTGTAAGATCCTTTTAGTTTCTTCATTAATTCTAGGGGTTTCTTCCTTATTCAATAAATTCATTGCAGACACTATAAACAAGTCATTGAAGTTTGCATATGTGTATTCCCTGTTCCATTTCCTCAAAATATATGACCAAAATAAAACTGAAAGTAAATTTCCTTCTGGATCTAGCTTCTGAAACTCAATGGGAAATTTGTCTGCTTGGTAATACAAAAAGAGATGAATTAGATATGAAGTATATCTAAAAACTCCTTCTTGAGGCAATCTAGGCAATTGATAGTGCATATTTTCTGCAATAAACTTGGCAAAATTGTATACAATGGATGGAGGCTGGCCAGGAGTTAAAGTAGATAGAAAACCCAAGATAGCAATATCAGTGAATTAATCACTGTTATATCCCAGTATAAATGACAACATGGATACAATATGCCTTGTTTCACTTGGAAAGTCAAATGTATCAATTGGAGGATTGACCTTAGGGATATCAACCCGTGTGGGGAAAAAAGTCTGGAAGATTTTGAACTTGGAAGCATAATTTAAGTCCAAGTAAATTTGGGTTAAATCTTCTATTGAAAATGAAGCAACATTGGGGTCATGGTTGAATTGAAGCATAGAGTTTATGGATTCAACATTGATATAGAATATGACTTCCCTATCTTTATTGACAATACACCTCTGGTCTGGAAGATAGTATGATCGACACAATCTGAAAAAATCAGGGGTTGAATGAGTAAGAGGGACAATATACTTTGGCAGATTAGAATCCCACACAGGTATATCCTTATCACTTTTCTCTACATATTTTCCAAAAAACCAGTTATAGACATCCAGTAGGTTGAACTCAACTGAAGGGTCAAATATTCTATAATCAAGATCAACAAGAGCACTATTTTCTTGTGAAGTAACTGGAGGTTGGACAAGTCTAACAACTTTAGTGGACTCAACAGTGAGTGCAGGGGTGGGTTTATCAAGTTTATAAGGCTCTGGCTGAGGGATTTTGGCAGAGGATTTCTTCTGAGGTTTTGGGCCTCCTGCTTTTGGGGTTACTTGTTTCTTAGTCATTTTTTAGCTGAACAAAGAAAGTTTAAACTGTTTCCTAAGTTCTCTTTTGGGAAACAAGGGATTTTTGAAGGATTCTCTGGTAAAATAGGACTCTGAGCAAGGTTCTGAATAATGAAAAGGATTTTTAATGCTCAGAAGAAGGCTTTGATCAATTTCAGCAGTGAAAAATGATCAGGAAGTGGGTAAAAATTGCTAAAATGGAAAGAGGGATTTTGAGGAAAATTTGACAGGGTTTCCCCTATATTTTGGAAGTTTTAGACTTCTTAGGATGGAAAATTCAACTGAATTTTAAGATATGGAAATTTAAAAGATGAATTGTTCCTTGAATTGAAGTTTTTATGGATAGGATTGATGAAAAATACCTTTAGAGGTATAATTGTAGTCGAAGGAGTTGCAGGTGCGCTTTAAGTCTTCAATTCTGCTGAATTAGGCTATCAGACTTTATGGAGGCTCTCTGTGAGTGAATTGCAGAGAAAAATGGCTTTTAAAATGGCAACTGTTTCATAGGAGGCTTAAAAATGGCGTCGGGAGGCTTTGTCACGGGCTCGTAGTGAAATGTGATGGAAATAAGACTCTGCGGAGGTTTCAAAGATTTAAATGGTGAAAATAGGTAAAATGTGGTAAAAAAAATTAAGTTCTAATGTATTAAACCATAGGTTAAACCATAGTTTAATCACATTAATTGCAAGTTGGGTGGGAGCGATTTTGAATTTAGCTTGGGCGGTTTATCGCGCGACTTTAAGGTGGTAAGTGGAAAAGCACTTTTTGCAAGCGATCCAGTTAAATCATGACACGTCAACACAGGGCAGTTTGGGAAAAAAACTCATATCGCGCGAATTTTACAAAACTTCGGTCAGGCACTTAAGTTACGCGATATAGGATATCAGCTGTCAGATCTGGCTTTCAAAAGCGAAGGGTCAAGATTAAAAGAAAAGGTGCGGGGATGGGGAATGATAAGGGGTTTAAGAATATATCATTGTGCTAATGGAGAACCATTGGATAAAATGAGTTTTGAAGATCGGAGGGTTAAGATTAAGCCCGATGGGAAAAATGATTTTATTGAGTTTTATATACAAGACAGACTTTTTCATGGGATAATGTGGTTGGGGAGGGTTTAAAAAGGGCTTTACCCATGGTTAATGTTTGCAGTGAAGGGATATGCATCGGGGGAAATGTTAGGTTATATTTTTAACCTTAGGTTAAGGGAGTAGGGAAGGAAAATAAACAAGGGAAAGGGTTATGAAGTTTAGTTTTAACGAAACTTCTGGTTTTCAATATTTTTTGTTTTAAACATGTTTAAGGGATTTTTTGCATATTTTTATTATATAGTATTTAAATCAAAGTGATTTAAATACCATAGGGGGCGGGATTTTATATAAAGATATATTTTAGCCAAAGGGGTTGTAAGGTGGGTATTTTATTTAAACATGTGGGGATTAATAACTTTGGCTAAAATTATAATAAATGGGTTTTTGGGGCTATTATATAAAAGGGAGTTATATAATATAGAAAAGGTTATTTCTATAAGGAGTTAATATATAAGTTAAAGTTAATATGAAAATGGGACAAGGTATACTCAAAATACATAAACATAACCAAGTAAAGTGAAGTTTAAAAGACAATTTGCATCATATTAATCTCATCACTTTAACATTATGATATAATGTAATTTTGAGGGTTTTGTGTTTTCAAATGATGTGGGAAGTTAATCAAAGGGAATTATAATATCTTTAAGTAAAAATTAGGTTTTACTTAGGATTATTCAGGGGAATGGATGCATGAAATGGAGTAATGATGTGCTTTTAGGGATTAATATAGACATTTTACACTTTCAACTGATCGGTCATAGAGCCTTGGGTCCGGTCCCAACAGAAGTCAAGGAAATGCCTTGAGCCTTTTTGACTGATAGTTTATAATGTTTAATAGCTATGGGGAGGAGAATTTAGTTATTTGCAACCTTGATGAATGATATTTACATTGATGCTTTTCACCTTCTTCTACCTACCCAACTTACCATGCTAACATTTTTTCTTCCGTTTTAGTAAGGTGCATTTGAGCTAGCAACCTTTACATCATTTATTATTTCTGAAAGCAAATAAAACAATCTAATTCTACACTTATTTCATCCATGAATCCAGATTAAACTATTGATTCACTTATTTCTCTACCTAAATACTAAATTGTCATGATTAAACTGTATGACAATTCTTTATTCTCTATCTACAACAAGTGAAATTGAAAAGTGACAAGTCAAGATTAAATTATTCAACTCATCACAGACTATGGCATTTATTGACACTCTGCCATTGTCAAAAGGTAAAAGTAGTGGCATTTATGCTTGCACACTTTCATGTTTTATTGATCTTTTCTTTTCGGGGTCTGTTATTTTTTCTAAGTCCTTTGATTGTTCTTTTAGGACTTTTTACCCCTTTTTTGATTTTTTTGATTTTTTTACAAAATATGTGAATACAACTTGCAGAAGGAAAAGTATGTACATATTTACAAGATTATCAATAGTCAAGTCAAAATTATGAATCCTATATTTATAGGTCACTAACATCAGCTTCACTTGGGGATGGCATTTCCTGGTGAAATGTCAAGAACTCTGAGATCAGTAGCCTTATCCATTGACCTTGGTGATCTTGTAAATGTCTTCTGTTTTCTGCAACCAATCATATTTATGACATTTTATACTGCAAAGCTTAGGGCCTTCTCTTCGAGCTTCAACTTTGTAGATAGAATATCCAATCCAATCTACACACTGACTATGAATATTTACAATGATAAAGTAAATGAATATAACTGTTAAGTGACTCTGAGGAATAGTAGTGTTTCAACATCCTACCATTCACTGGTCCTTATTGAAGCTCAGTTCCATCCAAATTCCTGATGAAAAAGGAATTATTACGTCTGTAACCGTATATCACATAGGGTCCTTTCCATAGAAATTCAAACTTCCCATGTTTACCTTTATCCTCTCTTTGTGAATCCCATCTCAAAACTTGATCTCCTATGAAAAAATCATCTTCCTTAACCCTTTTATCAAAAATATTTTTGATCTTATCCTGTAAAACTTGTGATTTTTCATAAACTTCATCTCTGGTTTGTTGGAGATGTATGGTTTCATTGATTCTTCTTTGAATATCATTTGTTTCCACCTATGATTCCTAGATAATCTTCATAATTGGGGCACCCAAGGAAGAAGGGAAACCTGCATCTGTACCATAAAAAATCTGATAAGGTGAAGTTCCTATAGAATTCTTTGTGGTAAGTCTATTAGCCCAAAGGGCATAGACCAGCTTTTTGTTCCATGTCTTCTTATGATGTTGATTAAAATTTTGTTTGAGGATTCAGCCAAACCATTACCTTGGGGATAATATGTTGTGGAATGAACTAAGGTAATATGGTATTTATTGCAGAAAGAAATCATTTTCTTGGATTTGAATGCTGTTGCATTGTTAGTAATAATTTTATGTGGGTATCCAAATCTTGACAAAACATTACTTTCTATAAATGAGATTGTAACTGAATTGGTAGCTTGCCTAGTGGGAATTGCTTCTATCCACTTGGTAAAGTAATCTGTAGCAGTTAAAATCCATCTATGTTGACCTAAAGATGGAGGATGGATTTCACCTATGAAGTCTAACCCCCATAGTTGAAATGGTTTTTCAGTGCATATAGGTTTCAGAGGTAAAGGTAAGAGTTTCTTTTTACCTTCGAAAATTTGGCATTTGAGGCAAGAGGTAAAAAACTTTTTAACATCAGAAAATAAAGTTGGCCAGTAAAAACCAACTCTTAGTATTTTGTCTGATGTACTCTTCCAGTATAGGTGGCCTCCACAGTCACTTACATGAAATTCCTCAAGAATTTTGTTAGCCTCAAATTTTAATAAAAAATTTAGTAAAATCCCAGTACTTTCTTTCCAATAAAGTGCATTGTTTAAGATACAAAACCTCATTGCTTTCTGTTTGATGAATCTTGCCTTGGTTTTTGTTAGCCCAGGAGGAGCTTGTAAATTTGTTTGTACAAAGATTATATCAGAGTACCATGGCGAGTCTAGATAGGCCTCACTGATCAATGAAGTCGCCATCTCCTCCTGTTTATCTATTTGTGCAATGAAATTAATATCTAAGGCATTGCAATTTGATTCAGCCATCAATCTGGCTAAACCTTGTCCTTTAATGAGTTTAGTTGGTTTAATTTCGAGATCGTACTCAAGGATAGTAGCTATCCACTTTCCTCTCCTACTATCAGGTCCATCTTATGTCAAAATATCTTTAACTACTGCATTAGGGACATATGCAATGATGTGTGAATGAAGTATATACACTCTGAAATATTTGATGGCTTTAACCAGAGCCAAAGCTTGTTTTTTCATTATATTGTATTTCAGTAGTGCATCTCTGAGGGCTTTACTAAAGAATGCAATTGGCTGTTCAAATCCTTGGTCGTTTTTCTACAGAAGAACTGCAGCTATGGTGTGTTCAGATGCAAAGGAAAAGATTATGAAATCCATTGTGTAATCTAGGCTGATAAGGATTGGTGCTTTTGTTAAGGCCTGTTTTATAGATTCAAAAAATTGTTTTGCCTTTATTGTCCATTTTATTGAGGAGTCCTTTTTAAGCATATTGTTAAGATCTTTTATAATTTCAGCCAGATTAGAGATGAATCTTCTTAAAAAAATGATTTTACCCAATAATGTTTGGAGTTCTTTTATGTTCCTTGGTGTTTGAACGTTTAAAATGGCTTCAATTCTAGCAGGGTCTATTTTAATGCCTTCTTTTGAGATGATGTGACCTAACAGTTTGCCTTCTTCCAGTCCAAAAAGAGTCTTTTTAGGATTAAGAGATATACCATATTTTCTACATTTGATAAAAACTCTTAAGTGATCTAAGTGTTCATCATTTTTTTTTGAAAAAATAGTAATATCATCAAGATAAATAACTAAAAATTCATATATCTCCTTGGCAAAGGCAATATCCATGGCTCTTTGAAATGTAGTTCCTGCATTTTTTAACCCAAAAGGCATTTTCACATACATGAAAGTGCCCCATGGAGTAGTAAATGCAGTTTTAGTTTGGTCATATTTATGAACTAGAATCTGATTGTAACCAGAGAAAACATCTAGTAAATAAATTCTTGAAAAACCTGCCACCCTCTGCAGAATATGATCCATTTTAGGCAAGGGGTAATTGTATTTCAAGGATGCTTTATTAAGATTTATAAAGTCTATGCACAGTCTGATTTCTCCTGTTTTCTTTCTAGTTGGCACTAAATTAGATACCCAATCAAAATATCTGATTGGTGAAATTATTTGTGCATCAAACATTCTTTTAACTTCTTTTTCAATTAAAGGTAACAAAATTGGATTAATCCTTCTGATTTTTTGTTGAGAAGGCTTTTGATTTTATTTCAAAGGAATTTTATGTTGAATTATGTCTTTGTTGTAAGTTTTCAGATCTTCGTAACTCCATGTAAAGACATCCTGATATTATTTCAAAAGTTCTATGTATTTAACCTTTTCTTCTGATGATAAGGATTTTGATAGTTTAATCATTTTTGGTTTTTCATCTGTCCCTAATTTATACTCTTCTATATCAGATTTAACTGGTTCCATTTTTGGCCTTTTGGGCACATCATTGGAATCAAATAAGTCTTCTAGGGGAGTTAAACCTTTGGGTAAAATGTTATTCTTTAAATCAATCAAATCTGTTTCATCTTCTATCAATTCCTCTATATCTACTTTTTCCATTTCATCTATGTCACTCTGAGTAAATATAGTAGGCTTATCAAAATAATGTACATCTAAATTATCTAAATCATCTATTTGAAAAAATTTTTAATCTATATCACAAGGTGAATCAATGTTACAGTCATTATCGATTTGAAAATTCTGAAATTCTTGCTCATTGTTCAAAAAATGATAAATTTTCTCATCCTCTGAGAAAATTTGCCAATATTTCACATTGTCTAGAACAATAGGCCTGTGTTTGATTTCAGCAGTGTATCTTTGTAATGGTGAAAATAGAAATTTACAACTGCTGGCAAAGGTTGCTAAACAATGGGCTTGTATGTTCTGTTTTCTAGGGATGATAGCAAATTTTGATTCTAACAAATCATCAAGAAAATCCAATACTTTTTCTCTGTATCTTGCAAGTCTGGGATTATGAACTGAGTATTCTGTGTTAATTTGTTTGATAACTAATTCAGAATCTCCCATGACTATTATTCTTTTTCCTCCCATTTCTCTTATAATTTTCAAACCTAAGATTAAAGCTTTGTATTCAGCCATGTTATTGGTGCATTTGAAGTTCAATCTAAAGGCATGTCCTTCAGAATGGCTTGTTTCAATATTGGTAATCCATACACCTGCTCCAGCTCCAAATTTATTAACAGATCCATCAAAATATAAATACCATAAAGCCTCATGACCAATATAATCATCCATTATTTTAAGTTTTTTATCAGTGAGTTCAGTTGGATTTTCATTTTTATCAGAGTTACTGAGGATAAAGGAATTAAGATCAGTAGGAGTGGAATAGATTGGATAATTGGTGGGTCTGTCAAAAGTACTGATCATGAATTTCATCAAGGTTTCTCTATAAAGCTTTTTAGGCTGTCCAAATACCAAGATAGTGGCATAACTCATATCAAGTTGTAGAGATCCATACAACTTTGCTCCCCATGAGCGAGAAAGAAGCATGCCATACTTTGGTGGGATGTCAGCTACTACAACATCCATGATCACGATTTTACTAGGATATTGGACTAGATTTACACACATATCTTTAATTAAACCAATAAATTGGACTTTGGATGAATCAAATGAAAACAGGTCCTTATATGGTATGGTTATGTCTAGATTCAGGGTTTCCATTATAGCTCTAGGCATTAGGTTCTGGGAAGCTTCAGTATATAGCATAGAATTGTGCAATATTTTATCATGTACAGTAAGACTTACATAAAATGGGGGTACTGACCCATCTGAATGCTTTCCATCTACATTGGGACCAAAAATTAATTCAGGCCTAGCTTCACTCATGTTAATTGTATCTTCATTTTCATTCACATTAAATACTTCAGAAATCATAGATCTATACAAGTCATTTTTAGCTAATTCAACTAATGGAACAACTATCTTTAACTTGGATATTTCAGATTGCATGTTAAATGTTGGTTGAGATTTGATGGTTTGAATTACTTCGTCTTTTTGGAACTGTGGTTTGTGATGATTTTTCTTGTGTATCTACAGTTTTACCTTTGGTTTTAGCTTTTCTCTTGTTTTTTGTTTGAGTTTCTTGGTTTCTGCTATCTTTAATTGTTTTTTCAGGAACAGTTTGAGGGTTAGCAGATGGTTTATCAGTTTTGGGATTCTCAGCAGAAGATTTAGGATTTAATATTTTGAAGTCAGTAGGATTATTTCTTGGCTCATTGAATTTTGTTGAACTGGTGGCTTTTGTAGTATTAGCTTTTGAAGCATATTTGGAAGATTGAGCTACCTCGTCAGTAATATCTACAACCTTTGGGCTTTGCTGCTTTTTAGGACTGGGTGGGTTCGAACTTTGTTTATGCTCTCTAGGAAGAATCTGCAAAAATTTTGTTTTAGGAGCTTCAATCTTCTTTTTGTTTTGTTCTTGTTGGGTTGGAGTATTGTTTTTTATGATAGGCTCATTGGTTTTCTTGCTCCTAAGGTTGTATTGGCTGTGAATTTCATTAATTGCAAATTCATAACCTTGTTTATAATCGAAGGATTCTCCAGATTCTACTTTGAACTGTTGAAGATCAAAAAGTTCTTGGTCCTCCTAAGTGATGGTATTGTTTTCATCAATCCCCATAACTATGTTGATGTCTTACTCCTCCTAAACATTGTTTTATGAAATTTCTGCAAAGTTTTCTTGGAATGGGGTTCTTATATTCTGATCTGGGGAAGGTTCTTTAACTTTCCCAGGGTTGTTATTTTTCCTGTAGTTGGGATTCCTGATCTGGGATTGATTCTCCCATTGTGGTTTCCTTTCGATGTGATCTAGTCTCTCAACTACTTTTTCTAATGTTTTGGTAATGAAATCAAATTTACCATCTAAATGTGAAGCTTATTCTTTGATAGTAACCCTTCTTTCATTTCTCAGTCTGGATTTCTTAGCAAGTATATTGATTTCTACACCTACAATGTTTTGTTGCATTTTTTCTAGAGTATTTGCATCCATTTCTCTAAGTTGGTAAGCCATGTCTACATCAAAACAATCAGGGAATTTGAGTAGCACGGAATACGAAGTGGGTTTAAGGTCTGCAGGAATGGCATTGTAAACATTGTTGTATCTGGTGCAAAAAGTCTTGGACAGACTCATTTGGGGCTCTCTTAACAACATCAGACTTAAATAGTATTTGCATAGGATTTCTCTTTTTCTCCCATTTATTTAGGAAGGCTCTATGGAATGCAGCTAGGTCTGCTATGCTACCGACAGCTAAACTTATAAACCATGTTTTAACTTCTCCAGTTAAGCTTTGTGCAAATAATCTCATTTTGACATCAGCCTCATCTATTTCATAAATTTCTCAGAAATCATTCATTCTAGTTATATTTTTTTGTGCTGTGATTTGTGAAAAATTATCAAACAGTGGAATGTCTTTTTGGTAGTTCTGGGGCATGTCATGGAAATTTTGTGGTAAGACCAAGGGAGCATATCTGGCTGCCATGGCTTGGATTTTTGTTGAACTAGGAGGTATAGTATTAGTGGTTGGGATAGTGTTGATTACTACAATGGACATACTTGAAGAGCTTGGTAAAGGGGATGAAAAAGAAGTAGTATGGCTAGTGCTTATAGTGGTAGTGGATGTAATGGACCAAGTGAATGATGGATATATTACTTTAGGCTGCAAGGGCAACACAGGGATGAATGGATCAGTTGATGAACTAGCTGTGGATTGTGGATATGATGAATATATGATTCTATGGTGCAGAGGCCACTCAGGGCTTATGGGCTCTTAAGGTGAATTGACAGTAGAATCGGTAAATGATGTGGCAGCATACAGAGTAGAATCTGATGCTGGAAAGACTGTGGTGTATAGTTAGGAAACTGGGGGTTTGAATTGAGACAAAAAATTAGCTAACTTAACAGCTTCTTCAATGTCTTTAATTTTTGTAACATTTACCCTTTTCACTGGACTTTGACTTTCAGTTTTGTCTGATTTAGTAGGAACATAAATAATTTTGTGTTTTTCACTCACATAAGAAGTAAAAACTGGATCTAAAAAAATTTCCTTTAAATCAGATTCAGATTTGGTTCTAAACAGATATTTTTCAAACTTCAAATCAAATTCAATGTCTGATAAGCTTACTAATTCTTTGGGTAAAGAATCAACTCTTTTCAAGGGTATTTCAGTCTCAGAACTAACAATTTGTTTTTTCCTTTTTCCTGTCTGGTCCAGATTGTCTACTATATCTGGAGGATTAGGATCAAGATTGGATCTAGTGTAATAGACTTTCTTGGGAGCCAGAATTTTTATTGGGTAAATACCCACAACCTTTAAACTCAATCTCAAAGTAAAAAAGATATAGTTAAAAATCTTCCTTCAAGATTAAACTTAAAACTGGAGAATGGTTAGTTCCCTAGTGGAGTCGCCAGTATGTTATCACCCTAATAATTCTTAGGTTGTGGGATGAGGATTTTTGTAGTTAAGAAAACCAGGGTAACCAAGAACCACTTTTAGAATTCAGGATATAGCCTTCCTGAGTTTTGGAGAGGGATCTCTACTAAAGATTTAACTTTGTTTTATAATTGGATTTTAGGCTAGTTATGAGTGGACAGTGAGATTTGTTTTGAAAGTGTGGTGGGAATAAAAAGTGTTTCAAGGTAAACCAGAGGTATCTACCAGAACATTGGGCTATGGAGTCAAATTTCTAGGCAAGCAGAGCGATGAAATAAGACTTAAAGATGCACATGTACTAAGGGCAGGGTAGATGACCTTCAAAGGCTTTTGAATAGGTTTTGTTGATGGAATGGGTGAAATCTGAACAAAAGGGCACTTAAGAATCCTTAAGTTACATAAAAAAATATTGAAGGAGGGGATCAAACAGGGACCTAGAGAAATTAAGAATTCTATAGTCCGGTTATCAAGTAGAAAACATAACAATGCCAACTAGTAAAAAACAGGGAGCTTTTTATCACTAATCCTTTCTAAATTCACCTAGTTGATCGTTAAATATAGAAACACATTAAAATGAATGTATGGAAACTTTTGAAAGAAAAACAATGAAAACAGGAAAAAGACTAGACTTATCTGGTCAGCACAATAATCCTAAGTTATGATGTCTTTAATCTCAATTCCAGTCTACTGCTTTTTTAATTAACTCACACCAACTTCAATATATCCAGCAAAATGACTATAGTAGTCTTGATAAATTTTATTCCACTATGAATACTTTGAAAGATGAAGTATTTATACAAATAATTTTCTTACAAAGTATCTCAAAGTTTGAGATAATGTTTCAAGGAAAAATAGGAAATATAACATAAGAAGAGGGACAACAGCAAAACAATTTGCAAGCTGTTCTTTTTTACAAGAAAATATAGAACTGATTATCCTAATCAAAATGATTTCATGATTTGCTGTGAGCATTGCTGGCATTGGATGCTTTATCTCGTGGAAGATGGCTTGTAGATAACTCCTTCTTTTCACTTTCAATCCTGATACTCTTTATCTTTGACTTTCACTGTTTTACTGCTGTAATTGAAAAATAACCAGCAGTAACATTCCTTGTTAATGATACTCTTCGACATCTGATACACTTTGACTCTGAATTTTTACCCTAAGGTAATAGTAAAATGTGATTTCTTCATGTGATTTTCTTGCTCTTTTTCCTGTCAAATTCACACCAGATCTGTGAATTCTTTGCACTGTTGAGCTGTGGGGATTTTTATACTCTTCAATTTTCTATAGCTTTCGTCAGCTTCTGTGTACGTATACAAGTTTGGATTTACTATGAACATGTGCTTAACTTCATTCTCCATAAAGAAAAAATTCTCAAAATATTGAAGTGTTACTTTGCCACTAGGAGATCCTTATGGCAAAGGCTTTTTAACCTGCTCTTTAGCATGGGCTCTAATTTTCTGGTCATAGTCCTTCTGTGGCATTAATTTTTCATTCAATGCGTGAATATCTGGAAGTCCTGCTTCTAGCAGTGAGTCATACTTGGTCTTGAATTTACTGATTGATATGTTCATATTATCACACTTTTATTCCAGATTATTCATAATGTTTCTCTTTGTTAGGACCTTTCTGATTTCAAGGATAGCCTCTGTCCTGTCTGGAATTTTCAATTCTTCTAGTTATTCCCTATTTTTACTATTCAAAAATGATATGAGTTGAATTGCGTGTGGGGTTTTGTTGCCAAGTTCCTTCTTTGTTTTATCAATTTCTGCTAAGGCAGCTTGTAGCAGATCTTTTTGCTCATATATTATCTGAATAGAAGGCCATTGTGAGTGAATGCCTTCAGTGATTTTTGTCCATAAATGATTTTTTATGAGGCAACCTGCTCAGTGAGATTTACCTGCTATTGAAGAATTTTCACCTGCTCCTGTAATCTTTTAGCCCTTTGTTCATGTCCTTTGGAAGTGATTAAGGCATCTCTGTTGGATGCTTCCAGATTTTGGATGGTGCCTTTTAAACTGATTATCTCTTGATCTTTTATGGACATGTCTTCCATAGGTTTGATTATTGCAGCTATTTCCCCCACTGTGTTTATCTGTGATGTCGATGAAGAAGTGGCAGAGATATCTTTAGAAGTAATTGACACTGCAGTTGCCAATACTCCTTGCGGTGCCAAATGTTCTGCTAATGTTGAGGGGATAGCTGTGCTTATAGTTGGGATAACTGTAGGAATGGAAACTTGCTGAGCTTTCTTCAAATTTTCATTTTCTTGCATGAAAGCTTCTATTTGGCTTTCCATTTCCTTTATTTGGGCTGTCATCTTTAGAACAAGCTGTTTTAATTCATCATTCTCTGTCTTTTGTTGAGGGATTTCCTTTGCCTGAGGATTTTCACTTTAAGGAAATTTCAGTTGTTTCCTGAGAGCTGTTATGTCTTCATTTTTCTGTCTAATTATGGCCTTTGCCCCTTCAATGTTTGCTGGTTCAACTCTTGCTTCAATTACTATATCTTCCAATTCTTTGATTCTTAAGCCATTGGCATACAATGATGCTTTATCCAATTTCATTTGATTCTAAAGATTTATCAGTGTTTTCTCAAGCTTAATAGAATTCATAGTCTTGTTGACTATTTTGGAATATAGCATCTCTGTATTGCTTCTGTGTAATTATATTTGGTCCAATTCATGGACAACATCTGCATCAACTTCCAAGTCTGTCTTTGAGTAGTCTGCAATTTTTTTTGGATCAGCCACTGTGGGCTTCAGAAATGACATTACCAATTTGTTTGAAGAGTAATCAAAAGCTGAGAGGAGTCTATCTTTATTCCCAGGCTTTTCGTTAAGAAACTTGGAATATACTTCTCTTTTGAGTTCTTCATTTTTTTCTCTAATTTGTCTGAACCTGATTTGAATATCTGACTCTGTGTTGTCAGGTTCTTTGAAAGAAGAGGGAATACAATATTTTTTTTTTTTTCAATCATAACAGCGTCTTTCTTCTGTACTTCAAGTTGGACATTCTGAAGCTCCTTAAGTGTTTCATTTACAATTAAAGTGGCCTCATCATCAGTTTTATGGCCATTGTTATATTCAAAATTAATAACCTTATTCCTTTCTTCATCAGTCAATTTACTCTTCTTACTGTATGGAATCCTGAATCTTTTTTCTAGAATAGTTTCTGCTGTGAAACTGCTTTCCTCTCTGCTTCTTTTATGAGAAATTTTGGCTTCTTTGTTGACTGTAACCACCTGTGCTTGATCCACCTGTTTATCCTGTTCATTGTTTCCCTGTATTCCCTATGAGTCATCATCAAATAAAGTATTTGCTTCCCACTCAATTTTATTGGCATGTTTTTCAATTTGAGGCTTGGAATCATGCAATAAAGCAGACAATTTGCATTTCAATCTGATTTGACTTAAAACACCCTGAGGATCATAATTCCACATAAAGCTATATGGGAATTTGTATTCTTTCAACTTGATATTAATCTCATTTACTGATTCTTTGTTGTTAACAATGAATGGCCCAACTTGATTTTTGAGTTTGAACTGAGTCTTTTTCCTAGAGGCCATAAAATTGACTTCATCTGCATTCAAAATTTGCCTAAAATATTCTAGAGCAAAAATCCTTGTAGTCACAAATCTAGGCAGTTTATATGGGGCCAAGAGTGCACCATACACTCTGATCTTTGTGTAGTTCTTATATAAGTACCAATCCCCTGTTTTACAGCTCTCAGATAGCTGTAGGATCCTTTTAGTTTCTTCATTGATTCTAGGGATTTCTTCCTTATTCAATAAATTCATTTCAGGCACTATAAACAAGTCATTGAAGTTTGAATATGTGTATTCCCTGTTCCATTTCCTCAAAATAAATGACCAAAATACAATTGAAAGTAAATTCCCTTCTGGATCTAGCTTCTAAAACTCAATGGGAAATTTTTCTGCTTGGTAATACAAAAAGAGATGAAGTAGATATGAAGTATATCTAAAAAATCCTTCTTGAGCAAATATGGACAATTGATAGTGCATATTTTCTGCAATAAACTTGGAAAAATTGTATACAATGGATGGAGGCTAGCCAGGAGTTAAAGTAGACAGAAAACGCAAGATAGCAACATCAGTGAATTCATCACTGTTATATCCTAGTATAACTAAAAGCATGGAGACAATCTGCCTTGTTTCACTTGGAAAGTCAAATGTATCAAATGGAGGATTGACCTTAGGGATATCAACCTGTGTGAGGCAAAAAGTCTGGAAGATTTTGAACTTGGAAGTAGAATTTAAGTCCAATTAAAGCTGGGTTAAATCTTCTATTGACAATGAAGCAACATTGGGGTCATGGTTTAATTGAAGCATAGAGTTTATGGATTCAGCATTGATATAGAATATGACTTCCCTATCTTTATTGACAATACACCTCTGGTCTGGAAGATAGTATGATTGACACAATCTGAAAAAATCAGGGGCTGAATGAGTAAGAGGGACAATATACTTTGGCAGATTAGAATCCCACACAGGTATATCCTTATCACTTTTCTCTACAGATTTTCCAAAACACCAGTTATAGACATCCAGTAGGTTGAACTCAACTGAAGGGCAAAATATTTTGTAATCAAGATCAACAAGAGCACTATTTTCTTGTGAAGTAACTGGAGGTTGGACAGGTCTAACAACTTCAGTGGACTCAAAAGTGAGTGCAGGGGTGGGTTTATCAAGTTTACAAGGCTCAGGCTGAGGGATTTTTGCAGAGGATTTATTCTGAGGTTTTGGGCCTCTTGCTTTTGGGGTTACTTGTTTCTTAGTCATTTTTTAGTTGAACAAAGCAAGTTTAAACTGTTTGATACGTTCTCTTTTGGGAAACAAGGGATTTTTGAAGGACTTCTAGTAAAATAGGACTCTGAGCAGGGTTCTAAATAATGAAAAGGATTTTTAATGGTCAGAAGAAGGCTTTGATCAATTTCAGCAGTGAAAAATGATCAAGAAGTGGGTAAAACTTGCTAAAATGGAAAGGAGGGATTTTGAGGAAAATTTGACAGGGTTTCCCCTATATTTTGGAGGTTTTAGACTTCTTAGGATGGAAAATTCAATTGAATTTTAAGATATGGCAATTTAAAAGATGAATTGTTCCTTGAAATTGAAGTTTTTTTGGATAGGATTGATGAAAAATACCTTTAGAGGTATAATTGTAGTCGAAGGAGTTGCAGGTGCGCTTTAAGTCTTCAATTATGCTGAATTAGGCTATCAGAGTTTATGGAGGCTCTCTGTGAGTGAATTTCAGAGAAAAATGGCTTTTAAAATGGCAACTGTTTTACAGGAGGCTTAACAATGGCGTTGGGAGGCTTTGTAACGGGCTCGCAGTGAAATGTGATGGAAATTAGACTCTGCGGAGGTTTCAAAGATTTAAATGGTGAAAATAGGTAAAATGTGGTAAAAAACATTAAGTTCTAATGTATTAAACCATAGGTTAAACCATAGTTTAATCACATTAACTGCAGGTTGGGCGGGAGCAATTTTTAATTCAGCTTGGGCAGTTTATCGCACGAATTTAAGGTGGTAAGTGGAAAAGCACTTTTTGCACGCGATCCAGTTAAATCATGACACGTCAACACAGGGTAGTTTTGGAAAACAACTCATATCACGCGAATTTTACAAAACTTCGGTCGGGCACTTAAGTTGCACGATATAGGATATCAGTCGTCGGATCTGGCTTTCGAAAGCGAAGGGTCAAGATTAAAATAAAAGGTGCGGGGATGGGGAATTATAAGGGGTTTAGGAATATATCATCGTGCTTACGGAGAACCATTGGATTAAATGAGTTGTAAATATTGGAGGGTTAAGATTAAGCCCGATGGGAAAAAGGATTTTATTGAGTTTTATATACAAAACAGACTTTTTCATGGGATAATGTGGTCGGGGAGGGTTTAAAAAGGGCTTTACCCATGGTTAATGTTTGCAGTGAAGGGATATGCATCGGGGGAAAGGTTAGGTTATATTTTTAACCTTAGGTTAAGGGAGTAGGGAAGGAAAATAAACAAGGGAAAGGGTTATGGAGTTTAGTTTGAACGAAACTTCGGGTTTTCAATATTTTTTGTTTTAAACATATATTTAAACATGTTTAAGGGTTTTTTTGCATATTTTTATTATACATTATTTAAATCAAAGTGATTTAACTACCATAGGGGGTGGGATTTTATATAAAGATATATTTTAGCCAAAGGGGTTGTAAGGTGGGTATTTTATTTAAACATGTGGGGATTAATAACTTTGGCTAAAGTTATAATAAATAGGTTTTTGGGGCTATTATATAAAAGGGAGTTATATAATATAGAAAAGGTTATTTCTATAAGGAGTTAATATATAAGTTAAAATTAATATGAAAATGAGACAAGGTATACTCAAAATACATAAACATAACCAAGTAAAGTGAAGTTTAAAAGACAATTTGCATCATATTTATCTCATCACTTTAACATTATGATATAGTGTAATTTTGAGGGTTTTGTGTTTTCAAATGATGTGGGAAGTTAATCAAAGGGAATTATAATATATTTAAGTAAAAATAAGGTTTTAATTAGGATTATTCAGGGGAATGAATGCATGAAATGGAGTAATGATGTGATTTTAGGGATTAATATAGACATTTTACAATTTCAATTGATCAGTCATAGAGCCTTCGGTCCGGTCCCAACAGAAGTAAAGGAAATGCCTTGAGCCTTTTTGACTGATAGTTTAGAATGTTTAATGGCTATGGGGAGGGGAAGTTAGTTATTTTCAGCCTTGATTAATGATATTTACATTGATGATTTTCACCTTCTTCTACCTACCCAACTTACCATGCTAACATTTTTTCTTCCATTTTAGTAAGGTGCATTTGAGCTAACAACCTTTACATCATTTATTATTTCTAAAAGCAAATAAAACTATCTAATTCTACACTTATTTCATCCATGAATCCAGATTAAACTATTTGATTCACTTATTTCTCTACCTAAATACTAAATTGTTATGATTAAACTGTATGAAAATTATTTATTCTCTATCTACAGCAAGTGAAATTGAAAAGTGACAAGTCAATATTAAATTATTCAACTCATCACGGACTATGGCATTTATTGACACTTTGCCATAGTCAAAAGGTAAAAGTAGTGGCATTTATGCTTGCACACTTTCATGTTTTATTGATCTTTTCTTTTCGGGGCCTGTTATTTTTTCTAAGTCCTTTGATTGTTCTTTTAGGACTTTTTACCGTCTTTTTGATTTTTTTGATTTCTTTACAAAATATGTGAATACAACTTGCAGAAGGCAAAGTATGTACAAATTTACAAGATTATCAATAGTCAAGTCAAAATTATGAATCCTATATTTATAGGTCACTAACAGGAAGAAGATCGGTTCGTCCCTAGATTTTATCAGTAGATTCAGAAGGAAAGAGATAATTCATGGCATGATCCACATATTAAGCACAAGACGTTCAAAGATGGGGACCTAGTTTTGTTGTATGAAAACAATTTTGAAAAATTCTCAGGCAAGTGAAAATGCACTGGTTAGGCCCGTATATTTTCCAAGATGTGACAGAAGGGGGTGCAATCTAGATCGCCAAGTTGTATGGGTAATTGTTCCATGGTCATATTAATGGTAGAATATTAAAATTATACAAATATGACTCTGTCCCTAGCAGTTCGCAATGAATATATGGTCAGTGTAGAGTCTTGATGCTCCACACAGCTGGTCGGGGGCATGAGACTATAATTGGGTTGAAAATACAAGAGATCATGAATGAAGTGAGAGGGCTTCAAGAGAGTGTGGCTCAAGTGAGTGAGGTTCTAGAATGTGGAAGGAAAGAAGTGCGCCAAATTAGTTCCACTATTGAAGGATGCCTTGAGAAGCATCAAAGAAAATATAGCAGGCGCACCAGCTTTGTGACTCGGGATGAGTCACAATTTTGTGTTGGGAGCCTGTTGGAGATGGGATCCCCTAGAAGAAATAAGTAGAGAAAAACTCCACAGATCAAGGAGCAGAGTGCAACGTGAAGTCTATTTTGAGTCATTGGGGCTTTGAGGTGGGTTAAAGCCCCTTATTGTAATGGGATGGGATTATTTTGTGAATTTTTGAGTCCGCCCATGGTTTTGGACCATGGTATTGTAAATTACAAACCTATATAAGGAGTATAGATATAAGTCATGAAAAAAATAAGGAAAAATGGAAAGTAAGATTAAATGATAGATCTAATGAGATGCATTTGGATGCGATACTATTTTTACTCAGAATATGTGTTTTGGGTTAGAAGAAAGGATCCCACAGCTATGTGCGTGGAGACCTTAGGAAGTCTGCAGCTATGTACGCAGACCCCTAAAACTGTGTGCATAGGGACCTACAGTTGTGTGCACAAGGTGGAACTGGATGTATGAGAAGGATGTAGCTATTAATGAAATAACTCCTAGATATATTTGAGTTTTACTAATGTGTTTGATTTTACTTATTGTTTATGAATGTCTGTGATGAATAAGGCTTTTTGATTTGCAATTGAATAACACAATATTGTTTATGGTTGTTACCTTTATTTAATGCATAAATAAGTAAGATCACGCAGTCTGTGAGTAAGTTAAACAAGTGTGTTGAACAATGTCTGTATTACTGATAGATCTGACCCACGAATATTTGATAAGAAGGAAAATCCCTAAAGACACCATCATTTATCCTTCTGAATGCAGAAAATTAGTTCTAGCATCCCCTTATATTGCCTTGGGTGAGATTTTGATCTAAACAAGCAAATCATTGTTGAAAGGGATGGTAATAGTGGGTTTTTTTGTACTGCACAATCAATTTGATCCTGGGTCTAGGCCCCATCAAGTCAACACTAATTTCTCTAATCAATAAGTCAAATGTCTTTGAAATACATAAGCATCAACATGACACAAGTATAGGAAAACATAGTGAATTTTGTATTAATAAATGAAGGAGAGAGTTACAACCATTTATAGATGCGTGAATTTGTATATGTCTCCCCAATTGTCTTGTCCTTCCTTTCCACAAATCAAACCTTAAAAATTAACCCTAATTCATAAATGGATGATGATTCCTTAAGCTCAAAGTAGATGATCCCTTAAGCTCAAAGTAGTAGCATCAGGGGACTAGTAATCTCCAAAATCCAACCCAGACTCTATGGGAGGCAATAGATTTATAGGGTAAAGGTGGTAGTTTAGGATTTACCAATCTAGGCTTGAGATACACATATGAAGGAGGATAAGCTCTAAGGATAAGGGGTAAGACCTATAAATTAGGAATTTGAGATCTCTATCCATGGTAAATGGTTAAAACTACCTTAGAAGCTTATAGAAGGATAAGATTCAATTTTTTACCTCGAAATTCTAGAACCATCACACCTGCAAAGTAGAGCAACCTGTGCTGGTCAGTGCATGTGCTCATTTATGCAAATTGTAACCATTGCAGGTGGGAAGATATGTAGATATGTAGGGTGTGCTGGGGCTAAAAACATGGTTTTCTAGTTGATTTACCCAGAAAGGAAAACATTTTGGAGAGGTGATACTTAGGGATTTGCAGAGGGATAATGACAAAGTGTCTAAAGATGTTTATTGATCTAGTTTTCAGGCG
This sequence comes from Pinus albicaulis, assembly GCA_034641835.2. Taxonomy (NCBI): domain Eukaryota; kingdom Viridiplantae; phylum Streptophyta; class Pinopsida; order Pinales; family Pinaceae; genus Pinus; species Pinus albicaulis. The sequence goes on along the minus strand of CM076584.1, from coordinate 862,113,873 downwards.
ATTTGAGTGGGTGCGAAAAAATTACTTGTAATAGGGTATAGCCAATAGCTTAAAAAACACGCTTGTTAACCCCTCGAATTCTCACCGGGATGAGGTTGCTGCAGGATGGAAGATGACTCGCCCAATAAATGACCATTGTTTAACCATTAAATTTAAAGAGTGAGCGAAGGCCCATGTTCCATCATCTCTTCTCCATTTTATTCATTTTCTCTCTTTTCCATCTTTCATCTAGAGTTCTGAATATCCTTTGAGTTCATGAACCAAAATCCTCTGCAATACAAAAAATTTAAGAAAAAATAGAGGGGGTACAACATCGAATCCTACTGGGGATAGTGCCTTGCTGGAAGGGCAATGAGAACCTACCCAATAGGAATGGAGTAAAAAATATGTATACATATGCAACACTAAAAAAAAACAAAACACTCTAGTATTTACAATGACTCACCGATATTTACAATGAAAGTGGACAACTGTCTTCAGTCCTAAAATTAGTGCTTGAGGTTCTTCCCATTTAAAGGAAGCTCAAACACTTCACCGACCAAATTTTCTAGTAGAATGTGTTGTTACTTTGACTTGAACTATCTTAAAGGGTCCTAACCACAAAGGATTTTTCCATGTTTACGTTTGTCTTCTCTCTTGACATCCAATTTGAGTACAAGGTCACTAAGATGAAAATTTATGTCCTCAACCTTTTTTTCAAATAGAGCCTTCATCTTGTCCCAGTACTTGGTAAAAATTTGAGACACCTATTCCCTATTCTCCTACAGTTCCACCAATTGATTCTTCCTGCTGGTCAAGGAATTAGGCTCCCCATCTACATCTTGAATCAGTTTTTCTACATGCATGGCCAATTGAGCAGGAAAAAGTGGTGAAGTCTGATACACTAGTTCAAAAGGATACTTACCAGTTGATCTCTTAGTGGTGACTCTATTAGACCATAATACAAATCTGAGTTGAGAATCCCAATTATTTTTGTTTTGTGCTATTATGTTATTGAGAATATTGACCAAGGTCTTATTCGATGATTATTTCAAGCCATTTCATTGTGGATAGTAAGTAATGGAGTGTCCAAAAAAACTATTATAGCTCTGAAAAAAACTGATAAATTTGGAATATTTGAACACTTGAGGATTATCAATAACTATCTTCCTTGGACAACTGAATCTAGCTAGAATTTTTTCCTCCATGAACTTAATGACTACTGTGTCAGTTACATTCCTAATAGGGAAAAATTCCACCCATTTGGTGAAATAGTATGTTGCTGTAAGGATCCACTTATGCTATCCACTTGAAGGTGGATGAATTTACCCAATGAAATCTAGCCCCCATTGTCTAAATGGTTCCTCCACAAAAACTAGGATTATAGGGAGGGGTGCCAACTTTTGTTTTTCAGCAAATATTTGGTATTATTTACAAGTATTTACTTGATTATGCACATCACCAAACAATTTAGGCCAATAGAATCCAAACTTAAAAATCTTGTGAGTTGTTACTTTCTAGCTTTAGTGTCTTCCACAAGCACAACCATGAAATTCATCTATTATTTTGGGGACTTCTTATTCGACCAAACAAAGTAACATAACTCCCACAAGATCCTTCCAGTACAACTGACCACTGGAGATGATGAATTTTTGTGCTTCGAGCCTAAAAAAATTGTACTTTACCCTATTTAACTCAGGTCAGCATTACAAAAATAACAGATAATGGACAATGAATTTATACCAGTTAGAAATCAAATGCTTCATTGAAATTTTTTGTGCTACTCCCTTTGTATCCTCATGTTTGTCTTGCTTTTTTATTCTAAGTTTTCAACTAGAAAATTTATACTTGACGCCTAAAAATTGGCTTTTGACCAAATATTAGCCAATCCCTGACATTGTACCAATTTGGCAGGCTTGATGTCCATTTCAAACTCTTGAATTTTTTCTATCTAGTTGCCTCTCTTGCCTTCAATATCTCCCTGTGTGAGAATTTCCTTTATAATTTCTATGGGCACATAAGTAATTACCATAGGTCTTGAAATTATTCAAAGCCTTAACCAGAGCGTACATCTACTTTTCTAGGATATTATATTCCAGTTATGCATCTATTAATACTTGAATAAAAAATGCAACTAGTGGCTCCTTCTCTTCTTTGTTCTTTAGCAACAAGAAAATTGCAACAATGTTAGGATAAGAAAAGGAAAATATGAAAAAGGCTTTTTATAGTAAGTACTAGTCAAAACTAGTACCTCACTAAAGGCCCTTTTGATTCTGGAAAATTATTCCCTTGTTACTGCTGTCCATTTAACTTCTCTATCTTTATTTAACATATCAATGACCCCCCACACAATCTCAGCATAGTTGGGTACAAATCTTCTTAAGAAATTAATTATGCTTAAGGAAATTTGAATCTCCTTTTTCATGGAAAAGGGATATTTCTAATTTCTTCCACTCTCCTGGGATCAATATTCACTTATTATCTTGAAACTATGTGCCCCAAAAATTTTCCTTCTCTGAGGGAGATTGAGATTTATTTGGATTCAATGGAAACCCAAATTTCCTACATTTTTCGAATTTTTGTTGTAAGTGCTGAAAGTGTTCCTCATCATACTATGAGAGGACCATTAGTCCATCCAAGTAAATGACCACAAACTGATCCTTCTCCCTAACAAAATCTATATCCATTTCCATTTGAAAAGTGGCACCAACATTCAGAGGCCACAAGGCATTATGTGTAATATTCCCAAATGGGAAAAGTAGGAATAGAAACCAAAACCATAGAAATAACAGTGTAAAAATTAGATCAAAACATGATTCCAATATGGAGATCTTCCATTCATTATAACTACAGCAAAATAGTACAAAATAATGGGCCACAAAACATAATACAAGATAGAACAAGCCTCCAAATAAGAGAATCCTCAATAAGAGGCGCTGCTACTATATATCAAAATGCCGGAGGACTGCTACAGCGCAGTCATATAGTGCATTGCTACAGAAAATTAAGATACAAAGATCATGGGCTGATATATGCCTCAATAGATACAACAAGTACATATATAGGATCTATACAACCTCCAAAGAAGAACCCCAAAAGGGTTTTCAACAATACACCAATATACAAGATGGGAACTCAAGCCATAGGGTTGAAGATCCACTGCAACACATGAAATCAAAATATGGAGCTGATATGATATAATAAATAATGCAACCTCCTCCAATAGATCCTCTAGATGAAAGGATGATCCCTTCACTGGAAAACCTCCTCCCCAAATGATGTACTAAAACCACCCTGCACCTCCTCCCTCAAAATAATGTAGTCCAAGACATAAACTATGCTGCAGGGGAAAATAAATAACTGGCTTGATGCCAGATGCTGCAAATAAGCTCAAGGACCTTCCTTACAGTCCTCCCAATGGAAAGGAACCCTTCTCCACTGAAAATAAGCACTGAAGTGACTCAAATATGTTCTCCACTACTGCAACTTTCAACACAACACAACCCTCAACAATATCTGCGCTGTAGATGAAAGATGAAGCTTGGCCTAAAGCCTGAATGTGGAAGTATAGTGAAAAATATTCCTTTGAGACCTCTCAAGGATATAGGTGGGATTCCCAACCAGGAACACCCTGCGCTAAAAATCACTGCAATCTTAGCTAAACAGTTGAAGAAAGCTATATGTATAAACATACCATATATCAAACATAAATATATATAACCATAATCAAATATGGTTGCCATCCTCTTCCTTATATTAGTGATGAGATTTCTAACCCTAAGCCCCATTCATTAATGACACTACTTCCATGCAAAGATTCTCCTTCTAAAACTGTGTTGTCCCTCATTGAATGCCACTACTCCATGACAACACTGTTGATTTGGTCAAAGCTGACCCAGTCAAGATGTTCCATCCCCTTTTCACACACAAGGGTGCTCAATTAAGTTGCCAAGATGTCTTCCTTTCATATTTCCATTGGTTTTATTCATATTAAGGAGATTTATGGATCTCCATTATCCTCTTATTCATTAAACAAGGAAGCAAAAGAAAAATTAATATTCCAACTAGCTCATGGATGATTGGGAATATTACAGTCCTCCCCTCCCAAATGTTGCTTGTCCTCAAGAAATTGTAAATGTGAGTGCTGCAACTCTTCTCCTACATCATTGGTGACACTTCCATGTGATAAGCTTCCCTCATAAGCCAAGTGTCTCCCAATCCATCCCTCCATGACATGCTCCTCCCAAGTTCTCATGAGATGCAAATAACACATCCCATAAGGAAGAAATAGATTCAATGAAACAATCATGGTTTTCCCAATTTTCTCCCTAAAACATGTAGCATAATGAACATGGAGAATATCTCTCCCAAAGGGCAGATTCAGTCCTTCCATTCTCCCCCCAATCATTCCCATAAGTACATCATAAATGTATGGGATCAAAACCAAGTACATATAAATAGAAATATCTAAAAATGGAGGTGGGTCATAGTCCCACATATGGAACCAGCGTAGTATGTCTCCTAACTACATCAGATAATGATATGGTAAGTTGTTTCCCCACCACTTACATGCTGCCCAAGTTTTCTCACAAGTGCTGTAAAGGTGAGAAATGTTTAGTGCCTTTGGAGTGCACCCTGAATGGTAGATAATCTCCCTATATCCTCCTAGGGAGTGGCCATGTTCAACATTGTTTATGGCCCAAAGTTGGCCATGAAGTTTAATATAAGGAAGAATGATGCTCCTTGGATCAATGGCCTGCATATACATGGTAAAGGAGTGCAAATAATCATCAAGTAAAACATCATGCACATAAACATGTTCCTTACCATAATTTCTGCTAATACAAATGGAGTGTTCCATAGATAGATCCCCTGTCATTCCAAAAGAGGAAAGAGGTGGCTGTGATAACTCCTCCATAGAGTTATGTATCTCTCCCATCTCCACATGGTCCATGCATCTTATTAAATGTTGATATATATCCTCTTAAAAGCCTCCCCAAGTGTATCCCTTCATGATGGAGTGGTATGCTCTCATAGAATAAGTATGGTTGAAGAGAAATTCTTCATGAGCTCTTTGTAGTAACTTCTTTTTGAGCTTGGAATCTCTAGACAAGAAGATCCTACCATAATAATAGATGACCTCATCTTGGAATGAATATCCCTCTTCATGTAGCTAGTCATCAAGTCTCATGGATGTGAAAAGATCCTTGGAATAATCCACCAACAACTGGGATTTCCAATATGGATCTATCCTCCATAGTGACAACATTGATGCTCTATCTCAAAGAACATATGTCATATGGCTGCCCTTCTCTTTGACATCTCCCATGCTAAATTCATATGTTGGAAGGATGCTATCCTTCCCATGCTACTCCTTCCTCAGCGCAGAATCTAAAATGAGAGTGGGTAATGATGATGTTGGGAGAATGTCTCCCTCCTCCTTGAGTCTACTCAAGAATCTCAGCGTTGTTCCATGACCTCCCAATGCCCCCACTCCTCCTAGATCTATGAATGGTGCATCATGATGTGATACATGCCTCAACAAATCTGGATCAGGTGGCCTCCCAGGTGGTTTGCCACAAAACAATAATGTCTCATGGGCCAAAGTCATGTGCATAATAGATGGGATTGTTAGTTCCTTGCCTCAACTGTGCAAATCCATCTCTGTTTTCTGTGTGGAAGTGCTATATGATGGATATGTGTGCATGCCTTTAATCATTTTATTTTTTCCACTCTTTCTATCCAGCCATTCCATCTGTAAAGTCTCCCAATCTGTGGTGACCTTCCCCAAAGTAATCAGCCACTGCACACCCAATATCACATTGGTGTCAGGTATTTCAACCACAAAGAAGTGATTAGTCAATGTATATGTCCCCATGGTGATAGATAAAGATGGAACATAATGCATGCACTTCATAGTTCTAGCTCCTGGGACCAAAACAAAAAATCCCTCAAAATCATTTGTGGGTATTTCCCTCCTCTGCACTAGTTGGGCATCAATCAAATTGTGGGTAGCCCCACTGACAATCAAAAAAAAAACCCTCTGATCTAAGATGGAACCTCGAACCTCAAGTTCAAGTACTTGGGTACTCCTCTTAATGATGCAAGAGACCCTCCAATTGGAGAAAATTCTCCATTCCCATCTCTGGATGGTGATGGATCATCTCCTGTTATTCTAATGTTGTGACCTCTTTCTGATTCCTCTTCTTCTTCCTCTTCATCATCTGAGAAGACCTCTATGTAGTGTGCCTTTCCTGCTACAAATATATGTCCGGTTTCGAAATATTATTGGCATGTGAAGCAAAGCTTCCTCCTCCTTAAGTCTCTTCGGACATCATCACTAAGAGGTGTTTTATTTTGGCTCTTCTTTGAGCAAGGAGCCTTCTCTTCTTTTCCATTTGATGGAAAAGAGGGCTTTTGCTGAAATGTTTCCTTTGTCTTTGGTAAGGAATCTTGTAGATATCTAGCCCTTTCAATGTCATCTTGAAGGGTAGTGGGCTTGGTAGACTTAACCAACCCATGAAGAGGTTATACTAACCCATAAATGAACATATAGACCCTTCTTGTTGTAGATAAATTAGGAACCATAAAAAAAGGTTTTAAAAACTCAAAAATATAAGTTTCTGGATTACCTAATTGTTTGAGCTTTGCTAGCCCCAAGAATGGTGCCTCAGGATCTCTTCTATCAAACCTCTCCACCAAACTCCTTGTAAACTCTGAATATGAAGTCACATTGGCATGAACCAATGTAGACAAGCCATGGAACCACCAATCACGTGCTTCACCCTCAAGGTGCAGCGATGCTATCTTAATGGCCTCCATCTCCGGTACTTTGTTCAATTGGAAGTAGATGTAAAGCTTCTCTACCCATGATTTGCAGACATTTTGATGACCCATCAAAGTTGGGTGAGAAAAATCTGCCCATAGTGTGTTGTAGATCATGATTCTAAATGAATCCTCCACCTCTATTATGATGCATGTGTCTCCCATTGTCCTTAATCCAAAAAAATTCTTGAAAACTCAAGTGGTCCTTGAATCTCCGAGATTGAGACTCATACTACATTAAATAGTCTTCAAGAGTTTCTTGTTCTTGAAATCCTTCATTTCCCACTGCTAAGAATGTAGGCATTGTAGAGCATTGGGAAACTTACTGCTGCTTCATTGGTTGATCACTCCAGTGATGAGAAATGATGGAGCCTTCACCATGCAGAAATCCTTTAGGGGATTCCTTGTATCTATCCATCCTCATCTCCTTTATTTATCTAGCAATGTCTTTCATATTTTGAAGAAGTAGGTTGGGATACTCCTCTTATTTTTCTCCTGATAAGAGGGTTTTACCCTTCTCTTCTTTATAATTTGTATAATCAAACTTCCGGTTCATTCTTCTGAGATTCCTATTCTCTTTATTTGTGAGAGGATCTCCTTCTTCTGATGGCATATTGGCTTTTCAAGATGCACATGCTGAGCCAAGATTATGCTCTAATACCACTATAATATTCCCAAATGGGAAAAGTAGGATATAGACCAAAACCATGGAAATAACAGTGTAAAAATTAAATCAAAACATCGGGCCAATATGGAGACCTTCCATTCATTATAAAAACAGTAAAATAGTGCAAAATAATGGGCCAAAAAACATAATACAAGATAGAACAAGCCTCCAAATAAGAGAAGCCTCAATAAGAGGTGCTGCTACTATATATCAAAATGTTGGAGAACTGCTACAACACAATCATATAGTGCACTGCTATAGAAAATGAACATACAAGGATCATGGGCTGATATATGCCTCAAAAGATACAACAAGTACATATCTAGGCTCTATACAACCTCCAAAGAAGAACCCCAAAAGGGTTTTCAACAGTACACCAATATACAAGATGGGAACTCAAGCCCTAGGGCTGAAGATCCATTGCAACACATGAACTGGAAATATGGAGCTGATATGATATAATAAATAATGTAGCATCCTCCAATAGATCCTCTAGATGAAAGGATGATCCCTTCACTAGAAAACCTCCTCCCAAAATGGTGTACTAAAACCACCCTACAACTCCTCCCTCAAAATAACGCAATCCAAGACATAAACTGTGTTGTAGGGGAAAATAAATAAGTGGCCTGATGCCAGGTGCTACAAATAAGCTCAAGGGCCTTCCTTACTATCCTCCCAATGGAAAGGAACCCTTCTCCACTGAAAATAAGCACTGAGGTGACCCAAATATGTTCTCCACTATTGCAACCTACAACACAACACAACCCTCAACAGGATCTGCACTGTAGATTAAAGATGAATCTCGGCCTGAAGCGTGAATGTGGAAGTATAGTGCAAAATATTCCTTTGAGGCCTCTCAAGGATAGAGGTGGGATTATCGACCAGGAACACCCTATGCTAAACAACATTGCAACCTTAGCTAAACAACTGAAGAAAGCTATATGTCTAAACAGACCATATATCAAACATAAACATATATCAACATAATCAAATATGAATTCCATCCTCTTCCTTATATTAGTGATGAGATTTCTAACCCTAAGCCCCATTCATTAATGAAACTACTTCCATGCAAAGTGTCTCCATATAAAACTGCATTGTCCCTCATTGAATGGCACTACTCCATGACAATGTTGTTGATTTGGTCAAAGTTGACCTAGTCAAGGTGTTCCAGCCCCTTTTCACACACAAGGGTGCTCAATTAAGCTGCCAATATGTCTTCCTTTCATATTGGAATTGGTTTTATTCATATTAAGAAGATTTATGGATCTCCATTTTCCTCTTATTCATTAAACAAGGAAGTAAAAACAAAAAATTAATATTCCAACTAGCTCATGGCTAATTGGGAATATTACATTATTGCATACATGAATGTTTCCAATGTGTGTTGAAGGAAATATTTTTATGGTCATTAGGATGCACAACATTATTATTATATCCAGAGATCAAGCCATCAATCATTGAAAACCTTGATGACCCTACCACCTTATGTAGAATATAATCCACCTTGGGTAAAGGGTAATTATCTTTTAGAGAAACCTTGTTCAAGTTTTTGAAGTCGACACACAATCTGATTTCTCCATTTTTATTCCTCATAGGAACCAGATTAGCCACCCAATCTAAATATCTCAAAGGCACAATGATCTTGGGCTGAAATGTTTTCTTCACTTCTTTCTCTATCAGTGGGATAAGAAAGGGATTAATTTGCCTGATTTTATGTTTGTAAGGTTTGATTCCCGGTTTCACAGGAATTTTATGCTGAATGGTACTAGAATCATAGATTTTCAAATCATCATAGGACCAGGAAAAAACATCAGCGTACTCCTTGAACAATTCCACATACCTCAATTTTTATTCTTCGGGGATCCCCTTGGCTAGTTTAACTAGTTTAGGTTGCTTCTCTGTGCCAATGTTACAATCTTCTATATATTCCTCATGCTCCTTCTTGGTTGGTTTGATTGGCACATAATTAGTATCAAATATTTTTTCCAACGTAACCATCCCCTTTTGTATTATGTTTCCCATCAATTGCAAAATTTCCTACCCAACAATAGATTCTTGCCAAGGCACATGTTGTTTAACTCCTTCAATTTCACCCATATCTCCATCTTCCTGGTAAATTAAAAATTTTAAAAATTCTCCTATCACATCCATAAACCTTTTATTATGATCTTCTTCCTCAAACACCTACCAATATTTTATATTGTTTGGTACTGAAGGTTTTTACATGATATCAACTTCATATACGAGTAGGGTATTTTGTGGTGGCTTGAAGGTGTTGGGTACTGTTGCTAAGGAATCAACCATTTTGTTTTACTCTCTAGAAAAAATTGAATATGTAATGCTAATAATAAGTTCTTAATATGATCCCACACTTAATTCCTATAATATTTCAACCTGCGATGCTTGGTTTGGAATTGATTCCTAATTTGTTTTGTAATTAGTTCAAAATCTCCAAAAACTATTAAACATTCAATTTTCAGATTTTTGGCAGCTTGTAATCCCAACACCAATGCTTCATATTAAACATTGTTATTTGTGATTTCAAAGTCTAATTTTCATGACAGAGAGATAAGGTTACCTTATGGGGATATTAACAACACACCTTCTCCATTTCATTCTTTTGAGTAGGCCCCATCAAAATATAATTTCCAAACCTAGTCAAAATTTATTTATTGCTTTCTCACTTGTGTGGGAAATTCCATGTGAGTGTCCTCCATAACTTGATCATCTATTTCAAACAAGAGGCATGAGAGATCCTTTTCCTGGCCATATACTAGAGAATTTTTGGAACTATCTGCTATAGTGATATTTTTCACAAATATTGATTCCCTGGACAACCTACTTCTTCTCCACCAAACACTAGAATAGTGGCATATGTGAGGTCCAGTTTGATGGACCCTCCAAACTTCATTCCCCATGATCTTGAAAGAAGCATGCCAAATCTTGCAGAAATTTTTGCAACCAAAATATCCATTACCAAACTCTTCACATGGATTTGAGCCAAATTAGCCACCAAATCCTTGATCATCCCAAGGAGTCTTCTTTTTTAGAATCAAAATAATATAGGTCTTTATATAATTTTTTTATTTACATGCCAAACTTCTCCACAAAATATAAAGGCATTAGATTATGGGAAGCTCCCGAATCAAGCATACAATTATGCAGCATTAGATCATGAATCATTAATGTAACATAAAATGGAGGGGTGGAAGGGTTCTACTCCTCCAAATGTGGGCCAAACATGACCACAAGTCTCTCTTCCTGCAAGTTCAAACATAGTTTTGGTGAGTAAACATGAGACACATCCATGAATTCAGATATTTTCCTTTTATAGGTAGGTTGTTTCAACAATTCATCCAAAGAGACATATATCTTCATTTTTTCTAACACTTTTTGCAAACTAAAATCAAATGGATTCTTCTCCAATTTTACTTGGTCTACTGTTTCTTTACTTTCTTAATGCACTTTCTTAGGTTGCACAGGTTGTTCTCCTATATTTACAAATTTTGGTTTAGAAGGTGTAGGATGGGAGATTTCTCCTTTGGCTATTGATTTGAAATTAACAGGTTGCTTTCCCTTATCATTTATCTGGGTGTGGTGTGTTAAACATGCTATTCACCTTGATCTCCTGTTCAACGTATTTTCCTAGATCTCAAGTCATATCTCCTATGCAAATATTCTTGCATGAAATATGAAAACTTCCTACAATAAGCATCTATCTCTTCTTTATCCAAGGGAACATCTGGATCATCCTCCTCTCCTCCTTGTGTTTCTATTTCATACTTTTCTTCTGATAGAGTTGAGCATTGATTCTCTTGAACATACAGATTTTATTCAATGCCTTCCTCAATATCATCTTATGTATACAAGGGAGGTTGTATTTGGTCTTTATGGTCTTGTATTTCTCTTTGCAGAAGTTGCAAAGGAGGTATCCTATATTGGGGATTGAAGTTTCTGTTGGGACCTTGTTGTATCTGTCGAGAAGGGTTTTTGTTCTCCAACTCTAACTTCACTAGCTTGTTTGAGAGGTTTCTATTAAACCTATTCATCTCATACAACTTCTGCTCATGAGTTTCCTTGATTTGACTAGAGGAACTAGCTTCCTCTTTTCCCCTTCTCCTATCACTATGTTCTCCATTTCCCTTCAACTTCCATACTGATGCAAAGTTTGCCTCTACTTCCAAAGCATTAGTCTAGATATGGTCCAGTGTGAGGGATTTCCTTTCTCTGAGAGTAAACCCAGACTCTTATTCAAAGGCTCCAAAAAAAAAACCTTATCCGCTGTTTGTGGGGGTTTAATCTCAACAGGCAAGCAATTATACAATTTATTAGATATTTTTATAAATTTGGTGACATCTTCATTGGGCCTTTTCTTTATTGCATTAAATTCAGTCAAAATGTCCATGGTCTTTATTCTCACCCCATTTATGGATAAAAATGTTTTCTAGTTCCTCCTAAATGTTGATTGAGTTGTTTGGAAAGGTATTGAACCATTTTCTATCCTCCCCATATAAAAATGGAACAAACAACCTCAATAACACATATACGTCTTCTACATTCTAGTTTTCTGCAAATGCACAAAAGATATCAATATGTTTTTGAGCCATGAAATCGTCTTACCCAGTGAATCCAAGGTAGGAATTTGAGGTAGTCTTCGGGCATTGCATTCATAGGCCATTGTATATTCGAAGGAGCTTATATATTGAGTAAAAATCTAGGGACAACCATATTTTGTAAGGGAGTCTGAAGAAGATTTACTATAGGACCTGGGTGAGGGGCTAAATGAACAACAATAATTGAGATTAGGTGTGAAATAGCTGTGGAAGTTTGAGATGTGGTAGGAATGAGTATGTATTTAATTTCCTCAACTTCAGGGAAGGTATGAAATGTGAAGGGATTAGATATGACAAAAAATTCTTCAGTATTTGGTTCTAAAAATTAAAAACCAGGTGGAGGAAAAAGTTCTTTTGAGAAGTCCAACTCCCTAAATGAGATGTAGAATTTTAATGTAGATTCAAAACTACTCATGTAATTTACTAAAACAAGAGAATAAAATCTACTCTACTCATCTGTGGAAGAAAATTCACGATCGAAAACAAATATCAAAAACATGCATCATGATTCAGCACACATACACAAATATTTATCTAGGGGAAAGAAACTTCTCAAAACCCCTCCTATCTGTATTGCATTAATCAAAGCATATGGATGCATACAATATGATTGCTCAAGCTTGAGCACAACATCCACCTGTATCTTCTATTCTTTACCTGAATGACTAACTCTGACCAATACTTTAGCCAAATTTTCAATCCTCCATGCTCCTATTTCCTTATGTTGTTCCTCAAGGAATTTTCCCCTATTATTTATGAAATTCTTCAATCTGGATTAAAAAATTCCTTTAGGCCAATATTTGACTGCATGCACCACCTGCACAACTTGGAATAGTTTACAATTGATAGTACACTTCCCTTGAAATCCAATCTCAACTGTGTAACTTGAATTATCTGCATGGATGAGTTAATTTAGGTTAATTGATCAGTTAACTAGTTAAAAACTGAAGTTACACCCCATTGCTACACCTTCCACTATTTCCTCGAATAGTTGGAACTAGTTTAACTGAACATTACTCAAATTAACTGAATTAAATTGTTACAACTGAAATTAACTCAACCTAGGCTCCTTAAATTTAGGAATCAATGTACACAACTCAAGTTCATGCCCCCAACTCGAATAACTAAGCTGACTAAGTGATAACAACTATATGACCTCAGTTAAATCATTCAAGTTGTATTTTGATGTGGAATTTCGAATTTATCCTAATTTAATCAAGGAAAAATTAAATTTGGAATTTATTGCTGAAATTTCAACACTCCCTCTCAGCAAGAAAGGTATTATCAGATACCCCAATCCTGCCTCTATGGAACTAGAATTTTCCTCTTGAAAAATCATTTGTCAAAATATTTTCATCTCGTTTCTCTGTAGCAATGTACTGCAACAATATGATCTGCCTATACACAAAATCTCATATTTGGTGGTACCAGATATCTATGTGATTGGATCGATCATGAAAAACTGTATTCTCAGAGAGTTGGATACAACTCTGTTTTTCATATTAAATCAAAGTAGGATCCATCATCTGACTAAATAACCCATCAAGAATATTTCTCATCCAGATCACCTCGCATGTTGCTTGATTGGAAGCCATGTACTCTACTTCTGCTGAGATGAGCGTAACATATCTCTGCTTCCTGTTGTACCAAGAAACCACTGCTGACCCAACATAAAAAATTACTCTTGATGTACTCTTCTAGTCTGATGAATTCCCACCTCAATATACATCTGTGAAGCCTTGAAAATTCACTCCCTCTCTCCATTTGTACCATAGTCTAAACTGAGTAGTGCCTCTGAGGTATCTCAACAAATGTTTCGCTGCCTTCCAATACAACTTGGTTGGATTAACCATTGATTGACTAAGCTGGTTATCTACATAACACATGTCTGCTCATGTGTTCACCAAATACATAAGTGAACCCACACACTTTCTGTAAATAGTATCCTCCACTTCCTCACATGAAGTGGCATCCTCCTTCCTCCAACTGCCTGCTAGAGGAGTGTCCATGGGTGTGCTACTCTCCATGAAAAACTTCTTCAATATATTATTGGAATACTTTCCTTGAGAGACAAACAATTCCCATATCCTTTCCATACTTCCAAACTGAGGAAAAAATGCATGAGTCCCATGTCCTTCATCTCGAATTATCTTGCAATATCCTCTTTGCAAGAACTAATCAAATTCTCATCACTAGTTAAAATAAAATCATCAAAATATAGTACTACAATCAACAATTTACCTTCAACAACAACATGGTAAAGGTTTTCATTTGCTTCAATTTTGGTAAAGCCCAACCCGGTGAAATAATTGTCGATTCCGGTGTACCAAACACAGGGTGCTTGTTTCAGTCAGTACAATGCTCACTTGAGTGTGCACACATGCGACTCTATGTCAAAGGTCTAAAATCCTTGTAGTTTTTCAATGTACACATCCTCCTCAATAACTCCATTGAGTAATGCTAACTTCACATCCATATGATGAATCTTCCATCCGATCTGCGCTGCAAATGTTAGAATTGATCTGATCGAAGAGTACCTTGCTACTGGAGAAAATGTCTCCTAATAGTAAATTCCCTCCACTTGAGAGAACCCTTGGCCACAAATATGGATTTGTGTTTCTCGATGCTTCCATCTACTACTTTCCTCACCTTGTAGATCCATCTCAAACCCACCACTAATTTGGCCTCTAGTCTTGGGACCACTTCCAAAACACTGTTTATGATAATGGAATAATATTCCTCTACCATGGAATCAACCCATAATGGTTGTTACACTGCTTCCTCTAATGAGGATGGTTATGTCTCTACTAGCTCCTCATATGATCCATGCATCTAATGTATCCATCCAGTGACCTCCTCTGCCTGCGCAATGGTGTGGTTTCTCCAACATTCTCTCTAGCATTTTACAATAACCTGTCAACTTCCTTGGTCTGCATCCTTCCTTCTCTGGAAGTATCTACTTGATTGTGTGTCTCCACTCTCTGATTCTTTGCTTCTGGCTACTCCACAAAATCCTAAGGTTCTTCCTTTGGAGCCAAAATCTCCTCAATATAAATGAAACTGAAGCTCCCTCTCAATAGAACACCTCATTACCTTCTCCTCATCAAAATTAACATCTCTACGAACAAATGTAGTCCTGAGAGATGGAAAGTACACACGATAGTTGTGAGGTGTTTCTGTGTACCCCAAAATATTCCCAAATATACTTTTGACTCTACCTTTTTCGTTGATTCCTTGGAAACACGAAAATAAATTTATGATCCGAATATCTTGAAGTGTGACACATCTGGTTTCTTCCCTGAAAATCTTCTTCTGGCATACTCATCCCAAGAATTTGATGAAAATTTATGTTATGAAAATAGACCATTGTGTTGCATGCTTCAACCCACAAGTGGAGTGGTAGGCCTTGGTCATGCAACATCACCCTTGTTTCTCCCACAATACTTCTGCTCTTCCTATCATCCACCGTATTTTGATGTTGGTTGTGGGGTGTTGTCAACTCCTGTCGAATGGCTTCCTTTACACATAAATTTTTAAACTCATTCGACACATATTCACCACCATTATTTATCCTGAGAGCCTTCACTTTCCTGTAATTTATTTCTCAACAAGTGCTTTAAATTCAAAAAACTTGGAGAATGTCTAGTCTTTCTTCTGCATGAAGAAAATCCATCACTTCCATGATAAATGATCTACAAATATAACATAAGACCTGTGCTTGGAAGTGGAGGTTGTCAAGAAAGTTACACATACATCAGAGTGTATCCTTTCAAGGATTACACATGCCCTACTATCTCGATCATTGAAGGTGGATTTGTGTACTTCCCCAAGGTACACGCTTTTCATGTATTATGCTACTCTAGTGCTCCTTTGGGGATGCATGTGGTGATTTTCTACATTATATTCAAAGCGTCATGATGGAAATGACCAAGTCTTCTATGCCATAATTCACCTACATCTAGACTCTGCATCTCCTCCTCCTTTTTGCTCAAACTTAACACAGTCTTCCACATTTAGCTTGTAGAGGTTCTTCACCCAAACCTAAATCTGCTTCACTTTTATCATGGAGATGTGTATAAGTTCCTTTCCTTTGCTGAATATCACATTGTAGCCACAATATTCCAACACCATGATGGAAATCGAATTCTTATTTAGACCTGGAACAAACATCAAATCCTTGAACCTGAGAGGGGATCCAGAATCCCTATGAAAGTAACTATACCAATATTGGTCATGCTATACCTCCCATCATCTCCCATCTCGATGTGTGTTTGGAGGTATTTCACCTACAATTCACTGAAAAATTCTCAATTTCCCTTCATATGGAATGATGCACCACTATCAAGATACCACACACTACCCATCACTATGCTTTCCATGCATGCAATGGGGTGAATTCTAACTCGAATTGTGAAGCAAAAGCTTCACCTGACGCTCCTCTTGAGGGATTATTTCCCACCTTCTTGTGTGGAAACTTCGTGGAGTAGTGTCCCAATTCATGGCAATGAAAGCACTTGATTTTTGACAAGTCTTTATTCTTGCCCCTTTGACTAGATGTTAATTTGGATTGGGATTTATTACCTTTACATTTCTTTTTCTTTCGACCCAAGGCACAATTCTCCTCATCCTCACCCTTAGATGAAGGCCCATCTTTGTTACTCCCCCTTATTTCTTCCTATACTAGATCATAACATAATCACTCCCAGCTTGGTAGTTTCTCTCTACCATTTACGAAACCTTGATAACTATGCCAACTCTTGGGAAGGCCCAAGTGGGCTAGAGCTACCAAATCTTCTTCAAGGACATTAAAAATGACCCCACCAAGTTCATCACGCCACTGTGTAAACTTAATCAGGTACTGCAGAATTGTATCATTATTTTACATACTGATACTTTGAAGCTTGTCCTTGAGTGTCAACTTCCAATGGTCACTATTGTTCTCAAACAACTCTGTTAGTGTTTTCCACATTGAAAAATAAGTCTCTTTTCCATGGTGTTTCGAGACAATATTATCCCATAATCCCTCCAATATGATTCTCCTCACTTTGGCCACATCCGTCTTCCACTGAGAAATATAATGAGCATTAGATGCTTGGGTTTTTGCTACATTTGTATTGATGTATTATAACAGTCCATTTTCATCCAATACTGCCTCCATGTAGATATCCCATGCATATATTCAAAAGAATACTCGAGCCTGAGTCCATTGAAAGTCATATTCTCAGTCCTGGAGAAAAACTGTAACAATGATCTTCAAATTCGAACCTCCTGCAATGAAAAAATCAAAATCTCTTCTCTACCGTGAATCTAGCTCTGATACCATGTAGAATTTTAATGTAGATTCAAAACTACTCATGTAAGTTACTAAAACATAAGACTCAAATCCACTCTACTCATATGCGGAAGAAAATTAACTATCAGGAACACATATAAAAAACATGCATCATGATTCAAAAAACATGCACAAAGATTTATCTAGGGGAAAGAAACTACTAAAAACCCCTTCCTATATGTATTGCATTAATCAAATAATTTGGATGAATACAATATGATTCACAACCTGCACTTGTATCTTCTATTCTCTTCCTAACTGACTGACTCTAGACAATACTTAGCCAAATTTTCAAGCCTCCAAGCTCATATTTCATTGTGCTATTCCTAGAGTAATTAGCTCCTATTATTTAGGAAAATTTTCAATCTGGATTGCGCAATTCCTTTAGGCCAGACTCTGACTACATGCACCACCTGTGCAACTTGAAATAGTTTACAATTGACATTACACTACCCTTGAACTCCAATCTCAACTGTGTAACTCTAATTCTCCGCATGCATGAGTTAATGTAGGGTGATTGATCAGTTAACTGGTTAAACATTGAAGTTACACCCCATTTCTAGAACTTCCACTAGTTCCTCCAACAATTGGAACTAGTTTAACTGGCCATAACTCAATTTAACTAGATTAATTTGTTACAACTGAATTTAACTCAACCTAGGCTCCTAAAATTTAGGAATCACTGTACAAAACTAAGGTTCATGCCCCCAACTCGAATTAACTAAGTTAACACGTACGAGGCCTCATAAAAGCCAGGGTTACAGTGTAAAGACTCTGCTAGGTGAGAAATATCAACCCACATTTCCTTTTCTCACCATACAAAGGAATGCATAAATTTACACCCAGGGAAATATATTCTGATTCGTTCCTCAGTAACGGCACCAAAATATGTTGTGGTTTCCTAGAGACAACCTCTAGATTGAGGAGAAGGTTAGTGCTTAGGACATATTAATGTGTCTTGAAGATAAATCTATTCTTCTCAAGACTTAGATATAGAATGACTAAATGTAGTTCAATTACCCTACTCAAAGGTAAATCCAATATTATACATAGGCAATATTTCATTCCAAAGACTTAATGTTTAGTTATGGTGGCCTACAGAGAGATAGTACAGTTTCATTAATTCTTGTAGTATAGGTGAAAGAAGAAATGCAAGAAAGAAACCCAGTGCAAAGGACTAATAATAGAATCTTGTACACTAAATTCCAGTAGAATCATGAAAAAGGCAGAGGAAACGAGATATAGAAACCATGGAGTGCATTTTAAGGCATTCAACCCCACACATTAGAGGTAACATTTTCCATAAAATAATATAGGTAAATCTATTATATAATATTGAATCCAAAAACTACAATTACATAGTTTTCGAGAGGAAAGAAACACATATGAAATGATAAACAAAGAAAAAATTACACACTACACATCTTAATTCTTCGAATCACCAAAAACATCTTCATTAATCTTCAAAACAATATACATCTCATAAGCTTCCAAAACTTGTACAACAATTACAACCTCTAGAATAGAAAATTGAACCCCTTATAATGAGTCTTTCTTCACTTTTATATGGAGAGTCAAAACAAGCAGAGTTATAAAAGTGCCTTGAAGTGCTATACTTGTCTAAGCTACTTAGTTGTGTGGGCATGCCACTGGCCTAGATGTCCTAATGATTACATAACAAATTTGATTCCTTCTTGAAAATAAAATATTTACAGTATTACAAAATGATAGTGATGTGTCATGATTTCCAAATCAGAAAAATCTTCATTCCTGGCTTGCTTGATCTCTTGAGGTGGACCTAGGCTCCAAAATTAGACTTGCGAAGGGTTTTTTATCACTCCGTCAGATCTCTAAGGCTGAAGAAGAGATCCCAACTGAGGTAACCAAAAACCAACCTTTTAACTTGGTATTTGGCCCTACCAAGTCGGAGAGGGATCTCTTCACAAAATTCGTATCCAATTACATTGAAACTGATTCATTTGACTATGATGAGTACATTTATCTCATGAATCTACCCCTAGGTAACTTATCCAAATCATATTTACATTTACCATGCTCAATTACATAGGTGAAATCATGATTTTCAAGACAAAAGTCAAAATTTGCAGTGAAATTTCAAAATATCAACAAACTGTCAAACACACCCTCTCTTTGGTAAACACGCCCTCCCTTAAGCAAAAACACCCTCTCTTTGGTAAACATGCCCTCCCTTAAGCAAACACGCCCTCCATATTGCATTCCATTTTTGACAGGGCTACAAGTGTTCAAATTAGCTCCAAGATAGCTTGTTGGAAATCCCTTCAAGTCTATTTTCTAGATCTACCTTTAGTTTTCAAAATGAAGGTCATTTGCCATGTCAAAATTCATTTCTCCCAAGGCTACTAAATGCGCAGCGCCAGGGTAAAAAATGAGGCAGAAACATGAGTTTTCAGTGGTTTTTTTTCCTTTTTCACCTGCTTGTTTTGCAAACCAAGCCTTGAAAAGTGGTTTTATGAGATGTATGGAACATTTTACATCCAATGGTGGTGTCATTTTTCTCATAATATGCCTAAAAAAAGAGCGCAATACCAAGCACGCTGCGCGTTTGACACATGCCCCTATGACTTGACTGTCCAAAAAACTCAAAAAAACACAGAATTTGTAAACTGACCCAAAAATCTTCAAAATTGTTTGAAATGGTTGCTGATGATGTGCTAGGCTTGTAGTGAAGCCTCTAAAAGTATATCTAACTTTCTTTTCTCCTCAAGCATGGTCAAAGCCTTAATCTTTGCATTGGATCTTTTGAGCTCTACCATTGCAATTTTCTCGTTTTGGGCATAATGCTTGAATTTCCTCCTTAGTAGGTCATTTTATTTGTTTTCTTTCTCCAAAAGCTTATCCAAGTGTTGGTTTTATCTATAAAGGTATGGCTCCCTCTTTTCATTGATTATCACTGCAAGTTGTTCATTTAGGGTTAGCTAATCAACAAGTTCAACCTCTTTTTGTCTTTCTAGAGCTAGAGCTCTTTTCAGCCCTCTTGTTCTAGGTCTATCTTTTGGTGCTTGTTCTTCCTTTTCATCAAGAAAACCATGCTTCTCAAGTGTCTCTTCTAGCATAAACTTGGCTTTTTCTACCTCCCTTTGAGATGTGATGGATTTCACCTCATCAATGGTATGCTTTGTCTTCAATTGCTGGTTCTCTTGTTCAATGAATTTTATGACAAATTTGGACCTACCAAGATTAGTTTGGAGCTCTCTAATACTGTCATCCTTCACCTTGATGACTATGCTAGTGATCTCATCATCATCATCATCATCATCATCTAGGTCAACAAGGTCAAAATCATTCTCTGTTTCACAGAGGTCATCCTCATCATGAATGGCTACCTCGCACATCCTCCTCTACCATATTTTCTTTCCCTTTTTGCACCTGCTTTGTTGGTGAAGAAGGTAGGGCCCCTTCCAAAATCTATGGAGAAAACACCTGCCTATGACTCCTATGGGCCTATGACTGCCACATTAGCATGCTTAGGCTAATTGATCTCAGCTATGCTAGGTGATTCAATTTAAGTATAGGATGGAGATGATGGTGGTGAAGTAGATGAAGAAAACTGCTCTGATGATGATGAATGTACTATGTACTAAGATGGAGGAATGTAAGTGGAAGGATGATATGATGAAGGCACATTTTGAGTATGTTGAATGGGTGGAGTAGTGAATATTTCATCATCTATGAATGAACTCCATGGAATGTTCAATTGTCTAAGGTGATGGAGAACTGTGATTTTGATGAGGGAGTGGTGAAAGAGACTGTTCATTTGTTGTGCATACTCTCTCTTCTAGACAATGAATTCCATCTTTCCAATGTTCCGGAAAAGGTAGTAGGCTATGTTGAGCCTTTTTATCCTAGTGAAGTGCATAAGTAACAAGAAATGATAGGTATACATTATAGAGAACCTACCTTCACATGAAAAGTATTTCATGATGATATTCACCATGGGAGCATACCTCTCCAGGAGGTAAGAGAAAGAAAATATCCTTTTTCTCTCATTCTTGTACCTAGGTTTGATGAAAGGGTCATAGTAATGCTCATCCAATTCTGTCTATTTGAACCATTTCTTCGTAACATTTGGGATCCCGGTGGCAGCTGAGATAATTGCAGTTGACACAGTGAAAGTGACACCAGCTAAAGTAACTTGGTTGTCATGGAGATTAACAATGAAAATTCTGGTCAACATAGCATGGTGTTGAACCCTTTGAATTTCCTCACAGAACTCAAACCATCCAACATGTTTGAAACATGTCACAACCATAGGATATGCCAAAATTTCCTTGGTATTTGTTGGTTCTAATATGAGTATTCTTTGCCATTTTTGTGGACTTCTCCCCTATGTTTATTCTCCCTCACTGTATGATTTGTTTCCTTCTTCTGTCATGATGTCTTAGTGTTAAAGCACTAGGGAAGAGTGATGATATGGAATGTGATTTTTTAGGACTAGGGAATGGGATAGGGTAATTGAGGGAGATGGTGGTAGGGATTTAGGAGTTAAGGGATATGATAGGGAGTAGGGATATATAGGAGTTTGGAATAGGGAATTTATCACAAGTGTAGGGAATTGGAGCCTAGGTAAATAGTATACCTAGGGTTTAGGGTTTTAAGGAAATGAAGCTTAGGGAAAGGGAATGTTAATGTAGGGATTTGGGAAAAGGAATATGGCAATGTGGGAAGGTTTGTGAAGTTTTAGGGAGTGAAAATGAATTGTTAATTATGTTTTTAGGAAAAATAGGGTTTCAAATTGAAGAAGACGCCAAATTTTCTTTTAACAAACTCACACATCCAAAATGACTTTGATGAAGAATAGGAATGATGCAAAAGTCACTTACTTACTTGTTGGAGGCTTTGAAGAACTATTTCTGAAGTCTAAGGGTGATTTTTGGAAGTTTAGAGGCTTTCCTGGCAATTTCTAAAGAGGATTGGGCAAGCGTGCAATACCAAGAGGAAAGACACAGTTCCAGAAGGAAATGAACAACGCTAGAAGAGAACACGCAACGCTAAAAGAGAATGCGCAATGCTAGAAGGAAATGCGCAACGCCTGCCCCTGTTTTACTAATTTGGCCTAAAAAACTTGAAAACCCTGCTTTTCTGAGTTTGCTCGATGGTGGAAGGAGACAAATGAAGTATCTCTTGATGTTATGAGGGCTTTTATACTTGTGAGAAATTGATCTTTTCATTCAAAACCCCCTTTCTAATGTTTCATTTTCAGCTTTGAAAACTTTTTGAAAATACCCTTACTTTTTCTCTTGCAGGTTGATGATGTTGGAGTTTGGCACTTTTTTTATTTCTTTCTATTGTTGTTTCAATTTTGCATGTAGATTTTGAATTGGAAACTTGGGAATAGTAATTATTACATATAGTGAACATAAAATTACATCGCTGTTTTTGAATAAAAATTACATTGCAGAATAAAATCATAACTTGAAAGAAAATTTAAAATTTTGGAAATATTATTTAGAGATCATCTTTACATGTTGTCATGTACTTTTCAGATGATAAAGGAATGTTATTCAATCACTCCCATTATTTTTGATGACCTTATGCAAATGAAATGGTGTCTTATTGAACCTTGGAAAATGAAACCTAGTGATCTAATGGGACCTTGAATGACTAGAATCCATGGTGACTTTGACTGACATAATAACATGATGAAATAGACTCTCATGACTGAAATATGCTCATCAATACATGAAGGTGGTCCAACAAGTATAAATTTTGAGGGAGAGTGAAGTTTTATGACTAGGGATACCATCAATGAGTGAATTTTTTACATGACCTAATGGAATGATTAAAAATTTCTGAGTGGGACTCCTAAAATGATATGATAAGAGTATTTTTGATCACTGATGGAAGTATACAAATACTGACACTAATAGGGTTAACAAAATAATCACATCTTTGTCATATAACTAGATCTAGTGTAGAACCACCAAAGAAGGTATTGTATGCTATCTTCATATTTTTAATTTCGATGTAATTGGGATTGAAAGAAAACAAGGTCTTCACCAGCCAAAGTAGCTAGAAATATCTTTGAAGATAGTTCACTATAGTCCTTCCCTTGAGAGTGAAAGTACTTTCATGAGAATATTCTACCTTACTCTTCACCTCTGCTAATATCTACTCATACTGCACCCATGGAGGAAAGTTTCCTTGGAAGTCCCAACAACTAGGTAACCCTGCCCTGGTTCTCTGATCAAAATTTGAATTGAATGAAACTACCAATTTGGATAGATCATTGAAACACTCCTCAACTTTAGCCCTTGCTACTTATTTTTGGATCACTTTAGTAACCTCAATGATTCATGTTTTCCTATCTATGATATCCATGGATCTTAGGTCATTGGATAATTTCTCATTGAGATATTTGATAAACTTTTTTGCAGTACTGTATTTCTAGTATCTTCATATTTGGGTGACAAGATAAAAAATTTGGTATCCCTGACTACAACTTTTTGTTTCGAAACTAAGCTCATGTGTTCCCATATCTTCTTCATTTTAGAAATAATTTCATCCCATATTAGTTTCCTAGCTTCAATGAGGGACATTTTTCCTTTCAATGTATTCTTCAGTCCTTTAATTTCATCTTGTGCCACCTAATATTTATTGCTAATTTGTTCCACACTTGCTTGGGTGGATTGGATTTGTTTCTCCTTGTTTTCAAGCATGTACTTGGTGTTTTCCAAGTTGATCTGTATCTTCTTAATCTCGCTCTTTGATAACTAAAATTTTGTGAGAGCCTTGACAAGCATCTCAATATGATTTTGTAAATTTTCCATATTTTCTTAGGTCAATCTCTTCATCATTCTTCTCCTCCATTTTGGCCCTTTTTGTTGATGGTGCATCCACCATCATTATGTCTCTAGATTCATCCACACTTATTTTATGAATTTTATCCTTGGTGGTTGGTGTATCAACCTCCATCTCTGTGTTGATATGCCGAGATTCCAAATTATCTTTCCATTCCAGCTCAGGTTTAGACTCATGTTCATGAGAAGAGGAATTAATTTCTCCCCTCCTAGATATGAACCCATGAGGATCATAGTGTTAAACCTCTCCTAATTCAAATTGAATTCTTTTTGCATATTTTCAACCTACTGGAAAGCTTGTATGGAGTTCACAAAAAATGGAACTAAAATCATTGGAAGCTTGAACATATAACCCTTTTTGGTAGGGACAAAGTGGATTTGGTCATTATTTAGGCTTTTCATGATGAACTCAAAATAAAAAATCCTTACAGGCATAAACACAAACAATTGGTATGGGGGTAGCTCAGACCCATATACTCTGATTTTTTTATTGTCTTCAAGTAGGAACCAATCACCTACCTTGGTATAATTTTTGAGATGTAGGATTTCTCTCTGTTGTGGCAGGAATCTTGGGGGAGAAACATTCTTAACAATCTTGTAGGCAGTATACATGAAGGTGGAAATGAATTGTGAAAACCCTTCATTGTTGGGTTTCTTGGCACTATCCCAGTCAAATACAAATTTTCTCTGTTTTTTGGTGTCTATAATGCTCAGGTCTAATTAATAAAATTCCTCCACATGAGTATACAAGAAAAGTTATACCAATATAGAGTAATATTTGAAGTAGGAGGTAAGGTAAAATTGGTTGCACTGGAACTTGATTTCCTCATCTAGAAAAGAAAAGAGGGAATGACAAGGAAAATATCTAGTTTCATCATTGTTGAAACCTAATCCTAAGGGATTGGGTGAGATTGTATAATAATATAAATTAGGAAATAAGGAAGGCTAAGAGACATTGGGAAATGAATCCCAATAGTCTCACCTCCATGTATGAATTCATGCACACCCTCCATCAAATTCATATTCCAGTTTGTGGAGTTACCTCTTGGTCTGACAACGATATCGGAGCCAATTCCTTTTTTGGCATTCCTACCCTTGGTGTAACTCCCTCGTGCCCATGTTCTTCATTTTTGTAGACTTTCATATTCTTTTTGTTTTAAAGTCTCTGCACTTATATTTTTTGATGATCCCTACTACATTCAGACTTTTGCTACTTCCTACTGCATTCAGAATTTTTTTGCTGCTCCTGCTTTATTCAATTTTTTTTTCTGCATTCTGGTGCCTCCATTCGATTTTTTTTTTTTTTTTTTTTTCTGCTGCTTCTCCTGACAGACGAAACCTAAGATTTATCCCTCACTCATCACCCATATCTCTCCCTCGCTCATTGTTCATATCTATCCCGCCCCATTCCTCATTCCCATTCCCACCCCACCCCTCCCCTCTCCCCGCAAGTCTCCTGCTCCGTTCACTCTCGTTCCCCTTGACTTCTCCCTCATCCTTGACCTCTCCCCCATCCCCGCAGCCTATCCCCATCCCCATAGATCTCCCGCTCTATTCACTCACCCTCCCCCTCACCTCTCCCCCACTCCTCCCTCCCCCCGTTCCCATCCCCCCCCCCCCCCCCCTCACTCCCATTCCCCCTCACCTCTCTTTCGTCACCACTCCTCCCTCTCCCTGTTCTCATCCCCCTGCCCCTCACTCCCACTCAATATCGTTCCCCCTCACCTCTCCCCCATCACCACTCATCCCTCTCCTCATTCCCGTCCCCCTCCCCCTCACTCCCGCTCACTCCCCTTCCCCCTCACCTCTCCCTCGTCACCACTCATCCCTCTCCTCATTCCCATCCCCCTCCCCCTCACTCCTTCTCACTCCCCTTCCCCCTCACCTCTCCCCTGTCACCACTCCTCCCTCTCCCCATTTTTGTCCTCATCCCCCTCACTCCCACAACCCTCATCATTCCCGCAACCTCCCCCCCCCCCTCACCATCCCATAACTCCTCATCACTCTCATTCTCGTTTCCATCCCCCATCCTCATCCCCTCACCAATTTCACCTCCCCCTAACCCACCTCCCCAAGTTGACCTCCCCTAGGTCTAACCTTCCCCAGGTCTGACCTCCCCTACAAAAAAAATAATTTTTTTTTACACAATATTTTTTCCTAGAACTGGTTTTTTTACAGTAGAATACAATTTTTTACCAGAATTTTTTTTTTTTTTATAGCAAATTCACTCCAGAATTGTTTTTTTTTGTAGTAAAAGACATTTTATACTAAAATAGAGTTTTTTTTTCCCTCCCACAATTTTTTTTTCCTAAGAGTCACAATGCATTCTCTCATATCTATTGTGGGAGTTATTTTCTCTAGAAAGGAGAACTATCCTGAATGGTCTTGGAAAATCAATCACACTCTCATTTTTAATGAGTTTTGGAGAGGAATTTGTGAAGGATAAGGAGACAATTCACCGACAAATCCCACCTCAGACAAAGAGATTGCCATATGGGAAAACAAGAATTGAAAGGCCTATGCCTTGATTACAACTTCTATAAATGAAGATGCGAGTTGCCATATTACACCATTTTCAAATTCCTATGAAGCCTTGAGAAAATTAAAAGAACTTTATGACTCACGTTCAGAAGTTGAAATTTCTCAATTAATGATTAAGTTTTTCAGCCTTGAATTGAAAAATGATGACCCTCTTGCTTTAGCATCAGAAGTAAGATCTATCATGCATGAAATTAAGAATACTGGCATAGAAGTTGACATAAATCTCATAGCTTATGTTAAGGTATTGTATCCCACTTACTCACATTACCTTGAGTAATTGCAAGCTAGTGGAAAACTAATGAAAATCACCTTTGATTCCCTTGAGAAAAAGTTTGCAAAAAGATAGAAGGCTTTTGGAAAGATGAAAACCCCTCTATATTCTAAAGAGGTTGTATGTTTCACACATAGAGAGAAGAATCATGCTCAAGATTCTTCTAGAGGAAGAGGTGGCCGAAGAGGAAGAGGAAGAAGGAATTTCAAAGGGAGGGGGGGGGGGGGCAGACAAACTCAAACTAAAAATCTGATCTTCATTGCATACGCTGCAATAAATATTGGCATGATGCATCTACATGTAAGTTGCCTTGGGATAAAATTGAGTAGCAAAGAAATCAAGAAAAAGGTAAAACTCATGACAGAGACAAAGGTAAAGCACCTGAATCCACTCATTATGTTGTAGAAAATTGTAACAATGGAGTAACTGAAGACTTGTTTGATGTTTCATTTACTTCTTGAGAAATGATTGGTTGCTAGATTCAGGAACAAAATGTCACATGATGTTTGGAAATGTTTTTTTTGAAGAATTTACTGAAAAAGCTGATGGAGCAGTATACTTCATAGATAAATGTAAACTCAAGCCATCATGGCTTGGCACAATCATGCTTAAGGTGCCTAGTCTTCCAGATCATCTTCTACATGAGGTTCTATACCTTCCTCAGTTTAGGAGAAAATTGCTATCCTTGGTCCACATCCACCAGTAAGGACAATCCATTAACATGTTTGATGACAAGGTTGAGGTCAGAAAAGCATCATATTTCTCACTTGTAATGGCGGAAATAGAAGAAGGAAGACTCCTAAAGTTGCAAGGTACCTCTGCTCATGCACACAAAATTGAATTAAGTTCTAATCCTTATGAAGGTACATAACCATCAAGTATTTTATGACATGTTATATTTGGACACTTAAACTATGGCAAACTTCAATTGTTGAAGAAAAATGGTCTTACTGGATTTCCTACAATTCCTAGGAAACTTAAGCAATGTGATGCTTGTATTCTAGGAAAGCATAGCAAAAAGTTATTTCATGATTCACATTCTAGAGCACATAGAAAACTTGAGCTTATTCATTCAAATTTATGTGGCCCCATGCCTATTACTTCTGAAAATGGAAATAAATATATGATGAAATTTATTGATGATTACACCAGAATGTGTTGGCTTTACTTAATGAAGAACAAATCTGATGCTTTTCAAACATTCAAGAATTTTCATGCACGGATTGAAAATGATGCACAAACGCATATTGAATCTTTTCACACTGATAATGGAAAATAATACACTTCAAACGAATTTGAAAAATATCTTCGCCAACATGGGATCAAACATAAAACAAATGTGCCCTATAATCCCCAACAGAAGAGTGTAGCTGAAAGAATGAACATGACAATTTTAAATATGGTTCGCTCCATGATGTTTTTTAAGAATGTAAAATTGATGTTTTGGGTTGATGCAGTTTTATGTACATAAAGAATAGGTGTCTTTCAAATTAAATAAAAATATAAACTCCTTATGAAATGTGGCATGGCCACATTCCTTCGATAAAGCATTTCAGGGTCTTTGGTTCCACTTGTTATGCTTTGATACCTAAGATACAAAGGAATAAACTTGGTGCTAGAAGTCGAAAATGTATCTTCTTGGGGTATTCCAATACCTCCAAAGGATATCGTCTCTATGATGAAGTCAATAAGAAGTTTGTAGTATCAAGATATGTCATATTCCTTGAATCTTCCGAGTCTGAAAATGTTGTTGAGCGAAAACTTGATCGCTTGGATAGATTCACACACGCAAAGTCATTTTAAGAATTTAATTATCAGATTCCACATTTTGAAGGGGGGATTCCTATACTGAACCAATCTATGGAATCATCTTCTGAAGCACTCTATCCCCCACATGAAGAATCAACCATGGATGACACCTTGAACGATGTAGTTGACAGAATTGGGACATTGAATCTTGATTCAATTCCAACTAAGTCAAATGAGCAGCCTGGGTCATCTCAGAAAGTTCCCCCAAAATGGCTGACAAAGACACTAGAAAACGCTCGTCCTCATGAAGTTGGAAAGATAGGCACAAGAAGTTCCACCAGAGAAAATGGAAGTGACATAGATAATTCTGATTCACCTATTGATATGGATATTGCTTATAACTGTGAACTGAATTTGTCTAAAGATCTTGAACCAAATTCCTTCAAAAAAGCCACTTCTCATGTTGAATGGAATGAAGCGATGCAAAAGGAGTATGATGCCTTGATAAAAAATGGCACTTGGAAGCTGGTTGATCCTCTTTTCAGAACCAAAACAATTGGCTACAAGTGGGTCTACAAGAACAAGTAAAAAGAAGATGGCTCACTTGAAAAGCACAAAGCCATGCTTGTGGAAAAAGGTTTTGCACAGAAAGAAGGGGTGGCTTATGAGGAAACTTTTTCCCCCACAGAAAAATGGGCCACCATATGGGCACTCTTTTCCCTAGAAGCTCAAAAGGGATGGAAAGTCCATCAGATGAATGTAAAACCTGCCCTTTTGAATGGAGATCTAAAGGATAAGGCTTTTATGTCCCAACCAGAAGGATTTGTTGTGAAGGGCCAAGAACACAAATTATACAAGCAAATAAAATCCTTGTATGGCCTCAAGCAAGCACCACAAGCCTGGTACGAGAAATTAATTGAGCATCCTTTGAAACTTAACTTCAAAAATTTTGATCTTGATGATGCAAATTTGTTTATTAAGAAAGTTGGGAAAACATTTGTATATATTGTGCTATATGTAGATGATATTTTGATGACAGGGAAAAATGAGAGTTATATTGCATCCATAAAGAAAGAATTGAAGAAACATTTTGAAATGACTAATTTGGGCTATGTTCACTACTATCTGGGTATTGAAGTAACTCAACATCTTAAATTTATATTCCTTTCTCAAAAGAGGTACATTGGAGATGTTTTGAACAAGTTTGGCATGGATGAAAGCAATCCTTTGACCACTCCAATGGAACAAAACTTGAAGCTCACATCCATTGAAGGGAAGGAATTCAAGGATGCAAAGAAATATAGACAACTTGTAGGAATTCTTATCTACCTGACTACTACCAGACCATACATCTCATTTGTTGTTGGAATCCTCTCCAGGTTTATGGAAAAACCTTGTGAAGGACATTGGTCTACTACAAAAATATTTCTAAAGTAGTTGAAGGGGACTCAAGACTTTGGACTCAAATATACATAGGTGGGCGACTTCAACTTCATCGGATACTCTGATTCAGACTTTTATATGGACACAGAAACCGGGGTATCTACTTCAAGTTATACCATGAATCTTGGATCAAGAGTTGTCTCATGGAGATCACGTGAAAAAGCAATTCTAGTATATTCCAAAATCGAGGAAAAATATGTGGCAGCAGCTGAAGCAACAAAGGAAATTGTGTGGCTTAGGAAAATCCTAGAATATTTGCAGATGAAACAAATGCATTCAACTCACTCATGATCGACAACACTTCTGCAATAAAGTTGGCCAAGAACCCAAAGTTCCATGATAAAAAAAACACATCAATACAAAATGTCATCTCATTCGACATCATGTTGAGGCCAAAACTATCCATCTTATCATTGTTCCACAAATTATAAGACTGCGGGCATCTTCACCAAAGCACTTGGAAGAGAAAAGTTTGAAAAATTCAGAACGATGCTTGGAATCACCAACATCCATTCAGATTAAGGGGGGGAATGTTGACACCTAATCCTAAGGTATTGTGTGAAATTGTATAATAGTGTAAATTATGAAATAAGGAAGGCTAAGAGACATTGGGAAATTAATCCCAATAGTCTCAACTCCATGTATAAATTCATGCACACCCTCCATCAAATTCATATTCCAATTTGTGGATTTACCTCTTGGCCCGAAAATCATTATATGTACGAATACTAAATCTACTTTGGAGACATTTGTTGTCTTTTCCTCACCAAAAAACAGTATAATAACATCCAAAATGGGATGCACAACTTCTGAAAACAAGGAAATAGGAAAATTTTATGAATTGGTAGGGACTTGGGTGTTTGAAGCCTGAATTAGCTACAGAAATACCTACTTCTCTCCAGCTGAGAGTCCATTGTAATTATAGAAGAGGGCGGTCTCTTTAAATTTCTCCAAATTTTTGGATTTTGGATAAAAAAGGAATTTTGTATCAATTATGGGGTAATTTCTAGAATTTTATCCCTAGCGGATGAAATGCAACAATTCTTCTCCTAGACGTAGGTGGGCATAAGCCAGGACACGAACTGTGGAAAATGGTATACATTTGGGATGATTAGATAAGTAGAGTCTCGATTTAATGACTTAAAAGGGATCTTCTTTATTCATGTGGCTACCATAGAAGTCAAACAAAGGTCTAACAGGTTCAAAGTGAAAAAAGGGTCATGAATTTCCACCTCTGTGTCCATGAAGGGTTCTGTGTGGCTAGAGGGATTTTACTGATCTGTCTTTTGGGTTTTTGGTGCAAATGTATTTAATTTAAGCATAATTAAAATGGTGCAAGGACAAAGAACTATGGATTAATTGATTATCAAAGGAAATTGGACATTGTGGGTGCAAGGATGTCTCTACATTGGTTGACAGTCGAGTGAATTATGTTGCGAATAGCTAGAGTGGAAGGAAATAAATCGATCTAAAATATACCAATTTGAATCGCAATAGTAAATTTACAGAGGTTTATAGGCAGGAAAATAATGGGGTGACATGGATGAGCCACATGGCATAATCGAATTGGGTGAAAAGAAAGGGGGAAGGGTGATGCATTATAAAGCTTCACACTTGCCTACCATGCTCTCTTGAAAATGGTCTCGACTGCTGATGTGATATCCACGTTGGCCTGACAGGTGGAGGACCCATATATTCCCCTTCGGTTTGGTGTCTTGGATGGTTTGGAGATGGGGCTAGACCCCTTAGAATCCATTGTAGCCGTCAATCTGAAATGTTAACTTTATTGAATTTAAACTTTCCGAGGGTAGGTGCTGGTTTAAATACTGCACTCATTAACCCCCTAGATTCTCACCGGGATGATGCCACTCTAGGATGGAAAATAACCCGTGCGATAAATTACCACTTTTAACCTTTAAATTTAAAAAGGAGGGGGAGGCCTACATTCCATCATCTCTTCTCCTTTTTCTTCTTTTGTCTCTTTTCCATATTTCATCTAGAGTTCCAAATATCCTTTGAGCTCATGAACCAAAATCTTCTACAATAAAACAACTACATTTATGAGATTAATGAATATTGTGCTGCACCCTTTTATAGATTCATCTGTTATTGTCTATTTTAATTATATACTGGTATATAGTCCTACCTAGGAGGAGCACATCTCACATTTGATGCAGGTGTTGGAGACATTAAAGAATCACTAACTTCTAGAAAATATATAGAAGTGTGAGTTTGCAATACATTCTTCGATGTATTTGGGATATGTGATAGGTGGAGGAGAGATGAAGATAGATCCTATTAGGGTCCTATAACAATAGGGTTCATAATTTTTGAATTGACTTTGATAGTCTTGTAATTATGTACATACCTTGCTTTCTGCAAGTTGTTTTCCCATATTTTGAAAATGAAAAATAATAAAAATGAAAAGAGGGTAAAATTCCTAAACGAAATATCAAAGGACTTAGAAAAAAGATAGACCCCAAAAGAAAAAAGAGATAAAATAGGACATGAAAGTGAGCAAGTCAAAATGCCACTACTATTTACTTATACTGCAAGAATAATGATTATTTGCAGATTGTCAATAAATGCCATAATCCATGATCAGTTAAACAGTTTAATCTTAAATTTTCATGCTTTGAATTTCGTGTTTTAGATAGAGAATAAAGATATGTCAAACAATTTAAACTTGAAAGATCAGTAGATAAGATAGAGAATAAATGAGGAGATCAATAGTTTAATCTGAGCCCTCGGATGAAATAAGGCTAGACTTAGATAGTTTTTATGCTTTGAAATAAAATTGATTTAGGGTTGCAAGCCTAAATTCACTCATGAAAATGAAGTAAAAATGTTAGAAATAACAATGGGTAGGTAGAAAGTAGTTGTGCAAGCATGTAATAAAACATCATTGGGAAAAAATTACTAATTTCCCTTCCCCCGCAATGATTCAGTATTCTAGACCTTCAGTTAAAAAGGCTCAGAGAATTTCTCTGACTTCTATTGGGACCAGACCCAAGGCTCAATAATTGATTGGTTAAAAATATTGAATTTCTACATAAAACCCATTTTCATCAACATTTACCCTTCATCCATAATCATGATCCCTTTTCCTAAGTAAAAACCCATTTTTACTTAGTAAAAGTAAAAACCCTACATAATTAATTTCATCTCCATTCAGAAACACTCGGAAACCCATAAAATGCATTTTATCCTAAGTTTAAGTGTGAAAAACAAAAAAAAGGGACAAAATATGTTTATTTTTCTATCTTTTATACTTTACTTAGTTTTAAATCATGTATTTTTCATTCATTTCCTACATTGCCCCTTTTATTTCATATTAATTTCTAACTTATATATTAATTCCCTAAACAATATCCTCTCGTATATTATTAAATCCTTTACATTTATAATAACCCCAAAGCCCACTATTTTAATGTTTAAACCAATGTTAAAATATCCCACGTGAAGAAATAAAAACCCGCCTTTATTCCCATTGGTTTAAACGTATCAATAAAATAATCCTCGCCCCTATGGTATTAAAACATGTGTTAATGTTCTATTATACCATATAATAAAGATCACGCCAATGTATTGGTTGAAACATTTGGTAAATGTTTTAATTAAAACATATATAAACATTGCCCCCACCTATTGCATAACCTAAGGTTTAACTTTAATAAATGTTTTATTTACAAAGTTAAAAACCCATCCCGCCGAATATCAAAACCCCGCACCCACTCCAATCCTGATGCATCTTCTAGATCAAATCCTGACCGTTCGCATGAGCCTTCCCCGATCCAACGATGGAAAACCTATATCGCAAATAAAGTTCTGCGATATCAACCATTTCATTTCTATGCGAAATGGGTTGTTTCACCTGTTTCTCTCTCCTCGACGTGGCATATTCTCATTTGATCGCATTCGATCTGTCCAAAACTGCTTACCACCGTAGACCCGCACGATAACCACCTGTGGTTTCTTCCCTTTGAAGCTAAAAACTGCCTATTCGCCTGATTTGACCACAATTTATTGCAGGCTAAATTAACCCTAATTTTCCGAATAAACCTTGAAAACACACTGTTATCCCTTTATTTTGCGCTTATTCACTATATTTTCCTTTCAGATTTAGAGAAAGAAGATTTTATATTGTTTTCATGCTCAAAACCTGTTAAAATCCTGCATTTACCATTGAAGATTTCCGAGAAGCTCCATAAAGCTCCCAAAGACCAAAAAGATACCACAAAACCTATTATAAAGCCTTAGAGACATTTTCAAAGACCAATACCTACGTATAACAGGTATTTCTCTAAAAATTAAGCCTGTTATTGATTTGAAAGGACCTTAATAAAGAAAAAATCCAGTCATAAGTTCAAATTTGTCCAAAGAAGCATATTAAAAGATCTAAAAAACAGGCCAAACCCTGGAATTTTTTTTGAAAAATCATGTTCTATACTGCGCACTATTTTAAATGAAAAATTTGATTTTATATGGTTTTTATAAACTGTTTAAAACTCTAAATTAAGACCAGAAATCCTCTGAAGGTAGCCTAACCTATGTGCCTGATTTCAAAATATTTTTAATCCAATTATCCACTAAAGAAACCCAAGAAACCCCTGTTTCTTGTTTCCTAACTAGTGAAGGTCTGTAAATCAGTTGAAGATTGAAATTGAAAACAAAATCTAAGAAAATACCATATTTTGCTTATTTTAATAAAAGAACACCTGCTAAAGTCAAAAAATACTTCTGTAAACTGTTTAAAATTATAGAAGTAGCCAGAAAAGCCTAAAAGCAGAGTTTTTGGTAGTTCAAAAAGCCTCAAAATGCCTAAACCTACTCCAGTTGCATCTTCTAATACTGCCATCATTATAAATCCTCTACAACCTCCTGTTGTAGACATTGAGCACACTCCATTAGCAGATGTTGACTATAAGATAGCAGACCCCATTGTAGAATTCAATCTCTTAGAAATTCATAACTTGAGCTTTGAAAAATCTTTAGATAATGTTGAAGAAGTTCAAATTTGGGAATCACACTTGCCCAAATATGTTGTTCCAGTTACTCATTCATGCCCACAGGTCATTAGGTTATGCCATCATTAATATATGCCTGAGCAAAGAGCAATAGTCAATGCCAATAAATAAGTAATTTTTACCATTACTGCTAAGTCCATTAATCAAATTTTACAGCTCAAACCTAATCCTCAAGCAGTTTCTTTGTCCATTGAAGCACTTACCAAGTTGTACATTGGCCTTGAATTTCCTAAAAGATTCCAAATCTTCCAAATATTCATGCCCTTACATGTGGAAATTCCTCAAATCAATCCTCTATATTCCACTTCAAGATTTTTTGAGGGTTCTAGGCATGCCATTTCCATGTTGTCCTTCATCCTAGGGTATTTCACTGATGAACATACAGATGAATCCATTTTAGGTTTCTTATCTACTTTCACACCAGGACAACCTCCATCTTTTATATTCAATTATGTTGAATATATTGCTGACAATATCCATGACCAATTGGTTAAGTTTCCAACTGAAGGAGTGTTTAGATACACATCTTTCCTTTTCCACATGTTCTTGCATTTTCAAGAAGATAATTTTCCAATATCCTTATAGAAGCTTAACATTGAAGGAAACCCACTTTCAATTATGTTTTGGACATCCTTGATTTGGAAAGAATCCACAGAGTTTTCCTATTCAGAGTTTTCAGACTTCTTCATCCACCCATTGATAAAAATGTTAAAAAATACTGAACAACCAAGGATAAATGATGAGATGAAGAAGATTTTATAGTTATCAGAGCAGACCAGGACTGGAGATTGGTATTTTTATGAAAAACACATAGACATTAGAGTTTTTGGATCCAATTTGTTGCTCTAAAAATTACCCAAATATGTACCAATGAGGGTTTTTGCCTTGGAATACATTAGGAAGATTTTAAATTTTGTTTCAATTAACTTTCTAGCAGCAAGGAAGAAAACACAGTTTAAGTTAAAGAATCAAGTGGGACCAATAGATATGCAGATATAAAAACAACCAAATAGTTATTAGAGTACAAATTTGAAGAGAGTTTCTCCTGGAATTATGATCCACAAGGGATACTGAATAAAATGAGGATTAAGTGTAAACTGACACCCTACATTCATGAGAAAAAACTAGAGATTGAGAATTATGCTAATCATACTGAGTGGACAGAAAATACTTTAATAGATGCAGTAAAACAAAGTGATACTAGTCACAGTTTACAAACTGCATATCAAACAGAGAAAGCCACCAAGAGAGTCAGAGAAGAAGAAACTTATGTTTCTAAAACCACTACTGAGACTAGGTTTAAGATAAGATACAATAAGAAGCCTAAGTTAAATCCAATGGGTAAAGAGAAGATAACCATTAAGGTTGAAGATACAAATATCCCAGTTACCAAAACATATGCTGCCATTGTTATCAGAAATGAGCAGATTGATAATGCAAATGCACAGTTGATAGAAAAACAACAGAACATGGAAGCATCAACCTCACAAACAACTGAGGAAAAGGATCTAGATATCAGGGAAAAGTACAAATAGATTAAGTTAAAGAATGAAGAGATTAAAAATGAAATTTACTCTCAATATTTGAAACAAACACCAAGCATTCAAAATAGAATTTTATCTGCCTTTTATTACTCAAACAAAAATTTTATCATGTCAGTATTACAACCTACAGTGAAAAATCCAAAGGCAGTTGCATATTACAAGAAGATTGATTTAGAAGTGTCAACAAAAAGTGTTCATGCACTTGATCAAATAGAATTTCATAGATAAAGTTCAGAGATGTTGCATTCTATTGTTACAACCAAAGCTATGAGTGTTCAAAAACTTCAGAACACCATCACAAACATGAAAGATCAAGTGAAACTTGACAAATAATCCTTATATGCTAAATATCTCAGAATTAAATTTTCAGGTTGGATATGACCCTGCAAATGCCAAAGCAGCAGAACAGTTAGTAAGGAAAAAGAATGAAGACATTGCAACATTGAGGAAACAGCTTAAATTTCCATCAAATGAACATCCTCAAGCCAAATAAATTATACAGGAACAGACTCAGAAGGATGACATGATGAATTTAATCTTTCAGCTAACAGCACATATCAAAGAAATGGAGATTCAAATGGATAAGCTTGTCCATGAAAAGGAAACAACAAAAGAATAGGAAATTCCCTCAGTTATTCCTATGGTTACTATAGCTATGCCTTCAACTCTAGAATAAGAGTTGGCACCCAAAGAACCACTGGCTACCGCAGTGCCAATGACATCATCTACAATATCAACTACAGATTCATCTACTACAACAGCTCACCCTACAGACGAGGTCAGTAAACTAGTGAAATCCATGGAAGAAATGTCACTTCAGAAAAGTGAGATTAATAGATTGAAAAAGATGAATGATAACCTTGAAAATACAAACAAGTTAACTCAAATAAATGCTAAAACTCATGAACAAAAAGCTAACAGGTTAAATGAAGAACTGAAGAAGTTACAAAAGGAATTAACCTTAAAGGAACAAATTTCATATGTGAAAAATCATTTATGGAACAAGTTCATTGAAGCCATCAATGATGTGTGGCCCTCAATTCAGGTGATCTTTGAACAAAGAGATTTACTAAAGGTAGCATTAGCAGAAATTTAGAAGACTAAAGATGAGCTTGATAACAAACCTGAGCAAGCAATAGAATTGATCAAATTTCTTAACAGCAAAAACAAGCAAGAGCTTGAAGAAATTGAGATTACTAACAAGACTGACACAATCCTTGAAATAAGGAAATTCATCACCAAGAAGAACCTAATGAAACAACTTAAGGAGAAGTGTGAGAATATGAACATCACCATAACCAAATTCATGGTTAAATTTGAAAATATTAGGCAAAGAAGTCTGCCTAAAATTTTGGTTATCAATGATAAGCTTATGCCTCAGGAGGATTATAATAAAAAGATCAGAGAATATGCAAGAGAGCAAGTTGAAAAGAAAAATGGACAAGGCACTCCAACAGGGAAGGTCTTACTCATAAGTTTTGAGGATTTATTTTATTTAAAACATGAGATAAGACATTTGTTTGTTATAGAAAACAAATTTTTTCCAGATATACTGAGGCAGATGAAAATTGAAGAAGATACAAATTCCAAATGAAGAAGCTTGGCAGTCACTTACAAATTCACTGTGAAAGGTAAAAGGCAGAAAAACAGTTTGCTGATTTTCAGTCAAAACAAATTTTTTATTACAGTAGTAAACAATTTTATAGTGGTTAAAGAGTATCCAAGTTTAAAGAGTATCAAATATTAAAAGGAATTAGAGTGAAAGAATAAAATATAAAGAAGATCATATTTCAAAACCAACTTGAAAATATCTGAGCCAACAAAGAGGACACCAAGGCAGCCAGCTGCACCTAATACACAATTAGTTTCTCTTTTATTTGGATAGATAGGACAACTTGCTGATTTGTTAAGCAGCTGTCTCTATTTCGTTGTAAAGATATTTCTATTTTCCTTAGACAATTCCTAGAAGCATTCTAGGATATTTTGTAAACAATTATGTATAAATACTTTATCCTTTGAAGTATTATTAGGGAATAAATTACTAAAGATTTCTATAGTCATTTTTTATTGGACTTGAAGTCTTTTGTGTTTCAAACCTCGAGTAGCAGACTGAATCGAATAAATTAGCATCATATTTCAGGATTCATGTGATGAGATATTGAAGTGAAGTATTTTCTACTTGTCATTGTTTATCTTCTTTGTTTCACGCATCCATAAATGTTTTCCAAATTTGAATGAATAAACAGGAGTATTACTTCAAGATTTGTTAAAAGCACCCTGTCTTTACTGTTTATCATTTCTATGTTTTCTGTTAATTTCTGGAGTAGGGAACCCTTAATTTCTCCCTCTTTCGTTTGACCTTTGCCTACTACTTCTCTTTTCCAGATCAAAGAACCCTTTATTTCTCTTTATCCCAATCATATCACCTCACCAAACAGCCTTCCAAGATCTTCAAAGGGTTATCTATCTTGCCCTGAAAAAATTTGACTTTTTGACCTTGATCCTAGCTCTGTCTGCTTGATTTATGATTCCTTTGCCCAATGGAAAAACAAATTTCCCACTATCCATCTCATTAAGTGATTTTTCCCACCAAACCAAACCAAATCAAAACCAAATTTCACAACCATAACTATCCTAATATCAAATAATTAAACCAAAGTTAAATCTTATAGAGAGAGCCATCTTTGAACCCTAGGAAGGCTAGATCCTAGAGTTTAAAACTAGGGTTGTGGTTACATCTAGAGTTCTTACAACTATAAATCAAAATATCACACCTTGAAGAATTGCTAGAATTATAATAGATTCTACCAAGATGGAGACCATCATGAAATGGTCAGTTCCTACTAATGTTTATTAGGTCAAGAGATTCATTGGGGAAACAAAATACCTAAGGAAATTCATAGCCTCGTTTTCAGTGATGGAAACACCACTCCATGGCATACAGTGAGGAAAGGGTTAATAGTGGGACTTTGAGGATCTAAAGAAGAATATAAATCAACCACCAATTACCAAACCTACAACAAACCTTTGAGGTGGAGACAAATGTGAGTGGCTATGTTATGGGATTAGTCTTGGTGTAGGGAGGAAGGCATGTATACTACCATTCTAAAGTATTTCATGCGAAAATTCTTGAATACCCTACCTACAACAAGGCGGTCTATGCCCTGGTGCAAGCTATGAATAAGTGGGCGCACTTCTTTATGGGAAAGGAGACATAAATTCACATAGATCACTATCCACTACCACACCTCTAAGAGAAAAGTAATCTATAATATACCATGTATTACAAGTGGATGGGGTTTCTACAACAATTTCATTTAGTAATCACATACAATAAAGGAAACAAAATGAGTTGGACGAGATGCTCTCAAGGCCACCCACATCAAAAAATAAATCATTGAGGACTCTTAGGCACATGGATCCATTCACCCATGATGAATACAAAGAGGCATATTCATAGGATGAGGACTTTAAGGAGGTGTTTCAATAGTTGCAAATTCAAAGTAATGTGCAAAATGGAAACAACACAGTTGACTACCATCTCCAGGGTGGGTTATTCTACAAGTTGGATAGCTATGTGTTCCTAAAGGTGAGTGATTGCAATTGATTAGAGAGCGTCATACCTCCAAGGCTGCATGGAAATTTTTTATAGGGAAGAACATGGAAAACTTGCATAGGTATGTGTATTAGCCCAAGATACAAGAGGAGGTACTTGGGTTCATAAGAGGATGCATGATTTGTTGTACCAACAAACATAGCAATAGAAAACATGGTCTATATCATCCATTACTTGTACCCACTCACCCTTGTGAGAGAATTTCCACGGAATTTATGGGAGGTTTACCAACAACCAGCAAGGGACATGACTACCTATTCATGGTAGTTAACATGTTCAACAAGATGTGTGTTTTGATGCCCTGTAAAAATACCATCAGTGGGAAAGAATAAACAAAATTGTTATTTGGATAGGTTTGGGTGCACTTTCGAATACCAAGGAGCATCTTTTCAGATAGGGATACAAGATTTATCACTGCATTCTAGACTACATTGTGAAAGAATATGGACACACAGTTACATAGATATTCTGAATCCCATCCACAGACAGATGGAAGACAAGGGTAGTTAAAAATACTTTGGTGAAACTTATGAGGGGATACAACCATAATCATCTCAAGACTTGGGATGAAAATATAGTATATATAAAACATTATTACAATAGAGAAGTCCACACTTCTATAGGAAAGTCCCAATTTGAAACTTGTTTAGGAAAATTTTCACCTTCACCTTTGGACATTACATATGTCCCAACAAGGAGTAAGGGAGGATATTCTAGGATATGCCTTGAGGGGTATAATTTTTTAAATAATATTAGGCATATCCATATATATATATATATATATATATATATATATACAAGATACATTGCACAAGTCACATGATAAATATGAGGCGAGGCATGATCAACATAGAACAAAGAAATCGTTCCAAGTGGGAGACAAAGGATGGCTACAAGTGAAAAAGGAGAGACTATAAGGGCCTAGTAAGATAATCAAGGCTATGTAGTATGGTCCCTTCAAGTTACTAGAAAAGGTGGGTAACAATGCATATTGAATCACTTTACCATCATATGTTTGCATTTACTGAGTTGTGAATGTAGAGAATCTGAAACTCTATGATCCTTCCATGCTAGATCAAGAAGAGGAATAAATCCTACATTTTGTGGAGGATTTGGCACTAGATGCTCATACATAGTTGACCTTTGGTCGATTGGGTTGAAAGGACAACTTCCAGTCAAACCTAAATGGTACACCAAAGAGAACGTGGAGGAAAAATTTCGTCACCTCATTTAGTAGAAGCTTCTGGGGACAAAAATACTCCAAAAATGGGGATGTTTGAACTGGTTTAATAATTATATTGTTTATCATCTATATCGATGCGTTTATAGTGGAAAAAGTGGAGGAATTAGATCAATAGACTATTTTTACTGGTGGAACCCAGTTTGGTAAATTGGGGTTTGAAACATTATTAGAGCATTTTAAGGCATAAAATGATGTTTTTTTCCCTATTCTACACACAAATAACTTTCCAAATACACAATAATCACATCAATTGGAGTCTATATACTAAATTTATGCCACTCAAAGGTTGAACTTCCTATTTTCCACACCATAATTCAAGAGGATGACACATCAGCCCCCATAATTCATGGAAAATGGGCTCGCCACGTCATTATTATGGAGGATACTCTATAATACTCTATATTTTAACTATGTTTAAGATTTTAAATAGTCAAACCTAACCGCTAGTAGGTTATCGAGTTGTGTTATAACTAGGCCACTAAGAGAAAAAGGGGTTCCATTCTTTTGTGTGCATTTTTTCCACAGTTGATAAAAAATGGCTGAGAGGGAAAGGAGATAGATAAAACAAAGAGGATTTGTGCACTATAGTAGCCCAAGACCATAGGCCACATGCCATGCTTATTTATACTCGCAAAAATTTTCTGTTCAGATAAAGAGAGCAAGTCAGTCTCACCTTCCAGATGGGTTTTTTCTCCGAAAAGGGTTCCACAAGTCAAATATTATGCCAAATGTGTGTGTGAGATTTTATTTTGTTTTTCTCAGGCTCTAAAAATAGAACCTGGTTTTATCCTGAGTATTCGTCCAACAAAGAAAACATTTATGACCCTGATACTATTTGCAGTATATGTTCCATAGATGACACTAGGTAGTTGTCTTTGTTCGAGGCACAATTCATATTTTGGAAATCAACACATAAAATGATTTCCCTAGAATTTTTTCTTATTGGGACCAAATTTGATACCTAATTTGAATGTCACACTCTGTATATGATTTGAGAATCCAAAAAATTTCTTAATTCTTTTTGAATAAGGGGCTCAGGAGTCGGATGTACTTTTCTCAATTTCTGTTGAAATGGCTTGGTCCCTTCTTTTATCGGTATCACATGTTGGATGATTCGCGTGTCATAAGTATTAATCTCATTGTATGCAGAGAGGGGGAGGTAGGGGAGTCGGACGAGTGTTCCGACCCAAGTTCTTCACACATTGGGACAAAATTCCGTTGTATATAGATGGCTATCTATATAGTGGTATGAACTATTAGGGGGACCCAGACTTGCCACTTCCGCTTGGTCGTTCATGGGGACCAGATGGTAAGTGACAAGTTGTTATATTTTATGATGCATTAAAAGTTTTAGAATGATGTATATGGTACTAATTTGTTATTTTTGGTATGCAGATATAGCATCAGTGAAACCAGTTAGGTATATGGGACGACCTGCAGCGCCAGAGGCTGCAGAGTCTAGCACAACTAGAGAAGATGATAGAGAGGATTTAGAGGCATTGTTGGAGATGTTCGCTGCAGATGCGATTTGTTGATTACTGGGGTATCAGAGCACAACTGACATGATCTAGATGACAGCTACATTGAGGCATGTGTCAGGCTACCCTCTAGGTGGCGAAGGGTCATGCAGTGCATGGCGATGGCCGGGCAGGGTATGCGGGATCTGTGGATCGCAGGAACCGAGCCATTGGCTCGGGACCCTCCATATAGTGATTAGATGTAGGGGCATGAGGTGCCCCCAGTTTTGATTTTTGTAACATGTTATGGGCATGTCAGATGTATTAGAGTAGAGGACTCCAAAACATTGATGATTTTGTGGACACATATTATGGATATGCATATTTTTATATATGATGAGTATATGACTCGCCATTTGTGTATGATTATTGTCTTGTGTTAAATTCATGTGATAAGTGCCAATATAGAATATTGTTTGCAATGGTATCTACATAGTTCTTTTGTGCTCTAGCTACATGACTGAATGTAATGGTTTCAATTTCATGCATTTAGAGTTTTACTTGTAAATATCTTCTAAAAAGGACATGGTTATGCACATGATATACACCATTCAATTTATTG
The DNA here is from genome assembly GCA_034641835.2 of Pinus albicaulis. Taxonomy (NCBI): domain Eukaryota; kingdom Viridiplantae; phylum Streptophyta; class Pinopsida; order Pinales; family Pinaceae; genus Pinus; species Pinus albicaulis. The sequence goes on along the minus strand of CM076584.1, from coordinate 862,070,102 downwards.
ACAAGCAGCAGGGAATTTAAATGAACATGAAGATGAAGGATTTGATGGTCAAGGGCATTGACTAACAAACCTATCACTGCATCATACTTGGCCTGATTTTTGGTGGAAGATCCAATACATACATCGTTGGAAAGGACTAAAGAATTTATGGGGGTCAAAATGGCACAGGCTGCTGAGGCTAGATTCCACGAGTAGCGTCTTGCACTGTCGACATAGCCGATGTATGGTGTGGATGAAGGATCCATATGAAAGGTGTCACAAGACAAAAAACGAGAAGATGATAGAAAATGCAAGTAATGTCTAGTCAATTTAGTGTTCCTAAATTGATAACATAAATTATCAACTAGGGTTAGTAAACTGTTGAAGTGAAGTGCACCATATGTGCCTAAGTATCCTTTTCCCACTTCATTGTGTTTAGTGTTTTTCTAGTGTTTTGGGCTTTATGTTTTTATGCTAAGGAAAAAAAAAACTAAATTAACAACAAAGAAAAGCTACTGAATGCACTAAAACAGAATAAGATCTACTCTAATCTAGAAATGATAAAAAGAATAGAGAATGCTAATCCACAGATTGTAAATCTGCTAAGAAAGTAACTCATAACATTAAACTTAGTCCAATTCGTTTCATTAGAGATATATTGGAACAAACTGAGAAAAGAATTAGTTCTGATGTGATAAGGCTCTCTTACAAAACAATAACTTAAAACATCACAGAGAAATCTTATTCATTGTTAGATATTTGTTGGAACAACTTGAGAAAAATATCATCTGTAACATAGTAAGGATCCCTATGATAAAATAACTTATGACACTAGAATTATCTCATTCTGCAACTCACAATATTACTCTTAATTCTTATTCAGGAATTAGAGATTTCTTGGAACAACTTGAGAAAAAGACTGTTTGTAAAATCATGAGAATCTCTTACCTAATTGTAAAATAGAAAATGTCAATAACTCAAAATAATATAACTAATTCTCATTCATATAATAGTGATGTGTTAGAAGAGTTTGATAACAAGAGTAGCTTATAAAATAATGAGAAAATCTAACTAAAAAGACTGAAATGCAATTAACAGAATTGAAATGCAATTAACTCAAAGTACTATAGCTAGATCTCATTCATGTATTAGAGATATATTGGAACAGCTTATGAGAACAATATTGACTGTAATATTATGAAGATCTTCGACGTAAGTAAATGACATAAAACATGATGCAAAATGATAAACTCAGAAAACTGCCTAAGTTAAGAACAAAACAGAATTAAAGGTTACTTATCTAGAAAGTATGCAAAAGCCTCTTCAGATAGCAGGGGCCCTCTACTATCAGATTGGCACACGAATCTTTAACTCCTTAAAGTTTCCTTCAGATCATGCATCAAATTTATACTCCTTTAATTAAAATAAACGCTCAGAAACAGAGTGTCACAGTGTTTGAAAATTAAAAACATCAACTCCCTTTCTCGGTTCACCGAGTTATTTTTATAAGCAACTACACTACTGATATTGAGTAGAAATAGGCATAGGTGTCTTTTATAATCAAACTCAAACTAAAACTCCTATTGAGGACTCGTGTTTTGTTGAAGGCAAACCAAGAGTCCTTATCCTTATAGAAGTCTGCTTCTTGATTTTTAGCTTTGTCCACGTGCATAACCACTTCCAGATTTTTACTCAGTCCTCGTGGATGACAAGGAATGATGCATGAGAGTTCTGGAGTCTAACCATATACGTCTTTCCCTCAGATGACACCTGTAACCTATTTAAACACTAAGATGGCTACAGAACATTTGACTAGCTACATAATGTCTGCATTTTGTAGCTAAATCTGCTCAGAAATCACTAAGACAACAAAACCACAAAAAGTATAATAAGTCAGTCATTGCATGTATTCTTAAAGTGATTTTAATCATTCTTATTGATATTTTAGGCCTATAAATGATAAAATATTAATGGAATGAAGTGGGGTTTGGTAAAAAGAAAAGACATTTTTAGGGCTCAACATACCCCCACTGCAAAACATTTGCATGTCCTCATCCAATCAATCCATGTATTCTGACACTTCAGCAAGGACATCTAGCTTCCTTTTTCTGCTTTTCTTGGTGTTCAATGGCATTCTAGGCTTCCTCATAAACAATTTGAACCTTAGATATGTAAGTTCCCGGTTCAATTTCTCGTTTTTCTTCTTCAGCTTCCTGCTAGCCTTATACAATTTTTTCATTTGCAGAGATAGAGTTGTGTTCATGTCACTTTTCAGTTTGACTTGTTCCCTTAAAATTTCATTTTCATTTTTTATATGCCTATTCAGTACCTCCAACTCATATTTGTCTCTTTTTAGTACTTCAATTGGAGGTGCTTGTGGACTGGGGGTTCTTTCTCTGTTTTTTTAGGCTCTTTTTTATAATGTTTCAACATAATCATAGATCTGTTGTTGGGCTAGATCTACATCCGGAGTTCCTTTATCAGGATCTTCTTCATACTGGTATTCAGGAGATCTATCAATTGATGTCTCTTCATCTTCAATATCTATGATTCCTGTTTGCTTGACTCCTGTCTTTTTCATTATGCCTTTAAGCCTGACTTCTTCTCAGTTTAGATGGTCTCTCACTTTTCTCTTTAGCATCATTTCTTGTTACATTTTCCTTTTTTATTTGTTTCTTGATTTTGACCAATTTTTCAGAGATTATTTGCCCACTGTCTTCTTGTGTTGATATATCAGTTTTGATTTCAACAAATTTGGCAACTTTTCCCCTCTTGCTTCTTCTTACAGGTTTGTCTTCAGACAAAGTTTCTTTAGGTTCTTCAAAATGATTTCTCAAGAGGAATTCATCCCAACTATCTCCTACCTTCTTCAAATGATGCTCAATTAAAATTTTAATTAAGCCATGATGATATAAGGTGGTTTCTAAGAACTGAACCCTTTTCTGGACATTAGAAGCCATCCTTTTTAGACTATTGAGCAAGAAAAAGGATAGATTTATCTCTTCATCTCTGAAATTCATCATGAGTCTAATGTGATAAACATATAAAGTGCCAAATCTCCCTTCACAGGCTATGAAATTTTGTAGAATTAGCAACATATTTCGCCATTTATTTTTCAAGGCTGAACTAGGAATGCCTTTCTTGAATATTGAAATTTCCATACCTGGTGTTTTTAACATCTGTCTCCAGGCTTCATTGTGAAATTCTTTGTTTTTAAACCAACGCTCACCTTGCCTCGGCAATTCTGTTGCTTCTGCTATGAATGACTCCGTGATGATAAACTTGATATCACCAATTTTGACCTCTGACCCGTTGAATGACCGGGAAAATGAATTGGTGACCTCCTTATGAAATCCATTGAACTTCTCCATAAACTTTAGCCATCCAACTTGCTGTAACATCTCTTTAATCTGAGGGTAACCTTCTAGATATTTAGTTCCGATTGGCTCTGACCTTACAATAAGTCCCATTGCTTCTTTTCCTTAGCTTCAATTTACTGCTCTATTACTGCTCTCCTATTTGAGGTAAAAATGGATGTAGAGGGTTGTTTCCCCCTAAAAATGACTTCTCTATTTTTGCAGACAGGAATTGGCTACGGAATATAATGGCATTGAGTGGATACGGAATGAGTGAAATATGGTAAGGGTAAATCATAAGAATGATTGAGTTTAAGATTTTGTCATGGAGTAAAATACCGCGAAGAAATCTCATGAAGATTTTCAAAATCATCAATGAATGTTTCGGTTTAATGACGTGACCTAATAGGTCACTTCAAGTACTGACCGTTAACTTCTAATTAATGATGATTTGATATGGAGTAGAATGGAAGGGATTTGTTCAAGGATTTTATGATAGGATTGATCAATCGAATAACAAAATAACTTTATGAAACATACATATGACTTAACCATATTATATCTCATAATTTGCTATCAAAATAATTTCACACACAGTTTTACCTTAGCCCCTTTTTTTAATTTTTGCTGCTTTGATATGCTTTGTCTTTCATCTGAAAATTATTAATCTTTTAGACTCCATAATCCCTTTGATTTTGCTTGCTGAAGTAGGTTTGCAGGATCAATTGGCTGCAGAACAAGTGGCTGCTGAATAGTTGGCTGTAGAAAAGATGGTTGCAGAATAGCTGGCTACAGAATGTACCTGTAAAGACTTTGAAACATGGAATGAAATGAATTGAAATATGGATGGAATGAAGTATGAAATGAAATGAGATGGATCATGAAATGGAGCGGAATGAAGTATGAAATGAAGTAAAATATGATGGGATGAGATGAATCATAAATTTGGAATGGAATGGAATATGAAAAGTGAGTCTGCAACTTATGATTTTACGATACTTGATTGCAGAAAAAGAACAATTTTGAAAATCTAAAGTGTCAGGAAAAAAAAAAAAAATTCTGATTTTCACCTTATCTTTTCTGTATAAATATGCCAATCAATGATTGGTTTTCATGTTTATACTCAGTTTTTTTTTTTTTTTAAACCTGATTAAAGAAATTAAGTTAATGAAGAAGAAGAAGGATTCTTCTTCATTAACTTCACATCACTATTTTCTTGGAATTTCTTGACAAATTCTTCTCTTGAAAGTGGCTTATGATACAATTTTAATCTGTGACCATTTACAAGAAAAACCACCTTATCTTCATCTATTGTCCTGATTTTTATTGCTCCATTGTCAAATATTTTCACAATTTCATATGGCCCAAGCCAATGAGTTTGGAATTTAACTTGAAAATCTTTGAACTTTGAATCAAACAAGAGGGCCCAGTCACCTTCTTTAAATTTCTTTTCCTTAATTTACTTATCATTCCATCTAGTCCTTTGCTGTTGGACTATGTTTGTTCTCTGGATTGCATCCTGTCTGATCTCATCCAATTCATTAATCTGCTCCAATTTGTGCTTTTGTGCCTCTGTTAAATCAAGTCCTAGCTAGACTGCCATTTTAAAAGTTTGAATCTGAAACTCTATGGGAAACAAGACTTGTTTTCCATAAACAAGTTCATAAGGGGTATGACCTATTGTGCTTCTCCATGTAGTCCTATAGGCCCATAAGGCTTCAGGAAGCCTGTCTGCCCAATCTCTTCTATGTAAATGGACATTCTTTGTTAGGATCCCTTCAATGACCTTATTAGTAGACTCCACTTGGCCATTTGTTTGTGGATGATAGGGAGTAGATTTTCTATGTCTTATTTTGTACTTCTCTACCATTTGTTCCACCAAATTTGATGTGAATTGAGCTCCTTGATCTGTAACAATTTCTCTTAGGACACCAAAACGAGTAAAATTATCCTCAAAAAGAAAATTAACTATATATGCTTCAATAGCAGAAAGTAATGGCTTGTACTCTACCCATTTGGTAACATAATTAGTACAAACTAATATATATTTATTTTGTTTTGATGGAGGATTAATAGGTCCTACAAAATCTAAAGCCCATTTCTCAAAAGGTTCAATATGTACCTGAGGCTGTAATGGCATCTCACTTGAAGCAGAAGGTTTCCCTACCGTTTGGCAGCTGTCACACATTTTGACATACTCTTTAGCATATTTAAAGAGGGATGGCCAATAGTATCCTAAATGAAGGATCTTATAAGCTGTCCTTTTATCAGCAAAGTGTCCACCACAAGGTTCATCATGACATGCCTTGAGGATCTCAGGCATCTTGTCATTAGCAACCCATGAATATTTTGCATTGTCATAAATGATTTTTCTTTTATCTCTTGCATTCATAATTGAAGGAAATTTCCCTGAAACTAGATAATTGGCAATGTCAGCAAACCAAGGAGTTTGAGTAGAAATTGCAAAAAGATATTCATCAGGGAATTGATCTTCAACTGGAGTATTGTCTTTAATGTTTTGGAGTCTAGATAGGAAATTAGCTACTTTATTTTGTTTTCCAGGCCTATCTAGAATGGTGATGTTAAATTCTTGTAAAAGCAATAACCATCTTATGACTCTGCCATTAGTAATTGATTTGTTCATTAGATATTTAATTGCAGAGTGATCTGTGTGAAAAAAAGTTTCATAGCTTGTTATATAGTGTCTGAATTTATTTATGACATGAACAACAGCTAAGAACTCTTTTTCAGTTACAGTATAATTTAACTCTGAAGGGGTCAAATTTTTACTTGTATAGTATATGGCATAAGGAATCAGGTCTTTTTATCCCAATACATCTCCTAAAGTTGTATTTGAGGCATCTGTTGAAATATGAAAAAGTAATTTCCAGTTAGGTCCCCTCAAAATAGGTGCTTCAGATATTTTTTTTTTCAGGGTTTCAAAGGCTAACTGGCAATCAGGATTCCACTTGAATTCACAGTCCATGGTAAGTAGTTTGAAAAGTGGAGATGCTATCTTGGTGAATTTATCTATAAATCTTCTATAATACCCTGTAAATCCTAGAAAACTCTTAACATATTTTTGACAACTTGGAACAGATAAGTTAGAGATGACTTCAACTTTTGACTCGTCAACTCTAATCCCATCTCCTGAAATGTGATGCCCCAAAAAAATCCCTTCAGTAAACATCATGAAACACTTCTCATGACTTAATGAAATATTTGCTTCTTTACATCTCTTTAAAAAAATTTCCAAGTTTTCTAAGGCTTCTTCAAATGTGTTTCCATAGACTGTGAAGTTGTCCATATATACCTCTACACAGTCATGTATTAGATCTGAAAAGATTCCTAATACTGCCCTTTGAAATGCTGTAGGTGCATTGCATAGTCCAAATGTCAATACTCGATAGGCATAGGTACCCCAAGGACAGGTAAATGTGGTTTTGTCTTGATCTTCAAGTGCTACTTGAATTTGATTATAACCACTAAACCCATCTAAAAATGAAAAGTACTTTTTGCCAGCTAATGTGTCTAACACCTGATCTATGAAAGGTAGGGGAAAATGATCTTTAAGAGTCCCTTTGTTTAATTCCCGGTAGTCAATACATACCCTCCATTTACCATTTTTCTTTGGTACAATTACCAAAGGAGAAACCCACTGACTATCTGAAATGGGATAAATAAAGTTGACATTTAACAATTTCTGCAATTCTTCTTTAACAATCTCCCTAAGATTTGGATTCATCCTTCTCTGAGTTTGTCTGATTGGTCTACAATTTTCCTCTATGTAGATGTGATGAGTGCAAGTCTTAGGGTTTATCCCTTTCATATCAGTGTACTCCCATGCATATGCAGAAGAATGTCTCTGTAATATTTTGACTAGATTTTCTTGTTGAAATTTCTCCAGGTTCTTATTTATGTTTAAAGTTTTACCTAGAAATATCTCAATTGTAGAGCTGCCAAATTTATCCATGGAGTAAAGAGACATCTGTCTTGATGATAAAAACTCAATGTTGGATTCTTCTTGAAATTTTTCATGTTTGTATTCTGAAGAGGATTCAAAATTTTCTAAGGTATTTAGAATCTGGCTATCTTCACTAATTTCTGAAATTGTGAAGAGAGGTTGTATGTCTTCTTCATCCTCAATCCATTGAGTATCATCTAACTCTGTAATTGTTCTTGCTAGAGGATACAAGGTAAATTTCTTGGTTGAACTACTATCAGAGATGTACATATCACCGGATCTACAGCTAATGAAGGCATCAGCTGTAGCTAACCAAGGTCTTCCTAATATAATAGGATGTCCTCCTAGATTATTTTTAGGAGTTAGGATCATAAAATCCACAGGGTACTCCCAGGAATCTAAGGACACTGGAATGTCTTCTATTACCTCATCAGGTTTAATCACAGATCTATCTACTAATTGTAATAATGTGGGTGTAAAAAGAATATTAGGAAGTTTTATTTTATCCATGATTTGTCTACTCATGATATTGATTTCTACTCCTAAATCAATAAGTGTGTTTTGGATCTCAATTCCATTGATGTGTATTTTAATAATTGGATTTCCCGGGTCTAGATACTTTGGAATAGCAATCTTACGCATCATGATGTTTGTTATTTTTCCTGCCAGTTGAATTTTCTTTGTCTCTTTTATTATTTTTCCTGTTTTTTTCATGCTCAACTCCTTTATTGTCTTTACTAAGATTGGAATTTCCTTGATAGCCTGTAATAATGGGATCTTAATACAAACATTCCTTGGCTCATCTAGGAAATCATAATTAGGCACCATAATTTGTTTCTCTACACCCTTATCAATTTGTAATCTTTCTGGAAAGGGAGGTGTAGAGGTGAATGTTGATGGCTGCTCTAATATAGGAGTTGAAATTATTGGTTCTTTTTGTTTTGATTTTTCAATATTTGGGTCTTGAAAAGATGTGCTCTCTTCAAGACTTTTATTTATCCATAGAGAATCTTCCTCAGAGTTGTTTTGCTCTTGTATGATTATAGAAGGTTTCTTCTTTTCAAGTATTCTTCCAAACCTAAGTTGAACATCATTAAAGTCTAAAGGAGTGATCAAATAGGTTGGGAACTGTTGACCTTCTATCATGTATGTGTTCTGAGGATTTTTATTATTGGGGTTTGGTATAGGTTGGGCAGGTAACTGATTTTCTTTCTGGGGAAATGGTAATGGAAGTGGTGGATTTTGATGTTGTGGATTTTGTTGAGGGTTTTGTTGAGGAGGGAAATTTGGATATGGTGGATAAGATGGTGGATATTGATAATACTGAGAGTATCTTCCATAGGGATTTTGTGCTCCTTGTGCCCAAGTTTGAGATTGATTTTGGAATTGGGGCCAAGGTTGATGCCAAGAATTCCAATTTGGTAGGGGTTGATTATACATCTGATCATTGAATCCTTCTGCTTGAGGTCCTTGCCAAGGCCTCCTAGAGACAAAATTGAGAGATTCTGTGGAATTTGTAGGGGTTTCTTCTTGAAATATAGCTTTAAGACCAGGAAGTGAAGGAAAACTCTTGGTCTCATGTTTTTCTGAACAAATTACACAAGTCTCTACTTTTTTTGCATCCAAAGGGCACTCTCTCAAGGCATGCTTCTTTCTACATTTGGGACAAAAGATTGCTAAGGCATCAGATTCAGCTTTTTGCTTATTTTGTAACTTAAGGGTGTCTATTTGTTCACTAAGACTCCCTAAAATGTCAGATTTGAATTCATCAAGCATATGTCCTATTTCTGCCCTACTTACTGTTCCAGAAGCAGACTTACTTGCCCTTGCAAGAGCAGGGTCTCTTGGTCCTTTTAAAGTTTTAGATTTCCCTATTGAAAGGTTGATACATAATTCAGCTATTTCAGGTAATGTGAGCTGAGATATATCCCCTTTTCTCATCATATTAATGATATCTAGCCATTCATCCTTAATTGTCTTCAACAAGAGAGATTTCAAAGTTTCTTGGTCTAAGCTTTCCATTTTTTCTCTCTTGATGTTATAGTTAAATCTTTCCAACAAATCTTCCAGATTTTCATCCTATTTTTGCACCATTTTAAACACTTCCTCCTTATGGTTGATTGGCATAAAATAATCCAAATATATCTCTAGAAATTCTTGTTTCATATCTTCCCATGTCCTAATAGAACTATTGATTAAACTCATAAACCATTTTAATGCTGCTCATTTCAATGTTGAAGGGAATAGTTTAAGTTTTTGGGCATCTTGTAAGTAATCATAGGTTCTACATAGGACTTAAAATTCAAATAGGAAGGTTTCAGGATCTTCACTCTTGAGTCCATAAAATTTTGGAAGGACAGAGGGTGAAATATTTTTCATAGTTGCATTGGTTTCTTCATCTATTATAGGGAACCCAAAAGAGATTCCCATTTCCCTTATACCTCTTCCTCTGACTCCTTCTTCTCCTCTACCTCCTTCTCCTTCTGCACCTCTACCTCCTTCTCCTCTACCTCTACCTCTACCTCCTCCAAATAGTGTATGTTCTCCATTAAAGACTCCTCCTCCCCCTTCTTCTGCCATGGTGGATTCTTCTGTGGAAGTGAAAAAATTTATGTCTCCAACATGGGTCCTTGGATCTTCTTCTATGACAGGTTCAGCAGATGAAGTGGGAGATCTCTTTGATGGAATATCTAATCTTAAGTCTTCTGGAAGTCTATGACCAGTATAGTATGGAATGTAGGTTTGAGTTGGAGGTGTGCTACCTCTTGGTCTTGGTGGAACAAGTGGTGTTCTGGGAATCAAGCTTCTGCTTCTTATAAATCTACCCCTTGAATCTCTTTATCTACACATATCATTGTTTTTGAGAGGTAAGAAATAAGGTTACCTAGTTACACTTCCCTGGCAACGGCGCCAAAATGTCTAGTCAATTTAGTGTTCCTGAATTGATAACATAAATTATCAACCAGGGCTAGTAAACTATTGAAGTGAAGTGCACCATATGTGCCTAAGTATCCTTTTCCTACTTCATTGTGTTTAGTGTTTTTATAGTGTTTTTGGATTTATGTTTTTATGCTAAGGAAAAAAAAAAACTAAATTAATAGCAAAGAAAAGCTACTGAATGCACTAAAACAGAATAAGATCTACTCTAATCTAGAAATGATAAAAAGAACAGAGAATGCTAATCCACAGATTGTAAAGCTGCAAAGAAAGTAACTCATAACATTAAACTTGTACAATTCATTTCATTAGAGATATATTGGAACAAACTAAGAAAAGGATTAGTTCTGATGTGATAAGGTTCTCTTACAAAACAATAACTTGAAACATCACAGAGAAATCTTATTCATTGTTAGAGATCTGTTGGAACAACTTGAGAAAAAGATCATTTGTAACATAGTAAGGAGCCCTATGATAAAATAAATTATGACACTAGAATTATCTCATTCTGCAACTCACAATATTACTCTTAAGTCTTATTCAAGAATTAGAGATTTCTTGGAACAACTTGAGAAAAAGACTGTTTGTAAAATCATGAGAATCTCTTACCTAATTGTAAAATAGAAAATGTCAATAACTCAAAATAATATAACTAATTCTCATTCATATAATAGTGATGTGTTAGAAGAGTTTGAGAACAAGAGTAGCTTAGAAAATAATGATAAAATCTAACTAACAAGACTGAAATGCAATTAACTCAAAGTACTACAGCTAGATCTCATTCATGTATTAGAGATATATTGGAACAACTTATGAGAACCAGATTGAATGTAATATTATGAAGATCTTCGACGTAAGTAAATGACATAAAACATGATGCAAAAGGATAAACTTAGAAAACTTCCTAAGTTAAGAACAAAACAGAATTAAAGGTTACTTATTTAGAAGGTATGCAAAAGCCTCTTCAGATAGCAGGGGCCCTCTACTATCAGATTGGCACATGAATATTTAACTCCTTAAAGTTGCCTTCATATCATGCATCAAAGTTATACTCCTTTAATTAAAAGAAACGCTCAGAAACAGAGTGTCATAGTGTTTGAAAATTAAAAACATCAACTCCCTTTCTCGGTTCACCGAGTTATTTTTATAAGCAACTACACAACTGATATTGAGTATAAATAGGCATAGGTGTCTTTTATAATCAAAATAAAACTAAAACTCTTGTTGAGGACTAGTGTTTTGCTGAAGGCAAACCAAGAGTCCTTATCCTTATAGAAGTCTGCTTCTTGATTTTTAGCTTTGTCCACGTGCATAACCACTTCCAGATTTTTACTCAGTCCTCGTGGATGACAAGGAATGATGCATGAGAGTTTTGGAGTCTAACCATATACATCTTTCCCTCAGATGACACCTGTAACCTGTTTAAACACTAATATGGCTATGGAACATTTGAATAGCTACATAATGTCTGCATTCTGTAGCTAAATCTGCTCAGAAATCACTAAGACAACAAATCCACAAAAAGTATAATAAGTCAGTCATTGCATGTATTCTTAAAGTGATTTTAATCATTCTTATTGATCTTTTAGGACTATAAATGATAAAATATTAATGGAATGAAGTGGAGTTTGGTAAATACAAAAGACATTTTTAGGGCTCAACAAGTAACCTGAATGAATGGCAGAAATAAAACACGCATGGGGGATGCTATGGGTAAAATTTCTATGCCCCTTACACTTGTTAAAGATATGGTCAATACATGGTGTAGGGAAGTTGTCTTGGGAAAAAACTTTATTCAGGTCACGAAAGTCCATACATACACCACTGGTACCTGTTTTCTTGAGAATGGGATAGGAACAACCATCCTGCTTGAGCTTATCGATTGTGGTTTTGAAAGCCTCTCGTTGAGAAATGTGTCTCAACTTTTGATGGATAGGGTAAGCATCAGGCCATTTGTCGATATTGTGTTGGAAAATGGCTGGATCAAGTTTGGGCATCTCTGAATAGGACCTAGTGGAAACATTATGGAATTATTTGAATAGCTTGGTGTAAGCCTCAATTTCTTCGGGGTTGTTATGTGCCCGCAAGGCGATGTTTTCTTCTTTGAAAGAATCAGGTGTAGGAATGGTATTTCTAAACTAATCAAACTCATCAGAGGTGAAGTCTTTAGACTCCACATCGTACTGGTCATGGGAGTGCTGCAGAAAGAAGTACACATGGTGGTGCATATCATCCTAAGGAAAGTGAGGGGTGGTCATGGCTTCCATAATGTCTTCATAAAAGTGAAATAAGGGGGGACTAGTAGAAGAAGGACCACATGATGCGGCGGCGCTACCTAATGCATCATCATGAGAGATATGGTTCACATACACATTGGTACGGAGGGTAGACATAGAGCTAGTAGATGAAACATATACTAATGTTAAGCCCAAGGTGATCACTGAAGGAGGTTTAGTCGAAACAAAAGGGAATTCCCCAGAGGGGATTTTCGCCAAAGATCTCATGGATCATGAAAGATAGAGGATAGTGGCCAAAGTCTCTGTCATCTCGAAATTGGGTGGAGAAATGTCCTCCGGTTCGAAATGAGCTAACTGCATGAGTAGAGGAGTACAAGATCCACTACGTTCGACCTTGATTCTGCAGACAGCCTCAAGGGTGTCGCGAAAATCGTCGAGATGGGGAAAAAGGTGAGAATAGTGGCCATAAATATCAGAAAAAGCACAAGGGTGATTCGTGCACAATGTTTTTAGTTTCTTAGCTAAATTGGGTAAGGTAACATGGATCTCCGGGATATCAGATTCAAAAAATGTTTCGTTGACCAAAGGTTTGAGAAGAGGAAGTTCAAGATAATTTTGGGTAGCATTCCCAACAACATCACATAAAGCACACGAAGGTGACTTCTTTGGAGGCTTAGGAGGAGCAAGAGTTGTTTGGGCAGCCTTATCCTTAGGTTCCTTATTTATGGCTTTGCCCCCCTAACCTGATGCTTTCAAAATAGGAGTAGATTCCTATTGAGGTGGATGAGGAACTGAAGCAAAGGTAGGAGTCGGGGAGACCGGTTGGACCAGGGTCAAAGAGATATAAGGTTTGAGTTGACCAGGTGGGGTTTTAGCTAGGGGATCGATGTACCAGACTGGGATCCCCAGGATCAAATTGGGAAGGCTCAACATAGCCATAACAGGCACCAAAAAGACACCAAAGGGGGGAGCGAGAAATGGTATCTGACTAGAGGGGTAATGTCCTAGAGGAATAGGTCCCAACTAGTTAAGGCTAGGGGGAACCATTCCTGGTTGAAAAGGAGTGGAAGAGACACCAGTAGAAGAGGAAGGTCCTTGAAATGAAGGTCCTTGAAATTCCATCGAGTGACCACCAATAGGTTGCAGAGGCGAAGGCTGCTGGGTGGTTGAACTAGATCGCTTGTTGCTAGTTTGAGATTATTGCATCATGCAAACATTCGACGAGCTCGGATCTACAACAATAGGGGGGGACCAGGGAATGCACCAAGTAAGGTGGAATATTTATATACTCTAGGTGAAACACTGGTAGGAGGTGCGGTTGCTTCTTTATCAACCACCAAAGATATGATAGACTTGGGGGAGATCTAAGACTTCGGTTCGTAATATGTCAACTGATCAATGGTAACGATCTTTCCATTGTGAGGAAAACACACCTTATGGTGAACCAAAGATGCGACAAAAAACATTGCATAGGTGTAGCTATGACCCAAAAGGATGTTGTAATCCAAGGGGGCATCGATGACTTCAATGTCAATACAAACAGTCTTTCCTGCAAGAGTGACAGGACAATTGTGGTACATGCCAAGGGGCTGAGAAGAGTGACCATCCCATGCATATAAAGTGATGGTGGATGGGGCTAACTCAGGTGATTATAGTTTATTCCAAACAAAGGTAGACATAACACAGGTGGATGTGCCTTCGTCAATGATACATCGCGAGACATGGGCATTACGAATCTTCACTGGTATTTGGAAGGCGATGGATGAAGGTAAGGGGGGATGTTCTGACTTGTCAACATCAAAGATGATCAAAGGATCATCTGAAAGATCCAGAGTACCCAAAGAAGATAATAGAGATTTACGCTGTGAAGGGAATGACTGGAGGACTTCCAGCATTGACATAGCAATAAGAGATTGTGCCAAGTCATCTATTATGATGTAATTGTGGGAAGATTTGGCAGAAGCATCAGTTCAACATAATGGCCCCTAGGGGATCTTGGGAATAACCTCTGCTCGTGGTTGAGGGATCTGTAAAGGGGAATTTGGTGTCAAACTAGACTATGTGGAAACTTTGGTTTGAGACTCGATTGCAGTCGAAGTAGGTGGCTTGTCATATTGGCGCGATCGAGTTGGAAGGTTGACATCAACAATATTAACCACTTCAGAATTCATCATGAGAATTTGGTAATCAGAGGTACCAAAATGTGAGGGTTAAGGGGCAGCTTGACCTTGAGAGGGTTGGGTAGCCACATATCCTTGTTGAGGGAAAGGATCAGTAAAAAAAACGGGTTGAGCAAGCACAGTATTTGGAGGAGCTAAAACCATGGCTTTTTGTCCCCTAGATGATGCTTGTGATTCCCACAACTGACGCATTTGGGGTAAAAGGGGACAGTCGTGAGTATAATGGCCATGGACACCACAATAAGAACAAGGCTTGTTCGTATGAAGAGGCATGTCCTACTTGGACTGATTTCCCTATTGCTGGTTGTTAATGTTTGGTGGGTTTCCTTGGTGCCCTTGATTACCTTAAGCATGTTGGTTTTGGTTGCCTTTCCTCTTTTTCTTGGAATTTGGAGGATCGGTCATGCTCTATTGTGCATACACCTGATTTAGAGGAGGAGGTGGTCATTGTGGTGAGGTTGAGAAGGCATAGGAGTTTGGGGTGCTAATGCTGGAGGGGCTGGAGAACCAGGTTGTTGATAAGGATAAAAATGAGGTTGAGCAACATTTGGGTAGACAGGTTGAGCGACTGCAGGCCTTGGAATTGGTTGATGCAATGGGGAAAATGTGCTTTTTCCTGGATACATGTTGTCGGGAGGGAGATAAGTGCTAGAGGAGTCTATTCCTCCTTGAGGGAAACCATAACCCATGGGAGGATGCATATACAGATGTGAAATAGATCCAACAATACCATCGATGGCGTGAGATTCCACCGGTGTGTTGGCACCACCAGGTCTAGGAAGATCCAGTAATATGGTATAAACATAGATAGATTGTGCATAGATCAAGTCATATTTCAATGCGATTTGGAGAGCTTCTTCCTCTTTCTGAGGAAATTGAGATGCGACATCTTTACCAATAGAAGGAAAAAACATTATGAGAAACCAATCCATATAGAGACGGTTGTCGAATGCGCGAGCTCGACATAAGCTCCTTCTTCTATGTCATTCTTGGACATGGTCAGAAAGGCAGGTGGTAGAAGTTTGACGGAATGCAGTCAACAACTCGGTACTGATATCATATCAGAGAGGTAGCTAGAAGTAGGACATAAACACTTTAGCAAGAGTCGCAAAAGTGGAATGTGAGGCAGAGGCCTAGTCCACATACCACTTTATAGCATATATAGTGAGTGTACGCTGGAATAACCGAAGACGGATGGAGTCATCAGTGATAGAATTGGACGAACACCTGATGTGAAAGGAGAAACGTGATTATGATCTGGGAAAATTGCTGTTACCCTTAACCAAGAAATTTTACTTCAGATGATGTGTTAGAATTTCATTTAATCAAATTGTTAATGAACATAAATGAACAACTGCATGGTGTAAAGAAGAGGAACATAACAAGCATGAGCAACATAAGAACTTGATAACAAAGTTCATCCAGGAGGGACTACATCTCCGGGCCTCGGTGTCAAGATGCTGTAGGTAACTGCATTAAGTACTGTAAGGAGTGAAGATGTACATGGATAGTTTTTTCTCTGTCGTACAAGGAAAATTACCTCACACAGGAGTGGTTGGACCTCTCTACAAGATGTTCCACTATCGGAACTCTCATTCACAAAAGGACTCCTATCAATATGATAATAACTCACACATAGTGACTATGAGTATCCCTCCAACATGGGAAACAAAGGGATCTCAAACAACATACATGTGACAATGAGCATCCTGCCAACATGGCAGAAAAGTGATCTCAAACATAATACAAATCCATGATAGAAAGTACATCTCACATCAAGAACAAAACAATATCCCTCATCAAAAATCAACAGGGATCTGTACAACACAATGCATCTCATGGAAAAGAGACAAATAAGTACATGAAATCAACTCATCATTTACCTCACGCTAAAGCTGACTGAAGAATGAGATGCTCTGCTATTGGATCTGAAATCACCATCACAATCGTGGCGTCAAAAGTTGTGAAATCGACTACTCAATCACTTAATGCTAACACCTACAACTTCACTTCAAAAAGTGGCCGAAAATGATAAAGCTTAGATGGAGAATCTAAATACGCCATCAAATTCGTGACGTCGAATAGTGAAAAATCGACTTCAAATTTCTGAATTATGAAAAAATGAAAATCTGGGGCAGAAAGGAATCTTTTAGATTCCCCCTAGATTCCTCAAAGCTGCTGCTCCATGGGTGGACTAGAAATCTGCAACTCAACAGGCGAATCTGACCTTGTCATTGTGTTCCCTATGAAAAACTATGAAAAGTCAATGTAAACTTAACTATATTCCAACATGGAGAAAAATTACCTCCCCGAGAAAATTTCAAGGATCATGGTTCTGCTCCCTATTACTGGGCCTGCTCATGGTTCTACCTGTAATAAAAATTCACTGCCTCGATCTGTGTGCATGCTCCTCCTCTACCTTGGCCTGGGCGTACTTATGAAGAACTGGTTTTAACTATTAAAATGTGGGTGGATAAAACAAACAAAGGTTGTTGGGCCATTGGTTTAAGAAAATCGATTTGTTAAGGGACGTCAGGTGGTCAAATCCCACCTCCCCCATGAAATCTGCATATGAATTTTTATTGGCGCATTTTGTGGTGGGGTTTGGGCCCGCATTGGGTAGCTCGCCCAACCAACTGCATACAGTATGTGGTGACATATGTCATATATAACATGATATATATATCTATACAATTGAATGGTGGTAATATGTGGTTTAATAGGACTGCTGCATGGGGCGGGCCAGCCCACATGGCTGGCGCAGGTTCGATACCCACCGGTCCTAGATGTTCACACCATTTTATGTCGTGTGCATATATATGTTTATATATGGTAGCTTTTGGTTAGGGTGGAAGGGTTGACCACCGACCACCCCACCATTTAACATGGCTTTGTTTGTCGTGGGGTCCGGCGGGGGTCATGGCCCGCTGAGCCATTTAATATTTCTTTTTTTAATATGCCTTGTGATATTTCTGATGGGGGTGGGGAGGGTCATGGCCCGCCACCCTATTTTTTTATATTTTTTTTGTTTTATAAAAAAATTAAGTCATGTTTAAAATACTCGAAAATAGGTCGAAGGAGACAAATTAAGCATCCCACAAATTCACCTAGAATCCGGCTAGATTTCGGCGAAATTTCACCTTCTTTAAGCCTTCCCAGTCACTAAGTCAACCGAGAACTTTGAATGCTCCTAAATTTCGCATACGAACTCGGTTTGTCGAACCATTCACACCATTGCGATCAGGACGACGAGATATTCAACATGAACCTAGTTCGAGGGAAATCCAAACACTTTGACTTTTGAGTTTTCATCAACCCCCTTTGTCTTGTGTATGTCTCTAGAGCCACCTAGATCAATCCTCCCCACTGAGGAGATTTTGGTCCTCCAATAGCATTAACAAGAATCTGCAACTGTTGTGTACTATGTTTGCACCACAAGCATCCTGAAAAGGTCACCCTTCCATCTCCTTCACCTTTGTTCTTCATGGCCTTAAGCAATGAACCGACACCTGCATTCCCTGCAAACCCGTAGTACACTTTTCTACAAATTACATGATCAAATTATGACCCAAAACATTTCCCATACTTTCCAACGATTTTATAACATGTAATCAGTGGTCAAGTTTAAATCAAATGGAAATCACACCCCAGCTATCATTACAAGACAAGACATCATTGTCGCATTTTGAAGTGATGGTAAAAACCTCATCACTTTTACATGAAAGAGTTGCATCACACGACTCATAAAACTAGGCCAAAATATCATTGTTTCTTAAACAATTGATGGAAAAACACATCATCACTTTTACAGTGTAACATGCAACAAATGTTTAAAAAAAATAAGGCCATGACAAGCTAACACCTCTAGAAAAACCATCTCTCACTTATCAAAGTGAATGGGTCATCCCCCTATGGGATATTTTCTTGTCAATCAACTCTTTCAACTGGTCCATGCACGAGTGCTTTGTATTTAAGGCGTTGCTGTGGATGGAGTCTCCAACACACGGCTATTTGATGGCCGCTTTGATCGCAATGGGTGCAAAAGGTATTTTTCCTCCAATCCTGCTTAACTGATTTCTTCCCCTACTATGGAGAAGGCTTTCCATGCCTCATCCTCCTTTGTGCTGCCATCCTTTTTCAACACTTAGAAAAAATATGGTTATGTAAACCAAAAAAATGACATGTTTTGTGATTCCATGATTTACGACCGTGGTTATCAACATTCTTATAATAAAAATTCACTCTGGAATAATGAGACTTATTATACCTTCTTTGGTGGTCTCTAGTGCAATCATGGTGAAGAAAGCTTGCCTCAGCTCTTTCACTGCAACATGCACTACCATGGAATGATGGTGAGTTGTTCCCATCATTCCTCTTCTTTGGCGAGTTCATCAATGTATTTTTTCCCTTGATGTCCTTCGAACATCCTTCTTCAGTGTACCCCAAACTTGCATAACGAGGTCTCTGCATAGCCTCCAATGGTTGGGTTATGCCTTGGCCACGAACACCAAGTCCTCCTCCTTAGTACCCCATCTTGGTGAGGAGTCTCATGCCGATGCCTTTAATGGGTATCTCCACACTTCCAATCGAAATGATATCATGTGAAGAAACTGGAGAGAAATCAACACTATTTACATTAGCTATCGAATGTGAAATAGGTGAAAAAGGCTTCTGTAAGCCTTCGTTGCATTTCACTTCCTCCAAGGCCTTTATCGCGGCTTGTAGCTGAAGCTGCAATCGCTGCTTCTCCTCCTTCTCTTCCTATAGGAGTGCCTTCAACGTATCATGATCTGCTTGAAGACTTTCATTGTTGTGCTTTGATTCTTCCCATGACCCTGTCGTGGCTTGCAACTGAAGCTGCAATCAACATTTGTCCTCCTTCTCTTCCTGTAGGAGTGTCTTCAATTCAACGTTCTCTGCCGCTTGTTTTTCATAAGGCTCGTACAACATGTCCACTTTCTTGGACACCCTGAGCATGGTCTCATACATGTCCTTGACATTCTCCATGTCTCAACTCAACGAACTTTCAATAGTTCACGCCTACAATCCAATTATCAAGAAGACCTGCTCTGATACCACTTGATCCGAGAAAATTCCTGTTACCCTTAACCAAGAACTTTTACTTCGGCTAATGTGTTGGAATTTCATTTAATCAAAGCGTTAATGAACATAAATGAACAATTGCATGCTGTAAAGAAGAGGAACATAACAAGCATGAGCAACATAAGACATTAATAACAGAGTTCATCCAGGAGGGACTACATCTCCAGGCCTCGGTGTCAATATGGTGTAGGCCGCTGCATTAAGTGCTTTAAGGAGTGAAGATATACATGGATAGTGTTTTCATTGTCGTACAAGGAAAATTCTCTCACATAGGAGTGGTTGGACCTCTCTACGAGATGTTCCACTACCGGAACTCTCCTTCACAAAAGAACTTCTATTAGTATGAAAATAACTCACACACAGTGACTATGAGTATCCCGCAACATGGAAAACAAAGGGATCTCAAACAACATACATGTGACAATGAGCATCCCGTGAACATGGCAGCAAAGGGATCTCAAACATAATACAAATCCATGATAGAAATTACATCTCACATCAAGAACAAAACAAGATCCCACATCAAATTTCAACAAGGATATGTACAACACAATGCATATCATGGAAAAGAGACAAAGAAGTACATGAAATCAACTCATCATATACCTCACGCTGAAGATGACTGAAGAATGAGATGCTCTGCTTCTAGATCTGAAATCACCATCACAATTGTGGCATCGAAAGGTCTAAAATTGACTGCTCACTTACTGAATGTTGACACCTACAACTTCACTTCAAAAAGTAGCCGAAAAATATAAATCTTAGATGGAAAATCTGAATATGCCATCAGATTTGTGATGTCGAATAGTGAAAAATCGACTGTCAAATTTCTGAATTCTAACAACGTGAAAATCTAGGACAAAAAGGAATCTTTTAGATTCCCCCTAGATTCCTCAAAGATGTTGCTCAATGTGTGCATTGGAAATATGAAACTCAAAAGGCGAATCTAACCTCTCCATTGTGTTCCCTGTGAAAAACTATGAAAAATGACTGTAAACTTGACTATATTCCGACTTGGAAAAAATTACCTCCCCGAGAAAATTTCAAGGATCATGATTTCGCTCCCTATTTCTAGGCCTGCTCATAGTTCCGCTTGTAATAAAAAATTCACTGCCTCGATCCATGTGCGCACTCCTCCTCTGCCTTGGCTTGGGCGCACTTGTGAAGAACTGGGTTTAAGTACAAAAATGTGGGCGAATTAACCAAACAAAGGTTGTTGGGTCGTTGTTTTAAGAAAGGCGATTTGTTAAGGGAGGTCGGGTGGTCAAATCCCGCCTTCCCCATGGAATCCGCATATGAATTTTTATTGGTGCGTTTTGTGGTGTGGTTCGGGCCCACATTGGGCGACCCAACCAACCAACTGCATACACTATGTGGTGTCATATGTCATATATAACATGATACATATATATATGGTTGAATGGTGGTAATATGTGATTTAATAATACCGTTGCATGGGGAGAGCCAACCCACATGGCTAGCACGGGTTCGATACCCGCCGGTCCTGGATGTTCACGCCAGTTTATGCCGTGTGCATATATATGTTTATATATTGTGGCTTTTGGCTGGGGTGGCGGGGTTGACCACCGACCACCCCACCATTTAACATGGCTTTTTTTGTCATGGGGTTCGGTGGGGATCATGGCCTGCCGACCCATTTAATATTTATTTTTTTAATATGCCTTGTGATATTTCCGATGGTGGTGGCGGGGGTCATGGCCCGCCACCCTAATTTTTATATTTTTTTGTTTTATAAAAAAATTAAGACATTTTTAAAATACTCGAAAATAGGCCGAAGGAAACAAATTGAACATCCCACAAATTTTCCTGGAATCCAGTCGGAGCTAGCCGGAATCTGGTGGCCAGATTTCGATGAAAGTGCACCTTCTTTAAGCCTACCCAGTCACCAAGTTAACCCAGAACTTTGACTGCTCCTAAATTTTGCATACAAACTCGGTTTGACGAACGTTTCACACCATTGCGATCAGGACGACGAGATCTTCA
This sequence comes from Pinus albicaulis, assembly GCA_034641835.2. Taxonomy (NCBI): domain Eukaryota; kingdom Viridiplantae; phylum Streptophyta; class Pinopsida; order Pinales; family Pinaceae; genus Pinus; species Pinus albicaulis. The sequence goes on along the minus strand of CM076584.1, from coordinate 862,048,342 downwards.
ACCTGACCCTCATTCAAAGGCAATCCAAATACTTTGATTTTTGAGCTTTCATTAGCCCCCTTTGTCTTATGTGTATCTCTAGAGCCACTTGGATCAGATTAGTAGGGTCCTCTCCAATGTTTCCTTCAAACTTTGGGATGTCAGAAGGAAGCTTAGCTGGCATAACAGGCCAACCTAGATCATGGTGTATAGGGTCGTTAATTAACTAGCTGAAATTGGGGAGGCTTAAACATGCCATAAAAGGTAGCAAAGGGTTAGCCAGAATGGTTCTGGTATTAGTTCCACTACTAGTAGATCCAGAGTAAGGGTCGGGTCTACCACCAACTTGAGGACCAGTACCTACATTAGCACCTGACATGGTGGCAGAACGAGGTAGAGGGGAACCAGGTTCGGAATCAGAGCGAGGGCTCGATGGACCAGAATCAAAGTCAGTATGGGAACTCGGTGGAGGACTAACTCGGCGTCTACGAGGTGGAGTAAGTCTTCCTAACAGAAACTGAGGATGAATGCCTAGGAGTCTCTGAGATAAATGCCTTAGGGGTGCAATGATTGCAAGACACAAGTAACCCAATAATGAAGAGAGATAAGCAAAGGCACAGAGGGGTAGATAAATTAATTATGATATTTATGTCTTGGCTTGGCGGTGTAAACCAAGCACTCTTCTCTTTAGGCATGCATGTGTGCAATCTATGTGTTAATTTTAATTAAGCCCAGACAGTTGTATATAAAGAAAAAGAAAAAATGTTGTATAATTGCAAATAAAATTGAAACTATAGTAAAATAAATAGCTAAAGATGCATAAATTCAACCCAAAAAGAAGGGCTCCCAAACAAATGTTCTAGGAGGCATACGAAATTGACTCAAAACACACAAGGAGGAAAAAAAATCTAAGGTCTAAGGGATAGGGATCTAATGACTTAGATATTCTGAAAAGAGGTGCAAAAAACAAGAAGAAACCAGAGGGAAAACTGCTGCAAAATGGAAGGCAACAGGCTAAAACCCTAAGGGAAACAAGAGGGATGCTAAGGGAAAGGTCAAAAAAGACTCAAGAAGGAGTTTTGTATGAGATAATAACCGATATAAATGGATCTAAAAGAATGAGATATCAGACCCTAAACAATGGCTGAAAGCGTTGCAAAATCTCAGACTACCTACTCAGCTAAACCCCTCCTAAAAAGGTGGAAATGTACTGAAATCCTAAGAGGATTGTTTCTACTTCAAAGATAAAAAATGAGCATATCCAGGCCTAAGATAGGTAGATACATAGGTTAGAAAACCTTTAACAGTGCTTGTGGCACCTCTGAAAGTTACAGAAAAAATCTCGAAAAAAGTTGCAGCTCTCAGGTACTAACTTGTAGGTTGTTGAAATCATAGTTCTAGGCCCAGAAGGTGTGAACTGAGCCTGAACTCATAGGTTTTGGGCTAAAAAGTGCGAGTTATAGTTCTGGGAGTCTCGAGCAGCAGGTTGCGGAAAAATTTGTCGTCTCTAGCATGACTGATACTTGTTACCTGCGGAAAACACCCATAAACACTCAGAAGTTAGAATTTTTACTATTTTAGGGCATAAAAGGTAAAAAGCAACATTAAGAGACTAAAAAATAGTTGAAGAAAAACCCTAGGTACTGAAGCAGATGGTCACGCAGGAATTTGAATAAAAACCTGTGGAGTCGCCAATCGTACGAAAAGAGATCACTTTAGTTGCGCATGAAAAACAGACCTAACAACAAAGAAGGTTGTCTAACTTCTTTAGATCTGCAATAGACGGTAAAAAAAATTCAAAACGAACCCAGATCTATGCAAATAAAGCAAATAAATTGTAAAATGAAATAAGGGTTTCTCCAAATATCCAATGGAAAAGAAAAGATTTATAAAGACTTTTTATATTATGTTAACACGTAGGAAGGGAACAAAGAATGATTTTACCAGTCCCCCTCAATGGGATGGGTTCTTGGGTGTCCTAAATGCTCCAGCTTCAAATTTTCTCTCTCTAAATGGTGTAGAAACCCAAGACATGTAGAACTCAAAGGGAGCTCAATAAGAAAAAAGAAAATAGAAGTAGTCAAAGTATGACAATGATAAGAGGATCAAAGTCCGGCCATGATAAAAGGATCAAAGGTAAATAATGAATGGAAAAACCCCTTATTTATAAAAAAATATTGAGTTATCCTTGATAATGGTGCATAATAAAATATTATTAACCAAGATCTAGATCTAAGTGTTTGGAATATTTTATTATATTTTGTTGGAAGGAAAATGAATTTAAATTGGCTAAATCCCTTTATTTAGAAATAATAAACAAATAAATGATTTGTTTATCATTTCAAGGATGGGGTTAAGGAATAATTTAACAAATAATGATTTATTTTATTATTCCTAAATGATTTAGTCAAATTTAACAAGGGATATTAATTAAATAATGATTTAATTAATTATTCCTAGATAATAATAAGATAAATAATGATTTATCTAATTATTTCTCATTAATTGGATTAATATGATCGGGAATATTATTAAATAGTGGTTTAATTAATTATTCTTAGAAGAAAATCAAATAAAAAAGGATTTATTTAATTATTCCTCATGGGGTTTCCTATTTGGACCAGAAATAACTTAATAAATTATGGTTTATTAAATTATTTCTTATAGTGAAAGAATTTTTACTATGGTAAAATTGGTCTTACATGGTGTATTTCGATCCATCTAATTGTAAATGGTTAGATGACCAAAAATTGGTGTAACACATGCGAATACATCTCAGTACTACCTCAATAGGTGGATACATTATTGTCACTCATGTGGTGTAAAACAAGAACCAAGATTGACATACTTCAGATCTTTTTATGTTCCCAAATTAACATGCTCGTGCGACAACGTGGAACTATGGGTTTTAGCGTTGACAGGTCCCTTGAAATGATTCTGCAAGTCATAACTCTTTTCTAAAGATAGCACACCCTTTCGGATGATATTTTCTTTACTTACACTGGCTGCATCCTGCAATGCCTTCTTGTGCTCGTATTCCTCAATCGATGCGTCTTTGAACACATTAGTGTTGGCCATGAAGCATATTATTTGTTGGTCATCATTAAACACACATAAATTAGTAATATTATTGGGGATAGATGGTTTATAAAGAATTTCTATTGAAAAAATGTCCCTCAATGGTGATAACTTAGCAACAACATTTGCTAATGCATCTATAGTTGCGTTACATAATATTGGAACAAAAATAATATTGAAATCTTGGAAATGTGAAATTAAATGCCATACCTCTTGTTTATAACCCTTAAGATGAGGTGACAAACAATGTATGGTATCGTGTACCCATCGTACCACAATTTTTTAGTCACCTACTACTTTTAGGAAAGCAACATTGAGGTCAATGGCTCTTTGAAATCCCAAAATGAGTGCCTCATATTCATCAATTTTGTTTCTGCAGTGGGTCTATTAAAATGCAACCAGCTCCAGAGCCCTCCTGCGTTTTGGAACCATCAAAGTACAATGTCTACATATCATATGTACAAGGTCTATGAACTACACTAGCACTATTACTACTAATACTAATAATAACTGTACAAAGTTCATTTCCACCAGTTGGAATAGGAAGGAGCTCCAACTGTGTTTCTGGTGGGATTGGGGATGGATGTGCAAGATAATACCCTAGTTGAGTTTCCAGGAAGCAATTGCAAATAATTTTTTTATGAAATCCACTGGTTCATTATGCCTGTTCAAGGGAGTGACATTATGCTTTGTGTATCTATTATTTCACTCAAATCTGGTTGTTTTTACCCTTATACAGAATCCATAGGTGTGACCATTCTATATCAAAGTATCCTTGTAACTTTCTCAACTAGTCTCTGATCAATAATACTATGTATTCTTTCGGTATGTTCACAATCACTATGTTTATACATTCATGAAATCAATCATCAGATGATAGATAGATAATCACGTCTTTGAGTTCGCCAACTTCATTGACAAGAGTCCTGTGCAGCTAAATAATTTATGCATCTATTTTTTTCTATTTTTCATTTATTTTCTTTGTGATAGGTAATGTAATTACATTTATTGATGAACCAGAATCAACTAAGCAATCATTGTACATTGAAATTGAAAACTTCAAATGTTAACAAAAAACAGAGGGCAGAGTGTATTTTCTTCCAATGTTAAAGCCTTAAGTACTGACTCAATGGAACCATAACACATACCATATCCCTCATTTGAAGTGGCATCATTACTTGTGGATGACTGCCTAAGTGCTCGTAATAGAATGTATCGTTGGATCGTGATATTTTTTTAATGCAAACATTGAAATATTCACATGAACCTTTTTCATGTCCTTAACTATATTGCAATCCAAAATGGGAAGAATGGACAAAGTGTCAAGGGGCGTGACCTGGTTTCCAACTTCCGGAGAGATGGTTTTATTCTTACTGCTTACAAAAGTACTTTTCATTGAGACTGCTTTCCTAGAATTTCTCTGAGTGTCATGTTGAGCTGATGGGTGAACCGATTTTTCTTAGTAAACTTTATTTTAGTCTCTACTTCTTTAACTCTGTTGTGGTGGCTAACCCTTGGCTTCTCAAATTGTACCGGTTGGTCTACTTCTGGGCTGGGGGATCACTCGAAGGTTGATTCTCAACTGTGCTCTTTTGGGATGTGAGTATGAAATTAAACATGTTTACTGCATGCTCCACACTTAGAGTTTCTTCAATTGCAACAACTTCTTCCTTTTCTTCTATAGGCTCAATCTGATCATCATCAAGTACCGCATCGCAAAGATGCGGAGCAAGAAAATTCATGGCATGGTTCCATTGTGGGCATGTTTTCTCGGAATGATAGGCTTGCTGATATGAACAATATGTATCCATGCCCAAATTTTCGTAATTCAACTCAACGTTCAAGATTTGTGCAGACTTTGTCAATTGGTTACTTCCGTTACTCAAATTTGTGGCCATTATGAGCATGTTTAATATGGGAGGCTTGTTTCTTGCGATGGTATCACTTGACATTTGTTTGAGCTCTGCCATCTCATTTGAATTTTTTTTGATAAGATGGGTCAAGCTTTCAAGATTAGATGGTTCTTTCTCTTTGGCCTTGCTTACAAAGGCTTAAGACCTTTTACCCGTGTCTTTGGAGTATTTTATTGGTTCGTTGTCTGTGATGACTACAATTGCATGCAATTCCTTCTAAACCGTGATCGCCTCTTCATATTTTTCCATCAAATTCTCAGTTTGCTTCAAAAACTGCACAATGCTTGCCGACAAGGCATAAGAGTAGTAGCCTATTGTGATGGAGTCATGAGATTTTTTGTTTTATGGATATTTATTCAAAATGCGGTTGAAAGTATGATTGAAATATTTCACCATATCCTTTTTCTCCATATTTAGATTACCCAACTCTTTCAATAGCATAGTGGGGGTCTTATCATCAACAAAATTTTCAAGGAACATTTTCTTAAACCCCTTCCAATTTTGGATGGATTTCAGTGGAAGGATGTGATTCCATAAAACTTCTCTACCATCCAAGGTACACGAAAAAATTCTACATGCAACATCATCGTGGCGTACCTCAAGTGTTTGCAGATGTAGGTAAAAGTTATCCAAGTGGTCTTCTCCCTTCACTGTTTTATCAGGGTCGAACTTTGTTTAGATCTTTTCTAAATGCTTAGGAATTTTGTGTAGTGACACCCAGAAGTCCAAGTGGACCCTGAGTCATTCAATCCATATCTTGGTCTACCATGTTTTTGTCTTTGCTCTCCTCCTCTTCTTTTTCAAAACCTGATGGGCTCTCCTTCTTCCTCCTCCTCACCACATAACTCGCGAAAGGTTGCGTCTAAGAGTAAAATTTTGTCTCCATCACCACCGTGCAAGAGTGGAAGATCTTATGCATTCTCCACAAAGTTTGATAATTATTCAAGGGTGGAAGCAACCAAATATTCAAGTGTAGAAACCACTATCCATATAGGGGTGTTTTTGTTCTTCTTCAAAGAATATGGAAGACTGAGTACTACTAGAATCAATCCAACATATTTTATGAACTGACAAATTATAGGACGGATGGCTTGAATATGATGGTATGGTATTTCACAAGTTTGTTCAAGCTTGGGATGATAAGAGTCACCAAATTCAGAAACACGAGTAGGGGAGGTGCAATGAACGTTGATGCCTTGACCATAAAATGTGATGTTGGGGTTGGTGGTGTTATCATCCATAAAATATTGTATTCCCTCCTTCTAGCGCTAGAAATGTTAACCGTGTTGGACCTACCAAAATTCAAGTGATATCCCTGGTATGTCCCAATTAGACCTCATATTGTTTGGTCTAGGAGTCCCATATAGAATAAAGGCCCAGTTTTTTAATTCTTAAATATATTCCTTGGCTCTAGTTGTCAACAAGAGAGAGAAGTTTATATGTACTTTTGCAAAGCAAGTGGGGTGTTCGTGGTGAGTGTTTAGTTGTAAGTGTGTCAAGGTTCTTCTATTGCGGGGGGAGAGAAAGAAGTGTGCCTCTAAGAGAGAGGTAATAGTACCACAAAATAAGAGACACACTTGAAGTGAAAGGGTCCATCTAAAATCCAAAAAAATAGTCCACAATGTATGTGACGGTCATTACAACCAACAAATAGGAAAGGTATTCCTAATTGTTAGACTCCTATATTTCATAACATCACAAGGTGACTGATCACTGATTATATTTTTTATTTCCTGAAAATAATATTCTATGGCTATCATTTATTTTTAGAGAAGAAAGGGAGACCCTGACTTTCAAAGAGCATCAAAGGAATCAATTTGACTTATATTTTGGTGGAAAGGAGAAAAGTTGTTGTTGGTAAGGTAATGGTGATCAAAACCTCATTCCTACCCTCATTTCATTTCATTCACTCTCCTTGTCCCCTATTTTCCCAAATCCTAAACTTCAATGCTCTGAAATATCATTTAAAACCAAAGACCTTTTTTGGCTTCACTACCTTATAAAACCCACTTATGTCACTAGTCCAAAATTCTATCGTTATAGCTTTGCCCACTTTTTGCACCCCGCTAGCTTTAACCTTTTCTAAATTCACCACCGAACATAAAAACCCCACTGATGCACTTTGGAGGGAACCATCCAAACCCCCATATATTACCAAATCCTATGCAAAACCTTTGTTTTTTGCATTCTCCTTATCGTATGCCTTTTCACACTTGCCAAAATTCATCGCGTCGCACAGTACACTTCGCACCGGTTATAAGTTACCTATAAGCGGCCAAAATGTTAAAGTTTTTGCGATGTGATCACAATCGCACATCACAAGTTTTAAAGGGTTTTCGCAGGAGATAAATGTTAAAAAATATGATGGGCGATATGTGATGCAGTGGGGCCTAAGTCAGATCACAAATCGTAGATTTTAGAAAACAAGTGCGAAGGCAAAATGTTAAATTCACTGATCTGCGACATGAGGTGACATGGAAAGTGACGTGGCAGATGATGTGGAAGGTGACAGGGTAGGTGATGTGGCATGGTGAAGTGGCTTTGACCCCACATATTGTAGATGACCCATGATGACATGGCAGATGACCTGGCAGGGTGACGTGACAGTGACAAAGGGAAAATGTTAAAGTGAACGAGTTGCGATGTGCGATGGGTGGGACTTGATCGCAAGGTGCACATCACAAGTTTTGAAGGACAACGCGAAGGAAGTTAAAAAACAATGATGGTGAAGTGAGATATCAGCACAAATGCGTGTCTCTCAGAGTGAAGATCTAAAATTTCTCAATTCCCGGTGGACCCACTTGCTCCTCTCCCCATCAATTCTAAGTTAAAACCCTCGTATTTTCCTGCTATATCCGCCCACCTCCGCACATCATACAGCCCACGACGTTTTTCAGCCTCCCCGCAGTATTTGAACTTTATCATGAGGGGGGGGGGGGTCTGGAATGGGTGGTATCCCATACCTTCCATCCAGATAATGTGTTTCACCTAGGGATGTTCTGCAGCCCCCTCTCCAAACACTAATTACCACTCATAACCCCTCCAAAAATCCCTTTGATCCATTTACCAAATCACTGCACCTTTTTAACCGCTGCATGTACTTTCCTCGCCATGTTTTCTCCTGTTTTCTATTTGTAGTCACATGCCCTCCCTTTAAAAGAAACTTGTTGCACCATAAATGGTTGGGCCATTTCCCAATGGACCCGCGCCACCTCCACACCTTCGCATTATTGTTTAAATATCCAAATGCTGAAATAACTATAGAGTTTACTCTATAATTATTGTCAAAATAATACAAGTGTTGATTTTGCAGGTAGTATTGAAGAAAGTGTGAATTTCAAAGAAGAACTGTTAGCACTTTGCGAAACCGTATTATATGGCTTCTTTAGACTTTCAATCTCAATTACCATTCTCTGTTTTTATATCCCTTCCCAGTGCTGACCCATTATCATTTCCCCTCTCTGTTATCCCTTTCTCCATTGTAGGTTTGTGAAAGAAGAAGCATCGAGGAAAATGCCTTCAAATCTAGATCAACGGCCTTTTAATCCAATGGTATACCCACAAGTGGACTTGAATCACTTGGCTCTAGCAGAAATAGATTACAAGATTCATGAGACAGAGACTAGTTATGATTTTTTTGATGTTTACTTCTAGTTTGAGGACCAATTCCTCAAAGGAACCAATGACTTAGCCTATGAGAAACCCAGTTTCCCTTGACATCTTCCCAAAGACCCATAGTTTCCTAGAATTAATCAAGAAGTGCCAGAGTTGTTATGATATTGACCAGAGGACCTTAGTCACCCCAACAGGAGAAATCATGTTTGCCATCAACACCAAATCCATCCAGCAGATGATGCAAGCCCCCACTACAGAACAAACAGTCCCTTTCTCATATGAAGTCCTCAGGAAATGTTATCAGAAGCTTGAATCTACCAGTAGATCCAAAACCTTGTAGTTTTACACAACCCATGATACCCCAATTCCTACAAAGAACCCTATTTATCCCTCATCTACCTTTTCTAATAAGACCCAACACATTTTGTCTATTTTATCTTATTTGTTAGGTTATCACACTGATCAGTGGGTAGAGGAAGCTGTGATAGGTTCCTTTTCCACTCTTTCCCTGGGGGCTAAAGCCACAGTCCTGCTCAACTATGCTCAATTTCTTGCAGAGGCCATTCATGAGAAGTTTTTAAAGTTTGACACAGAAGAGGTTTTAAAATATTCCTCTGTGTTGGTATATATGTTTGTACATTTCCAGTCTAGAAGGTTTTAGTTTTATATGTACAAGGTAAATGAATATAATGAGCCCCAATATGTCATATTCTGGACTACCCTGTTACTAAAATATTAGAAGGAATTTACATACAAGGATTTTGTATATTTATTCATGCATCCAGCCATCAACACACTGAATGATGCATCATAGCCTAGGATAGTTGAGGAAATCAAAGAAACCATGCAACTAACAGAACAAGTGAAGAAAACAAATTGGTATTTGTATCAAAACTACAGAGAGATTCAAGTCCATGGCAGTGAGCTAGCGCCTTACAAATTACCAAATTTCCTCTCCATGAGGGTCTTTGCACTGGAAACATAAGGAAAATGATACATGTAGATGAGCTCCACTTTGTCTCTACAAAGAAGAAGACTCAGTTCAGGATCAAAACACAAATTGGGCCTTTCATCTATACCAATAGAGAAATAACAGAGGAAGTAGAGAAGATACTGAAGGAGATGGGTTTCAGCCACAACTTCACTTGGTCTTATGACCCTGTAGGAATTATCTCCAAGAAAAAGGTGGAAATCAAGTCCACACCCTATGTTCACACATCCATGCATTCAATTGAATAATATTCCAATCAACCATAATGGGTAACTAATACCCTCCAAGAAGAGGAATAATGAGTGTCCTCCACTCCAGCCGTCCAGACCCCAATACCACAAGAAATGAATAATGCAGAAGGAAGAAAAGGCAAGGGGAAAGAGCAAGAAAAGGAGATAGGGAGTAAAAGGCCAAGAGAGGATTAGTCACCTTCGGTGACTGATAACTCTATTAAAAAATTCAAAATAAGATATAGGAAGAGGGCCTGAATTCATATGGATATTGATCAAGGAGGAGAATTAGGACAAAAAACAATGGTTCATATTGCAGATACCCCTGGTCCATCTCTAGTGGGTGGTCAAACAATGGTTTCGCATGCATCTACTACCACAAAATCTCTGCAGTAGTAGACCTTGTAGGCATCTACTTCCAGACTTGCCATAGAAGGTCAAGAAAGATTATTTTATGATACATTTAAAGAGATAAAATTGAGAAATGAGGTACTGAAGACCAAAACTTACAACCAATTATGGAAGTAGACCCCAAGTTCATAAATTAGGCTACTCTCTGCTTTTGACACTGAGAAGAAAAGGATGCACATGAAATTTCTAGAAGCTTTGGTCCCACATCCACAAGGATCAGGAGACTACAAGAAGGTATCATTTGGATTTAATGCCAGGGACATCCATCCCATTGCTCAGATGGAATTACACAAGCAGACTAGAGAGATGGTGACCTCCACCCTGACAAGTACTGCTATGAGCTTGTCAAAGCTTCAAATATCCTTATCCAATACTCAATCAGAACTCATGATAGAAAATATATTTTCCATGGCTAAAGACTTAAGGATCAAGTCTCTAGAAGATTTAATAGTGAAGTTGGGTCATGACCTAGCTAATGTTCAAGTTGTGGAGGAGGTTTTGAAGAAGAAAAATGTTGATATAGCAGCTCTCAAGAAACAACTCAAGATTCCAATAACATAAGACCCCTTGGCCAAAGGCATTGAAGAAGAGGAATCACAGAAGGTAGAGTTATTGAAGTTAGCTGTAGAACAGTCTGCCCAAATCAAATAGATGGAGAATGAGTTGGAGAAAATTATGAAGGAGAAATAAGAGGCAACTTGAGGTACACTCATCCCAGTGGGAGCTACCCCCATCTCAAAAATTCCATCAGCTATTCCTACAGCTACTCGAACACCTAGTATGATAGACCAGCTATCAAAAACCATGGAAATCATGACCCTACAGTCACAAGATATCCAGAAATTGGAAGAACGGATTGGCATCCTAAAAGATAAAAGGGATAGGACTGAAAATTCCCATGAGGTAGCCAAGAAGCAGATCGAGAGATTGGATAAGGCAGGGAAAGAAATTTATAGATAGAAACATTATGGGTGAAATGAAGTTGATAATCAGGGGTAGAATCATTAAGTCAATGGAAGAAATGTGGCACCCCATCAACATCATTTTTGAACAAAAATAGCTGGTAGAAAACTGCGCAGTGGTCATTGACAAAGAAAATCAAGAATTAGGAAGCATGCCAAACACAGCCCCTAATATTATATAATTCCTAAAATCCAAAACCAACTATGAGCTTGAAGTGCTAGATGTACCAGATAGAACAACAACCATATTAGAAGTGAAAAGAAGCCTCACTAAGAGGAATTTAGTAAGGCAATTGGAGGAGAAGTGTCGTGATTTGGACATGGCCAACGGTAGATTTCTGAACAAGATTCAAGCCTTGATAGAAAAATGGTTGCCCTCATTATTTGTGAATAATAACAAACTGATCCAACAAGAAGATTATATTATCAAACTCAGAGAAGCAGCCAAGGACACCACCAATTTTCACTAGCATCCAAGGAAGGCTAACTGAGAAATTTATCTGGGATCTCTCCAGTAAGGACATATTTATTCAACATGAAATAAAGCATGTTTTCCCCACCAGGCCCACTTTTAGCAAATACATAGAGGTGGAAAAATTATACCGACAAGTTGTAAGCACGAAAATCCCCAGCATAAAACATTGGAATAGGTTGTGTACATTTCAATATTGAAAAGGCATGATAGACACCTTAGCACAACCACCGGTTGACTAGAAGTTCCAGAAACGCATCCTCCTTTGTTATCTATGCAGTGGCAGCCCAAAGAAAGAGCCATATGTAATATTCCCAATTAGCTCTAAGATAGTTTGAATATTAATTTTTTTTTTTATTCTTAGTTTGATGAATAAGAGGGTATGGAGACCCACAAATATCCTTAGTAGGAATAAAAACACCCCTAGTTTGAATGGAGTTCATCTAAAGAGATGGATTGAAGACCCTCGTGTCTGAAAAGGGGTTGGAGCATGTAGACTGGGTCAACTTTGACCAAATCAATAGCGCTGGTATGGAAGGAGTGGAATTAATTGTGGGACAACGCAGTTTTGGAGGGAGACTCCATGCATGGAAGTAGTGGCTTTAATGAGTGGGGCCCAAGGTGAGGAAGCTCACCTAGCATATAAGGAAGGGGATGGCAGCCATAGAAGGTATGTTTTTTATTATTAATTTTTCTATGGTTTGAATGAATAATTTCTCTCTTCAGCTGGTTAGCTAAGACTGCAGTGTTGTTTAGCACAAGTGTGTTCTCGAGCGGGAATCCCACCTCCATCCTTAGGGGACTTTGAGTACCCACTCAGGAGGATTATTTGCACTATATTTCCACATTTTGGCATCAGGCCAAAGCTTCATTCTTATTATACAGCGTAGCTCTTGTTGAGGTTGTGTTTTGTTGTAGGGCAGAAGTTCTGGAGGGTTTGTAGAGTCATTTTTTGAGCTTGTGTTTTAGTGGAGAGGTAGCCTTTCCATTGGGGGATCAACAAGGAGGCTCCTTGGGAATTATATCATCATTTGGGACCAGGCCAAGTTACCACCATCACCTACAACACAGTTTCAATCCATGATTGTGTTATTTTAGAGATATTTTGTAGGGGTGATTTATGTGCATGATTTGGGGAGTTGGTTCTTCAGTGAAGGGATTAGCCTTTCACCTGGAGAGTCTAGTGGAGGAGAGCCACATATTTTTATTTCAGCTTCATCCATATCTCCCAGCTATTTTTCTGCAGTGAATCTTCAGCCCTAGGGCTTTGGTTCACCATTAGTACTTTTGGGTGTATTGTTGAAAACCCTCTTGGGTTGGCTAGGAAAAGTGATATAGAGCCTTGTTCTTTATGTATAACATATCTATTGGCATATATCAAATATTTTGTATCATTTTATTATCTTCTGTTATAGCTAGGTTCTTTATGATTGCATTGTAGCATCTTTCTGGCATTCTAAATAGCAGCAACACCTCATTCTTGAGGGGATTTATCTATTGGAGGCTTGTTGGTTCATGTTGTATGGTTTGTGCCCCATTATTTTGTACTATTTTTCTGCTATTATGATTAATTAAAAGGCTCCATATTGGTTCCCAATATTGATGTGATGTTTTACACTGTTATTTCCATCATTTTTTTCTATATTCCTATTTTGTCCATTTTGGAATATTACAGTGGCATCAGAGCATAATCTTGGCTCAACCCGTGCATCTTAAGCCAATATGTCATCAGAAGAAGGAGATCCTCTCACAAATATAGAGAAGAGGTATCTCAGAAGAAACCAAAGATATGATTATACAGAAGATAAAGAAGACAAGGGTAAGACCCCTTTATCAGGAGAAGATGAGGAGAAGGAGTTCCCTAAGCTTCTTCTTCGAACTATGCGAGACATTGTAAGAGATATAAAGGAGATGAGGATGGATAGACACAAAGAATCCCCTAAAGGGTTTCTACATGGAGAAGGATCTGACATTTCTCATCACTGGAGTGATCAACCAGTGAAGCAACAAGTTTCCAAATGCTCTACAATGCCTACATTTTTAGCAGTGGGAAATGGAGGGTTTCAAGAACAAGAAACTCTTGAAGATTATTTTCTTGAGTTTGAGTCTCAATCTCAGATATTCAACAACCATTTTAGCTTTCAATAGTTCTGTCAAGTCAAGGACAATAGGAGACCCCCGCATCACAATAGAGGTGGAGGATTCATACAGAATCATGATCTTCACATGACTATGGGCAGATTTTTCTTACCCAACTTTGATGCGTCATCAAAATTCACTGCCAAGTCATGGGTAGAGAAGCTAAACATCTACTTCTAGCTTAACCAAGTACCAGAGATGGAGGCCATAAAAATAGTAGTGCTCCACCTTGAGGGTGAAGCACATGATTGGTGGTTTCATGGACTTTGTACATTGGGTCATGCCAATGTGACTACATATTCAGAGTTCACAAGGAGGTTGGTGGAGAGATTTGATCGAAGAGACCCAGAGGAACCTTTCATTGGGCTAGCTAAGCTCAAACAATCATGTGATCCAAAAACTTATATTTCTGAATTTCTAAAACTTTCTGTTATGGTTCCTGATTTATCTGCAGCAAGGAGGGTCTATATGTTTATTGATGGGCTAGCAGAACCTCTACATGAGTTGGTTAAATCTACCAAACCCACTACCCTACAAGATGTCATTGATAGGGCTAGAGATCTATAAGATTCCTTGCCAAGAGAAAAGGCAACATTTCAGCAAAATCCCACTTTTCCATCAAATGGAAAAGATGAGAAGGCCCATCCTTCAAAGGAGGGCCAAAAAAAGCACCTCTTAGCGATGATGTTCAAAGAGACTTGAGGAGAAGGAAGCTTTGCTTCACATGCCAAGAAGCATGGGAACCTAGACATAGATGTATAGCAGGAAAGGCACACTATAAAGAGGGCTTTTCAGATGATGAGGAGGAAGAAGAAGAAGAACCAAAAGCAGGTCACAGCGCTGGGATAGAAGGAGAGGATCAAAAACCACCAGGAGGTGGGAATGGAGAATTTACTCCAACTGGAGGGGCCCTTGCATCATTGAGAGGAGTACCCAAGTACTTGAACTTTAGGGTTCAAGGTTCCATTCAATATCATAGGGTTTCAGCTTTGATTGAAAATGGGGCTACCCACAACTTTATTGATGCCCAACTAGTGGAGAGGAGGGAAATACCCACTGATGATTTTGAGGGATTTTCATTTTTGGTCTCAGGAGATAGAACTATGCAGTGCATGCATTATGTTCCATATTTATCTGTCACCATGGGGACATATACATTGATTGATCACTTCTATGTGGTTGACATACCTGACACCAATGTGATATTAGGTGTGCAGTGGTTGATTACTTTGGGGAAGGTCACCACATATTGGGAGACTTTTCAGATGGAATGGATGGACAGAAAGAGTGGAAAAAATTAGATGATTAGGGGCATGCACACATATCCCTCACAAACAACTTCCACACAAAAAACATAGTTGTATTTGCGCAGTGGAAGCAAGGACCTAATAGTCCCATCATGTATGTAGATAACCTTGGCCCTTGAGACGTTAATGTTTAGTGTCAAACCACATGGGAGGCCACCTGATCATGAGTTGGTGAGAAATGTCTCACAACATGTTGCACCACTCATAGATCCAGGAGGAGTGGGAACATTGGGAGGTCATGGTACAATGTAGAGAGTCTTGGGTAGGCCTCAAGGAGGAGGGATACATTCTCCCACTATCATCATTACCCACTCTCACACCAAATCTTGCACTGATAGAGGATGCTACAGGGATGGAGGATAGCACTATCATGGTGCAAGGAGACTATTCCTTGAATTTGGAGGCTCAGAATATATTCTCACTTGGGGAGAAATATTCCACACATGGTAGAGGATGGTGGCCACTCATCCATACATTGGCCAAACTCAAGAAGTTTTGGATAGGTGATAGCTTCCCATGGAATACTAACCTCAAAACCTTCAACCTTTACTTGAGCATGGGAAAATACAAGAGGGGTAGCAGGGGAAGGATAACAACATCCCAGTATGTGACTTTGGCATAGGAGATGTCAAAGAAGGGGGTAGCCACATGACAGATGCTTTATATGACAGATCATCAGCGTTGTCACTATGGAGATTGGAAATCCAAATTGTTGGTGGATTATTCCAAGGACCTTTCTACATGCATGATACTTGATGACCAGCTATTAGATGAGGGATATTCAGGAAGATATAAGGTCATCTACTATTAGAGTAGGATCTTCTTATCTAGAGCATCCAAGCTCAAGGAGAAGTTGCTACATGCAACACATGAAGATTTTCTTTTCAGCCACACTTATTCCATGAGATAATACCACACCATCATGGAGGGATTCACTTGGGAAGGCTTTGAAGAGGAGATACATCAGAATTTTAGGAGATGCATGGATCATGTGGAGATGGAGGAGAGACATAAATATTTGATGGAGTTATAACAACAATCTCTTTCCTCTTTGGGAATGAGAGGGGATATGTCTATGAGCCACTCCATTGGTGTGAATAAAAGAATATGGTAAGGATCATGTTTTTATGAATAATGATTTATTTGATGAATATTTGCATTCCTTTACCATACATATGCAGGCCATTTCTCCAAGTGGGGGCATTCTTTCTTATAAACTTCATGGTCAACTGGGTGGCCATAAATAGTGTTGAGCATGGCCACTCCCTAGGAGGATATAGGGAGATGACATATCATTCAGGGTGTACTCCAAAGGCACCAAAAATTACTCATCTTCTCAAAGCATGTGAGAATACTATGAAAACAAACAAGTGGTGGGGAAACCACTTATTATATTATTATCTGAGGCAGTCAAGAGATATACTGCATTGGTTCCACATGTGGGACTATGATCCTCCTCCAGTATTATATATGACAACTTATTTATACTTGGTTTTGATCCCATACATTGATGATGTCCTTATTCTTATTGTGGGAATGATTGGAGGAAGGATGCAAGGGTTGAAGATGCCCATTGGGAAAGATATTCTTCATGTTTCTTATGCTCCATGTTTCAGGGAGAACATTGGGAAAACCATGATTGCTACATTGGATCTTTTTCTTCCTTATGAGGTGATTCATTTTCATCTCATGAGTATTTAGGAGGAGCATTTCATGGAGGGATTGATTGGGAGACACTTAGTTTATGAGGAGAGCTTATCACATGGAGGTGTCACCAAAGAAGGAGGAGAAGAGTTGCAGCACTCACCTTTACAGTTGTTTAAGGAAAAGCAACATTTGGGAGGGGAGGACTGTAATATTCCCAATTAGCTCTAAGCTAGTTGGAATAATAAGTTTTGTTTTTTCTTCTTAGTTTGATGAATAAGAGGTTATGGAGACCCATAAATATCCTTAGTAGGAATAAAAACACCCATAGTGTGAATGGAGGTCATCTAAAGAGATGGATTGAAGACCCTTGTGTGTGAAAAGGGGTTGGAGCATGTAGACTGGGTCAACTTTGACCAAATCAACATCGCTGGTATGGAAGGAGAGGCATTCATTATGGGACAACGCAATTTTGGAGGGAGACTCCATGCATGGAAGTAGTGGCTTTAATGAGTGGGGCCCAAGGTGAGGAAGCCCACCTAGCATATAAGGAAGGGGATGGCATCCATTGAAGGCATGGTTTTTATTATTATTTTTTCTATGGTTTGAATGAATAATTTCTCTCTTCAGCTGTTTAGCTAAGACTGCAGTGTTGTTTAGCACAAGGGTGTTCCCGAGCAGGAATCCCACCTCCATCCTTAGGGGACTTCAAGTGCCCACTTAGGAGGAGTATTTGCACTATATTTCCACATTCTGGAATTAGGAAAAAGCTTCAGTCTTATTATATAGTGCAATTCATATTGAGGTTGCGTTGTGTTGTAGGGCAGAAGTTGTGGAGCGTTTGTAGAGCCATTTTCCGAGCTTGTATTTCAGTGGAGAGATAGCCTTTCCATTGGGGGATCAACAAGGAGGCTCCTTGGGCATTATATCATCATTTGGAACCAGGCCATGTTACCACCATCACCTACAATGCAGTTTCAGTCCATGACTACATTATTTTAGAGAGATGTTGCAAGGGTGATTTATGTGCATGATTTGGGGAATTGGTTCTTCAGTGGAGGGATCATCCTTTCACCTAAAGAGTCTAGTGGAGGAGAGCCACATATTGTTATATCAACTTATTGGAACAGGGTCCCCTAGCTGCGCTTTGATATGTTCCAAATCTGTGTTTTTTATGTATTTTTGTAGTAATTATTCTTGTGCAGGGGCTTTGGGGCGAGTCAAAGCCCCCAATGTATTGTAATGGGTCAAAGGGTAGACCTAGAGTCTGCAAACAATGGTTTGTAGACCACAGGATAGCGCTGGCTATTATGATATAAATAGATGGATAGTTTGAGTCTTAGGGTAAGTAAGTAACTAATATTGATTCTACGTACAAAATATTGAGATATGATTTGGATAGTTTTGGGTAAGGACTCCTGCTGGCTATGTGTGCGGAGATGCTCAGTCCCGCTGTGTGCGGACCCTGCTGGCTGTGTGCGCGGGCTATGACTTGGGTTTGTAATTGGGTTTTTGGATATTAATGAATGCAGAATATATTGAAGTATCTTTATGCTATATGAATTTGTTTTGTTTATTACTGAAGTACCTCTGTGTTATTTTAAGCTGCGATTGTATCCGCGATATATGAATTAGTTGCGAATGTGGTAATAATTGTTGATGTGCATGTGGATACGAATTTTTTGATCAGATCTGTTAATAATAGTATCTTTGTTTATGGTTACATGCTGATTATACTGTTAAGGGCTTGATAATAGGCTTGTTTCTAATAAAACCTGATAAAACTCGACGAGATCTGCCTTAATTACCTACTCTCTCCCAGAGTGTAGAAACCTGGTTCCAACACCCACCCATACTACTTTGGGTGAGATCTTGGCCTGGGAAAGTAGTTCATTACCGAAAGGGTTGGTAGTATAGGATTTTTTTGGCAAGCATTTGAAAAATGGGCCATAGACTTCGTTGGGCCCATAAACCCACCAGGGAAGAAGACAGGTGCCCACTGCATCATCACTGCAACTGATTATGTAACCAGATGGGCCGAAGTGAAAGATGTGAAGGATTTTACTATAGACACTGCTGTGCACTTTATTTTTGAACATATTCTAACCAGGTTTGGTTTTCCGAAGATCTTGTTGAGTGATAGAGGTACTCATTTATTTAATGAAACAATACAGCCTTTGACTGAAGAATTTCGGATCCACCATGAAAAAAGTACCCCATATCACCCACGGGAAAATGGAACCATGGAAGCTTTCAATAAAATTCTAGAGTAGGCACTGACCAAGATTTTCAATGTCGATCAAAGCGATTGGGACGTGCACATCCTTTCGGTCCTCTAGGCCTATCGAACCACGTGCAAGAAGTTGACTGGGAAAAAATTGTTTCAGATGGTTTATGGAAACGAAGCCATTCTTCCCATGGAGTATATCATTCCTAGCTTGTGAATCAGAGCCTTTATGAACATGGTAGAGCCTGATCTCATGGAGGAACATTTAGCACAGCTAGTCACCTTGGAGGAAGATCGATTCATTGCTAACTTTCATTAGCAAGTTTAAAAGGCTGGGGAAAAATCATGGCATGATAGACATATTCAATAGAAGGTCTTTTCAGAATGAAAATTGGTCCTGCTATACGATAGCCAGTTTGCAAAACACCCGAGGAAGTTCCATCAGCACTGGCGAGGCCCCTGTATGGTAAAGGAAATCACGGACGGAGGAGTCGTCCGGTTAGCTACATTGCGCGGTGATATTATACCGAGATATGTTAATGGAAGTCATCTCAAACCATACCGGATAAAATTACTATATTTCCAGAGTATTTGTATTGGGAGGAATACGTGCAGGCAAGAGGAAAAACGCAAGCATGCCCGTTATACGCGCAGGGGTCAACTGTAGGTCAGGAAGCCCAGGGAGGTGTGCTGGGAGCGCAGGGGTCGACCGCAAGTCTGGAAGCCCAGGAAGGTGTGTTGGGAGCACATGTGTAATACACAGCTATGAAAACTAGCCGTTGGAATAGTAAAACTGGGTAAAAATAAAATTTTACCGTTGAAAGGAGCGGGCAATCAACAATTAATGCGGTGATTTTCAAAGATTTTTTACCATTTCCTTGATGGTAATTTTTAGATACCGATTCCCTAGTATGGTCACCAGTATGTAAGGACCCCTCGAGCCAACATCTGGTCTCCCCATGGAGGGGAAGAATCCCATGGAGCGCGTCAGTAAGAAGTATGAGCAATAGATCGTCGAAAAGGTGCGAGAAGACTACCATGTTGAATGAAATACTAGGAGATTCCTGATCAACACCATTGTCAACCCGGGAGTGCGCATGGGTACCCTGCTGCTGGCTTGTAAGATGATGCGTAAGTGTTAGGCCACGAATGTCCCCGCCTATGTAATTCAGTTGGTTGGGTGCTGCGAAAAGTGGTTTGCTTCAACTAGTCACAGTTCCTTTGCAATGAATTTTTGGAGAACGTACGCGAGGTGCAGGATCATGGAAATGCATTCTTCTACTCTTGGCTACTGCTCCTAATTATGTTGGTCGCATGGGAAGCCCCCGAAGACTCAGTACTCCATGAGCTCGAACCAGACATGTGTGAGGGGGTGCGATACGCAAACTTGTGGGATTTGAAGGATGAGCAGTGCATTAAAGATAATAAAGTCTTTTGGGTACTATTTCAGAGCACGCTCATAGAAAAAATTCACTCCCATCCACGCTTGTCGCTAACGGTCTACGAAAAATACAAAAGCATCGTAGCGTTCCAAGTCACGATGCACAACATGTAGATTTGGGGCCGTAAGGATCTAGCTTGGGTATTGCTGCCTTACATGGTCACCGATGAGGAAATCGACCGGCTCATTGCTACTTGGCCACCACACTGGAGATTGGGATTCAAATCAGGTGCGGCTGACACTACTGGTACAAGCACAAACCTGAAGACCACCCCACCTGATACCACCAAGAATGCAGAAGGACGTGGCCCGAAAGACTTCGCCAGGACAAAGGACGTAGCAAAGGGCATGGAGCAGGAATCACAGCAGGACATGGACACAGAGATTTTGGATGCATAGGGTGTTGATTCCATGTGTGGCACGAAATGGACAACCGAACCCCTCAAGGGCTAGTGAACAAAGCGACAGGCTATGAGCCCCAATCAAGAGACTAAATTTACCTTGACAGAGGAAGACTTGGAGCAAATTGCAGATGCGGTCACCCTCGCCTCAAAAGACAGATGGATTTCTTTGGAAGAGCAGCAGAAGGTCGCGGTCACCACATTACAGTCTGAGCTCCAAGCTCTATAGCTCAAGGCTGATACCCTGCAGAAGAGCATGGTTTAAGTGAGGCTGCCTCCAGAAATCAGCAATGAGCTGATCGTCACGACTGAGAGTCACCTCTTCCCCCTTCCAGGCGCAACACTCACCCTGAGTTTGCTTGCCTTATGTATGCAGGTCCAGGCCTGCACAAAAGTACATCTAGATTTGGCCCGACTTCCACAAGAACTGTTGCAGGTCCTTCATACATCCCTCTTTGAGGAAATCCAGCACAGAGATCACCGGGTGCAGCAACAAATCAGTACAGCTGAGCAAAAAATAGTTGAAAAAACCATCTAGGCATCCCAGGCGTAGGCTGCATGAGTCCTTGACGCCACGCAGCAGACTGAGTTGGAACATTTGATCAGCATACTATGCACAGATGTGACTGAAAAAATCCCGGCCTCTACAACCCCCCAGGCTAAGATTGAGGGACTCGTTACAGCCCCGAAGAATTCTAGGACCGAGATCCATAATTTCAAGACTGAGATGGAGCAGTAGATTGTTGCGTTACAGGCCAAATTGTAGCCAGAAACTCTGCCTGAGGTACGAGCCCAGAGAGCTGCACTGGTCACAGAAGCCACGAATACCATTACAGCTCATATTGCTCATGGCAAAGAATTTCTTGAGACATATATGCAATTGTGGTCTAAGGTGCAACACAACCCTCTCCTGTGTGAATTTACTTAAGAACTACGCCAGAAGGAAGAAGAATTTGAGTAAATGGAAGCTACTATGCCCACTTTGATCTCCGCTCAATTCTTGGCAAGTCTACAAGCCAGCCATGCGCTCAGAGATGACCTGGAAGAGCTTCACCACAATAAGAAAGTTCTGAGTGACCACCTCAAGCCGTGGGTCGATGAAGCCCTCAAGCTATCTCAGGACGTGGATGTTGCAGTCAAACAACTGAATCAGACCCTGGAAATTTTTGCTGCTGCTACTGAAGGCCCAACTTCGCAGAAGTTGGTGGATATTTCACAGAACACTGTTGCACAGGGTGAAGGAGTGCTGCCCCCTCTATTCGATTCCATTAAGTAGCTCCAGGCTACGATGCAAACCCCATGACCGCTATGACTCGGGATGAGTCAAAAGATTGTGTTGGGGGCCTGTTGGAACAGGGTCCCCTAGTTGCGTTTTGATATGTTCCAAAGTTGCATTTTTGTTGTATTTTTGGAGTAATTGGTCTTATGTAGGGGCTTTGGAGTGGGTCAAAGCCCCCAATGTATTGTAATGTGTCAAGGGTTAGACCTAGTGTCCACAAACCACGGTTTGCAGACCACAGGATAGCGTTGGCTATGATGATATAAATATATGGATAGTTTGAGTCTTAGGGTAAGTAAGTAAGATTGATGCTAAGTACGAACTGTCGAGATCTATTTTTGGTAGTTTTGGGTAAGGACTCTTGATAGCTGTGTGCGAGGAGATCCTCATTCCTGTTGTGTGCGGACCCTACTAGTTGTGGTTGTGACTTGGGTTTGTAATTGGGTTTTTGGATATTAATGAATGTGGAATCTATTAAAGTATCTTTATGCTATCTGAACTAGTTTTTTTTATTAATAAAGTACCTTTGTGTTATTTTAAGTTGCGATTATGTCTGCGGTATATGAATTAGCTGTGAATGTGGTAATAATTGCTGATGCACACATGGATGCGAATGTGTTGATCAAATCTATTAATAATAGTAGCTTTTTTTATGGTTACATGCTGATTATACTGATAAGGGATTGATAATAGGCTTGGTTTTGTGTGAACCTGATAGAACTCGATGAGATCTGCCTTAATTACCTACTCTCTCCCAAGGTGTAGAAACCTGGCTCTAGCACCCACCCATACTACTTCGGGTGATACCTTAGCCTGCGAAAGTAGGTCATTGCCGAAAGGGCCAGCAATATAGGGGTTTGTTTGCAAACCTTAACTCCGAACCTGGGTCAGGACCCCTGAAGCCAACACAGCTTCAACCATATCCCCCAGTTATTTTACTATAGTGAATCTTCAGCCCTAGGGCTTTGGTTCACCATTTTTACTTTTGGGTGTATTTCCGGAAACCCTCTTGGGTTGGCTAGGAAAAGTGATATAGAGCCTTGTTCTTAATTTATAACATCTCTATTGGCATATATCAAATATTTTATATCATTGTATTATATTCTGATGTAGCTAGGTTCTTTATGACTGCGATGTAGCAGCTTTCCAGCATTCTATATAGTAGAAGCACCTAATTCTTGAGGGGAATTATCTATTGGAGGCTTTTTTATTCATGTTGTATGGTTTGTGCCCCATCATTTTGTACTATTTTTTTGCTGTTATGATTAATGAAAAGGCTCCATATTGGTTCCCAATATTGATATGATGTTTTACACTTCTATTTCCATCATTTTGTTCTATATTCTTGTTTTTTCCATTTTGGAATATTACACCAGATGTTAGAACCATCTAGTGTTGCCTCCTCGCAACCATCTCAACCGTCGCTAAGTTAATTTTTGGATTCACGAAGAGCCGCCTGAGCTTTTTCATTCTTGAAGAGTTACCAAAATTAATTCTACAAGCGTTGTTGTCAGAGATTTTCTTTATTCGGGCCTTGCATGGCCACACTTTTCTAATTTCAGTTTGGTTGTCATAAATGAAGTTTTACAGAGTATATTATGGAAAACCGACTTAGTTGTTAGTTAAATACTGTTAGAATTTTCATTATCAAGCATTGGATATTTTAGCACCTGTACTGTAAGAACTACTATTGGAGCACTGTAATTTTGGAGTTGTTCATCAATAATCAAAGGTCGTTTACATGATTCTTGAGTTGTGTTAAAATGGTGATCTGTTTATTCTCTATTTAAATGTTTCCATTGTTATCTCTGTTGTGTATCTGCTCATCTAATTGGAAATCAGAAATTTTAGATTAAGATTCACTGTGGGAGCACCTTAATTTTGTCTGCATTTTCAATATGAATGTTTTTTGCTGAAGTTTGATTAAAGAATTCTTAACTTCTCTCTAGTCACTACTAAACCTTACTGTTTCTTTCACCTCATAATTCATACAACTCTTAAGATCCATTTAGCATAGTTATCTTGCCCCGTGATTTTCTCTTGATTTTGATGTGTCGTTCCAGCCTTTGAATCCATCGCCCAATGGAATAGCCTCTGCAATCATATCTATCCAACCAAAAAATAAATCAAATAAACAACCCTCGTAACTATAAATAGCCTAATACCTGAAATTATAATCATCAAGCTAAATCATAAATTGTAAAACAGAGAGAGCCCTCTCTCTGTCTAGGAAGGATAGGTCCTAGACTCCGAAGTGGTTTGATGTTGTCTTCTGCCGTTTTTTCTTGCCAATATTACAAATTATGGAGGAAGAACATAATGGCGACCATACTGGGGAATTATTGAGAATCTTAATATTTCATTCGAACTCAAAAACCCTAGTCGAAATACTGTGTGTTTTAAGAAATTACTACAGATTGGTTTTTGAAAAAATATTCAGCCTGTTTGTGCCTTGGGTCTAAATTTTGGCTTCCAGAAGAACCTTTACCAGATCCCATCCTAACCCAAATCCCCCTACAATAGTTGACAACCCGGAGAAAATCCTAAGAAAAACTCCTAGATCTGATAATCCAACTATTAGCAAGCCTATTCACAAAGCAAGTTCCCTTCCTAAAAACCTTGCAACCTTGCAAGATATCCAGTTCGACTTACACTTTGAGATAAGGTTGTTCAGAACCAAATCCTAGAATTGGATAGACTAAGCATTTTTTTATCCATCCATCTTACAGCAAATTCCATTTGTGGAAGCCTCTACCTCCAATCAAACTGATTTTCAACTTCTCCAACACTTTGACTCCCTTCAAGGTCTAGTAACTGTTAGAAAATTATATATTATGGAGCAATGCAACACATAAAATATGTGGAAAATATAAACACACAAAACACATAAAACCAGAGAGACACAGATATACGTGGTTCACCCAGTTTTGGCTACGTCCACCCTGAATAGCCAGTCCTTCCTTTCTATTATGCAGCAAAATGAAGAGACAAAACCTATAGCAGATCCGCTCTAATATCCTTTGTTCTCTCTCATAGTCTCCCTATCTATTTCCCGCTCAGAGAATACATATGTAATACACAGCTACAATAAAATACCCTCATAAAAGAGAGGGGTTGCCTTCTAGGGAAAAAAACCCTAAACTAAACATAACTTCTACCGTCAGATCATCTGCCTAATGAACGGCCCAAATTGACTAGAAATTACTATACTTTTACAAGGAAATTTTACATATGTTTTTAGCTTTGGGGGCGCTACCCCTAAAACCCCCTACCAAGGGGGGGCTCCATAAAGTCGCTACCACCCCCCCTAGACCCCCCATGGCAAAGATTAATTACGGGCGGCGTTGCCACCCCATTTAAGGTACAGGGGTCCAATGCTGTGATACAAAGTAAACAAGATAATTAGGCTCCACACCCAACAATATCCCACTTGGAGACTGATAGTAACAACTCCACCGCTACTTCATTTGCTGGATAATGACTCCTCTTTGGACCTGGCTATTTCTCATCTTCATCATCATCCTTGAAGACCAACTTAAACTGAGCACATTCTCAGTTTCTCCCTGGTTACAACTTTTGTTAACATATCTGCAGGATTCTGGCTAGTGTGTATCTTTTCTAGCTTCAACTCTCCATCTTCCAATACTGACCGTATGAAATGGTACTTGAGATGTATGTGTTTAGTCCTGGAATGAAATGTTGAGTTCTTTGCAAGATGAATGGAACTTTGGCTATCACTGTATAACGTGCCCATATCATGCTTCTTACCCAATTCATCCATAACCTTTGTAACCAAATCATTTCTTTACTAGCCTCTGTAGCAGCAACATACTCTGCTTCTGTTGTTGAAAGTGCAAAAATACTAGATTTTTGAAACCCAACTGACAGTTTTTCCACCTACAGTAAATACATATCCTATAGTGCTCCTCCTGTTATCTCTGTCACCTGCCATATCTGCATCAACATATCCCTGTAGAGCAATGTTTGAACCACCAAAGCATAATGCTTGATTTGTGGTACCTCTCAAATATCCGAGAATCCATTTTACTGCCATCCAATGTTCTTTTCCTGGATTATTCATGTACCTGCTTACAACTCCCACTGCATGTGCAATATCAGGCCTTGTGCAGACCATTGCATACATTAAGCTTCCAACTGCTAATGCATATGGAACTTTAGACATATAATCCATGTCTTCTTGGGTATTTGGGAACATCTCCTTACTAAGTTTGAAATGACTAGCAAAAGGTGTATTGACTGGTTTTGCGTTGTGCATATTAAATCTTTTCAACACCTTTTGTATGTACTCGTTCTAAGACAGTGTTAATTTTTTTATTTTTCCTATCTTTGGTTATTCTCATACCAAGGATCTGTTTTGCAGCTCCCAAATCCTTCATTGCAAATGAATTTGCCAATTTTTGTTTTAGCACATTTATTTCCTGCATGTTAGACCCTACAACAATCATGTCATCTACATACAATAACAATATAATATAGCTGCCATCATTTTGCTTTTTTAGATAAACACAATGATCAGAGTTACATCTAGTATAACCTTATTCAGACATAAACTTGTCAAATTTTAGATACCACTGCCTTGGAGCCTGTTTTAAACCATACAAGCTCTTCTTTAACTTGCACACCAATTTTTCTTTCCCTTTGACCTCATATCCTTATGGTTGCTGCATGTATATCTCTTCCTCCATATCTCCATGGAGAAATGTTGTCTTTACATCTAATTGTTCAAGATGTAAATCTTCTGCTGCTACAAGGCTTAAAATAGTTTTGATTGAAGTCATCTTAACAATAGGAGAAAATATTTCATCAAAATCAATACCTTTCTTCTGTGCAAACCCCTTTACCAGAAGTCTAGCTTTGTACCTTTATTTTCCTCCATCTTCTTCCTTCAGCCTGTAAACCCATTTATTCTGCAATGTAGTTTTACCTGCAGGCAACATAAATAAGTCCCAAGTCTGGTTATGCATTAAGGAGTCCATCTCTTCTTCCATGGCTAGCTCCCATTTCTTCCTACTTTCAACCTACATTGCTTCTTCATAACATTCGGGTTCACCAGAATCAGTCAACAATAAATAATATAATGAAGGAGAGTATCGTTCAGGGGGTCTACTTATCCTGGTAGATCTTCTAACACCACTTTCAGGTGTTTGAGGTGCTTGTTGCTGTTGTGGTGGTTGCTGCTGCTGTGGTTGTTGATTATTATCATTTTCAGGCACCTTTACTTTTTCAGTTATCTCGTCAAGAACCGCGTATTCCTTGCTTTCTTTTTCTTGTTTCTTTTCTTGCAACCGATTCTTATACAAGACCTTTTCATTGAATATTACATCTCTGCTCCTAATGATTTTGTGATTTTCATAATCATATAAGCGATAACCAAAATCATTAGCACCATATCCAATAAAGGTAAATTTCTTTGATTTTTCCTCAAGCTTTGTTCTATTTTCTTTATTAATATGGACAAAGGCCTCACAACCAAAAGGCTTTAAAAAAGAGTAGTTTACCTTTTTACCTGTCCATGCTTCCTCCGGAATACCACCATCCAAGGAACTTGAAGGCCCTCTATTTATTAGATAAACAGCAGTATCTACAGCATCTGCCCAAAATTGTAAAGGCAATCCTACATGCAATCTCATGCACCTTGCACGCTCCATGATTGTTCTGTTCATCCTTTCTGACACACCATTTTCTTGTGGTGTTCTTGGAACTGTCTTCTCTCTACGAATTCCATGCTCTGAACAGTACCTATCAAACTCTTTGCTGCAATATTCACCTTCGTTGTCTGATCTGAGACACTTCAACTTCTTTCCTGTCTCAATCTCAACCAAAGCTTTCCATTTTTTTAAAATATCAAATACATCAGATTTATTCTGAATACGATAAATCCATGTTTTTCTAGTTGCATCATCAATAAAAGTAACATAATAACGAGAGCCACCAAGAGATGATACCTAAGCAGGTCCCCATACATCTATATGCACAAGCTCTAATTTTTTTCTCTTCTTTTCTTTACCAACTCTTAGAAATATGACTCTCTTCTGTTTTCCATAAATGCACTCCTCACATAAAGCCAAATCAACATTCTTCAAACCCGGCAAAAAAATTCTTGAGTGAAGAATCTTCATCCCTTTCTCACTCATGTGTCCGAGCCTATGATGCCATAATGCTGCATCTGTTCCTTCGGAAGTTAAAGCATTAACAGAGTTATAAATACCATTGCATAAATACAATGTACCAACCTTTTCTCCTTTTGCTATTACCAGGGCTCCTTTGGTGACCTTCCAAGTTTTATCTGTGAAAGTTGTCACACAACCTTCACCGCCTAACTGCCCTGTTGAAATAAGATTTTTCTTCAAATCTAGAACATGCCTTACCTCCTTTAATATCCATTGGTTTCCATTCTGTTGCTTTACAAGAAATTTACCCATTCCAAAAATTCTACAGGGTTTATCATCACCCAAACGAACTTGTCCAAAATCTCCTTGAACATAGTCATGAAAATATTTCTTATCAGGTGTGGCATGGAATGAAGCCCCTGAATCTACAACCCAAGAATCAGTAAAATTTTTGAAAGAAAGAATCAAAGCATCTTGTAACACATCACCTGTCACATTTGCTTCATGATTGTTTTCTTGTTGTGCATATCCTTCTTTTCCCTTCCGAGATCTACATTCTTTCTTTAGGTGTCCTTTCTTTTCACATTTCTAGCACACTATCCCCGATCTGGACTTGGATCTGCCTTTCCTTGATTTACTACAATATCTCGAGCTCTTTCCTCTTTCCATTCTCCTTCCCCTAGACTCTGCACTCAAAGCATTACCCAATGTCTCACCGGTGCTTTTCTGTCGCATTTCCTCGCTAAGGATAGCACCGAAAACATCATCAAACTTTAAAGTACTAGATCTAGAGACAGAGTTACTAATGGACATTACTAAACCATTCCAAATCTCAAACTTCATCATCAAAGTTTACCCCTACAAAACTTAACTAACTGGTAACTGTATTAAAATAATTTAAATGGTCTGCAACAGATCCACCTTTTGACATCTTCATATTAAATAATCGTTTCATAAGAAATACCTTGTTTGAGGCTGAGGGTTTTTCATATAGTTTCGCCAACATTTACATCAAACCCTCTGTTGTTTTTTTCTTCGAAATATTGAAGGCGACTGATGCCACAAGGCACAACCATACTATTCTGAGTGCCTTTCTATCAAGAATGTTCAATTCCGTGTCTGTCATGGTCGCCAAATTCTTTGTTTTTACGCTCAATGGTAGGTATAGATCTTTCTGATACAGATAATCTTCCATCTGCATCTTCCATAGCGAGAAGTTTTGGCCGTTAAATTTCTCGACCCTAAACTTACCATCTTCCACCATTGCTCCCACTCGAACCAGGAAACCTTCTTTCCTATGAGTTTATCATCCAAATAGAACTTTGGCTCCGATACCAATTGTTAGAAAATTATGTATTATGGAGCAATGAAATGTTGAGATTTTCGGTTTTAATAAAATAGGCAAAAATCTCAGTAGGTGACAACAATCTGATTTGGTTGCTATATTAGCTCTATTTTGTTGGGAGTGAGTTAATGCATCCTATATTTGCTGTAGGAGGATTTATGAGGAAGTTAGATTCTCTTAGCTATAAAACAGATGTCCATACGGATTGGGAAGTGTGTGTGAGAGTTTGTAATCTCCTGTTTGATAATAA
Organism: Pinus albicaulis; assembly: GCA_034641835.2. NCBI lineage: Eukaryota > Viridiplantae > Streptophyta > Pinopsida > Pinales > Pinaceae > Pinus > Pinus albicaulis. Next base: position 862,018,527 of record CM076584.1, on the reverse strand, counting down.
AGATTGCCAATGCCTATGTTTGGTGGACGTAGCCCAGAATGGTTGGGTGAACCACGTTAAACTCTGTCTCTTTTGTGATGTGTTTGATCTGCTGTTGCTTGTCTATTATTTAGCTGCACTGAATGCTCCAACAAGTGGTATCAGAGCTTTGTTGGAGGTGAATCGCCAGCGCACAGACCAGAGAACATTGTTGCGTGGAGGTCGTTTGTTCCACCTGCGTGGAGGTCGATTGTTCTGTGCGTGGAGCGTATCTGCGTAAGGATGATTGCTGCGTGGTGTGTATACTCTTGCCTGCTGGTGTGTTCAGTTGAATGGTGCGCAGAATTGTTAATGCGTTGAAATGCTGGTGCGTATAATCCATTCATTGCTGGTGCGTATAATCTATTGAATGCTGGTGTGGTGCGTGATTGAGTTGTGTAAACCTGCATGGAGGTGAATCGGCCAACAGACCAGAGAAGCAGCGTGGAACGGTGATATGTGAGCAATTGCCATTTCTTTAAAACAAAAACGATTTTTTGAAATGCCGTTGACCCTTTTTTTTAACAAATTTGATTTGAAGTATTTTGAAGGCGCTGTTGCATTAAAGTTTTTCAAAATCGAGTTTTTGCAGTAATGTATAATGGTATTCAAAATGCCATTAAAATCATTTTTATTGCAACATTTTTCCTTTTGAAAGAAAAAAGGGAACAAACGATTTTTTAAGTGGTCACAATAAATCGTTTTAGAGGTGGTTTAAAAATCGATTTGACATTTAAAAATGTCAATGCCTTTATTTTAAAATATGGTAACTCCATATTTTATGAATATTTTTAGGATGGCATTTTATTTAAGAGGTGTATTATATGCCATAAAATCGATTTGAAGGTTTTTTAAATTGTATTATGCCATGATATTTTAAGGCAAGGGCAATTTTTTTAATCAAAATTTTTTTTTGATTAAAATATATTAAAAAGGGCATTCTTTATTTAAAAGTTGGATTTGGAGATTGTTTGTGTTAAACAAGATGGCGAAAAATCAGAGTGCCCGTTTTGAAATCGAGAAGTTTAATGGCAAAAACAATTTCGAGATCTGGAAGGTAAAGATGCATGATCTCCTGGTACAGCAAGGCGTGGCTAAGGCGTTGTTGGGAAAATCCAAACAGCCATACAATATCACAGATAATGAGTGGGTCGAGATGGATGAAAAATCAGTGAGTGCTATTCGGCTGTGTTTGGATGATGATGTGTTGTTTAATATCCTGTCAGAAAAAAAAGCTGCAGGCCTGTGGTCGAAGCTTGAGAAGCTCTACATGACGAAATCCTTGACAAATCGGATTCTCCTGAAGCGGCAGCTATACAGTTTGCGAATGAAGGAAGGTACTTCCATTACTGATCATTTGAATGTTTTTAATACTCTACTGGTGCAATTAGAAAGCATAGAAGTAAAATTTGAATCCGAGGATAAAGCCATAACTTTATTGTGCTCGTTGCCCGAGTCATGGGATCATTTTGTTACTTCTATAAGTCTTAGTTCATTCGAAGCCATTGAATTTGATGATGTCGTCGGAGCTTTGTTGTCCGAGGAGACCAGGAAGCGGTCGAATGCTGACACATCTACATCAGAGGCAATGATGGCTAGAGGTCGTTCTAGAGAAAGACGCTCTGGTAAGCACAGCGATTTGCGTTCAAAGTCGAAAGGGAAGAAGAGTAAAGTAAAGTGCTGGTTTTGTGGCAAATCGGGGCATTTGAAGAAGGATTGCTGGAAGCGACAAAAATCTTCTAAAGAAGCTTCATCGACAGAGAAGAAGGAAGCAAACACGACAGATACAGGTTCGGCATCTGGTTCAGGTATGAGCGACGAAGTGTTATCAGTTAATTTGTCAAATCATGATCAACATTGGTTGTTAGATTCCGGTGCATCAAACCACATGTGTATTCATAAAGAATGGTTCAAGACGTATAGATCAGTTAATGATGGAGTCGTGTACATGGGTAATGATGTCACATCTAATATTGTGGGAATAGAGAGTATACAGCTGCAAATGTTTGATGGGACAACTAAAATGTTAACTAATGTAATGAAAGCTAAGAAAGTAGGAAATCTGTTTCAGTTAGAAGGAAGAACAGGGTCAGTTCATGTGTCTACGGTGTCTGAACATGATAGTAGTTCCATTCGCCTATGGCATCAAAGGTTGGGCCATATGAGCGAAAGAGGGTTAAAGATTTTGGCTGATCGCAAATTACTTCCTAATCTAAAGTCTAGAAAGTTAGATTTCTGTAAACATTGTCTGTTTGGAAAACAAAGTAAACAAAAGTTTAAAACAGGCAAACATACTAGTAAAGGAATACTTGATTATATCCATTCAAATGTTTGGGGTCCAGCACCTACAACCTCGTATGGTGGCTCGTCATATTTTGTATCGTTTATTGATGACTTTTCTAGGAAAGTGTGGGTCTACATGTTGAAAAGGAAGTCTGATGTTTTTACAGTTTTCAAGCAGTTTAGAGCATTGGTAGAAAAAATCACTGGTAAAACTATAAAATGTTTAAGAACTGACAATGGTGGTGAGTTTACTTCCAAGGAGTTTGAAAACTATTGCAAGGATGCAGGGATCGAGAGACATAAGACCACTGTTTATACTCCTCAGCAAAATGGATTTGTTGAATGCATGAATAGGACTCTTTTGGAGAGAGCAAGGAGTATGCTGAGTAACGCTGGTTTGCAGAAGGAGTTGTGGAAAGAAGCAGTGGCTACAGCTTGTTATGTGATAAATCGGTCGCCATCGACAGCGATAGGTTGCAAGATTCCTCAAGAGGTATGGAAAGGTCACCCTTGTGATTATTCTAAACTCAGAGTGTTTGGTTGTGATGCATATGCTCTAGTGCCTAAACATCAACGAACTAAATTAGATCCAAAATAAAAAAGGTATATCTTTGTTGGGTATGGTGATGGAACAAAGGGATTTAGATTGTGGGATCCTACTACCCGCAAAATCATCATCAACAGAGATGTAAAGTTTGATGAATCCTCTCTTGTACAGTTAGATGTAGATAATAAATTGAAACAGGATGATGTATCTGATTTTCAGCACATTCAGTTTGACAGCACTTCTAATGATAGTCATGATGACCATAGTTCAGATTCTAGTCATGAACAAGTTTCAGAATCAGATTATGAACAGGGTTCACATGTAGGTCATGAACAGGTCTCAGATGGTGATCATGAAGAAGTTCCTACAGATGGTAGTCAGCCAATTGTGGAAGCACCAGAAACATCCTTAAGAAGATCTACAAGAATCAAACGCCCTCCGAGAAGGTATGATGATTATGTTACTTCAGTTGCTTTGACAGCTAACGATGATGAACCTCTGTGCTATCAGGAAGCTATAGAAGGTTCAAAAAGTGACAAATGGAAAACAGCCATGAAGGAAGAAATGATGGCCTTAGGTAAGAATGGCACATGGGATCTGGTTGAACTTCCCAAAGGCAGGAAAACTGTGGGATGTAAATGGGTTTTCAAGGTAAAACGGGGTGTGAATGATTCGGAGGACAGATACAAAGCAAGGCTGGTTGCAAAAGGGTTTTCTCAGAAAGCAGGCATAGATTTTCATGATATTTTTTCACCAGTTGTTAAAATAGTTTCAATCAGAATTGTGTTAGCGTTGCTTTGCTTGATTTAGAATTACAGCAACTAGATGTTAAGACTGCGTTTTTACATGGTGATTTAGATGAGGAAATTTATATGGAACAACCGGAAGGGTTTGTTCAGCATCGCAATGAGAAATTTGTCTGCAGGCTCAAGAAGTCATTGTATGGTCTGAAGCAGTCGCCTCGACAGTGGTACAAGAAATTTGATTCTTTCATGTTGAGTCAAAAATATATAAGAAGTGAATATGATCATTGTGTTTACTTTAAGAAGTTAAGTAATGACATGTTCATTATCTTAGTGTTGTATGTTGACGATATGCTTTTAGCAAGCAAAAGCATTGAAGAAATCAACAGGTTGAAGATTCAGATGGCAAGGACATTTGATATGAAAGATCTAGGAGCAGCAAGACAGATTTTGGGCATGGAGATTTTCAGAGACAGGAGCAATGGTAAGCTGTGGCTATCACAACAGAAGTATATTGAGAAAATACTTTTGAGGTTTGGAATGAACAATGTGAAGCCTGTGTCAGTCCCTTTAGCTTCCCATTTTAAGCTTTCTTCCAGTTTATGTCCTAATACATATGAAGAAAAGGATTATATGTCTCGAATTCCATATGCTAATGTAGTAGGATGTTTGATGTATGCGATGGTTTGTACTCAACCAGATATTTCACATGCAGTTGGGGTTGTCAGCAAGTATATGGAAAATCCGGGTAAAGAACACTGGTCAGCAGTGAAATGGGTGCTTCGGTATTTGAGAGGCACAAGTAGTTATTGTATCACTTACAATAAGAGTAGTGAATTTGTTTGCGGGTATGTTGATTTTGATTTTGCAGGTGATTTGGATAAGAGAAGGTCAACTTCAGGGTATGTCTTTACTCTTGCAGGTGGAGCTATTAGCTGGATGTCAAAGCTACAAAACATTGTTGCCTTATCCACTACTGAAGCAGAATACATTGCTGCTTCGCATGCTTGCAAAGAGGCGGTTTGGCTGAAAGGTTTGCTTGGTGAGTTTGGTAGGTTACAGGATAACATCAAGTTACTGTGTGATAGTCAAAGTGAAATACATTTGGCTAAGAATCCAGCCTATCATAGTAAATCAAAGCATATTCCAATAAAGTATCATTTTGTAAGACAGGTTATCACTGAAAGGGGAGTCTCTCTTGAAAAGGTGCATACAAAGGAAAACTGTGCAGACATGTTCACGAAACTAGTTTTGTTGGAGAAGCTGCGTTGGTGTTTGGCTTCTCTTGGCTTGCAGAAAAAATAAATAATAAAGAAACAGGGCATCAGGCTAATTGTTTTCAAGGTGGAGATTGTTGAGATTTTCGGTTTTAATAAAATAGGCAAAAATCTCAGTAGGTGACAACAATCTGATTTGGTTGCTATATTAGCTCTATTTTGTTGGGAGTGAGTTAATGCATCCTATATTTTCTGTAGGAGGATTTATGAGGAAGTTAGATTCTCTTAGCTATAAAACAGATGTCCATACGGATTGGGAAGTGTGTGTAAGAGTTTGTAATCTCCTGTTTGATAATAAAGATTTCCAATGCCTATGTTTGGTGGACGTAGCCCAGAATGGTTGAGTGAACCACGTTAAACTCTGTCTCTTTTGTGATGTGTTTGATCTGCTATTGCTTGTCTATTATTTAGCTGCACTGAATGCTCCAACATGAAACACATAAAATATGCGGAAAATTAAAGCACACAAAACACATAAAACTAGTGAGACACAGATTTACGTGGTTTACCCAGTTTGGGCTACGTCCACCCCGAACTGCCAGTCCTTCCTTTCTATTATCTAGCAAAATGAAGAGACAAAACCTACAGCAGATCCGTTGTAATATCCTCTGTTCTCTCTCACAGTCTCCCTATCTATTTCCTTCTTAGAGAATACATATGTAATACATAGCCGAAATACAATACCCTCATAAAAAGAGAGGGGTTGCCTTCTAGGGCAAAAAACCCTAAACTAAACATAACTTCTACCATCAAATCATCTGCCTAATGAACGGCCTATATTGACTAGAAATTGCTATACTTTTACAAGGAAATTTTACATCTATTTTTAGCTTCATGGGTGCTGCCCTTGAAACCCCCTGCTAGGGGGGGGGCTCCATAAAGTCGCTGCCACCCCCCTAGACCCCCCATGGCAACGAATAATTACGGGCGGCGTTGCCTCCCCATTTAAGTTACAAGGGTCCAATGCTGTGATACAAAGTAAAAAATATAATCAAGCTCCACACCCAATATAACAGAGCTCACCTCAACTATTGATGATGCTTATCTTCAGCAGTCTGTAGAATTATCCGCTCTAACTGCAGCAACTCTTTCTGTTGTTTCCAATTTTTCTCATCCTCATCTAAATTAATCAAGTGTAGCTTCAACTCCTACCTTTACCTTGAAATTTTCCCACCATAGTGCCCAAACCTCCACTCATACACCCAGTGTCCACCTTCCTCCATTTAACCCCCCACCTCCCTTGGTAAACCCTCCTCTTATAAACTCTCCTTGGGATCCCCCACCACCAATCATGGTAGCCTGGAATGCTACATTAGTGCTACCACAACCTATGGTGCCCATGCCATAGGAATATCAATCCAAAATCCCAAATTTTGATGGAACTAGTCTTGAAACTGTGCAACAACATGTGGACAAAATGAATGATGCTTTTCACTGCCAAGAGATAGAGGATGAAACTATACAAATGAGAATGTTTGCTCAAATTTTAGGGGGAGAAGTAAAAAAATGGTTCAAAGGATTGACCCCTAACAGTGTCCATGACCTCCCTGCCTTTCATGAGCTATTCATAAATAGATGGGAAGTTAAGAAAAATCCTGTCCAAATCCTGTCAGAATATGAAAACATCAAGAGAAATGTTGGAGAGAGTGTCCAAGATTACTGCACTATATTCAACAGTATATACAATGCCCTCCCTCCTCACATGAAACCCCCACAAGGCTTAGCCCTAATGAAATTTTCAGATGGTTTTGACATAGAGATGACTTATTAGCTAAGAGAAAAATATCCAACCACATTGGAAGATATGCAGAGGAGTGCAGTAGGTGTGGAAGCAAACCTGATTGCAAAAAGAGCTAGAATGAGAAGTGAGAAGCGAGTCACTATTAGGGAAGAGCCTATAGCCTCCACTTTCGATGCCAAGATTGATAGCCTGATGAGAACCATGGAGATAATGATGGAGACAATCAACTTGAATGAGAGAGATGTCCCTAGGGAAAATTAGCAAACTCCTCAAAATAGAAACCAAAGCTTTAGAAGAAACCCCCCTCAAATAAGAGAAAGAGAACAGAGAGGACTTGACCAGCCAATTAAAATTACGCTGATGAGGATGAAGGGGCGATTGAGGAACTAGAAGAAAGTCAAATTAATCTAATGGGAATTAACGATAAAGATATTGTTTTACTCACCGAAAAAGAACAAGATGTATTTTCTTCGACTCAAAATACAGTAGAATTTGAAGAGTCTGAATATTATAAACAAGGATTTGAGAATGCCATCATGGAGGTGCATAGAAAATATAACCTCCGAAGCAAGAAAAATTCAGATATCCCCAAGAGAAAGAATTCTGAAAACTCTGCTAGTAAGGCCCCTGAAGCTGATCCCAAGAAAGAAGTAGAGAGTTCAAAGAAAATTACTAAAATAACCAGAAATAATGATCTAGAAAGTAGAACTAGAAGACTAGCAGTCAGCCCTAGCAAAACTATTCCATTTGATATCCCTAATACAAGTCAACAATCTGAAATGGTTGCAAAAATAGTGCTTGAGAAGAGTGATTCAAATCTGCCAAAGACACAGACAGTATTTAGCATTGAGAATGAAATTGCCAAAATAAAAATATTTTTCCCTCTTATTGAATTGGTAAACCAAGATGTATATAGGTCCCAAATCCTAAAAGCACTGAACATAGGAGAAATCACTGATACTGTCAATATAAATGATGACAAACCTGAACTTTTTTTTGGGCCAAAAGTAGAGGGAAAATTCCAAGAGGGGGGTGTTCCCCCATTTTATCTCAGTTTGAATATTCATGATAAAATTCTCGATAATGTCATGATAGACTCAAGTGCATCTCATAATCTCATTCCAAAGGCCATTATAGAGAAAATTGGCCTGGAGATAACTAGACCCTACAAATACCTTTACTCATTTGACTTTAGAAAAGTTAAATGTTTGGGCCTCAACAAAGATCTCTATATTACATTAGCCTAGATACCGACCAAGAGTCTAGTGATGGACATAGTGGTGGCTAACATCCCTCCCAAATATGGTATGCTTTATATCACATACATGGGGATCCAAGCTTTCAGGAACCCTCCAAATGGATATGACTTATGCTACCATACCAGTTTTTGGCCAACAAAGGAGATTGTATAGGGAGACTCTAATGAAATACATGGTGAGCAGTCAAGAAAAGACTCACAAATACCCCTTGTATTCTGTCCACTCTGATCTTGATTCATTTATTCTTTAAAATGATGTAAATATTAATCAGTAAGTAATTGAAAGAGAAGAAGACCATAAGAAAGAACATCCAGTCCAAATGGAAATTATGCAACACAAGTTTGAAAATGAACCCTTTTGGAAAATGAGTTTTGATGGTTCATGTGGCAAAGCTAGCTCCAAAGTAGGTATGTGGGTATGAAATACTGAAAATAACTACACAGAAGGGCATTTTTACAAGCTAAACTTTTAGTGTACCAAAAATATAGCAAAATACGAGGCACTCCTTTTGCATTTACAACTGTTGAAGAAACTAGGAGCCAAGAGAATCTCTGTCCATGGGGATTTTGAGCTGGTAATTAAAAAAATCATGGGAGAATATTCAGCCAAGAATCCCAGATTTAGAGCATACATGAATGTTGCCCTTGACATCCTGAAAGCATTTGAATAATATGACCTTTCTGCAGTTCCAACGAATCAGAATATCCTGGCTAATGGGTTAGCATTTTCAGTGAGCACTTGTCAATTACCTCACCCCAACAAACAGTATACAGTGCAGGTTAAACACCACCCAGCAGTCCCTGACAATATGAGATATTGGAAATTCTTTTAAGATGACAAACAGAATGAGAATTTCCTGCGATCTAAGGGTGAGTTTGAAGATTCCAATTTGGACCGGGACTTTGAAATAGACTTTTCCACTAGAGAGAAAATGTGTAGGGAGGAGCCCCCTCACCATTTTGATTTTAATTTCTCAGCAAATGAAGATAAGCATAGGACAAAGGTGCATGAAGATCCAGAAAAGGAAGAATTTGAAGTACTGGAATTCAAAGACAACACCCTGCCGAGAGGACTAGACCCCTGGAGGAACTATTTGATTCCAATGATGTGGCTAAGAAACCAAAAATAGAATCTATAGAAGCAAGTATTGAAGAATGCAATATGGGCAGTGAGTAGGAGCCCAAGATGGTAAAATTTTCAAAAACATTGCCAGCAACCATAAAACAGAAATACATTGCTCTGTTCAGAGAGTTTATTGATGTGTTTTCCTAGAGTTATGAAGACTTGAAAGCTTATGATACGGATATTATACAGCTTCCACTCAAAGAGAACCAGAAGCCTTTCAAATAGAAACTGCACAGGATAAATCCTATCCAAATGCCTATGCTGGATAAGGAGATCAAGAAGATGTATGATGCCAAGATAATAGTCCCAATCAGATACTCCGAATGGGTTTCCAATCTTGTACAGGTAAGAAATAAGACAGGTGGGATCAGGATTTACATTTACTTCAAAAATCTGAACAAGGCATCTCTTAAGGACAACTACCCTTTACCAAAGATGGACCACATATTACAAAAGGTAGTGGGCTCCAAAAGAATCTCTTTGCTAGATGGATTTTCGGGATACAATCAAGTGCTAGTACATCCAAATGATCAAGAGAAGACATCATTTACTACTCCTTGGGGAACCTTCATGTATGTAAAAATTCCCTTCGGATTAATAAATGTCGGTGCCACTTTTCAAAGAGAAATGAATATTTATTTTTCAGAAGAAATTGGTCTTTTCATTGTGATATATCTTGATCATATTACAGTGTATTCAAAAACTGATGAAGAGCATTTGGCTCATTTAAGAAGATTTTTTGAAAAATGTAGAAGATTTGGTCTATCTCTGAACCCTAAGAAATCATTATTTGGTCTTGAAGAAGGAAAGCTTCTAGGCCACATCATATCTGAAGAAGGGATCAAGATTGACCGCAACAAGATTGAGGGCATTCTATAAATTAGCCATCCTAGAAACATCAAGGAACTACAATCCTTCATTGGAAAGATAATTTTTTTGAGGAGGTTTATACCAAATCTTGTTGAAATCCTGAGGAATATCACCAACATGCTGAAAAGAGATTTAGGAGTCAAGTGGACTAGAGAGGCTAAGAATTCCTTTGACCTGGTGAAGCAGGTACTTACTACAACATCGGTTCTCATCAGCCTTGATTTCACCAAGAATTTCATCATTTTCTCCTTTGCATCAGATCACACAATTGTTGTTGTGTTGTTGCAAAAAAATAAGGATGGACAAGAGCAACCCATAGAATTTTTCAGCCAAGCTTTAAGAGATGCACCGTTTAAGTACAATATCATGGAGAAGTGGGCTTTTACCTTGATCAAAGCACTGAAGGATTTTTAGAGTTTATATTCTGCATTCACACATCATTGCATTCGTGCCCAATACAGTTGTCAAAGACATCCTAACACAGGATCATGATGGAAAAAGAGGAAAGTGGATCGTTGTCATCTTGGAGTATGATTTAGAGATTAGGCCCACCAAACTAATCAAGGGACAAGGATTAGCCAAGTTGATGGTTGAAACCAATTTCCAAGCACTAGATATTAACATGATTCATTCACTAGATGAATAAGAGGAGTTGGTGACTCCACCTATTGAGGAAGCATTCCTAAATTATCCCTGGTACGCAGACATACTATATGTTATATTTTATTTAAATGCTCCTCATGGTTTGTCCAAAACAAAAGCTAGATCCTTGAAATTAAAGGTTGTAAAATTTTGCATCCTAGAAAATGTTTTATATTGGAAAGATTCTAGGGGCATATTTCTTAAATGTTTACTTTAAGAAGATGCAGATAGGGTTACGAAATAATTCCATGAAGGGGATTGTGGAGGCCATCTCTACTGGAAAACCATTGCTAATAAGATCCTTAGCGCTGGTTTTTATTGGCCTACCCTTTTCCCATACACCCACAAAATGGTAGCCACTTGTCATAAATGCCAAATCTTTGAGGGAAAAAGAAAGTTATTGCCTCCGCCCTTACATCTTATCTTTGTTGAAGCTCCTTTCCAACAATGGGGTTTAGACTTCATTGGAGAAATCCACCCTCCCTCCTCTGGCCAGCATAAATGGATCCTCACTGCTACAGACTATTTTACCAAATCGACAGAGGTCGTCTCTTCCAGAACTGCTACTGACTCAGTGATTATCAAATTTCGTGAAGCCAACATCCTGTCCAGATTTGGTTTTCCTAGGAAAATCATTATAGATAATGTTGTTGATTTTAAGTCCAAGAAGATGATATAATTTTGCCACAGATATCACATTTCTTTGGGGAATTCAACAGCTTATTACCCTCAAGGTAATGGATTAGCTGAGTCCTCCAACAAGAGCCTAGTCAATATCATCAAAAATTTGCAGGAAGATAATAAGAATTGTTGGCATAATATTGAGAAGCTTAGTATTTCATTCAAACTCAGAAACCCTAGTCGAAATACTGTGTGTTTTAAGAAATTGCTACATATTGGTTTTTGAAAAAATATTCATCCTATTTGTGCCTTGGGTCTAAATTATGGCTTCCAGAATAATCTTTACCAGATCCCATCTTGACCCAAATCCCTCTGCAATATTTGACAACCCAAAGAAAATCCTAAGAAAAACTCCTAAATCTAGGAATCCAACTATTAGCAAGCATATTCACAAAGCAAGTTCCCTTCCTAAAAACCTTGTAACCTTGCAAGATATCCAGTTTGACTTACACTTTGAGAAAAGCTTGTTCAGAATCAAATCCCAGAATTGGATAGACCAGGCAGTTTTTTATCAATCCATATTACAACAAATTCCATTTTGGGAAGCCTCTACCTCCAATCAAACTGATTTTCAACTTCTACAACACTTTGATTCCCTTCAAGGTCTAGTAACAGAGCTCACCTCAGTATTGATGATTCTTATCTTTAGCAGTCTGTAGAATTATCCACTCTGACTGCAGCAACTCTTTCTGTTGTTTCCAAGTTTTCTCATCCTCGTCTAAATTAATCAAGTGTAGCTTCAAATCCTACCTTTCCTTTGAACATTTCCCACCATAGTGCCCAAACCTCCACTCATACACCCACTGTCCACCTTCCTCCTTTTAACCCCCCACCTCCCTTGGTAAACCCTCCTATTATCAACCCTCCTTGGGATCCCCCACCACCAATCATGGCAGCCTGGTATGCTACATTAGTTCTACCACAACCTATGGTGCCCATGCCATAGGATTATCAATCCAAAATCCCACATTTTGATGGAACTAGTCCTGAAACTGCTCAACAACATGTGGACAAAATGAATGATGCTTTTGACTGCCAAGAGATAGAGGATGAAACTATAAAAATGAGAATGTTTGCTCAAATTTAGGGGGAGAAGTAAAAAAATGGTTCAAATTCTTGACCCCTAACAGTGTCCATGACCTCCCTGCCTTTCACCAGTTGTTCATAAATAAATGGGAAGCTAAGAAAAATCCTCTCCAAATTCTGTCAGAATATGAAAACATCAAGAGAAATGTTGGAGAGAGTGTCCAAGATTATTGCACTAGATTCAACAGTATATACAATGCCCTCCCTGCTCACATGAAACCCCCACAAGGCTGAGCCCTAATGAAATTTTCAGATGGTTTCGACCCAGAGATGGCTTATTAGCTGAGAGAAAAATATCCAACCACATTGGAAGATATGCCGAGGAGTGCAGTAGGTGTGGAAGAAAACTTGATTGCAAAAAGGGCAAGAATGAGAAGTGAGAAGTGAGACACTAGTAGGGAAGAGCCTGTAGCCTCCACTTCTGATGCCAAGATTGATAGCCTGATGAGAACCATGGAGATAGTCAACTTGAATGAGAGAGATGTCCCTAAGGAAAATCAGACAGCTCCTCAAAATAGAAAACAAAGGTTTAGAAGAAAACCCCTTAAATAATACAAAGAGAATAGAGAGGACTGGACTAGCAAATTAGGCCTCCATTCCAAGAAAATTATGTTGATGAGAATGAGGGGGTGGTTGAGGAACTAGAAGAAAGTCAAATTAATCTAATGGGAATTGACGATGAAGATACTATTTTCCTCACCAAAGAAGAACAAGGTGTATTTTCTTCAACTCAAACTACAGTAGAATTTGAAGAGTCTAAATATTATAAACAAGGATTTGAGAATGCCATCATGGAGGTGCATAGACAATATAACCTTCGAAACAAGAAAAATTCAGATATCCCCAAGAGAAAGAATTATGAAAACTCTACTACTAAGGCCCCTAAAGCTGATCCCAAGAAAGCAGTAGAGTGTTCAAAGAAAATTACTAAAATAACCGGAAATAATGATCTAGAAAGCAGAACTAGAAGACCAGAATTCAGCCCTAGAAAAACTATTCTAGTTGATATCCCTAATACAAGTCAACAATCTGAAAATGTTGCAAAAATAGTGCTTGAGAAGAGTGATTCAAATCTTCCAAATACACAGACACCATTAAGCATTCAGAATGAAATTGCCAAAATAAAAATCTTTGTCCCTTTTACTGAATTGGTAAACCAAGATGTATATAGGTCCCAAATCCTAAAATCGCTGAACATATGAGAAATCACTGATACTATCAATATAAATGATGACAAACCTGAACTTTTTTTGGGCCAAAAGTAGAGGTAAAATTCCAAGAGGGAGGTGTTCCCCCATTTTATCTCAATTTGAATATTCATGATAAAATTATCCATAATGCCACGATAGACTCAGGTGAATCTAATAATCTCATTCCAAAGGTTGTTATGGAGAAACTTGGCCTGGAGATAACTAGACCCTACAAATACCTATACTCATTTGACTCTAGCAAAGTTAAATGTTTGGGCCTCAACAAAGATCTTTATATTACATTAGCCTAGATATTGGCCAAGAGTCTAGTGATGGGCATAGTGGTGGCTGACATCCCTCCAAAATATGGTATGCTTTATATCATGTATATGGGAAGCCAAGCTTTCAGGAACTCTCCAAATGGATATGAATTATGCTAACATACCAATTTTTGGCCAACAAAGGAGATTGTATAGGGAGACTCTAATGAAATACATGGTGAGAAGTCAGGAAAAGCCTCATAAATACCCCCTGTATTTTGTCCACTCTGATCTTGATTCATTTATTCTTTAAAATGATGTAAATATTAATGAGCAAGTAATTGAAAGAGAAGAAGACCATAAGAAAGAACAACCAGTCCAAATGGAAATTATGCAACACAAGTCTAAAAATGAACCCTTTTGGAACATGATTTTTGATGTTTTGTGTGGCAAAGTTGGCTCTAGAGCACATATGTGGGTATGAAATACTACAAATAACTACGGAGAAAGGAATTCTTACAAGCTAAACTTTTAGTGTACCAACAATATAGCAAAATACGAGGCACTCCTTTTGTGTTTACAATTGCTGAAGAAACTAGGATCCAAAATGAATCATTGTCCATGGGGATTCTGAGCTGGTCATTAAACAAATCATGGGAGAATATTCATCCAAGCATCCTAGATTGAGAGCATACAAGAATGATGCCTTTGACATCCTGGAAATATTTGAAGAATATGACCTTGCTATAGTTCCAAGGAATCAGAATATCCTGGCTAATGGGTTAGCATTTTCAGCGAGCACTTGTCAATTACCTCACCCCAACAAACAGTATACAATGCAGGTTAAATACCACCCAGTAGTCCCTGACAATATGAGATATTGGCAAGTCTTTGAAGATGACAAACAGATTGATAATTTCCTGCAATATAAGGGTGAGTTTGAAGATTCTGATTTGAACTGAGACTTTGAAATAGACTTTTCCACTAGAGAGAAAATGTGTAGGGAGGAGCCCCCTCATCATTTTGATGTTAATTTCTAAGAAAATGAAGATAAGCGTAGGACAAAGGTGCATGAAGATCCAGAAAAGGAAGAATTTGAAGTACTGGAATTCAAAGAAAACACCCTACCGAGAGGACTAGCCCCCCTAGAGGAACTATTTGATTCCAATGATGTGGCTAAGAAACCAAAAATAGAATCTACAGAAGCAAGTACCGAAGAATGCAATATGGGCAGTGAGAAGGAGCCCAAGATGGTAAAGTTGTCAAAAACACTGCCAGCAGCCATAAAACAGAAATACATTGCTCTGTTCAAAGAGTTTATTGATGTGTTTGCCTAGAGTTATGAAGACCTGAAAGCTTATGATACAGATATTATCCAACAAAAAATTCCACTCAAGGAGAACCAGAGGCCTTTCAAATAGAAACTGCGCAGGATAAATCCTATCCAAATGCCAATGGTGGAGAAGGAGATCAAGAAAATGTATGATGCCAATATAATATTCCCAATCAGATACTCCGAATGGGTTTCGAATCTTGTACCGGTAAGAAAGAAGACAAGTGAGATCAGGCTTTGCATTGACTTCAGAAATCTGAACAAGGCATCTCTTAGGGACAACTACCCTTTACCAAAGATGGACCACATATTACAAAAGGTAGTGGGCTCCAAAAGAATCTCTTTGCTAGATGGATTTTAGGGATACAATCAAGTGTTGGTACATCCATATGATCAACACATGACATAATTTACTACTCCTAGGGGAACCTTCATGTATGTAAAAATCCCCTTCGAATTAATAAATGTTAGTGCCACTTTTCAAAGAGAAATGGATATTTCTTTTTCAGAAGAAACTTGTCTTTTCATTGTGATATATATTGATGATATTACAGTGCATTCAAAAACTGATGAAGAGCATTTGGCTCATTTAAGAATAATTTTTGAAAAATGCAGAAGATTCGGTGTATCTCTAAACCCTAAGAAATCATTATTTGGTCTTGAAGGAGGAAAGATTCTAGGGCACATCATATCTGAAGAAGGGATCAAGATTGAGGGCATTCTACAAATTAGCCATCCCAGAAACATCAACGAACTGCAATCCTTCATTGGAAAGATAAATTTTATGAGGAGGTTTATACCAAACCTTGTTGAAATCCTGAGGAATATCACCAACATGCTCAAAATATATTCAAGAGTCAAGTGGACCAGAGAGGCTAAGAAGTCCTTCAACCTGGTGAAGCAGACACTTACTATAGCATCGGTTCTCATTAGCCCTAATTTCACCAAGGATTTCATCATTTTCTCCTTTTCATCACAACACACGATTGTTGTTGTGTTGCTACAGAAAAATAAGGATGGACAAGAGCAGTCCATAGCATTTTTTAGCCAAGCTTTAAGAGATGCACCGTTGAAGTATAATATCATGGAGAAGCAGGCTTTTGCCTTGGTCAAAGCACTGAATGATTTTAGAGTTTATATTTTGCATTCACACATCATTGCATTTGTGCCCAATACAGTTGTCAAAGAAATCCTAACACGGGATCCTAATGGAAAAAGAGGCAAGTGGATTGCTGTCATCTTAGAGTATGATTTAGAGATTAGGCCCACCAAACTAATCAAGGGACAAGGATTATCCAAGTTGATGGCTGAAACCAATTTTCAAGCACTAGATATTAACATGATTCATTCATTGGATGAACAAGAGGAGTTGGTGACTCTACCTATTGAGGAAGAATTCCTAAATTCTCTCTGGTATGCAGACATACTATATGTTATATTTTATTTAAATTCTCCTCATGGTTTGTCCAAAACAAAAGCTATATTCTTGAAATAAAAGGCTGTAAAATTCTGCATCCTAGAAAATGTTTTATATTGGAAATATTCTGGGGGCAGATTTCTTAAATGTTTGCTTCAAGAAGATGCAGATAAGGTTACAAAAGAATTCCATGAAGGGGATTGTGGAGGTCATCTCTACTGGAAAACAACTGCTAATAATATCCTTAGAGATGGTTTTTATTGGCGTACCCTTTTCCCATACACCCACAAAATGGTAGTCACCTGTCATAAATGCCAAACCTTTGAGGGGAAAAAAAAAGTTACTACCTCTGCCCTTACATCCTATCTCTGTTGAAGCTCCTTTCCAACAATGGGGTTTAGACTTCATTGGAGAAATCCACACTTCCTCCTCTAGCCAGCATAAATGGATCCTCATTTCTACAAACGATTTTACCAAATGGACAGAGGCCATCCCTTCCAAAACTGCTACTGACTCAGTGATTATCAAATTCCTTGAAGCCAACATTCTGTCCAGATTTAGTTTTCTTTGGAAAATCATTACAGATAATGTTGTTGCTTTTAAGTCCAAGAAGATGATAGATTTTTTCCACAGATGCCACATTTCTTTGGGGAATTCAACAGCTTATTACCCTCAAGGTAATGGATTAGCTGAGTCCTCCAACAAGAGCCTAGTCAATATCATCAAAAATTTGCTGGAAGATAATAAGAAATATTGGCATAACAAATGGGTACATGCATTGTGGGCTAATAGACTGACCACCAAGAAATCAATTCGCATGTCACCATACCAGTTATTCTACGGAATGGATGCAGTTTTCCCAACATCCCTAGGAGTGCTAGCCATGAAGCTCATTCAAGAAGTGCATGCTAAAGAAAATAATGTGCAAAGAAGAATAAGCCAGACCATTCAGCTCCAGCAGTCCACAGAAGAGGTGTACAATAGAACCCATGTGGTGCAATAAAATATGAAGAATATTTTTGACAAGAGGACAAAAGCCAATGATTTCAATATCAAAGATAAAGTGCAGAAATGGGACTCTGGGTGAGAAGATAAAGGTAAGCATGTAAATTTTGACAACTTGTGGAAAGGGCCATACATTATTCATTCTTTCAGAGGAGACAATGCATTTTTCTTGCAAGAAATGGATGGAACAAAGCTATTTGGAGGTCCTGTCAATGGCAGGATGCTAAAACACTATCTCTGTTGAAAAAATCAAATAAGACTTCATCATTGTAAATACCCTAGCATTACAATTTTCTATAATTCATTGGACCAGGTTGAAGCCCGGAGTGAAGGCCATAAGCCTAGTCTAATAAGCCTTTAAAATATATATATATATATATATATATATATATATATATATATATATATATATATATATAGAAAAAATGTAATGTATATAATTTTTCTGAAAGTTTTGCAAATAAAAGTGCCACTACTACTGAAAAGAGTTTTTGTGCAGTCATATAGTTTAAGCATGATTGTACAATTTTTAATTTTCTGCTGATAGGTTAGAAAATGAAGATTTTCCAAACCATTTAATCTTGTGATCAGTAGGTAGGTAGAAAATGACATTGGTTCAACAGCCTAATTTGAACCAATAGGAGAAATAAGGGATAGGTGATAGGTTAGAGATTTAGAAGAAAAATGATGTCAGGGTCTGCAAGTCTAAATGCACCCCAAAAGGAAGAGAAATTATTAGAATCATAAATTGGGTAGGTAGGTATGCAAATGAGATCTTAATACTTTGAGCATGTTTCCACTCCTCAATTTCAAGTTTCTCTTTCAGTCTCAGGATCAGGTGTGTTCCAGACCTCAGTTAGTAGGAAGCACTAACTTCAATTTGAAGGTTGCAGCCACAGAAATTGTAGCAGATCAAGATTTCAAGGTTGGGGTCAGCCCAATGGATCAGACCACTAGTCTACAGTGTTCTTAATAGATCCTGAAGGAGTTGTCATCCCCAGTTGGAGCCACTGTTAGACTCTTGTATTTCACAACTTCACAAGGTGACTAATCACTAATTAGATTTTTTATATGCTGAAAATAATATTCTATGGCTATCATTTATTTTTAGAGAAGAAAGGGAGACCCTAACTGTCAAAGAGCATCAAAGGAATCAATTTTCCTTATAGTTTGGTGGAAAGGAGAAAATTTGTTGTTGATAAGTTCAAGGTGATCAAAAACTCATTCCTGCCCTCATTTCATTTCATTCACTCTCCTTGTCCCCCATTTTCCAAAATCTTAAACTTCAATGCTCTGAAATCTCATTTAAAACCCAAGACCTTTTTTGGACTCACTACCTTATAAAACCCACTTATGTCACAAGTCCAAAATTCTATCGTTATAGCTCTGCCCACTTTTCACACCCCGCTAGCTTTAACCATTTCCGAATTCATCACCGAACATAAAAACCCCGCCAATGCGCTTTGGAGGAACCCATCCAAACCCCCATATATTACCAAATCCTATGAAAAACCTTTTTTTTTTTCATTCTCCTTACTATTCGACTTTTTGCACTTGCCAACATTCACTGCGTCACACAGCGCACTTCGCACCGGTTACAATTTACCTAGAAGCGCCCGTAATGCTAAAAATTTTTCGATGTGATGCAATCATAATCGCACATCGCAAGTTTTAAATGGTTTCCACAGGAGATAAACATTAAAACCTTTGACGGGTGATATGTGATGTAGTGGGGCCCAGTGCAAATCGCAAATCGTAGAGTTTAGAAAACAAGTGTGAAGGAAAAATGTTAAATTCACCAATCTACGACATGAGGTGACATGGAAAGTGACATGGCAAGTGATGTGGCAGATGACGTGGCAGGTGATAGGGCAAGTGATGTGGCATGGTAACATGGCTTTGGCCCCACATATTTCATATGACCCATGATGACGTGGTAGATGACCTGACGGGGTGACTTGGCAGTGACTTGGCCCTGGCCCGCTTAGCGCACATCACAAGTTTTAAAGAAGAAATGCAAACAGAAAATGTTAAAGTGGTCGAGTTGTGATGTGCGATGGGTGGGACCCGATCGCAAGGTGCACACCGAAATTTTTAAAGGACAATGTGAAGGAAAGTTTAAAAACAACGATGGTGAAGTGCGATATCAGCACAGATGCGATGTCTCTCAGAGTCAAGATCTAAAAGTTCTCAAGTCCGGGCGTACCCACTTGCTCCTCTCCCCGTCAATTTTAAGTCAAAACCCCTGCAGCTCGCCACTATATCTTCCCACCTCCACACATCATACATCCCACGACATTTTTCGGCCTCCCCGCAGTATTCGAACTTTATCATGAGGGGGGGTCTGGAATGGGTGGCATCCCATACCGCCCATCCGGCTAACATGTTTTGCCTAGGGATATTCCACACCCCTCTCTCCAAACACTGATTACCACTCATAACCCCCTTCGAAAATCCCTTTGCATCATTTATCAAACCGCTGCACCTTTTTTACCATTGCATGTAATTTCCTTGCCATGTTTTCTCCCGTTGTCTGTTTGCAGTCACATCCCCTCTCGTTAAAAGAAAATTGTTGCACCTTAAATGGCCAAGTTGTTTCCCAACATACCTGCACCACCTCCAAACCTCCGCATTATTGTTTAAATAGCCAAATTCCAGCATAAATATAGAGTTTACTCTGTAATTATTGTCAAAATAACACAAGTGTTGAATTTTCAGGTAATATTGAAGAAAGTGTGAATTTAAAAGAAGAACTGTCAACACTGTGTGAAACTGGATTACAGGGTTCCTTTAGACTGTCAATCTCGGTTACCATTCCTTGTTGTTATATACCTTCCCAGTGTTGACCCATTATCATTTCCCTTATCAAGTTCCCTTCTCTATTATCCCTTTCTCCATTGCAAGTTTTTGAAAGAAGAAGCATCGAGGAAAATTCCTCCAAAGCTAGATCAATAACCTATTAATCCAATGGTCTACCCACAAGTGGACCTAGATCACTTGGCTCTAGCAGAAAAATATTAAAAAATTCATGAGACAGAGTCTAGTTCTGACTTTTTTGATGTTTCCTTCTGGTTTGAGGAGAAATTCCTTGATGGAACCAATGACCTTAGCCTATGGGAAACCCAGTTTCCCCTTTACATCTTCCCAAAGACCCATATTTTTCCATAATTCATTAGGAAGTGCTAGATTTGTTATGATATTAACTAGAGGACCTTAGTCACCCCAATAGAAGAAATCCAATTTGCCATCAATGCCCAATCCATCCAGCAGATGATGCAGGCCCCCAATCCAGAACAAGAAGTCTCTTTCTCATATAAAGTTCTTATGGAATGTTATCAGAAGATTGACTCTGCCAACAGAGCCAAAACCTTGTAGTTTTACATGACCCTTGATACCAAAGTTCCTGCAAAGAACCCTCCTTATTCCTCATCTACCTTTTCAGATATGACCCAACACACTATGTCTCTTTTATCTTATTTGTTAGGTTATCACACTAATTAGTGGGTATAGGAAGTCGTGCTAGGTTTATTTTCCACTATTTCCCTAGGGGCTAAACCCATAATCATGTTCAACTATGTTTAATTTCTTGCAGAGGCCATTCATGAGAAATTTTTAAAGTTTGACACAGAAGATGTTTTCAAATATTCCTCTATGTTGGTATATATGTTTGTCCATTTCTAGTCTAGAAGGTTTTAGTTTCATATGTCAAAGGTAAATGAAGATAATGAGCTCCAATCTTTCATATTATGGACTACCCTACTACTAAAATATCAGAAGGATTTTACATACAATGATTTTGTATATTGATTCGTGCATCCAGCCATCAGCACACTCAATGATGCAGTAGAGCCCTGGATAAATTAGGAAATCAGAAAAACCATGAAACTAAAATAACAAGTGAAGACAGCAGATTGGTATTTGCATCAAAACTACATAGAGATTCGAGTCTATGGAAGTGACATAGCTCCTTAAAAATTTCCAAATTTCCTCTCCATGAGGGTCTTTGCACTGGAATACAGAAGGAAAATGATACATGCAGATGAGCTCCACTTTGTCTCTGAAAAGAAGAAGACTTAGTTCAGGATCAAAACATAAATTGGGCCTTTCATCTATAACAGTAGAGAAGCAAGAGAGGAAGTAGAGAAGATACTGAAGGATATGGGTTTCAGCCCCAGCGTCACTTGTTCTTATCATCCTGCAGGGATTATCTCCAGGAAAAAGGTGGAAATCAAGTCCACACCTATGTCCACACACCCAAGCCTTGAATTTAAAAATATGTCAATCAAACAGAATGGGTGAATAATACCCTCCAAGAAGAGGAAGAACGAGTTTCCTCCACTCCAGGCGTCGAAACCCCAATACCACAAGAAAGTAAGAATGCAAAAGGAAGAGAAGACAAGGGGAAAGAGCAAGAAAATGAGATAGGGAGTAAAAGGCAAAGAGAGGATCAGTCACCTTCGGTGACTGATACCTCTAGTAAAAAATTCAAAATAAGATATAGGAACAGGGCCTGAATTCATATTGATATTGATCAAGGAGGAGAATCAAGACAAGAAACAATGGTTCATATTGTAGACACCCCTGGACCATCTCCAGTGGGTGGTCAAACAATGGTTTCCCCTACATATACGACCACAACATCTCTGCAGCAGCAGACCTTGTAACCATCTACTTCCATAACTTCCATAGAAGTTCAAGAAAGATCAATTTATGATACATTTAAGGAAATAATTGAGAAATGAGGTACTGAAGACCAAAACTTACAAACAATTCTAGAAGAAAACCCCAAGTTCACAAAGCAGGCTACTGTCTAATTTTGACACTGAGAAGAAAAGGATGTAGATGGCATTTCTATAAGCTTTGGTCCCACAACCACAAGGAGCAGGAGACTACAAGAAGGTATCATTTGGATTTAATTCCAGGGACATCCATCCTATTTATCAGATGGAATTACACAAGTAGACAGGAGAGATGGTGGCCTCCACCCTAACAAGTACTGCTATGAGCTTTTCAAAGCTTCATATATCCCTTTCCAAAACTCAATCACAACTCAGGATAGAAAAGATATCGGCCATGGCTAAAGACTCAAAGATCAAGTCTCTAGAAGATTTAATAGTGAAGTTGGATCATAACCCAGCCAATGTTCAAGCTGTGGAGGAGGTTTTGAAGAAGAAAAATGTTGATATAGAAGCCCTCAGGAAACAAATCAAGATGCCGGTAACAGAAGACCCCGTGGCCAAATGCATTGAAGAAGAGGAATCACAGAAGGCATAGCTATTGAAGTTTTTTTTAGAACAGTCTGCCCAAATAAAACAAATGAAGAATGAGTTGGAGAAACTTCTGAGGCAGCTCGAGGTACACTCATCCCAATGGAAGCTACCTCCATCTCAACAATTCCATCAATTTTTCCCACAGCTGCTGGAACACCTAGTATGAAAAACCAGCTGTCAAAAACCATGGAAATAATGACCTTACAGTCAGAAGAGATCCAGAAATTAGAAGCACAGATTGGCATCCTAAAAGATCAAAAGGTCAGGACTGATCTGCCCATGAGATAGCCAAGAAGCAGATAGAGATATTAGAGAAGGCAGGGAAATAATTTTCAGATAGTAGCATTCTAGGCCAAATGAAGTTGATAATATGGGGTAGTATCATTAAGTTAGTGGAAGAAATGTGGCACCCCATCAACATCATTTTTGAACAAAAACAGCTGGTATACAACTGCGCAGTGGCCATTGACAAAGAAAATCAAGAATTAGGAAGCATCCCAAACACAACCCCTAAGATTATAGAATTCCTGAACTAGGAAACCAGTTATGAGCTTGAAGTTCTAGATGTACTAGATAGAACAACAACCATATTAGAAGTGAAAAGAGTCCTCACTAAGAGGAATTTAGTAAGGCAATTGGAGGAGAAGTGTCGTGAGTTAGACATGGCCATTAGTAGATTCCTCAACAATATTCAACCCTTGATATAAAAAGTGTTGCCCTCATTATTTGTGAATAATAACAAGTTGATCCAATGAGAATATTATATGATCAAACTCAGAGAAGCAGCTAAGGACACCAACAAATTCACTAGTATCCAAGGAAGGGTGACCGAGAAAGTTATATGGGATCTCTTAAGTAATGACATCTTTATTCAACATGAACTAAAGAATTTTTTCCCCACCAGGCCCACTTTCAGCAAATACACATAGGTGGATGAATCATACTGACAAGTTGTAAGCACAAAGATCCTCGAGAGAAAAGAGTGGAATAGGTTGTATACATTTCAAGATTGAAAGGGCATGATAGACACCTCAGCACAACCACTAGTTGACTAGAAGTGCTAGCAGCGCATCCTCCTTTATGATCTATGAAGTGGCGACCCAAAGAAAGAGCCAGATGTCAAAACAATCCAGCGTTGCCTCCTCGCAACCATCTCAGCTGCCGCTAAGTAATTTTTTGGATTCATGAAGAGTCGCCTGAGCTTTTGCATTCTTGAAGAGTTACTGAAATTAATTCTACATGCGGTGTTGCTAGAGATTTTCTTTATTCGGGCCTTGCATGGCCACACTTGTCCAATTTCAATTTGTTTGTAATAAATGAAGTTTGCTAGAGTAGATTAGGGAAAACTGACTTAGTTGTTAGTTAAATAATTCTAGAATTATCATTATCTAGGGTTGGATATTTTAGCACCTGTACTGTAAGAACTACTATTGTAGCACTGTAATTTTGGTGTTGGACATCAATAATCAAAGACCGTTTACAGGATTCTTGAGCTATGTTAAAATGGTGATGTGTTTCTTCTTTGTTTAAATGTTTCCATTGTTTTCTCTATTGTGTATCCGCTCATCTGATTGTAAATCATAAATTTTAGATTAAGATTCATTGTCGGAGCACCTTAATTTTGTCTTCATTTAAAATCTGAATGTTTTTTGCTGAAGTCTGATTAAATAATTCTTAACTTCTCTTTAGTCACTACTGAACCTTACTGTTTCTTTCACCTCATAATTCATACAGCTCTTAAGATCCATTTAGCACAGTTAGTTTTCCTTGTGATTTTCTCTTGATTTTGATGTGTCATTCCAGCCTTTGACTCCATCGCCCATTAGAATAGCCTTTGCAGCCCTATCTGTCCAACCACACAATCAATCAAACAAACAACCCCCATCACTATAACTAGCCTAATATCTGCAATTATAATCATCAAGCTAAATCATAAATCGTAAAATAGAGAGAGCCCTCTCTGAGTCTAGGAAGGCTAGGTCCTGGACTCCAAAGTGGTTTGATGTTGTCCTCTGTCATTTTTTATTTCCAATCTTACAAATTAGGGAGGTTTAACACTAATGTCTTGTGGAATAGTTTGCAAGGAAGGGACAATAATAGCACATGTGAAAATAAAAATGAAATACAAACATTGACAGAACACTTGTACAAACATTCATAATCCATGCATGAAGAACGTGTTAGCCTTGAAGGATTCTATTATTAAGTAAAATTTCCAAGACAAATATGTAAAATAAACATCACTAGCTCCAATAGTGGAGTGTTGGATCTACTCCTTTCTCCACAAAATAGCTAGCTTATTTCTCTAATGCTTTGCTGATGGAGCCAAGGTGAAAAGTCCTTTTCTCTTACAATGAGGGAGTATATATAACCAAGGGGTGATGCTTCCTCCTTGTGACTCTTTGACTACCCTCATGACTATTTGAATTCCTATGAATTTTCAACTTACATGACTCTTCACATTCCATGTGTGTCCTTCGGACTTCCACTTTACAATACATTTTGAATACAATATACAGGATCCAAAATAAGGATGTGGTATATGACCACACATGACACGACATGGCATGACACTACTGACATGGACTTCTTGATGAAGTGGCAATGTCAAGCCACTTCTAATACTGAGTGTTGGATATCTTTTTTAAGATGTTTTTCTTTTCACCTCCACATGGCTTGGTGATAAGGAATCTTCAATGATCTCAAGTCTTGGATAGTGGTCGCAAACTAGTGTCCTTTCACTTTCTATTGATCGATTAACTTGTAAGTTCAGTTGAAAGAGTGTCTTTGAGCATGATTTCCTCCTTCTTCTCCTTCTTCATCATCTTTCCATGACATGATAGGGTCCTTGTTCCTGAAATTCACTCATTACAAAACTACATCAGTCCAAAAAATACCTAGCCTAAGATAGTGCATTCTGATACATAAATTGAGCCCATAACAAGTGAGAGGATGGGAAAAGGGACTCAATTACTATGCAATTGAGTAGTTAAGGTAGGAAAGGGGGAGCCCTGAGCCTTGAGACTCTGTAGTGCGCAGTTCATACTGGGACGAGGAGAAAGACTACGTAGTTTTCGAAGCGAGTAGGGCATGCTGAGGGGATGGGCACTAGGAGAGCTCACTAAGTAGTTCTGGGGAAAAAGGAAGGTCGGGTTACTATGCAGTTGCACAGTTCAAGGGCTCAGGGATTGATCTTGAGGCTTGAGTTTGTGAAGTGTGCAGTTTAAGCTAGGATGGGAGACATGATTGCACAATTCTTGAGGTCAAGGGTGGAAAATTTTTCCAACTTGCAAAAGGGAACACAACACTCTCAGAAAAAAAATGAAATGAGTTTTAAATTTTGTGACACAATGAACAAGACCAAGGAAGGCTCCAAAATTAGGCGTAGACCAAAATTTTGGAGGGGGTTGTAGTAGCTACAACACTGGGTGACACACTGGTAGAATTATAACTTCTCTGTCTTGGTTTCTCTGCTGCCAGTAGGCTTGGACAATACCCCGATGGAGTCACTACAAGAACAAAAATTTTGCTCTGCTGCCAGCGAGCCTAAATAGTACCCTAATGGATTTGCTAGCTTCACAGCTCTACGCAGGAATCCTTTCTCTTCTTTCACCTTTATTTATTTATTTAAAAGTGGACTGTGCATTGGAACTTATTAATTTTTGGGAAGAAGAGAGATCCCTACTTATTGAGAGAAGGAGAGTTTGTTCCTTCAGAGAAGCATGTAAAAACCTCTGATTTAGTTTTTCTCATTTATAATTTCCCCATTATCCTTTATTACTGATTGGATAAGCATGAAAACACAAAAACCTAAAGGACCGAATACAGGCACAAGGTTTCATGAATAGACACAGGTTCATTGTTTGAGAAAAATTATCCTTACGGATGGATAATATTTTCTAACAAAAATTCATTAGCCAAAAGACATGACCAACACAAGGAATATGGACCAAATTCTAACCAAATGTTGAAGTGTCACAAGACTCCTTTGGACTTCAGTCGCATACATTCTCAGAAACCAACACATAGACAAGAACAACACTAATTTACATAATTCAAACCAAGCAAGAAACAAAGAAAACAATAAGAACAAAAATAAACAGAAAAATACTATCTACATAGTGTAGGGAACAAACCCTAATGATCATTGAAAATAATGTTTCAAATATTGGCCATTGATAGGGAGAGAGACAATCTTTTCATCAAGTGATTGAAGACGATAAGTGTGTTGGCCAATATTTCCATGCACTGTGAATGGACCCATTGATCCGGATTTATGTAGGAAAAAAATAAAATACAGAAATACACAAAAAATAGAGATGCAAAAAAAAAAAAAATCATTTCATTAATAACAAATAACTGAGACATGCTTACAGACATAATGGAAATAAACTAGCTAGGGCGCTGGTAGATTTTATCTGAGAAGATATGTGGCAACTACAGGCCTCTGTAATATGTTACAATGAGGCTCAAGGGCCTATTTATTATTGATAAACAATGGAAAACCATAAAAATCCAAAAACCTAACCCTCAGAGATGAAGCGCCAAAATTGTGGGCCTCGTTTGGGTAAATTGGTACATCAATCTTCCCAGGGGCGTAACTTTGGCATACAATCTCTGTTGGATGCACAAAATACCTCGTTAGAAAGATATATCAGAGGAATATAACTTTTAATGTGAGAAACATCAAAGGAAATTCCATGTTGCTCCCATTTTTTTCCAAAAAAACATCGTTTAGGGCCTCAAAACGCCTCTCGAAGCTTAGGACCCGAAAAAATGCTAAAAATAGTAAATTGTGCTACAATTAAGGAAACTGAAAGAAAAAATGGTGGGGCCCCAAGTAGAATAGGTGGATGGACACCAATATCCACCTAGATCATTCCTTCCCCCTTAGGAAGAAATGGTCCCCATTGCGTTGAGTTCCTCCATGAGATGAGGAAAATTTTGCTGAACTTGGTCCATGGTGAACCATTTTCCTTGGTGTAGGATTTGGCCAGATTTGACAACCCGACACAATTGTATCTTCTGTTGGTGAGTGTTTTCCATTTGCATGTCCATGATATGATTTTTGGTAGCATGTTCCATGCAGTCTGGGTTTAACTCTATTTCTATGAGTTGTTATGCAATGTCGAAGGTGTCTAGTAGAGGTAGGAAGTAGGGCCGAAGGAGGTCCACATTGAACACTAGGTGTAGACCAAGGAATGGTATAATACTGAGCTCGAAGGCATTTTCCCTACAACCTTGGTGATGGCGTATCAGAGCGGGAAAAGCTTGCGGTGGGGTCCAGCGAGGCACTCCTTCTGCAAATGTAGCCACACTTTGTCGCCCACCTGGAAGTTGTGTGGCACCCGATGTTGATCATGTCTTTGCTTGTACTTAATATTAGCTCTGTCCATTATGTCATTAACCTATTGTGCTCAGTGAATTTTTTCACCTTGTCAGCTTCAAACTAGACATGAGCCGAATCAGCCTAAGAGGCCACAAGTGGCATGGCTATGTTAATGGGACATATTGGCTGGAATCCCAAGCCTACCTGAAAGGGGCTGTGGCCAATTTGAGCTTTGGAGAGCCTGATTATAAATGTGTTGAACATAGGGAAGGCTCTCATCCTATGTGTGTGGATGCTTTGAATTGTACATGCGTAGAATGTGTACGATCATGTTGTTGAAGACCTCTGTCTGGCCATCAATATGGGGATGGAAAGTTGTGGACTTGGTGAGCTTGGTGTCCAGCATTGACCAAAGGCTAGACCAAAATGTGCTAAGGAACCTGCTATCCCGATCTAAGATGATAGACTGTGGGAGACCAAAGTGCACCCACACTCGTTCAAAGAAGAGTTTCGTATTGGCTTCTACTGTTATACTCTTCTTGCAAGCCACCATAGTGGCCATCTTCAAGAATCTGTCGACGACCACGAAAACACAGTCATTTCCATGCTTAGTAGAAGGAAGGCCCAACATGTAATCCATGGAGATGAATTCCCAAGGTCGAATAGGAGTAGGTAGAGGAGTACAAAGGCATTGCTTCTTGATGGTCAGTTTGGAAATAGCACAAACAGTGCAAGATCTAATGTACTTCCTGACATCCTGTCGAAGGTTCGTCCAATAGAAATACTTCTACAATACTTCCACTCTTTTTTCCACCCTGAAATGCCCAGCAACCCGACTATAGTGTGATTCCAAAATCATCTTGGCACACTCGCTTAAAGGAACACAAAGGTGTCCCAGGTGACATAACAGTGCATCCTGGAGGTAAAAATTTGGAACTTGCATACCCTCCAAGAGTGTCTTGTATGTGTGATCTACTTCTAGATCGCTCTTGTAGAGAAGAATCCAATAAGAAGTATCATGCACACAAGAGTTGATAACGATGGTTAGCACCACGATCGGTGGTCGGCTGAGGCAGTCTACAACATTATTGGTGATTCCCTTATTGTACTTGATGTTCAAATGAAACTGTTACAAATATGTGGACCACTTTTGATGGTGATCGTTCTACAACTTCCCTTGTGTCTGTATGAACTATAGGGGTTGGTGGTATGTGTGGATGACCGTTTCCTTTCCAAAAATGTAATTCTTATATTATCGACAAGCCTGTAAAATGGAATACATTTCTTTTTCATAAGTGGGATACTTTCAGTTTGTGTTAGATAGTGTCTTACTATGATATGCCACTAGATGCCCCTGCTGAGTAAGAATTGTCCCAATAGTATAGTTAGAGGCATATGTCTCGATCTCAAATGGTTGTTGCAAGTCTGGTAATGTGAGCACTGGGGTAGAGCAGAGGTGATGTTTCAATTATACGAATGCCTTCTGTTGAGATTCCAACAAAAATAATTTTTTATTTCGCTCCTCCCTTTGTGATTTGACTCAAGGACCAAGTGATATGAGAGAATCCCAACACGAACTTGTGGTATAAATTAGCAAGACCCAGAAAGCTGCGAAGCTCTATTATAATGGTTGGGGCTGGCCAATCCCAAATTACTTGGATCTTGGTTCGATCCACATGCACCCCATGATCATCAATAATGTATCCCAGATTCTGAACCTCGGTCATGCCAAAAGTTCACTTCTCCAAATTGGCACACAACTTGTGTTACCACAGTGTTTGGAGGACCTGCTAGATGTGGTGGAGGTGCTCTTCCCAAGTCTGGCTGAAGATCAAGTTGCCATCCAAGTATACTACTACAAATGATTTGGTGAATGGCCACAATATGTCGTCCATCAGCCTCATGAAGGTTTCAGGAGCATTCGTTAACCCGAAAGGCATGAGAAACCATTCAAAAAGTCCCTCCTTGCCTTTGAAGGCAACTTTCAACACATCAAAGGGTTTGATTAGTACCTCGTGATACCCAGACTTCAAGTCAATCTTGCTGAAATATTTCACCCCTTTGAGTTGGTCCATAAGGTCATCAATCCATGGGATCGGGTACCTATTCCAGACAGTGATCTTGTTCCATGCCCACTAGTCAATACAGAGTCTCCAAGTCCCATTCGTATTCTGCAACAACACGGTCGAGCTCCCACAGGGCGATGAACTCGACTAGGTGTGACCTTCTGCAGCAGATCCTAAATATGCCTCTTAATTTCATCGTTCTCCAGAAAAAAATGTCGATGGATCAATCCATTGGGTAGTGACGCACCTGGGATCAGATCGATGGGGTGCTTGACCTGACAATGTAGAGGCACCCCTGCGAGTGAGGTGAAAATGTCCCCGTACTCCTTCACAAACTTGTTCATTTTTTGTTGTCGTGCGGAGGAGCCCTATCTGGAGGTCGTGGCCATAGTCTTATTCTTGTCCCAAGGGCTGATCATCAAGAAAAAAAAATTCCAATTTTTGGAAATGACCTTACTACATTGTTTTGTAGTAACCAAAGAGGTAGCGATAGGTAGTGGTGCCTCTGGTATCCTATACAACTCATTGTCCAAAGTAAAAATAACAGTGCGAGGATAAGACTCATACACAACATGTCACTTCCACAAGTATGTTTGGCCTAATAATACATCACAAAGATAAAGAGGATCAATGTCACATAATACCTCATCCGTGAACGGCTTGATGTTGCAGGGAAGGTGATACTACTGGCTGACACAAATATCTTTTCCTTGGTGAAGCCACCCTATGGTGTATGGTTGTGGGTGTGTTGTGGTCGGCAAGCCAAATCACTTCAAGACCTCTGCTGAAATGAGGTTATTTTGGCTCCCACTATCGACAATGAACTATAGTGGGGAACCCTTTACCCACATCTAGGAGTGGAAGAGACACTCCTCCCTCCTCTAGATATTTCGATTCCTCATTTTGGATCTTCATGGTGGCAATGATGGTGTTGGGCTCCACATCGATAATATTCTTCCCTTTTCATTCTCTTTGTTGGGTTCTGATTCAGAGTTGAAGTAAGCATCTGATTCATAAGCCTTCATCTCGGCCACTAGTGATTGTTTGGCCCAGAACTCACTTGTGTTGTGGGTGGAGCTCTTATGGAACTCACACCACTTTCTCGTGTCCTTCTTTGGCTTCGCGGTGTTTTTATTTTCTTGTGGCTTCGGTAGGTTGTCTTGGGCTACCATTCCTTGGTTTTGTCCTTTTTTATGTGGTTTTGGGGCACCTTTCCCTTGCTTTTGATTCGCAGATCCAAAGTCTCGCTTCTTCTGTTTGAATTTATACTCAATCTTGGTAGCATACTGGTATGCAATACCAAGAGAGGAGATGTCAAGGAACTCCATTTCCTCTTGAATGTATGTATGCAGACAAATGTGGTCTTTCAGCACCAAATGTTTCTTCAAATATTTGATACACAAATTTGTGTGCAAGGTATGGAACAAATTCGTCGGCTCATGCACATCTTGACCCCTTTGATGCCGCAATGTAGTCCATTGTATGTACTTGTCCTCATAGCTCCCCATGCGATAATATTTTTCCTTGATGACGTCTTGGAAATAATTCCAGTTGGGTACATCTGAGAATAGAGAGGGTTCCCCCTCATCCTTTTTCTCACAATAGGTTTCCCACCAGTCCTTGACATGGGGGACGACTTTAAGGAGTGAAAAAATAATATTCTTCCGGTCAGAAAAGTAATGAACTGAGAAATATCCTTCTAATAGATTCAACCATCTATCTACGACATCTACATATATTTTTCCCTCAAATATGGGAATGTCAAATTTTTCTTGTACCTTAAAAGGATTGGCACCTCAGGAGTGACTGCTGGATGTAGATGTGCCACCGGTGGGAAGTCGTTGAAGGATCTGAGAAAATTTATCCATCATCATGTTCCTTTGTTTCTCGAGGTCCTCCTCGAGCAATATTTTGATAGCATCTCTTGCTCCCTAATATTTCTTTTCTTCCCCCATGGGCAGCCATCAGGGTTTTTGAGTCTTATCTTGCAAAGGTTCAACCAGATTGAGCCCTAACTCCTTATACCCCGACCTCGTTGGGGACATTCAAAGAAGGATCAAGAAAGAGCAGACCGCCTACAATACCACTAATCCAGATTTATACAGGAACACAATGAAATACAAAAATAAACATAACAAAATATATGTAGCAGAAATAAAACTTCATTTCATTAATAACAAATAACTAAAATATGCTTACAGACAAAATGGAAATAAACTAGCTAGGATGTTGGTAGCTTATCTATTAGAAGAGATGTGGTAGCTACAGGCCTCTGAACCGTGTTACCATGAGGCTTGAGGGACTATTAATTATTGAGAAATAATGGAAAACCCTAAACATCCAAAAACCTAACCCTAGGAGATGAAGCGCCAAAACTATGGGCCTTGTTTGGGTATATCGGTACATCAATATTGGTGAGCTTGGGCCCACACTCGTTCAAAGAAGATTTTAGCAGTAGCTTCTGCTGTGATATTCTTCTTGCAGGCTGCCATAATGGCCATCTTAGAGAATTTGTTGATGACCATGAAAATAGATTCATTTCCATGCTTAGTAGAAGGAAGGCCTGACATGTAATCCATGGAGATGGATTCCCAAGGTCAGCTAGGGGTAGGTAGCAGAGTATAGAGGCCTTGCTTCTTGATGGTTGGCTTGGAAATAGCACAAGCAATGTAGGATATGATGTACTTCCTGAAATCTTGTCAAATGTTCAACCAATAGAAATACTTATGCAATACTGCCACTATTTTCTCAGCCCATAAATGCCCAACGACCCGACTATAGTGCACTTCCCAAATAATCTTGGCACGCTCATTTGAAGGAACACAAAGGTGTCCCTAGTGACATAGCAGTGCATCATCAAGGTGAAAATTTGGAACTTGTGTACCCTCTAAGTGTGTCTTTTATGTGTGCCCAAATTCTGGATCACTCTTGTAGAGAAGAGGCCAATCAGAAGTCTCGTGCCAACAAGATTTGAGAATGGTGGTTAGCGCCATGACCAGTGGTCGATTGAGGCAGTCTGCAACATTATTGGTGTTGTCCTTCTTGTACTTGATGTTCAAATGAACCTATTGCAGATATGTGGACCACTTCTGATGGCGATCATTATGCAACTTCCATTACGTTTGTATGAACTGCAAGGGTCGGTGGTCTATGTGGATGATTGTTTCCTTCCCCAAAATGTAATGCTTCCATTGTCGGAAAGCCTGCATAATGGAATACATTTATTTTTCATAAGTGGGATACTTGCGGACTGTGTCAAACAATGTCTCATTGTGATACGCCATTAGATGCCCCTGTTGAGTAAGAACTACCCCAATATCATAGTCAGAGGCATCTGTATCGATCTCAAATGGTTGTTGCAAGTCTGGTAATGTGAGCATTGGGGCAGACCAGAGGTGATGTTTCAATTCTATGAATGCCTTTATGTTGAGATTCCAACCAAAAGAATTTTTCTTTCACTCCTCCCTTGGTGACTTGAATCAAGGGCCAACTGATATGAGATAATCCCGACATGAAACTACAATAGAAATTATCAAGACCCAGAAAGATGTGAAGCTCTGTTAGAGTGGTTGGGGCTAGCTAATCCAGAAAGACTTGGATCTTGGTTGGATCCACATGCACCCCCCGCTCATCAATAATGTATCCTAGATACTGAACCTCGGTCATGCAAAAAGTGCACTTCTCCAAATTGGCACAAAACTTGTGTTTCCACAATGTTTGGAGGACTTGTCGGATGTGGTGGAGGTGCTCTTCCCAAGTCTGGCTGAAGATCAGGATATAATCCAAGTATACTACTTAAAATGAGTTGGTGAATGGTCACAAGATGTCATCCATCATCCACATGAAGGTTGCAGGAGCATTCTTTAACCTGAAATGCATGATCATCCATTCGAAAAGGCCCTCCT
Source organism: Pinus albicaulis (assembly GCA_034641835.2). Classification (NCBI taxonomy): domain Eukaryota; kingdom Viridiplantae; phylum Streptophyta; class Pinopsida; order Pinales; family Pinaceae; genus Pinus; species Pinus albicaulis. The sequence goes on along the minus strand of CM076584.1, from coordinate 861,984,480 downwards.
TGGCTTTGAAGGCAGTCTTCCACAAATCAGAGGGTTAGAATAGTACCTGATGATACCTAGATTTCAAGGGGAGCTTACTAAAATATTTCACCCCTCTAATTTGGTCCAGAAGGTCATCAATCCATGGGATCAGGTATCTATTCTAGACAATGATATTTTTCAGTGCTCGATAGTAAATACAGAGTCTCCATTCCCAATCCTTCTTCTGCACCAACATGATCAGGCTCCCATAGGGCGATGAACTCGGCCATGTGTGACCTTTCTGTAGCAGCTCCTGAATCTACCTCTCAATTTCATCATTCTCCATAATAAAGCATCGATAGATCGATCCATGGGGCAGCAACACACCTCGGGTCAAATCAATGGGGTGTTTGACTTGATAGTGTAGAGGCACCCCTACGGGTGAGGTGAAGATGTCCCCGTACTCCTCCATGTCCTTGCTCATTTGTTGTTGTCGTGTTGAGGAGCCCAGTCTAGAGGTCGTGGCCATAGTATTCCTCTTTTCATGAGGGCATTGTTACACATTAATTTTTCACCGTCCCTGCAATCCCCCATCCTGCACATTGGAGGGCCTTTTCCGTGACCTGTGAGCAGTGGCATAACCTGAAACCACTTTCATAGCATCCCCCTTTATAAGGACAATCATTCCTCTGAAGAAAGTTTCCTTTGAAAAACCCTAAAAACTAATCTTTTGGCCTTGGCGCGACTAGACAGTTCATCCCTCGTGCCAATGGGGAAAATCCACCAAAGAGGGCGTGCCAACTGGCGCTCTGTCCCAGTGTATTGCTTGTGCCAAGCTTAATAAGGATTGTTTTTTTAAAATAAATGGAGGAAGTTTGATTTCAACAAACTCCTGAACGAGTCTCTAAAATGAGTTGGGAGGTTTGGCTCCGGATCTCCATGTATGGGATTTGGTTTTCCACCTATCATGGAAGCTTCCTTGAGGATAGGGCCAATCCCACAATTGTAGGGATCCCAACTCCCCTTCCACCATCTATATAAGCTTGTCATTTTCCCTTAGCAAGCTAGAAGCAAGAGTTGAATATGTAGTAAGGAGATTATCGCCAGACAGCCTTTGAGAGCCAGGCCGAAGAGAGAGAGCTTTGTCCCATTTCCGACGAGCTTTATTGAGACATGCTTCGCTATCAGCCCTGCCGAAGGAATATCCAGCATCAGAGCTTTGGGTTGTATCTTTCCTTTATTACCATTAATGATAAGTGACTTTGATTATGGTTTCATTCATGTGTATTTGTTTTTTATGCAATGAATTACATCCTCTCGGACTGATGTATGGTTACAAGATTTAGATTCTATGCTATGTATCGTTGCATTTCTTCATATGCGTGCAGGTGTTCGGACGTGTGAAGCAGAAGGATCGTGATCTGCCAAAGCGGAGGACGGGAAGCGTCATCCTTTCTTCAACAACCATTGCATAGGACCTGAGGTATGAAAATCGTTGTGTTTTGTCGTTTTTGTAACTAGAGACCTACGTCATTGTGTGACTGATTGTTGCTAGAGCCGATCTGGGCTAGTAGGGATCGCCTCTGTCTACAGAGGGGATTTACCTCTCCAACAAACTGGCGACTCCGCTAGGGATTTGATTGGAGTTTGTCTTGTCTCTTTTGGTTGCTTTTGGCTTCTGTCTGCTTGATTTTCTCTTATGGCCTATCTCTTTCTGGTGTAGAACCTTTGTTCAGCTCCCACCATACATGATATACTCTCAGCTTGTTTTTTTTCATTCCTATCCTTAGTAAACTTGATTGGCGCGCTTTTTAGCCTGACAGTCATGCTAGCTGGTGCTTGTTGCTAGTTAGGCACCCGCGCCAACCCTGTTTTGGTGCTAGATACAGCCAAACAGTCGCGCCAACCCTGTTTGGTGCTAGGGTTTACTTGTTTTTTAGCCCTCTGAATCTGATTTTTTGGTTTTGGTGTTGTTTTTCTAACTGTCTGAGTGCCTTGAAGTCCTTGTTGACTATCTTTGACCTCCATCCTCCGTTTGTTTGCCCTATACCTTTAGTTTTATGTGTTATTATGTGTTGAGCCTCCCATAGGATTTTTTGGTTTTCAATTGTTCAGTCAACTTCATTTTTGCTTCCTTGCATTCATTTCGTTGGTTTCCATTGTATCATTGCGTTATTTGAGTGATTTATCTCTTTTCTATTTGAATCTCGCTTTGTCTCATTTCGAGCCTGTTGGGAAGTGAAAAAGGTATGAAATTACTGTGTATCTTCTCATTATTTTACTATAGACATACTCCTTTTTACCTTAGGAAGGCAAATTATTATAAGAATTATGGTATAATTGAAAAGGTTTATGTTTATTGTAAAAAGATGACTAAATGTTGCTTTTTGTTGATAAAAACAGGAATTAGACGAAGTGAACAGGTGTACCAAAGGCGAGGCTGATATTCATGCAACTGTTGCTCCATCAGCGTTAAACCACACCCAACCAAAGACAAGGAGATCCGAATTCACTACCAAGAAAATGCAGGGGACAGCTCGGCATCGGTCAAAGTAAATAAGATGAAACTAAATGAAGGGGAGCGAATCCCTCAGGATCCTTCGATCTTGAGGGATCGTTGTTCAAACTCATCTTATTCCTCGTCTTGTCCATCAAAGTTTTATATATAAAGCAATGTCCTTTAGTGATCAAGGGGTCGAAAGTTCATATATTCAAACATTTCCTCTGTAATATTGTTTTTATTGACTCTCGGTTTTAAGAGAGCAGCCTCTGTAATACTTTATGTTTGATTAATATCAAAGACGCGTTTCGTTTCATCTCTTAAAGTTCTGAAGTAGCCCAGCAGTATTTCACTGGCGCTAAGGGCCCAGCTCTGGTGGAATTACCTTTCTGTTTGTATTCTTAATCTTTGCTTACTGTTGTGTGAAGTTGTGTTTAAAGTTTATTTCAATTGTAGAGTTGATTGACTGTTGTTGGATTAAATACAGACTCATTAACGAATTGCATTACTATTTTATCCTTTGCAAGAAGTGCATTCGCTATTTATTTACCTTGCTATCGTTATAAAGATTTGATGTTCTATATTTGATTCTAGTTGTTGTTCTATTGGTTCATGATTTGTTATAATTGACTGTTGTGTAGTATTGGCTGTCGACAGGATTGGAGTATGGAGATTAGTTGCTTGATTGCATTAAAATTATAATTTTTGTTCAATTTATGTTGTTGTTCCATTTATTTTTATCATTCATCTCTGATTCATAGCTTCAGATTAGTCGATAGATTGGTTACAGTTTCTATGAATGCATAGGAATTACGAGTTGTTGTTCCTTTCTAGCCTTTGAAGTTCCTTTCAGTTATTTTTATCAGCAAGTAGATTGAGTTTGATTTCATTTCTATTGTTTTCAAAACAAGACTACCAACTGTAGAGGACACTGGTTACTACTTCCAAGTTCCCAGATTGGTTATCTTGCCTCAGTGAGATTTCTATTGCATCGATTTCTAAGGGAAGGAGTTACTGCTACTGTATCCCTGATCGATGGCTTGCAGATTGATGTATTTAAGATTTCAGAGCATTTCCATTTATGTTACTATAATTAGATTTCTTTACAAGCATCTATTTACTCTTGTATTTAGCATTCTGTACTACATCTTCATAGCATTACTCTTAGTTAATTGCAGCCTCAGACATTGTACACTCTTGAAATAAAAAGTCACTCCCAGATTGATAATTAATGTAGGCTAATTAGGTGTTCAAAAGATACCTTTTTATGACTTAACAGAGCCTAGATCACACGGTTTGTATGAGTCTTTTGGGATTCCTCTTTGATTTGAGGGATTTCTCTATTAGTTTGAACTCTGATTGTGTGTTTTGCATTGAGTGAACTTCCTTGTATCTACTCTTTCGCTACCATTTCTCAAATTGGTCTCTTTATTAGTTTTTCATTTCGTTTGGTGCATTTTTCTCTAAAACACTGAAAATACAACAACAACAAAAAAAACAATTCTTTTGCTTTGATGAGTTAGTGAAAATTGAAAACTTGTCTGCATTATTAGTGTTATATAGCTCTAAAGGAAAAGCTTTTAGTTTCATTAGCTTGCATTAGAGACAGTAGTGATTGTTTTGCAATCATTTTTTTATTGTTTGAAAAGCTCTCAACCTTCCCGTAGTTAGCTATTCATCGAACAAAGTGATTTATGGTGGCATGTAGTGTGCATTTAGAGGATTTTTGAGACATAACATTCGGTAGGGCCTGAAATTGAAACATAATTGAAGATAAACTCTAAAATTTATTCAATTTACCTTAAGGCAGCATTGAAACATTAACGAAATATCTAGAGGTCTAGACTAGTGACGTGTTCCGGCATTGTTAAACCTAGTAGCTGTCGTTCGCCTCTTTGCTTTAGACAGTGCTAGTATGGACTTGTGCTTCCCATACCGTTGCGTATATAAGGGGAGACCCCAATAGGTTGCTATCCTTTATCCGTAAGAAGCCGAGTCTGCCGCCTTATACCCATGATACACCGGACACAACATTCGGGAATATTACCTGCATGTACGTCAAGTCCTTGGTTGATTTCTCTTTAATTTTTTAACCAAGGTGTATATGGCAGTTCACAGATATCTAGTACACCCTTTTGCCTAGATTTCTAGAGTAGTCATTTCAATCATTTCTGACTCATTAAATTTGAAAAGATCATCAAGTGCTTGTCCTTTCACGCTTGCTTCCAAATTGAAAGAGATAGAGTCACCTTTTACTCATTTCTCGACTCTTAAAACATGAAACGGTAAAATTTCGGTTTCAATGTGGTAAAATTAATCACCTACGATCACACGCCCTTTTAGAGATTATTTTTCAGTCATTTTATTGTTTGCCTTGGTTTTTGCCCATGTGTCTTTGTTTTGATCTCTTCCTCTTTTCGTTACGGTCACAGTGGCGGAACCCTCAGCTTCGTCTACTGGTAGTCCTTACACAAACGATTCATCAGATATCTCTCAGTCCTCTGCTGAACCTCAGCAACCTATTGTATCCAAGTTTCCTGACGGGGGACCAGTTCTATCTGACCTTCTCTTTGGTGGACCAGTTGAATTCAATTGGCCCTTATCCAACGCTTGGTTTGGATTTGGAGTAGGGGAATATTTCCCTCCTCTTACATCGGGATCGCCTTTCTTGGCTAATGTTATACCTCCTAGTCCTCGCTGTATTTTAGAAGATCTAGTGACAGGGTCAGATATGGACTCACCCAGTCCTTCTCCTAGTGAGGAAATTCCTACATCTGGTGAATATTACCAGCTTTTCCCATAAAACAACCCCGAGTCTTTTTTCATGTCTTCACTTGGTCCTTCGCTTCCAGCAGGATATAGGTCCTTAAGTCAGATCGTGGTCGTTGTGGCCTCCATGGGAGTATCGAATCCATCCATGAGGCCAGTTATTCCTTCATTAGGGATGTCCCCATCAACACCTCTCACGTCATCTCCTCAAGTCACATCAATACCTGTTAGGCCTACTGTATTCGTAGTCGCATCTACACCCGCTGTTACTACTCAGTCCATCAGGACCGTGTCACTTCCTGAAGACATCTACATAGCATCTACTATTCTAGAGAATATCGCCCCCAAGGATTATCGGTTGTCTTTACAGTCGTCGAACTCCGAGGTTGGTCAGTCCTCCCAAGATCCCAATCGTCCTTATTTTTCCCATTATGGACCGGATGGTACCCCTATTTATGTTTTTCCATATTAGTACGATGAGCAGGGAAACCCTCTACGTTTTCTTACTCTAGAGGCTTATCAGTATGTTCATGGTTTTCTATCTACCCAGGCTGGGCAACCTTCTAACTCGCAAGGACAACCCTTACAGGGCCAACCTTCGGGCCAGCCTAATTATCCATATGACCCGCAAGGACAACCCTTACAGGACCAACCTTCGGGCCAACTGGGGTTGTTGTACGGTCCGCAAGGGCAGTCCTACAACCCTCAAGGTCAAACTTTACAACCTCACTCTCTGGTCCAACCAGGGCAACCTCAAGGAACCACAAGCCAATCGGGGTATCAACCTGGACCGTTGTACGGTCCTGGGGGGAAAATCCTCCCTTCCCAACCTATGGTGCAACCTCAGCAACCTCAGTTTCCCATCGGTCCGAATGTTGCACAGCCGAGGCCATCTTATGGTCCTGTCACAAGTCAACCTGGTTATCAGGAAAAATCTGGCCCCATCCTGCCATCAGGCCAACCGGCTCAGCCGGGGCAACCTAGTGTCCTTCACCAGCCAGGTCAACCCGTTCAACCAGGACAACCTGTTCACTCAGGTCAACCTGTTCAACCAGGGCAGCCTGCTCAACCAGGTCAACCTGTTCAACCAGGTCAACCTGCACAACCAGTCAACCCTACTCAACAGCCAATTTATTTTATGCCACAGCCGAATATGCATGTGCGCCCAACTTATCAGGCTCAGCAGGGTCCCACTTACCAACAGCCCGCTCGACCCCAAGGCGGTTATTACCTTCAAGGTTAGTCTCGACTAGTTTACAACCCGCCCCAAGGTTATGGTTATTACCTTCAACAACCAAGCTATACCTATACTCAGCATTCAAATCCATACACTGCTCAAACAGGGCCTACATATAATCAGGTTCAGTACCCTAGTTTTCAACCCCCTTACACTGGTTATCAGCAATTGTATCAACCTAATTATACGACTTATACCCCCTATGGTCAGAATCCTCCAGGACAGAACCAATGGGGGCAAATTTATGCTCAACCAGGGTGGAGTACAGGTACAGGTCCTTATCGAGGGCCTGGCATGCCTTCTAATCCTCAGTTGCCTTTCCTTGCCACGTTGGAATTGTCGGATGTATCTAAATTGACCAATGATTTGATTCTTCACAATCCTTATTGACCTCTGGTTCTGACCAAGGTCCCTGGTGACTATCCTAAATTTGAGGGTAAAGCTGGAGAGGACCCCCAAGCTCATGTCATGACCTACCATCTGTGGTGTTCTTTTAACTCTTGGGTGGATGACTCGATTCGTCTGCATCTTTTCCAGCGCACTCTTACCGGTGTCGCTGCTAAGTGGTATATAGAACTACCACGTGGTATCTTTCAAGACTTTAATACGTTAGCTATGGATTTTCTGACACACTTCTAGTTACCGGTTCGTTACAAAGTCGGGACGCATCTCCTGACTTCTATCAAGAAGGATAAAGCCACTCACATATCTGATCATATTCATGAGTGGAGACGTCGTTGTCGACTGATCAAGTTTGATATTCCTGATCAGCTTCTAACTCATTGGTTCACTACCTCCTTTGTTAACAAGATTGCTCAAGATATTGCTATGGGGGCATGTGTAACTGAAGAACAAGCCATCGCTTGTGCCCAGTACCTCGACTTGGTGTACTCTCAATCTGGCACGCTATATGATATCTTGACTGATGCCCCGTGACCAGGGACCTCTAAAGCACCAGCTACCCCATCGGTGGATGGTGTTATTGGTTCTGTCTCTCAGAGTTCTCGGAAGTCCTCTAATGGGAAGAAAAAGTCAAATTCTTCCAATAATTATGCTCTTCCTGCCCCTCCAGATTCTAGTAAGACCGTGAAGGTCAATGCTGTTCAAGCCAATCCTGCGGAAAATGCATCTAAACGGAAAAAGAAGGGCAAAGGCAAATCCAAACATGATGCCCCAAAACCAGAGTCTTCTAAACCTCGTGCTGATGATGGTTCCCAAAGAAAACCAAAGTACCCCTGCCTTATCTGTGAAGGAGATCATTATACCAAAGATTTTCCCCGACGATCTGAGGTTAGTCAACTTATAAAAGGCTCTAAAGGGACTCTGGCCATTCTCAAAGAACCATTTCCATCCCAGCAGAACCAGATGGTCGAGCAACCTTCACCATCTGCACCATTTGGGTCCCAAGTTTTTCTAATGAATGGTGCTGCACCTGTTTCAATTGTTACTCGTTCGAAGGATTATGCTAGATAACGCCAAGTAGCTGGGAAGGAAGTCGTTGATGGCCCACCTCCCCCACCTGTCTCTGGTCCTTTAGAAATTGAGAAGCCTAGCACTTAACCCATTGTAAGGCCACCTTCTAAAGGTTTTTTGTGAAAATATTCCTATAATCGAAACGCCTGTGCCACTCAGCACTATAGCATTGTTGGGGATTTGGCGCAGGCACCTTCTGCAATGTCTACGTTGGAAGTGCTTCAAATTTTCCCATCGCAACGGAAAGCTCTGTTGTCCGCAATTGGTGGAATTGATTATGTCGATTCTAGTCTTCTCACCTTCGACCTAGAAAATTTTGTCCCCCGGCTTCCACACCAAATTGCTCTTTTTATACAAGTCGGTATCAACGGCCTCAACATCCACAAAGCCGTTGTGGACGAAGGTGCTTCCACCTGTGTTATGTCATCTGCCTGCTGGAAGGCCATTGGCTCTCCAGCTCTTACTTCATATCCCAATGCCCTAGAGGCATTTGATGGTAGGGAATCAAAACCCTTGGGTGGTCTCGAGAGTTTACCGATCACGTTGCAGGGTAAGACAGTCAACGTAGAAGTAGAAGTGGTTGACGCCAAGCTCAAATACAATCTTCTTCTTGGTCGCAGCTAGACTCACGCCATGCTATGCATTCCGTCCACCCTCTCCAGGCTTCTGAAGTTTCCTCATGAGGGAAAAATTATCATTGTCGATCTGTTGTCTTTATTCACCTCATCCTCTGAGAACAACGTACCTTACATGGATCAACTCCCCAATCCCCCTGACAGTGTAGGACTCGGTCTTTTCAAGGACCCTGTCCTCATGGGTATTTTTCCTGCGCCACTACCACACACTATTCAAGTTAACATGATCTCTAGGTTAGATGACCCTTGGATCATTCCTTCGCCTGAACAGGTGACCTCTTTCGGAGAATCGGTGCCTTTGACTCCAATTAAGATAAATTATTGTGAGATCGTCGCTGCATCAGATCCTCCTCCTTTTGAACATGCTCCTTTGAGCATGGATCTAGATGTATATTCTCAATCCCCCTGGCTCAGCAATGCAGATTTTCCTAATCCTTTAAGAGAAGTCTTCCCCTCCGACAAAGCTATCGTTGAAACGATGTCTCTTGAAGATCTGCCGTGGAGCGATGGACATCATCGTTCCTTGTTCATGCCCGGCTTGGGGGCAATGTCTAATTTTCTAGAGCGCTTCGCATCTTAGGTTCCCATTCTACCTCTTCAAACACCGATTTTGACCCGTGAGGTTCTTTCGGAGGGAAATCTGAGTAACATCACACAAATCATGTATATCAACATCTCCGTTAAACCGAGGGTAGTCGAGAACATTCACGTGGGAGTTACTTGTTCTCCTGAGGAGATACAAGTATACACAAGCCCTTTTCACGAATTCAGAGATGTTTTCACATGGTCCTATGAAGAGATGCCTGGGATTGATCCTAGTATAGTCATGCCTGAAATTCCCACCTATCCAGGTGCGAAGCCCGTGTGTCAGCGTCTACGCCCAGTCCATCCTCGAAAAGTCGTAGCTATAAAGGCAGAAGTTGAAAAACTTCTTAACGTGGGCTTCATATATCTAATTCCCCTCACGGAATGGGTTTATAATATTGTCCCTAAAGATAAGAAGCAGGGCACTTTATGGGTCTGTGTTGACTACCGAGACATTAATCGGTCTTGTCCTAAGGACAATTACCCCACTCCATTTATAGATCAGATCGTCGATGACTGCATGGGGAGTGAGATTTATTCCCTCATGGATGGCTTCTTGGGTTACAATCAAATTAATATTTTACCCGCTAATCAAAATAAGACTGCCTTTATCTGTCCGTGGGGCACTTTTGCTTACAAGAAGCTCCCATTCGGCTTAAAAAACGCTGGAGCCACCTTCCAGCGTGCTATGTTCTATGCTTTTCATGACATACGTCACATTGTTCAACCGTATCTAGACAATTTTCTGCCTCATTCAGCTCGGAGCGAGGACCATCCTGAACACCTCCACCAGATTTTCCTCTGCTGTAGACGTTACAATATTAGGCTCAATCCTCACAAGTTCGTCTTCTGCGTAGATTTTGGTCATCTTTTCGGATTCATCGTCTCCAAAGATGGAATTTTCCTTGACCCCCTCAAGGTCGAGGCCATCGTTAACCTCTCATCCCCATCCTCATTGCATCAACTTCAAAGTCTACAGGGGAAAGCCAACTTCTTACGTCGCTTTATTCTGAACTATGCAGAAGTGGCCAAGGGGTTTACGCGACTTTTGAAATAGGACTTTCCCTTCCATTGGGATGAGATTTCCTAGCAATCTTTCGATAAAATTAAAATGTTGCTCGTCAACGCTCCGTTAATACGTCCTCCCAACTATCATCATGATTTTACCCTTTATTTGGTTGTCGCTTTCAGCACGATAGCCATGGTTCTAGTACATTATGATGACGATGGAAATGAACATGTAGTTTACTATCTATCTCGAAATCTTCTCGACACTTAAACGCGCTCTACCCACGTCGAGAATTTGGTGCTTGCCGTGGTCCAGGCCATTCAGTGATTCTGCCATTACATCTTGTTGCGTACGGTAACCGTAATTTCTGACTGCAACCCCATGACATACATCTTGTCTCGACAATTGCTGGGGGGAAAGTACTGCAAATTTATTGTTATCCTTCAGGAGTTTGATTTGGAGTTCACCACCGCCAAATCGATGAAATCATTAGTTTTTGCTGATCTTATCTGCTCTCTCCCAAAAGACTCCATTCCATCCCAATCCGAGGATCATATTCCAGATGAAACACTCTTTCTTATTAGCACTCATGATCCATGGTATGGTGACATCATTGCGTACCTTTAGACATCCACTTTCTGGTTTGAGTTGACGAAGGATGCTCGACGTCGCGTTCGACATCAATCTCAATCATATCGCATTTTCAGAGATACCTTGTATTGTGTTGGAGTTGATTCTGTTCTCCGTCGATGCTTGACCTTGGAAGAGGCTGAGAAAGTCCTGAATGACTGTCACAGTGGTGCTTTTGGTGGTCATATGTCTAGATATGCTACCGCCCAAAAAATTCTGCATGCGGGTTATTTCTGGCTGTCTACATTTAAAGACTGTATTGTTGCAGTTCGAAAATTTCATGCGTGCCAGGTCTTTCAGCGCAAGATGCGTGCACCACCCCTACCTTTGCATCATGTCATTATCGTAGGCCCTTTTTCAAAATGGGGCATATATTTTATGACATGTAACCCTCACTCGGCCGGGGGGCATGCTTATATAATCGTTGTCGTGGACTACTTCACCAAGTGGGCCGAGGCAATTCCTACATTAGCTGCCGACGGTAAGACAGCCACTCAATTCATTTTCAACCATGTAATTATGCGTTTCGGAGTTCTTCAGGCCATTTTCACTGATCATGGCACTCATTTTCAGAACTACATGATGGAAAAGTTGACATCGAAGTTGGGCTTGCATCATGACAGCTCAACGCCATACTACCCTCAGGCGAATGGCCAGGTTGAGGCCATGAACAAAGTACTAGTCACGATGCTTCAACGAACGATTGGTATTCACAAATCCAACTGGCATATACAATTGTTCTCATCTCTCTGGGCCTATTGAACATCTGTAAAGAGCACAACCGGATTCACGCCTTTTCAGTTGGTGTATGGTCTAGAAGCGACTCTCCCGGTTGAATGTGAGATCCCTTTGCTGCAGTTGGTTGTGGAATTACTACCCGACACTTCCTTGGAGGAAGAACGTCTCCTGTATCTGGAATGACTGGACGAAACCCGCCGCTTGGCTGCTTTGGTTATCGAAGCACAGAAAAAGCAGGTTAAGGCTCATTTTGATCAAACGGTTTCTCCACGTTCCTTTATTGAAGGGGACCCCATCCTCTTATATGACCAAGCACACGATAAACTTGGAGCGGGAAAATTCCATCCCATGTGGCATGGGCCCTATATCATCAAACGAGTATTAAAAAATGGGGCCTATGAGCTAATCAACTATGAAGGTATTCCTCTGGCACAGCCTAGAAATGGGTTGTACCTCAAGAAGTACTACGCTTGAATTATTCTTGTGTGGTGTGTGTACATAAGTGAGTGATTTCATTTATGTGCATGTGTGGTGTGGTGTGCTTTGTAAGTGTATTTCTGCTGATTGGGTCTTTTTTATTGTGCAGATGTCTATTACTCCTTTTGTCGGTTTCACAGATGGTGCCTCCCGCAGTACCAAGAATCTATCCTCGGCAACCTGGGTAATCTACAATCCTGCTGGTGAGTTAGTCAATTTGCAAGGTGTTTGTCTAGGGCCTACCACAAATAATGTCACGGAATATAGTGTCATTTTGGAATTATTAAATGAGGTTGTTAACCTCGGTATTCGTGCATTACTTGTATATCTGAACTGACAGCTTGTAGTGTTACAACTCAATGGTAATTATTCAATCAGAAACCCATCCATTTTACGACTGCATCTACGTATTCGTTTACTGGAAAGAAATTTTTATTACATTACATATCAACATATACCCAGACACATGAATGCGTTAATAGATGCAGTAGCTAACATGGTTTTAGATAGACATTTACGCAACTTGTAAAAACATCATCATATGTGAAAACATCCATCCAAATATATATATATATATATATGTGTGTGTGTGTGTGTGTGTGTGTGTGTGTGTGTTGAAATGTTTGCAGTTTGTGTACATCACATAAAATCTAAAAAATATACATGTCTGTTTAATAATATTCGGAGACAACATGTCTCTCAAAAATGTGCAAATGAAAATCTTAGATAACTAATCAGCATGGTTCTCATGGTAGCATGTCACTTCCCGCACCAATCACCTCAGTAAATGATGAAGGTGACTAGGCACCCCCACAGTGTGCTTCTGATAAGCCAATGGGACGTCTGCTAGGCGAGCATAATCTGGGATCCCACGGGTGATTCCCTCCAAGTTCTAGACTAGCTCACTCCCCTCGCCACCCTCGCCTTGAGGGTCATAAGTGAGAGGGTTCCTCTGTGTGATCAGCAACATCCCAGCGGGCCTCTCTGGGCCAAAATATGCATACACATAGGATTGTTTGTTAGGACATGCATGTATACCCAAAAAAATCATAAAGTAAGTAAAAACAAAAAGAGTCTTACCCAGCTCCTCATCCCAATATTCTCCCTCCAGGAGTGGAAGATTTGGGTCTCCCGTGAAGTCAGTACCGACATAGGGCCAGTCCTTTACGACGATCAGTTGTCGCCGAAGCCATACAAGAACTCAGGCCTCCATGAAATTTGTTGGCCCCCTCCTGATATGGGCATGAGTGCTACCCATCGAGCCATCCGTGGCTCTCTCAACGGTGGCTCGGCGACTATCGCCCCCTGGCCCTGGAAGATTGGTAACCATTCGATGATGAACGATACCAAGATAGATTTGTACCCAAACTTCTTCATTTTGGCCTTCTTACACTTTGTCAACTACCATTTTATATTCATTGTTACGGCAGTGGCCCAATCGAATAGTGTCGGGTTCATGCATTCTGATGCTAGGAGGAGTTGTGTTTTAGTAGCCTCATGCGGCGCCTGCGACCCCGCATCTCGCATAATGGTATGGAGCACCACCTTGAGTGCTAGATCGAGAACCATATGGATGTTGACTTTCCCGCTTCCTGATCCTGTCTGTGCCCCTGGGCACACTCTTTCCATCACCATTGACATTTTCTCCCCCGAGGGCCTAATACCTGTCATGATTAGGACTGGGCCTCTCCGGGATAATCCAGTTATGAAGTAAACATCAGATACTTCGAGCTCCAATACTTGGTCTCGAAGCCTAAACTTCTCTTCGTTCTCATCCTAGATACTGATTAAGTACTACAGTAATTCAGGTTGTGCCCTGAGACATGGTGTTAAGAAGAACTTTTTTAAGTTGCAATCCCGAAGAGCGTTCATACATGCCTCGTTCTCCATGGCCATTTCATATTCTTCACTATGCTCCCTTTCTTTCCATTTGATAACCATTGTGACAGTGTATCTGCACCAAAATGGTCACAAACACTTCATTAGATCCCTTGATCTCTCAAAAATCCTGTTGATTGGTTCATTTTTTGTAAAAATTGAGCGGAAATTTAGGTTACGCCATTGGCGCGACTATTTTGTTGACATTCATGCCAACTGGCGTGACCCCTTTGCAAAAAGGAGCCAATTGGCGCTGGTCCGTGCCCAATACCCACGCAATTGGGAAAGCCCTAAATTTGCAAATATCCCCTCAGGGATCCTAAATCACAGTAGAATTCTATAAAAAAAATGGATTGAAACATGGCTAAGGGAAGCACCTCTTACCTGAAAAAATGAGAACTGAAATGATGTACTAGATCGTCCACAATCGTCACCGCAAATTCGCACAGGAAAAACTCATTGTTGCTCTCCACAAGAGGTAAAAAGTAAAAGTAAATAGGTTTTTACTATTTTTGGCATATTTATAACTTTTCAAGATCAAATTAGGTTTTGAAGCTTATTTTTCCCATATTTTATTATATTTTGTCGAAAAATGGGTTTTACGCTTGCTTTCTTGTGTAGCAACAGGTTTTCACACAGCTAGGACGACGATACGAGTTGTATTTTATACTTTTTTGGACTCGGTAAAAACACGAAAAAGTCCCTACTGGAGTCATCTTTCAGCTCTTTTCTGACTCTCTAAACATGAAAATATTTTCGAGTCACTTGTCATTTTGATCTCGTTAAATTGGTTGTGAAACGACATCTACCCAGTATAATGTTACCCCTTTTTTAGGCTGGGATGGATTATTTACGAAAAAGGAATACCCTAGCCTATCGCGACTAGGAGGTTTTCTCAGACATAGTTTTATACCTTTTTGGATCTGAGGAACTATCTACGAAAATGGATTGTTGGAGTTTACTTTCTCGTTGTCTTTTCAAACTCTTTAAACATGAAAATACGCTGAGTTCTTCCTTTTTCAGACTCGTTAAAACCTGATGACATCGGATTCTGTCGTAATGACGATACTCGAGTTCCTCCTTCCTAGGGCTCGTTAAATGCACTAGGTTGGATTTGTCCGAAGGAAAAACGTATATCACAAGCATATTCTATCCCCTTCAAGCTTATTTTCAAAAATAATTGGGGTACTCCCCAGAAATGGTGGGGAAAAATGAAACCAGTATCATCGTCGTGTCGACATTATGTCGCTCTTGAACATGGCACTTGTCTGCATTCATATTGGGTTGGGGACATCTCATCTCGTTTTCTGCTTGCCTCCATGGGTTTGGGTTATATTTTTTGACCTCTCATATTTTCTTTGCCTCGTCATCATGACCTCAGATCTTTTGATGTCAAACACTTCCAAATCCAGTGTCATGCCACCGATACGTTCAAGGGAAGTTTACCTCTGCAGTTCTCAACCCTCCTCCGATCCTGATTCACAAACATTATGTTCTTCTGTCTCGCGTCGATGATGTGGGAAACACTATGGCCCACCGTCGATCAAGTTCACTTCCTTTTGACTTCAGCTCATTATCCAGGAAGTTGATCTAGAGACTCCCTTCCAGTACCTTGGAGCCTACATGCCTCAATAGCAGGTTCTTTGCATTCGACGCAAGGTTTTCATCATTGGCCTTCGATCAAATGAATCTGCGGGTGTTCGACGCCAGCTCATTGTTCACATTCTGTGGATTTTACCTATAGTACCTTGAAGGCCATCCTCATTATTGGTGGTTCCTCTCATGTCTTTTAACGGCTTTCATCATAGGCTGGTAATCAAATGATGTTCTTGCATGTTCGACTTCAGCTCACGTATTCACATGCTAGGACTTGTACTCTATTTGGGTTGAGATGGAGTGCAAGACCCTGGGTTTTGTCTGATGGAATCTAGGCTACGGATTTTGTGGATTATCATGATTGGTTACATGATTCATTGATTGGATGGCTGCAACCATACCTAAGTCTTCTTATTGATCCTTTCTGGATGGCTGCGTCCATACCTTGGATCCTTATTATTGTATACTCTATTATGGATGGCTGTGCCCATACCACATATCATTTATTTGAGATATCAGTTGTATTTGGCTACGTAGGTTTCCGACGGCAGTGTTTTCAGTTGGGCACATTCTCATAAAGCATTTCACCCCTCTCTCTCTTTCGGGCCTCATACTTTAGGGGGAATTTGTTACACAGTAATTTGTCACCGTCCCTATAATCCCTCATCCCGCACATTGGAGGGCCTTTTCCATGACCTGTGAGCAGTGACATAACTTGAAACCACTTTCATAGCATCCCCCTTTACAAGGAAATTCATTCCTATGAAGAAAATTTCCTTTGAAAAAACCTAAAAACTGATCTTTTGGCCTTGGCGCAACTATCCAGTTCAGCCCTCGTGCCAATGGGGAAAATCCACCAAAGAGGGTGCGCCAACTGGCGCTCTATCCCAGTGTATTTCTCGCGCCAAGCTTAATAAGGATTGTTTTTTAAAAATAAATTGCGGAAGTTTGATTTCAAAAAACTCTTGAACGAGTCTCTAAAATGAGTTGGGAGGTTTGGCTCCGAATCTCCATGTATGGGAGGTGGTTTTCCACCTATCATGGAAGCTTCCTTGAGGATAGGGCCAATCCCACAATTGCAGGGATCCCAACTCCCCTTCCACCATATATATAAGCTTGTCATTTTCCCTTAGCAAGCTAGAAGCAAGATCTGAATCTGTAGCAAGGAGACTATCGCTAGACAGCCTTTGAGAGCCAAGCCGAAGAGAGAGAGCTTTGTCCCATTTCCAACGAGCTTTATTGAGACATGCTCCGCTGTCAGCCCCACCGAAGGAAGATCCAACGTCAGAGCTTTGGGTTGTATCTTTCCTTTATTACCATTAATGATAAGCGACTTTGATTATGGTTTCATTCATGTGTCTTTGTTTTTGATGCAATGAATTACATCCTCTCTGACTAATGTATGGTTACAAGATTTAGATTCTATGATGTGTATCGTTGCGTTTCTTCGTATGCGTGCAGGTGTTCGGACGTGTTAAGTGGAAGGATCGTGATATTCCAAAGCGGAGGATGGGAAGTGTCATCCTTTCTTCGACGACCATTGCGTAGGACCTGAGGTAGGCAACTCATTGTGTTTTGTCATTTTTGTAACTAGAGACCTGCGTCACTGCGTGACTGATTGTTTCTAGACCCAATTTGGGCTAGTAGGGATTGCTTCTATCCACAGAGGGGATTTACCTCTCCAACAGAATATCATCAAGAAAATATATTTCCAAATTTTGGAAATGAGCTTACTGCATTGTGTTGTAGTAACCAAAAAGATAGCAGCAGGTGGTGATACCTTCGATATCTTGTACAACTTATCTCCCAAAGTAACAATAATAGTGCAAGGCTGAGACTAATACACAACATGTCGCTTCCACAAGTATGGTTGGCCTAATAATACATCACAAACATCAAGAGGATAAATGTCACATAATGCCTCATATGTGAAGGGCTTGATGTTGTAGGGAAGGCAACACTGTTGGCTTACGCGGAGATCCCGTCCTTGGTGAAACCATTCGATGGTGTACAGATGTGGGTGTGTTGTGGTCATCTAGCCCAACCGTTTCAGGACCTCTGCTGAAATGAGGTTCTTTTGGATCCCACTTTCGACAATGAACTGTATTGGGGAACCCTTTACCCACATCTGGGAGTGGAAGAGACTCTCCTCCTACTCTAGATCTTCTAGTTCCTCCTTCTGTATCTTAGTGGTGGCAATGGTGGCATTGGGCTCTAATTGATAATCTTCTTTCAATTTTCATTCCCTTTATCAAGTTTTGATTCTGAAATATATAAATACAAATAAAAACAGAGATGCAATGGAAATAAAATTTCATTTCATTAATAACAAATAACTGAAATATGCTTACAAATAGAATGGAAATAAACTAGCTAGGGCACTGGTAGCTTATCTATGAGAAGGGATGTGGTGGCTACAGGCCTCTGAACTGTATTAAAATGAGGCTCAAGGGCCTATTTATTATTGAGAAACAATGGAAAATCCTAAACATCTAAAAACCTAACTCAAGGAGATGAAGCGCCAAAACTATGGGCCCCGTTTGGGTAAATTGGTGCATCTATCTTCCTAGGGGTGTAACTTTGGCATACGATCTCTATTTGATGCACACAATAACTCGTTAGAAATCTATATCCAAGGAATAAAACTTTTGATGTGAGAAACATCAAAGGAACTTCCATGTTTCTCCCGGTTTTTCCAAAAAACGTTGTTTATGGCCCCAAAAAGGCTTCGGAAGTTCAGGACCCGAAAAAATGCTAAAAATAGTTAACTGTGCTATAATTAAGTAAAATTGAAAAATTGAAAGAAAAAATGGTTGGGCCCCAGGTGGGATAGGCTGGTGGCCACATATATCTACCTGGATCATTCCTCCCCCCTTAGGAAGCAATTGTCCCCATTGCATTGAGTTCCTCCATGAGATGAGGAAACTTCTACTGAACTTGGTCCTTGGTGAACCATTTGCCTTGCTGCAAGAGTTGGATATCTTTGACAACCTGATTCAGTTGGATCTTCTGTTGGTAATTTTTCTTGATTTTCATGTCCATGATATGATCCGTGGTGGCCTGTTCCATGTAGTTTGGGTTTAACTCTGTTGGTGTGATTTGTTCTGCAATGTCAGAGGTATCCAATAGAGGTGGGAAGTAGGGTCGAAGGTGGTCCACATTTAACATTGGGTGCAGACCAAGGAATGGTGGAATAATGAGCTCGAAGGCATTGGCCACTACAGCCTTGGTGATGGCGTATGGCCCATATCAGAGTGGGTGAAGCTTGCAGTGGGGTCCAACGAGTCGCTCCTTCTACAAATGTAGCCACACTTTTTCACCCACCTGGAAGTTGTGTGGCACCCGATGTTGATCATGTCATTTTTTGTACTTAGCAATGGCTCCGTCCAATATTTCATTAACCTGTAGGCATATGTTCTGAATGAGCTCAATTAATTTTTTCACCTCGTCAGCTTTAGACTGGACATGAGCCGAATTAGCCTAAGTAGCCGCAAGTGGCATGGCTATATCAATGGGACATAGTGGCGGGAATCCCAAGCCTGCCTGAAAGGGGCTATGGTCGATTGAGATTTTGAGAGCCTAGTTATAAATGTGTTGTACATAGGAAAGGATCTCATCCCCTATGTGTGGCTACTTTGAATTGTACATGCGTATAATGTGTATGATCATCCTGTCGAAAACCTCTATCTGGCCATCAGTTTGGGGATAAAAATTTGTGGACTTGGTGAGCTTGGTGTCTAGGATTGACTAGAGGCTGAACCAAAATGTGCTAAGGAAAATTCTATCCCGATCTGAGATGATAGACTATGGGATCCCAAATTGCATCCACACTCATTCAAAGAAGAGTTTATCAGTGGCTTCTGCTATGATATTCTTCTTATAGGCTTCCATAATGGCCATCTTCAAGAATCTGTCGATGACCATGAAAACACAATCATTTCCATGCTTAGTAGAAGGAAGGCCTGACATGTAATCCATGGAGATGGATTCCCAAGCTAGACTAGGGGTAGGTAGCAGAGTATAGAGGCCTTGCTTCTTAATGGTTAGTTTGGCAATAACACAAGCAATGCAAGATATGATGTACTTCCCAATATCCCGTCAAATTTTCGGCCAATAGAAATACTTTTGAAGTACTACCACTATTTTGTCGAGACCCCGAAATGCCCAATGACCCGACTATAGTGTGATTCCCAAACCATATTGGCATGATTGCTTGAAGGAACACAAAAGTGTCCCATGTGACATAGTAGTGCATCCTGGAGGTGAAAATTCGGAACTTGCATACCCTACAAGAGTGTCTTTTATGTGTGGTCAAATTCTGGATCTCTCTTTTAGAGAAGCGGCCAATCAAAAGTCTCATGCCCACAAGAGTTGAGAACGGTGGTTAGCACCACGATCGATGGTCGGCTGAGGCAGTCTGCAACATTATTGGTGCTGCCCTTCTTATAATTTATGTTCAAATGAACATGTTGAAGATATGTGGACCACTTATAGTGGCGATCATTCTACAACTTCCCTTACATCTATATGAACTACAGGGGTCGGTGGTCTATGTGGATGACCATTTCCTTCCCCAAAATTCAATGCTTCCATTGTCGGCAAGCCTGCACAATGGAATACATTTCTTTTTCATAAGTGGGATACTTGCGGATTGAGTCACAATTTCTCACTATGATATGCCAATGGATACCCCTGTTGAGTAATAATTGCCCCAATAGCATAGTTAGATGCATCTATCTCAATCTCAAATGGTTGTTGCGATTCTAGTAATGTGAGCATTGGGGTAGAGTAGAGGCGATGTTTCAATTCTATGAATGCCTTCTATTGAGAGTCCGACCAAAAGAATTTATCTTTCACTCCTCCCTTGGTGAGTTGACTCAAGGGCCAAGTGATATGAGAGAATCCCAACGTGAACCTGCGGTAGAAATTAGCAAGACCCAGAAAGATGCGAAGCTCTGTTAGATTAGTTGGGGCTAGACAATCATGAATGACTTGGATCTTGGTTGGATCCACATGCACCCCCCGCTTGTCAATAATGTATCCTATATACTGAACCTTGGTCATGCCAAAAGTGCACTTCTCCAAATTGGCACACAACTTATGTTCTTGCAGTGTTTGGGGGACCTCTCAGATGTGGTGGAGGTGCTCTTCCCAATTCTGCCTAAAGATCAAGATGTCATCCAAGTATACTACTACATAGGAGTTGGTGAATGGCCACAAGATGTATTCCATTAGCCTCATGAAGGTTACAGGAGCATTCGTCAACCCAAAAGGCATAAAAAACCATTTGAAAATTCCCTCCTTGGCTTTGAAGGAATTATTCCACACATCAGAGAGTTTTATTGGTACTTGGTGATACCCGAAATTCAAGTCAATATTGCTAAAATATTTTCCCCTTTGAGTTGCTCCAAAATTTCATCAATCCATGGGATCGAGTACCTATTCCAAACATTGATCTTGTTCAATGCTCGATATTCAATACAGAGTCTCCAAGTCCCATCCTTCTTCTACACCAACATGATCAGGCTCCCATATGACGATGAACTCGACCAGATGTGACCTTTCTGTAGCAGCTCCTGAATCTGCCTCTTGATTTCATCGTTCTCTAGAATAGAGCATCGATAGATCGGTCCATCGAGCAGAAACACACCTTGGGTCAAATCGATGGGGTACTTGACCTGACAGTGTAAAGGCACCCTTGTGGGTGAGGTGAAGATGTCCTCTTACTCCTCCATGACCTTATTCATTTGTTTTTTTCGTGCAGAGGAGCGTTGTCTGGAGTTTGTGGCCACAATATTCTTCTTGTCCTAAAGGCAGATCATCGGGAAAACAAATTTCCTGGTTTTGGAAATGAGATTACTGCATTTTTTTGTAGTAACCAAAGAGATAGCGGCAGGCGATTGTACCTCTGGTATCCTGTACAACTTATTGCCCAAAGTAACAATAACAACATGAGGCCGAGACTCATACACAACTTGTCTCTTCCACAAGTATGGTTGGCCTAATAATACATCACAAACATCAAGAGGAGAAATTTCACATAATAACTCATTCATGAAGGGCTTGATGTTGTAGGGAAGGCGACACTACTGGCTGACATGGAGCTCCTATCCTTGGTGAAGCCACAAAATGGTGTACGGCTGTGGGTGTGTTGTGGTCGGCAATCCCAACCGCTTCACGACCTCTTCTAAAATGAGGTTCTTTCGGCTGCCACTATTGAAAATTAACTGTAGTGGGTGTTAGAGTCAGTATGTCATTCATCAAAAATAACTCTTTCAGTTTTTTCCTAAAAAACACAGTCAAAATTTTCACTTTTTCAAACTAGTTTTCAAAAAATAATTTTGGTCACTGAGGAGGTCTAAGTCAAATGTGTTGCTCCCTCATCTCATTTCATCGCCATCTTAGGGTTATGTCACTCCACTTCATATAGGTTACTGTTTAGGGGTCATCTCTGCCTTTTAAGACTATCCAATTTGTCACTTAAAACAAGGCGCCAACCCTTTATATAACTCATAAACCTCTAAAAAAGGAGCTAGCATGATTAGGGAAAAAAATAAATATAGTTTGTATTTTTTTTAAAAGGTTCAAGTGTCAAAAATTTCAAAAAGGTCAAATCTATCTTATTATCTCATTAAAAGGAAAAAAGGTCATTTGAAATGTCAAAAAGGAAAAAAAGCACATTTCAAGCTTATCAAAAGGCAAAAACAAAAGCATTTTCACTCATTGTTATCTCTTGAGTTACCTTTCTTCAATCCCATTTTTAGCCTTGGGAAGTTGGGTAGAATGATAACAGTGGGGAACCCTTTACCCACATCTGGGAGTGGAAGATACGCTCCTCCTCCTCTGGATCTTCCGGTTCCTCCTTCTAGATCTTCGTGGTGGAAATGGGGGTGTTGCGCTCTGCATCGATAATCTGATTCCCTTTTTCATTCCCCTTATCGAGTTTTGATTCAGCGTCAGAGCATGCATCTTATTCAAAATCCTTCATCTCAGCCACCAGTGACTACTTGGCCCGACACTCACTTGTGTTGTGAGTGGAGCTCTTATGGAACTCACACCAATTTCTTATTTCCTTATTTCTTATTTCCTTCTTCGGCTTAGCGATGTTTTTTATTTTCTTTCGGATTTGAAAGGTTCTATTGGGCCACCATTCCTTGGCTTTGTCCTTTGTTCTGCAGTTTGGGGGCACATTTCCCTTGATTTTAATTTGCATATCCAAATTCTCGCTTCTTATGTTTGAATTTCTGCTCAATATTGGCAACATAACAGTATGCCATACCAAGAGAGAAGATGTCGAGGAACTCCATTTCCTCCTGAATGTATCTATGCAAACAATTGTGGTAATTCAGCACCAAATGTTTCTTTGAATATTTGATCCACAACTTTGTGGGCAGGTTATGGAATAGATTCGTCAGATCATGCACATCTTGATCCCTTTGCTGCCGTAGCGTATTCCATTTTATGTACTTGTCCTCATAGCTCCCCACGGGATAATATTGTTCCTTGATGGTGTCTTGTAAATAATTCCAAGTGGGTATGGACGAGAAAAAAGAGGGTTCCCCCTCGTCCTTTTTCTCACAGTAGGTTTCCCACGAGTCCTTGACATGGGGGATTACTTTGAGGAGTGCAAAAATAATATTCTCCCAGTCGCAAAAGTCATGAACTGAGAAATATCCTTCTAATAGATTCTGTTGTGGATAATTTTGTCACCCCTAGAGACAATCTAGAGTTGCCATAGACCAATTCCTAGGACATCTTAATATAGCAAGGAGCTCATCGTATAGGCTTGGGTTGTCAATCCAAAGCTGTCTTACTATCTCTTGTTAAACAAGGAGATTAATTTAAATCGGACTAATATCTCTCAGAAGCTGATACAAAGACAAGAATAATGTAGGAACATCATGCAAAACTCCAATACAAAGGCATCAGAAAGTTAAGAGACAACTTACTGCAAAGAGGGCCAGTTCAGAGAATATACCACAGAAATCAAATATCAGAAAGTGGATGCAGTGAAGAAACATGAAGAAGATATTAGTTGACATGAGACTGATACCCAGATACACAACAGAATCACATATGGGCTTATCCAACTAAGAATCCATACATGACAATGGCGTTTTAAAAGCACCCTCCTCAAGCAACTAATATAGCAGAAAATATGGATAAGATGAACATGGAACAGTATATCATGACTAGGCCTATTTAAAGCGCTTGACTAACCCCAGTATGGGCATCAACTAAGATGAATCCTTACTCAAGATTAGTGAGCCACTCGCATTCTAGAGCATGATACAAGAAGATAAATAGCATGAAATGAGATATTGTATTAACACATATGAGAAAATTACATACTGTGAGATACTAAAGACCAAAATCCTCATTACAGTTATAACTCCTCCTCACTGAGACCCTACGGGCTCTGAACCTTCATACAGAAGTGTTACAAAATGTATACAAAAGCCTTTTCACTACACAGTTTGCTGATAGAAATCTGGAACCCTTCTAATCTCTTATTTCTGGGTTTTTATAGAAAAGATAGAGAATTCTAGAGAAGGAGGTAGATGGAGCACATTTAATGACTTGATTTGAACAAAATGGTGGAAAACATTCGCGCCCACACTGTGAATGACTAAATATAAATGACTATACTTTAAAATTTACCTCCAAAAATAAATGCTGAGGATGAAAATTTCCTCATGAACAAGACACAAATAATAAAATATACAATGTTCTGCCCTTTACTGAAAGAGGGAAAATCTGCTACCATAAAACCCTGAGATAGCTTGTGATTGTGCATAGTACTCTCGGATCTCTAATTTTGAATTTAAACCCCGGATCTTTAATGCAGGGTGTTGCGCTTCCTGATCTTTCACCGATATCTGCAAACGGCCCCATTAATGTTTCTTGTTGTGTAAACTTTCCCTCTGCAGACGTCTTTAAAATTCAATGGGTTTTATCTGTATTTCTATTAATAAGGTCATATCATAATAACTGCCTCCAGCTTCTTTCTTAAATTTTTCCAGTAGAATATCGTCCTTTGTCATGCTCTTAACTTCTGCAATGGAGGCAACAAATTAAAGTGCCTTCTTATCATCTTGAAACCTGCAAAACCCACAGATACATTAGAAAAACCAGACCCAGGAGTAAGGGGCGTGGAGGTGGAGATGGTGATGACATCGCAGACATGGACAGATGACAAGAACACGCAGGGTGGCGGAGGAAATACTATGGAGGCTCAGACGGAATGTGGATTTTCCACGTAAAACAGTATGAACGTGATGACTGAATAAAACGATGAATACGAACAAAAACACACATATATATATTCAACTGGGGAAAACGCCACAGACACACGGGAATATGACACATGGGTGTACGAAGGACAAATGGAAGAATGACGTGGCGGTGGGGTCAATAGGGGGAGAAGAATGCGTCTTGGACCGTCAGATTTTGAAAATGGATCAACGGCCTGAAGGTGCCTAGGGTGACGTAATGGTGGGCCACGGGACACAACAGACATGGGTTAATGCGCGAGCAGCTTTGGAGGATATCCGTCGTTGGATGGAGGTTGACAGATCCAACGGCGTGGGTGAATTCCGCTGCCCGACCATTGTTCAACCTTTAACGCACGAAAAAGTGGTTTTGAAAACCGTACTCAGGGACACGCATCACGTGATTTGTGGAATCGCTGGCGTTTGGTTGAAAACCGTCGGCTCGGTGGAGGTGGTGCAGAATTAACCGCTGGTTTTGGCAATGTGTAGGGGTGCGGGGACCACCACATAAAACAACCGCCGCTCCGTTGATTGGCTTTGGATCTGATGGCCAGGGTTTGGCCCGGAAACGTGAAATGATGAACTCCCGCTTGCCTGGCACACGGTCTTGTGCTCGGGTCATGTGTGAATTAAAACAAAAGGGGCCAAGGCTTCAGGGGGCCAAGCCCGACATATTTCCAAGCATGGGTTTTAACCATTGCGCAGTGTATTTTATGAGCGGAAAAGGTAACCATAGACAAAATATGGAGGTCTGTGGCTGTGAAAGATATTTTAAACAGATCCAAAGGGACTTGGTGGCCAAAATTTAAATAGGGCGGGGGGGGCTGATATGCACAACATCGGCTCCATCTGGGGACGGCATGTTCATCCTTGGACATGTCGAGAACACGCAGACCACTGAACATTTCTGTATGTACATTTTGTTTTTGCATTCCTTTGCGTTTCTTCTGATAATTTGTCGGCACCCTTTCTTTATTAAAATAAAAACTGAAACAAAGTCTATATACAATATAATACAACAGGCATACTCTACCCGAATCAAAATTGAAAGTAGGGCTTGAGAAATTGGCCATTCACAGGAGCATCCAGCAGATCACCCTGTAGGTTTTCTAACATGAAAGTATTGTTTCCTCCTTGATTCACAATTTTGAATGGGCCAAACCACAGCGGATCAAATTTTGCATGCTTGCCCTTTTCAGCCCTCCGGACGTCCCATCTGAGAACCAGGTCCCCAATCTGAAATTTCCTGTCCTTTGCATGCTGATCAAATACATTTTTCATTTTCTCCTGATACTCCGTTAATCTCTGATTCACTTGATTCCGTGTTTCCTCCAATTCTACCAGTTGATTAATCCTTCTGACCATGTCATCTGGTTCTTCCTGGCTTTCCTGCATAAAACGTGCTACCGGCAACGCCAATTGCACAGGAAACACAGCTGCTCGCCCATACACCAACTCATAGGGAGATTTCCCTGTTGCTCTCTTGCTGGTTATCCTATTCGCCCATAGAGAAAATTTTAATTGGGAGTCCCAATTCTTCTGATTCTCATTTATTGTTTTCTTCAAGCCTCTCATCAAGGTTTTATTATAAGACTCTGCTAAGCCATTTCCCTGTGGATAGTAAGTTGTGGAGTGAGTCAATATGATGTTATAATATTGGCAGAAATTTACAAACCTGGCCGACTTGAAGGCCTGTGCATTATCAGTTACAATTCTAGCAGGGCAGCCAAACCTAGATATGATATTTTCCTCCATAAACTTGATTATCACAACATCTGTAGCATTTCTTGTAGGTATGGCTTCCACCCATTTTGTGAAATAATCTGTGGGTGTTAGTATCCATTTATATTGGCCACTTGATGGGGGATGTATTTCTCCTATGAAATCTAATCCCCATTTCTGAAATGGTTCATTTACATGAATAGGAATCAAGGGCAAAGCTGCTAATTTCTGTCTTTCTGCAAATCTTTGGCACTTGTCACACGCCCTGACCCAAGAAAAAGCATCTGTAAATAATTTTGGCCAGTAAAAACCAGCCTTCAAGACTTTATGAGCTGTAGCCCTCCAGCTATAATGTCCTCCACATATTCCCTCATGAAATTCTGTCAGTATATTTTCCACTTCATTTTCTGTGAGGCATAATAGTAATATACCTGAAGGGTCTCTCCAATATAGATGTCCATTAGCAATTATGTATTTCTGGGATTTCATTCTTACGTCTCTTTATTTTATCTTATCACAACTTGGGGGACAGCTAAATGTTAAAAGATATTCCACTATTTCTTTATACCAAGGACTAGTGAGATATTTCATGTGTACCTTTTGAGTGGCCATCTCTAGTCCTTGTTGTTCTTCTCCTTTCTCAGATTCTTCATTTGCTATCATGGATAAATTAATGCCCAAGGCTTGATGATTTGATTCAGATAACATTTTAGCAAGTCCCTGTCCTTTAATCAGCTTATTAGGCCTTATGTCCAAATCATACTCCTGTATTTTTGCAATCCATCTTCCTCTTTTTCCTTCGCTATCCCCTTGAACAAGAATGTGTTTGACAGCTGCTGTGGGAACATATGCAGTAATGTGAGATTGCAAAACATAGGTTCTAAAAGCTTTGAGGGACTTTACCAGGGCATATTCTTGCTTCTCCAATATATTATATTTTAATTCAGCATCATGCAGCACTTGACTGAAGAAAGCTATAGGTTGCTCATACCCATCTTCATTTCTCTGCAATAAGACTCCTGCTACTGTGTGGGGTGAAGAAAATGAAAATATCATAAATGGCTTTGCATAATCTGGCCCAGCTAGCACGGGAGCTTCAGCAAATGCCTGTTTTATCCTGGTGAATGCATCTCTGGACTCCTGGAACCATCTTACTTCATTATCCTTTTTCAACATATCAGTTATATGCCTAACTATCTCAGCATAGCTAGGAATAAACCTTCTCAGAAAATTAATTCGGCCTAAAAACACCTGCACTTCCTTCTTATTCCTGGGTAAAGGAATACTGTTTATTACTTCAACTCTCTTAGGGTCTATTTTCACACCATCTTTAGTTACAATGTGCCCTAAGAGTTTTCCCTCATCTAATGCAAATAAAGATTTTTGAGGATTGAGGGATAGGCCATACCTTCTGCATTTTTCAAAAGTTCTTCTTAAATGCTCAATATGCTCATCATCATTCTTTGAAAACACTGTGATATCATCAAGATATACCACCAAAAACTTGTCCTGCTCTCCAACAAAGGCTATGTCCATTGCCCTCTGAAAAGTAGCTCCTGCATTAATTAATCCAAATGGCATCCTGGCATACATAAATGTTCCCCATGGTTTGGTAAAAGCAGTCTTCTTTTGATCTTCTGGAAACACAGCTACCTAATTATAGCCAGAAAAACCATCCATCATTGACATTCTGGATGCTCCCACCACTTTCTGCAGGATGTAGTCCATCTTAGGCAGTGGATAATTATCCTTTAGAGATGCTCTATTTAAATTCCTGAAATCCACACACAGCCTTATTTCTCTGTTTTTCTTTCGAACAGGGACAAGGTTTGCTACCCATTATGAGTATCTCAATGGCACAATTATTTTGGCCTTCAGTAGCTTCTTGATTTCTTTTTCAATAGAGGGAAGCAACAGAGGATTTATCTGCCTGAGCTTCTGTTTATAAGGCTTCGCGCCTTCCCTCAAAGGAATTTTATGTTGAATTATATTAACATCAAAAGTTTTTAGGTCCTGATAGGACCAAGCAAATACATCCTTATAAGATTGAAACAACTTCAAATATTTTTCTTTATATTCTTCTGGGACCCTTTTAGATAGTTTCACAATTTTGAGATCAGCATAAGTACCTAGATTTAAATCTTCCACTTGATTTTCTTCTACCACTTTGTTTGGCTGCAATGGAATATCATCTTTGTTAAATAATCTTTCTAGAGGCACCAGACCTCTAGGTATAACATTTCCTTTCAGTTGCAGCACTCTGTTACCTGCTATATTCTCTTCCCATTTGTTTTCTGCAATATTTTCAGTTTCCTCTTCTTCATTATCATCAATCTCCATATTAGAGAATTCTCCCACTGTCTCCATGAATCTCTTCATCTGTTCATCATCTTCAAATACCTGCCAGTGCTTAATATTATCTGGGATAGATGGCCTGTAACGTACCTCCACTTCATATCTTAAATGTGGATTCTGAGGAGGACAGAATGTATTGGCAGCTACAGCAAGAGAATCTGCTATTCTGTTCTATTCCCGGGGCATGAACTGTATGTTAAATGCTGAGAAGAAATTCTCCACCATGTCCCATACTTCGTTTCTGTAAGCTCTCAGCCATGGATGCTTAGTTTTACATTGATTTTTGATCTGCCTTACCACCAGCTCAGAGTCTCCCATGACTTTTAGACTTTGGATGCCCATGTTTCTAGCTGTCTGCAGTCCCAATAAAAGTGCTTCATATTCAGCTACATTATTGGTAGCCTCATATTCCAATTTAAAGGACAGTGACGCCCATTTTCCTGCAGGAGAAATTAATAACACCCCAGCTCCATTGCCTTCTCTTGAATTTGCTCCGTCAAAATGTAAATTCCAAATTTCTGATTCCTGATCTTCTTTAGGCTGCTCAGCTTGAATTAGACCAAAAAGGGGCTCATGGGCATAATTTAGATTTTATTCTAACATCAAACATGAGAAGTCTCCCTCTTTGTTATAAACTGGGGAATTCTCTGAGCAGTCAGCCTTGGTTACCATTTTAACAAATCTAGTCTCCCTGTATAACCTCCTCTCCTGGCCTCCAAAGACTGGGACAGTAGCATATGTCAAATCCAATTTGATTGACCCACCAATTTTTGTACCCCAGGACCTTGACAGCAGCATGCCAAAGCGGGCTGGGATATCGGCAACCACAATGTCCATGACCACACTTTTTGCTGGAATTTGGGCCAAATTGACCACTAAGTCTTTAATCATTCCCAAGCATTTAACTCTTTTAGAATCAAATGAATATAGGTCTTTGTATGGTCTTGTAATTTGCATTCCTAGTTGTTCCATGACAGACAGAGGCATAAGATTATGGGAAGCCCCAGAATCTAACATACAATTGTGTAACAGCAGATCATGAATAACTAGAGACACATAAAAAGGAGGAGTAGAAGGGTCTATCTCCTCTACATGTGGGCCAAAGACTACCATGGGCCTTTCTTCTTGAAGGTTTAAACTATCAGGCACGATTGGTATTTCAGGAGGGAGCATGAAGGAAGTGACTTGAGACTGATATACAGGTTGTTTTAACAGTTCGGTCAAGGGGACTGGAATCTTAATTTTCTCAAGTTCTTTTTGCAGATTGAAAGAAGGTGGGGGCTTTTCTATCACTACTTATTTTAACTCTTTATTTTCAGCTGAAGATTTAATTTTTTTCGACACTGTCTCAGCATTAGGAGGACTGACTATTTTTGAAGAAGAAGGAATCTGATCATTAGGCTGCAAGGGAGCATTTAGAGGACTCTTACCTTTTTCTATGTTTCTCTCTGTTGCCGATTCCTTCTGAGCAGGTGATTCTTTCTGAGGTGGCTCCTCATCTTGATATTGAGTTCGGGTCCTCTTCCTTGAAGACCTGAGATCACACTTTACATTGAATTGTGCTTGCATGAAATCAGCAAATTGCTTACAATAATGGTCAATCTCTGCTTCTTCTTCTTCTTCTTGCAATGGGCATTCTATATCATCATTATTTGAAAAAGCCAGATTTGAATCTTCTAATTGATAAGTGGCATCTTCAGTGGAGTCTTCCACTGGGCCTTCCAAGTATAATGGATGTGGTACTTGGTCTGGTTGCTCCTTTGCTTCTCTCGGCAATATTTGCAATGGTGGTCTTTTATACTGGGGATTGTATCCTCTGTTTGGAGCATTATAGAAATTCTTGGGAGCTGCATTTTTAGCCTCCAACTCAAGCTTGACCATTTTCTTAATCATCTTGCTTATTTCATCCATTTTATCTAAATCTTTCTCTTGATTAGAGGTGGAGACCTCTTCTTTACCTCTCCTCCTAATATCTTGTTCAATTTTTCCCTTTAATTTCCCAGTGGAGGCAAAGTTTGCTTCCAGCTCCAGAGCATCTAACTGAGCATCATCTAAAGTGGCAGGTTTTCTTTCTCTCAATGAGAATCCAAAATCAAAATCAAAGGCTGCTATAAAAACTATCTTGGCAGCTGTTTCATGGGGCTTCATTTCAGGAGGCAGGCTCAAATATAACTTGTTGAATCTTTTAATAAACTTTGATACTCCTTCATTATGATTTTTCTTAAAGGTATTAAATTCAGTAAGACACTGACCATAATCTTTCTTTTCTCCCCACTTCCTAAGGAAAGTATTCTCCATCTCGTCCCAGGTGGTCACGGAACGATTTCCCAATGTCTTGAACCATTTTCTGGCTTCACCCTCCAAAGATTGTAAAAATAATATTAAGACCACATCCAGATGTTCAACATTTAAATTTTCTGCAAAGGAACATAAAGTCTCAAGATGTTTCTAAGCATCAATTTCATTTTCACCATTGAATATCGACAGTATCTTCAAATAATCCTGTGGCATATCATTTAGCACTTGGGGTAAGGCCAGTGGAGCATATTTGTTCAATAGAAAAGCAGGAACATTAGCCATTGGAGGAGGTGGGGGTTGTGCAACAATCTGAGGTACAGATGAAGGAAGGGGAGCAGGAGGAAGTGGAGTATGAATAACAATAGGAATATATTGTACAGAAGCCTGAGGTGTAGATGGGAATAGTTCACGGTTGACAGCAGCTACTTATGTGACTTCTTTAATTTCCTCAGCCTCGGGAGTAGGATGGAAATCCTCTTCAATCCAGGCACTTCCTCTACGTGGATTTTCTGAGTAAAACTCGGGATTTTCTATTCTGATTTCTTGAGAAGAAGAGGGCAGATAATCTTCAACAGAATATTCAGGGTTTTCAGCACGAACTGATTTCCTCTCCTTCCAAACTCTTTTATGAATGATATTCTCTGGGTCAGACACGTAAGGTGTCTTTGATTGAGATGTATCTGACCTCAAATGTGGCTTACGAGGAGCCAGGACTACCAATAAATTTATCAAATAAAGAACAGTGGATTCGCCAAGGTGAGAGATACGCAACTCTTCAACTCTCTGTGCTCACCTGATTAGAGAGTGAAAACAATTTGTCGAGGCCCAGGGAAACTGATATTCTCAAATTCGATCCCCGGAAACAACGCCAGAAAGATGTTGTGGACAATTTTTTCACCCCTAGAGACAGTCTAGAGTTGCCATAGACCAGTGCCTAGGACATCTTAATATAGCAAGGAGCTCATCGTATAGGCTTGGGTTGTCAATCCAAAGCTCTCTTACTATCTCTTGTTAAACAAGGAGATTAATTTAAATGGGACCAATCTCTCTCAGAATCTGATACAAAGACAAGAATAATGTAGGAACATCATGCAAAACTCCAATACAAAGGCATCAGACAGTTAAGAGACAACTTACTGCAAAGAGGGCCAGTTCAGAGAATATACCACAGAAATCAAATATCAGAAAGTGGATGCAGTGAAGAAACATGAAGAAGATATTAGTTAACATGAGACTGATACCCAGATACACAACAAAATCACATATGGGCTTATCCAACTAAGAATCCATACATGACAATGGCGTTTTAAAAGCACCCTCCTCAAGTAACTAATATAGCAGAAAATATGGATAAGATGAACATGGAACAATATATCATGACTAGGCCTATTTAAAGCGCTTGACTAACCCCAGTATGGGCATCAACTAGGATGAATCCTTACTCAATATTAGTGAGCCACTCGCATTCTAGAGCATGATACAAGAAGATAAATAGCATGAAATGAGATATTGTATTAACACATATGAGAAAATTACATACTGTGAGATACCAAAGACCAGAATCCTCATTACAGTTACAACTCCTCCTCACTGAGACCCTACGAGCTCTGAACCTTCATACAGAAGTGTTACAAAATGTATACAAAAGCCTTTTCACTGCACAGTTTGCTGATAGAAATCTGGAACCCTTCTAATGTCTTATTTATGGGTTTTTATAGAAAAGATAGAGAATTCTAGAGAAGGAGGTAGATGGAGCACATTTAATGACTTGATTTGAAAAAAATGACGGAAAACATTCGCGCCCACACTGTGAATGACTAAATATAAATGACTGTATTTTACAATTTACCTCCAGACATAAATGCTGAGGATGAAAATTTCCTCATGAACAAGACACAAATAATAAAATATACAATGTTCTGCCCTTTACTGAAAGAGGGAAAATCTGCTGCCATAAAACCCTGAGATAGCTTGTGATTGTGCATAGTACTCTCGGATCTCTAATTTTGAATTTAAACCTCAGATATTTAATGCAGGGTGTTACGCTTCCTGATCTTTCACCGATATCTGCAAACGGCCCCATTAATGTTTCTTGCTGTGTAAACTTTCCATCCGCAGACGTCTTTAAAATTCAATGGGTTTTATCTGTATTTCTATTAATAAGGTCATATCATAATAACTGCCTCCAGCTTCTTTCTTAAATTTCGCCAATAGAATATCGTCCTTTGTCATGCTCTTAACTTCTGCGATGGAGGCAACAAATTAAATTGCCTTCTTATCATCTTGAAACCTGAAAAACCCACAGATACATTAGAAAAACCAGACCCAGGAGTAAGGGGTGTGGAGGTGGAGATGGTGATGACATCGCAGACATGGACAGATGACAAGAACACGCAGGGTGGTGGAGGAAATACGATGGAGGCTCAGACGGAATGTGGATTTTCCACGTAAAATAGTATGAACGTGATGAATGAATAAAACGATGAATACGAACAAAAACACACATATATATATTCAACAGGGGAAAAAGCCACAGACACATGGGAATATGACACATGGGTGTACGAAGGACAAATGGAATAATGACGTGGCGGTGGGGTCAACAAGTGGAGAAGAATGCGTCTTGGACCGTCGGATTTTGAAAACGGATCAATGGCCCGAAGGCGCCTGGGGTGACGTAATGGTGGGCCATGAGACACAACAGACAT
Source organism: Pinus albicaulis (assembly GCA_034641835.2). NCBI lineage: Eukaryota > Viridiplantae > Streptophyta > Pinopsida > Pinales > Pinaceae > Pinus > Pinus albicaulis. Next base: position 861,950,637 of record CM076584.1, on the reverse strand, counting down.
GGGTTAATGCGCGAGAAGCTTTGGAGGATATCCGCCATTGGATGGAGGTCGAAAGATCCAACGGCGCGGGTGAATTTCGCTGCCCGACCATTGTTCAACCTTTAACGCGCGAAAAAGTGGTTTTGAAAACCGTACTCAGGGACACGCGTCACGTGATTTGTGGAATCGCTGGCGTTTGGTTGAAAACCGCCGGCTCGGTGGAGGTGGTGCGGAATTAACTGCTGGTTTTGGCAATGTGCACGGGTGTGGGGACCACCACATAAAACAACCGCCACTCCATTGATTGGCTTTGGATCTGATGGCCAGGGTTTGGCCTGGAAACGCGAAGTGATGAACTCCCGCCTGCCTGGCACACAGTCTTGTGCTCGGGTCATGTGTGAATTAAAACAAAAGGGGCCAAGGCTTCAGGGGGCCAAGCCCGAAATATTTCCAAGCACGGGTTTTAACCATTGCGCAGTGTATTTTATGAGCGAAAAAGGTAACCATAGACAAAATATGGAGGTCTGTGGCTGTGAAAGATATTTTAAACAGATCCAAAGGGACTTGGTGGCCAAAATTTTGAATAGGGGGGGGGCTGATATGAACAACAGATTCAACCATATATCTACAACGTCCCCATCTATTTGGCCCACAAATATGGGAATTTCAAAGTTTGCATGTACCTTAAAAGGAGTGGTGCCTCTAGTGTCACTGATGGATGTAGATGTGTCGTCGGTGGGCAGTCGTTGAAGGATCTAGGCAAAGTTATCCATCATCGCGTTCCTTTGTTTCTCAAGGGCATCCTCAAGCAATATTTTGATAGGATCTCTTGCTCCCTCTTCTTTCTTTTCTTCCGCCATAGGTAGTCGTCGTGGTTTGCGAGGTTTATGTTGCAAAGGTTAAACCAGATCGAGCCTTAAATCCTTATACCCTAACCTCATTGGGGACATGCAAAGAAGGATCGAGAAAGAGTAGACCACCTCTAATCCAGATTTATGTAGGAACATAATGAAATACAGAAATACACATAAAAACAGAGATGCAACATAAATACAACTTCATTTCATTCATAACAAAAAACTGAAATATGCTTACAAACATAGTGGAAATAAATGAGCTAGGGCGTTGGTAGCTTATCTCTCAGAAGAGGTGTGGCGGATGCATGCCTATGAACCATGTTACAATGAGACTCAATGCCTATTTATTATTTATAAACAATGGAAAACCCTAAATATCCAAAAACCTAACCCTAGGAGATGAAGCGCTAAATTTATGGGCCCTGTTTAGGTAAATTGGTACATCATTCTTCCTGGGGTGTAACTGTGGCATATGGTCTCAATTTGACGCGCCCAATAACTCATTAGAAAGATATATCTGAGGAATACAACTTTTTATGTGAGAAACATTGAAGCAATTACAATGTTTCTCCCAAGTTTTCCAAAAAACATCGTTTAGGGCCTCAAAACGATTCCTGAAGTTCAGGACCCAAAAAACTACTAAAAATTTTAAACTATGCTACAATTAAGAAAACTAAAAAACTGAAATAAACAACGGTGGGGTCCCAAGTGGAATATGCGGGTGGCCACCAATATCCACCTGGATCACCAATCCATATGGATTGAAACTTATTGTGTTTTCCTTTGACTTCGTGGGCTTTGTACCACTTCAAAACTAAGTCACCCACACTAAATCTCTTCTTCCTTGCATACTTCTTGTCAAACCACCTTGTTGTGCAGGAAAATCCCCTGTACAAACAAAGGCGATTCCTCTATCCCTAGGGTGGGTCTAGCAACAAGGGAACACACTGAATTCCTAAATTCCTAGCCTATAAATGAAATATGGACTGGAACAAATATCCTACTTGAGTCCAATTCTTTTGTTGTGGCACGCGAAAATGATCCTTCGATTTTTGTCTTCACGCCTTGCGCTTCGTTGGCGACAATGTCCATGAACCTTAATAAATATCGAACAAACGTTGACATCATACAAACATATACATTCATCTACAACTATCCAACTATTCAAGGAGATTTATACACTTTGAATATAAACGGAAAAAAAATTTGAACCAGAAACCAGTCATGTAATATTGATATATGAAAATAATTTTACAACCTATTCCTTGACGTTTTAGATCTCCTTCGATGGTTTCAGTCGGGCACGTCTCAAGAATTTACTCATCGTTCAGCTCAATGAGGCAGTGGGATCAAACTCTCTCACACAACAATGGTCTCTTCTCTACTCTCTTCAACACACCAGCTAAAACTAATGATTGTTCAACTAGCTGAATCAATGTGAGGAAGAAGAATTTATAGGAGAGGAGGAGGAGGTTTTAGATCCATATAAGGTGGAGGAGATGTCTATCCCTTTGGGTATTTTCACATTTGTAGGAACTAATATGCCAAAGGGAGAAACTTGAATTGATCCAGTCGAACAAAAAACCATGACTCCACTCACGAAGTTGTTAAACCATAAAAGCTTCATTTATGTTTTAAAAAAATTTCCAAAAGTTGCTCGACACGGGTGCCCTTCTGAGATAGAGCGATGATTGGCGTGAGGCTCAACATCAATTTTTTCATGGGCATGAGGACATAACTACCTACCAGCGCCAACCCAAAAGCATAGGTTTATGAGGGTCTGCTTGAGGAATGATCAACATAGATTATATTATTGACATGTCAAGGGGTGCAATGACATTTACAAAAATGTATGACAGTACACAGGGGTCACTGAAATGGTCCTCCAATTTTCAAGATGGGGATTTCAGAAATGGTGACAAAATACTTTCTAACAGATGCCCCCTAAAGCATGAAGTTCGAGAGAGTGGGAGGGGTGAGATTCTTTACGAGAACATGCCCAAACCAAAACATCGTCGTCGGAAGACCTTCAAGATCAAGTAAAACTGATATCTCTAATACATGAATATGTGGTATGGGCGAAGCCATCCATGATAGATAACATGTAATAAGATCCAAGGTATGGACACAGCCATCCAACGAGAAGGATCATTAAATAGACTCAGGTATGGTCACAGCCATTCAATCAGAAAATTCATGCATATAATCACGATAAACCAAATCATATCGCAGCCTAGATATTACCAGACAAAAACCAGGGTCTTGTGCTCTATATCGACCCGAACAAGTACAAATTCTAGCATGTGAATGAATGAGTTGAAGTCGAACATGCAAGAAATTCACCTGATTACCGGCCAATGATGAAAGTTGTTAACAAGCGCGAGAGAGACCATTAATAATGAGAATGGTTCTCAAGGTACTGCTAGTACAATCCACGGAATATAAAGAATGATCTGGAGTCGAACACCCACAAAATCACTCGATCAAAGACCAATGATGAGAACCTGTCGTCGAATGCAAAGAACTTGCCATTGAGGCATGCAAGCTCTAAGGTACTGGAAGGGAATCCCTAGATCAGCTTCCTAGATAATGAACTGAATTCGACATGAAGTGACCAGTCGAAGGAGGGCCATAATGTTTCCCACATCATCAATACGAGACAGACGAATAAGATGATAGTGAATCAGGACTGAATAGAGGATCAAGCGTTGAAAACTGCAGAAGGAACTTCTCTTGACCATATTGGTGACACGACTCTAGAATTTAGCAGTTCTTGACATCAAGGGATATGAGGTCATGGTGACGAGGCAAAGAGTAGATGAGCAGTCAAAATGAATAATCCAAACCCATGGAGGAAAAATGACGAATATGGGATGTCCCCAACCTGACACGAATTGCAGACAAGTGTCATGTTCAAGAGTGGCATACTGATGACACAACTAAGAACTGGTTCCATTTTCCCCCACCATTGCTGGCAAGTACCCCAATTATTTTTAAAAATGAGCTTGAAGGGGATATCATATTCTTGTCATGCAAATTTTCCTTAAGACAAATCCATCATAGTAAATTTTATGAGCCCTAGGAAGGAGGAACTCGGTAACGTCATGATGACGACGTCCAATGTCATTTAGTTTTAACGAGTCTGACAAAGGGAAAACTCGACATATTTTCATGTTTAGAGAGTTTGAAAATAAGCAGAAAAGAAAACTCCAATGAGTCCCTTTTCATAGGTAGTCTCATAGATCCAAAAAATTAGAAAATAATATTTGAGAGAACCTCTTAGCCATGTTCAACTAAGGTATTCATTTTCCGTAAATAACCTGTCCCAACCCAAAAAAGGGGCAAACGTATACGGGGCAGATGACATTTTGTAGCCTTTAAAAAGTTCAAAATGACAAAAGTCTCGGCAATATTTTCCATTTTTGAGAGTCAGAAAAGAGCTGAAAGATGACTCCAGGAGGTGACTTTTTCTTGTTTTTACCGAGTCCAAAAAAGTAATAAAATACAACTTGTTTCTTCATCGTTGTCATTTTTATGACCTGTTGCTACACAAGAAACGAATTTAAAACCCACTTTTCAAGATAAAATAATAAAATAATCGAAAACTATGGCCAAAAACCTAATTAGGGTTTACAAAAGGTTATAAATAATGAAAATAGTAAAAAAAAAATCACTTTTTACCTTTTCACCTTCCTGTGAGCATTTTTACCATTTTTTATTGTGAACTTGCGGAGCTGAAAACAGGCAATCCAGGAGGTAATTTTCGAATCCATTTTTTCCAGGTATGAGATCTGATCTTCATCTGCAATTTAAGCTATTTTTCATTGTCTGCTTTTATGGTTTGAGACAATTTTTTGGAGGTCTTGTAAAATTTTAGCTACAGCGATCGACGCAGGTTCTGGGCACAGAGTTGCGCCCAACCCCAAAAATTTTGAACAGGGAGGCGCCAGTTGGCGCTGCTATTTGAAAAACATCGGTGCCCAATGTCAAGCCCAATGTTTCAAGCCTTGTCTCCAAAAATGGTCGGCCAATAATGTTCCAAATTTTACCTAGAGACTAACAGAACCTCATTTGTTGGTTTTTGCAGGGAAATTAGTAGCCAAGATGGTCATAGAGTGGAAAGAACAAGATCATGGGAAAGAGGATGAATAGGCTATGGGAAATGATGCATGTATGGATTCACTGAGAAACTGTGGACTACTAAAATTATTCCTACCCCGTGTTTGAGAGCTCAGCTAGAGCTATTATAGTATTTGATTAGTGTGTGGGACACAAATCGGGAAAGATTCAAGATTCATGACCAAGAGTTGGAGATAGAAGTCTCTGACATTTATTTCATAACTAGATTTTTGTGGAGGGGAGAAAATTTTTTGTTGACAGGTACCCAGGCCCTTGGAGAGAGCATGGGCATGTTGATAGACAGATTCTGTCCTGAAGCAAAGAAAGGATCCAAGAGTGGCAAAGTACACATTCAGAGAGTGTCTAACTTGGCATTGAGGGTAGTGCTACATACTATAACTCAGGCCGCCAGATCTCAAGCTCCCCATGAAGCTACAAAGAAACAGCTTAAAATTGATGTACATTGCATGGATCTAACCATATTCAATTCGACGGAAGCAGCGAAAATAAATTTAAAACGTCAGTTAACCAAATGCAAAAATAGTAAGCTGAAACAATTTGGATACGGGTCCATCTTGATATCATATATCCTGGAATGGTTGTCGATATTCTAGCGCTAGGAGGTGGTAGTACCTATGCCACCAGCATGAGAGCCACGGATGGTCCATTGTGCAGAGTTGATGCCTCAATCAGGAGGTGATCAACTGTTAAACACCACGTTAAACACACACATGGTGTATGAGAAAGATAAACACACACAACAAGAGACTCAACACACAATAGAAGGATAAGCGTGTAGCTCTATTATTTTTCCATTATACATGATGTACATTTATAGTACAATGGTGTCACTCTTGGTTTCCAATTCCAAGGTCACTTGGACTCCATTGTGACTTTTCGCATTCCACACCTACACATGGAGGATTAGGTCTTCCAACATCCCCCCCCCCCCCCTTAATCTGAAGGGGTATGTGTGAGTCAAAGAAGAGAGTTGTAATAAAAATCTACAAAGTATACATGGTATCACTTGGGCTGAATTAGCTCTCTGAAATGTTGGAAAAAAGAGGTGGTTTAAGGATGACCACCAACACTGGAACGCAATACTTGTTGCAATTCCCATAACTCTTCCAAAACTGGAAAGAAGCTGAAAGCTTCTGCTAGAGGAATTGTCCCTCATAAAAAAGGGAGACCTTCAACCTAAGAGAATGGAGGTCTAAAACCTGTGATGGTTTAAGGATTACCAACAACACTGGAATGCTTGAAGCATTTCCTAGAACTCAACCAAAGCTAGCAAGAAGCTGAAGGCTTCTACTAGAGGAAGTGTCCCTCATATATGAAAGGGAGACCTTCAACCTAAAATAAGGGAGGTCTACAACCTGTGATGGTTTAAGGTTGTCCACCAACCAAAGATGATGGTTTAAGGCTGTCCACCAACCAAAGGCATGCTCATGGGCATCCGTGTCTCTGGCTACATCTCTGAATCTAGAATGACGAATTGTGGATCAGGCTCGCTTGAACTGTCATGTCTCTAGCTACAACTCTGAACATGGAATGAGATATTGTGGCTCAGGCTTGCTTGATCTGACGTCAAATCTTGTACATGACCACCATTTTCCCCCCTGTCAAGGAAAAGGTGAGATGATGGTGAAAACTCAACTGCAAGTTTGCTCAATATTCTAGAACATGTTCTGACATGCGACTTAAACATCTTCTTGGCTGTTGATGCCCATTTCCAAGAAGTGATCCATCCAAGATGAATCTTGGTTCTTGCAGGAGGATTGTTTCTGAGGCATATGTCTAAAGAATGGGTGTGCCAACCATAGTGCTTGCATGGGTGAAGATCAAAACAGTGATCTTTCATATGGCCAACTCGATCACAGTGTTGGCATTTTTCAATCTGTTGTTGTTGTGGAAGTGGAGCAGGATCTGAAACAGCTGCAGGTGAACTATCATATAGGAATTTGGCACTCTGAAATATGATGGGCTTGGTGTAGTTTGGAATATGAAAGGACACATCCTTGTCATATCCAAGACCATTTCGGTGCTTGTTGTGGACAAGCTCTTCCCAAGGTCTGATGATGGGCTTGATAAGTGCAGGTTGAACTGCTGCATTTGCATGTAAATCTGCTCTAGTAAAAGGAACTAAATGGGATTCAACTAGAAATTTATTGACTTCATAATTTTCTGAATAGAAACAGGTTCAGAATAGTGACTCTTTTGTTGAAGTTCATCTTGTTGGAGCTGAGATTCCAATTGCAAAAACTCAATCTTTTCTTGTGCATCTAGCAAACAAATTTGAATATTACAAAGAGAATTCTTGCTCATTTTTACCATATCATGAACACTAGAATGAATGAGGTTATTCAAAAACTCTAATGCCTCATTGAATTTAGCCATTTTTCAACAACTTAGGCTCAAAAAATAAAGGGTGTCGGCTTCAACCGATAATGCACTCGTTTACAATGTGATTCAACTTACTTTCAGAAAAATACAAATGACTTCAAAGAACTTCCAACTATGGAAATCTCAAAGTACAAAATATGCTCCTCAAATCATGGAGGTCCTCAAGGCATAGACTTGACTGTCTAACTGGCAAGCAACAATGACTTACATCAGCAATTTTTCCAACAACTCAAATTCTGATTGCAACTATGAATGAAGAAGCAATACAATGTCAGTTCAATACAATATTTCTGCAAAATATTTTGTAAATGTGCAGCAAGAACACTTGCGCAAGAAGCCTTTAAGGCAGCTGATTTTTCTTCTTCAAGGAGTTGTTTTTAAAATGATGGAAAAATTGTCTTCACATTGTCAACCTCTTTCAGAAAATCACCCTTCAAATCACAATGTAAATTTCACTTTTCTCCTCTATGTATATTTACTCATATGCCATTTCCTCTTTCATGCTATTCATTTTCTCTATCTGTTGTTTACTTCCTTTCTTCCTCCCTCTGCTGTTTTTTTTTTTTAATTAATTATTTGAGATTAATTAAAAAAAATGGAAGGAGGGGGAATTAATTTAAAAGGGTGGGTGGGGGCAGGTATTATAACTATAGAAAATAAAATTGAAAATTTTAAAAATATTTAAAATGGCCGAATTTAAAAAATTGGTGGGAGGTGAGGGGAGGCCGAAAGGCTAAGGGGAGAGTAGTTTAGGGGCGAGGCGAACGCAGAGTGTGTGAGGGTGGAGTTCAAGTGTGACGGGGGGGGGCAGGTTGAGAAGGGGCATATGGGGGAGCGAGTTTGGAATGGAAAGGGATGGTAACGGGGTGTTATAATTGCAGGGGAGCGTAGAGTCTACGTAAGGGTGAGGGATGTGAAGCGGCGAGTGGAGGGTTAGAGAGGAGGGGGCGAAGGGGATCGTGAGGGGGGGAAATCGTAGCAGGGAGTGCAGGGTTGAGAGGGTGGCTATGGATAGGGATGAGCAGCATAGGGATTGAGAGGGCCGCGTGAGGTAGAGGGTTAGCGTGGGGAGGGAGAATGGTAAGGGGGACGTGGGTGAGCGTAGGGTGAGCAGGGTCGTATGGGGGGGTCGAGTGTTGTTTGTAGAGCAGAGTGGGGAGGCTGTAGGGGGATGGTTAGACAGTTGGGAGAGCGGTCAAGAGATTGCGAAGTGGGTTGGGTAGCCACTGGTAGGGAGCACGATAGGGGAATGGGATTACGCACAGTGCAGGAGGAGGTGGGTTGGGTAGCTTAGGGGGTGAGGTTATGGTGGAACGGGGTAGGGAGGGGTTTGGGTAGAGCGAGGTAGGGGAAGGGTGCAGGGGGCCACAGGGGTGATACGAGGGAGGTGGAGGTAGTGAGGGGGATGGGGATAAGTGCAGGGTGGAGGGGAGAGGAGGGTTCGGGTCGAGGGTGGAGGCGGAGATGGGGTAGGGGGGTCGGGCGAGAGGTAAGGCAGGTAGGATGTGTTGTAGAGCGTTATAGGGGATGGTTCTATGCATGAGGGGCAGTGGAATGTGTGATGTAGTGGAATGCAGGTAGGGGTAGAAATGAGGGTAGGCCAGGGTGCGTAGCTCGTAGTGTGGGATGGGTTAGGGAGTGAGGTAAGGGGGAGCGGGGGTTTTAAATGGGGCAGATTGTTGTGTGAAGAGGGATGGGGAGTGAGGCACGAGGGCTTCGAGAGGGGGACAACTATGTCATGGGTGAGAAGGGAGGGGGTGATGGTGGCCGCGAGTGAGAGGGGAGGGTAGAGGCGTAGGGAGGGATCAAGGTCGAATGGGCCGAGGGAAATAGCAAGTGAGGGGGAATGTGGGATGTGTTGTGTGAGATGGAGAGCGGGTAGGGGATAGCGTGGGTAGGGAGGGTTGAGTGCAAGGGTGGGGGAGTACGTGGGTAAGGGGAGGAGGCCTGCGGCCTGTGAGATGGAGATGGTCGTGCAGCTAGGTGGGGAGTGATAATGTGAGGGGGTAAGGGTATGGGTTTTGTGCGTAAGGGAGTGAGGAGAGGAAGTGAGGCCGTTGTGTAAGAGTGCTGAGGGTGTGTGAAAGTTGGGTAGGTGGTGGATATTTGCAGAGCAAGTAGGTAGGCCGACTGTGCGGCTGTGCTGTGGGTTTTTTTTTTTTTTTAATAAAAAAATACAGCAAAGAGCAGGAAATAAACTTTAAAATAGCAGCAGAATTTCACTGATATACAGTAGGGGTTGGAAAAAATTTGCAGTGAAACGCAGGTAGAAGACTCAGAAATTTTCCAGAGAATTGCAGAAATTTCACGAAATATAGCAGTAGTAAAATACACAGCAGAGTGATGTGCAGAAATTGCAGAAAATTTTCCAATAAAAACTCAAAAATCTGTTTAGAAAATTCTTCAGAAACCCTCTTTAAAATGTTTTCAGCAGCTCTCCAAAATGTGCAGAAATTGCAGGGAAAAAATCATAATTGCAATGAGTAGTTAGAAAACCTTCAGATGCATAATTTTTCTCTTCTTCAAAACCCTTCAGATGCACAATGCTACTTTTCTCCAAACCAATTTCTGAATGCGGCAAAATGTCTGTTGCAGAAATTCTCTAAATGCTGTAAAAATGCCAAGATTTTTTGTAGATATGCACAGGCCATAAAAACAAATGGCTCACTCAAGGTTGAGCTAGTTATGAACGTATCAGCTCTGATACCATGTTAAACACACACATGGTGTATGAGAAAGATAAACACACACAACAAGAGACTCAACACACAATAGAAGGATAAGTGTGTAGCTCTATTATTTTTCCATTATACATGATGTACATTTATAGTACAATGGTGTGACTCTTGCTTTCACATTCCAAGGCCACTTGGACTCCATTGTGACTTTTCGCATTCCACACCTACCAATGGAGGATTAGGTGTTCCAACATCAACACATGTCATGGAGGCCTAAATTATTCGACAGGCGACGCCAAAAACTCATCATGGTAGAGGAATGGAGGTACACTGGTACCGATTTCAGGGGTGATTTGGACCTTCCACTCCTGGAAGGAGATGACTGGGACAAGGATTTAGGTAAAAAATCATTTTTTAATTTTTATGAGCATTATGATTTTTTTTATATGTGTTCTGATATTAATCCATGTGTTGCAGATGTTGGCCCAGAGAGACCTGCAAGGATGTCCCCCATAGCATGAAGGGTCCCACATGATTTCGAAGTGACCCCTCATGGTGAGGGAAGCGAGGAAAAAGAGATCACGTGCAGCTTGGAGGGACTCACAAGTTGGATCCCATATTATATGAGATTCGAGGACATTCCTCGTGCTTATCAAAGGCACACCACAGGAGTGTCTAACCACATCCACCGACTACTGAGGCGGGTCGTACATGCAGTAATGTGCTATCATGAGCACCATGCGGACTAGACACCTAGGTTTCATTTCTGCCTATTTTTTGAGAGACATGATGTCTCGGGATGTAACCAAAACACATATATTTTTTGAACTATGATGCACATGTGGATGTAAACAATCGATATATATGTACATATATGTATATATATATATATATATATATATATATATATATATATATATATATATATATATATATATATATATATGCTTATTTTCCTGTCTAAATCTTTCCATGTAATGATGATTTCTTTTACAAATTTTGCAAATGTCTATCTAATACAACATTGGCTACTGCATCAATTAACATATTCATTCTTCTGGTAATATGCTAATATGTGATATAATCAAAATTAATTTCTCCCAAATGAACATGCAAATACATCCTTAAAATCTGAGGGTTTCTAACAGAATAATGCCCATTGAGTTGGAGAACAACAAGCTGAGAGTCTAGGTTTACAATTAATTCATGAATATCAAGAGAAATAGGTTCAGTTAGGATTTCGATGATTGCATTGTATTCGATGACATTTTTTGTTTTTCGTCCTAGAAAAATACCTTGAAGGTCTACCAATTCACCATTGGGATCATAAATCACCCAAGCTACGAAGGATAGATTCCAGGTACTACAGGAGGCACCATCAGCAACACTAACATAAGGACTGACAGAAATCTGCATAGTAAGAAAAGACATAATAAGCAGGAAAAAGTGTTCTCAAATCACACCAAGCCAAAAAATGTACAAAAACAAAAAACACATTTATGTAAAAAAGTTCATGCATGAGAAACTCATGCATAATATCTTTTGAGATACAACCCATTTCTGGGTTGATCCAAGGGGTAGACTTCATATTCAATAAGCTCATAGGCCCTGTTTTTCAAAACATGCTTGACGATGTAGGGCCCATGCCACATGGGTTCGAATTTACCTGCCCCCAGCTTATCATGAGCTTGGTCATACAAGAGGACTAAGTATCCCTCTACGAAGGTATGAGGGGAAACCGTCTGGTCGAAGTGGGATTTGACCCACTTTTTATGTGCTTCTATGACTAGAGTGGCGAAGCGGTGAGTTTCATCAAGCCTCTCTAAATATAGAAGACGTTCTTCCTCTAACGAGGTGTTAGGCAGTAATTCAACAACTATTTTGACGCAAGGAATTTCACACTCAATCGGAAGGGTAGCTTCTAGACCGTAAACAAGATGAAATGGGTTGAATCTGGTTGCATCCTTCACCAAGGTTCGGTAAACCCAGAGAGTTGAAAATAACATGAGATGCCAATTGGACTTGTTCATCCCAATCATATGTTGAAGCATGGTGACTAAAACCTTGTTCACAGCGTCAGCTTGGCCATTTTCCTGGGGGTAGTATGGCGTTGACATGTCGTGACATAGACCCAACTTAGTAGTCAAATCAACCATCATATAATGGTGAAAATGGGAGCTATGGTCGGTGAAAATGGCTTGAGGGACACCAAACCTGTTAATCACATGATTAAAAGGAAATTGGGCAGTCGTATTACTATCAACTGTGAGTGTAGGCATTACTTCGGCCCATTTAGTGAAGTAGTCCATGGCTACGATAATATAACCATGCCCCCCGACCGAGTGAGGGTGACACTTCATAAAATTGATACCCCACTTCGCAAAGGAACCAATGGTAATGACATGATGGAGGTGAGTAGGTGGCATGCACATCTTGCGCTGGTACATCTGGCACTCATGACATTTACGGATAGCGAGGATACAATATTTGAAAATGGTAGACCAGAAATATGCAGCACGGAGGATTTTTTGAGCAATAGCATACCCATACATGTGACTGCCAGATGTGCCAGAATGGCAGTCATTGAGGACTTTTTTAGCTTTCTCAAGGGTCAAACACCAACGGAGAATGAAACCAGCTCCGATGTAGTATAAAGTATCTCCGACTATGTGATAGGGTTGCGAATGATGACAGATACGTCGAAGAGAATATTTCGTCAACTCAGACCGAAAGGTGTAATTCTGGAGATAAATGATGATATCACCATACCATGGATCGAGGGTGCTAATTAGGAAAATAGTGCCATTTTGGAATGTTTTCTTTAGAACTAGAGGGAGCAGACGCAGAAGGTAAAGAGAATATCAAATTGGAAAAAACCAATGACTTCTTTGAATTTGCGGTATTGAACTCCAAATCGAACTATTGGAGGATAACTATCCACTTGGAGTATTTTCCCCCCAGCAATTGTCGAGTTAAAATATAGGTCATAGGGTTGCAATCAGAAATCATGGTTGTTGTGTGGAGTAAAATATAATGGCGAAAACGTTGGATAGCCTGAACATCTTCTAATGCCAATTTCTCTACATGATCATAATGCATTTCAGTGTCAACAAGATTGCGGCTCAAATAATAAATGACATTCTCATCACCACCGTCGTTATCATGTACCAAAACCATGGAAATAGTGCTAAAATTAGTAGCCAAATAGAGTGAATAGTCGCGATGATAATTTGGGGGACGCAAAAGAGGAGCATTGATAGGTAAAGTCTTCAGTGCATCGAAATATTTTTGGGCAATATCATCCTAGAGGAATGGAACACCTTGCTTAAGAAATCGTGTAAAACCTTTGTCTACTTTAAATTAGTTCGATATAAAATGACGCAGGAAATTTCCTTTCCCTTGCAAACTCTGCAACCGATGTAAAGAGGAAGGGGAGGGGAGATTAACAATAGCTTCGACCTTAAGAGGATCAAGACAAATTCATTCTTTAGAAATGAAAAACCCAAGGAGTCTGCTAGAATCTACGTAGAATACACATTTGTGCGGATTAAGACGAATTTTGTAGTGTCTACAACAAAGAAATATTTGATAGAGGTGTTCTGGGTGATCCTTACGCTTAGCGAAATGAGTTGGAAGGTAATCTAGGTAAGGTTTAACAATGGGCTTAATATCGTGAAAAGCGTATGACATTTCTCGTTGGAATGTGGCACTAGCATTCTTGTATGTGAAGGTTCCCCATGGATAGATGAAGGCAGTCTTATGTTGATCAGCTGGTAGGATATTGATCTGGTTGTAACCAGAGAACCCGTCCATAAGGGAAAATATCTCACTTCGAGCACATTCATCAATGATCTAATTGATGAAGGGAGTGGGATATTTATCCTTAGGACAATCACGATTGATGTCATAGTAATCCACTCCCAACACATTTGTCAATGGGATTGGATAAATGAAGCCTGCTTTGATAAGTTTTTCAACATCTCCATTTATGGCAGCTGCCTTTCTAGGGTGCAAGGGACAAAGGCTTTAGAGAATATGTTTTGCATCAGGGTAAGTATGGATCTCGTGTACAAATATACTTGGATCAATGTCAGGAATTTCCTCATAGGACCAAGCGAAAATGTCTCGAAACTATCGAAAGAGACTAGTAAAGACCTCTATCTCATCAAGAGAACAAGTCACCCCAATGTGGATGTTCTCGACAACCCCTAGTTTAACGAAGATTTCAATAGGCAGCATTTGAGTAATATTTCCCATGTTTCCTTCTCCAAAAACTTCATGTGTCAAGATAAGCATTTGAAGTGGACGGGAAGGAGCTTGGGAAGAAAAATTCTCAAGACAATTAGACATTGCCCCAAGGCTAGGCAGAAAGGAGGAACGATGATGAATATCTTTCCAAGGAGGATCCTTAAGAGACATGGTTTCCACGATGGCTTCATCAGTTGGAAATGTCTCGTTCAAAGGATCGGGAGAATATGAAGCATCAAGCCAAGGGGATTGAGAATACACGTTGAGAGACATACTCGAAGGAGTATTATTAGAAGGAGAAGGAGTTAAAGCCGAGATAAACTCACAATAATAAATTTCTATCGGACTTAATGGCATAACGTCACCAAACGAATCAACCTGATCAGGCGAATGGATAATCCACGAATCAAAAGACGTGGATAACATATTGACCTGAGCAGTGTTGGGCAGAGGAAGAGAAAAGAGACCCATAAGGGCGGGATCTTTGAAAATTCCTGGCCCCACACTTTCATAGGGGCGTAGGAATACGGTCTACGTATGGAACATTACTCTCAGAGTAGGTGGAAGTGAAAATGGATAACTGATCGACAGTGATAATCTTTCCTTCATGTGAGAACCGAAGAACACAAAAGAGAGTGTACAGTATGGATAGCATGGCATGAGTCCAACTAAGTCCAAGGAGAAGATTATAGTTGAGCTTTGCATCAACGACTTCAACCTCAACGTTAACCGTTTTTCCTTCCAACGTTATAGGTAGGCTGGTGAGGACACCAAGAGGGCGAGATTCCCTTTCGTCGAAGGCTTCTAAAGTGTTTAGAGACTGGTTAAGAGCCGAAGAACCAATGGATTTATAGCATGCAATAGACATGATGCAAGTAGATGCACCTTCTTCCATGACCACTTGATGGATATTATTACCATTAATCCCAACTTGGATAATCAAAGAAAGCTGGTGAGGGAGACACCGAACGAAATTTTCCAAATCAAAAGTGACAAGGCTTGAATTGACAGGGTCAACCCCTCTGATAGCGGATAACAAAGCCTTTCGTTGTGACGGACAGCTCTGAAGCACCTCCAATGCTTACATAGCAGACAACACTTGACACAAATCCTCAAAAATATTGTAATGTTGAGCGGCACGGGCATTCAGGTTATAGGAGGACTTACAGAACACGCTTTAAAAGGTGGTCATACAATAGGCTCAGGACTAGGCCTTTCAATGTGAAGAGGGCTAGAAGCAAGCGGGGGAGGAGGACCATCTGCAATCTATTTCCTTATCATCTAACGTGGTTCAATATAATTTTTTTATCTGGTAGTAATAGATATGGGTGCAGCACCTTTCATCATGAAAACTTGAGAGCCAAAAGGGACAGAGGACTAAGGTTGCTCCACCATCTGAGTTTGTTGTGATGGGAATGGCTCTTTAAGAAAATTCAGAGTTCCTTGAGTGCCTTTGAGCAATTGACTCACCTCAGCTTGTCATGGACAGTCCTTGGTGTAATGCTTATTGTCACAAATCAGACAAGGATACTTTGTTTTATGTTTTGAGCCATCATCAGTATTGGTTTTAGGTGAATCCTGCTTTGGGGTATCGGCTTTGGCCTTGCCTTTACCCTTCTTCTTACTTTTGAAAGCTTTATCCACTAGGGTGGGCTGGACTAAATTCACTTCCATGGTCTTGCCAGGATTAGGAGGTGGCTGAGAAGCAGTATCGGTGGAAGTAGATTTCTGCTTTGCAGAATTAGGAGAAGACTTATGGGAAGTCTGAGACATAGAACCAATGATACCATCGACAGATGGTGTTTCCAATGCTTTGGAAGTTCTAGGTCGTGGAGCATTGGGTATGAGTTCATAAAGCGTACCAGATTGAGAGTACATGATATCGAGGTACTGGGCATGAGCGATGGCCTGCTCCTTAGTAGCACATGCCCCAATAGTGATTTTCTTATCAATCAGACCGATAAAAGATGTTGTGAACCAATCAGTTAGAAGTTGATCAAGGATCTCAAACTTGATCAAACAACGACACCGCCTCCATTCATGAATATGATCGGAGATATGGGTGGCTCGATCTTGTTTCAAGGATGTTAGGAGGTGCGTTCTAGTTTCATAATGAACCAGTAACTGAAATTGTGTGAGAAATAACATTGAAAGAGAGTTGAAACCTTGAAATATGTTGCAGGAGAGTTCAATGTACCACTTTGCAGTGACACTAGTGAGAGTCCTTTGAAAAATATGTAAAAAAATAGAATCATCAACACAAGAGTTAGAGGAGAACCATAGGTGGTACGTCATAACATGCACCTAGCGGTCTTCTCCAGACTTGCCTTCAAATTTGGGACAATCACCAGGGATCTTGGTGGGAACTAGGGGCCAATATGGATTATGAAGAATAGGATCATTCGTTAACTTCAACACATCAAGAAACTCCAGCATATCAAGGAATGGAAATTGTGTATTGAAAGGAATTGAAGGCATTTGATAAAGACCAATGTTAGGGTTCCAACCAGGTTGAGAGAGATTTTGAGCCCATATGTTCTATCCCGAAGGATTTTGTCCATAGGGGTTATAATTTTGATAATTCTGCCCATAAATTGGTTGAGGACTAGGGTACTGATTTTGAGTGAACCACTGAGCTCCAGCTTGAGCAACATATGGATTTTGTTGTGGGATGAAAGAAGTGCCTTGGGGTGGACCTTGTACCATCAAAGGTTGACCTTGGGAGACCATCGGTTAGCCTTGAGGAATGAAAGGTTGGCCCTGAGGCTGCATAGGTTGTCCCTGGGGTACAGGTTGACTTGGGTATTGAGGTTGAATAGGTTGTCCATGAAAACTAGGTTGGCCTGAAGGTTGTGGACCAAGTTGTCCCTTAAAACCAGGTTGACCTGATGTTTGAGATAAGCTAGGTTGTCCTTGAAGACTAGGTTGACCCGGCTGACCGGTGGAGGGTTGGCCTTGTTGTACAAGAGATGGGCCTTACAGAATTTAAGGTTGGTTATGTTGCACAAAAGGTTGTCCCTGAGGTGGATAGGTTTTCCCCTAAGGAACATAAGGCGCTCCTTGTTGAACATGAGGTTGACCAGTAGGACAGTAGGGTTGTCCCTATTGGTACGTGAACTGGTTTGGGCGAACCATAACTTGTGGTGTTTGAACATACAATGGACCTTGTGGAAGAGGCCCATGGTAATAGACATGATTCCCATGTTCATCGTAGTACTGTGGTAGATTTACCTGAGTCGAAATCTGTTGAGAACCTTGAGGGAGGTCATTGTGGTGTTGAATAGCCATCATATATTGGTCATACGAAAAACCTCCCGGAATAGGATTAGAAGAGATAGGTGCACTACCAATGGGTTGATGGACTCCCGACACGTGAGGTTGTGATCCACTCACAATGGACCCAATAGATATCATTGAAGCATTGGGATGCATCCCACGAACAACAGAAGATGACGAAAATGATGGAATCACACTAGTGGATGGCGTGGAGGAAGCCACACAAACAATGGGTTGGGTTGGGACAGACGTAACCATCACCGAAAAAATGGAAATCAAAGAGGATGGACCTAACACAAACGACCCTATAGAAGGAGCCATTGTACTTGAACATAGCAGGTTCTGGTACAAAGATGCAGAACCAAAGATTATCTGACCTAAAGAACAATAACCAGCCAGGAGAGATTAAGGCTAAGAGGAAGGTTGAGTCATCACATAAGTAAAATACTTAGGAGGGAATTGATATTATCCCGTAGATAAAAAATTATCTTCACTACTAAGAGGACTTGAGGCATCCATATCAAATGGAGACCTGTGAGGGAACAACTGGCGAGCGATAGAGGAAAAATCATTGGAAAAAGGTGTATTCAAACGTTGACAGGGATCTTCTCTCAAAAAGAAAAAGAATCATGGGGCTGTCAGTTGAGGTCAAACGACTCCTCAGTGGGAGACCAAGTGGCGAGAGGTTAAACGCTTAGGAGGATAACACCTTCAAGGTTCTGAGTCCCAATAGACTGAGGTGTCTCTAAAGAAACCCTGAGGGGAGGTTCTTCACTATGAGGTAATGAAGAGGATGAATAAATGGGTGGTTCCACCACGGTGACTTTGTCTCAAAGACAAGGGGAGAAAAGATATGATAAATTTGAGGCTTTAAGAACAATCACTAAGGAATCACTCATGAACCGGCCAAGAAAATAACTTTAATGGGAGTGTGATTGTGGGTGATTAAATTATGACACTGAAATAAAACTCTGCCTTTTCATGTTTTAAGAGTTGATAAAAGGACCAAAGGTGACTCTAGTCAATTTCAGTTTGGACGAGCTCAAAAGGACAAGTGCTTGATGATCTTTTCAAATTTTAAATAGTCACGGAAAGATAAAAATGACTACTTAGGAACTCTAGGCAAGAGGGTGTACCAAGCTCCCGTGAAATATAATATACACCTTGGTGATAAAATGAAAGATAAATGACCAAGGACTTAACATACGTGCAGGCAGTCTCCCCAAATGTTGTGTTCGGTGTATCATGGTTACAAGGCGGCAGACTCAGCTTCCTATGGATAAAGTATTGCAACCTATTAGGGTCTCCCTTTATATACACAACGGTAGATAGAGCACAAGTCCATACTATCGCTCTCTAATGCCAGATGGCGAGCAACAGCTGCTAGGTTTAATGATGCCGAAACATGCCACTAGCCTAGACCTCAAAGTGTGAGCTTTAAGTTTCAATGCTTCCTTAGGTTGATTGAGTTACTTTTATATTTTATCTTGAAATTATGTTCCAATTTCAAGGCCTTATCGAATGTAATCTCAAATATCTAATGCACAACTACATGAGAGAAATCATATCATTTCAATTTGATGAAAAGCTAGCTAAGAGAGGGATAGAAGTTCACAACAAAACAGTAATCAATTGAATACAATAAGGACACCTTCCTTTATGCTACTAACATATCCAAAGCAGAAAATGAAAAAAATGTCCTCTTGTTTTTCACTTTCTAATGAAGAAGAAACCTACTAATGTAAAAGAGTACTTTTCATTTTCAAATAGAAAGGAAGAATGCAAATTTTGGTTCTTTTGGATGAGTGAGAAGCAATAATGCAATGCTACACTAGCATAACAAAATGAACACTAGTTTTGAGCAACTTTGAACGAAATGATCAAAACACAAAGAGACCAATTCAAAGAGAATGTAAAACACACTCAAAACCAGACATGCATTTCTTCATGTGGGAAAAATAGCTTTCAAGTTGACTCAATGAGAAATGTAATCTATGCTCAGGGCGATAGAGGGAGGGTCAAACATACACTAGGATGATAGTTCGACAATCCTACAATACTTAGAATCAAAAGAAAAAACCAAGAAATTAGACAACAAGCTGAAAATATGAATGACTAAAATGACTCATATACAACTCAGAGACTCAACAAACATGTGACCGAAAAAACAATCAAAGACACCTAGAAACCCTAGGATGAAAAAACCACACTGATCATATGAGAGATAATCAACCGAAATGAATGGGACAAGGAATTCAAGAACCAATCCAAATGGATCAATCTAGGAAGAAAAAGCAATCCATAGGACAAGATACACTGTAAAATCAAGAAAGAAGGCCAAAAAGAAAACCTACAGGTATCAGTGCGACTGTTCAGCTGTGATCTGCACTGAACATGGAAAATCGCACCCGTGCCAAAGGCAACTCGCACCAATGGGCGCAACTGTCAGGAAAACAACAGCGTTGTGTAAGGAAACCAAGGAAAGAGGAAAGGGAAGCTAAGGTAAAACTAGGCTTATAAATCTAAGAATAGGTGAAGTGGCTTGAATTAGTCAGATAAGAAAAACAAAGCAGAGAAATGACAATACAAGAAAAGTTGGATAGACAAGAAAACTTCAAAACAAACAACAAGAGACGAAAGACACATTGATCCCCAGTATGGTCACCAACTTGTTGTACATGAAAATCCCCTCTGCGGACTGAGATGATCCCTCTAGCCCTATGGTGGTTCTAGCAACAAGGGAACACGTTGAATTTCTAAATTCCTAGCTTGTATAGAAAATATGGAATGGAACAGATATCCTACCTTAGTCCAATGCTTTTGTCATGGCACGCAATAGTGATCCTTCGATTTTTTTCTTCACGCCTTGCACTCTGTTGGTGACGATGTCCATGCACCTGAACAAATATCAAATAAAAGTTGATAGAATACAAACATATACATTCATCTACAACTATCCAACTAGTCAAGGAGAGTTAGACACTTCGAATATAAACAAAAACAAAGTTGGAACCAAAAACCAGTCATGTAATATTGATATATGAAAAAGAAGTTTACAACCTATGCCTTGACGTTGTAGGTCTCCTTCGACGGGTTCAAACTCAAGAATTCGCTCGTCGTTCGGCTCAATGAGGCAGTGGGCTTAAACTCTCTCTCACAACAATGGGCTCTTCTCTACTCTCTTCAACACACTAGCTATAACTAATGACTATTCATCTAGCTGAATCAATGTGAGGAAGAATAATTTATAAGAGAGGAGGAGGAGGTTTGGGATCCACATAAGGTGGAGGGGAATTCTATCCCTTTGGGGAGTTTCACATTTGTAGGAACTAATAGGTCAAATGGAGAAACTCGACTTGATCCAGTCGAACAAACAACCATGACTCCACTCACAAAGTTGTTAAACAATAGAAGCTTCGTTTCTATTTTTAAAAAAAATCCAAAAGTAGCTCGGCGCAGGTGCCCTTATGAAACAGAGCGATGATTGGCATGAGGCTTAGTGTTAATTTTTTCATGGGCAGGAGGACATAACTACCTACCAGCGTTGACCCAAAAGCATAGGTTTATGAGGGTCTGCTTGAGGAATGATCAACAGAGATTATATTCTTTACATGTTAAGGGGTGCAATGACATTTATGGCAATTTATGACAATACACAAGGGTCACTGAAATGGTCCTCCAATGTTCAGGATGGGGATTGCAGGGATGGTGACAAAATACTGTGTAACACAGCTCTTGATATGACTATGTGTTGCGGAAATTAATTGCTTAATAAAAAACAACTAATCATGTGGACATTAATTATCAACCAGAGGAACATAGTTTTATTTCAATGCAATCAGAAAAATATATGAAAGTAACTACCAATAACTAATATTGGTTCTACATGATTGTATTCTACACTATCAAGCTCATCAAATAAGAAATAAAATGGAAGACATGACTAATGATACTAAAATTAAAAAGTAGAAATTAAATGTTAGGAAAAATAATTATGTTAATCAGACAACTTGAATCAATACTAAATTAAACCAAACCCTTCTAAATTGGAAATTTAACCTATTTCGCCCAATAGAATTGAAATTTTAATATAAATAAGTAAATTAATATAAATCTAGAAATTACAGGAAACAAAAAATATAGAAAATGAAGTAGCCAACAAATTAATTAAAAAAAATGAAATTTACTTTAAGGAACGAAATTTTAAATTCAAAGAAACAACAATTAATTAAAAATAATAAACACACAACTAAACTAATTTAGATGTTCAAGGCAACACCTTCTCCAAGGTTGGGGGCCTAACTGCCAAAGAGTCAGTTTTTCCTTTTCCTTGAAAAATAATTTAGATAAGATTGCGAATAATATATGTAGAACTCAATGGATAGCTTTCTTCATTAAAATATCTCAGAGAAATAATTACATTAGAATGAAGTTCTTAGATTTTCCTCAAATTCCACAATTGTCCATCCCCCTTCTCTTTGATATATATTTTCATTTAAATACACAAAGAGCAAAGGGAAATTACAACTAAATTGATTACAAAATGAGTTCCACTTACAATTTTGGATTGATTATATAATCTCAATAAACAAGATCATATATGAAATATCTCTCCATCATGATTTAGATGTAACAATTCGAATCTAGTATTGCAATTGGGAGAGTTTTGAAAATGGCCACAACAACAAATCTAAGAAAATCACCTTCAAAGAACCTTGCACTTCTCTCTATCAAGATTGGATTTTTGAAAATTGTTCATAAAAACACTAATTTTGTTCGTTCATCACAAAACTCATTTCTTGTATTTTCAAGATTCATCTTCATTTTCCCAAAATATCCAACGCAAAATGGTCACTTTTTATCCCAACGAATTTCTGAACTGGAATATTTAACTATGAGTTGAAGATCAAATTTGCAATCTGGAAGAGATCTTGGAGGTTAAAATCGTGAATGATGTTATAAAAAATTAATTAATAAACCATTGTTGGAAAATTCATGCATAATAATCATCAACTTATTAAAATAAAGGAGAACAAATATTACTTATCCACAAGAGCATAAGTAATTATGAAATGAAATTATATAATAAAATATGATAAATTATGATAAATAATGTGATAAAAGAACGATGTAAATGAATTAAATAAAGGTCAATAAATGGTAATAATTATGACAATTTAATGGCCCAACATCTCCCCCAAAATGAACATGTTGCATGTCCTCATGCAACCCAATGCATTCAATAACCAAGACACTCACCCCAACTCAATATATTGATGGAACAAAAAGCTTCTTCCCCAAATGCTTCTTTAAAACAATAGTTATTGAGTTATAGCAATGTTGGTGAAGTTGTAACAATTTTCACATTGAATTTCAACCATATGTATATGAATTTGCAACGAAATATGATGCAAGTAACAACAAACTTCATTAACCATTTTCTCAAAAAATACAATTCAAATCTTGCTGCAATTCTGCAGGAAGATTTCTACTATATTAATGCCTCTCCAATCCAAAATTTGGAGCTATATGATCCACATATCCTGAGATATAAGAAAAAATATTGTAGGTGAGTGCATGATTAATGGAGTCTTACACACTAGTTTAGCTTGAAATTTTATGAGTTTGTGTATTTTATGATATCTTCTAGCTATTTGAAAATCACAAGAATCCACTTCATAGTTTTAAAGATATACACAAAACAATTTATGAACTTTATAAAAATGAAATTGTATGCCTTAAATGAGGGATAAAGGACAAACATCCGTCACGCATAGCAACTCCTTCCCCAAACTGGAGAATTATCATGCCCTCATGCGATACTAGAAAAAAATTTGTGGCGGTTGCTACAATCAATGTTGAAATCTTTGCCTTGTGTAAAACATGGAATAAGGGAGGTTTTGAGAATTAATAAGGATATCTATGTATAATAAATAGTATTGATGAGATGGACATGATAATTAAATTAATGATAAGTACACTCCCCAAAATTGAAAGCATTTGCGTCTTTTAAAAAAACGGAAGTGGTGAAGAAGTGGAACTAATGATTTGTAAATATGGATAAATAATGCTCGATGGTTTCTCATGACATTCTCCTATAATTTTAATAAATAAAAAACTTATGTTATTTTACCTCAATTTTTACCTCCATAAAAATGTGGAATGACATGGATGGATTGATATTTGTTGAAGCTGATGTAGGCTGAAATGATGTTGAACATGATGAAAATGGTGGAATCCATGCAAGTTCAAAGAAAGTTATCAAAAAGTGCAGTAGGGTTTCCTTCACCCAAAGTGATTAGTTGCCCTATCATCAAGATTTATATAATACATCTAATGAGTAGCCTCAATAAGTAATTCATCACCTCAATTACCTCATTATATATAAAAGTAACATAATCATGTTGTGAATTCCATGGGATAATAATGGATTAAAAGGGAGTAAAAGAAGTAAAATGGTGATACATAGATGCATTCCCTAGACCCATAAGATTTGGTTGTTATGAGAAAAAAATGGTGAGGATTATTTATCTCAGTATTTTCTTACCAAGGTCTAACCAATTGCCTGGGATTCACAATCAGAATTAGGGCTTTTCATTCTACCCCAAAATAATAGTCGTGTTTGTAATCACTGGAAAATTAGACAAGCAAAGATGACATTATTAAATGTCAAGCAGAAGGATTTGTAGGGCTGAGGAATATTAAAGTATCTGAAAATTTTTAAAAATATCTAAGGTCAAGAGGCAAAAATCAAATTGTGCACCAGAAAAATAGGTGAAATGCGCCTTTGCGTGCATTTTCCTTCGGTAGGCGCGTTGGTCTGCGCGACTTTCCCTCAAAAAGTTGTGTGGTCCTGGGAGTGGCAGAAGTCACTTTCCAGGACCACTTGACACACTTCAAGAAATGGTTCTACACTTGAGGCCACCCAAGGACAACTGCCTAAGTCACCTTGGGACCTCAAGTGAGAACACAAAGGAATCAAGTGGTACACAAAGGAATCAACCCTCTCTCTTGGGTCACCATCTACCAATGTACCAAGAGAGGGAAGGAGAATTTGAATTCGCCTATAAATGGCCACCGAGAGATGAGAAAAATGAGAGCACATTGTTATGTTGGCCAAATTTCTCATAAGCAATCCAATAATGTGCAATCTAGAGCAGCAATAGAGTGAGGATTCGGTTGTTGGCCACCCAACAACTTCAATCCTTTGGAGTAGAGAAAGAGACCTTGCGACATTGGCTAAAGGGTAAAAACATCCTTGCACTGGTTCTTAAACCTCCATAGTTCTAAGGTTCTTTTGGCAAGAGTGTAACATAGCATATTTCTTCCTAACAACCAGAAATAAGAGGGGAATTTGATTCCACCATTTGCATTATTGTTAAGTTTGACTCTTTGTGAGATTTTTTTTTAATCTTTAGTTTAGTTATGTTTTCTCTCCATATATGCATACTATATACCATGATTTAGTGTGTTTTATATTTAACAGCATGTGTTCACTAACCTGCTAACCATCTTTTCTACCTGTGACCATAGCTTGGAGGCAGCGACCACTCCTTTTAAGCACTGGTGGATTGGTACACTTGTGCACAAAAACCACCACTGCAGGATTGGTACACTTGTTCACTAACTTGCTAACCATATTTTCTGCCTGTGACCATAGATTGGAGGTAGAGACCACTCCTCCCACAACCCCTAGGGGGCAGAGGAGCGCTACCCATTTGGGGAGCGCTAACCATTGTTATAACATCATTTTTCACCCTCATGTGATTCATGATTGTCTCTTTGACCTTGGGCACCCATTCCCACATACTTGAATAAAGTTCATAAAAAACAGTGTTTAAAATCCATAACGCGGGTATGCCCAGACTTGTCCGCATGTATACGCGAGTCCAGAGATACTTTTTTGCGTATGCCATTAAAATCATTAAAAAATATATAAAAATCCCTATTTTCGAGGTTGGGTTGATGGTTATTCCAATAATTCAACCACCCCAGCCCATGGCCAACTGTTTCTAACAGATTGAAACTACTTTGAGGGAGTATAAAAGCCCCTCATATGCATGGCCTAAGGGAGGGAGAAAATTATAGACATTATACTCTATTGGAGCCCAATTCAAGTCTGATTTCCCATGCCTCCTACGCTTCCCAGATTTTTTACAGGAAACCCTTGTTTCCTGGAGATGTTCATCAGCTTATATGTCATCTCGTGTGCACAAGTCTTGAAAGTATCCTAGTGAGGCAAGGGCGGGACGGATCCGAACGACGGTTTGTTCGAAGATCATGGAAGGATTCAGGTGATCTCTCCACCTTTCTATTATTGTACATGCTGTTCGTAATGAAGAAGAACCATCTTGTTCCTGAATTCACGTGTTAATATTTGTTTGCATATGTGAAAAGGTTGTTAATTAAGCATTTATTATTGTTTATATGATGTTTCACATGGATTCCACTGACATTTAGGAAAGATACATGCTGTACAACTAGATTTTCGTGCATGTCTCTTCTTGATTTCCAGGTTGAAGAGGAAGAAGGGTTGCTGGGGGTTTGGACCCCGCGAGATCTACATAAAACGTAGGATCTACGGGTGAGTTCTACAATCGATGTTATCTAGTTTTTAGCATACTAGTGTGGTTGTGTGAGTCCTTCTTGAATAGCATGCCCTGATCTGTGGATTTTTTTGACCCAACGACCTCTAGGGAGTTATTTCCCGAAACATAATTGGCGACTCCACTGGGGATTGCATTCTTTTGATTCCCCTGTTGGGTGGTTTCAATTGTTTTAAAGGTTTCCAACAGTTTTAATAATTATTTCCAGTCCAGTTAGTTTTTTCTCAGTCAGACTAAAGACCTGGTTCTTTAGCCATGCTTGATCATTTTATTTTTCATTATTTACCTTTCCATACGCTAGTTTTCCTCTACACAGACACGTATACACGTAGGTTTGGTGAAAGGAAGTCGTGTATACGCGTTTTTCCTTTGCCACAATCGTGTATGCATGCTTGTTGCGAAACTGCTAAGTAGCGTATGCCTGGGCAAATTTTGAAATTTTTGGTTTTTTGACTTTTTGGTCTTGTCTGCCTGTGGGGACCTATTCCTGCAGTGTCCTTTTAGTCTCTAGATTGTGTTGAAGGTGGTTATTAGTTGTTTTCTCTCTTTTTCAGTTGAAGACGGGCTCATTTGGAAAATCTTGTTTTTGTAGTGCTTGCATATCTGGTTCGAGTACCAAGATCTCTTTCTAGGAATTCTTGGCTGTTCTGCTTAATCAGGACAGAGAGCTTCTGCTCATATGCTCTTTCCTAACTTTGTGTCTTGCTTTGCACTTTAATTTTTACCTGCTTTTCGGTTGGTTTTCTTGATTTCATTTGACTAGGTCTTGTTGCAATTTTGAAGAGTCATTCTTGGTTCTTTGAAGTTTTATTTGCTGCAAGATTATGCTATTATTCTGGGCTGAGTTACTGAGTTTCTTGTCTTCCTTTTTCTCGTATAAATCTTGCTACTAATTGGCACTATAAGATTTGGAGCATTATTTTTGGAGTTTTTCTTGAAATTCGAAGATTGTTTGGCTTGGTAATTGGATAGTTTTCTTGGTCTCTTTGAAGTCTTCTTTTTATAAAATTCAAAAGCTCAAAAACATTTTGTTTTGCCATTGCCTTTGTTTTGCATTTTTGTTTTGGTTTCTTTCCATCTTTTGAAGCCTTGTTGAGATTTCTTACCTTCGGTTTCTGACTTGATTTGGGAAGGGAATTTTCATTGGTTTCTTTCTCTTATTTCGAGCATATTTTGGTGTCTTTATACTGAGAGTTTCTGATTTGGGAATTAGCTTTGTGGACAACCGGAAAAGTGATAGAACTGGGGGATTCTTGGAAATTTCTCTTTGATTTATTAGATTTTACATCTTAGAATTGGCATGCTCTTACTAATTTTCATTAGGTGCACTTGAACATTTGTAGTCTTTTTCGTAAATTTTTCGAGTGTGAGGTTTGATATCTGAAAAAAAATAAATAAAATAAAATAAAATAGTCTCGTAGAACTCGTGTAGAAATTTCTTTTCATCGAAAGGCAATTACTGCATCTGCATGTAGTTTGGTTTTTGACTTAATATAATATCCAACTAAAATAAGCACAATAATTTAAAAAAAAACTAGAAAGTTTTTTATTAAGTGTCATACATCAACTAGCTAGGTTGTAGGGCCTTGGATTAGGTGAGTGGAGAGTTAACTCTCCAAGGCCGCTCAAACTTAAACATAGAAGTTTATTAAATGAGCGAAATCCAACATTGTTAGGTGGACCGGGAAAGCTCTCCTCCAGAGAGTCAAGCGCGAGGGGAAGTGAAGGTTGAGACAAGAGATACCCCCTCTCCGATTTACTGGATCTTGACTTAAGACCGTACCGCCCGGCTGCTGACACGGATTGGTGCCCTTAGTTTCCATTCCTAGGTACCACACAGGTGATTGCAGGGGAGAATACCCGTGGTACCTCAGGCAGACGTCATATCACTTCCAGCAGTACTTCTGGATGGTGCCCTAGCGAAGCTTAGGTACTTGCACCGACAAAGGCTGTTGCTAGGAGGTTGACGTAACTATTTATGTTACCTTCGCTAGTAGGCCTGGGCCGTAATTATCCCAGACTGCTTTCGGGAGGTCTTATTTTTCGCTTTCTCGTATTTTGGTGTCTGGTCCTAATCACCCGGAGTGAAAATACCTGAAGGCTACTTGCTTGGTTGCATCTTAGGGATTTTTGTAGTGAGTGCTCTTTTCTCCTAGCTTGCTTAGCTTTATACTTTTTTGTGACTAATTAAATCTGTTAAAGTGGCTGATCAAGTGCCTCGTTGATCGAGGAGTATCCGGGGGTTATCTCCTGAGAGTGTTGATCCTTCTTCAAGAAGGCATAGGAGTAATATAGCAGGTGAATATCACCCAGTGGTATCTGACACAGCGGAGAGAGATCCTCCACAAGGGCTTGAAGTTTTTGTAGCTGGTTCCGGTGTTGGTTCCGAGAGGAGCGCTTCGCTCACCTCGAGAGTCTTATTTCTGTGAGAAGAAGAAGTAGAAGTAGAGGAAGTATCTCAGCTTTCTGAATCACTTCCATCTCCTCTTCCTCCTGATTATCCATTTTTTGTTTAGTACATCAGACCTGAGTCAGAAAGACCAGAAAGTCCTTATCCATCCTATTCATACCTTTCGATGGCCACGACTAGGAACGCGGCTTCAGCTGTGAGTGCTGCAGGCATTCAGACTCGCACTTCAGTAGAAGGAGGAGGCACAATTGCTATATCTTCAATTGCTTCTAGTACTGTTGTGTTTGGCTCTGGTTTCACCCAAGCACAAGCTTCTCAATCTGGTCCCTTTTGTTTTGGAATGCCCACTAGTGGGATTCCTTCGTTTTTCTTTTCCGCTGCTGCAATTGCGTCTACACCCATGTCTTCCATGGCTAGTGGGTCAGCTTCTTTTCAAGGGTTCCCCTTCAGAAGTGGGCATATTCCTAGTTCAAATTCTTCCTTAGGGTCTTTTTCTTTTACTTCTCAGAATCAGAGTTTTAACCCTTGGTCTGGCGGTCAGATTTCGACTACCTTTATAGGTTGGAACCCTGTGTTTACAGCAGTGGGGGCAGGGAATCAGTTTTTCGCTGGTCAACAAGGGAATGCTTCTTTCCCTTCGTCGAGTGCTTATCAGACTTTTTCCCCTCTTTCTAACGCTTGGAACCCCTACCAGGGGGTTTCCTCTTTATTCACTACTTTGGGGGGGGGGGAACTGGTCCGGTCTATGGTAACTCTACGTTGGGAGGGGGTCCTTCTCCAAATGCTAGGTCCTATGGCCCAGCATTTTCTATGAGTTCTTTTTGGCAACTTGGTGCCTCATCAAATCCAGGTTATTCTTTTCAGAATGTTGGGAATTCATCCCACCAAGGATGGAATCCTCAGGCTCCTCCTTGTTTACATTTTTTGGCAACATTGAACTTGCCAAATTTGTCGAAATTGACAAATGATCCGATCCGATATAGTCCGGGGTGGCCTCCGGTTCCTACCAAACTACCTTCAAACATTCCAAAGTTTGAAGGCAAGAATGGAGAAGACCCGGCTGATCATATCACCACTTTCCATTTATGGTGTTCATCTAACTCCCTGATCGAGGATTCGATTAGGTTGAGGTTATTTCAACGCACCTTAACTGGAAACACTGCCAAGTGGTACATTGAGTTAACTGGGGGTAGTTTTTCTACTTTTGGAGATCTGGCTACTATATTTCTAAATCATTTCCAGTTGCCTGTCCATTATGATGCCGGCACTGAACTCCCAGCTAATTTTAAGCAGGACGACGCAACCCACATTTCTGATCATATTCAGAAATGGCGGAGAAGGAAGAGGCTCATCAAAGCCTATATTCTAGGAGAATTTCTTTTGGAATGGTTTTTGAAATCTCTGCAAGCAGATATTTCTAAGGATGTATCCCTCTCAGGGGTATTTTCTGAGGAGCAGGCTATTTTTAGGGCCCAATAGCTTGAATTGATATATTCTCAGTCTGGTGTCCTTCATAAATATTTTCCTAATGCTCCTCGCTCCAAATTAGACATATCTAAGACTAAACCTGGTCCTCATGATGACAGACTTATTGGGTCGATCAATAGTGGTGCAGTTAACCTGCTTAGTCAATTGCAGCAGTTGTCTATACAATCTGCTTCTTCTGGTCAGGTTGTGCATGCTGAGTCATCGCCTTCTCAATCCTTGTCGGTAAATGTCGTTCAGACTTCTAACCCTAAAGAAAATCAACAATCCGAAGGGAAGAAGAAGGTACGAAACAATAATAAGAAAAAAGGAAAGAATGGGAAGGGTAATGCAAATAAATCCAATGAGCATGTTGGTGAGGGTCCAAAGGATAAAAATAAAGTGAATTTTCCATGAAAGTTATGTGTTGGAGACCATCTTACTCACCTTTGCCCTAAAATTCAGGATGCGCAGCGCTTGTTAGCTCAGCAGGGTTCTTCTAGTTCCCAGGCTGTGTTGACAAACCCTTTTCCCCAAGGGAAACAGCTAGTTGTTGGTGCGAATCAAAATACTGGGGCTTCCTCTGGGGGCACCCAGGAAGGGGAAACTCCGTCAAACATATACATGATGAGTGCTCATGCGGATATTGCCACGAGATCCCGTGATTATGGCAGAGATGAGTCTTCGAAAGACAAGGGTGCTCCTGATGGTACTGAGCCGCTTCATATTACAAAGCCTACTGTTGAGCCTATACCTCGGATGCCAAAAGCATCTACCAAGCATACGAAGATTAATCCAAACGCCAGGGCTACCCAGAACTACTCTATTGTGGAAGATCTGGCGCAGATTCCTTGTGCCATGTCGGCTCTTGAGGTGCTCCAGTCTTGTCCTGCTCAAGGCAGTGCTCTGCTCACTGCTATTGGGGCTGTCGATCCAAAGAACTCTCTTATGATTAAATTTGATATGTCTAATTTTAAAAATAGACTCCCCCATCATATGGCTTTTCATATCAAATCTTCGTTTCGGAAATTCAATATTTTTCGAACGGTTGTTGATGAGGGCGCTTCCACATGTGTGATGTCTCTTGCATGCTGGAAGGGAATTGGATCTCCCGCAACTGTTCCATATGCTACTCTTCTGACTGCGTTTGATGGTCATTCTCACAGACCGCATGGTATTTTCCCAGCTTTGCCCATCTGTGTTGGGGGAAAAACTATAAATATAAAGGTTCAGATAGTTGATGCAAGCTTGGACTACAACCTTCTGTTGGGGAGAAACTGGATTTATGAGATGGATTCCATTGCATCCTCATTATTTCAGGTTATTTGTTTCCCTCACGAAGGGAGGATTGTTACAGTGGATCAACTGGACTATTCTCCTATAGACCCGAATGCATCTACTGACTCAACTATTCCAAAGGTGGATAATGCCAAGCCGCCTATCGAGAATTTAGGGGTTGGAATGTATTCTTCTTTAATGGGTACTTTTGATATTCCACCTCCTATCGTTCATATAAATGCGATTTCATCCTCCAGGGCTCCTATTCGAAGAGAGTTCTTCAAAACTCATTATTTTTCGGACCCTTGGACCTTACCTTCCCCTACCTCCACATTAGCGGAAGGTCAAGTGGGTGGAATGGCATTTCCAATGTCTGCAGCTGAGATTTCTTATCAATATATTGTTGACTCTGCAGAGACCATTCCAGCTTCTCTTTCTCCAAAGGAGTTGGATGGCGATGTAGTTCCGGCTTGGACACTTAGTTCTTCTTCCGCCCAGGATTTCCTTGATACCACTCTTCCATCTGAAGAGGCCATCCTGGAAGCTATGACTGGTATAGATAGACCGTGGGATGATTTTCATCATCGGTCTTACTTTTTACCTTATTTGAGCGAAGTTGAATCAAGTTTTCCAAGTCCTTTGTCTCCTGGTCCTATTCACCTAGTCCTAAACCCTTTAGCACCAACACAGGTATATGTTGAATGGAACATGGCTGTGATTTCTCCAACTATCCCGGTGAACATTTCCAGGAATCCCAATGTTATAGAGAATGTCTTCATTGGAGCTGAATGTTCCCTTGAAGAGATTCAGATTTACACCGATCTCTTTAAAGAGTTTAGGGATGTGTTCGCTTGGTCTTATGAGGAAATGCCTGGTATAGATCCATCTATTGTCCAGCATGAGATCGAGACTTACGAAAATGCTAAGCCTGTGAGGCAAAAGCTTCGTCCGGTCAATCCTAGGAAGGTTGCAGCTATCAAAGCTGAGGTAGAGAAGCTGCTCAAGGTGGGATTTATTTTCCCTGTTCCTTTGACAGAGTGGGTTTCAAATCCTATTCCCGTGGATAAAAAACAAGGAACAATTCGAGTTTGCATTGATTTCAAATAACTTAATAAATCATGTCCGAAAGATAATTACCCCACACCATTTATAGATCAGATTATCGATGAGTGTGGCGGTAATGAGATTTTCTCCTTCATGGACGGTTTCTCCAGATACAATCAGATTACTATCTGTCCTGAAGATCAACATAAGACTTCCTTTATTTGTCCCTGGGGTACTTTTGCTTACAAGAAGATGCCTTTTGGTCTTAAAAATGCTGGGGCTACGTTTCAGCAGGCCATGTCATATGCCTTCCACGATATCAAATATATTATCGAGGCGTATTTGGATGATTTAACTGCTCGTTCTTGAAAGAGAATTGATCATCCTGCTCACCTCCGTCAATTATTTGAACGATGTTGTTTCTACAAGATTAGGTTGAATCCGAGCAAGTGTGTTTTCACGGTTACATCCAGTCAGTTATTGGGATTCATTGTGTCTTCGGAAGGGATTAGGGTAGATCCCTTCAAGGTTGAGGCAATACTTCGGTTGCCTCCCCCGTCATCTATTCGTCAACTTCAAAGTCTACAAGGAAAAGCTAATTTTCTTCGGAGATTTATCGTAAATTATGCTGAAGGGATCTATTCGTCACCTCCGTCAATTATTTGAATGATGTTGTTTCTACAAGATTAGGTTGAATCCGAGCAAGTGTGTTTTCACGGTTACATCCAGTCAGTTATTGGGATTCATTGTGTCTTCGGAAGGGATTAGGGTAGATCCCTTCAAGGTTGAGGCAATACTTCGGTTGCCTCCCCCGTCGTCTATTCGTCAACTTCAAAGTCTACAAGGAAAAGCTAATTTTCTTCGGAGATTTATCGTAAATTATGCTGAAGTTACCAAAGGATTTATGAGATTGTTGAAGAAGGGAGTTCCATTCTTTTGGGATGACTTCGCTCAGTGCTCATTCGATGCTTTGAAAAAAGCATTGACCTCTGCTCCTTTATTGAGTCCACCTAATTATAGCAGGGATTTCCTTTTGTATCTTGCAGCAGCAGAATCTACCATTGGTATGGTTCTGGTTCAGGAGGACGATGCTCTTGCAGAGCATGTTATATACTATCTTAGTCGAGGCTTGGTAGGACCTGAAGTTCGGTATACTCTGATAGAGAAGCTAGCTTTAGTAGCTGTTCATGTTGTACATCGACTCAGACATTATATTCTTCTACGAAAAAATTATGTTTTGGCAGCAACCAATCCATTTCAGTTTGTTCTCAGTAGGCAAGTGATTGGGGGAAAATACAATAGATGGATTGTGATTTTACAGGAATTTGATCTTGAGTTTATGTCTGCCAAGTCCAAGAAATCATTAGTTTTCGCGGAATTAATCTCCGAGTTTCCCTGTGGAGAAGAGGTAGTTTATGATGAATCCTTCCCGGATGAACATTTGTTTCTCATCTCTCCACAAGATCCTTGGTATGGAGATATCATTGTGTATCTTCAGACTGCAAAGTTTCCCTCTACTTTTTCGAAAGATGAGCACTGTAAGTTGCGTCACTTGGCTAAAAATTACTTGATTATTGGTGATGCTTTATACCATCGAGGGGTCGATTCAATCCTGAGACGTTGCTTAACTCCCGAAGAAGCTGAGGCTGTGCTGAATGATTTCCACAGTGGAGCTTGTGGTGGTCATTTATCTGGGCTTGCTACAGCCCAAAAAATCTTGCATGCTAGATACTTTTGGCCTTCGATTTTCAAAGATTGTATGGAGTCGATCAAAAAGTGTCATCCGTGTCAAGTCTATACTCGAAAAATGCGCGCTTATCTAGCTCCGCTTTTTCCAGTCATTACTGTCGGTCCCTTTACAAAGTGGGGTATTGATTATACTACTTATAACCCGCCCTCGTCTAAAGGTCACAAGTACATTATTGTAGCAGTAGACTACTTTACGAAGTGGGTCGAGGCTATGCCTACTTTTGGGAATGATGGTGAGACAACAGCTCTTTTTCTTTTCAACCAGGTTATTGCTCGTTTTGGTATTCCTAGAGAGATTGTCACTGATCATGGCAGTCATTTTCAGAATAGCATGATGGCTAAGTTGGCTCTAAAATTAGGTTTCCGGCAGGAGCATTCATCTCCGTATTACCCTAAAGACCATTCTTCAAAGGACAATTAATAAAGCTCGATCCAACTGGAATATCATGCTATATCCTGCACTTTGGGCATATAGGACGTCAGTAAAAATTGCAACTGGCTTTACTCCGTTTCAACTAGTTTACGGGCTGGAATCAATATTTCCCATTGAATGTGAGATTCCTTCTCTTAAGTTAGTTGTTGAGCTTCTTCCAGACACTTCTAGTCTTGAAGAACGTCTCCTTCATTTGGAACATCTTGACGAGCAGTGTCACAATGCCGCCACGATGAATGAGGCACATAAGAAACGAGTCAAAGTTCAGTACGATAAGGCGGTCAAGCCTAGGGTTTTCTCAGAAGGCGACCTTATTTTGGTATATTCCCAAGAGAAGGATGCCCTGGGTGCAAGAAAGTTTAAGTCTATGTGGTATGGCCCCTTCATCGTTAAAAAAGTCCTTAAAAAAGGAGCATATACCTTGGTTGATTTTGAAGGAAATGAGTTGCCGGAACCCAGAAATGGGCTCTATTTGAAAAGGTATTATGCCTAGGCTTCGGCCTGGCATTTTGCTTTTGTATATAGTAGTTTTGTTTTGTACATATCTAGTTTTTGGTCTTTGATGTAATGGTGATGTTTTTGATCTGCTTTGGCAGGTTGTGTCGAATGACATGAGTCATTATGTTTTGCTGATGGTGCTAGTAGACACACCCGGAACTTGGCTTTCGTGGCTTGGGTACTTCATCATCCATCCGGTCAGCTGTTAGTATCAAGAGGATTCTGCACTAGTCCTGCTTCCAATAATATAGCAGAATACACTGCAGTTATTTATCTACTCTCGGAGGCAATATCTTTGGTTGTTGATTCGTTGGTAGTTTTCTTGGACTCCTAGCTGGTGGTGTCACAGTTGAACAATACTTATCGGGTTCGAGATCCATTTTTACTTCGGTTGTTTTTGAGGGTACGTTTGTTACAAAGATCATTTCAATTTTTAACATTCATTCATATTCCTCAAGCAAACAATTGGATGGCAGACTCATTAGCTAATCAAGCAATTGATTGGCATATTAATCATTCCATACATTAAAATTTAATCATCAAAAACATCATGCAGTTTTTATACATTTGTCACATCACATCATAAATCGTTGTATATATATATATCATCAAAGTGTTCAAAAAACTATACAAAATTTGGATCCATAACTCATACAAAATTAGGGCTTATGCCCAATCATGTTCAGTATGAAAAAATATACAGTCATCCGGTAATCATATCTATCTACTCCTTTGGTCCCTGCCCAAAATTCGTGT
Organism: Pinus albicaulis; assembly: GCA_034641835.2. Taxonomy (NCBI): domain Eukaryota; kingdom Viridiplantae; phylum Streptophyta; class Pinopsida; order Pinales; family Pinaceae; genus Pinus; species Pinus albicaulis. The sequence continues at coordinate 861,914,839 of CM076584.1, read as the reverse complement.
TCCTATAGAACACGATCGCAGTGGTGACTCGACGAAATAATCGCACCCAGTCACGTGGTACTCCCACTACCCGTCTCTGGATGGCCTCGGGTAGATCTTCCACTGTAGCCATAGGCACTTGGCGAGTTAAACCCTCCAAGTTCCTCTGTACAGCATGGAGGGTCCTGTCTAGGTCTGCAGTATCCGCCTCGCCTCTGCAGCGCTTATGCCGTGGGTAGCCCTCAGGACGGACTGGTCCAATATCTGTATCGTGATCATCATAATATTGTAAGTCACTTTGAATCCAATCAAAAACATGTTTTGTTTTCACATTTTTTTTCACATATATTGAAAAAATCCAAAAAAATCATATAATTAAAAAATTGCAATCTTACCGATTATGCCCCATGCTGCGCCAGGTGGAAGGACAAGGTCTGGATCACCGCGGAAATCCATCCTGGCATAGGGGTAGTCCTCCACGGCGATGATTTGTTCTCCCCACCATTGGAAGAACTCGTCGTCCCAGGTGGTTTGGGGAACTTCACTTCCCCCCAGTCTCTTCATCAGATCTGCCCATCGGGCAATTCTTGGGTCTCTTGGGTTGCTGATGGAAGAGATCACTTTGGGTCGAAGCCAAGGAATCTTCTCAAAGAAGAATGTCATCAAGATGGTCCCATACCCGAATTTTTTTGTTTTTGCTTTCCGGATGGAAGTCAGTTGTTGCTTCATGTTCATTAGTAGATTTTTACACCAATCATACAGGTGAGCTAGGCATTCCATAGCTATGCTTATCTGAGTCCTGGATGCCTGATGCAAGGAAGTAGATCCTGCTACCCTGCCAATGGTGAATAGGAGAATTTTCATGTGTCGATCTCTCAAATCTTTTATAGAAATCTGAGTCCCTACTTTCTTGGACCCCTCTACACAATAGATGTGGACATAGTCATCCACGGTAAGCCCTCCCAAAAGCTTGCTGTGCAAATCTACTGGTCTCCCCTCCATGAGAGTCCAGTGATGAAGTAGATGTCTTCTACTTCTATGTGTATGGGCATTTGATCTATCATGAAGCAATATTCCTCCGGTTCCCAATAATTTACTAGAATTTCGAGCAACCGGACATTACTCTTCATATTTGGCATTTTGAAAAAATTGAGCAATCCACAATTTCGGAGGATATTGAGCGATAATTGATCTTGCGTTACTTCATTATCGATTGCACTATGCTCACGTTCCCTCCAGCTGATAGTCATCCTAAAAAATTCATTCATTTGTCCATTAGAAACGCTTTTTTACATTTAGGTTTGCGCATACGCGACTTACCCTGTACACAATCGCGTATATACGCGGCTTGGTCCATACAAACCCGCGTATGCACAGAGCCCTAAATTAAAAAAAATATTTCTACGGTGAAATTTCCGAATTTTAAATCTATTAATGGGAAAAATTGATAATAATGATGGATTAAGAGCTTACCTGACTGATTCAGCGAAGTTTGATCACTGATTGCTCCTGTTTTGACGAAAGAGGGTTTTTCTCCAGAGCTCTTTTTTCCAAATCAGCAAGTAACAATGAACCAAATGTGAGGTAACATGTGTATTTATGCCCATAAATTGAAAATTTTTGCAAAAATTTGTTATGCCTATTTTTTCAATCTATCTTAAGCTGCATAACCCAGATGCTTATAAGTGCCCAGATTGGTATATTTTCAGGTACATTTTGATGAAGTTGAGATTTTCCCGGTTTTTGATCCATGACTGCTGACCTGTCATGGCAGGTATATGATCTTCACTGGCATATAGGTTAGGAAATCCACTTTTTGTTGCATTTTTCATACTAGCCTCCATTCTGATCACTTGCCATAGGGTCGATCCCATCAGGTCATGAGTATTTCACCCATTTCACTCGCCGATTTTTTTTTCATGACTTGGTGGTAGAGCCTTCCTTTACATGGGCTTCCTAGTTAGTTCCTCACTAGCACTTGTTGCCCATGCTGCGTTTTATGTAGGCTCGGGAGTCCTCTTTAGTCCCGCCATGACTTATGTGTTGAAGCTTCATTCTTCTTCTTCTTCACTATCATTTTTCTGGCTATTACCCTAGAGGCTCCCTGGTGTTGTTGAGTTGTACTACTGCATTGCATATTGGCTACTTGTTTATCCTGGCCTTCAGCCGGCTTCATTTGGACTCGATGTTTAAGCCATCTTTTGACCTTGACTGTCTGTACAAGTTAACCATTGCATGCACTTAGCTATCACGACATGACACCCTTTTTCCCATGGATGGAACATTCCTTTGAGTATCTCTTACCAGTTTCTGCCACCTTGCATTGAGCATAGGATCGTTCCTATCCCAGGAACTAGTGCATCTTTTTCTTGATACTCGTTCTATCCATTGTACCATAGCATTCTTTTATTCTTTTTCAGGCTTATTATATGAAAAAGACAAAAAAATCAAATATAACAAAAAGAGTGGGAACGGGATGTTACTTCGTAATTTGATGGCAGTACAGTATCAGTTTGTCGCCCTTGAACAAAGCACATACACTTATATATTTCCTTCATTTTGGATGGTTTTAGTTTTGACCTAGGTTAAGCTTTTTCCTTGTTTCACTGGTCAGTTCTCCCCCGGTTGGTTATCTCTTCCAATCATATGGAGAGTTTTTTTTTGCCTCCTGCATAACAGACTTATACAGTGTCATTTTTTACTACCATGGTCATCACGAGTCGTGCTTTTTTTCAAGGGAAGTTAAACCAGAGTTGGCCATTCTGCGGTGTCTCTTGACTCATTATTCAGTCGGCCTTCCCGGTCTTGTCAGTATCTTGTTCTATCACATCAGATGTTTTGTCTTCTACTCGTGCTGGTTTGAGAAGGTCTCCATTGACTTCTTGCTGGCGGGTTTGTCTCTCATCGACTACGACATATTGCTCTAAGAGTAAACCTAGAGCCGCACCCTAGCCCTATTTCCATCATTGATAGGTGACCTTGTGCTCAGCATTTGATCATCATTATGGGTCTTTGACTGAGTGGTTTTCATTGTGTTCGACGTCAGCATACATTATCACACTTGGGTTTCATGTAGTACCTTGATTTCCATTTGACCCTATCAGTGGATATCTCGCCTTTGTGTCAGCTTTCATTATTGGCTGGTTCAGAGGGTTTCTTCCGTGTGCTAGTTTCATCTTGTGCATGTCGAAAACGTACTTCGGTTTGGTTCCGTCACTCTGCTTCGTCCGATTCCTTCCAAATCTTGGCCTGCGGGTTACACTCGCGCTGGATTGATGTGGGATTCCTTAATGCCTTTCTTCCAGCAGATCTTTTCCCATCGACTCCGACTCATTGCTCTGGGAATAAGGTCTAGAGTCTTTTGTCAGTACCTTAGGGTTTGCAATCATCAGTGGCAGACTCTTTGCTATCGACAGTGGGGATTCATCATTGCCTCCTGATTGGTAGATTCTTCCAAGTGTTCGACTTCAACTCATTCATTCGCACTTGTTAGATTGTACTGGGGCACCTTGACACTCATTTTCATTATCGGTGGGTTGTCTCGCGTTTGTTAATGGTATACATTATTGACCGGTAATCAAACGATTTCTCACATGGTCGACTTCAGCTCATTTATTCCCATTTTGTAGAATTGTGCCATTGAGATCGGTGAAGACCTCGGGTTGCATCAGCATCTTTCGGTTCACTTTTGATAGTCCATTCAGTTTCTTCCAGTGATGTCGTCCACCCTTATATGTTTTAGTGTCAGTACAGCAGCATCCTATATGTTGGCTCCAGAGTTGCGTGATTGTACCATGTGTTCCACCCCTTATGATTTGGTACCTGGAGATTCAGTTACTTTTGTGATCAGACATCCATTTTCAGCACTATTGATCAGTTTGATATATGTGATACTTTGACATTGATTCCGACTTGTACTTCTAGGCCGTGCTCAGTTGATTCATTGTGTACTTTCAGTTCAGCTATACTTGTATACATTCTGGATATATTTCTGTACTTTCTATATGGATACATTTTTGACTGAGCATGGGTATGCCCGCCTCAGACATGAGCTGACTCTCTATTTTCTTTCATTGGTTTTTTGCAGGCTGAAATCTGGTGAAGTCCTCTCTTGTCCTCGCGAAGTTCTTTCTATGCACATAATAAATTTCGGCCATCATGTACCCCTTCTGACCTCATATATTAGGGGGCATCTGTTATAACATCATTTTTCACCCTCATGTGATTCATGATTGTCTCTTTGGCCTTGGGCACCCATTCCCACAGAATTGAATAAAGTTCATAAAAAACAGTGTTTAAAATGCCATACGAGGGTATGCCCAGACTTTTCCACGTGTATACGCGAGTCCAGAGATACTTTTCCGCGTATGCCATTAAAATAATTAAATAATATATAAAAATCCCTATTTTCGAGGTTGGGTTGATGGTTATTCCAGTAATTCAACCACCCCAGCCCATGGCCAACTGTTTCTAACAGATTGAAACTACTTTGAGGGAGTATAAAAGCCCCTCATATGCATGGCCTAAGGGAGGGAGAAAATTATAGACATTATACTCTGTTGGAGCCCAATTCAAGTCTGATTTCCTGTGCCTCCTGCACTTCCCATATTTTTTACAAGAAACCCTTGTTTCCTGGAGATGTTCATCAGCTTATATGTCATCTCGTGTGCAAAAGTCTTGAAAGTATCCTAGTGATGCAAGGGCAGGACGGATCCGGATGACGGTCTGTTCCAAGATCGTGGAAGGATTCAGGTGATCTCTCCACCTTTCTATTATTGTACATGCTATTCATAATGAAGAAGAACCATCTTGTTCCCGAATTCACGTGTTAATATCTGCTTGCATATGTGAAAAGGTTGTTAATTAAGCATTTATTATTGTTTATATGATGTTTCACATGGATTCCACTAACATTTAGGAAAGATACATGCTATACAACTAGATTTTCGTGCATGTCTCTTCTTGATTTCCAGGTTGAAGAGGAAGAAGGGTTGCTGGGGGTTTGGACCCCGCGGGATCTACATCAAACGTAGGATCTACGGGTGAGTTCTACGATCGATGTTATCTAGTTTTTAGCATACTAGTGTGGTTGTGTGAGTCCTTCTTGAATAGTATGCCCTGATCTGTGGAGGTTTTTGACCCAACGACCTCTAGGGAGTTATTTCCCGAAACACCCATTCGGGGAGCCAAGTGAACACACAGCCGGGTACGTCATAGACAAACCCCATATCTAACCAGAACATTGTGTTTTCACAGTATGCAATGGCACTCAACCCATAGTCACCATTCTTAGCATCGTGGAACTTACCTGATCTAACTAAGTTAGTGAATGACCCTATTGCACACAACCCTACATGGTCCCCCATGCCCACGAAGCTCCCTTCGGACATTTCCAAATTTGAAGGGAAGCAATTGGAAGACCCTAGAAATCACATAATGAATTTCCACTTGTGTTGTTTGTCGAACAACATCATTGAAAATACTACTCGGCTGAGACTATTTCAACGCACCCTAATTAAACCAGTTGCAAAATGGTATGTACAGCAACCTTTTGTTACACATGGAACCTTTGGCGCCCTCGTTACCGCATTCCTCATGTATTTTTAGCCACCCATCCACCATGATTCTGGGATGGAATTACTGACACATTTTAGACAGACTCCAATCGTCTATATCTTGGACCATCTCCATGAATGGCAGCGACGTCGCAGTTTGTGTAAAGCCAAACTCGACGATCGAGTTCTGCTAGAACTATTCCTGAACACTCTCACTGCAGAGATTTAAAAATATGTAGCAACCCAAAAACCTACATCCGAAGAGGATGCATCAGTAAAGCCCAACATCTCAATCCGATTTACATGCAATCAGGATACATTTATAACATCATGCCTAACGCCCCACAACTGCAAAATTATAAATAATTTCCAGGCGCGTCGAACACTGCAGACAAATTGATTGGGTCACTAACCCAGAATCACCTAAGAAACAGTAATCAGTACCCCGGTTACACGTATTATCTTAACTAGAACATCCCACAACCTGGCTACCAAAGTCATCATGCACCTTTGCATAAAATTACCGATAGGGTGCATTCGTACCATCATCAGCAAGGAGGACCATACCCTCCTGCTCAGGGGACCCAATACACAGCTAGAAATGCTGACGGAAGAGTTCCCCCCCATCAACCATTCACAAACCAGGGATAGGGACCCCAATATTCCCAATCCCCAGCACAAAACACACCCATGCAGAATAATGCACAGGTGAACTTTGTGCAACCTTCCCAGGCACAACTGCACCAATCATATAATCAGGAGAATGCTTGCTATCCTCCTAACACGGCAAGGAAAAAATCAAAAAACTTAAACAAAAGGGAAATCTTGGAAAGGGGGGCAACAATCAACAATGCCCTCCGCGATCTCAGGTTGGAGGCAACTCCAACCGAAATCAAAACCAGGAGCCAAATAGTTCCCAAGGGAAGAATAAGAGGGTGAATCTTAGGACTAACCACTCCTACGTAATCTGTGGTGAATATGGCCATTACACTCACCACTATCTCGATCTCCCTGAGCTGAAGAAGCTTCAGGGTCACCGAGGACAAGGGGGATCCTCACAGCACACAACTTTCATGTAGGAGCCCTTCCCCCACCAAGGGACAGTTAGCACCCAACCGCAACAAACAACTCTCGACGATTTCGGAAAAAACAACCACGAAATCTACATGACTAGAAAATAAATGTTTTTTTTCAGACACGGATCCGAAATTACGATACCCAACCAGAAACTAGTTCGTTAGGGGCTAGCACGAGTGCACCAACAACACCGTTGACTATATCGAAGATACTTATTGAACCTTTTCCAAATAAGGCTAAAGGACCAAATAGGTGATTAGGAAACCATTCCAAAGCAGCCCATAACTATAGCATTGTGGACAATTTAGCCCAATTTCCTGCCGCAATGTCAGCTTTGTAGGTATTACAATCATGCCCAAAGCAACGGAAAGCCTTACTTTCCGCGTTAGGTACCATTGACCCTGCGGATTTGTGCCTAATGACATTCAATTTAGATAAATCCACCCCTAGGCTTCCTTCGTTAGTCACCTTCCAGATATTGGTGCAGTCCAAAACATTACTATTCACCGTTGTATCATTGACAAGGGTGCATCCACATGCATCATGTCAAATAATGTCTAGCAGAAGTTAGGGTCTTGAAAAATAAAGCCATCAGACATCACACTTGGAGCATACAACGGGCGCCCATCTGCTCCCTTCGGTCTCTACCAAAATGTCCCGGTCTGCTATCCGGAAAGATGGTCCTTATATAAATTGATGTCTTAGATGCTCAACTGGATTACAATATACTCCTTGGGTGAAGTTATATGTACGCCATGTCTTCCATAGCCTCCTAAATCTTCTGTACCATGATGTTCCCACATGAGGATCGCATCATTACTATCAACCAATTGACATACCATGTCAAGTGGTCCCTAACAAACGTTGATGTCGTTCTACCCTATGTAGACACATATGCTGAGATGCTCACACGGTACAGAGAATATGGCCTCGACCAATTCAAACCGTTGTTTATCCTCGGGTCATTCCTAGGATATCCCCCTGTTATACCAGAACCATCATCTGATATCATAAAGGCTTCGGTATGCATGATGTCTACATCAAGCACCGAAGCTAGCCAGGAGATGGAGACAAGCAAAAATGACACCGATACCTAAACCACGACAGCCTCTCTAGCCTACACCGCCTCCCAAACTCCTTGCCTACACCCTCCATCTAGTTTGTGTCACAACAAGTCTTGGCAACAGTGGTGTTTCCAAACTTATTTTTTTCAATACAAAAGTTTGTACTTGGTCCCACCTACCACGACAAGAGTCAAAAACATCAACTCTACAGGGTTAATCCCCCTCACCCCTAAGGAGGCCTCATCTATTAAGGATATTGTAGCAACCATCCCATCTAAGGAAATTGTCATCGCAAAACCAATTGTTATGACCAAGAAAACCAATAAAAAGGGGAAGAAGGTAGAAAATCCCACCATGCAATGAGAATTACAACCTTGCATCATATGTGACATAGTAGGCCACCCTACCCACATCTACCCAGAGCTAGACGAACTAAAACCGCTTCTTAGCTCTAGGTAAATATTGCGGAAAAAAAATCTTGTAGAAAGGAACCAGCCTACAAAAATCAAGGCAAGGCATTGCGTACCAACAACGCGTGCGCTAACTGTCGAAATTATGTACATTACACCCATCATTGGCCATAAATACCGTGATACAGGGATGCCTTACATGCCATCAAGCAATCCTATCAAGTGGATCCCTCCATCCAGTCAACTAGAGAAGAACCTCACGTCATATTATACCTACAGGAGGCACGACAGTCACCAGAAAGACTCTCGTTCATTTTCTCTCCTCCTATCATACGATGTGCACTTTGCGATGAACATGACCATTTCATCGATGAATGCGTAGCCCTAGAACTCATCCAAACTTGGTATCCAGTTGAACAAGTATATTATTTTGGATTGCGAGCAACCCAAGTTTCATGTCCAATATGTTCTGGCAACCACACTTTAGAAAAATTCCATTACATCCCTCAATTTCTCTTAGCACTAACTATTTTATGCACTACCATAGTACGCCTCTCCCTAGAAGACGACTCTAATACAGAATCCATGGATAGCATGGAAACACAGGAGAATGTGACCAGTATATCCATCCTCTTATGTCAACTGAAAAGCGGTCGGTTGAGGAACCCTCAGTGACCCCCAACCGTCGTCCACAGAGAAGACCAACATGTGTGTTATGTAACACATGCATTCATGTGATCACCACATGGATAGAAATAGAAGCGCTATGCCACTGATACCCAATCACGTCACCAAATGAACAGGATGTGAATATCCAAGAACGACGTTCTTGTCTAGTATGTCAAGGAAACCACCATGATCAGCACTACACTTATATCCCTCAGGTGCGCCCTCTAATCAACATCATCCATAGATTAGAGACACACCATTGTGATATCACCAATACAAAGCTTAGAAAACATAATTGAAGGCAGATTTCCCCCAAGAAGCCTACCCCATTTCCACACAGACACATCGGGAAAGTTAGAGAGGTGCATCGACCTAGCATGACCCATGTCCAGCCTAGACCGACATGCGGACTATGCGACAAAATCGGGCACCGAGTCAATCAGTGCAAAGAATTGAAGCACCTCACAAACAAATTTTGCATGGTCTCTTCCCTCCCTCGGAGGCATCTCTCTAACCAAGAGAAAATCACACACTACTATTGTCAGATTTTCTCACATTTTCACCATACTATGAAATGCGAACATCTCCCAAAGCTTCGTGCGATAAGAGCAGCATTAAGTCTACACTCCCAAAAAGAGTTAGACATAACCAAGCCAAAACCTTGGAAATGGCAGTAGAGGACCCTCTCCCCTACGTCTGATCCCTTCTGAGCGTCCACTTTAGGGACGAAGAGTAGTGTGGGTTCCCACACAATCTACTTAGTATGCATAGTGGTACCGTGCACCATTTGCACTGGCCATAACCACGAACCATAGGCATGCCCATTAATGGAAACATTCAGGCACCTCTGCACCAGGCACAACTTCCAAATCCCAAAAAATGCTCAGCCTAGTGAGGAATCTAGCCTTTCTCCCATGCAGGATCCCACAATAGAAATTCCTCCCCCACCAAACGTCGATGACACAATACACCATATTGTTTGCCCTTTTCATATTGTTTGGAGGACCATAACAAGAGCTCATAGGGCCCAATTGTAGAACCGAAAGTGTTACACCAATTTTTGGTCATCGAACATGTTACTATTAGATGGACTAAAGTACACCATGTAAGACCAATTTTACCATAGTAAAATTGCTTTCATTATGAAAAATAACTTAATAACCCATAATTTATTAAGTTTTTATGGTCTAAACAGGAAACCCCATGAGGAATAATTAAATAAATCCTTATTTATTTGATTTTCCTCTAGGGATAATTAATTAAACCATTGTTTAATTAATATTCCTGGTCATATTTAACCCAAAATAGGAAAATTAATTAGATAAATCATTATTTATCTTATTATTTTCCAGGAATAATTATTTAAGAATTTTCCTTGTTAAATTTGACTAAATCATTTATAAATAAATGAATAAATCATTATTTATTTAGTTATTACTTAACCATATTCTTAAAATAATAAATAAATCATTTATTTATTTATTATTTCTAAATAAAGGGATTTGACCAAATTCAAATTCCTTTTCCCTCCAACAAAAATAATAAAATATTCCATAAAAGTTGGATCTAGATTTGGTTAATAATATTTTAATTATGCACCAATATCTAGACTAACTTAATATTTTGTTATAAATAGAAGGGTCTTTCCATTCATTTACTACCTTTTGTTTCCTAGAGATCACTCATGATCTATACTTTTGGTTTGACTTTGATCCTCCCATCATTGTCCTATTTTTCTACTTTTTGTTTGTGAGCTCCCTTTGAGTTCCATTTTTTATCTGGCTTTTCTGCGCCATCAAGAAAGAGAGATCTTAGATCTAAAGCACTGAGTACATACAACAACCCATCCCATTGAGGGGGACTAGTAACATCTTTCTATGTTCCCTTACCAAGTGTCATAATACAAAAAATTCTTGTCTTTTTCATTAGATGCATGGAGCAAATCTTGCTTATTTCTTGCTATTTATGTCTTTAACCACATAGATCTAGATTTATGTAGCATTTATTCTAATCACTAACTAGAGATCTAAGGAAATTGACAGCCACATTTGATGTTAGGGTTGTTTGTTATGCACAACTAAAGTGAGCTTTTTTCGTACGCTTGCAATTAGAATTCACACTAACAACTGGCGACTATACAAGGGTTTATAATTACGACCGTTGTCATTTTTCAGATCCCTGCATGACTAGCTGCTTCAACCCCTAGGGTTTTTTTTCAGCTTCTTATTTTTCATTTCTTGATGTTGTTGTTAACCTTTAAAGCCCTAAAACACTAAAAATTCTAATTTTTGTGTGTTTATGGGCCCTTTGCGCAGGTAACAGGTATCAGCCGCAACAAAGATGACAATTTTTTCTGAAACCTGCTCCCAAGACAGCCGAAAGTTCAGGTCACACTTTTTAGGCCAAAAACTGTGACCTCAGCTCTGAGGTAGTAGATAACAACCTGAAAACTGCAACCTCAACGAAAAGCAGGTCAGAAACTGCGACCTGTACTTTTTGAGGGATTTTTTCTGTGATTTTTTTGGGTTTGTCTGGGGCATCGTTTAGGGTTGTCTAACCTCCATCTTCACTCTTCTTGGACCTGTACTTTCTTATTTTTACTCATCGAAGTAGGAACCAAGCCCCTTAGGGATTCAATATGCTTCCACCTTTTTAAGAGGAGTTTAGTTGAAGTAGGTCTTCTGAGATTTCAGCGTTTTTCAGCCATTTTTCAGATATGAACTTGTGTTTTCATATCAGTTATTTATCCATCCAAAACACCTACTTTCAGTTTTTTTTTGGTCCTCCTTTAGGGTCCCCTCCATTTCTCTTCAAGTTGTAGCCTTTGGCCACCTATTTTGCAGCATTTTCCCCTCTGGTTTTTTGTTGTTTTCTGCCCCTCTTTCTAGCAGATCTGACCTTTAGATCCATTTCACTCCCAACCTTAGGTCCATTGGCCATTTTGTGTGTTTTGACTAGATTTCACCCACCAATAGACCAGTTGTTGGGAAGCCCTCTTCCTTGGGTTTAAATTGATGCAACTTTATTTTTTTAGTTTATTGTCGCATTAAATTTCCTTTACTGTCATTTTTAGTTTTATTTACAGTTATACAACATATTTTTTCTTTTTTCTACACACGTCTGGGCTTAATTAAAATTAACACACTTATCACATACATGCACACCCTAAGCGAAGAGCGTCTGGTTTACACTGCCAGGCCAAGACTTAAACATTGTAATCAATTGATCCTGCACCTCCCTTCCCTTGTTTACCTCTCTTCCTTATTGGGTTCTGTGTCCCTTTACTATCATTGCGCCCCCAAGGTTTTTATCCCAGAGACTCCAAGGCCTTCATCCTCAGTTTTTGTTAGGAAGACTTACCCCACCGCGTAGGTTTCATGTTTGTCCTCCACCGAGTCCCCGTTCTGACTCTAATTCTGGTTCATCAAGTTCCCCTTCTAGTTCTATCCTCGACTCTCCTGCACCTTTCACCTTCATCATGTTTGGTTCATGACCTAATGCTAGTGGTGATCCTGGCCCTAACGCTGGAAACTCCACTAGTGGTGCCACAATAGTAACTATTCTGGCTACTCCCTTGCTTCCTTATATGGCAGGACTAAGCCTTCCCGAATTTAGCCAATTGATTAATGACCCCATACACCATGATCCAGGTTGGCCAGCTATGCCAACCAAAATTATTCATACATCCCCAAGTTTGAAAGAAATGCTAGAGAGGATCCTACCAACCATGTTCATTCTTTCTACATGTAGTGTTCTTCTAACTCCATCACCGATGACTCTGTCCATCTTCGGTTATTCCAGTGTACACTTACTAGGGAAGCTTCCAAGTAGTATGTAAACCAGGCCTCCTCCTCTCATACTACTTTTGTGACCCTTTCCAAGGATTTTCTGTCTTACTTCCAGCTTCCCCTTCGCTATGACATCGATATCGAACTCTTGACCTCTTTCCGTCAAACTTCTGCTACCTTCCTATCTGACCATATTCAAGAATGGCGCAGAAGGAAGATCCTATGTAGAGCCCATGTTTTCAAAGACCATGTCTACATGGACTGGTTTCTCAGATCCCTTTTGTGTGCTATTGGTAAAGATGTCGCATCTCACTTCCCTCAGACCAAGGAAGTTTCCCTCCAGATTGCATTGAAATATGACCTGATCTACATGCAATCCGGTTATGTTTATACCGTCTTACCTTATCTCCCTAGACCTAATTGTGCCAATGCACCGGAAGAATCCCATGTTTCTGACAATATCTTTGGAGCCCTTTCACATCCATACACTCATCCTCCCATGGGTTATTGTTTCCCTCAGGGAGGGGCCAACTCCTTCAGCACTTTTCCCCCTCCCAACAACATGTATCCAGGATACGGCATGCCTCCTCCTTTTTCCCAACCTGTTTACCCCAATGTTGCCCAGTATCCTTATTATCTGTATCGGTAGACTGGTGCTCCCACTCCTCTTACACAAGCACCTGAGCCTCCTTTGCCTTCTAAAACTCTGCAACAGCAGCCACCCCCCCCCCCCCCCCACCTCTCTAGGGCAGGTGTATGCACAACAGAGTGAGACTAATCCTCCCACTTCCAAAATGAAGATGAATGGAAATCAAAACCAAGCATCTCTAGGTAATCTAGGAAAAAATCCCCAAGGGAATATATCTAACACTGCAACCTAGCAACAGGGTTATCATCCCAAGAAGAACAGGCCTCTTCGCACGAATAAGCCTTGTTCTTGTTGTGGTGTCCATGGTCACTATACCCATGATTGTCCCCTTTTACCTCAGATGCATCAACTATGGGAAGCTCAAGTAGCATCTCAAGGACAATAAGACTCTACTTCGGTTCCTCCTAATGCTACGCCTACTAAATCAACTACATTTACTAATCCTTCCCCCCAGCAAGGATATGTGGCTGCCCAACCCCCTAAACTTCAGGCAGCCGCTCAACCTCCTCCATTTGGTACCTCTAATTACCAAATCCGTATGATGCAACCTGAATAGACCAATACTGTTGACCTCAACCTTCAGACTCGGTCCCATTAGTACAACAATCCCCCTTCTTCAGGTCCCACTGAGCCTCTTTCAACAACCAATGGTCATTTACAAATTTTTCAGCTTAAGCCAGAGGTTCATACCAAGATCCCCAAGGGACCATTATGGTGAAATGCTACTTCCAACAAAGACGCCCACTCCTACAGTATATTAGATGACTTGGTGCAATCCCTTGCCGCCATGTTAACATTGGAAGTCCTCCATTCATGCCCTTCACAATGAAAATATATACTAACTGTTATGGGCAATATGGATCCTTCAGATGATCATTTGATTGTCTTTGATGTTGACAAGTTAGAGCATCCACCCCTTCCTACATCTGTCGCCTTCCAAATTCTTGTCAAGATCCAGAATGTCAACGTCTCCCATTGTATCATTGACGAGGGGGCATCCACTTGCATGATGTCTGCTTCTGTTTGGAAGCAACTCGGATCTCCCAAGTTAGCCTCTTCCACTATCACCCTCCATGTGTGGGATTACCACTCTTCTCAGCCCCTTGGAATGTTCCACAATTGTCCTATTACTCTTGCGGGAAAGACTTTTTGTGTTGATTTTGAAGTCATCGATGCTCCCTTAGACTACAAAATTCTATTGGGTCGTAGCTACACTTATGCGATGTCTGTTATCCCATTTGCAGTTCACCATAATATGTGCTTCCTCACAACGGAAAAATCATCACTATAGACCAGCTGACATATTATGAACCGAAGTCTCAAACCTCTCCAGAGTCCATTATTTCTTCAATGGAAAATAAAAAAATAGTCAAACCTCTAACTAGTGTCTCACCCGGAGTATTTAAAGATTACTCTTTGCTTGGTTCATTCCCTAGTCTTCCCCTATCTATTTCTGATCTTAGCTCATCGAATGTTTGCATGATGCAATCGTCTCGGTCCGACCTCAAATGGTCTAGTTCAACTAGTCAGCAGCCCCACCCTCCTTAACTTGCTCCTAGTACTTCAACTAGGCCTCCAGGACCTCCTCCTCAAAGCCCCTCATCTGCAGCTGGTTTCCATGATCCTATCTATCCTCCTGGAATGGTTCCCCCCTGGCCTTAACCATCTTGGATCTGTTCTGCCTGGCCATTATCCCTCCGGTCAGATACTGTATCTTGCTCCCCCTGCTAGAGTATTTTCAGTACCTGATATGGCTACCTTTTCTCTTCCCAACATGAACCTAGGAATCTTAGTCTGGTACATTTATCCCCCAACCAATACTCTGCCTGGTCATCCCAAACCTTATATTGCTTTGACCCTATTCCAACCGGTCGCTATGGCTCCTCCCTTTGATTCCATGCCTCAGCCACCTCAACAAGAACCTACTCTTGTTGCGAAAGCCTCGGGTGAGGGGGGGAAAGCCCTTAAAAAGTCACCTAAGGACAAGGCTGCCCAGACAACCCCTACTCCTCCTCAACCTCCAAATTGTACACCTTCATGTGATTTTTGTGATGTTTTCGATCATGCCACCCATAATTGTCCTAAATTTCCTCGTATCAAGCCCGTGGTCAAAAAGTGTTTCCTGAATCTGATATCCCTGAGGTCTGTGTTACTTTACCTGATTCAGCCCTAAAACTCAAGACTTTGCACACAAATAATCCTTATTATTTGTGTGATTTCCATGGCCACTATAATCACCTATGTCCCCGGCTCGAATACTACCACACCTCTTTGGAAGCGGCTTGCCAATTCGAGGCCAAGCACAACGAGACAACCTCTCCCTTACTTGTGAGTTTAGCTTCGGGAGAACCAGAGGACACATCTGCTCCCTTTGACATTCCCCCTCCTTATGTCAACATGATGGAGCCTTCAACCACTATCCTCTACCTGTCATTATCTATGAGATCCATGGTGGAAGACCCCTCTAGGGATTCCCCTTCTGTTTCGCCTGACCTCCCTTTAGCGATCACCCTAGGCTGAACATCAGCAGATCCTTCATTTACTTGTTTTTTGGTCATGCTCCATGATGATGCACATGTGAACCTCACTTCTCATCATGATGAGTCAGGTAGCTTCACCGCGTCAAGTGGTATTTCTTCCACCAGTCACCCCATCTTCTATTACGATGGCGACATTATGGAAACATTTACCACCCCCGACTTTATCTATCCCCCCTTACATCGAACCCATGCAT
Organism: Pinus albicaulis; assembly: GCA_034641835.2. NCBI lineage: Eukaryota > Viridiplantae > Streptophyta > Pinopsida > Pinales > Pinaceae > Pinus > Pinus albicaulis. The sequence goes on along the minus strand of CM076584.1, from coordinate 861,898,914 downwards.
TCGATCCACATACACCTTGTGGACATTACATTGACACCCAATGTTTTGGTAAGGGGGCACCCATATTTGAGACTCCAGGAGAAGCAATTCTCCACAACCCTCGTAGTGCATCTAGTAGTGTCAACTCTAGTACCATTATTCTTCCCCATTTAGAAGAACCTCTAGAGTTCCATATCACTTCAGATCACACTAGGGATGATCTACTTCATCATTCCTTCATATCACATCAATAACCCAGTCCCCTAGACATTTTTGTTGACCAACCTATGTGTTTTCTAGGTGAGCACCAGTTCTTTATATCCAAATCCACTCTGTGGGATAATGACACCATGTATGTGAACCCCAAAATTTATTCCATTTGCTTCATATATGTAGTACCAAAAGAGATTGATAATCTTCCATTCCCTTTTTCGAACTGCACATTAGGGAAATTTTGAGGTCTAAAATGGGCCTCATAAGGAAATTATAAAATAATAGTGGAAATAATAAAATAATATTAGATGAATCATCAAATTTTAGAGGGAAAAAATAAAAAACTATTTTTCAAATCACATTTTCAACTTATCTTCCTATGGGTTTACTCAAATTTCATGCATTAACACTCATTGGATGCATAATTTGATTCCTCATCCAGGGAGTACCCATGTTGCATACTTTTAATGAACCCTGCTACACGAAAAATTATAAATACATGAAAAGCATGATTTCAATCATGTTTTTTCATGTATTTCTCATTTTGCATGTATTAGTGTCCAACAAAAGTATGAAACATGGGTAATCGGATGAGAAATTAAATTTTTCATCCAATGAATACTCCCGCTAGAAGTTTGAGTAAAAACTTAGGGAGATAAGTTGAAAATATGAGTTGAAAAGGTAGTTTTATTATTTTATTATTTTTTAATCTTTTTACTTTTTTACTCCAAAAATGGTGAATCACCCCCAATGGTTGACATCATCATCTTGAATCCTATTGGTTCTAAAGTTTATTTTAGTTGTACATTTTTCTTAGGAGGCCCATTTTAGACCTCAAAACTCCCCTAATGATCTATCAATTCTTCCCATAGAAGATAACCATAACGTAAACAAATGGTGAAACACATCATAAAAATGTGTTTAGATTCCACTTTCCTAAATACATTTCGTACGCTCATAGCATGCATGGGGGTACCTATGCCCCTATACCTTCTCATCATTCTCTTGAGGATTGAGTGCCTATGATACTGAATGCTTGAATCCATTATTTCAGCACTTGGAACACCATGGTGCTCCACAAAATCCTCTAGCTAGGGGCATCATTCCCACCTTTGCATGCCAGATCACTCCCCTCCATCACCTATGATTGGGGGCAGTATCCCATGCTTGGGGGCATGATGTCACCCCTGGCCACCTTCTCATATGATTACCCCATCAATCTAGGTATAGTTGGACCTACCGACCTCTCTGGCGAGCCTATATCGTACATATTTGATACCCTATATTCATATATTATACTTTATGTGATACCATAATTACCACTTGGTCCCTATGTTTGACTTGGTGGGTGGGGATGATTCTAGACCTTCTCTAGCAGTTCATTCTCGTATTCTTTTCTTACCTTGATTCTTCGCCAAGGCCATCCTTCCAAGAATCATTAAGGCCATCCTTAGACAAGTAAGGCCGTCTACCAGAAAGTCCCGGATCTCGATTCCAATGGTCAGTTTGTCCACTAATATTTCCGTAATATTTAGGGCCTTTTCTTCTCTCTACATTCACCACAACTACACTTGCAAATGAATCAAATTGGAGGGAAAATTCCTTATTAAAAGAGAAACCTTGTATTTTTATTTTGCCAACTACGACCAAACCGTAGCTCGGTTTGAAAAACTGTATGCAAGGTGCGAAAGCTCTCACCGAGAACTCAAATGGGTATCCTTTCGTTTTTGGTGATTTGATACTTCGCCTGGACACATTTTTTCCAAGAAGGGTCACTTCACCACTCCTCAAAATCTAATTTCTTCACTTGTGACACTTGTACTTGGGGCACCACTTTGCCTTCATACTTGTCGATGCTCGTGTTGATTTTTGTCATGAGTAACAATCTAGTACTCATGCTTCTATGGTCCCCACGAGGCCTATTTTGTGTGGAATCATCTTCGATTTGCCCTTGTTTAGAGCATCTGAGTTGAGTCATCATCGCATCCATGGAGTCTATCTCGAGTTCCTTTTGTTTCATGTCCCAGACTTCCATCCTTCATTGCTTTATACCTCCCCCGTGTCGCACGTTTTGGCCCCCAGTCATACTATCGCCTATCCCCCCCGGATTCGAGTTAGTAGCTACTAGGTCATCCATGCCCATTATACTCTAACAAGGGAAGTCGTCAGCCCACTACTCAATACCCCCCATTCCACCATCATCCCTGGTGTTAGTCTATCAGTCACTCTACTATTATCCCATGTTCTTTAGTTGAGGATTCCTCATTGCCTCACCTATGGTGGATCTCCTTCTGTCGACATAGCTTATTCATTCCAGAAGACAGGTCTAGAGGGTGGTGTACCTTGGTTCCAGCTTCCACTCTTGTTCAGTGCCTCGTATCAGGAAAAATAACCCTTTATTGCCCTTTGACTTGATTTTTTCTCAGTTCCAGCTCCTCATGGCATGATCGAGATCCATATACTTGATGGTCCAGTGATGCAGTAGATTGTACCAGTGATTCCTGGGTGTGTGTGAGATCTTTTCAGACCTCATGAGGGGGTGGCCCTTCAGGTATCCCCCTACATTCCCGGATGACCTCTCTATTACAGCCTTGGATGCATCTCCATAGATTTGATGGTTTCAGCCTTAGCCGCTTGCAGCGCATTTTTAGTTTGCATATATCATTCACATTTTTAGAGCCCTTTCCTGTTTTACAAGGCCTCTTTGCTTGTACTTATATCTCATGTACTCAGATATTATTTTATGTCTTGGCTATTGTCCCAGGCACAGTATAATTGTGGGATCCATTATCATGTTTTTTATCTAGCCCATGTTTATGCCAACATGTACTATATAGTTCAGTCCCATGTTTGTTGGAGGCTCCATTATTCTTTGTACTTTGTTATCTCGGCGGGCATAGGTATGCCTCCCCCGCCTCATGTAGAACACGTACTCACTCATAAAATATACTTTTCACACTTGTAAGTCTCGCCTCCTCGGGGTATTGTCCTCTCTCGCTTCAGTCTGCCTTATATTTCTTTCTCTCTAACTCCCCTTCGGTGTCTAGTGATTGAGCTCTTACAACGTACTTCGGTCATATGATTAGCTCCTAAAGCTCGCACGTTGGGGGGAAATATGTTACACCAATTTTTGGTCATCTAACCTGTTACTATTAGATGGACTAAAGTATACTATGTAAGACCAATTTTACCATAGTGAAATTGCTTTCACTATGAAAAATAACTTAATAACCCATAATTTACTAAGTAGTTTCTCATCTAAATAGGAAACCCCATGAGGAATAGTTAAATAAATCCTTATTTATTTTATTTCCCTCTATGGATAATTAATTAAACCACTTTTTACTTAATATTCCTAGTCATATTTAACCCAAAATGGGAAAATTAATTAGATAAATCATTATTTATCTTATTATTTTCTAGGAATAATTATTTAAAACATTATTTAATAATATTCCTTGTTAAATTTGACTAAATCATTTATAAATAATTATTTATTTAATTATTACTTAACCACATTCTTAAAATAATAAATAAAACATTTATTTATTTATTATTTCTAAATAAAGGGATTTGACCAAATTCAAATTCCTTTTCCCTCCAACAAAAATAATGAAATATTCCATAAAAGTTGGATCTAGATTTGGTTAATAATATTTTAACTATGCATCAATATCTAGACTAACTCAATATTTTGTTATAAATAGAAGGGTTTTTCCATCCATTCACTACCTTTTGTTGCCTAGAGATCACTCTTGATCTATACTTTTGGTCTGACTCTAATCCTCCCATCATTGTCATATTTTTCTACTTTTTTCTTGTGAGCTCCCTTTGCGTTCCATTTTCTGTCTAGGTTTTTTACACCATCAAGAGAGAGAGAGATTAGATTTGAAGCGCCGAGGACATATAAGAACCCATCCCATTGAGGGGGACTAGTAACATCTTTCTATTTTTCCTTCCCAGGTGTCATAATACACAAAATTATTTAAAAAATCTTGTCTTGTTCATTGGATGCATGGAGAAAATCTTGCTTATTTCTTGATGTTTAATGTCTTTAACTGCATAAATATGGATTTCTGTAGCATTTATTCTGATCACTAACTGCAGATCTAAGGAAATCGACAACCATATTTGATGTTAGGGTCATTTTTATGCACAACTAAAGTGAGCTTTTTATGTACGCTTACTATTAGAATTGACACTAACAGAAAGCAACACAATGATCAACACCTCATAACACCCAAAGGAGGCTCCACACATTCACACCTTTGGAAAAATAATTTTTTAGTGCTGAAAGATATTCCCTCTCTTATCTTTTGTTCATTCAGCACATGCTTTCAATAATATTTGAATATGATGCTTTCACTTGAGGTATTTTTTTGCAGGTATTGTATAAACCATCCATCACCCCATGTACTAAAGGTTCTAGGATAGGTATCATTCTACCCTTATCATGATAGAGTCCCAGAAAAACTGTGGATATCCTGACATCATTTCTCCACAAGAAATTAACGATAGGTTCCAAACACCCGGCCATGTTTATCATCTCCCCACCTTGCACATGATAAACATCCTTATTGGTCGATAGAGCCTCCCCTCCATGGTGTTCATCAATAAAAGTAGACCATGCATAAGAAAAATCATGACGCCATGACCATACCACCTCAGTCCGGAAAGCACTTCATGCCCATTCATCCACCATGCATCAAGTCAAGTTTTACCATATCAAAATAAAAACCCTTTCCTGGACTACCATTTTTTGTAAGTATATAAAATACACATCACCATGTCTCACATTTGGCCCACCATCCCTCCATCAACATATCCCATCTACGATATTTTCCATCCTCTTCATCACCCCCACAAAAGAGACCAACCAATGGGGCTCCCAACCTCAGCAAAAACAACCTCCTCACATCATCGGTGAGCAAACATTTTCATGTTTTGGTGCACCCGTCTCTGTGTTTTGTACAATCCAATCCCATTGTTTCATTCTTTTGGTAAGTGTACAAAGACCTCAAATGGAGAAAAATCCCCCACTCATAAATCCATTTTTCTCCCATGGCAGCAATCTCTAGTCACCCTTGGTCGAAGCATCACACATTTCATGCAAAGCCACCACGAAATTCATAACCAACATATACCCACCTTGGACATCCTACCGACTCCAAGGATTCCCTCATCAGAAATAGTTATGACTACTGCCAAGCTACTTTTTTATGCTCTGACCTTGGGCCACTAAATTCTCATCATTAGTTTTCAATCACCCCTCGCCATCATGCCTATGTTAAACCTATCAAATCCGAGACCCTGGTCCCTTGTATCAGTAGCTCTCTCGTTCAGTTGAGGCTTCCTTTTTTGAGTTCAACACCCATTCTCCAAAAAGGAAGCAGTACCTTGGATGTATCTCACCACAATAAGGGCATCCTTAGGTGGCATTATGGGAGTCATCATTGCCCATAGATGTCATCGATCCTCCTGACATTTGACTACAACACAAGCTTTCATGTCAAAATGGTATCGTACTTTACAACCATTGTACTTTTCTCAAATTCATCGAAGACTCGTGCCATTATAAGCATCTCTTTCAGTGATTCTTACATGGGAAGGTCCCAGTCATATACCCATGTGTATAATGAGCATTTATACGCCATACTAATATTATGCATGTGGGTACCACATTTCACCTATTGTCAAAGAAAAAATGCTCCTGAGGGCGTCAGCAATCATCATCATCAACCAAATAAGCAAATCACTACCATATCAGTGACATAGACAGAAGATTTATCTTTCAGGTAGATTTGTTTAACTAGCCAAGCACCATAAGCATGGGACATGTCTGCCTCGTAGAAAATTTGTATTTATTGTATCACACTATTTCTTGCAGGTTTCCGACAGAACATGGTCACTCTTCTATCCACTGTAAGGGGTTTCCAACCTCCAGTTGTATTCGGGTCTCTCTCTCTCTCCACACAGTACAAAAAAAAGAAACTATAATGTATTTTAGCTATAAATTTCTTCCTAGACCTCACACATTAGGGGGAAATTGTTATCACTAGAAAATCGGACAAGAAAAGATGACATTATTAAATGTCAAGCAGAAGGATTTACAGGGCTAAGGAACATTAGAGGATCTGAAAAATTTTAAAAATATCTAAGGTCAAGAGGAAAAAATAAAATTGTGCACCAGAAACACAGGTGAAATGCGCCTTTGCGCACATTTTCCTTCGATAGGCGCGTTGGTCTACATGACTTTCCCTCAAAAATCCACGTTGTACTGGGAGTGGCAGAAGTCACTTTCTGGGACCACTTGACGAACTTTAGGAATTGATCCTACACTTTAGGCTGCCCAAGGACAACCACCTAAGCCACCTTCGGACCTCAAGTGAGCACAGAAAGGAATCAAGTGGCACACAAAGGAATCAAACCTATCTCTTGGGTCACCATCCACTAATGTACCAAAAGAGGGAAGGATAATTTGAATTCACCTATAAATGGCCCCTAGGAGATGAGAAAATGAGAGCACATTGTTATGTTGGAAAAATTGTTCATAAGAAATCCAACAGTGTGCAATTCAGAGCAGCAATAGAGTGAGGATTTAGTTGTTGGCCACCCAACAACTTCAATCCTTTGGAGTAGATAGAGAGACCTTGAGACATCAGCTGAAGGGTAAAAACATCCTTGCATTGGGTCTTAGAACTCCATTCTAAGGGTCCTTTGGCAAGAGTGTAACGTACTATCCTTCTTCCTAACAACGAGCAATAAGAGGGGACTTTGATTCCACCGTTTGCATTATTGTTACGTTTGACTCTTTGTGAGATTTTCTTTTTATGTTTAGTTTAGTTGTGTTTTCTCTCCACATATGCATACTATATTCCATCATTTAGTGTGTTTTATATTTAATAACATGTTTTCACTAACCTTCCAACCATCTTTTCTACCCGTAAACATAGTTTGGAGGTAGCGACCACTCCTCCTAAGCACCAGTGGATTGGTACACTTGTGCACCAAAACCACCACTACATTGTTGTTAAGACAGGAATAAATGGCGAATTATTGGGAAAAGAAACTATCTTTGGTTAATATATGAACTTGCAGAATAAAGGAATGATAGATTAGATGATGCAAATTGTCAAATATCAAATATCCTAAAAGTTTCATCCCCGACATGTAAAGTTAATATTTATAACTCAATAATAGATATAAAACAAAACCATCACCATCTAAGAACTGATTAAATATTACCCCATGAACCATGAGTTCTAGAAAACCTTATATAAGCAAAAAAAGGATTTATCGGTAATTATTTTTTAGAAAACAAGGTAACCAAGTAGACCATAGTATTGAATTAACTTTTATACCATAGGCATGCCCACTGCTGCCAGCATGTGTCCATAGCCTCGATAGGGATGGATTTTTAACCCATTGAGATGCCAGTGTCCCATTTATTAGAAATAAATACATAGTTACAAGAGATTTTCAATTTTGCTTAGATTTCTACTAAAGATCATTATTTTCACTTTGTAACTAGTTAATCAAAATTCCATTCACGGGAGCTAACAAAAGTGAACAGGTTGACTCGTGATGAGACCTCTTGTCCTCTAGCTTTACAACCAAATGCCACTACCTTGGCTTGGTGCCCAATAGTGATAATATCAATTTATTAGGACCTATGAAAATGGTAGGTCAGATCGTGATGAGACCTCCTATCCTTCAACTGACTATTTATGTCTAAATTTTATTATGTAACCAACTCAAGAAATACAAGAAAAGATAGATCAATGACTGAAAATTTAGCCTCTTTGAGGGGGAAACCTAATTTACATTACATAAATGAACAATTATTGGATGATACAAATGAAAATGTCTCCTTTCTATAATAGGAGTCTAAGGAATCATAATATAATCAGATCATACATAATAATAATAATGTAATGGCACAACAATAACAATAGTGGGCTTCAATGGGGCACAATAATAACAATATGGGACTACAAGGGCACAAAAATAATAATAATGGGGGTATAACAACAATAACAGTAAGGGGTTACACTAGTATTATAGGGACTTAAGATGCCTCTCTCCTTCAAAAAAAAATTTCCTCAATGCTTGAGTAGTTCTGCATGTTTTTGTATAAAATTCTCATCCTCCCATGTGGAATCTTGAGCAGGTAAGTTCTTCCATTTGATGAGATACTATGAAATTGATCAATTTCGTAGTTGTTAGGTTCTTTTTTTCGTGATTGCTTTAGGTTCCAATATGATTTTTCCTTCCTCATTAAGTTATGGAAATATTGTTTGAGCTGGGATCTTGTCACCTATAACCTTCTTTAAGCATGAAACATGGAAAACTAGGTACACTAGGGAAGATGCAGGAAGCTCCAATTTGTATGCCATAGTACCAGTATTTTGCAACATCTTGTAAGGAATATAGTACTTTGGTGATAATTTATTATCATTTTTAGCTTGCTTGAGGGAAATTTTTTTGTATGGTTGTAGCCATAAAAATACCCAGCAATGTACATCAAAACGTATTTCCCTACGATGTTGATCTGCCAATTTTTTCAATTGATTATGTGCCAAAGTGAGGTTATACTTTAAGAGTTGGATAACTTGTTGTTGATGCTCAATGTGATCTTTCACTACTTGAACCTTATAATTTTCTCTTGAATATGATGTGATAGACGGTGGGTGATATCCATAAAGTGCCATAAATGGGGTCATTTTTGTTGCAGTATGGGAGCAAGAGTTATACCACCATTCAGCTAGAGGTAACCACTTGACCCATTGTGTTTGTGTATCATATACAAAGAAACAAAGATATCCTTCCAAACATTTTTTCACTATCTCAGTTTCGCCATCAGATTGAGGATGATAAGATGATCTATGAGCTAATTTAATACCGAGACAAGAAAATAATTTTGTCCAAAAATTTCCAATAAAAATGGGATCTTTATCGCTTACAATAATGTTTGGGTTTCCATGTAGCTTTTGTATTGTTTCCATAAATGAAGTAGCAAATGTGTTGGCTTTAAATGTATGAGATAATGCACAAAAGTGTGCATACTTAGTAAGTCTATCAACTACCACCATTACGACACTCTTTCCTTCATAATTTGGTAAACCTATGATAAAATCCATTGAAACCTCCTTCCAACGTTGACTTGGAATGGGTAAAGGTTGTAACAAATCCGGGGTCTTAATTGTCTCCACTTTATTTTTTTGGAAAACCAAACATTCTGCCACAAACTTTTGAATAATAGATTTAAGTCCATCCCAAAAAAATACCTTCTTGAGCCTATGGTAAGTTTTTAAAAATCCTGAATTCCCTCCTAAGGGAGAGGTGTGCAATTCCAAAAGAATATTTTGTGGGAATTATTACAAAGATATAAGCGATCTTTGTACCATAATGAATCATTTTCCAGCTAAATATATCAGATGTATTGGGATTTTTCTGCAACTTTTGAATGAGTGTCCACACTTCTTTGTCATTCTTCCATTCATCCCTTGCTTCGATTATCCAGTCCGGTTGGATAATAGAAATGTCACAAAACAATGCTTCAACATCCTCATATTTTCTTGAGAGTGCATCTGCAACAACATTTTTCTTCCTCTTTTTTGTAGATGATTTCAAATTCATAACCCAATGTCTTTGTGACCCATTTTTTCTTCTCTTCTGAGGATAATATTTGTTCCAAAAATTATTTAAGACTCTCATGATTTTTTTTTACCTTGAAGTGTCTTCCCATTAGGTAACATCACGATTTCTTGAGTCCATGTGGTATTGCCAGCATTTCCTTCTCATAAATAGGTTTGTGTAAATACTTTCCTTTGATTGGACGACGTTAAAAAGTAATGGGTATTCCTTCTTGAATTAAAACAACACCAATTCCAATTCATGAGGCATCACATTTCACAATAAAGTTTTTGTGAAGTCTGGCGTAGCTAAGACCGGCGCTTAGCACATTTCCTCTTTAAGATGTTCAAAGGCCTTAGTTGCTTCTAGAGTCCAAGAAAATGCATATTTATTCAGTAATGTTGTTAGAGGTGTTGTTATTCTCCCCTAATTCTTAACAAACTTGCGATAATACCATCTCAACTCGAGAAATCCTTGAAGATGATTTATGGTTGTGGGGATTTTACATTCCTGAATGGATTTAATTTTCTTAGGGTCTACCTTAACACCCTCATGAGATACAATATGACCAAAATATTCCACCTCCTGTACTCCTGTTGGGGTCGTTGTTTTGAAATTAAACAGTTTTGTGTTGCAGAGAACAGGTGGCGGAGTGCAACCACGATAGATAGAGAGTTGTCATGGTTGCGAAGAGTTGAAGGGCAGGTGGCACGGCTATTGCAGAAGAAAGTACATATGGAAAATGGAAGCAGCAGAAGACAATCAGTGGGACTCCCAGCAATCAGGGAAAGCAGCAAACAGCTGAGTAGGAAAGAAGGAAGAACTGTCAGTTGCGCTGGCGATGGGACAAATAGGCAGCCGATCAGCGGAAATAAGAGGTTGGCTCGGTAGGGATCACAGAGCAGGAGCCATAGGAGAGCTCTGTTGATGTTGGTTTGTTCTCTCTCTCTCTATTATGTTCTGTTCTAGATCTTGTACTGTGATTGTAGTCAGTTCTTCCATGCACGCTCTGAGGAGTGTTGTAATAGTATTTTTCTGTTAATGCATCTCTTTCTAATATAATGCTGATGTTCTGAGTTCTGTATTTTGTTATGGTTTAGTGGGATACACGGCTATTTTGAATTTTTGTTTATCATTCTGATCAAGTTCATGAGTATTGCTATCTGTCTAGTATTTACACTTAATCGAAGTGCTTAAGTTATGGATGGTTTGCATATCTACCATGCCTAATCGATATCCAACCCAACCCCAGCCTTAGTAAGGTTGTGGCACACCTTGGGTGAGACACTCTATTCATCATATCAGGGTGAAAATTCCGGCGTTGTGCTAGACTACTGCAGTAACCCTTGTTGGCCACCTTTCCGAACCTGGGTCTCCCCCTGAGACCTCATTTCTTGCCAACAAATGGTTCCGTTGTCAGGACCCGAAATCTGATTCTGGAGTTAGATCATGGTATCACAGATCTTCGAGAAAGAAATACGTAAATTTTGGGATGACCATCTGGACCAGTTCATAGCTCAGCAAGCATAAATGAGACAGCAGAAAGAGAAGACTGTCAAAAACCGAATTCTCTTCTCTGAGTCCACCAGTGATATCTACAAGATCTTTCGGGGAAAGTTTCCTGAGGAGCTCTACAACTAGTTGCGGGGATTACAGAGCAAGGTAGTCCCCAGAGGGTTGTGGACCGTCTGTCGCAAGTGGGTACACTCAGATCTGGTAGCACTCCATCGGTTAGATACCGATTTGACCCGAGCTGTAGATTTCTGGGTGCAATCTACCTTGGAAGGATACATAGTAGAGTTCGCAGTTGAATGCTACCAATATTTCTCAAAAGCGGAGGACGTATTCAGATCAGGGTTGCACGGAGGACTGTTGAGAGAGATCCTTCTGTGAATTAAGGTGTTGATGGTGGACGAAGGACTGATGGAGTTCCAAAAATTTGAGATGGAGACCTAAACCTCCAATAATGGGGGAAGGGACTGAAGGAGAGATGCTACAAGTAAGCTGAAAAAGGGGAATAGGGATATGGATGTCGAGACCTCCAGTAGGTTAAGGGAACGATGAGCACATCGGAGGGCACAACTCGCCGAGAAGTGGCGAGAAAGGGCTATGAAAAAATTGAAAATACAACAAGGAAAAGGGAAAGAAAAAGGAGAGGCGCCTCAGACGACGAAGCAGATGCAAGGTTAGATGGGTTCCCAAGATATAGGGGGGACCACCAAGGAATTTTGGCAGGCGTATAGGAGCCCAGCCCCAGCAGAAAAGGGAAAGGATTATGATGAAAATGATGTGCGCCCTGAGGAGACATCTGATGTAGAGCTACATCTTGCGATGGAGCAACTATTCCGAGAAAGGTCGGCACCCATCACCCTAGGTAACTATATTCCCAAAAGCTCAAGTAGCTCTAATCCCAACCTTCCCTTGGTACTCTATCAGCCACTAGGTGAAATTTTTGTTAAGTTACGGGAATTAAGTAAGCCAAGTAGTGTTTAAGCCACAGTAGTAATACACTTTAGAAATCATACTAGTACTACCATCTCACAGCCGGGAGTGAGGGGATTTTTTCTAGTAAGCCCCACATAAGGAAACATGGCAGGATCGTTTACTTGGTACCCAGAGTCTTCTAGGAGAGGTAATGATGATGTGGAGCAACATTGGTACCTCTGTGAGGGCATATGGAGGGCTCGACAGACACCAGACACAGGTAAGTTGGTATAATTTCAACTACTCTCTGGGAGAGAGCTCTACGCTGGTTTATAAAGTGGTCTAAGACTCATCAGAACATAGCATTATACGATGTAAAAAGGGATTTCGTGAAAAAATTCAAATTACCCCAAGCAGATCAGCAAGGTTTATCAGAGATGTGGGAGATTAAGCAGCAAGAAGGGGAAACTGCATGGGACCTGATGAGGAGATTCAAGGATGAGGTTGGAAAACTCAACTACCTGATCGATCCCAATCACCAAAGGGATTGGATTATCAAGGCCCTTCTCCCACTGACAAGGACCCTGCTGACGCATCAAAAGATTGAGACGTTGCAAGATGCATTAGAACGGGCCATGAAGATAGAGGCCATGGCAGGATACCCGCAAGAGTTTAGAGGAGGGGCATCAGCTCAAGACCCTTCCATACTGGGACTATAACATCAAATATCTAGCCTGAAAGAAAAACTAAAGGAAATTCAACCCCTGCGTCCAGCAAGGCCAAATGTATGGTGTACGCACAGTCTAATGGAAGGACATGTGGTAACCAAATGTCCTCGATTATGATGCCAGAACGTGGGGACACCAGCAACAGGGGCACCAGGAGCTCCACCAGCAGTAGGGGTCACACAAATAAATACCCAAGGATTATATCTGCTGCAACCCCCATACACAGGGTTCCCCGCACAACAGAATTCAGTAACAACTGAGTATTGCGAGATCTGAAAAAGCGTGGGCCACTCACCCCGCCTATGCCCCATACTTCAAAAGTACTCCAATGTCTCGAACAACATATACTATGAGTTCTGTGCATCTACCACACACAGCACAGAGCAGTGCAGAGCTCTGGATGCTTTGGCAGAACCGTTAGACAGACCTTCATATAGAGTGAACGAGGCTCCTAAAGGAAGAGGAGGAGGCATGAAAGGAGGTCGAGCGGGAGGAAGAAGACCAGTATGATGCTACAAATTTGACCAAGAGGGCCATGTGGCTAGGGAGTGTCCACTTCCTAGAATACCCTCGTGCTCTCAATGTAGGGTTAATACGAATGCAACAGAAGACTGCCCAGAGCTCATCAAAAGATGGGAAGAAAGAGCCAGACAAAGAGGAAAAAATCTAGTAAATTCCAAGCCAAGAATAATCGAGGCTTAACCCATGCAGAGCATAGCTATAGTAACACGGGGAGGCAAACGAACTGGGGAAGATGCACAAGGGATGGACCCAATAAAACTGGTAAGACCAATATCTCCAAAGCCAACATTTAGGCTAGAGAAATAGAAGAAATTCTTTCAAGAGGCAGCAGAATAATTTGCCCAGCTTGGGGGAAGAAAAAGAATCAAAATTCCACAAACGAAGGAAGAAGATGAAAACCAAGCCAATACAGGCACTACAATTGAAGAATGGTTCCATCTATTTCTAAAAATTGTTAACAATGCACCCATGCTGGAACAATTAAAACAGAACCTGGAAAGAGTAGTGCAGAAGATGATGGATCCAGGGGAATCATCTGGCACAACACATAAATATATAAAAAGAGTGAAGAGAAATAAGATAAGGACAGTCAAAGAGTTCTGGGTGAATACTCAAGTTGCAGGATTCCAAATCAAGGACACAATGCTTGATCTGGGGTTCGACGTAAATATCTTGCCCAGAAAAATGTGGGAAGCATTGGGGAAACCAAGACTAATATACTCACCAATTCAACTCCGTATGGCAAACCAGTATTTCATTGTGCCCGTAGGCAGGCTATAATAGGTCGAAGTTGGTGTTGCGGGAGTAAAGACGTACACAGACTTTGAGGTCATCGACATTATAGGAGATAAAGATCCCTATCCAGCATTACTGGGGATCGACTGGGATTTTAAAAACTATGCAGTAATAGATTTAAAGAAAGAACCAATGATCTTTGAGGATGGAGAGGTCAGAGTCACCCAGCCGCTCGACCTGTATCAAGATCCTCGATACACAGATTCTTTCGATAACATAGAAGATGCTCAGCTTCTCGACCATCTTTATCAAATGAATGCAGGAAGAAGGGAAGATTATATCAACCTGACGGTGGGAGGATCGATGAGCTGGAGGAGCATTCAAAGCTCAGACCTAAACTTAGAGATAGCCCGGGAGGATTGGCAGCAAGGGGGATATGAGACCAGCACAAGGAGATGCACCACCATTAGAAGAATCAATTGGATCGGGACTGAGGTAAGAGGTTACCCAACCTTTTCTGATATGAATGTTGTGAATACTTTCATTATCAAAACATAAGACAATGTACCGAAGGTTCGGAGGGTCCCGCTCATGGATGTGGCCTTGCAATCCATGGCTGCAAGGTGGTGGAAAAATCACCATGACTCATGTTGAGCTCTAGAATTTCCTTCTCTTTTACAAACCTTCACTTCATTTAATCATTATTTTATCACTTCATAAGCCTAAAATCAATGAAGAATGATTAGGATTGCTTAAAGGTTACATGAAATCGATTAACATATTTTATTTTCATGATTTTCGTTGTTTTAATAATTTTCTGCAAAATAGCTACAGAATACAGGCGTTCCGTAGCTGATCACGCATTCCGCAGCTGTTTTAGAGTTTAAGTGGGTTACAGGTGTCGTCTCAAAGAAAGGCGCATATGGGTGAATTCCAAACTTCATCCACATCATTCGTTGTTATCCACAAAGTCTGAGAAAAAATATCTAAGTGGTTATGCACGTGGGACACCTAAACTAAGAAGCAGTTTCCTATTAAAACACGAACTCTACAGCTGTCTGCAGCAAAGTACGCAACCTTCAATAAGAGTTTTAATTCAATTAGAAGTGGGAAAGACATTTATCCCTATTTTTCTCAAAGGTTAGTTATGTAATTTCATTATAAAAATAACTCGAGAGACCAAGATCCAGCTAGCTGGTGGCTGTTTGATTGTTAAGCTGTCCAAGACTGTAATACGCTGTTTGTGAAGATTTTCTCCTTTAATGAAAGAAGCAGCATTTCCTTGAACGTGTTGAGTCAATCTTGAACTAGATTTCGTGCTACTCTGGTGGTAGAGGGCCCCTGCCTCCTGAGCAGCTTTGTCTTTACGTTGTAGATAAGTATTTTTGGTTTCGTTTTTCATTTCTAGCCTAGACCAGTTTTTGAAGTTTATGTTTATAGTTAATTTCATTAATCATTACAGCTATACTTGCTTTAATAAACTCTTCCAAAATATCTTTACGATGAATAAGGCATGGCTGTAGTGTTAGATTTTAGTTGCAATCCCTTTTGTTAATTATCACAGTTAGACTTACTCTAATAAACTCTTCCAAAATATCTTCATGATGAATAAGGCTTAACTGTGATACTGTAGGTTTTTAGTTGCTTGTTTACACTAAGTGGCATAGCTAGTCTTACTCTTATACGCTCTTCCAAAACATCATAAAAACGAGTAGGAATTAGCTGTGATATCTTAGATTTTAGTTGTATGTGTTTTCAGTTTTATGTTTGAATTCAATTGCATTAAATTGTACAACCAAGATTGTTCTACAAGCTCTTCCAAAATACCATTCATGATGAACAAGATAGGCTGTAGAATCCCATAGATTAGTTGCATGACAATTTAGTTAGAGCACTCCGGAGGCAGAATGCATTCAATTCATGCTCTGTTATTTTGTTTCAAGTTTGATAATGGCTTGTTAGTTTAGCACTGTTTATTGTAGACTGGTAGCACTTTAGTTCAGTTCTAGCTTAGCTCACTGTATTTACAGTCCACATTTAGTTGTCATCCATTGCATATTAAATTACATTAGTTGTTAAACTTAAACACCACGGCCTTCATTATTTACAAAACCTCTTTTGTTCTAAACCTATAATTAACTCATAATCATCTGGACAGAAGATAGTAACAGTCCAAGGCCTGGAGTATTTTGCAACCTTTTTACAATTTCACAAAACAACCCTTTTCTCAAATACTATTTTAAAAATAAATCTATAACTTTTGAGTGAGGACTAGTGGTGCTAGATTGAGTTGCAAGACAGAATTAGGAGCTAGTTTAGAGTAGAAATCTTATGATGTTACAAATGTTCTTTTCCACATATATTCCAACAAACCTTTATTCATGGATGAGATGTTGTACATTGTAAGATTATTTGTTTGATTAGCGATTTAGGAAAAACTTCATTTACACTTAGCTTTTCCATTTCTCAAGTTCATTTCAATTTCATGTTGTGAGTTGTTTCTTTGCAATAGAGTCATTATCAAGCTCTGCATTTGTTGATTACCATCCATAGTTTAGACTCTACTCTGTTTTGACCAATAGTTTAGGACTTTACTATGTTTTGACCAATAGCTTCTTCTTATTAGCATTTAGTTATTTCCCTTCTCAACATAAAACCATAAAAAACCAAAAACATCATAAAACACTAAACACAACGAAGTAGGAAAAGGTTACTTAGGCACATATGGTGCACTTAACTTCAACAGTTTACTAGCCCTGGTTGACAATTAAATGAACTCAATTTAGGAGACTAGGTTGAGCACAAAAATTTTGGCGCCGTTGCTGGGGAAGTGTAACTAGGTATCTTGATTTCCTACATTCAAAAAAAAAAAAAAAAAAATTCAATCACCTACCACACCCACTATATCATGTGGTGCAGTAAGAGCCACACATCCACATCATGAATTCATATTTTTGCAGGTAGAAGAAGAGGTGACAAAGGAGGTTGAAGAAATGGATGGAGATGATGACAATGATGAAGATCCTTTTGGATTTCCCATTCAAGAAACTGATATCAACGTTCAAATGAAAAACATCCATCCATCTGTACTTCCTAACTTCAAAGGTATGAGATCAGAAGACCCGGAAACCTTTCTTTTTGAATTTGAAATAATTTGTAGATCTTATGGCTACTCATTGCACATGCAAAAATTGAATTTGTTTCTGGCAACATTGAAGGATAGAGCTCTTAGATGGTTCATGACTTTAGGAAAAAATTCTATAAGGACATGGGATGATATGAAAAGAGTATTTTTGGAAAAATATAAAGGTTATTGCATGCACCCCTACCTTAGAAATGAAGTCTTTAAGATGAACCAAAAAGAGGATGAAAGCCTAGAATATTTAGTGGAGAGATTTACTTATAATATCAAAAGATCTAAATTGCATAATTTAGGATCAGATGCATTAAAAACTCTCCTACTAAATGCTATAAAGGATGAATGGATTGATCTTATTATTATTGTGGGAAAAGGAGATGTCTATCGATTGTCATTTCAAGAAATTTGTGAACTATGCAAGAACATATCAAAAGGAAAAGCAAAGTGTGTAAGATCCCTTCAAGGTCCATTTATGGCAAGAGTAAGTAAGTCAACATCAAGATTGGTAAGTCAAACTGAACCTAACAATTTGCTAATCATTCTTGGTAATTTAAATGAACAAACTGACATGCTAAGAATGCAAAACAAGCAAAAAGTTGCTTCATTTATATTTTGCCCTAAATGTATAAAGAAACATGCTTTGCATGAATGTCCACTTGATAACATTAAAATGTGTAAAATTTGTGCAGGATCACATACTACTGAAGATTGCCCATCATTACCAGGGTTGAAGGAAATTTACCAGAAGGATAATGGAGCAAATCAAGCACAAGAGCAACTCTGTTATGTAGCTCCAAGAGGACTATGGTAGCCTCATCAACCCAATATGATTCAATATCCTTATGCACAGTTTCAAGGTTATGCACAACAATCTCAAGGTAATTGGAAAACACCCTTGCCTTGGCAACCCTGGGCATATCAATCCCAACCTCAAAATCAACCTTGGAAACCTTGGCCATCTCAATCCCAACCTCAAAATCAACCTTGGAAACCTTGGCCATCTCAATCCCAACCTCAAAACCAACCTTGGAAACCTTGGTCATCTCAATCCCAACCTCAAAACCAATCTTGGCAACAAAGTTGGCAAAGGCCCTATAAAGGAAATCCACCATATCCTCAATATTTCCCTCTCTATCCTCAATACCATCATCAATGTTATTCATACCATTTGCCTCCACCACAACATCAAAATCACCCTCATTTGACCTCAATTCAACCTTTCCCATTACCATCCACACAAGCACCCCAAATATTCCCCACTCCACTACCTCCACAACCATTTCATATCCCCAACAATAAAACACCTCAATCAACTTACAATTCTGAGGTATTGAAAAATAATTCACCAGCTGTCATTGAAGAACAACAACTAGAAGAAGAAGACTCAGATAAGGTCCAAGAATCATGGATGTCTATTGATAAAGAGGAGATATTGGAACTGGAGATTGAAAAATCTCATGCATGCCTATCACTAGATTCTATGAATGAAGATCACATCTTTGAAGACTTGCATTTCATGATAGAGGAAAGACAAGAAAGACAAGATTACATTGAATCTTGGTTCAAGTCATTCATCGAATCCCAATGCTCAATTATTCAATATCTTATAAGATCATCTAAATCAAGACAGTTGGCATCTCATATACAGGTACATATCAAAGAGTGTCTTTCAAACCTGCATATGAGTTTATCTATCATCTTGTTACAGACATGGTTCCATCGGAAGTACTCATATACTTGAACAAGATTTTATTTTTCAAGTAGAGTAGGACATAAAAAAAAAGAGAAAAAAAAAAAAGTAAAGAGAAAAATAAGTCCTATTGTGAAAACCATCTTGTTGGCTCAATTGGACATGAGATTTTCTTGAAAACCAGGCAACTGGCAAGAAAATTTCACAATAAGTTCTGCAATTTCGTGATGGTTTCAATCTTTCATGGTTCTTCAAATCATTCTTGGTTCTATGCTCGAGTTGGATGATGTGGAATTCCTTAAGGTCCACCTTCCAACAGATCTTGTCCCATCGACCTCAACACTTTATCTGGGATGAAGATTAGAGACTATTTGAAGTGCCTTGGAGCTTGCATTCATCAATGGCAAGCCTCCTCGTTGATAACAATGGGAATACAACAATGTCTCTTGATTGTCAAATCTTGCAGGCGACTCGACTTCGACACATTCATTCATCCATGTCAAGATGCACTGAGGTACCTTGACACTCATTTACATTATCGATGAGTTGTCTCGCATCGGTTAACGATTTTCATTATTGATCGGTAATCCAATGATTTCTTCCCATGCTCGACTTCGACACATTTATTCGCATGGTAAGAATTGTACCATGAATGTTGGCTTTGATGAAGACTAATGGTTTTATGGAATCAACAAAAACTTGCAGCAGTACATTTTATTAGTTTCTTGTAGCAGCATGTTCATATTTTTTTCAATTCAATAACAGCTGCGGAAAGTGGCAGTTTCTGCAGCTATTGCTGTAGCAGCCTGTTTTTGTTTTTTACAACTTTTTCCAGAAGGCAGTTTTGGCGCAAATGTTGCAAGAGATTGGAGCAGAAATAAAAAATTTTGAGCTTCTGGGTTTTCTCAGAATATGATAAATTGAGTAAAATGTGGACAGAATTTGGAAAAAAACAATTTTTAAGGGCATTTCAGAAGCGTTTTTCAGGCAGATTTTCAATTTTCAGCATTATGGACAGAATATGACAGATTTGAGTATTTTTACACAGCAGCACCTTTTCTTCATCAAAATGAAATTCTGGAAGCATGTGGCAGTAGAGAAGGTAAAAATACACAGTTTCCCTTTTGAATCACTCAATTTGGCCTTAAAATGAGTTCGTGGCGTACTTTTTTGTTGCAACATTGGGCAAAATGAAGGGTGAAACAGGGCAGAAATTGATTTTATCATAACTTTCAAACCGTGCATCCGTTGGTCCTGAAATTTTTATGGTAAATGCATTGAGGTAGGGTGAATAAACACAGAAAATTTCAGAAAATTTCAGTGTGTATTTTTCAAGAAATTGGCCACTTTCACCTACAACCATTTCTCATTTTCCGGGAGATCCGTGTAACCAATGGCAGAGATTTTTCGTCGGAAGATGCATAATAATATTGGTAACAACCTCAGAAAATTTCAGGGAATTCTGATGTACCATTTGAGAGAAATTGCAAAATTCATTTCATTCTACAATTCCACTCCATCTCACTCCACTTTCACTCCATCTCACGCCATTTTCATTTCATTTCACAAGTCCATTCCACTTTCACTCCATCTCACGCCATTTTCATTTCATTTCACAAGTCCTATTCCACTTTCACTCCATTACATTTCGCATCCATCTTCCATATTCATACTTCATTTCTTTTTACAGATTGCATGTTGCAGCCACATCTTATTCAACAGTTCTGACACAATTGTACAGCCTACAAAGAGATGATGATTATAGGAAATTGAAGGATTATGTTTTGAAGACCAATATGCTAAAAGAGGACCAAAGGAACAACATCAAGCACAGCAATTAACAAGGTCAAAAAAAAATCTGAGGTAAATTGTGAAAATTGTTTTAATAGCAAAAACATGAAATAGATACAATGTGTATAATCATATGTTTCCTAAAAACAACCTATCATTCGAATTGATTAACATATCTTGGACATATCCCTTATCCAACATTCCAACCTACTATTCCACATCTCCTTAATATTGTATCATTCACTTATTTCACCACAAGTTCATCATAAATTCTCCATCATATCCATAGCCACTTCATTTTCCCTTATAGCATCCATTCACTTCCATTACACTTTGCAGCCAATCCATCTCTAAGTGCAGAAAGGTAATTCTAAGGGTGAAGCATCATTCTTCAACTAATCCATCTTCAGACACAGAGATACAATTTCAAAATAAAGCATTAGACTCTATAGTCAATCTAGCTTCAAGCATAGAAAAGTAATTCTGAAAGGAAGATAATCTAAATAGAGGAGGAATGTGGCTAATTGTCAAGACAGAATCAGTTGAAGTCAAGTATTTTGAAGGATATCCACAAATCAAGGAGGTTAAATTTTATAGAGAAATTTGATGGCTTCCATAAGGAGATTACAAAATCTTTTGCCAAATCTTTTGATGGAGCAGAAGAAGAAAAAACTGACATGGTTATTGAAAATAAACTTGACACTCCACTACAAGAGGAAGATGAAGAACTAATTTCTGAAAAGTTAACAGAGATTAGAAAATAGATTAGGGCCAAAAGAAGTAGAAAGATAAGGTTGGATGTTTTAACAGAGGTTTCAGAGCACATGGAATAAGTTTTGATGAAATTGCATGAGGACATGCAATAGTCTTGCAGTGGGGGTATGTTGAGCTCTAGAATTGCCTTCTCTTTTACAAACCTTCACTTCATTTCATCATTATTTTATCACTTCATAAGCCTAAAATCAATGAAGAATGATTAGGATTGCTTAAAGGTTACATGAAATCGATTAACATATTGTATATTCATGATTTTCGTTGTTTTAATAATTTTCTGCAAAATAGCTACAGAATACAGGCATTCTGTAGCTGATCACGCGTTCCGTAGCTGATCACGCATTCCGCAGTTGTTTTATAGTTTAAGTGGGTTACAGGTGTCGTCTCAAAGAAAGGCGCATATGGGTGAATTCCAGACTTCATCCACATCATTCGTTGCTCTCCACAAAGTCTGAGCAAAAATATCTAAGTGGTTATGCACGTGGGACACCCAAACTAAGAAGCAGTTTCCTATTAAAACACGAACTCTACAGTTGTCTGCAGCAAAGTACGCAACCTTCAATAAGAGTTTTAATTCGATTAGAAGTGGGAAAGACATTTATCCCTGTTTTTCTCAAAGGGTAGTTATGTAATTTGATTATAAAAATAACTTGAGAGACCAAGATCCAGCTAGCTAGTGGTTGTTTTATTGTTAAGCTGTCCAAGACTGTAATACGCTGTTTGTGAAGATTTTCTCCTTTAATGAAAGAAGCAGCATTTCCTTGAACGTGTTGAGTCAATCTTGAACTAGATTTCGTGCTACTCTGGTGGTAGAGGGCCCCTGCCTCCTGAGCAGCTTTGTCTTTACGTTGTAGATAAGTATTTTTGGTTTCATTTTTAATTTCTAGCCTAGACCAGTTTCTGAAGTTTATGTTTATAGTTAATTTCATTAATCATTACAGGTATACTTGCTCTAATAAACTCTTCCAAAATATCTTTACGATGAATAAGGCATGGCTGTAGTGTTAGATTTTAGTTGCAATCCCTTTTGTTAATTATCACAGTTAGACTTACTCTAATAAACTCTTTCAAAATATCCTCATGATGAATAAGGCTTAACTGTGATACTGTAGGTTTTTAGTTGCTTGTTTACACTAAGTGGCATAGATAGTCTTACTCTTATACGCTCTTCCAAAACATCATAAAAACGAGTAGGAATTAGCTGTGATATCTTAGATTTTAGTTGTATGTGTTTTCAGTTTTATGTTTGAATTCAATTGCATTAAATTGTACAGACAGGATTGTTCTACAAGCTCTTCCAAAATACCATTCATGATGAACAAGATAGGCTGTAAAATCCCATAGATTAGTTGCATGACAATTTAGTTAGAGCACTCCGGAGGCAGAATGCATTCAATTCATGCTCTGTTATTTTGTTTCAAGTTTGATAATGGCTTGTTAGTTTAACACTGTTTATCAGACGGTAGCACTTCTTAGTTCCGGTTCTAGCTTAGCTCACTGTATTTACAGTCCACATTTAGTTGTCATCCATTGCATATTAAATTACATTAGTTGTTAAACTTAAACACCACGGCCTTCATTATTTACAAAACCTCTTTTGTTCTAAACCTATAATTAACTCATAATCATCTGGACAAAAGATAGTAACAGTCCAAGGCCTGGAGTATTTTGCAACCTTTTTACAATTTCATAAAACAGCCCTTTTCTCAAAGACTATTTTAAAAATAAATCTATAACTTTTGAGTGAGGACTAGTGGTGCTAGATTGAGTTGCAAGACAGAATTAGGAGCTAGTTTAGAGTAGAAATCTTATGATGTTACAAATGTTCTTTTCCACATATATTCCAACAAACCTTTATTCATGAATGAGATGTTGTACATTGTAAGATTATTTGTTTGATTAGCGATTTAGGTAAAACTTCATTTACACTTAGCTTTTCCATTTCTCAAGTTCATTTCAATTTCATGTTGTGAGTTGTTTCTTTGCAATAGAGTCATTATCAAGCTCTGCATTTGTTGATTACCATCCATAGTTTAGACTCTACTCTATTTTGACCAATAGTTTAGGACTTTACTCTGTTTTGACCAATAGCTTCTTCTTATTAGCATTTAGTTATTTCCCTTCTCAACATAAAACCATAAAAAACCAAAAACATCATAAAACACTAAACACAACGAAGTAGGAAAAGGTTACTTAGGCACATATGGTGCACTTCACTTCAACAGTTTACTAGCCCTGGTTGACAATTAAATGAACTCAATTTAGGAGACTAGGTTGAGCACAAACAACTCACTGACGCGATGGGATAGAATTTCAGCAGCACTGAAAGCCAAGTTCAAGGGAGAAGAAGCACCCCAATGCACTCAAAATTTTCGGAGAAATTCAGATCCCGAAAAGCATTTGAAGAAGTGTGAAGATCAATGCAAAATAGTAGGATACCCGCACGAGCTGTGGGTCCACAAATTTATGCACTCCCTCGATAGGATTCCACAAGCTTGGTACCTAACAGAGGAGAGGAAAAGGGGAACTGGCAATTGGCAAGAATTTACGAAGAATTTTACACAATGCTTCTTATTTGAAGGAAAGACAGATACAGTTACCCAAGAGGTAAATGCCATTAAAAAAATATTGTTCTTCCAAGAGAATCAGAAGGAGGACGAGCAACTACTCCCGAACCAAAACATCCAGTAGTTAGTAGCATGCAAGAAAATAGACAGTGAAATGGATGATGATAATCTAAAGGGACTTCGACACTTATACTTTGAAGAAATAGAGGGAGAGTGAAATATTCAGGAAAACCCGACAACCAAGGGAATTCATTTTCCCCCCTCCAAAGCTAAGAAAATGAATATTGGGACCAAAAAGAAACCCAAATTAGCATCGATCGGGGACTAATGGGATGCTGAGACGACCAAGGAAATATTTAGTCTACTATAGGAATATGAGGACTTGTTTCCGTCATCCGTAGCCAACTTGAAAGGAATCAAAGGGGACCTGGGAGAAATGCGTATAATACTAAAGCCTGATGCAAGACCAATCAAACACAAGCCCTATCGATTGAATCCAAGGGTAAAGGAAAAGGTTAAAGCGTAAATCGACAAGATGTTGAAGGCAAGGTTGATATTCCCAGTGGAGGAAGCAGAATGGGTAAGCCCCATATCTATACAGAGTAAAACGAATAAGGTGTAAATCCAAGTCTGTGTTCATTATAGAAGTTTGAATAATGCATGTATACATGACCCATTCCCCACCCCGTTCAGTGACGAAGTCCTAGACAATGTTGCGGGGAACGAAGCATATTATTTTATAGATGGATTCTTAGGGTACCATCAAGTCAGGATAGCCAAGTAAGATAAGAAAAATATAACCTTCACCACTGAATGGGGTTCCTTCGCATACCACGTAATTCCATTTGGCTTGAAAAATGTGTCAGCAATATTTTCACGCATTGTCATAGCAGCGTTTCGAGACTATATCCACAAATTCCTAGAGGTCTATATGGACGACTGGACAATCTACAGCCTATTGAAAGACCTTGCCATGCTACTGAGAATTATGTTTTATAGGTGTAGATAGCTACAGATCTCATTGAACCTAAAGAAGTGCATCTTTGCGGTGTCGTTTGGAACATTTCTCGGACACGTTGTATGCAAACAAGGAGTTTGCGTAGATCCAGCAAAGGTAGTGGTCATAATCAACATGGAAGCTCCAGAAACTGTGAAACAATTGAGGTCGCCGTTAGGCCATACAAGTTATTACATGTGATTCATCCGGAACTACGTGAAGATAATAGCCCCATTGGAGAAGTTGTTACAGAAATCAGAACAATTCAACTGGACAGAAAGTTGTGCAACGGCCCTAAACACCTTGAAGGAAAAATTGGCAAGTGTGCCAATATTGGTTCATCCAGATTGGGACAAACAATTTCATTTCCACATCAATGCTTCAAGCATCGCACTCGGAGTGGTTCTAGCACAACTAGGGGACACTACAGTTGATCACCCAGTGTACTTCGCAAGTCGGAAGCTATCAACAACGGAACATAACTAGAGCACAATAGAAAGGGAAGCACTAGCAATGGTGTACTCCCTCCAAAAGTTCTGCCACTACCTGCTAGGAGGAATGTTCAAGTTTTTTACAGACCATTCAACTCTGAAGTATCTAGTAAACAAATCGATTTTGGAAGGAAGGATATGCAAATGGCTCCTACTCTTTCAAGAATTCACCTTCAAGGTGATAGTCAAACTTGGGCGATTAAACGTGGGACCAGACCACCTGTCAAGGCTCAAAAATGGAGAAAATGAACAATCTCTGGATGATCATCTGCCAGACGCTAATCTTTTCAGGGTAGAAGCCAACCCAGAGTACCTGGATTAGATCGCGACCTACCTAACCACAGGACAGTGCCCAAAGGAATATATCGCAATACAAAAGAAACACTTAATAGTCTGGGCCGCAGAATACCAGCTCATCGCAGGACACTTGTACAAAATGGGGTTGGACCAAATCTTACGAAGATGTGTCCTGGACCACAAGAGGGAGGCCATACTCTATGAGTGCCACTCTGGAGTTGGGGGAGGACATGTAGGAGCCAAACGGACGGCTAGAAAATTACTACAAGCGGGCTTATGGTGGCTGACGGTACACATTGACAGTAAGGAGTTCATAAAGAAATGTGATGTTTTCCAGAGAATAGGACGTCCATCGCATAGAGATGAGATTCCACTACACCCAGTAAAAACACTACAACTATTCGAGATATGGGCAATTTATTTTATAGGCTTGATTGCACCTGTGGAAAGAAATTCCCAGGCCCGGTATATCATCACCGCAACCGAATATTTGACAAGATGGGCATAGGCAATGCTGGTGAAGGACTGCACAGCTGACACAGTGGCACGGTTCATATTTGAGAACATAATCAGCCGATTTGGCTGCCTGAAAAATCTGACCAGTGATCAAGGTATTTATTTCATTAATGCCACCATTAAATCCCTGCTCGAAAGCTTCATGGTACAACATCACAGGAGCAGCCCCTACCACACACAAGCAAATGGCAAGGTAGAGGCATTCAACAAAATCCTTGAAAAGGGATTAACAAAAATCTGCAACGCTCAACGAGACGACTGGGATGAACGTATACCAGTAGCTCTGTGGGCATACCAGACGACTGTCAAGAGACTCAATAAGAAAACACCGTTCCAACTTGTGTACGGAAGAGAGGCCATAGTACCAGCAAAGTTTGCAATACCCAGCCTCCTAATCGCAATCTCACTCTAGCTATCAGAAGAAGAATCACTGAAGGACAGATTACAGGAGCTGCAGGGACTGGAAGAAGATGGGTTTTTAGCAAAATTCCACCAAACTGTCCAAAAGGAGAGAAAAAAGTGTGGCACGACCACCACATCAAACACAAAACTTTCAAGGGTTGTGGAAAATTTATACTATATGATAGCAAGTACCAAAGGTTTCCATGGAAACTGCAAATGCATTGGCTAGGACCGTATCATGTGATCGAAATCAAAGAGTCTGGAGCAGTGTGCTTAGCACAGCTAGATGGCCAAATACTGCGTACGCCTAAAACCCTACCACGAGTAAGTTTTGCATTTTTTTTTCAAATAATCTCTCGCAACCGAGAGAAGTCAGTAGGGTAGAGTAGGCTAGAATAGATCGAGTCAATAACTCTCTCGCACCCGAGAAGAGCTTAGATAGGATTCCCAATAAATATGCTTCGTAGCATAAGAAAAAATAATTGTTGCGTTGCGGAGACTGCAAGTCAATCGATTGTGGTTGGGGAGATCAATTCCAACGTTTCAGCCACATCATAAGGAAAAGCGTTTCGAGCATCATTCCATCATCATTACTCATAGTACCCATGTCAGTCCATAGGATTACTGAGATTTGAAAAATAATTTCCATAATTAGCATCACCCATACTGCAATAAATTTTCCATAATAAGCCATAACCATCACCTGTCACATCTACTCAAACCTCGAAACCACAGTCAGCTTTGTCAGAACCCACCTCAACCTGGTAACTAATCGCATGATTATAGCTGTGGGGAAAGGCAGGGAAAATTAATTAGTTATGGGGTCTTATCAACCTCATGTGTGTCGGTTACTTACATAACATGCATGACAGAAAGCGCGAGAATGCTGGAGAAGTCCGAGTTAGAATCAAAAATAGCAAATGCAGCAAGGGAAATGTTGCCAGAGGAATAAAAAGGAAGGAGTCCATAAGCAGGGATTCATAAGGGAAGAGGAGGAATAGCACTGCAAGTGTATGAAAGGAGATCAAATATGACCAAGGTAGCCCCAGAAGTCATTGAACATGGGCTCGATGAGAGGATTCACAAGATGGAATCCCTGGTAGGCAAATATGACAATGCCTCGTTGATTAATACCGACCTCACAGATTTTTTCCAATTCCCAGCAATGAAAAAATAGGTCTACATGGAAAATTATGCCACAAAGGCGGGACAGCAAGCACAAAGAGTACTTATAGAGTTTAGAGGTGTGCATTAATCGACCATAATGAACCTATGGAACTTTCCAGTGTTTGGCATTACGGAAGCTGCAATGCAATGCACCAAGTTTTTACTAAGCAGAATTCAGAATGGGTCGCTTTGGCTGGGAAGAGAGATCCCAATTCACGTTGAAGACATTCATAGATTGACCGGGTTGTCATAGGAGGGGAGAGACATCTCTACAGCTTTCCAAATGGTGTCCAAGAGAGCAAAGAAAGCAGGGGACATGGACTACTACAAGAATTACGACACCAAAAGAGGGGGAAAAGGAGCTAAGATAGACTTAATTAACAACTTGGTGGTCAATTTTGCGTGTTACTTGATTGCAAGAAAAACAATGAGACATTATACAAAAGGGGAATGCATGCTAGACAATATCTCAGTTGCGGAGCATTGTCTCCAGGGGGCACAGTTGAATTGGTGCTCGTTTCTACTCAATGAGTTGTTTGAAGCAGACGAGGACAACTATAGGAGGGCTACGGGATTCATCTACGGGTACCTTATCATGGCGTTGGCCATGTGGAAATGGACATTTCTAGGAATAAGGCAACCATTAGAAGTGGCGCCAAGCCAACCACTCGCAATGAAGTTCACCCCCTGGAAAACATCAGGGGACTCTAGCTCGAAGGAAGTGAACAAGGAGGCGTTCAAGTTCTAGTATAACCAGATGGTGGACGTCGCGATGAGCCAACAGCGAATTCCACGAACTCTGATAGATAGCTATGTGGCACAAATATGGTTTGGAGTTAATCATAAGCAGACTTACATCCGGCCAGCCTGCGTGCTAGAGTCAACCTTCAAGATGAGGTCATTGAAATTCCAAATTGATGAGCAGGCTTTTCACATAGAGTTATGCTCCTGGCCCAGGGTAGCAATGGAGATAAGAAGCGGAGTCTATGTCTACTCGTTCAATAGCATGCTACCAGACCTGTTGCCGGGAGAGACAACAAAGGAAGTGATGGCTAGGATGTCGCGGCTACAACTAAATCCAATCATCGAGTAGCTAAATACCAAGGTACAGAGCTTTAACCAGGTGGTCCAAACATTAAATCATGATTCTCCTGTGTTTCCTACATTTACAGAATTTCAGGCAGAAAATTCTGCATCCTCTTCCATTCCAGTCCCCCTAGTCACCACCCTACCATTGGACTTGTTTACCTCACCACCAGTAGCCACCATAGCTCTAGTCAGGAAAATCAAAGCCTCGGAGCCACCTGTAGCCACCCCCAATGCTAATAAGGCGAGAGTCACAATGTTCAGCCAAGTTGTTGATATGACAGGGGAAGATCAAACGCAACAGATGGACAGAGGGGTCCCAATCAAAGAAGAGCCCATAACAGAACCCCAGACGACTTAGGAGCTACCCCGCATAAACCCCTATTCTTTTCTCAATGTCTGTATATCACCTCCTCGCACTCACCAACCCCTAGTCACCACCTCATTCACTTCCAGAGATCACCCATCTCGCACACCCTCCACATCAGCCACCATATTTGACCCAGTCAGGGTGCAAACAAAAACAAACGGAGATGCTGAGACTAAGGTTAACTCAGGTACAACCATGATACCTAAGGTTAACCAAACCCTGGTTGGACCAAGTTCTTGTCAAGAACTTTTAAGGCAAGTCACATCTTTTGTGGAAGACGTAGCAACTCAAGCCAAAGAGCTGAATCCATTCTAACAGGCAAGGTTGATACTTCAGAGAGTCCAACCCAATATAAGCATGGGTAATCCCAATGGTCTAGAACCACAACCAACTCAACTGCAGTCACCACAAGAGCACTCAGCAAGATCCATTGCTAGCGGTCAGCCGCTCCAAGAATGATAGCCGAATCAAGATTTCTCTGGAGCCAAAAGTGTGTAGACCTAGGGAACGGCCCAATTGTATAATTTCATTCAGAAGGCAGCGCAGTAGGCAGAGGGGCTTCACATAGAGCTTCAGCAAAGGTTCAAACAACAACAAGTATAGATTATTGTACTTACTAAAGAGCGCGAACAACTAAGAACCAAAAAAAAACCCAACTCCAGGACCAACTATACATGGTGACCAAGGTCTTCCGGGAACTTTGGCCCATGGTGACAGCCCACAACAACCAGGTACCAAGTGACCTGGCAGAGGATGACGTAGTCGGATGGTCCATTCACATCTGTGTGGCATGTTCAAATATCAATAGAGAAAACAAGGAGTTGAGGGTTGCATTAGAGGCTAGGCCTGCGCTGCCATACCCAGCTGTCATTTATGCAGAGAAAATCGCAAAGCGACACACCTAGATCATCGGAATGCGGGAAATCATGAGTACTGTAGCCAAGGAGGCGTATGACCTACTGAAGGGTCTACACGAATACTCCACCTCTCTAGCTTTAAATTCACAGCCAGTTTCAGCAAAGCTACAATAGCTATCAAAATAGATTCATGGGGCCACAAACTCGGACGGACTTGACCAATTGTATGCTCAAGCGAAGGAGCTTGAAGTCTAGATACATCAGATTGAGGAAAATTCTGCCACGGCCAAACAAGCCCCACGAGAGCTCAGGCATCCAGTGAAGACCATGACACAAGCAATACAGCAAATAGCTGTTGAGGCCAATGCCCAGATCTCAAACATCTTTGGAAATCTACTGACCGTCATGGGAGAAGAGGTGGTCACCCAAATCACAACAGAAACAGACTTGCTTATGCAAGGATGGTAGCAAGCAATTGTTGCGAAGAGGTGAAGGGCAGGTGGGATGGCTATTGCAGAAGCAGGTACATATGGCAAAGGGAAGCGGCAGAAGACAATCAGTGGGACTCCCAGCAATCAAGGAAAGCAGCAAACAGTCGAGCGGGAAAGAAGGAAGAACTATCAGTCGGCTGGCGATGGGACAAATAGGCAACCAATCAGCAGAAAGAAGAGGTTGGCTCAGTAGGGATCAGAGAGCGGGAGCCATAGGAGAGCTCTGTTGATGTTGGTATGTTCTCTCTCTATCTCTGTTCTGTTCTGTTCTAGATCTTGTACTGCGATTGTATTCAGTTCTTCCATGCACGCTCTCAGGAGTGTTGTAATAGTATTTTGCTGTTAATGCATCTCTTTCTAATATAATGTTGTTATTCTGAGTTCTGTATTGTGTTATGGTTTAGTGGGATACACGGCTATTTTGAATTTTTGTTTATTATTCTGATCAAGTTCATGAGTATTGCTATATGTCTGGTATTTACACTTAATCGAAGTACTTAAGTTATGGATGGTTTGCGTATCTACCATGCCTGATCGATACCTGACCCAACCCCAGCCTTAGTAAGGTCGCGGCACGCCTCGGGTGAGACACTCTATTTGTCGGAGCAGGGTGAAAATGCTGGCGTTGTGCTAGACTATTGCAATAACCCTTGTTGGCCACCTTTCCGAACCTGGTTCTCCCCCTGAGACCTTGTTTCTTGCCAACAACTCCAGAGAAACATTTGGAGGTTTTTGCATATATTGTTTCTCCTCCAATAGTTTGAGCACCTTATCAACATGTTGAACATGATCCTTCCAAGACTTGATGTATATTATTATATCATAAAAAATACTAACACAATTTTTCTGAGGAAGGGTTTGAAAATGGAATTCATCAAACCTTAAATTTTAGAAGGTGCATTGGTAAGGGAAAAAGACATGACCAAAAATTCATAATGAACCTGATGAGTTTTAAATTACGTTTTCAGAATGTCTTCAATATTCATTCTAATTTGATGATATCCTAAATGAATATCCAACTTGGTGAAGTAAATTTCTCCATGTAATTCATCCAAAAATTCATCAATGACAGGAATGTGAAATTTATCTTTAATAATGAGCATGTTGAGATACCTATAATACAGACACATGCACAATTATCCATGCTTATTATGCACCAATACTACATGAGTAGAGAAAGAACTTTGACTAGGTTGAATTATACCAACCTCAAGCAATTTTGCAACCATATGTTCAATTTCACTCTTTTGTGCATAGGGATATTTGTAAGGCCTGGTGTTTGGAGGAACACTTCCTGGAATCAAATGAATAGCATTATCATGATCACGAATATGTGGGAGGCATTTGGGAGTCTCAAATACCTTGGAATGATTGTCCAATGCTTTTTGGAGATATGGATAAGTAGATGCTTTCAATGTTGGAACCTCCAGTGAGCATAATTGTGGAATTATTCCCCATTTTTATTTATTTAGAATATTTTTCATGCCATTAGAGTTGATTCTCTTTCCTAGTTTCCCTGTGATACACCTTAATTCAAATTCCTTTCCTTCCCAAAAAAATTTCAATAAAATTTCTTAAAAATTGAAATCTATCCTACCCAAATATTGTAACCATTGGAATCCTAGTACAATATTAACACCACCCATTGGAATGGAAAGAATTGGAGTATTCAGTACATATTACCCGATGGTTAGCTTGATATTATGGCACTTTCCAGAGCCATTTATATTTCCTCCATTTGCAACCATCACTTGACACTTTGGTGCTGGATATAGGAAGGAATTGAATTCCTTGACTATATTACAATTAATAAAATTATGGGTACTACCCGAATCAATTAGCGCTATTACCTTTTTCTTCTTGATATGTCCTTCTATATTGAGAGTTTGATGAGTGGTAATTATTTTCAATGCATTACAAGATATGTTCAGATTCATTTCTTCTTCCTATGGGGTTGGTTTATGATGTATATCCTCTTATTTTGATGTTTCTTGTTTCTTTTCTTCCTCCTCTTCACAATCTATGTAAAATAATTTCTTCTCGGCACACTTATGACCTTTGGTGTATTTTATATCACAAATGTAACAAATCCCTTTTGGTATTTTTTCTTCCAATTTTTGTGGTGTCAACCTTGTATATTGTGGAAGGCTAAGAGAAACAACACTTCCATATATATAGTTGTGAGTGGTAGACTTCATTATTGCCACAATGTTTCTTTCAACTTTTCTTGCCACCCTGAATGCCTTCTCTAATGAATCAGGTTCCCAAAGGTGAAACTCATGTTGGATATTATCCTTTAAAGTACCTATGAAGACATCAATACTAGGTTCCTATGGGATATCATTTACCCTTATATTCAATTTTTGGAAGTACTCAATGTGCTTCGCCATTGAACCACTTTATTTGAGATTTATCAATTGGCTAAAGAAGGTGTTTCTCTTTGTATCCTCATAATGTGTTATCATTTCCTCTGTAAAAATTGACCAAGAGAAAAATGGTTTATGGGAAAAAATCCATCGATAACATACAAACTAATTTGGTTCTAAATATAATTTTGCAATGCGTACCTTTTGTGTGTGTTGCACAATATGGAGATCAAAATATTGCTCCATTTGTAGTATCCATGTTACCGGATCCTCGCCATCAAAATTCCTCATATCGATCTTTGGAATATGATAGGTACTCAATCCAACGTTAGAGTCTATGAAATCATGATAAAATTTATTTTATTCTCATAATGAGTTTCATCTAATACCTTTTCGCCATTAGGAAGAATTTATTGTAGCAACTTTGTCAAACCTTTCATGTATGCTTTCAAACAATCCTTAAAACTTCCCATATCTTCTTTTAATCCATCCTTCAAACCTTCCCTGTTTGATTCTAAACCATTCTTCAAACCATCCATCTTAGCTTCCATTTCATTTTTGTTTACTCTTTGTGAGGGCGAAATTTTTTGCACTTGGCCTCAGAATTTTGATATATCATGTTGCAATTATTTCTCTTCATGTGTCATAATCGAGATTTTTGAGGGCTTAATGGGTGTGGAATTGCTTTTTTTGGGAGGCATTTTAGAACCCAATACTGATATCTATGCTTCAGTATACCCCTAGAATCACTTCAAACTGATTTTTCAAATAAAAATTATTCAATTTAAAAAAAAAAAAAAAACACACACACATTTTTTATTTCTTTTAGGAGCTTTATATTGCAACGGTTATATCTTTGTAATTTTGGATCTCCAAGGTTTGAAGTTCGGTCTTGTTATATTCATTTGAATCTTATTTCCAATGAAATAAATTAGACCAATATCAGATTATTCAATATAAAGTTATGACAAATATCCCATGATGACCTGATTATGGATTGGTTTAGTACAAAGAAGTTGTAAGGGATTACATGTGTCACTGTTTAAACATTCAACCCTAAAATTTCTATAGGAAAAACAAAAGTCCATGCAATTTTGGATATTTTTTATAGAAAACAAATCTGATTCCTGGAACGAAAGTTATGACAATTTTTCCTAGGTCACCTGCTTGAGATGAAATTATGGATCTTGCAAAAACCCTAACTTCCTCACATCATATCTACAAAAATATGGCGAACCGAGATTGGAAATTCGTACATGAGTTTCATCAATATTTCGACTCCACGTGGTTACAATTTCAGGTTCTGAAGCTTCATAAAAAAAAATTATAGCAAAAATTCCAAGATGACCTGTTTGAAAAAGTGAAACCCTAGAGTCCAAAGCTCTGATACCAAATGTTATGCAACCAACTCACAAAATAGAAGAAAAGATAGATCAACAACTTAAAAATTAGCCTCTTCAAGGGGGAAACCTCCTTCAAATTACATAAATAAACAATTATTGGATGATACAAATGACAAGGCCTCATTTATATATATATAGGAGTCTAAGGGGTTACAATATAATAAGATCCTACATAACAATAATAATGTAATAGCACAACAATAATAATAGTGGACTTCAATAAGGCACAATAATAATAATATGGGGACTACATGGGAAAAAAATAACAATAGGGGGGTAAACTAACAATAAAAATAAGGGGCTACACTAATATTATGTGGACCTAACAAAATTCAACTACGCTTATTGTTAATCGAAAAAATATTACTTAATATATGGGGTGGCAAGTCAGCTCCTTAAGAGCTAGGGATAACGTAAAAAGTTTTGAAGTAACTATTTTCAACTTGGGTATTTTTTCTTCTCAAAAAATAATAACCTTTGATTTTTTAAGATTGAGGTTGAAGAACAATTCATTAAATAGTGACAAAAATATTTAAGTACAATTTTGTGGTCATCATCATAAATTTTACAAGATCAGAGACTTGACAAATTAGGAAATATGAAAGTTGGCATGGTGAAACAATATTCGCATAATTATTCCTTGAAAATAAGATTATGTTTATAGATAAACAAAGATAAATTTACTACCCAATCATTATGTCAAAGAGGACCTGGAAAATTAAAAGTATTTCCCATTCACCAAGGAGAAAAAAATCGGAAAGACCTACAAGTGTCAAATCAATAACGTGAACAAAAGAATGTGGAAATGGGCTAATAAAAATGTTTTTGACTGAGGTAACAATGACCGTGACTTAGGTAACAACAACTATGATTAAGGTGACAACGGCTGTAATAAAATATGATTAAGGTAACAACAACTGTAATTGAGGGAACACCAATTGTGACTTAGGAAACAATAGTCATAATTGAGGGAACAACAACTGTGACCTAGGAAACAACAATTGTGACTGAGGGAACAAAATTTGTGACTTAGGAAACAACAGATTTGACTAAGGGAACAACAACTATGAGTCAAAAAACAACGATAGTGACTAAGGGAACAACAACTGTGAGTCAAAAACAACAATTATGACTAAGGGAACAACAACTGTGAGCTAGGAAACAATAGCTATGGTTGAGTGAACAACAAATGTGAGTCAATAAACAAAAAATGTGATTGAGGGAACAACAAATGTGAGTCAAGTAACAACAACTGTGATTGAGGGAACAACAAATTTGAGTCAGGAAATAACAACCGTGACTAAGGGAACAACAAATGTGAGTTAGGAAACAACAGTTGTAGCTAAGGTAACAAAAATTATGATTAGAGAATTATTTATCCAACAATACCATTGTTTCATGTTACAACCTCAAAACTACCCATACCATTTTAAGCTTGTGAACATGAAGTATCAAGCATGACTATGGAAATCCCTCCCAAAAATTATCTCAATGGGCGATCCTAGCAAGGTGACATGGAGAAGGATTATTCAACAAATATTCATAGTCACTTTACAAAATAATGAGGAATTAAGAGTGAATCATTTCTTACAAGACTTACCATAAGAGTTTTTTATATGAGATCTTAGGAAACCATATACTTGATAAGACCGGGGAACAAAAGGATAGATGTGGAGCGCCAACATGAAACTTAAGAACTTCCTTATTTTATTTTGATGAAGGAACAAAAGATGTGACTTTGAAGTAAACAACACCTAAAACATAAAAACATAAGAGAAATCAGAAAAGAAACAACAATTTATAGAAAAATAATAAATAAATAAATAACTTGAGTTACAATAGTTGTGATTTCAGTTACAACAATGTTGTTTCCTATCAGAACATCAATATGTTTCTAAGAACAACAATCTGTCAATGGTGAATGAATGGAAAAAATGATATTTTGGAAAAATTCTTTGGCGACAATGAATTGGATCTTCAAATGGAAATCAATTCTCCATTTCTCCTATTACGAATCCGCTAAGTAATGAAAAAAGTATTCACATTGTTTTCTTTGCATTGGTGGGAAAAGCGAGAACAATTTTGCAGAATTTTTTTTAGATCATGGAACTTAGAAAGAATCAAAATCATATAATATTAAATTTCTTAATATATTCTTGGATGAAATTCCCTTATTTCATTAACATTTCCTTAAGGAATCACTTGTTCATAAATGGACCCCATTTATTCTCTTGGGACCATAAAAAAACGAGAATCTACCTGCAATAAAACATGAAATAATGGAATAAGAGAGGTGTATGAGCTCTCTTAATCCAAGAAATATGAAAAAAAATAACAATTAGGTACCCTATAAAAAAAATCCACAGAAAGATAAACAAAGAAAAATTTATTTGTCACTTGTGGGAGAGGAGTGATCGAACATACTGACCAACAGTGTTTTTCATCTGATTTAAGTGATTCCAAAGAAAAATGAAATCTAATTCAAATATCTATAACTGATAGAAACATTTTTTTTAAATTCTATGATATGAGATGTCAAATTTACTTAGAACAACCTGCATAACAAATCCATTTTCGATTTCCCAACTTAGAGCAATAGTTGATAGTTTAAGCATAACATTTTCATTTGATGACAAATTAAACTGATTCAAATTGGAGATTAAAGTAGATTAATTTATATATCTCCAATAGGAAAAAAAATTGAATACAAGAAGAATTGATGAGTAAAATATGCTAAGGAACAACCAAAAAAACAAAGTTTTAAGAGTGTTGATTTATGATAGGCATTCAATATATTTTGTCATAAATTTCTCATACGTTATAAAAATCGAGTGATTAAAATTTTCTTATAAACTATATTTATAGAGAAATACACTATAGGAACAGGTTTGCAAAATCTAGTCATTTAGGCCTCCAAAACTGATTGTCCCAACTTTGTTCCTGAACTGCCTACTAGACACCCTCTCAATGTTTTGTTCATAACGTTTTCATTTCAAATCCAAATTGAGTTTCAAATTGGGTTAGAAATTACAAATAAATTTCTACTTAAGATAGAAACATATTTTTAAATATGCCTATTTGGTCCCTCAAAACATGACTATCCTGACAATTTTTTAGAAATTTGATCAAGCTCGCATGCCATAAGATATGATAAACAAGCAATTTTTTCCAAATTGGTGACGAAAATGGATATGAGTATTTTTAGAAATATTATTTTAAATATAATACATCTACATACATAAATAAATTCAAATATTTATCACCGATGTTCATTTTCACAGCGTGTTGCAACAAAAACAACTATTTTACATATAAAGAAATTTATTTATTTATCTTTTTATTTATTCTATTTTCTACACTAACCTACTCTACTTTGAAAAATAAAATATTCTTACGTATAAGAGTACTTCCAATGGAGCCATTTTTGAAATAAGGTTTCAAGTATATACATACCCAAATTTGAAAAATGTATGTTAATAAATACTAGGGTATGAGAGACCAACTTCCCTTGAAAATATGGTGCCAAAAATTGCCAAAGTATGGAGTGATGTTGCGGATAAATGATGGAGTGAAACCAATATTCAATATAGCCTTTACTTTATTTATTTATCATAGTTGTCATATTGTGAAGTTCTTTAGTTTCTAATGTCTTATTGATCTAGACAATTTGTTGATGCAAAATAGAAGAAACCTCATTATCTTCCATAAATTCTACAATTTTTGGATTTGAAACCTTCCTAATCTCAATATACATTTTCTGAAATGGTGCATGTGAGATAGAATGGGTGGGGAGGGTAAGTAAATTTTGCATTTAAACACTATAAGCATGATGTTCTAGTTTATTATTGTGAGGGTGTGGAATTAGTTGAATAGGAAATTGTGTAGGGAATTGAGGATTTTGATGATGTAGCTTATTAGGTTGTGTGGCTGATATTGATAGGTAAGCAAGATGTTATTGAAAATATGGTAAAGAATATGGATGATGTGTTTTTGCTACAAGATGAGGAAGAGTAGTCATGTAATCATAAGATGATCCATGCCAAGCTTATGGACAAGATTGGTCGGGGTTATATTGAGATTTACATGGCTTCCTAACACAGGAGTATTCCATAATGGATTATGTAAGTAATAAAATGGAGAGGAATTTTTTTGAACCATACATGTAGGCCACGGTTTCCATGGTGAGCCTTTTGCAACTTCTTGATTTCTTTGATACATTGTTTTCATCCCACGTAAGAAAGAACAACTATCCATGAGATGCTCCTTTTGGAAATGAGGGTAAAATAATTCTTCAAAATTTTCTTAACATGTAAAACATCCAATTGTGAATTTAGAGAGATAATAAACTAATTTTAAAAATTTTCAAATAAATCATTGATTTCATCTCCTATATCTCTTGCTCTTGTAGCATATTTTGAAAAGAAAGAAGGAATATCTCTAGAATTTTTACCAACCTTGGAGATTCCTCATGAATACCTTATGCATAATTCAAAAACATCATCATATGATAGCTGAAAAACATCATTTTTTCCCATCATATTTAAGAGTTCTAAAATATCATCTTTGATTCCTTTAAGGAGTGTTTTCAAGATCTCTTTTTCCAAATGATTATGCTTTGAATTTTGAAGTTTGTATTGAAATCATTCCACATGTTCCTCCAAGATTTCACCTCCCCCCTGTGTCATTCTAAAAATATATTCATTAGCCTTGCAATAGTCTTGATACTTTTTCAAGAGTACATTATTCATATCTTCCCATGTTTGAATGCAGTTCCCACTAAGGCTCATGAACCATCAAAGAACTGCTCCTTTTAGAGTAAGAGGAAACACTTTTGACCTTTGAGAATTAATACAATAATAATATCCTCTACAAATTACTTCAAACTCAAATAATAATGTATCTGGATCTTCATTTTCCAAACCATGGAAATTTGGTAGAACATATGGGGAAATTATGTGTATTTGTGTCACTCCTCTAGATCTCTGATAAGGAATTCAAAAGTAGAAATGTGTGTCATTTCATTCCAAAATAGAATATGTTCTTCATGTGCTACTTTGAGGCTACTCCTTTAAATGTTATTTTCAATTAGTTAGTGGAATGGGTGGTGCTTACATCACCACCTGAGTGAAATCATACGATTTTTATTTTTCAAAATTATACCTCTAAAATTCCTACTTTTATCAATGCATGCTATATGATCCAAGCCTGCTACCGAGGGTAGATCCATCACATTTTCCCCAGGATGCATGCTTAGGTTCTTACCTTCCGTCTTCAATATCCAACCCTCACGAAATCAGGGATGCATCTACAACCAGTAATTAGTATGATAGCATTCTTTTGACAACCTCCCCGGTAACAACGCCAAAATGTTGGGGAAATTAATTGCTTAATAAAAAACAACTACTCACTTCGAAATTAATTATCAAACCGAGGAACGTCTTATTATTTCAAGGCAATCGGTAAAATATATGCAAGAATCTATCAACAACTAACACTGGTTCTACACGATTGTATTATACACTATCAAGCTCATTGAGTAAGAAATAAAATGTAAGATTTGAATAATAATGCTAAAATTAAAAAGCAGAAAGTAAATGTCAAGAAAAAGAATTATTCTAATCACACAACTTGAATCGATACTAAATTAAACCAAACCTTACTAAATTTGAAATTTAACCTATTGCACCCAATAGAATTGAAATGTTAATCTAGAGTAGTAAATTAATAGAAATTTAGAAATTTTAGGAAACAAGAAAATTAGAAAATGCAGTAGCCAACAAATTACTTGAAAAAAAAGGAAATTTACTTTAAGGAACGACAATTGAAATTCAAAGAAACAACAATTAATTAAAAATAAAAAGCACACAACCAAACTACTTTAGATGTTCAAGGAAACACCTTGTCCACGCGGGTAACCCGGGTTCAATCCCGAGAAATGACACAAAAATGTTGGGGAAATTAATTTATTAATAAAAAATAACTAATCACTTGAACATTGATTATCAGCCTGAGGAACATCTTTTTATTTCAAGGGAATTGACAAAATATATACAACTACAAACAACTAACAATGGTTCTACATGATTTTATTCTAAACTATCAAGGTCATTTAATAAGAATTAAATTCAAAAAATCCACATATATTCAACTGATCTTGTAATATGCTAAAACAAAACACTTGAATCTATTCTAAAATTGCGGAAACCAATTACGATTGCACAATCACATGGACAAGAAAGAGAAATAGTTTCAATTGTACAACGCAAAGATGTATCTGGGGAAAGCCTCATATAAAAACCCCAATATCTGTATATTTCATAAAGTCAAGAATATGAAAATATGCAATGCTTCTCTCAGGCTTGAGATCTCTCTGCATTATCTCTCACTGTCTTACTCTGATGCCAGAAATTTTGGTCCAATACTTAACCAATTATTGCCTCTGGTTTTCTCAGCCTTGCTTAAGAATTACTAAGGGAATTGAGCCCATATTAATTAGGAAATTCCAACTAATTGATTGCACAATACATCCAATTTTCTAATTATACAACTGATAGTACACTTCCCTCTAACTCCAATCTCAATTGGGTCTTCCTCAAAACTGACATGCAACAACTATTTATAGCAAATTATCAGGTATCTTATTTATCACTGCATGTGAATTAAATCAGATTTAATTCACTAGACCTCTCACTAGCTCCTCCATCAGTTAGAACTAGTTAAACTGATTTTAACTCAAATAATTAAGTTAAACAATTACAACTCAAAATAAACTCCAACTGAACCCCCTAAAACTTAGAGTGAACTCTACATGCCTCCAATTTAACCCTCAACACGAATTGACTGAGCTAACTAAGTCTTCCTGACATAGTTAACTCGTAAAAGTTGTCATGTGATGTGGAATTACAATTTACTTCTAACTTAATTAAGGGAAAAATAAATTAGAATCATATTCTTGTTTCCATTTTCAATATTTATTATTGCAAATTTCAAGAATAAAATGTAAGAATTGATTAATAATACTAAAATTAACAAGCAGAAAAGTAAATTACAGGAAGAAGAATTATGCTAATCACACAACTTAAATCAATACTAAATTAAACCAAAATTTGATAAATTAGAAATTTAACCTATTTCACCCAACAAAATTGAAATGTTAATACAGAGCAGTAAATTAATATAAATCTAGAAATTGCAGGAAACAACAAATCTAGAAAATGCAGTAGCCAACATTACTTGAAAAAATGAAATTTACTTTAAGGAATGATAATTGAAATTCAAATAAACACCAATTAATTAAAAAGAAAAAACACACAACTGACCTAATTTAGATGTTCAAGGCAACACCTCTTCCATGTGGGTGACCCAGGTTGGATCCCTGACAATGATGCCAAAATATTGGGGAAATTAATTGCTTAATAGAAAACAACTAGTCACCTAGAAATTGATTATCAACTCGAGGAATGTATTTTTATTTCAAGGCAATTGGAAAAATATATGCAAGCAACTACCAACAACTAATACTAGTTGTACATGATTGTATTCTACACTATCAAGCTCATTCAATAAGAAATAAAATGTAAGGCTTCAATAATAATACTAAAATTAAAATGCAGAAAGGAAATGAGAGGAAAAATAATTATGCTAATCACACAACTTGAATCAATACTAAATTAAACCCAACCTTTCTAAATTGGAAATTTAACCTATTGCACTCAACAAAATTGAAATGTTAATCTAAAGCAGTAAATTAATGGAAATCTAGAAATTGCGGGAAATAAGAAATCTAGAAAATGCAGTAGCCAACAAATTACTTGAAAAAAAGAAAATTTACTTTAAGGAACGATAATTGAATTGGAAAGAAACAACAATTAATTAAAAATAAAAAGCATAGAACTAAACTACTTTAGATGTTCAAGGAAACACCTTGTCCAAGGTAGGGGGCCCAACTACC
Source organism: Pinus albicaulis (assembly GCA_034641835.2). Taxonomy (NCBI): domain Eukaryota; kingdom Viridiplantae; phylum Streptophyta; class Pinopsida; order Pinales; family Pinaceae; genus Pinus; species Pinus albicaulis. The sequence continues at coordinate 861,856,322 of CM076584.1, read as the reverse complement.
AAAGAATCAATTTTGCCTTGAAAAATAATTCAAATCAGAATACAAATAATAGATGTAGAACTCAGTGGATAAATTCCTTCGTTAAAATATCTCAGAGAAATAATTACACTATAATGAAGTTCTTAGCTTTGCCTCAAGTTCAAAAATTGTCCATCCCCCCTCTCTTTGATCTTTGTTTTCATTTAAATACAAAGAGATAAAAGGGAAATTACAACTGAATTGATTACAAAATGAATTCCCCTTAGAATTTTGGATTGATTACAGAATCTCAAAAAAACAAACCAGATCTAAAATATCTCTCCATCATTATTCAACTAGAACAAGTCAAATCTAATATTGCAATTGGGAGAATTTGGAAAATGACCACAACGTCAAATCTAAGAAAATTGTCTTCAAAGAACATTGATTTTCTCTCAATCGAGACCAAATTTTGGAAAATTGCTCATTAAAAACTAATTTGGCCCATTTTTCACAAAACCCTTGTCTTGTATTTTCAAGATTCATCTTCATTTTCCCAAAATATAAAACGCAAAACAATCACTTTTTATCCCAACGAATTTCTAAATTGGAATATTTGACTATGAGATGAAGATCAAATTTGAAATCTAGAAGAGATCTTGGAGGATAAAATCGTGACTGATATAATAAAAAATTCAATAATAAACCATCATTGGAAAAATCATGCATAATAATCATCAATTTATTAAAAGTAAAGGATAACAAGTATTACTTATCCATGAGCACAAATAATTATGAAATGAAATTATGTGATAAATTATGATAAATAACATGATAAAAGAACGATGGAAATGGATGAAATAAATTTCAAGAAATGGTAATAATAATGAAAATTTAGTGGCCCAACACTCTGGTGATGTGAAAAAAATTCTTTGGCTTTCACCCTTTCTCCCTGTAGCTTGTGAAGGGAGTCCATCCTACGTTGCACTAACAAACATGGATTTCCTTGGGATTCTTGTGAGAGTTGGAGAGTAGGAAAGTAGATATTGGGTGGGAGGATGGATTCTTTTCTGTGTACCAAGAATTAAGGGGAGGTGTTCAACGAGGGATTGGGCGTGACTAGAGTAGAGTTTCAATTCCTCTGTTCAAAGAATATGATCTTCTTGATGATGCATATCATGTTCTTATTCATGGATTCAACAAGACAATTCCCCTGAGGGTAGTAATTAGTAGAATGCTTCAATAAACTTCCATTTTCCAATGCAAAGTGATAGATTTTTTACGATGAAAAGTATGTTTCATTATAGAAAACAAGTAAAGTAGGAGTGTCGAACTTGGACATGATGTTCTACAATAGAAATTTAATGACTTCCCGATCATTCACATGTTTGATTGGAATCGATTTTTTGCACTGTCTGAAGTAATCCATGGCAGTGAGAATGTAGTGGTGTTGCTTTGATGAATGTGGAAATATTTCTCCAATAATGTCCAAGCCCCACCATTGAAAAGGTTCTTCCATTGCGATAGGTTGCAGTGGGGCGATTGACTTCTTATTTTTGTTGACACACCTTTGACAGACTAGGAATTTACGGGCATAAGCATGAGTATCTTTGAATATTGAAGGCTAATAAAAAATGACATGCATGATTTTGTGTGTGGTTGTGTTTCCCGCAAAGTGTCCCCCTGATGGTCCATCATGGAGATCACACAGTACCTTCTCCGAGTCATGTGCTTCCAAATACCTAAGCATTTTTTCGTTATGGTGCTTTTTGAAAAGAACCCCATGCACCATCTGGTAGGATAATGCTTTAATTCTAATTTTCCTCTTCTGGTATGTGGAAAAATGGGAGTGCATGGTGTCATTCTTAAGTTATTGGCGCACATCTATGTACCAATATTTTGTTCTCGTAGTGGGGGAGGCTAGCTCGATGTTGTACACTTCAATTTGTTTCTCCCATGCTAAAATATCTTCCTCTTCCTTTTCGTCCACTGCTTTTGTTGCTAATAGACAAAGGCCATACCCCTTAATTGTGTAAACTGGATTGATCTCTAGATCGTATTCTTGCAAACTAGTCATCTAGTTTTCTCCTCTTTCACCGAGCTCATGTTGAACCAACAGTGATATGATTGTTGGTTGTGGGACAAATATAACGAAATGATTTTTCAAAAAATAGGGCTAAAAGTGATTGCTCGCCTTGTATACCGCATAAGCTTGTTTGTCCACGGAGGTGTAGTTAAGTTAGGGTCCTTGCAGACTTGTGCTCATGAAAGACATAGGCTACTTGTTGTTCATGTTGTCCTTTTGTGTGAGTACGACAAAAAGAGAAGTGTCATAAGCAAAGGTGTAGAGCAAAAAATATTTATTAAAATATGGGCTATACAATGCGGGTGCTTTTGCGATAACTTGTTTAATACGAGAGAATAGATACTTTTCCATGTTATACCATTTTTAGATAGCATCCTTCTTAACTATTTACTATATTCTTTTGAAAATTTGAGAATAGTTGGAGATGAAGTTGCGAAGGAAATTAATTTTCCCCAAGAAGGACTACTAGCCTTCTTATTTACTGGGAAGGGAATCTACGTGATTGTTCTGACCCTATCCATTTCTACCTTAATCCCACTTTTGGAAATGATGTGGCCTAAGAGATTACCCTCAAACACTGAAAATATACTCTTCTCAGGATTGAGGGATATCATGTACTTGTGACATCACTCGAAAATTTTCTTTAAGTGACGTATGTGGTCTAACCTCTATTTGGAAAACGTTGTTACATCACCAATATAGACCACAACACTCCGTCAAATCAACCTACGAAATCAGATGTCCATATCTCGTTGGAATGTTGCACTAGCATTGATTAACCCAAATGGAATTCCCCTAAACACAAATGTGTCCCACTTCGTGTAGAAAGTAGTTTTAAGCTTGCTAGGCTCTAAAACCAGAACCTAGCTATATCCTAAGTATTATTCTAACAAAGAAAAATATTTCAAGCCTAATATTGTTTGCATTATTTGTTCCATAGAAAACACAGGGTAGTTTTCATTGTCTGAGGCACGATTCATATTTCGAAAATCAACACATAAACAGATTTCCCTAGAACTTTTTCTTAATGGAAACAAATTTGATACCTAATTTGAATGTTGCACTCTATATATGATCTGAGTATCCAAAAAATTTCTTAATTATTTCTAAATAAGGGGCTCAAGATTCAGATTTATTTTTCTTAATTTCTGTTGAAATGACTTGGTCCCTTATTTTACGGTATCACATGCTAGATGATCCACCTGTGATAAGTCTTAAGCTCATTGTATGTCCATGTGAATACATCTCAGTACTGCTTGAATAGGCGGATAAATTATTGCCACTTCTGTGGTGTACAACAAGTACCAAGATTGAAAAAATTCAGATCCTTTTCTATTCCCAAATTAATCTGCTCGTGTGACAACGTGGAACTATGGGTTTTAGCGTTGACAGGTCCCTAGAAAAAATTATGCAAGTCATACATATTTTTATAAAAATACCACACCCTTTTGCATGTGATTTCATTTACCTACATTGGTTGCATCCTACAATTCCTGGTCATGCTCGTCTTCCTCGATCAATGCATCTTTGAACACATCAACGTTTGAAGCATACTATCTGCTGGTCATCATTAAAAACGTGTAAATTAGTAATATTATCATGGATAGATGTTTTATAAAGAATTTCTACTGAAAAACCATCCCTCAATGGTGATAACCTACCAGCAGAATTTGTTAATGCATCTGCAACTATGTTACACAATCTTGGAACAAAAATAATATTGAAATCTTGGAAATGTGAAATTAAATGCCATACCTCTTGTTGATACCTCTTAATATGAGGTGACACACAATGTATGGTATCTCTTACCTCTCGTACCACAATTTTTGAGTCACCTATTGCTTTTAGGAAAATAACATTGAGGTCAATGCTCTTTGAAAGCCCAAATGAGTGCCTCATATTCATCAGAGTTTTTTGTGCACTCAAATTACGAGCGACTAGAGATCAAATGTTTTCTTTGCAGCGGGTCTATTAAAATGCAACCATCTCCAAAGCCCCCCTACGTTTTGGAACCATTAAAGTACAATTTCCATATGTCATATGTGCAAGGGCTATGAAATACACTAGTACTATTACTACTACTACTTCTACTAATTGTACAAAGGTCATTTCCACCAGTTGGACTAGGAAGGAGCTCCAACTGTGTTTTTGGTGGGACTCGGGATGGATGTGCAAGATAACACCCCAGTTTAGTTTCCAGGAAGAAATTTCCAAAAATAAGTTCTGCGAAAATCACTGGTTCATTATGTTTGTTCAAGGGAGTGACATTATGCTTCATGTATCTTTCCGAATACACTCAAATATGGTTGTTTCTACCCTTATATGGAAGCCATAGGTGTGACCTGTTTGTAGCAAAGTATCCTTATCACTTTCTTTACTATTCTATGCTCAACAATACTTTTTATGCTTTCAGTATGTCCACAATCATTATGTCTATACATTGGTGAAAACAATTGTTATATGATAGACAAATAATAAATTCTTTGAGTTCACCAACTACGTGGAAAAGAGTCTTGTCCAATTGAATAATTTGTTTATCCATTTTATTCAATTCTGCATTTATTTTATTTTCAATAGATAATGAAATTACATTTAGTAATGCACCAAAATCAACTAAGAAATTGTGTACATTGAAATTGAAAATTTCAAACATGAAAAAAATGAAGGGCAGAGTGTATTTGCTTCCAATGTTAAATCCTTAAGTATTGACTCAATGGAACCATAAGACGCACCAGATACCTTGTCTGAAGGGGCATCATTACCTGTGGAGGACTGCCCAAGTTCTCATAAGAGAATGTCCCGATGGCTTGTGATATTTGTTAACTCAAACATTGAAATATTCACATGAACATTTTTCATGTCCTCAACTATATTTTAATCCACAACGGGAAGAATGGATGAAGTTTCCAGGGGAATGACTTGTTTTTTTACTTCCAAAGTGATAGTTTTATTCTTAGTGCTTACAAAAGTACTTTTTGTTGAGACTGCTTTCCCAGACTTGCTCTGAGCGTCATGTGCTAAGCTAACAAGTGGACTAATTTTTCTTAGAAAACTTTCTTTGAGACTTTGCTTCTTCAACTCTGTTGTGGTGGCCAACCCTTGGCTTCTCAAATTGTACCAGTTGGTATGATTCTGGGTCGGGGGATCACTTGGAGCTAATTCTCGGTTGTGCTCTTTAGGGTCATGAGTATGCAATTAAATATGTTTACTGCATGCCCCACACTTGGATTTTCTTTGGTTGCAACAACTTCTTCCTTTTCTTCTACAGGGTCAGTTTTCTCATCAACAAGTACCACATCGTAAAGATGTGTAGAAATAATTCTCATGTCATCATTCCATTGTGGGCATGTTTTCTTGGAATGATAGGCTTGATTATATGAAAAATATGTATCCATGCCCATTTTTTTTAATTCAACTCGATGATCGAGCTTTGCGTAGACTTTACCGATTCGTTACTACTGCTAGTCGAATCTAGGGCCCTTCTAAGTAGGTTGAATCTGGAAGGCTTGTTGCTCACGATGGTCTCAATTGACATTTTTTTTAGCTCTTCCATCTCATTTGAAAAAAAATTGACAAGACGGGTCAAGCTTTCAAGATTATATGATTCTTTCTCTTTCGCCTTGCTTACAGAGGTTTCAGACCTTTTTCCTGTGTCTTTGGAGTATTTTATTGGTTCATCATCTGTGATGACTACAATTGCACTCAAGTCCTTCTCAACCATGATTTCCTCTTCATATTTTTCCATCAATGTTTGTTTCACAGTTCGCTTCACAAACTGTGCAATGCTTTCCGACAAGGCATAAGTATAGTAATCTATTTTGATGGAGTCATGAGGTTTCATGTTTTATGGAAATTTATTAAAGATGCAGTTGAACATCTAATTTCAATATTTCACCACCTCCTTTTTCTCCATATTTAGATTACCCGACTCATTCAATAGCATGGCGAGGGTCTTATCATCAACAAATTTTTCAAGGAATATTTTCTTAAACCCCTTCCAATTATGGATAGAGTTCGGTGGAAGGCTATGATACCATACAACATCTCTACCATCCAAGGTATGAGGAAAAAGTGTACATGCAACATCATCATGGTGTACCTAAATTTCTTGCAGATGTAGGTAAAATTTATCCAAGTGGTCTTCTGCCTTCACTGTTTTATCACTGTCTAAATTCATTAAGAGTTTTTTCCGAATGCTTAGAAATTTTTTGTATTGACAACTAGAAGGGCAAGTGGGACCTGAGTCATCCAATCCAGATCTTGGTCTACCATTTTTTTGTCTTTTCTCTCCTCCTCTTATTTGTCAAAACATGATGGATCTCCTTCTTCTTCCTCCTCACCGCATAAATCATGAAAGGTTAGGTCTGAGAGCACACCGTTATCTCAATCACCACCTTGAAAGAGTGGAGGCTCTTCTACGTTCTCCATAAAGTCTGCTAATTATTCAAGCGTGGAAAGAACCAAATATTCAAGGGTATAAATCACTATCCCTATAGGGTGGTTTTTTTCTTCTTTGAATAATATGGAAGACTAAGTACTCCTAGGATCAATCCAACATATTTTCAAAATTGCAGGTTATAGGATTGATGGCCCGAATGCGATCGTATATAATTTCACAATTTTGTGCAGGCTTGGGCTGAGAAGAGTCACGAACTTCAGAAACATGATTAGGGAGGTGCAATGAACGTTTTTTCCTTGACCAGAAATGTGATGTTAGGGTCGATGGGGTTATCATCCATACAACATTGTCTTCCATTCTTCTAGCACCAAAAATGTTGACGGTGTTGGACCTGCGAACATTCATGGGATCTCCCCATTATGAAGTTCCAATTATACCTCACACCGTTTGGTGTAGGAGTCCCATCTAGAATAAAGGCCTATTTGCCAAATTCTTAAATATATTCCTTGGCTCTAGTTGTCAGTAGGAGAGAGGAGTGAAAATATACTTTCGAAAAGCAAGGGGGGTGTTTCTGGTGAGTGTTCAGTTGTAAGTGTTTCAAGGTTCTTCTATTATGGGGGAGAGAAAAATAAGTGCGCCTCTAAGAGAGAGGTAACAATACCACCCAAGAAGAGACACACTTGAACTAAAAGGGTTCATCTAGCATCCAAAAAAATATCCCACAAGGGATGCAACAGTCATTAAAAAAAAAATAGGAAAGGTCTTCCTAATTTCTTACAGAATAATAGTCCACAAGGACGGGACAACAATAACACATGTGAAAGTAAACATGAAATACAAACATCCGTGGAATAGTCTTACAAACATTCATAATCCATCATGAAGAACATGTTGGTATTGAAGGCTAATGTTATTAAGTAAAAGTTCCAAGACACATATGTACAATGAACATCACTAGCTCCAATAGTGGAGTGTTGGAACCACTCCTTGCTCCATAAAATAACTAGATTATCTCTCTAATCCTTTGCCAGTGGAGCCAAGGTGAAAATTCCTTTTCTCATACAATAAGGGATTATATATAACCAAGAGGTGATGCTTCCTCCTTGTGACTCTTTGACTACCCTCATCACCATTTGACTTCCTATTACTTTTCAACTTACATGACTCTTCACATTCCATGTGTGCTCTTTGGACTTCCACGTTACAACATATTTTGAATAAAATATACATGATGCACAATAATGATGTCTCATATGAGCACTCGTGACATGACATGACATGACATTGCTAACATGGATTGCTTGATGATGTGAAAATGTCAAGCCACTGCTGTTGTTGAGTGTTGGATATCATTTTGAAGATTCTTTTCTTTTCATCTCCGCATGGCTTGGTGATAAGTAATCCTCAATGATCCCAAGTCTTATATAGTGGTCGCAAACTAGTTTCCCTTCGCTTTATTTTGATTTATCAACTTGTAAGTTCAAATGCAAGAGTGTATTTGAGCATTCATTCATCCTTCTCCTTCTTCATCGTCTTTCCATGACATGATAGGGTACATGTTCCTACAATTCACCTATGACGAGACAACATCAATCCAAAAACCCCTAGCCTAAGATGGTGCATTCTGATCCATAAAATAATTCCAGAACAAGTGATAGGCTGGGAAGAGGGACTTAGTGACTATTTTTTTGTGTAGTTCAGGTAGGAAAAGGGGATTTGTGAGCCTTGAGACTACGCATTACATATTTCAGGATGGGATGAGGAGCAAGAATACACAATTTCCACAACCAGTGGGATAGGCTAAGGGGACGGGCACTAGAAGATTTCACTGTGCAGTTCTAGGGAACAAGCAAGGTAAATATGCAATTCAAGTACTCAGGGATTGAGCTTGAGGCTTGAAGTTGCAAAGTTCATAGTTTAAGTTGGGCTAGGAGGCATGTTTGCGCAATTCTGTAGGTCAAGATTGGAGCTTCCACACAAAAATTGCAGCAGTATTGATGGGAATGAACTATGAATTGGGTAGTTCCAAGCATCGCACTCATAGATATAGGTTGATAGTGCATAGTGCGCATCTTAGGGAGGTTGGGTGAAGCTAGGTTTCTTGGTCGAGAATTTGTTTTGAAAATGGCTAAGTGTGGGATCAGTGAGATTAGAGTGAACTATGATAAAATTTGACTATGATCACACACTTAGAGTAATATGATGCATCAACAACATAGATCATCCATAACACATGAACAAATAATATCCCTCTATATGAAAAAATTATGACTAGTTACGACAAGTGCGACACCAAAGATACACTTTGCGACAACCGTGACGACACTTGTGCGATAACGCTCAAACCTTTAGAAATGAGTGCGACAAGCACTTACAATGTTAGATAAAATCATTTGCACAAATATGGCCTCTTGAAACCACAATAATAATGTTATACACACAATGTGACAACCAACATGCCAAAATAGGACACTTTTCCCAACTTGCAAAAGGGAACACAACGCTCTCAGAAAACAAATGAAATGAGTTTCATATTTTGTGACACAATTAAACATATCAAGGAAGGCTTCAAAATTATGTATAGCCCAAAATTTTGGAGGGGTTTGTAGCAACTACAACATGTGGTGAACTGTCCAATGGAATATCCATGGTATTTTATAGATCAAATACTCTCTTCCTATGAATATACTTGATTGATGACCCAAATTTGGACACCATATTACATATTGTATAACCTACTCTTCAATGTCATCATTGACCAAAGTAGTTGCCAACACCCACTGGTGCTGATTCATTTGGTTGTAGGAGAAAATATTCCTATTTATTGTCTGATATGTTTAAATGGTTCTCTGGGAAGAGGTTTTATGAATGTATCTGTAATCTACTCATTAGTGGCCACATATTCAAGTCGAACAACATTAGCAACAACATGATCTCTTAAGAAAATTAAATTTAATTGGAATATGCTTGATATTTGAACGCATAATAGGGTTCTTGGATATTCGTATAGCACTAGTGTTATCACACATTATAGGAATGGGATTTTTTAACTCAACCTTTATGTCTTTTAGATTTTGCTTCATCCAAAGAATTTGAGTGCAGTAAGCAGTTGCGACTATGTAATCAACTTTTGTTGTAAATAAAGAGATTGAGTCTTACTTATTTCTCACAAAATACGCAAGACAATCCCCCGAGAAAAAAATTTCTATAGAGGTACTTTTCCTATCACCAACACTACCATCCCAATTAGCATCAATATAAGATTTTAAATTTAAATATTTAATCATTGCGTACCACAAGGAAAAGTCTGTTGTGCCTTGTAATTATTTGAAAATTCTCTTCACAACATTGACATGGATTTCTTTAGAACTTGCTTGAAATTTGGTCACCAAGCCCAATGATTGCATTATTCCTAGCCTTAAATAATTTATGTAAAACAAGATTCCAATTATTGATATGTAGACTATATGATTCACAAGAGGGGATCCATCCTCTTTATTTAGCTCACTGTTAGTCACTGTGGGGGCACAAACTGACCTGCACTCTTCCATACCAAATTTATTTAGTGTTTACCTTAGATGCTTAGATTGAGAGATGAAGACACCCTTCTCGTATTGGGTAATTTTCAGTCCGAGGAAGAAAGACAACTCCCCAATAATAGCATTTTAAATTATTTTTCATTATCTCTGTGAACTGTTATCCCATCTGCTCCAAATCACTATCAAATATAATATCATCTAAATAAACCACAATAATTAGAAAATTATCATCATTAGATTTTATATATATATATATATATGACTATCAGCAATCCCTCTTTTAAAACCTTGCAATTGGAGATACTTTTATATTCTAGCATACCATACTCTTGGAGCTTGTTTTTAGCCCATACAAAGTTTTTCTTAATCTCCAAACATAATATTCTTTCTTTGAGAGCAAGAAACCTCATGGATGTTCAAAATATACTTCTTATTCTAAATACCCATTAAGGAAGTTTGATTTTACTTCCATTTTATATACTTTAATATTATTATGACTAGAAAAAACTACAAACATTCTAATGGCTTCCAAACTTCCTATCGGTGCAAATGTTTCTTCAAAATATATCACTTTGATTTGTACATAACCTTTGTAGACTAGTATTGCTTGGTTTCTTACAATTTTTCCTTCCTCATTTAGATTATTTTTAAGAAAAATTAGTGCCTATAAATTTTTTTCCTTGGGTGTAGGGACAAGCTCCCAAATGCCATTTTTTCTCAATTTGTTCCAACTCTTCTTTCATTTCCTTCAGCCAAAACTTGTCTTAATTAACTTGATTGATATTTTTGGGCTCAATTCATGACAACAAGGAAATATTTGCATGAAGGGGACTGCCAATTAATTTCCTTTTATTTTGGACACCAAGCCTTCAATCACTAATCATTTGACTTTCTAGGTGTTGTTTTTCGTACATAGCTAGATGGGGTCTTGTGCCTTTGTGATGTATATTATTCTTCATATTGTTCTTAAAAATATTCTTCTTCTTTATCTACAAATCTGAGAGAAAAATATTCATGTTCATATTATTTCTCATTTTCTTTAGACTTCACTGAATGATGCAATGTTTCATCAACTATGACATCGATGCAATCTCCCACCCTTTTTTCCCTGTTTTTGAATCATTTGTAGCCTTTGCTGTTGACTGAATATCCAAGTAATATACCCTCGTCAGCTTGAGAGTCAAAATTTCCAAGGTATTTAACCTTTCTCTTTATATATTATTTACTCCCAAATACCTTAAAATGTTTTACAAATGATGGTCTTCCCTTCCATAACTCATAAGGGGTTTTATCACTGTTAGGCCTAAGTCATGTTCTGTTACCTAAGTAAATAGTTGCTTGACCTACTTCTCCCTAGAATTTATGTGTAACCTTCATCCATCATTGCTCTGGAAATATACTGAATGGTTATGTTCTTCCTTTCAACCACCTGATTCAATTGAGGTGTTCTCGCTATTGAGTATTGCCTCCTTATGAATCCATGTTTTTCACAAAAATATTCAAACTCTTTTGAGATAAATTATCCTCCCCTGTCATATCACAAAAATTTAATATTAATATCCTTCTCATTCTCAACCTAAGCCTTAAATATTTTAAAATTACTCAGGGCTTCTAATTTTTCTTTCAACAACATTATCTGTTGGGCCAGAATTGTAATCTACGGATAAATTATGCTTCCCTAGGTAGGTGTTAGCCTAGAACAAGAAGTGAAAGACTATACTACGTTTCTCCTAACTCAGAACATATACACAGAGAGGATTGGAGGCATACTTGTTTCAGTCGCTTCCAAATGGCTCCTTTCTGTCACTTCCACTACAGCTTCAAATTCAAGCGGTTTTAAATGGCTGAATGCTTCCTACAAGAAAGAACACTGAAACAGCAGAAGATGCAATAATATAGATATCTATTCAATCTAGTTAGCTAAATCAGTTAAGCATAAACTACATTCATCAACCAAGATCTTACAATATGGAAAATCAAAGTTAACATAGATGCATGTAGGGAAAAACAAGAATTACTCTTTATTGATGATAGAAGGAGAGGTTAAAACCTAGTGACTGAGTTGTATTGACCTTCCAACAAAGTTCCCAAGTCTCATCACAGCATAAATCTCTCTAGCAGTAGCTCCACAAATCAAACTCTCTATTGAAAATTCTCCAACATTTCCCTACTCAAATTCTTCTTCTTCAAACACTTAGATCTGTGTTCAATTTATATTTGAAATATAGGTTGTTTTTTAATCAATAACATTCCAAAAATAGGCAAGACATGTTTCCATTCATGTAGATGTCAAATGGACACTTGGATCTGAAGCTTGACACATGTGAACCCTTCTAGAAGACACTAGCCAAGTGGAGATTCCAGAACAAAGAGAATTTCACTCCTAATGTGACCAATGCACCTTTGAATATCAGGAAGTGCTTTGAAGAGCAACCTTGAATGGGGCTACCTGCATATGCAACGCACTTAGGCCCCTTAGAGCCTGCGTTGGTGAGCTCCCACATGTTTAATAATAAGCTTCAAACCATGGAAAATCCTTGCTTGACGATATTCTTGTTCGATTCATGTTGTTTCCTGTCTTAGGGAATATAGCAATTGAGATGATAGGGAATGATAGACTCTTGATCATCGGTCCTGGAGATGATGCCAAGTTAACTAGGTCATTGGGAATGGTGCCCAAATTTACCTATAACAATTTCCCCCTAAAGCATGAGATCCAAATAATAAGAACATTCGATTGATATGCTTTACACTGTGATGAGCTTGGAAACAAAGTGGAACAGTCACATGCATCAATCTTACAATACATTACATCATGATATATCCTCTATTGATCATAATTGTTGAGGATAGTCATTCCCATAGTCAGCACATAAAACAATCTAATAACATGTACATAATTCAGAAAGTCGTCTAAATTGGAATGTTACCCAGATGCAGACACGCCTACAGATGACGACAATCTGTATGTAAGGTCACCGTACAAATGATGTCTACAACAATCCTAAAATCGTAGCTCGGATGGCTGAAACTAGATCTGGGGTCTTCTTATCTCATTCACTCGATCATTCAAGTACAATTCTAACCATGCGAATATATGATTTGTCGTCGAACATGGAAATACATCGTTTGATTACCAGCCAATAATGTGAGCTATTAAAAAATGCAAGAGAACCACCATTAATGTCAATGGCCCTCAAGGTACTGCAGTAATTTCGTAAGGCGTGAATAGATGATTTGATGTCGAATGCCAAACAAAATCTTTCGGTCAAAGGTTTGGAAGCGAGGATCTTGTCAATGTTGTAACAAGCCTCATGGTACTGGAATCTAATGTTTCTAAGTGAACTTCCTAGATATTGATTTGTAGTCGACAGGAAGTCACCTTATTGGAAAACTAGAGTTACTGATTTCAGAGACAAGGGTATGACTTGATATAGCAATTTTCAGGGATGACGGTCATGAAAATGAAGTTTTATGAGTATTGCAGATGGATGAGTTCTTAATCACTGGATGACTTCTCTTGAACATATCGGCGACACTCTGATGAGTTAGAAGCATTGACCCAAAACCGAAGTGAAGGTATGATGAACCATAGGTGTGAATGAACCGTCAAGTTGATTACCCAACCCAAACAGTCACGAACATGGAGTGAAAGAAGTTTCATGTTCAAGAGCGACTTGCTACCAAAAAGAAACTTTACTTGCTTTTCCCAAATTTTCCCAGGTCATTTGTCGACCAATACCTCTTTATTTGTTAACAAGCTTGAGGAGGATAACATTTGCTTGATCTATAATTCAACGCTTCGGGTGAACAAACAATAAAGTATCGCTATTTAATAATTTAATGAGTCTAGCGATGAATGAAACTATATTCCTACCATGATTGACAAGCTTGTCGCTATTTTATGTTTTAACGAGCTTAACAACAGTGATAGCCCGATCATTTTTCATGTTTAGAGAGTCTGAAAAAGAGGACGAAAGAGGACTCCAAAAGTACTTTTTCGTAAATTTGTCTCTCAGATCCGAAAAAGTGTAAAATAATATCTGAAAGAACCTCTTTGGTCATGTTTAACCAAGGTATTCCTTTTTCTTAAATAATCCATCTCAGTCTGGAAAAGGGTTAAACTTATATTGAGTAGATATCAATTCATTTACTTTAACGAGCTCGAAATGACAAGTGCTCGGAATTATTTTCACATTATCAGAGTCTGAAAAGAGCTGAAAGAAGACTCCAGGGGTTCCTTTTTCACTATTATCGAAGCTTGAAAAAGAGATAAAAGTGCACTTCAAATCCTTTTTCGTTTTTAACAAAGCTCGAAAAATAAGGAGAAAAAGCATGCTTTGTGGTCAAGTCTTTCTTGAAATAAATCTACATGACTAACATGTTCGTCAATTGTATTTCATGTTCAGAACAACATCAAATGGATTAAAAATACCTGTTTCATGATAAAAACATAATAAAAATATAGTCATAGCAATAAATTCATATTGCAAGTAATTAAATGACTATATAAAGTAGTTTCACTATTCATTTTTACCATTCCATAGTTACCATTTGCATTTTGGAGCTCTGAACCTGATTTTTCCCCCAAACTTCAGTGGTCGATTGCGTGCAATTAGTAAGAATGTTTTGAATGCCCCCTACAAGAGCACATGTCGAATGCCCCCTGCAAGAGTAGGTGCCCCCCAAGCTTCATTTCATTCATCTAAGTAGATTACTGGTTACTAATAGTTGGATGGAATGAGGTTCATTTACGAGGTCAAATGGCAGACTCGTCTTAATTAGGAGAGGATTTGTTTCATTGTTTAACGAGCTTGACACAGGAAAAGAACTATGCTCATGACCTGTTTCATTTTTTAACGAGGTTGACACAATAAAATAACTTTCCTCAAAGGCACTTGTTTCAATTTTTAACGAGGTTGACACAAGAAAAAAGAACTATCCTCATAGGTACTTGTTTCATTTTTTAACGAGGTTGACACAGAAAAAGATCCATCATCATGGGAACCTATTTCAATTATCGAGGTTGACACAGGAAAAGAACTATCCTCAACACCTGTTTCATTTTTTTAACGAGTTTGATGCAGTAAAATGAACCATCCTCATTGTGCAGTTGGAGTAGTGAGTGTGCTTTGGAAAAGATGTAGTCTAACAGAATCATCATTTAAGGAGTTTGATGAGCACCATAAATGATAATTTATAACATGCGTTGACAGGTCTTCTCCAGGTTTTTCATTGAATTTTGGAATTTCAGAGGGTAATTTCTGTGGTATCACCGGCTACCAAGGAAAATAAATGATGGGATCATCTTGATATTGCACTGAAGATAAAGGATAAAGTTATTCAATATTCGTAAAGGAGGAACCAGATAGGATTCCAGATGATCACATGGGTGAATTCAATGGAAAAAAACATCAAATATGAAGCAACAGTAGATGTTGTTGCAGCTGAAATAGATGGTTCAGTCTAGGATGTTATCTCAGCCATGGTCAAATGACCCAGTGTATACCCTATAGAATCTACGGTAACTGAAAGTGAAATAGGATCAACAAAAGCAGAGGAAGGTGATTGAGGAAAAGACTCGTACAAGTAAATCTCCTATCGAAAATGAGTTGGAGTTAAAAGTGTCTCATCTGGTGATATTTTTTCAATCAAAATCAAACCAGGTGGAAGAATTTCGCCGTTAGGCCCAAAGTATATTTAAGGTGGTTGAGTGCACGATATGGGAGACTCAACGACTACAATAGATTGTGGGATGACCAATTCAGGAACAACTTCCGATTGTTCTACCTCGAGATCAAGATTTTCTCCACTTAGGGAATATAGCAACAGAAATATAAGGGGATGATAGACCCTATTTCATTGGTCCTGGGGATGATGTCCAGTTTGACCAATAAAAGTTGCCCCCTAAAGCACAATGGGATCTGGATAAACTTCTAGTTGAACAACGTTGTGTTCGGGAGGTATGGTCTCACAGATTGGATGGATCGTGACCATGGATAGTTGTGATGACTTTGTCTCGACAATAGTAGACAAACCAGGATTTGTAGAAACAACTTGTGCCAACTCTGGTATATGGGAAGATGATGCTTCACCAGAGGTACTGATGGTACTAGTTTCGGTAGAGCGATGTCTATGCGAACGACGGGGAAAAGGATTTTGTTCTTCCACGATGACTGATTTATTTTAACCAAAAAAAAAATAAAAAAAATGAGGGTAATACTAGGCAAAAGGGTTTACCAAAAAACTATGAACTGCAGAATACCTCCTGGCGAACCAAGAAGTACGGGAAGGTAATCTCCCAAAATGCTATGTTTGGTGTATCAAAATTTCAGGGTGGCTAACTCGGTTCACTATGGATGGATAGCACCTAAAATTTGTCCTCACAAATATACCCGAAGGTACGTGGAGGCCCAAGTCCATATTAGCGTTGTCTGATGCGAAACTGCACATTGAGAGCACCCCTTTATACTTATCGTACTATAACACCGCCCGATATACCCAAAAGTACGTGGATGAGCTACGATATACTTACGTACATGGAGTGAGGTATCACACTCGGAATGTATCATAGACAAGTTAACGACAACTGCTATGTTTTACGATGTTGGAACACGTTGTTGAGAATGCAGCAAGATGATGGAGCTTGGTGAAATGAAGTCGCCTTCACCAAGTGGGCCCGTAGGCAAATTCTGGCGCAAAATCTATTTTTAGACTATGTCTATTTTTAGACATATGGAGCATGGTTCAGGGATTCCAGTTTGAGATTCTTGAAGTATGTGTCATGTTGGTAAAAATAGATGAGACTCTATTTTTGAGGTCAAAGAGGTTGAAGTCTATTTTTAGACTGCCTCTCCTTAAAACAGGGAAGTCAAATATTATTTACCCTTAATAATATTTAGACTATAAACAACAGTTTACTCTCTTGGAGCACTTCAGTTCGAGCTACAAAAGTGGCTCATGCATCTGACAGAGGAATCACATGGTTCCCAAGGGTTTGATGGCATCATGCATGGTTGACTTCAGTTGGACTTCAGTGGCAGAAGTTTGGAGGAGTTAATGAGACAAATAGTGGAGTTGTGTTCTGTTTATTTTAGTTGAACTAGTTGAGATTAGTTTAATTAGCTAATCAATTAGTTATGAGTGGAGTGAATTAAATATTATTTAATTCATTAATTAGTAACTCATTATTCAACTCAAGAACACATCAGTTCACTACAGTGCATGATCAGTTCAGTGGAGACCAGTGAAAGAGGTGGATGAAAGGGTGGAGTTAGCTATCAGTTGTGACTATACTGTTGCTATTTGCAACACACAGATAGGTGGAGTAAGCCCATGAGGATTGCGCAGTTCAGGCTGGTGGTTTATCTATATAAAGAGGCCATCCCATAGCATTGAAAACGCAATAGAGGCTGGCTATCAAGTGGCTAAGGATTGGAGCATGTGTTTTGCTAGATCTAGCTTGATAGTGTATAGCAATTGAGGGTGTGCATGAGAGCTTGTGAGGAGCGGCACATTGACGACGTTACATGATTTCTCCATTATAATATACACAATAGCCGCGGGGTTTTCAGCTATAAGCTTTCCCCATACATACTGTGTTAATGTGTATGATGATTTGATGTGTTATCGCTTGATTTTATTTCCGCATGTGTGATGATCTGAGTTGATCTGAGTGGAAGAGATTATGTGTTGCATATGAATTCGAATTGTATGTGATCAGGATAGTCTCAGTGGATAATTAATTATTATTCAGCAAATTTCTACATGGTATCGGAGCTATTGAAGCAGAGATTGATCATCACAGTGATTACAAACTTATTTCGGTAGACAGAGTCTGCATGCGGGTCAGGTAGCCTCCGGATTCATCTTTCTTCGGAAAGTGAAAGGTCTGGTAAACGCCCCTTGCAGTCGATCTCTGTGCTAGAAATAATTTTTTCTCACGATCTAGAGCGGTTGAGCTTTGAGGTGGAATTCGAAATTTTGCAGCAGTTTTGTTTTCTTGGTGCCGTTGTTGAAAATGTCTTTCAACGGTTTGCGACTCGAATATGCTCTTGGAGGCAGTTCGAATTATGTTGCATGGAAGGATCGCATGGAGGCAATATTAGAAGATAATGGTCTCAAGGAGTTCGTAGATACGGATGTCCAAAAGCCCACTGATCCTGCTGAAGTCGATGCATGGTAAAAGAAGATGGCGAAGTGTCGAAGGATCCTGTTGGAGGGCGTCAAGGATCATATTGTATCCAGCCTGCATGGAAAGGCTACTCCATATTTAATGTGGAAAGCTTTGACGGATCTATTCCAGAGTAAGAGCGACCAAAGGAAGCCGGCGCTCAAAGATAAGCTCAGGAACATCAAGATGGAGAAAGGCGGCGCATTTTAAATACCCTCGCATCGCCAAAAGCTCATCGATCGCATGCTTGGCTCTGGCGGCCGGGATTCCGTAGGTTTTTGGATACATGTCATTTCATATGACGGGAGATCGGGATTTGTTCTCAGATCTGGAGGACAAAGATTTCGGTGTGCACATCGAGATGGGCGATGATGGTAGATACAGTGCGACTGGTATCGGTACCATATCCTTTCAGAGGGAGTCTGGTAAACCCTTTGTACTAAAGGATGTCATGCATGTACCCGGATTGAAGAAGAACCTGATTTCAGTAGCTATGTTGGAGGATAAGGGATATGATGTGGTCTTCAGCGAAGGAAAAGCCTTCCTGCGCAGTAAGACTACCGGAGAGACCCGGAAGATAGGGGTTCGAACTCAGAACCTTTATCAGTTGCAGGTAGATGACTGCGCAGCTATGGCATGCAAGGCGGGAGAAGTGGTGAGCCGGGATGATGAGGGCGAACTGTGGCACAGGAGATTGGGCCACCTTCACCATGAAGCTTTGAAGATTCTGCAGCAGATTTCTACTGGACTTCCTAAGGGCACCCTTGCGCAGTCAGATCAGTGCAAGGGGTGTACTTTAGGGAAGTATGTGAAAGCCACCTTTCACGAGAAGGATAGTCGCGCCACGACGATCCTTGAGAGAGTTCACACAGACGTGTGTGGTCCTTTCTCAGTTGCTTCAATAGCAAAGCACAGGTATTATGTGATCTTTGTTGATGATTTCTCTCGAAAGTGCTGGATCTTCTTCATGCAGAAGAAGAGCGATACATTCGCGAAGTTCTGTGAGTTTAAAGCACCGGTCGAGAAGGAGTCGGGGAAGAAGGTGATTGCTCTAAGGAGTGATAACGGTGGTGAATTCATCTCGGCTGAATTCAAGGAGTTCTGCAGCGCAGAAGGGATTCGGAGAGAGCTCATCGCACCCCACAACCCACAGCAGAACGGGGTGGCTGAGCGGAAGAACAGAACGATCGTGGGTGCTGCACGGGCGATGTTGCATGATCAGGGCCTACCCCTTCACTTGTGGGCTAAGGCATGCAATACAACAGTGTATGTGCAGAACCGTTGTCCTCACAAGGTTCTTGGCATGAGTACACCGAAGGAGGCTTATTCTGGCAAGAGGCCTGATATTTCCCATTTGCGGATTTTTGGTTCTCCTATCTACATGCATGTGACGAAGGATGCGAGAAGGAAGCTGGATCCAACCGTTGAGGTTGGAATATTTGTGGGGTACACTGATACACCTCACAACTATCGGGTGTATTTGTCAGACAGTCGCAAGACTGTTGTGCGACGGGATATAAAATTTTAGGAGGAGAAAGCCATGTAGTGTTCGCTTGAGAGGGAGCTACACTTGCATGCAGATGAGGAGCTGTTAGTTCCTAAGGAGGAGCTTTCGGATGTGGATCAGCCACAAGAGGAGGTTCAGGAGGTGGAAGAAACCACCCAGGCAGCGCCAACCATCAGAGGGCGCATGCGCACTACAGAAGCTGAGCGACTGGCTCGGGATGCAGAGAAGGTTGTAGGACCACCCACAGCACAGCGCAGACAGAGACAGTCACCGGATCGGTACACTGGATACATGGCTCTTGTGAGTCAATGTGTTGTGACGGAGCCATCCTCTTTTGAGGAAGCTGTGGAGGAACCCGTATGGGTTGATGCCATGATCGAAGAATATGATTCGATCGTCAGGAACAGTGCATGGGAGATTGTCCCAAGACCGGTGGGGAAATCAGTGGTGGGTTCGCGATGGATCTACAAAGTGAAGCAGGCGGCTGACGGGAGTGTGGAGAAGTAAAAGGCGAGATTTGTCGCCCGTGGCTTTTCACAGATCGAGGGGATCGATTATGAGGAGACCTTTGCACCTGTCGCAAGGTACTCTTCCATACGGACGATCCTTGCTCTCTCAGCGCATATGGGGTGGCACATTCATCAGATGGATGTGAAGACTGCGTTCCTCAATGGAGTTATTGAGGAGGAGGTGTACATAGAGCAGCCTGAAGGTTTCGAGATCTTCAGCAATGAGTCGCATGTGTGCCGACTCAAGAGAGCACTGTACGGGCTGAAGCAAGCACCTCGTGCTTGGTACACTCGGATAGACAGCTACTTCACCGGGCTTGGATTCTCCAAGAGTGAGGCGGATCCAAACCTCTACCAGATTGTGGTGGAGGGGAAGCTGTTGATCATCGTACTGTATGTAGATGATCTGATTTTGACTGGCGATGAGCAGTTGATACTTTCATGCAAGGAGGATCTTGCACGAGAGTTTGAGATGAAGGAATTGGGCATCCTTCATTATTTCCTAGGATTGGAGATTTGGCAGCGCAGCGGAGGACTGTTTGTTTCTCAGGGCAAGTATGCTCGGGAGATTCTGGAGAGGTTCAACATGCAAGGCTGCAAGCCTGTTGACACTCCTCTTCTGGGTGGTTGGAGGAAGGAGGATGCTACTTCAGCGGAGGTAGTGGATGCCACTGTCTATCGACAGTTGGTGGGGTCGCTTATGTATCTGGTCAATACACGACCCGATATATGCTATGCAGTTAACCAGCTTTCGCAAGCTATGGTTAAGCCTACCAAGATCTTTTGGAAGGCAGGCAACCATGTATTGCGTTATATCAGAGGCACATCGGGATATGGTCTATGGTACAGACAAGAGGATGGAGCGAAGCTTTCTGGCTTCACTGATGCAGATTGGGCAGGGAGCCCAACGGACCGGAAGAGCACTTCTGGAGGAGTTTTCAGCATTGGGTCGACAGCAGTTTCCTGGTACAGTAGGAAGCAGAGATCCGTGGCACTCATTTCAGCAGAGGCCGAGTACATGGCAGCTAGCTTGGCTGCATGCGAGGCTATTTGGATGAGGAAGATCCTCGCAGGTTTGTTCAGGTTGCATTTGGAGCCTACAGTGATCTACTGTGATAACCAGAGCTGCATCAAGCTCTCGGCTAATCCAGTCTTTCATGATAGGTCCAAACATATCGACATCAGGTACCATCACATCAGAGATTGTGTTCAGCGGAGGATCATGATGCTTTCATATGTTCCCACGGAGGATCAGGATGCCGACATCCTGACGAAGGCGCTCACCAAGAGCAAGTTCGAATTCCACAGAGGCAGGATAGGGGTTGCAGATAATCCATATCTTGCTGAGAGGGAGTGTTGAGAATGCAGCAAGATGATGGAGCTTGGTGAAATGAAGTTGCCTTCACTAAGTGGGCCCGCAGGCAAATTCTGGCGCAAAATCTATTTTTAGACTATGTCTATTTTTAGACATATGGAGCATGGTTCGGGGATTCCAGTTTGAGATTCTTGGAGCATTGGTCATGTTGGTAAAAATATATGAGACTCTATTTTTGAGGTCAAAGAGGTCGAAGTCTATTTTTAGACCGCCTCTCCTTAAAACAGGGAAGTCAAATATTATTTACCCTTAATAATATTTAGACTATAAACAGCAGTTTACTCTCTTGGAGCACTTCAGTTCGAGCTACAGAAGTGGCTCATGCATCTGACAGAGGAATCACGTGGTTCCCAAGGGTTTGATGGCATCATGCATGGTTGACTTCAGTTGGACTTCAGTGGCAGAAGTTTGGAGGAGTTAATGAGACGGCTAGTGGAGTTGTGTTCTGTTTATTTTAGTTGAACTGATTGAGATTAGTTTAACTAGATAATCAATTAGTTATGAGTGGAGTGAATTAAATATTATTTAATTAATTAATTAGTAACTCATTATTCAACTCAAGAACACATCAGTTCACTACAGTGCATGATCAGTTCAGTGGAGACCAGTGAAAGAGGTAGATGAAAGGGTGGAGTTAGCTATCAGTTGTGACTATACTGTTGCT
This sequence comes from Pinus albicaulis, assembly GCA_034641835.2. NCBI lineage: Eukaryota > Viridiplantae > Streptophyta > Pinopsida > Pinales > Pinaceae > Pinus > Pinus albicaulis. The sequence continues at coordinate 861,834,112 of CM076584.1, read as the reverse complement.
ATTTGCAACACACAGATAGGAGGAGTAAGCCCATGATGATTGTGCAGTTCAGGCTGGTGGTTTATCTATATAAAGAGGCCATCCCATAGCATTGAAACACGCAATAGAGGCTGGCTATCAAGTGGCTAAGGATTGGAGCATGTGTTTTGCTAGATCTAGCTTGATAGTGTGTAGCAATTGAGGGTGTGCATGAGAGCTTGTGAGGAGTTTTTGTACTATGATTGTTACATGATTTCTCCATTATAATATACACAATAGCTGTGGGGTTTTCAACTATAAGCTTTCCCCATACATACTATGTTAATGTGTATGATGATTTGATGTGTTATCGCTTGATTTTATTTCCGCATGTGTGATGATCTGAGTTAGTTGAGTGGAAGAGATTATGTGTTGTGTATGAAGTTCAAATAGTATGTGACTAGGATAGTCTCGGTGGATAATTAATTATTATTCAACAAATTTCTACACACGTCTCTAGCCTAGACCTTCTAAATGTTATCGTTAATGTTCCAAAGCGTTGTTAAGTAAATTGAGATTTATTTTATGTTGACCTTGCTTAACAGTTTTCCTTTCGATTTCACCATGATGATGTATATAAAATTCCTAAAATGCAGCTAAGAATGATAAACAAACTTTCACTTTCAGCTTTTCAATGAATAACCTAGCTACTAAGGTAAGAGAACGCTTGTTTTTTTTTGGAAAGAGAGCAAATAATTTGTGAGCAAAAAAATCAATGAACAAAGCACAATCAATGAATCACAAACTAAAAGTAGATTTCCTAATGTTCCTTTTGCAAAAAACACACAATCCTACATCCAAATCCAAGTTTTTATTTTCAATTTCCTTAATGTTATGAATGTAGAAAAGAAACTAGGTGCACTAGATCAATAATCGAAATACTTTTTACTTTCGAGAAACGAAGAATACAAACAAAAATTTCTCTTTTGAAGGAAAAATGAGGACTTCAACAACAAATTCTCCTATCAAGGAAATGAAGATTTTACAATAATTTCCTATTTCGAAAGCAAATGATTCTTAATGCGGCCATAAAAAGTACTTTGAAATCAAGTTGTCAATGATAATGAAAAACTTTTTTAAAACAACATTGAACAAATTTTCAATCAAAGGAGAAGAAATATATAGAGTTACTGATCAATAGAGCATCAAAATTTTTAGAAAAAATCAACAAACATAACTGAAGCAAAATAAAAATTCAAATTCAAGGGGATTTGGTCCCTTTCAGGAGCCAACGCAGTCTCCAAGGGGAGACAGTGCTCTGCAACGCAGGCTAAGAAGGGAGACAATGCTCTGCAAAGCACTGTGCCCTGACTAAGGGTGCATTGGGCGCAGTAAACAAAGAAAAATCTATTGTTTGGCTCACTAACTTTGCAAATTAAGCTCTAAAAAAGTCTAAACTTTATGTGAAATAGCTACTGGGTGGATTTAGAAAGAAGATCAAAGACTAAAACACCTAGAAACAAGAGAAGATATCCCCAATGGAGTTGTCGGTTTGTTGGGCCAGAATTGTAATATACGGATAAATTATGCTTCCCTGGATAGGTGTTAGCCTAGAACAATAGGTGAAAGACTATACTACCATTTCTCCTAACTCAGAATAGATACACAGAGAGGATTGGAGGTTTACTTGTTTCAGTCACTTCCAAATGGCTCATTTCTATCGCTTCTACTACAGCTTCAAAATCAAGCGGTTTTAAATGGTTGAATGCTTCTTGCAAGAAAGAACACTAAAACAGTAGAAGATGCAATAATATAGCTATCTATTAAAGCTAGTTAGCTAAATCAGTTAAGCATAAACTACATTCATCAACCAAGATCTTACAATATGGAAAATCAAAGTTAACATAGATGCATGTAGGGAAAAACAAGAAGTACTCTTTATTGATGATAGAAGGAGAGGTTACAACCTAGTGACTGATTTCTAGTGACCTTCTAGCAAAGTTCCCAAGTCTCATCACAGCATAAATCTCTCTAGCAGCAGCTCCACAAATCAAACTCTCTATTGAAAATTCTCCAGCATTTCCCTACTCAAATTCTTCCTCTTCAAACACTTAGATCTGTGTTCAATTTATAGATGAACTGTAGGTTGTTTTGTAATCAATAAAATTCCAAAAATAGGCAAGACATGTTTCCATTCATGTAGATTTCAAATGGACACTTGGATCTGAAGCTTGACACATGTGAACCCTTCCAGAAGACACTGGCCAAGTGGAGATTCCAGAACAATGAGAATTTCTCTCCCAATGTGACCAACGCACCTTTGAATGTCGATAATTGCTTTGCATAGCAGCCTTGAAAGGGGCTACCTACATATGCAACGCACTTAGACCCCTTAGAGCCTACATTGGTGAGCTCCCACATGTTTAATAATAAGCTTCAAACCATGGAAATTCTTTGCTTGATGAAAATCTTGTTTGATTCATGTTGTTTCCTGTCTTAGGGCATATAGCAACTGAGATGATAGGGAATGATAGACTCTTGATCATCGGTCCTGGAGATGATTCCCAGTTAACCAGGTCATTGGGAATGGTGCCCAAATTGACCTATAACATTATCCAAGTATCCCTAGTAAAATCATCAATAAATAAAATAAAGTATGTTTCTCCTCTTGGGATATTTTTTCTTGTAGGCCCACATATGTTACTATGAATCAAATCCAAAGGTTTATAAGATGAAAAATATCTCTTAAATTGATCCCTTATCTTCTTTCCAAATTGGTAAGTCTTGTAGATTGAATTGTCAGGTTTTTATAGCCTTGGTAAGTCTCTGATTGCCCTTAACTTATTGATCTTGACTAGGCTGTCAAAATTTACATGCCCAAACCTTTTGTGCTACATACATGTTTGAACCATCTTTCTCAAGAATCAATTAACTCTTGAATTGCTAAACACATCAATGTTGTTGTGAGTCTTGATTGCCTTCCCTACCAACTTGCCATTGTCAACTTTTCGTATCTCATAGGCTTTAGAGAAAAAAGTCACATCATATCCATCATCACACAATTTTCTTACACTTAGTAGGTTTTTCTCGAGACCATCCACATACAAAACATTTTGGGACTTATTTCCTTTCCTTTAATTTGCGTTGGGGCATTATTTCTAAAGGTGAAATTGCCTTTAATTTTTCTTTTAAAAACAATAATTTACTCTTATCTGTATTCATGTGCTTAGAGTGGCCACTATACACATATCATTTTCCTTTCGAATAATTTGCAAACAAATCAAGTCCACACTCCTTAGTTTTCTCAATCTTTTGCTTCCATCTCTTCATGTTTCTTGGATGTATTGGTTATTCAGAGATATGTTGTTTAAATGGTTAGTCAAACTTTATTTTGCACTCACTTTCCTTTTGGCCAAAGTTATTACATTTGAAAGAGTCAATTTCATTCAACAAAGGGGAGAAAGGATTTCAACTCCCATCAAATGTATTTCTAGTCCTTGGATTTTGATAATATCTAGATCTGAAATTTCCATCTCTTTCAACTTTAATAGTTCTACAATTAATGGCTTTATACCCAAATTTATGACACACATAACAATTTCCATAGAATAAACTTAGGCATCTGAAATTTGAGAATTGATAAGCTTGAATAAATTTATTATACCTTAGTTTTCTCGATGGATGACTTACAAATATTTGTGGAGGAACATATGAGTTTTTAATGGGCTTACTCCTGATTTCTAATTGCTTCTCTAATTTTCCTTTTTCTTATCCTCATTGGCCCCCTTTTGAAGTGCCTTTGCATAGCTTTGGATGCCTTTGATTCCTGTGGACCTGGTGTTGGCCTTTCCTTTTAAGGATTGTTTTGGATCACAGTATCGCAAACCTACCTTATTTGATGGATATATTTGATTGTTGAGAATTTTCTTTAGGTTCTTTGTTCCTTTAGAAAATTCTTGGTCCATTTCTATTTTATCCTCGGAATTTTCTACGTATATTCTTAGAGATATGACCTTTGACGCTAAACTGTGGTAGTCCTGTTCCCATTCAACAATTTTTTCACCAAGGACCTCCTCCTTCCTTTTTTCTTCTTCCAGATGGAGTTTTAGGGACATGATTTCTTCCTTATATGCTTCTAGGATCATGTTTTCTTGTTTCTTATCTAGATATTGTTTTAAGAACTTATTTTCCTCCTGTAATTTAATAGAAATTTGTTGTTTTTATTCCAACTGCTGAGTTAGGATACTTTTAACAAATTCTTCAAGTATTTCTTTCTAATAAGAATATTCTTCATTATCAAATCCATACATACCTTCTTAAGCTCACAATAATTTATCTTTCAGTTGTTTTTTCTTCTTTCCAATTTTCTTTAATTCGTCAAGACAATGTTGGAAATATTGTCATTGATGGCAAAGGAGTAGTGTTGTAGAGGTAAATCCCCTCTGCGGACAGAGGCGATCCCTACTAGCCCAGATCAGGTCTAGCGACAATCGTATCATGCTAAGGTGCAAGTTCCTAATTGCAATAAACCAAATGGTGAAGAAGGCTTACCTTGAATCCAATGTTGTTGTTTGTAGAGAAGATGGTGCTCCTGTTTCCTTGCTCTAGCAGATCACAATCCTCTCGCTCGCCGCGATTGAACACCTGCACACACAAGAAACACGACAAACACAAGCGTAAAACCCGATATATGCAATTATGTATCAGTCAGAGAGGACACAACTCATGATCATAATGAACAATACGAGTGGAACCATAACCAAAGTCCCTTATCATTAATTCATACAAAGGAAAATACAACCTGGCTCTGATGTTGAATCTTCCTTTGGCGGGTCGTCAGCGGAATACGTCTCGGTAAATCTTGTCGAGAATGGGGCAAGCCTCTCTCTTCGATCGTCAATCTCCTTGCTATTGATTTGGCTCTATGAGGACTATGGCAGCATTCTTTAGGCTATGAAGGCTCTTGGAGACTAGCTTGAAAAGGGAAATGGCAAGCTTATATAGATGGTGGAAGGGGATTTGGGATCCCTACAATCATGGGATTGGCCCTATCCTCAAGGAAGCTTCCATGAGAGGTGGAAAACTACTTCCTCTACATGGAGAACCGGAGCCAAACGTCCCAACTCGATTTAGATTCCAATTCAGGAGTTGGTTAGAGTCAATATTCCGCCATTTATTTTTTTTAAACACTCCTTATTAAGCCTGGCGCGAGTGCGAATCTGGGAAAGAGCACCAGTTGGCATGCCCTCTTTGGAGGATTTCCCCCATTGGCGTGGGTATGACACTGACGAGTCGCGCCAAGGAAAAAAAGGCTATTTTTAGGGTTTTTCACAAGGAGTTGTCTTCAGGGGAATGAAATTCCATGTCTAGGGGAATGCCATGAAAGTGTTTTCAGATCATGTCACTGCTCACAGGTCACGGAATAATCCCTCCAATGTGCAGGATGGGGAATTGCAGGGATGGTGACAAATTGCTGTGTAACAGATGCCCCCTAAAGCATGAGGCTCGAAAGAGAGAGAGGGGTGAAATTCTTTACAAGAACGCGTCCAACTGAAAACACTTCCGTCGGAGAACCTACATAGACAAGTACAACTGATATCTCAAATACATGATATATATGTGTTATGGGCGCAGCCATCCATAACAGAGTATACAAGAATCTAGATCCAAGGCATGGACGTAGCCATCCAATAAGGATCGATAAAAGAGACTCAGGCATGGTCACAGCCATCCAATCAGTGAGTCATGTAACCAATCATAATAATCCACAAAATCGCAGCCTGGATCCTAATAGACAAAATCCAGGGTCTTGCGCTCTATCTCGACCCGAACAAAGTACAAGTTCAAGCATGCGAATAAGTGAGCTGAAGTCGAACATGCAAGAACATTGCCTGATTACTAGCCAATGATGAAAGCTGTTAACAGACGCGAGAGGTACCACCAATAATGAAAATGGCCCTCAAGGTACTATAGGTACAATCTACGGCATGTGAATCAGTGAGCTGGCGTCGACCACCCGTAGAATCACTCGATCGGAGGCCAATGATGAAAACCTCACGTCGAACGCGAAGAACCTGCCATTGAGGCATGCAGGCTCTAAGGTACCAGAAGGGAGTCTCTAAATCAGCTTCCTGGATAATGAGCTGGAGTCGACAGGAAGTGACCTTGATCAAAGGTGGGCCATAATGTTTCCCACATCATCGACACGAGACAGAGAACATAATGTCTTTGTGAATCAGGATCAGATGAGAATCAGAGGAAGGTTGGAATTTTGCAGAGGTCAACTTCTCTTGAACATATGGCGGCACGACAGTGGATTTGGCAGTATTTGACATCAAAAGATTAGAGTTCATGATGACGAGGCAAAGAGCAGATGAGAGTTCAAAAGGGATCATCCAAACCCACGGTCAAGGCAAGTGGAAAACAAGATGAGATGTCCCCAACCCGATACGAATGCAGACAAGTGCCATGTTCAAGAGCAACATACTGCCGACACGACAATGATGCTGGTTCCATTTTTCCCCACCATTTCTGGCGAGTACCCCAATTATTTTTTAAAACAATCTTGAAGGGGATAGCATATGCTTGTCATATAATTCCGTCCTTCGGACGAATCCATCCTAGTACATTTAACGAGCCCTAGGAAGGAGGAACTCTAATATCGTCATTACGACTGAATCCAATGTCATCAGGGTTTAATGAGTCTGACAGAGGAAGAACTTGGCGTCTTTTCATGTTTAGAGAGTTTGAAAAGATAGCAGAAAAGTAAAATCCAACGGTCCCTTTTCGTAAATAGTTCCTCAGACCCGAAAAGGTAGAAAACTATGTCTGAGAAAACCTCCTAGTCGCGATAGGCTAGGGTATTCCTTTTTCATAAATAATCTATCCCAGCCCGAAAAAGGGGTAAACGTATACAGATGCTGCTGGTAACCATGAGCCACTTTAACGAGACAAAAACGAAGCGAATGGGACAATATTTCTTTTCATGTTTAGGGAGTCAGAAAAGAGCTGAAAGTTGACTCCTCCTGGAGGAACGAGTGGTATAAAGGGTAGCAACTGGTTCCGGTAATGGTGGAACTGCTCAGAACAAGTAAATGGTAAGAGGCTGGCTAACAATACCACTCATCGCAGCGGTTCCTCAGGAACGGGTAACACAATCAAGTGAAGGCATATGATCGGCCAAGCAGATAGTCACGATGGAGTGAGAAAACCAAGGCTCATATGGAAAAGACAGGCTGATAAAATGGCAATCACGAGAGGTAAAATGGGAATGGTTTCATTTTTACACAAGCTTGAAATCAGAAAACTCTGCTTGAAGTTGGTTTCTTTTTTACATAAGCTTGAAACAAAGATAAACTATGCTTGAAATCAGTTTCATTTTTACACAAGCTTGAAACGGAAACAAACTATGCTTGAATAACTAAGCATGCCCCCAGCATGGTGACTCAATTCGAGGTACATGCCCCCCACCCTTAAATCCATATGAAAGACAGATGGAGTGAAGGTTCAAGTTACGAGATCAAAAGAAAGACTCGATTGGGATTTTACGAGAACTTATCAAAGACTCGAATTGAACAGGAAACATGTTTCATTGTTTTAATGAGGTTGACACATTAAAAGAACTATCCTCAGATGACCTTGTTTATTTTTTTAAGGAGCTTGACACAAGAAAACGAACTGTGCTCTGACCAGCTTGTTTCATTTTTTAAGGAGCTTGACACAAGAAAACGAACTATGCTCCGACAACCTTGTTTCATTTTTTAAGGAGCTTGACACAAGACAAGGAACTCTGCTCCGACCAGCTTGTTTCATTTTTTAAGGAGCTTGACACAAGAAAATGAACTCTGCTTCGAAGAGCTTGTTTCATTTTTTAAGGAGCTTGACACAAGAAAAGGAACTCTTCTCCAACCAACTTGTTTCATTTTTTAAGGAGCTTGACACAAGAAAATGAACTATGCTCCGACCAGCTTGTTTCATTTTTTAAGGAGCTTGACACAAGAAAAAGAACTCTGCTCCAAAGAGCTTGTTTCATTTTTTAAGGAGCTTGACACAAGAAAACGAACTCTGCTCCGAAGAAAACTCATCATGATGAACAAGAAGTCATCGCTTCCAAGAGTTTCCCGTCTAATGGAAGGAAAACATCTTGGAATTCAGGATCCAATGCCCCCAGCACACTATGCACAACGGCACTATCACTGAGTACAGGCATGGGGTAGGTAGCCACATAGTTGACCTGCGGTGGGACAAATACAACGGGTGAATAAAAACCAGGAAGTGTTGATGGCGAGCCAACTACCACATCAGGACCAAAGAAATAAATTTGATCGATGGTCACAATCCGTCCTTCATGTAGAAAACAGACCACATGAAAAAGGGAGGAGACAAGCGCTCCCATGGCATAGGTGTAATCGTGCCCCAAGAGCAGATTGAAATCCAAGGGGCCTGGAACAACCATCACGTCCATATGGACGGTTTTACCTCCCAAAGTAATAGGTAACCTTGGAAGGATCCCTAACGGTTGACTCGTTCTTCTGTTAAACGTCAATAGATTCTATGTAACAGGCGCAAGCGGCAGTGAACTAAAAGCGTGCCAAGTAGTTGAGGATAAAATACTAACAAACGCACCTTCGTCTATAATGGTGTTGGGTACAACCAGACCAAAGGCCTATATTGTTATCTCGAAAGGCACATAAGAGGGAAGGCGGTATCCTACAAATCGACTCCAATCAAAGGAAGTGACCAAACTACTTGGAGGGGTTACCATCAAACCGAGATGGTCTTCCCCTAGTGTTACGGAAGAGGAAGGAGCATGCTCCACGACCTCCATCACGGGAAGCGGAGGAACAACTTCTTGAGATATAAGGACGGGAGAATCTTTCCCCAAGTCCGAGGAATCTGAAGAAACAAGAAGAACCTGAGGGGGATGAGATCCACTCTCGATGGAAAATACCTGGTGCACCGTAAAAGGGACCAGCTCAACCGATCCCACAACCAATGGTTCGTCAGGGATGGATTCCTGAATTTGAATTTTCGGAGGAGTGGGATTGACCAAGGATGACTCTTGACCAATCATAGGATCAGCTGGTGGAGGACTCAAAGAAAGTTGTTTATAACCAGCCGGGAGGCTGGTGTAGAAACAGTTAATTTGTCCACAACTCATTTGGCTTCATCCATATATGGACAAAGGTGAATGGCATGGTGCCCTTCACACAACTTACAGGGGTTGGTAATCTTACCCTGCTTCTTAGGAGCCTTACCAGCACCAATTGAAGATGTGCCCCCAACTTGACTCCCGAAAGCCAAAGGCAACGGCGAACGACCGTTGGACCATACTTCGAGCACCTTGGGAATGCTAGGGCAGTCTCGAAGAAGATGGTCTCCTGTGCACAACATTCAAGGGAACTTGACTTTCCACGGAGGGTTGGAAGGTTTATCAAGAGGAGGTGTTTCAGAAGCAGTAGCGGCAGCTTTAGCCTCTCTCTTATCGGACTTCTTCTTCTTTGTCTTCTTCTTCTTCTTCTTAGCCACCTGGTTACTCGAATCCAGACTTTCACCAGGCGAAGTAGAAGATGAAGATGCAGAAATAGGCGAAGAAGAGGAGAGGTCCACCTTGGAATCAACAGGACGTTGTTCAGGCGGAGGAACTGATTGAACAGTAGCCGGGACATTCGGGACCATAGAGGTTGAGAACAACCAAACTGGCAACCCAACAGTTAACCCAGGAAGGGACAACATTGCCATATAAGGAGCACCAACATTCCCAAAAGGAGGAAAAAGACCTGGATTCCCATCGGAGGGGATTCCTTGGTTGGTGTATTCCGGAAAAGTTGCCATCAAAAACTATCTTCAAAAAAACACCCTAAGGAAACTAACTCTAACCAGGAATATTTCGTGGGCAGTTAATTTTTAAAACATTGAAACAAAACTCTACCGTTTCATCTTTTAAGAGTCGAAAAACAGGAAAAAGGTGACACTATCACTTTCAGATTGGAAACAAGCATGAAAGGACAAGCGCTTGATGACCTTTTCAAATTTAAAGAGTCAGAAAAGATCGAAATGACTACTTAGGAATTCTAGGCAAAGGGTGTACCAAATAACCGTGAACTGCAATATACACCTTGGTTTCAAAATGAAAGATAAATCAACCAAGGACTTAACGTACATGCAGGAAATCTCCCCGAATGTTGTGTCTGGTGTATCACGGGTATAGGGTGGCAGACTCAGCTTCCTATGGATAAAGGATAGAAACCTAGTGGGGTCTCCCTTTATATACGTGACGGTACGAGGAGCACAAGTCCGTACTAGTGCTGTCTAAATCCAAGAGGCGAACAACAGCTACTAGGTTTAAAGATGCCGGAATGTAGAAATTAGCTGAATAAATCACTTATTCAATGAAGATTAACCCGATCATACATCAATTTCGAATTGCATGCATAACACATAACCTTCTTCTACAATTAATTGTCACATGCGGAAATAATATAGAAGCAAACGCACATCAAATCAATCACACATTAACTCAGTATGTATGGGGAAAGCCTATAGCTGAAAACCCCCCAGCTATTGTGCATATTATAATGGAGAAATCATGTAACAATCATAGTACAAAAACTCTTCACAAGCTCTCATGCACTACCTCCCATGCTACACACTATCAAGCTAGATCTAGCAAATCACTTGCTCCAATCCTTAGCCACTTGATAGCTAACCTTGATTGCGTATTTCAAAGCTATGGGATGGCCTCTTTATATAGATAAACCACCAGCCTAAACTTTGCAATACTCATAGCTTACTCCACCTATCTATGTGTTGCAAATAGCAACAGTATAGTTACAACTGATAGCTAACTCTACCCTTTCATCTATCTCTTTCACTGGTCTTCACTGAACTGATCATGCACTGTAGTGAACTCAAGTGTTCTTGAGTTGACTAATGAGTTAATATTTAGTAAATTAAATATTATTTAATTTACTCCACTCATATCTAGTTGATTAGTTAGTTAACTAATCCCAACTAGTTCAACTAAAACAAACAGAACACAACTCCACTACTTGTCCCGTTAACTCCTCCAAAACTCCTGCCACTGAAGTCTAACTGAAGCCAACCATGCAAGATGCTATCAAACCCTAGGAACCACGTGATTCCTTGTGTCAGTTGCATGAGTCACCTCCATGACTCAAACTGAAGTGCGCCAAGAGAGTAAACTGCTGTTTATAGTCAAAATATTATTAAGGGAAAATAATATTTGACTTCCATATTTTTAGGAGATCAGTCTAAAAATAGCCTGGGTCCTAAAAAATTAGGGTCTCATCTATTTTTACCAACATGTCGCATACTTTAAGAATCTCCAAGTAGAATTCCCAAATTATGCTCCGTATGTCTAAAAATAGACATAGTCTAAAAATAGACTTTGCGCCAGAATTTGCCTGCGGGCCCACTTAGTGAAGGCGACTTCATTTCACTAAGCTCCATCATCTTGCCGCATTCTCAACACTCCCTCTCAGCAAGATATGGATTATCTGCAATCCCTATCCTGCCTCTGTGGAATTCGAACTTGCTCCTGGTGAGCGCCTTCGTCAGGATGTCGGCATCCTGATCCTCCGTGGGAACATATGAAAGCATCATGATCCTCCGCCGAACACAATCTCTGATGTGATGGTACCTGATGTCGATATGTTTGGACCTATCATGAAATACTGGATTAGCCGAGAGCTTGATGCAGCTCTGGTTATCACAGTAGATCACCGTAGGCTCCAAATGCAACCTGAACAAACCTGCGAGGATCTTCCTCATCCAAATAGCCTCACATGCAGCCAAGCTTGCTGCCATGTACTCGGCCTCTGCTGAACCGAGTGCCACGGATCTCTGCTTCCTGCTGTACCAGGAAACTGCTGTCGACCCAATGCTGAAAACTCCTCCAGAAGTGCTCTTCCGGTCCGTTGGACTCCCTGCCCAATCTGCATCAGTGAAACCAGAAAGCTTCACTCCATCCTCCTGTCTGTACCATAGACCATATCCCGATGTGCCTTTGATATAGCGCAATACATGCTTGCCCGCCTTCCAAAAGAGCTTGGTAGGCTTAACCATAGCTTGCGAAAGCTGGTTAACTGCATAGCATATATCGGGTCGAGTATTGACCAGATACATCAACGACCCCACCAACTGTCGATAGACAATGGCATCCACTACCTCCTCCGAAGTAGCATCTCCCTTCCTCCAACCACCAGGAAGAGGAGTGTCAACAGGCTTGCAGCCTTGCATGTTGAACCTCTCCAGAATCTCCCGAGCATACTTGCCCCGAGAAACAAACAGTCCTCCACTGCGCTGCCAAATCTCCAATCCCAGGAAATAATGAAGGATGCCCAGGTCCTTCATCTCAAACTCTCGTGCAAGATCCTCCTTGCATGAAAGTATCAACGGCTCGTCGCCAGTCAAAATCAGATCATCTACATACAGTACGATGATCAACAGCTTCCCCTCCACCACAATCTGGTACAGGTTTGGATCCGCCTCATTCTTGGAGAATCCAAGCCCGGTGAAGTAGCTGTCTATCCGAGTGTACCAAGCACGAGGTGCTTGCTTCAGCCCGTACAGTGCTCTCTTGAGTCGGCAAACATGCGACTCACTGCTGAAGATCTCAAAACCTTCAGGCTGCTCTATGTACACCTCCTCCTCAATAACTCCATTGAGGAACACAGTCTTCACATCCATCTGATGAATGTGCCACCCCATCTGCGCCGAGAGAGCAAGGATCGTCCGTATGGAAGAGTACCTTGCGACAGGTGCAAAAGTCTCCTCATAGTCAATCCCCTCGATCTGTGAGAAGCCACGGGCGACAAATCTCGCCTTGTACTTCTCCACACACCCGTCAGCCGCCTGCTTCACTTTGTAGATCCATCGCGAACCTACAACTGATTTCCCAACCGGTCTTGGGACAATCTCCCATGCACTGTTCCTGATGATCGAATCATATTCTTCGATCATGGCATCAACCCATGCGGGTTCCTCCACAGCTTTCTCAAAAGAGGATGGCTCTGTCACAACACATTGACTCATAAGAGCCATGTATCCAGTGTACCGATCCGGTGACTGTCTCTGTCTGCGCTGTGCTGTAGGTGGTCCTACAACCTTCTCCGCATCCCGAGCCAGTCGCTCAGCTTCTGTAGTGCGCATGCGCCCTCTGATGGTTGGCGCTGCCTGGGTGGTTTCTTCCACCTCCTGAACCTCCTCTTGTGGCTGATCCACATCCGGAAGCTCCTCCTTAGGAACTAACAGCTCCTCATCCGCATGCAAGTGTAGCTCCCTCTCAAGCGAACACTGCATGGCTTTCTCCTCCTGAAATTTTATATCCCGTCGCACAACAGTCTTGCGACTGTCTGGCACATACACCCGATAGTTATGAGGTGTATCAGTGTACCCCACAAATATTCCAACCTCGGCAGTTGGATCCAGCTTCCTTCTCGCATCCTTCGTCACATGCATGTAGACAGGAGATCCGAAAATCCGCAAATGGGAAATATCAGGCCTCTTGCCAGAATAAGCCTCCTCTGGTGTACTCATGCCAAGAGCCTTGTGAGGACAACGGTTCTGCACATATACTGCTGTATTGCATGCCTCAGCCCACAAGTGAAGGGGTAGGCCCTGATCATGCAACATCGCCCGTGCAGCACCCACGATCGTTCTGTTCTTCCGCTCAGCCACCCCGTTCTGCCGTGGGTTATGGGGTGCGATGAGCTCTCTCCGAATCCCTTCTGCGCTGCAGAACTCCTTGAATTCAGCCGAGATGAATTCACCACCGTTATCACTCCTTAGAACAATCACCTTCTTCCCCGACTCCTTCTCGACCAGTGCTTTAAACTCACAGAACTTCGCGAATGTATCGCTCTTCTTCTGCATGAAGAAGATCCAGCACTTTCGAGAGAAATCATCAACAAAGATCACATAATACCCGTGCTTTGCTGTCGAAGCAACTGAGAAAGGACCACACACGTCTGTGTGAACTCTCTCAAGGATCGTCGTGGCGCGACTATCCTTCTCGTGAAAGGTGGCTTTCACATACTTCCCTAAAGTACACCCCTTGCATTGATCTGACTGCGCAAGAGTGCCTTTAGGAAGTCCAGTAGAAATCTGCTGCAGAATCTTCAAAGCTCCATGGTGAAGATGGCCCAATCTCCTGTGCCATAGTTCGCCCTCATCATCCCGGCTCACCACATCTCCAGCCTTGCATGCCATAGCTGCGCAGTCATCTACCTGCAACCGATAAAGGTTCTGAGTTCGAACCCCTATCTTCCGGGTCTCTCCAGTAGTCTTACTGCGCAGGAAAGCTTTTCCTTCGCTGAAGACCACATCATAACCCTTATCCTCCAACATCGCTACCGAAATCAGGTTCTTCTTCAATCCAGGTACATGCATGACATCCTTTAAGACAAAGGGTTTACCAGACTCCCTCTGAAAGGATACGGTACCGATACCAGTCGCACTGTATCTACCGTCATCGCCCATCTCGATGTGCATACCCAAATCCTTGTCCTCCAGATCTGAGAACAACTCCCGATCTCCCGTCATGTGAAATGACGCACCGCTGTCCAAGAACCACACCGATCCCAGCATACTTGAAACTAAGCATGCAATCAGTGAAACTTTGACAGCCACCCCCACACTTCCCAGCTCATCTCTGCACTGAGTGAACTTCGTGAGGTATTCGGCGATGTTGTCGCCCTTCTCCATCTTGATGTTCCTGAGCTTATCTTTGAGCACCAGCTTCCTTTGGTCGCTCTTCTTCTGGAATAGATCCGTCAAAGCTTTCCACATTAAACATGGAGTAGCCTTACCATGAAGGCTGGATACAATATGATCCTTGACGCCCTCCAACAGGATCCTTCGACATTTCGCGATCTTCTTTTGCCATGCATCGACCAAAGCTGCATCAGTGGGCTTTGGGACATCCGCATCCACGAACCCCTTCAGACCATTATCTTCTAACACTGCTTCCATTCGATCCTTCCATGCAACATAATTCGAACTGCCTTCAAGAGCATATTCGAGTCGCAAACCATTGAAAGAAGACATCTTTCAACACCGGCACCAAGAATAACAACCTTCTGGAAAATTCGAATTCCAAACTCAAAGCTCTATCGCTTCCGATCTATACTTGAAAACAAATTATTTCCAAATCAGAGATTGACTGCAAAGGGCATTCACCAGATCTTTCACCTTACAAAGAAGGATGAATATTCCGGAGGCTACCTGGCCCGCATGCAGACTCTGTCCGAGGAAATAAGTTTGCAATCACCGTAATAGACTTCGACAATTAATCTCGCTCCGATACCATGTAGAAATTATCTGAATAAATCACTTATTCAATGAAGATTAACCCGATCATACATCAATTTCGAATTGCATGCATAACACATAACCTTCTTCTACAATTAATTGTCACATGCGGAAATAATATAGAAGCAATCGCACATCAAATCAATCACACATTAACTCAGTATGTATGGGAAAAGCCTATAGCTGAAAACCCCCAGCTATTGTGTATATTATAATGGAGAAATCATGTAACAATCATAGTACAAAAACTCTTCACAAGCTCTCATGCACTACCTCCCATGCGACACACTATCAAGCTAGATCTAGCAAATCACTTGCTCCAATCCTTAGCCACTTGATAGCCAACCTTGATTGCGTATTTTAATGCTAGGTGATGGCCTCCTTATATAGATAAACCACCAGCCTAAACTTTGCAATACTCATAGCTTACTCCACCTATCTATGTGTTGCAAATAGCAACAGTATAGTTACAACTGATAGCAAACTCTACCCTTTCATCTATCTCTTTCACTGGTCTTCACTGAACTGATCATGCACTGTAGTGAACTGAAGTATTCTTGAGTTGACTAATGAGTTAATATTTAGTAAATTAAATATTATTTAATTTACTCCCCTCATATCTAATTGATTAGCTAGTTAACTAATCTCAACTAGTTCAACTGAAATAAATAGAACACAACTCCACTATTTGTCCCGTTAACTCCTCCAAAACTTCTGCCACTGAAGTCTAACCGAAGTAAACCATGCAAGATGCCATCAAACCCTAGGAACCACGTGATTCCTTGTGTCAGTTGCATGAGCCACCTCCATGACTCAAACTGAAGTGCGCCAAGAGAGTAAATTGCTGTTTATAGTCAAAATATTATTAAGGGTAAATAATATTTGACTTCCATATTTTTAGGAGATCAGTCTAAAAATAGCCCGGGTCCTAAAAATAAGGGTCTCATCTATTTTTACTAACATGTCGCATACTTTAAGAATCTCCAAGTAGAATTCCCAAATTATGCTCCGTATGTCTAAAAATAGACATAGTCTAAAAATAGACTTTGCGCCAGAATTTTCCTGCGGGCCCACTTAGTGAAGGCGACTTCATTCCACTAAGCTCCATCATCTTGCTGCATTCTCAACACGGAACACGTCTCTAGCCTAGAACTCTAAATATTTTGTTAATGTTCCAATGCTACCTTAGTGTAAATTGAATAAATTTTAATGTTTATCTTCAATTATGTTTCAATTTTCAGGCCCTAGTGAGTGTTATGTCTCAAAATCGCCTAAATGCAGCTATATGAGAAAAGAAATCTTTCAATTCGATGAATGCTATCTAGTTAAGGGAAGAGCTTCAAACAATGATGCAACAAACAGCAATACTGAAAACAAAACTTTTTCCAAACTAGATGACTTTCACTATCCAAAAGTAATCTCAAACATTCAACGATGCGAATAATGCAATGTAATCTATGCAAAATCCTCTTTTTCGAAAACTATGCAATTGTAATCTATGCACAATTTCCTCTTCCTTTGCAAATGATAAGAATGCACTCAATGCATTTTTTGATGAAATGAGAATCTACTTAATGCATGCTTTTAATGAAAGAGAATGCACTCGAAGCGATTTTTAGCTTTCAATCATTAAACAATGTGATATAAGTTCAATGATAAATCTCAAAAATACTTTTCAATGCAATGTGATCTAATGCATTTTAACAAAAAGAAAACTTTGAGACGAAAACTAAATGAACGTAAATATTCTTAATGAAGGATGAAGGAAAAATGGATGCAAACAAACACTAAGAATGCAATCATTGTTTCAAAACACTTTGTAACGAAATTCCTCAAAAGGTGACAAGACATATGAAGTCAAACACAAAGAGGACTTCCAAAGCATGAGATCAAAACAAGGCATTCATTCCCTTTTACATCAAGCAATCATGGGGAGAAGACATTTCAAACAATGAGCAATGTAATCTATGCTCATACAAAGAAAAGACTGGAAGGGAAAGACACACTAGTGAAGGATTTAGGGAAGAAATCTCAATTTTCACACACCCTGGAATTGGCACGACTTTGTCATTGACAACTAGCACCAACTGGCGCCACTTGCTCACTGAAAACTAGCGCCAATGGAAAATTGGCGCGGGTTGCTAACTGACAACAAGCGCCAACGCCTGAAAATGAAAAAACAAAGAATTTTTCCCAACCAAGATCAGACTCACCACTTCAAGCAGGATCTAAAACAAACCCAGAAGCAAAGTACTGACCAAAAGAAACTTTCGAACAAGGGAAAACCCTAGCACCTACAGGAGATGGCGCGACTGTCTGGCTGTAATCCGCGCCAGACAAGGGATGGCGCGAGTGATGAACTGGAAACCTGCGCCAATGGGCGCGACTATCAGGGTGGAAACCGCGCCAATGAATCCAACCATGAAAAGATGAACCAAAAGTGAACCAAAAGAGTTGATCAAGCAGGCAAAGACCAAAATCAACCGAAAAGACAAGACAATACTCCAAATCAACGATCCCGAGTGGAGTCGCCAATTTTTTGTAGAGGTAAATCCCCTCTGCGAACAAAGGCGATCCCTACTAGCCCAAATCGGGTCTAGAAACAATCGTATCACACTAAGGTGCAAGTTCCTAATTGAAATAAACCAAATGGAAAAGAAGGCTTACCTTGAATCCAATGTTGTTGTTTGTAGAGAAGATGGCGCTCCCGTTTCCTTTCTCTAGCATATCACAATCCTCTCGCTCACCGTGATCGAACACCTGCACACACAAGAAACACGAAAAACATAAGCGTAAAACCTGATATATGCAATTATTTATCAGTCAGAGAGGACACAAATCATGATCATAATGAACAATACGAGTGTAACCATAACCAAAGTCGCTTATCATTCATTCATACAAAGGAAAATACAACCTGGCTCTGACGTTGAATCTTCCTTCGACGGGTCGTCAGCGGAATACGTCTCGGTAAAGATTTTCGGGAATGGGGACAAGCCTCTCTCTTCGATCGTCAATCTCCTTGATATTGATTTGGCTCTATGAGGACTATGGCAGCATTCTTTAGGCTATGAAGGCTCTTGGAGACTAGATTGCAAAGGGAAATGGCAAGCTTATATAGATGGTGGAAGGTGAGTTGGGATCCCTACAATCATGGGATTGGCCCTATCCTCAAGGAAGCTTCCATGAGAGGTGGAAAACTACTTCCTATACATGGAGAACCGAAGCCAAACGTCCCAACTCGATTTAGAGTCCAGTTCAGGAGTTGGTTAGATTCAATCTTCCGCCATTTATTTTTTTTAAACACTCCTTATCAAGCCTGGCGTAGGTGCGACTCTGGGAAAGAGCGCCAGTTGGCGCGCCCTCTTTGGAGGATTTCCCCCATTGGCACGGGTATGACACTGACGAGTCGCGCCAAGGAAAAAAAGGCTATTTTTAGGGTTTTTCACAAGGAGTTGTCTTCAGGGGAATGAAATTCCATGTCTAGGGGAATGCCATGAAACTGTTTTCAGATCATGTCACTGCTCACAGGTCACGGAATAAGCCCTCCATTGTTCGGGACGGGGAATTGCAAGGACGGTGAAAAATTGCTGTGTAACAAGTAGAAAGGAGTAACACTAGAATTACCAATGATAGCAGAGGCGGCAGAGGAAGCATATGCAGCAGAGGCAGCGAAGGCAGTAGAGAAGCAGCAAAGGCGTGCAACAGAGGCAGTGAAGGCAACAGAGGTAGCGAGGGCAGTTGAACAGCGAAGGCAGCGGAGGAACTACATTAAAAATTGGATGTGGAACCATGAGCCAATGGCGAAAACAAAACAATGAAAGTGGTTTCTAAAGCCACCATAGGGTTTTCGCACTGCTTTTGGAGGATAAGTGGTTTTAAATTAGATGGACGCGATACAGTTAGGATGGCGACGTGTGGCATACTGAAACTACCTATTTCGTGTAGGTTCAAAAACATTTTCCATCGGGCTAAGTTGGTACGGGATAACTCGATGACCGTTGGATCATTCTAGGATCAACGGTGGAGACTCAACAGTCTTTGGCATAACGAAATTGTTGATGTGTTTTGTTTAAAGAAAAAAGTATATAAAGAGCGGAATGATAAAAGGGGTGGGACCCGATCGCATATCGGACATCGCAAGCGAATGCAATAGCCGCTGGATGGGTGCAAATTTGCGATGCGATGTGGCGATGCGAAGGGACACATGGCGGTACAGCGCTATATCGCACATCGGCAATGCGAAGTTCATCGCATACCGTGAAGTGACAATGCAATGCGAGGTGAAGTGATGTGATGTGATTTGAAGTGATGAGATGCGATGCAATGGATGCGATGTGATTGCATATCGCAATCGAGGTAGGAGAGATATCGCACAACCTTAGAAGTCATGTGAGTTGCGATGCGAATTATTGATAAAGTCAAGTGGGACTCGATCGCATATTGTTCATCGCAAGCTCAGGACGAAGTGAAAAATGTGAAAAGAGTCTTGGATGCGATATATTTCAAAGATAAAGTCTACAGGATTTCAAATATGAAGGTATAAGGTTTCCCTTTGAGAAATCACATCGAGAGGATGAAAGAGCAACAGAGAAATGAAGAAAAAGAGAAATAGCCAAAACGTCGAGATACAGCCTGGTGGGCCCCCTCGCATATCACATATCAGGAGATCAGATGGACGAAGGCACATGGGATAACTAGAATCACCGAAGTGCAATAATGAAGTGGACGCGATGCAAGTCAACACTAAAGCCTAAATCATTTCAAGTACGGGAGTATGGGATTTCTTTGTTAAATCGGTTCAGAGAGAAAAGGAGGATTATAATGTAAAACAAAAAGGAAAGCCTGAACACAAGAATAGACTCGAGTAAGACCCGAAACTCATGCAAAATAGTGGTTGATGCGGCAACGGTATTTTATGAAGAAAAGGTTGAACACTGCAGAAGGACTCGGGTAGAATAAGACCCGACACTACGTGTAGAGAGTAAAGAAGTTCCGCCTTAATAATGGAAGAAAGTATGAACACAAGTAGAAAGGCTCAGGTACGGACCCAACACAAAGAAAAGGGAAGAATCGAGTGTTTAGAAGAGCGGTGAAGGTTGAACGTTGTGGGCTCGAGAAAAAGAGGCAGAGTCGAAGAAAAGGGGGAGAATATGGTGGCACTGTTGGAAACACAACAGTTGGGTCAAGTTAGGAAAAAATGACAGTTTTGCAGAACTTTGTTGAATGTAATAGCAGAAATCGAAACAACTCTGACAATAGCAGAAAAGCCAAATGCACAACGAGCAAAGAGCTGAAAGGGCTGAGTGATATATACTTGTTATAACTATAAATATAAATTCATTGATTATTTTTTATTATATGTGATGCAAAGGCAAGTCTCTGTAGGCAAAGAAAAATTCCACTGTAATACAAAAATTTATACAGTCTGTTATATTATTTTGGATGTGCTAGAAAAGAAAATGAGAAGGGGGAAGGCAAAGAGTCATACATGTTCATTTCGAATTCCCTGTGGAATGCAAACAGTTATGAGGTGATCTCTATAAATAATGTTACCAGCATATGCATAAGGAAGTGAGAGAATGGAGAAAGAGGTTAGAGAGTGTAAGAAGAAGAAGGAACAGAGAGAGTAGTTGTGAAGATACAGAGATGATATAAAGCAAATTTGAAGGCTGGAAGGACAGCAGTAAAGAAGGAGAAAAACAGAGCTGATATCCAGGTAAATCAGCATATGATTTTATTGTACATTGATGAAGTTGATGCTTCCTTATTAAGTTGTAGCTTGATAGATGTCCAGTTGTAGTTGGCTGAGGTAGGAGCCTCCTATAGGTTTTAGCCTGCAGAAAATAGATGGGAGTTGGAGCTTCCTTGCAAGTTGTAGCTTGCAGAATTGAGGTAGTAGCCTCATGTAGGTTGGAGCCTACAAAAATCAATGGTGAGAGGGATTTGGAGCTTGCCTTTGCATCACAACAATAATAAGATGTGGTTTTCTCCCTTATGGGTTTCCACTTATATCTTTTGTCTATGTGCATGATGATTATGCGTTGATATTCTGTATTTAGTCTACTTAATACCTGCTACTCACCTATTAAGATTGGTGTTTCATTGTATATTAAGTTGATCGCGAAATGAAGATGTAAATAAGTGTAAAAGAAAGTTTTACAAGACCATGACTGCATTAAACTGATTCACCCCCCCCCCCCTCTCTCAGTTTAAACAAGGGTTCAACAATTGGTATCAGAGGGGGTTCCTTCTGTATCAGTTTAACAACTGGAAGGAGATCCCCTGTTCCCAAGATGGCTATTCTAGAAGGATGCTCAACAAATAAAGCCCCTTTGTTTACTGGCACAAATTATGCCTTCTAGAAAATAAGAATGACGACGTACATAATTTCTCTAGGAATAGAAGTCTGGGTTGTTGTGGATTTGGGATATGCCCCAAAGGAGTCTGACACAGAGAAAGAAGCCAAACAAGATTTTATAGCTAATGCCAAAGCAATGAATGCTCTCTTAAGTGGTCTGTGTGAGGCATAATTTATCAAAGTAATGCACAACAAGACTACCAAAGAAATATGGGATACATTAGAAAGTATCCATGAGGGCGATAAAAATGTGAAGATGGCCAAACTACAAGTCTATCGAGCTCAATTTGAAAACATAAAAATGAATGAAGAAGAAGATGTTGCCAGCTTATTCTTAAGGGTTGCAGAAATTTTGAATAACATGAAAGCTCTAGGAGAAACCATTAGAGAATGTGTAATTGTTCAAAAGATATTGAGATCTTTACCATCCAGTTTTAACCCCAAGGTTTCTGCCATAGAAGAAACAGTTGATTGGGAAACACTGACCATGAACCAATTACTTGGAAACTTAACAGCCTATGAGATGAGACTTCCACAGAGGAAGTCAAATGTGAGTGAGGCAGCCTTTAAGGCTGAGAAGAGAAAAGAAGAAAATGAAGATACATGCTCCTACTCTGATGAATAAGAGGCCAAATTTATCAGAATATTGGATAGAGGCTCAGGTAAGTATAAAGGTAAACTTCCATTTAAATTATTTAACTGTGGAAGAGTTGGGAACTATGCATCAAAGTGTCCTTACAAGAAAACAAAGAATCAGACTCAAGAGACAGATAAAACCAAAACAAATAACTGGCAGAAAGGGAAGAGATTCAATAGAAAATCCCTTTATGCTCAGCAAGATATCAGTGCATCTGAAAACTAAAATGAATCCTCAAATGAAGAAGGAACCTCTGAATTTGTGTTGATGGCCAACGAAGATTCTGAAGGATTCCTTCTAGAAGATGAGGAAGAAGGTGAGGTAGATCTTGAGGGGGAGCTAAGAAGTGCCCTAGAGGAAATAGACAGACTTAAACTCAAGTGCAAAAAACAGAAAGACATTCTTCTCAAATATGTAAAAGAGGTACCAAATTCAGAAGACCTCATTCAATTGAAAGTAGAACTTGAAGAAGCTAAGAAGGTGGAAGACAAGTTATTAAAGCAAATTAAGGATAAAATTCAGAAGCAAGAAAAATTGGAAGAAGAAGTAGTATGCCTAAGAAAGAAATTAGAACACACCCAAAGGGAATTGACAATGAACACTTCTCGAATGACAAGAACTGAACAGTTGAATAAAATACTAAATGCTCAAATATCTCCTCTCATAAAGACTGGGATAGGTTACGAAGGAGAAACCAGCGAATCCAAGGTAGAGGATAACCAGAATATCATTTTTGTGAAAGCTGTAAAAGAAAAAATTAACTCTCAGCAATCTGAGATTATTACAGCTAGAAGACTGATAGAATAAAGAAGTAGGGGGTGTAAGCATCTCGGAGATGAGATTGCCTCCATGGAGACCTTGGAGAAGGCAGACATTGAAAGGAATGATGAAGAAGCTCAAAAAGGAACCACAGAAGCAGAAGCCAGCAAGAACTTGATGTGTGATGAAACAAACAGAAACAAGCAGCAACATCAAGAGACAAAGAATGAGAGGAAGAAGCAAGCAGTTGCAAAAATTTTAATTGTTCTTGAAGATCAATTGAACAAGTTCGGAAGATCTCAAAGGAGATTATTTCCTCCTATGAGAAATGTCACTTTTTTTCCCTGTCACAAACTGGGACATATTGCTGCATACTGTCAGACGAAAAAAATCAATTTCAACCATCAAAAGATGCAGAAATTGAAAATACTACCTCAAGCAAACAAATGGGGAGGACAACCCTTCAACGGGTACACTAACAGTTTCCATGGGTATTGTTTTTGTTGTAAGGGGTTCGGAAATAAATCCATGGAGTGCAGAACGTATGGACAAAGACTGATGACATTTATGAACAATGGATAATTCTCTCATATACATAATCCATTTAGAAACATAATCAAATTATTTGACTACCATCAAATCGGGCACAATTCTAACAAATTTCCTCTCAAATAATGTAGTCCATCTTCTCAGAAAAGGTACCAAACAAATATTTGCATGCAGTGGAAAAAGAAGTTGAATAAGTGTGACCTGGCTCTAATAGCTCAAGATCAGAAAAGCCAATGGTATATGGACAGTGGATGCTCAAAGCATATGACTGGAGATCGAAGCAAGTTTGTAACCTTTGATGAAAATAAATCTGGAAATGTAACATTCGGAAATGATAAAGCAGGGAAAATCAAATGAAAAGGCTCAGTTAGTCTGAATAATGGAAGAGGAAAGACACAAGATGTACTATTTGTGGATGGGTTGAAAGCCAATCTGCTAAGCGTCAGTCAAATGTGTGATAAAGGCTATGAGGTCCTTTTCAAAGCCCAAGATTGTGAGGTAAGATCGAGCACCACAGGAAAGACCTTGATCAAAGGTGTTAGAACAAAAATTAATGTCTATATAGTGAAAGAAGATAATGAAGCATGCCACATAAGCAAACTTGATGAATCATGGTTATGGCATAGAAGATTGGGACACCTAAACTTTGACCACATCATCAGTATGAGAAAAAAGAATGCAATCAGATATATGCCTGCAATAAAGAAGCCTCCAAATACCATATGTAAATCCTGCCAACTCGGAAAGCAGACCCACACATCTTTCAAGACCAAAGAGAAGCTATCTACAAGTAGGCCTCTTCAGCTTGTTCACATGGACCTGTCTGGACCTTCAAGAACTAATGCACCAGGTGGAGAATCTTATTTCATGCTAATAATAGATGATTTTACTAGATTGACGTGGGTGGAATTTCTCAAATATAAATCTGAAGAAATTGAGATATTCAAGGCATTGGCAGAAAATAAAACAGGATGCAAGATAAAATGCATCAGATCAGATAAAGGAGGTGAATTCACAGACTATGATTTTGCAGACCTATGCAATGAACATGGGATAAAACAATAGTTTACAATTGTAGGTACACCTCAACAAAATGGAGTGGCAGAAAGACAAAACAGGTCAGTACAACAGATTACCAGAGCCATGATGCAAGAAAGTAACATTCCCCAAACCTATTGGGCAGAAGCAGTACACACATCTATTCATATTCTCAACAAAACTCATCTAAGACCAAATTGTGATAATATTCCTTAATCATTATGGCATGGTAAACCAGCATCAATCAAGCACTTTAGAGTCTTTGGAAGTAAGTGTTTCATAAAAAATAATGATGAAAAACTAGGGAAGTTTGATGCAAGAGCTGATGAAGGAATATTTTTAGGATATGCATCCAAGAGTAAGGGTTATAGGTGTTACAACAAAAGACTACACAAAATTGTGGAAAGCATTGATGTAAGATTTGACGAAGAACTACCAAACAGAACAAGAAACACAAGCTGCGCCAATCCTCCAAATTATCATTAGGCTGAGAACCAAGATAATGATGAACATAGCAAGACAACAGAAGAATCTGAATTAAACTCAAAAAGTCCCTCAAGATACACTAAAAAGAACCATCCAGAAGATCAAATCATTGGGACAAGAGTATGGGAGTCCAGACAAGAAGACAGCTTGCTGAACAGATAGAAGAAGTATACCTAGCCATGCTATCTCAAATAGAGCCAAATAAGTTCGAAGAAGCCAGCAAAGACAAAAACTAGGTAAATGCTATGAATGAAGAACTAGACCAAATTGAGAAGAACAATACCTAGGAATTAATTCCAAGACCCACTGGGAAAAATGTCATTGGCACAAAATGGATATTCAAGAATAAGATGAATGAACAAGGGCAGGTAATCAGAAATAGAGCCAGACTTTTATGCAAGGGATATTCTCAAATTGAAGGACTTGATTATGATGAAACCTTTTCCCCTGTAGCCAGAATGGAAGAAATCATAATGTTTTTGGCCTTTGCATGCTATCATGATTTCAGGGTATATAAAATGGATGTAAATTATGCCTTCCTAAATGGAGATCTAGAGGAATAAGTCTACATGGAACAACCTGAAGGATTCTCATTAACAGATAAACATGACTATGTGTGCATATTAAATAAAGCCTTATATGGTCTGAAACAAGCTCCTTGTGCATGGTATTCAAGGCTAGACAAATACTTGCAAAAACAAGGGTTCAAGAAAGGAGGAGTAGACAGCAATTTGTACATAAAGGCTAATGAAAATGAACTCTTAATTGTAGTAGTGTATGTAGATGACATCATGTTTGGTAGCAACAAAGATGAGTTAGCAAAAGGATTTGCTGAAGAAATGAAATCAAAGTTTGAGATGTCAATGATTGGAGAGCTCACATTCTATTTAGGACTTCAAATTCAACAAAAGAACACGGGAATATTCATTTCACATGAAAAATACTTAAGAGAAATGTTGAAAAGGTTTCAAATGGAAGACTACAAACCTGTGTCAACTCCCATGATCACTGGATGCAAACTATGTGCTAATGATGGATCAATAGACGTAGATCAAAAACTTTACAGATCCATGATAGGAAGTCTGCTATACCTAACTGCTTCTAGACGAGACATTATGTTGGCAGTAGGACTTGTGGCAAGATATCAAGCAGCACCAAAACAAAATCATTTACTTTCAATCAAGAGAATATTTAGATATCTACAAGGAACTTCACATTATGGCCTATGGTATCCAAAAGGAAAAAGCTTCACATTGATAGCATACATAGATGTAGATTGGGCTAGCTGTGTGGATGACAGGAAAAGCACAAGTGGAGGTGCCTTTTATTTGGGAAAAAGTCTGGTGGCATGGCTAAGCAAGAATCAAACTTCTATCTCTCTATCTACAACTGAAGCAGAATACATAGCAGCAACTGCATGTTGCACACAAGTAATGTGGATGAAACAAACTCTCCAAGACATGAAGGTAAGCATTGATGAACCCATTTCTTTCAAATGTGACAATACAAGTGCAATAAGTATATCAAAAAATCTTGTACTTCATTCAAAAACAAAGCACATCCCAATAAAGTACCACTTCCTCACAGAACAAGTAGCACAGAAATTAGTGAAGTTGGAATATGTACCAACTAAGGAATAAACAGCAAACATATTCACAAAACCTCTTGCTAAAGAACCATTCGAATATCTAAGAGACAAGCTAGGGGTACTGTTTGGAGATGTTACTCTCTAACATGATCAGTCGAAATCAGAAATAAAATAAAATAAAAAATGATGCATACAAGAAACAGGATCAGTGCAGAAGACAAGTGATGGTCAATATCAGACAAGAAAGCATCATTCCAGGGGGAGAGCAGTCAATAAATTGTCATCAAAGAGCTAGAATAATGGAGCGGTGCATGGAACAGGTACTCAAGGTCAGAGGAAATGAAAAGATACAAACTACATGGGGAGATGTGCAACCCTTTTTCATTGATGTCAAAGGGGGAGGAAAGGCAAGCAAAAGAAGAAAGGGTCTTCTGAAAATCAAGCAGAGGAATTCTTGGAGGAAGCATTGGAGTATTGCCATCAATGCCAAAGGGGGAGACTGTTGGAAATATTGTCATTGATGGCAAAGGAAAAGAAAGGAGTAACACTAGAATTACCAGTGATAGTAGAGGCAGCAGAGGCAACATAAGCAGCAGAGGTAGCGAAGGCAACAAAGAAGCAGAAAAGGAGTGTAGTAGAGGCAGCGAAGGCAGCAGACGTAGTGAGGACAGTTGAACAGCGAAGGCAGTGGAGGAACTACAATAAAAATTGGATGTGGAACGATGAGCCAATGGAGAAAACATAACAGTGAAAGTGGTTTCGAAAACCACCAGAGGGTTTTCGCACCACTTTTGTAGGATCAATGGTTTTAAGTGAGATGGACGCGATACAATTAGGAGGGCGACGCGTGGCATACTGAAACCGCCTATTTCGTGTAGGTTCAAAAACATTTTCCATCAGGCTAAGTTGGCATGCGATAGCGCGAGGACCGTTGGATCATTCTAGGATCAACGACAGAGACTCAACAATCTTTGGCATAACGAAATTGTTAACGTGTTTTGTTTTAAAGCAAAAATTATATAAAGAGCGAAATGATAAAAGAGGTGGAACCTGATCGCATACCGGACATCGCAAGCGAATGTGATAGCCGCTGGATGGATGCAAAGTTTCGATGCAATGTGGCGATGCGAAGGGACACGTGGCGGCACAACGCTATGTCGCATATCAGTGATGTGAATTTCATCGCATACCGCGAAGTGGTGATGCGATCTGAGGTGAAGTGATGTGATGCGATGAGATGCGATGCGATGAGAAGATGCAATGCAATGCGATGGATGTGATGCGATCGCATATCGCAATCAGGGCAGGAGAGATATCGCATAATCTTAGAAGTCATGTGAGTTGCGATGCAAAGTAGCGATAAAGTCAAATGGGACCCAATTGCATATCGCTCATCGCAAGCTCAGGACGAAGCGCGAAATGCGAAAAGAGTCTCGGATGCGATATATTTCAAATATAAACTCTACAGGATTTCAAATCCGAAGGTATAAGGTTTTCATTTGAGAAATCGCATCGGGAGGATGAAAGAGCAACAGAGAAACGAAGGAAAAGAGAAATAGCTGAAACATCGAGATACAGCCTGGTGGGACCCCTTGCATATCGCATATCGGGAGATTAGATGGACGAAGGCACATGGGATAACTGGAATCGTCGAAGTGCGATAATGAAGTGGATGCGATGCAAGTCAACGCTGAAGCCTAAAGCATTTCAAGTCCGGGAGTATGGGATTTCTTTGTTAAATCGTTTCAGAGAGAAAAGGAGGATTATAACTTAAAACAAAAAGGAAAGCCTGAATGCAAGAATAGACTCAAGTAAGACCCGACACTCGTGAAGAATAGTGGTTGATGCGGCAACGGCAGTTTATGAAGAAAAGGTTGAACACGGCAGAAGGAATAGGGTAGAATAAGACCTGACACTACGTGTAGAGAGTAAAGCAGTTCCACCTTAATAATGGAAGAAAGTATGAACGCAGGTAGAAAGGCTCAGGTAAGGACCCGACACAAAGAAAAGGGCAGAATCAAGTGTTTAGAAGAGCGGTAAAGTTTGAACACTGTGGGCTCGAGAAAAAGAGGCAGAGTCGAAAAAAAGGGGGAGAATATGGTGGCACTGTTGGAAACACAACAGTTGGGTCATGTTAGGCAAAAATGACAGTTTTGCAGAACTGTGTTGAATGTAATAGCAGAAACTGAAACGACTCTGATAGCAGCAGAAAAGACAAATGCACAATGAGCAAAGAGTTGAAATGGCTGAGTGAAATATACTTGTTGTAACTATAAATATAAATTCATTGATTATTTTTTATTGTATGTGATGCAAAGGCAAGTCTCCGTAGGCAAAGCAAAACTCCACTGTAATACAAAAATGTATACATTCTGTTATATTATTCTGAATGTGTTGGACAAGAAAATGAGAAGGGGGGAGGCAGAGAGTCATACTTGTTCATTTTGAATTCCCTGTGGAATGAAAACAATTATGAGGTGATCTCTATAAATAATGTTACCAGCATATGCATAAGGAAGTGAGAGAATGGAGAAATAGGTTAGAGAGTGTAAGAAGAAGAAGGAATAGAGAGAGGATTTGTGAAGATCCAGAGATGATATAAAGCAAATTTGAAGGCTGGAAGGACAGTAGTAAAGAAGGAGAAAAACAGAGCTGATATCTAGGTAAACCAGCATATGATTTTATTGTACATTGAGGAATTTGATGCTTCCTTATCAAGTTGTAGCTTGATAGATGTCCAGTTGTAGCTGGCTGAGGTAGGAGCCTCCTGTAGGTTGTAGCCTGCAAAAAAATAGATGGGAGTTGGAGCTTCCTTGCAAGTTGTAGCTTGTAGAATTGAGGTAGTAGCCTCCTGTAGGTTGGAGCCTATAGAAAATTAGTGGTGAGAGGGAGTTGGAGCTTGCCTTTGCATCACAACAATAATAAGATGTGGTTTTCTCCCTTATGGTTTTCCACTTATATATGTTGTCTATGTGCATGATGATTATGTGTTGATATTTTGTATTTAGTCTACTTAATACCTGTTGCTCACCTATTAAGATTTTTTTTCCATTGTATATTAAGTTGATCACGAAATGAAGATGTAAATAAGTGTAAAAGAAAGTTTTACAAGACCATGACTGCATTAAACTGATTCACCCCCCCCCCCCCTAGTTTAACCAAGGTTTCAACAGACCATTAATGATCTCCCCTGAGAGATCCACTACATCTTCCTCTTCTTACTCAAAGTATGATTCTTATTTGGATTTATATTTTGAGTCAAATGTCATAAGCATGCATTCATCATGTTCATCCCCATAGGATTCTTCATTGCTTGCTTCTGATGAAGAGTTGTCCTCTTTAGAGTAGAACCCCTTTTTCTTAAAGGTTTTCTTCTTTTGGTATTTTTCAACTGTATCTCTAGTAATTTGATCCTTTTCCTTCTCTAGATTATCTGATTTGGTATAAGAAAAATTGGAGGAAAAATGGAGAACTCTACCACAGTCAAAGCACTTAAGCTTAAATTTCCCTTATACTTACCTGAGCTACGCTTTAATTTTCTGGAAAACTGAGGCAACTGCTAATTTGATTCATAATTGGAACACTCTTGGTGATATTTATGTTCCCTGGTATTCTTGAAGACTTTAAATGATGCCTCCTTTGGCTCAACATGCTCTTTTCCTATTATCATATCATGAGTTGTAAGGGTTCCATGCAGCTACTACACCGTGAGATATTTTAAATCTGACATTGCTTCTATTGCTGAGATCTTAGAATTAAATCTCATAGGAAAATATATCAATACCTTCTAGACAACTTCTTAATTCGAACGGTGTTCACAGAATCCTATAATCATATTTGCTACCTCATCATCTCTGAGGAAATATTCTTCTATATTCTCTTATTCATTCATTCTTAAGATCTTGAATCTCATTTTGAAAGCTTGAAGCTTGGATTACTTAACTTTCTCATCTCCTCCATAAATATTCTCGAGCTTGTCCCACAATTCCTTGGCTGACTGACAATGTATTACTTTTAATAGTTCAAATTGATTAAGGTTGAAAATAATGGCATTCTTGTACTTTGCATTGTTAACATAAATTTTTCTAACATCTAGATCTATTGGAGGGGTTTTTGGGACTGCATATTTAAATAACATGGAGCTCCAAACATATACATCTAGAGACATGAGGTAGGTTTCCATCCCGGCCTTCCAGAATACATAATTTGTACCATCAAAGGTTGGTATATTAATTGAATAATCATCTTGATTTTCTTGCCCAGTCGCGATTTCCTATCGACCTACCTTCATTGGTTAAGCTATTCCTGAAGGAACTAGGATTTGATACCAATTGTTGGGAATCATGAATTATTGGAGAAGGGGGGGGGGGGGGGGTGGTCGTTGAGTCAGTAATTTACAATTTTATTTTATTTTACATTAAGCATTTAAACATTTATTTTTGAAACATTCAATCAATACTTGAGAGATCAAAAATCATACAATCACATTGAACACAATGATTTAACATGGAAACCCTTTCAGGAGAAAAAACACCAAAGATTTATTTTTTTATTTTTTATTATGATGTGAATCTAAATCACCCACTTAGATTACATTACTTTTTTCTTAACACCTACTCATAGGAGGCCCTATCCCCCTTCAAATTTACAAGCTCCAACTTGCCTAGAGGAACCAACCTTTTATAATTTCAAGCCCACACCTATTACAACCAAGAGTTCCACTTTTCATACAATTTTCAAGCTGATAACTATGGCCCACATCTGTAACATAAAAATAACATGTAAACTTGATCTATTGTTTCTCTACAACTCCCTCAGCTTTCCTCAACACATACACACTTAGTTTCATTTTCCTTTACTGCTCCTTTCTGTTGCACTCCCTCAACTTCACTACCCTCTTTTTTGTGTTGCAACATTTACCAACTGTAGCATTTACTCTCTCCTAATTCTCAGCATTGGAACATGACCTTTCAAATTTTATTCACATGCCACATTTTTGTTTCACACAATTTACTCTTTCCCACAACATACTCCTCATCATGGAGCACCACATTTCACTTTCCACCAAACCATATAGAGAGTAAACTAAAATATCTCTCATAGTAAAAGAATATACAATAAGTGTATAAGATATTGCAAAGAAAAAAAATTGCAGCAAGTAACAATGATCTTAATTTCTTTAGTATGGCTCCCATTACCTATTACTTGACCACTAAACATTCTTAGGATTTTTTATAGAGTCTCCATTCTTAATCTAAAAAGTCTTAGATTATGATTTCTCATTTAATTCTTTATGGCACATGAATTACTTCAATATGTTCCACTCTATCTAAGACTAGTAATCCATTATCATTTATACAATCCCAATGAGGTAGCCCATCAGTGAAGTAATGAATCCACAAACTACATTAATTATTACCTACTATATTCAATCAGTGTTGTTGCATCAGACTTAACTCCTTTGTGTGAGTGGCCAAGTGTCATGACCTTTGAAAAATTAGAAAAGGTGCTTAATTCCATGCCTTCAACATGCTCTTGTGCCTTTAAATTTTTGAAACCTCTTCTCCAAGCGACTAGGGCCCATGATTGAGCGCTAATGGTAACCGTAGTAAATCTCCCAGGACTCAATCAATGTTTTTCCATTAGACTTAACTCCTTTGTCTGAGTGGCCAAGTGTCATGACCTTTGAAAAAATAGAAAAGGTGCTTAATTCCATGCCTTCAACATGCTCTCGTGCCTTTAAATTTCTGAAACCTCCTCTCCAAGCGACTAGGGCCCATGATTGAGCGCTAATGGTAACCGTAGTAAATCTTCCAGGACATATAAAAATAAAAAATAAAAAAAATAAAAATTATCAATTTTTTGGAAAGTTCTCCTTTCCAAGGATGTAAATACCTCAAGAATTTCTACCTTTCCCATTTTTGAAACCTCAGCAATGATTTCATTTCGATGTAATATTTTAAATATCTCAGGACATAATCCTTTGTCATGATTTTCTGGGAAATTTATTCCTTCCTTCGGACATAAAAACCCTATGAGTTCCTCACTCTCCTCCTAAAATTGTTGGGGTGACATCAACGTCGGGGTGATGCCATACTTTCCATGTGACCTCCTATGCGTGTGACATGTGTCACCTGAAAATAAGCCACTTGGGCACCTAAAAAATCCAAAACTCCATGTCCCATGCCTAGGGCGCTACGTCACTTTGTGTTGAACAATATTTCCACCATATCACTGTTTATGTCATCATGCCACCATGGTTTCCATATCATCATCTGTTGGGGCCCTTGTTTTTGTTTAAGTTTTGAATTTTGAACTTGGACTCTTTTTGAGTTGCGGAGGGAATACACATAGCTAACGCGACCGCACCGCGCGACCAGGAGTTGCGGAGCTACCAAGGCGGTGCGGAAGCACTTGATAACTGAATATGGAACAGAAAGAAGTACAGATGAAAGAGATACAGCAGCAAACAGGAAGTAGAACATGCAGACATCAGAAGAGAAGTCGGGAAAAGTCAGAGCAAAGACGCAGAGAAGCCGCCAGTCGCAACGAGCGGGTGAATAAAAGGCAATCACCCGGCTGATTTATGAGGATGGTTGGTTGATTGGTTGATCGGTTGCTGTTGCGGATGATTGAATGCAGGAGCAGCCGCGGAGGAATCAGACTTGTTCTCGCAATTGGTCTCTACTCTCTATGTTTCGTATTCTCTGTTCTTAGATCCATCTGTATCTGATTCATGAGTTATCAGAGAAAGAAGCTATGTAATCATGTACTCGGCTGAAGAATAATATAAAGAAGGATTGCTGTCTCTATGTTTTGGGTTATGGGTTATGATGGGTTTACACTGCTTTAAAATTTTTAAGTTGCGACTGTCTGTCTACTTGATTGGTGATCTTGCATGAATATTCTGGTATATGTAATGGATTCTCTTTCTTTCTGTGGTTGCGGGTTTATTCCTCGTCTGTGATTTCTTCCCCTTTCCCATGTGGTCGCGGCACGCCTCGGGTGAGACGCTCTGTTCTTCCTGAGCAGAGTGAAAATGTCGGCGTGTTACTAGACTACACCGGACCCTTGTTGGCCTCAACCCTGTGAACCTGGGTCTTGCCCGCGAGACCTTTTTTTTCGCCAACAAATGGTTCCGTTAAAAGAGAAATTGGCGACGGCACCCATTCTCGTTCATCCAAACTGGGATAAGCAGTTCCATGTGCACATTGATGCGTCCGGGATTGCACTTGGCGCCGTATTAGCGCAACCCGGGGAAACGACAGTTGACCACCCGGTATACTTCACCAGCCGACGCCTATCTAATGCGGAGAAGAATTATACCACGACCGAGCGGGAGGCGCTGGCAATGGTCTACTCTCTCCAGAAGTTTCGCCACTACCTTTTGGGCGGTAAGTTTACATTTTTTACGGACCATTCGGCCTTAAAATATCTGGTCAATAAGCCTGTATTGGAAGGAAGGATCTGCCGATGGCTTCTCCTCTTTCAGGAGTTTACGTTCGATGTAATTGTTAAACCGGGCCGGCTAAATGTCGGCCCTGATCATTTATCCAGATTGGAGTCGGGGGAAAACGATGGTCCGTTAGATGATCAGCTTCCGGATGCTGATCTGTTTCGCGTTGAAGAGGTCCCAGACTACCTGGCTGACATTGCCACGTATCTGACCACGGGACAGTGCCCCGAAGATTACACGCCGCTTCAGAAACGCCACTTGGTTGTCCGGGCGGCCGATTATCAACTGATCGCAGGGCAGCTGTACAAGCTGGGCCTGGATGAGGTGTTGCGCAGGTGTGTTCTTGACCATGAACGGGAAGCGGTGATGTGGGAATGTCACGGTGGAGTTGCGGGCGGACACGTGGGGGCTAAACCCACCGCAAGGAAGGTACTTCAAGCTGGCCTATGGTGGCCGACGGTGCATGCAGATTGTAAGGCCTATGTGAAACGTTGCGATATTTGTCAGAGGATGGGACGGCCTTCGCACAGAGATGAGCTTCCGCTACACCCCGTGCATGTGTTGCGGCCATTTGAGAAGTGGGTTGTCGATTTTGTAGGGCCCATTGCACCAGTTGCTCGCCATTCCAAAGCTCGGTACATCATTACGGCGACTGATTATCTCACGCGATGGGCGGAAGCAGCAGCGGTACGCGACTGCTCCGCTGAGACCGCTGCTCGGTTCATCTTTGAAAACATCATCAGCCGCTTTGGCTACCCACGCAGCCTGACCAGTGATCAAGGCACGCACTTCATTAATGCCACGGTCAAATCGCTCCTGGAGACATTTATGATACAGCATCATAAGAGCAGTCCATACCACCCGCAGGCTAATGGCACGGTGGAAGCCTTCAACAAGATTCTGGAGAAAGGTTTGACGAAAATCTGCAACGCTCGGCGGGATGATTGGGATGAGCGGATACCAGCGACATTATGGGCTTACCGGACCACGGTAAAACGTTTGACAAACCAGACGCCATTCCAGCTGGTGTACGGCCGGGAAGCTGTGATTCCCGCCGAGTTCACCGTCCCCAGCCTTTTGATCGCAACGTCACTTCACTTCTCAGAGGATGCGTCACTGCAGGAACGACTCCACGAGCTACAGGAGCTGGACGAAGCTCGGTTTCTTGCGGAATTCCATTAGAAGGTTCAGAAGGCCAGACAGAAAGCGTGGCACGACCGCCACATCAAGACTAAAACTTTCCAAGTTGGCGGCAAAGTTCTCTTGTACGACAGCCGGTTCCAGAAGTTTCCAGGCAAGCTCCAGATGCATTGGCTGGGACCGTACTTTGTTATCGAGATCCGCGACTCAGGAGCCGTTCGATTGGCACAATTGGACGACTCAGTTCTTCCAGGATGGGTGAATGGCGCACGCCTGAAGCCCTACCAGGAGTAGGTACCTTCTCCCTTTCCATCAATAACTCTCGCAACCGAGAGCACCCGTAGAGTAGCGTAGTTGAATAACTCTCCCGCAACCGGGATGAGCATAGTTAGTCGTTTCCATTTCTTTGCAGTCAGTCAAATAAACCGTCAGTTGCGGCATACATACCGCAACCGACCATGGTCGGAGCGGGCCAGTCTAGCGTGTCACTACGCCAGTCCAGCGTGGCGGCGCGCCAACCCAGTAGGACGCCGCTCCCAGTCCAGCGTGTCCTGCACGAAGGATCTGTCCTCGTGCCAGCGTCAGTCCAGGTCATAACCGTCAGTCCTTTGTCAGTCTGTAGGATAGCTCAGATTTTGGTCATAAATTCCCTTAATGGACAGTAATCATACCGTAATCATTCCCCATCAGCCGCAGTTCTCTCCGCCGTCGGGTCCGCCCATCTTCCAATGCCGCCGTCAGCAACTGTCAGATTACACACAGGCCCGCGATTGATCACACGATTATCGCAGGCAAGCATGATAGAAAGAATTAAATGCCATTATGGAGTCTCATCAACCCCGCGCGTGCCAGCGGATGGCCCAATTTGCATGAAGGCTATCGGCGCCGGGATGACGGACCAATTCAGTTTGGAAATTTCAGCGACTCCCGAGCACTTGCAGCCTCCGAGCACTCAGAACTTAGCAGGGAACTCCAGACGAATCCTCCAGGTCTATCAGAGACGCGCAAAGATGCCGAGAGCTGTTCTCTCCGTCCCGGAACCGGTGCTAGATCACAGAATTCACAGGCTCGAACTATCACTGGTCGGCAAGTACGACAATGCGCCCTGCATGGACGCTAACCTGTCCGACCCGGCTGAGTTTCCCCATCTGCATTGGCAAACGTTCATGGAACACCGCTACACACCGGGGAGCAGCTCTAACAGTCGGATGAAGGACGAATTCCGGGGTCTTCAACAGTCGACGTTGATGAATTTACGCAGTCTCCCCGTCTTCGGCACCACCGGACCAGTTCTGCAATGCACCCGGTTCCTCCTCAGTCGGGTGCAGAACAGGTCCCTGTGGTTGAACGAGGAGATTCCAATCCATGCAGCAGATATTAGTCGGCTTACGGGGCTATGTCAATTTGGGGCAGATGTTTCCTCTGCGGGGCAGACGGCCTCCAAACGCGCCCGGAAATCGGCCGAGGCGGACCTGTACACCAAATACGGTACTCGCAGAGGTGGCAAGGGTGCCAAAATAGACCTGATCAATGTACCAGAAATCCGGTTTGCTTGCTATCTGATAGCGAGCAAGACCATGCGCCACTACACCAAGGGCGAGTGCACCTTGGACACAATTTCTATTGCGGAGCACTGCGTCAAAGGGGCCCGATTGAATTGGAGCGCGTTCGTGCTGAAGGAACTCTTCGCGGCCTGCGAAGACAATTACAGACGGACCACCAGTTTTATCTATGGCTACTTGCTCCTAGCCTTCGCCATGTGGAAACGGCATGTTCCTCCGATTCGGACACCAGCGGAACTCAACGGGGGCCAACCGTTCGCGATGCGATACTCCCCCTGGCAGGTGTCCACGGCCCCCAGCAGCAAGCAGGTGAACGCGGAGGCGTTCCGCGAATGGTACGGGATGATGGTTGATGTGGTGGCCTCTCAGCAGCGGGTACCCCGGAACCTGCTGGATGAATACAGCGAACAGGTGTGGTTTGGCGTCAGCCATAATCACACTTTCATCCGGCCGGCTTGTGTCCCGCACCACACATTTCACATGGCGCCCTTGCGGTTTCAGTTGACCGACAGTATCTTCCACAGAGAGGTTTTAACATGGCCGGGGGTCGTTCGGCACGTTCAGGATGGAGTAATCCGATATAACTTTGATGGGATGAGGGCGGCCCAGCAGCCTGCCGCGACCAGTGCCGGGGAATCTTCCACAGTCGCGGTAGCGATAACCACAGAGGCCGCCGGGGGCGCAGCGACCCTGCCCGAGGCACTGGTCCCCATTGTGGAGCATATGAACGACCAAGTCCGGAGACTCAACGTGGCCACCCAGGTTGTTTCTAGTAGCGCCCCTATATTTCCTTCCTTTAATGAATTTCTTATTAACCGGTCACTTGGTCTCTCCCACACTGCTTCCCTCACTTCCCCAATTCCCACTTCCCTGTTCACTTCTGCCACCCCCATCATCACGACAATGGGTGAACCGGGGCCCGAACCCGATTCCTCTGGGCCACCCCCTCCCAAGCGGGCCCGTATTGCAGATCCCGTGGTGGACCTTACGGAGGATGATCCACCAGTCACGCCGCCCACAGCTACCTTGATCCCGGAGGAACCGCTGATTGACCCGGCGGATTTCCTCAACCTTCGTTTCCCTCCCTCCTCGGTCACTCCATCCACCGCCCCCTCCACCAGCAGACCACACGCCACTTCCTCCAATCCGTCCACTTCCTCAGCCACTGTGTCCGATTCCTTGATCCGGGACCTCTTCGGCGGTGACCACGGGGCGGAGGTCACCTCCAGTACTACCGCGGTGGTACCCCCTGTTGACCCCGTGGCCACGTCCCAGGAGCCCATTGCCACTATATTTGTTCAGCAAGACAGAGTTGGGGTTGATTCAATCAGCCCTTCCACAGCGCCAACAATGCAGCAGGACCGGCCAGAGCCTGATATGGCCACTTCGGTACAACAACAGACGCCGGTCCACCTTCCAGAGACTGCAGGCCGAGCAGCGGCCGAAGGACCGTTGTTACAGGAACCAACGCCTCAGCAGGATGCCCCGCGCACAACGACTGCAGCACAACTGAGTCCAGCACGGTTGTTTTTGCTCATTCAGCGGCCGGCCGGCCAGGCCGAGCAGATTCATGCAGAGCTACAGCGGCGATGCACTGAGCAGGGGAACCAAATCACGGCGCTTACTGAACAGCGCAATCAGCTAGTGCAGGAGAAGACCTACCTCCAGGAACAGGCCGACATTGTTAATCAGGCGCTTTCCAGCGTATGGCCGGAGGCACGGGCTCACCATGCCCCACTCCCTGCTCACATCGAACAGGACAGCATAGCCTTACAGGCTCGCCAGCTCGGGGATATCTTCACCACCATTTGCAGAGAGAACCAGGAACTACAAGCGGCGTTGGCCGCACGGCCTACCCTACCAGATCCACCCGTTGATTATTCAGGACCGGTCACTGCCAAACAGGCACAGGCAGTCAATCTACAAGAGACTCTCCATTCCACGACAGCAGCGGCTTCGGCCCTTTTACGCAGCTTGCAGGAGTGCTCCCTCACACTGACAGTCAAAACGCAGCCCATTGCTGCTCAACTGCAACAACTCGCCACCCAAATTCGGCCGACCACGGACCAGGCCAGATTGGACCAGCTCTACGCTCAGACGGACGAGTTGGAACTTCAAATGCAGACGACAGAGGCCGCATCAGCCGCAACTAAGCACATCATCCGGGAGATGCGGCCGCCCCTTCGCAGCCATGCCGAGGCAATGCATCAGCTGGACGCCACTGCCGAGTCCCAACTCACCGCACTGTTCGGGGATGCACCAACGCCCATTGACGAAGCTACAGCCAACCGCATTGTTCAAGATGCTGACCTGCTTATGCAGGAATGGCAGCAAGCAGTAGTAACTTTCACGGAGCTTCGAGATGCAGCACTCCGCCGGGTCCCGGAGTTGGGGCCCTTGGTTGAATCAGCAGGTGGCGGAGTACAACAGGAAAGGGCAGCAGAAGAAAGAGCACCAGAGCAGGGCACAGAGGCCGGCGAAGGTATGGAGGTAGAGACTATCATTTGCGATTGACTCGCGGACGAGTCAAAGGATTGTGGTCGGGGCCTGTTGGGGCCCTTGGTTTTGTTTAAGTTTTGAATTTTGAACTTGGACTCTTTTTGAGTTGCGGAGGGAATACACATAGCTAACGCGACCGCACCGCGCGACCAGGAGTTGCGGAGCTACCAAGGCGGTGCGGAAGCACTTGATAACTGAATATGGAACAGAAAGAAGTACAGATGAAAGAGATACAGCAGCAAACAGGAAGTAGAACATGCAGACATCAGAAGAGAAGTCGGGAAAAGTCAGAGCAAAGACGCAGAGAAGCCGCCAGTCGCAACGAGCGGGTGAATAAAAGGCAATCACCCGGCTGATTTATGAGGATGGTTGGTTGATTGGTTGATCGGTTGCTGTTGCGGATGATTGAATGCAGGAGCAGCCGCGGAGGAATCAGACTTGTTCTCGCAATTGGTCTCTACTCTCTATGTTTCGTATTCTCTGTTCTTAGATCCATCTGTATCTGATTCATGAGTTATCAGAGAAAGAAGCTATGTAATCATGTACTCGGCTGAAGAATAATATAAAGAAGGATTGCTGTCTCTATGTTTGGGTTATGGGTTATGATGTGTTTACACTGCTTTAAAATTTTTAAGTTGCGACTGTCTGTCTACTTGATTGGTGATCTTGCATGAATATTCTGGTATATGTAATGGATTCTCTTTCTTTCTGTGGTTGCGGGTTTATTCCTCGTACGTGATTTCTTCCCCTTTTCCATGTGGTCGCGGCACGCCTCGGGTGAGACGCTCTGTTCTTCCTGAGCAGAGTGAAAATGCCGGCGTGTTACTAGACTACACCGGACCCTTGTTGGCCTCAACCCTGTGAACCTGGGTCTTGCCCGCGAGACCTTATTTTTCGCCAACATCATCCTACCCATAATAATTTACCAATGAGAGTGCACCATGTTTCTTATTGTGATTAATCCATGTTGTCATGTATCCACATCAATTGTATGAAGCAGGGTTCCCGAGCCTTGTGTTTTTTTTTAATTCCTTTGTTATTTGACTTTTCCCTGGGTGTGATATTTACGTTAAGTGTCTTTGTTATGTTTTCCAGACAAATCTATGTCTCTCGTGAGCTCCACCCAAATACTACCAAATGTACAATGCTTGAGCTTGTGTGTGCCTAATCGAGAAAGATGATCAAGGTCTCTGATCATCTTTTTACCAATTCAACGGGCGACTTGGATTAAAACTAGGATCCCACTATATGCTCAAACATTAATGAAGTGGGTTGGTGGGGTGGGGAGGGGGAGGGTTTTTGTTATTTTTCTGTTAATGGAATGGGTGGTTGTGATTACTAAAAATTTAACATGGGGATACATAATTTTTTTATATGCGGAACCACAAAATTTCCACCAAATTCAAGCCTTTCCCCTTTAACAACTTTTTGACATCTCTTCTCCAAGCAACTAGGGCCCATGATCGAGCACAAATGGTAATTGTCGTAAATCTACGAGGATAAAAATATATTTTCATTTTTTGGGAAATTTCTCCTTTCCTGGGATGTAAATACCTCAATAATTTCTCCCTATCCCATTTTCGAAATTGTTAGGGTGATGTCATGTCGATGTCATCTTTTAAATATCCCAAGAAAAAATCATTTGTCGTCATTTTCCAGGAAATTTATTCATTCTCTAGGAAATAAATACCCTGTGAGTTCCTCATTTCCTCCTCCTAAAACTGTCATGGTGACATTATCATCGTGGTGATGCCATCCTATCCACGTGGACACCTCTGGGTGTGCCATGTGTCACTCAAAAATAAGCCACTTGGGCACCTAAAAAGTCCAAAACTGCATGTCCCATGCCTAGGGTTCCACGTCACTTTGTGTTGACGTCATCTTACCACCCTATCATTGTTTATGTCATCATGCCACCATGGTTTCCATATCATCCTCCTACCCATAATAATTTCCCAATGCGAGTGCACTATGTTTCTTGTTGTTATTGATCCATGTTGTCCTGTATCCACATCAATTGTACGAACGAGGGGTTCTAGGCCTAGTGTTTTTTGTTGAATATATTTGTTATTTTACTTTTCCCTAGGTGTGATATTTACATTAAGTGTTGTTACTTCATTTCCAGCCAAATATCTGTCTCTCATGAGCTCCACCCAAAGACTGCCACATGTACACTACTTGAGCTTGTGCTTGTCTAGTCGGGCAAGATGATCAAAGTCGTTGATAAATTTTTCACCAATACAAGGAGCGGCTTGGATTAAAACATGAACCCCCTCCTATGTGCTCAAACTTAACGAAGTGGGGGGTGGGGGGTTCCACTATATGTCATTTAGCAGTCTTTAAACCCTATGCCACTTCCACACTGTACTCTGATGATTGGTATGGATTAGTTATTTGTTAATGGAATGGGCAGTTTTGATTACTCGAAAGTTAAATCCAACTTTTAACCTTCATAACTTTTGATCCCGGGGGTATTTTTGACAGTGTCGTACATCGTGGGAAATCTCTTTCCAAGCACTCTCCAACTGTGACATTTCCAAGAGAATATAAGCTAATCCTCTTGTTGGGTACCAAATCTACATACTTTTCTCTCCCATTTTCACCCACTCTTTCACTTCTTTGTATCATTAATATTCGTCAAATTCTATAAACACACAAGGTAAAACCTCCTTTCATTGTCTTATCTAGAATTTTTAATTAATGAAGTAATAGTCATGGGGATTTTGTCTACGCAAGCACTAATTTCGTTATTGTCATATATTCAACAGTCAAAGGGTCACATCTACAAGTCACAGAAGCAACTCCAAGTTCACAACGTTCTTTTGATATGCTATAACAACATAACAGATTCCAACCTGACTCCAGATCTATTTCATACCTTCATTGGTTTTCTCTCAGAATCTAGGTTGGTCATTGTAATAATTGTATATTTGTAGATATTAGTTGTTGGATTGGGAAGATGGTTTTCTGAACAATTGTATAAGAGGGGTCTGATGGTTGTGAATGGGGTTAGCATACAAAAGATCAATTTTGTAACAGAATACTCTTAATCAATTGAATGCAAGTTATTTTTTTGTTCTACCTATAAGTTGTGAGTTTATCAAATCCCTAGTCAGAGAGTTGGGCCCACTCTTATGATCAGGTGTTGTGTTATTTCTTTTGTTGCTTTCGCATTTCCGTTTGGGTATTTTAACTATTTTTATGGTATGTTTCTTTAATTGTTGAGAATGCTTTTATAACTCTGCAATTTATCTTTAGTTATTGTCGCAACAGTTCTAGTTATTTTAATTGTTGAATCAGTGATCAACATCATATTGTTCCATTTCTCCTGCATATACCTTGTGTGTTACCTTGAAATAATGTATGCACCTAGATTGATAAATTAATGTGGAAAAATGGTTGAATAGTTTATTCACACTCGGACACCAAAACTTTGGCGTCATTGTCGGGGAAGGCTAACAAGGTGCAAGAACACGATCCATAATTGATCCAAATATCAATCTCTCGTCTTAGGGAGGGAACTTGTTACCCTACTCTAAGTCCTGATCGTAGTGTTCTATTTTTCTGCTTTTCGATTAATTTTTAGAAATCATTCTCTCATCTTAGGGAGGGAATCTCTTACCCTACTCTAAGTCCTGAGTGTAGTGTTCTATTTTTATGCTTTTCGATTGTTTTTTTAAGAAATCAATCTCTCGTCTTAGGGAGGGAATTTGTTACCCTGCTCTAAGTCCTAAGCGCAGTATTTTGCTTTCTTGCTTTCTTATTGTTTTCCAAGGGGGAAATTTCTCGTCCTGAGGAGCGTATTTGATTACCCTACTTCAGGTCCTAGACCATATTTTTTCAAGTTTGTGTGATTTTTTGTTTTGACCCAGCTTTCATTTCTTTCAATTTTGTTTGATTTTC
Organism: Pinus albicaulis; assembly: GCA_034641835.2. Lineage (NCBI taxonomy): Eukaryota > Viridiplantae > Streptophyta > Pinopsida > Pinales > Pinaceae > Pinus > Pinus albicaulis. Next base: position 861,790,843 of record CM076584.1, on the reverse strand, counting down.
TATTTGAATCCAATCTCTTGTCCTCGAGAAGAATTTATTTGTCCTGCTCCAGGTCCTGAGTGCTGACGTTATTTTAATGATTTCTTCCCACCAATTGTATGAACAAAGATTTGAATAACAAGGGCAGAGGAAGACTCCTAAAGAAAGGAAGGTATCTGGGAAGGAATATGTATATCTAGGAGATCATCGCAAAGGTTGAATCAGAAGCATCTTCTCATGTTGTTGTCAGGGTAAAGATTCAGACGAAGTCCAAAGGGCAGTCGGTTGAGCAACGAGTGCCATCCAAGGCACCGGAGAAGACCCTTTCAACTGCAGAAGAAGAAGTAAATAAAGTATCAGTAGAAGGAACACCCTTGTTGCAAGCAGGGGATAGAAGGAATTAAGCAACTCCAATTGGGAAGAATAACTCCTGAAGGAATTGGCATCATTACGAGATCGAGGGAGTGCTGCGAAACCTCCTGTAATTGAATCACCCCAATTATCAATTGTAGAACCAGTTGAAATCTCGGGTGAGTATTGGAGGATATTTATGGCACCTACAAATTCCTCTATTGATTTCCCAATTGGAAGCATCACAGGTGATGCACCAATGAAGCCCATACCTTTAACAGCTTTTCCTAATTTTCATGGGCCTTCCTCTGAGGACCCCAATACATTCCTCTTTGAATTTATATTTTTTTTCGGGGGTACGACTATATCTTTGATGCTCATAAATTAAAGATATTTCCTGCTACTTTAAAGGGGATAGCCCTGCAATGGTGTTACACAGCATTTTGTTACCATCCCTGCAATCCCTCATCCCGCACATTGGAGGGCTATTCCCATGACCTGTGAGCAGTGACATGACCTGAAACCACTTTCATGGCATCCCCTTTTATAAGGACAAACATTCCCCTGAAGAAAGTTTCCTCTGAAATACCCTAAAAACATATGTTTTTTCCTTGGCAGGACTAGCAAGTTCAGCCCTCGCGCCAATGGGGGAAATCCACCATAGAGGATGCGCCAATTGGCACTCTGTCCCTATGTCTCACTCACGCCAAGCTTAATAAGGGATGTTTTTTAAAAATAAATGGTGGAATTTTGACTCCAACAAACTCCTGAACGAGTCATCAAAAGGAGTTGGGTGGTTTGGCTCTGAATCTCCATGTATGGGAAGTGGTTTTCCACCTATCATGGAAGTTTCCTTAGAGATAGGGCTAATCCCATGATTATAGGGATCCCAACTTCCCTTCCTCCATATATAAAAGCTTGCCTTCTCCCTTAGAAGGCTAGCTGAACTTGTAGGAAGGAAACTATAGCCAGACAGCTATTGAGAGCCAAGCTGAAGAGAGAGAGCTTCGTCCTATTTCCGACAAGGCTTTGTTGAGATGTGCTCCGTTGTCAGCCCCATCGAATGAAGATCAAGCGTTAGAGCTTTGGGTTGTATCTTTCCTTTGCTATTTTAATGATAAGCGACTTTGATTATGGTTCCATTCATGTGTCTATTTCTTTACGCAATGAATTACATCATCTCTGACTGATGTATGGTTACATGTTTTAGATTTTATGTTGTACGTCGTTGTTTCCTTTCATGTGTGTAGGTGTTCGGACGTGTCAAGCGAAAGGATTGTGATCTGCCAAGCGAGGGATAGGAAGCATCACCATTTCTTCAATGACCACTGCATAGGATTTGAGGTAGGCAATTCGTTATGATTTTTGTCATTTTGTAACTAGGAACCTGCGTCACTGTGTGACTTGATTCTTGCTAGACCCGATCTGGGCTAGTAGGGATTGCCTCTGTCCGCAGAGGGGATTTACCTCCTCAACAAACTGCCGACTCTGCTGGGGATTCAGTTGGAGTTATTCTTTTCTCTTTCACTTGTTTTTGGCTTTTGATTGATTGATTTGCTCTTCTGGTTCGCCTCCTTTTGGTGTAAAACCCCTATTCAGCCCCCAGAAGACCTAATATAGTCTCTGTTTGCTCTTTTTTCATTTCTTCCCATAGTAAACTCGATTGCCGCGGTTTATAGCTTTATATTCGTGCCAACTGGCGCTTGTTGCTAGTTAGGCCCCCGCGCCAACGCTGTTTTGGCGCAGAATACAGCCAAACAGTCGCGCCAACTCTGTTTGGTGTTAGGGTTTGCTTGTTTTTGAGCCCTCTGAGTCTGATTTCTAGTCCTAGTGTCATTTTGATGAGTGATTAAGTGCCTTGAAGTCTTTGTTGACTATATTTGACCCTTTTCCTTCGGTTGTTTTCCCTTTACCATCAGTTTTTAATTCTAGCCCTAGGGTTTCTAGGTGCTATAGTATGTTGAGCCTCCCGTGGGAGTTTTTTGTTCTCGCTTTTCCAGTCAACTTCATTTTTGCTTCTTTGCATTCATTTTTCTAGATTCCATTGTATCATTGCATCATTTGAGTGATTGTTCTCTCTTTCATTCAAGTTTCACTTTGCCTCATTCCAAACCTAGATTACACAGTTTGTGTGAGTCTTTTTTAGATTCATCTTCGATTTGAGGGATTTCTTCATCAATTTGGGTCTTGATTGTGTGTGTTTGTATTGAGTGAACTTGTTAGTTTCATCTCTTTCACTGTCATTTCTCGAATTATTTTCTTCATTAGTTTATCATTTCGTTTGGTGCATTTGCTCTAAAACATTGAAAATACAAAAACAAATCTCTTTTCTTTTTGATTTGTTTAGTGAAAATTGAAATATTTTCCGCATTATTAGTGTTATATAACTCTAAGAGAAAAAAAATTAGTTTCATTAGCTTGCATTAGAGACCGTAGTGGATGTTTTTGTGATCATTTTTTTGTTATTTGAAAAGCTCTCAACCTTCCCGTAGTTAGCTCTTTATTGAACAAAGTGATATATTGTGGCATGTAGTGTGAATTTAGAGGATTTTTGAGATACAACATTCGATAGGGCCTGAAATTGAAACATAAATTGAAGATCAACTATAAAATTTATTCAATTAACCTAAGGCAACATTCAAACATTAACGGAATATCTAGAGGTCTAGGCTAGTGACGTCTTCCGGCGTCGTTAAACCTAATAGTTGTCGTTCACCTTTTGGCTTTAGACAGCGCTAGTACGGACTTGCGCTCCCCGTACCGTCGCGTATATAAAGGGAGACCCCACTAGATTTCTATCCTTTATCCGTAGGAAGCCAATTCTGCCGCATTTTACCTGTGATACACCGAACACAGCATTCGGGTAGATTACCTGCATGTACGTCAAGTCCTTGGTTGATTTATCTTTCATTTTTTAACCAAGGTGTATATGGAAGTTCACGGATATCTGGTACACCCATCTGCCTAGATTACCAAAGCAGTCATTTCTATCTTTTCTAACTCATTAAATTTGAAAATATCATCAAGCGCTTGTCCTTTCACACTTGTTTACAAATTGAAAGAGATAGAGTCATATTTTACTCGTTTCTAGATTCTTAAAACATGAAACGGTAAAATTTTCCTGTTTCAATGTGGTAAAATTAATCGCCTACGATTACACGCCCATTTAGAAAATGTTTTTCGGCCTGTTAATTGTTTGCCTTGGTTTTTTTCCCGTGTGTCTTTGTTTTGATCTCTTCCTCTTTTCGTTACTGTCACAGTGGCGAAACCCTCAGTTTCGTCTACTGGTAGTCCTTACACAGACGATTCATCAGAGGTCTCTTAGTCCTCTGCTGAACATAAGCAGCCTATTGTATCTGAGTTTCCCGATGGGGGACCGGTTATATCCAAGCTTCCCTTTGGTGGACCAGTTGACTTCAATTGGCCCTTGTCCAACACTTAGTTTAGATTTGGAGTAGGGGAACACTTCCCTCCTCTTACATCGGGATCGACTTTCTTGGCTGCCATTATACCTCCTAGTCCTCGTCGTCTTTTAGAAGATATTGCGGCAGGGTCAGATATGGACTCACCCAGTCCTTCTCCTAGTGAGGAAATTCCTACATCTAGTGAAGATTACCAGCTTTTTCCAGAAAACATCCATGAATCTTCTGTCATGTCTTCACCTGGTCCTTCGCTTCCAACTGGATATAGGTCTTTAAGTCAGGTCATGGCCATTGTGGCCTCTATGGGAATATCAACTTTGTCCACAAGGCCGGTTATTCCTTCGTTAGGGATGTCGCCATCGACACCTCTCACGGCATCTCCTTTCGTTACATCAGTACCTGTGTAGACCTACTGTCTGCATGGTTGCTTTTATGCCTGCTGTCACTACTCAGTCAACTAGGACCTCGTCAGTTCCTGAAGACATCTACATAGCTTCGACTATTCCTGAGAATATTTATCCTGAGGAGTATCGGTTGTCTATACAGCAGTCAAACTCTGAGGTTGGTCAGTCCTCCCAAGATCTCAACCGTCCTTACTTTTCCCATTATGGACCAGATGGTACCCCGATTTATGTATTTCTGTATCAATATGATGAGCAGGGCAACCCTCTTTGTTTCCTTGCTCCTAAGGCTTATCAGTATATTAACGGTTTTCTATCTGCCCGGGTTGGGCAGCCTTCTAACCCACAAGGACAACCCTTCTAGGGTCAACCTTCGGCCCAGCCTAGTTATTTGTACAACCTGTAAGGACAACCCTTACAGGGACAACCTTTGGGCTAATATGGATTGTTGTACGGTCCGCAAGGGCAGTCTTACAACCCTCAAGGTCAACCTATGCAGCCTCACCCTGTGGTCCAGCCAGGGCAAACTCAAGGACCCACAGGGCAACAGGGGTATCAACCTAGACCGTTGTATGGCCCTGGGGGGAAAATCCATCCTTCTCAACCATTGGTACAATCTCAACAACCTTAGTTTCCAATTGGTCCAAATGTTGCACAGCCAGGGCCACCTTATGGTCCTGTCTCAGGTCAGCCTGGTTATCAGGCACAACCTGGCCCTCTTCCGCCATTAGGCCAACCTGCTTAGACGAGGCAGCCTAGTGTCATTCATCAGCCAGGTCAACTTGTTAAACCAGGACAACCTGTTCAACCAGGCCAACCTATTCAACCAGGGCAGCCTGCACAGCCAGGTCAACCTGTTCAACTAGGACAACCTGCACAACCAGTTAACCCTACTCAGCAGTCGATCTATTCTATGCCACAGCCGAACCCGCCTGTGCACCCAACTTATCAGGCTCAGCAGGGCCCCACTTACCAGTAGCCCACTCGACCCCAAGACGAATATTACCTTCAAGGTCAGTCTCGACTGATTTACAACCTGCCCCAAGGTTTTGGTTATTACCTTCAACAACCAAGCTATACTTATACTCCGTAGTCAAATCCATACACTGCTCAAACGGGGCCCACATATAATCAGGGTCAGTACCCTGGTTATCAACCCCCATACCCTGGTTATCAGCAACCATATCAACCCAATTATACGACTTATACCCCCTATGGACAGAATCCTCCGAGACAGAACCAATGGAGGCAAATTTATGCTCAACCAGGTTGGAGTACAGGTACAGGTCCTTATCGGGGACTTGGCATGCCTTTTAATCCTCAGTTACCTTTCCTCGCCACGTTGGAATTACCGGATGTATCTAAATTGACCAATGATCTGATTCTTCATAATCCATATTGGCCTCCGGTTTCGACCAAGGTACCTGGTGACTGTCCCGAATTTGAAGGTAAATCTGCAGAAGACCCCCAAGCACATGTCATGACCTACCATTTGTGGCGTTCTTTGAACTCTTGGGTGGACGACTCGATTCGTCTACGCCTTTTCCAACGCACTCTTACCGGTGCAGCCGCTAAGTGGTATATAGAGTTACCCTGTGGTATTTTTCAAGACTTTAATACTTTAGCTATGTCTTTCCTGACACATTTCCAGTTACCGGTTCGTTATGAAGCCAGGACACATCTCCTGACATATCTGAAACAGGATAAAGCCACTCATATATCAGATCATATTCATGAGTGGAGACGTCATCGTCGTCTGATCGAGTTTGAAATTCCTGATCAGCTTCTAACTCACTGGTTCACTACCTCCTTTGTCAACAAGATTGCACAAGACATTGTGATGGGGGAATGTGTAACCAAGGAACAAGCCATCGCTCGTGCCCAGTACCTCGATTTGGTGTATTCTCAGTCCGGCACGTTATATGATATCTTGACTAATGCCCCACGGCCAGGGACATCTAAAGCACCACCTACCCCATCGGTTGACGGTGTTATTGGTTTCGTTTCTCAGAATTCTCATAAGTCTTCTAATGGGAAGCAGAAGTCGAATTATTCCAATAATTATGCTCCTCCCGCTACTCCTGATTCTGGTAAGACGACATAGTTCAATGCCGTTCAGGCCAATCCTGTGGACAAGACTTCCAAAGGAAAGAAGAAGGGCAAAGGCAAAGCCAAATCCGATGCCCCGAAACCAGAATCCTCCAAACCAGATTCTGATGGTGGTTCGCAACGAAAACCAAAGTACCCTTGCCTGATCTGTGACGAATACCACTACACCAAAGCTTGTCCCCGACGATCCGAGGTTAGTCAACTTCTTAAAGGCTCTAAGGGAACTCCGGCAGTTCTTAAGGAACCTTTTCCATCTCAGCAAACCCATATGGTCGAGCAGCCTTCACCATCTGCACCGTTTGGGTCCCAAGTTTTTATGATGAATGGTGTTGCACCTGTTTCTATTGCTACTCGTTCGAAGGATTATGCCGGATCATGCCAGGTAGCTAGGAAGGAATTATTCGATGGCCCGCCTCCCCCACCTATCTCTGGTCCTTTATAAATTGAGAAGCCCAGCCCTGAACCCATTGTAAGGCCACCTTCCAAAGCTGTTCTTCGAAATTATTCCTATAATCCAAACGCCCGTGCTGCTCAGCATTACAGTATTTTTGAGTATTTGGCATAGGCGCCCTCCACAATGTCTGCGTTGGAAGTTCTTCAAAGTTGCCCATCTCAGTGGAAAGCTCTATTATCTGCAATTGGCAGAATTGATCCTGTCGATTCCAGTATTCTCACCTTCAATCTAGAGAATTTTGTCCCCCAACTTCCACATCAAATCGCCTTTGTTATACAAGTCGGCATCAACGGCCTCAACATTCATAGAGCCATTGTGGACGAAGGTGCCTCTACCTGCGTTATGTCATCTACCTGCTGGAAAGCCATTGGCTCTCCAGCCCTCACTTTGTCTCCCAATGCCCTCGAGGCATTTGATGGTAGGGAATCAAAACCATTGGGTGTTCTCGCGAGTTTACCGATCACATTACAAGGTAAGATAGTCAACGTTGAAGTGGAAGTGGTTAATGCCAAACTCAACTACAATCTTCTACTTGGTCGCAGTTGGACCCACGCCATGTTATGCATTATGTCCACCCTCTTTCGGCTTTTGAAGTTTCCACATGAGGACAAGATTATTATTGTCGATCAGTTGTCTTTCTTCACCTCATCCTCCGAGAACAACGTGCCATATGTGGATCAAATTCCCAATCCCCCCGACATTATAGGACCTGGTCTTTTCAAGGACCCCGTTCTCATGGGTATTTTTCCCATGCCACCACCGAACACCGTTCAAGTCAACATGATCTATAGGTCAGATGACCCGTGGATCATCCCTTCTCCTAAACAGGTGACCTCTTTTGGAGAATTGATGCCTTTGACCCCAGTTAAAATCAATTATTGCGAGATTTTTGCTGCATCAGATCCTCCTCCTGATGAAAATTCTTCTTTGAGCATGGCTTTGGATGTTTATTCTCAATCCCCTTGGCTCGGCGTAGCAGTTTTGCCCAATCCTTTGAGAGAAGTCTTTCCATCTGACAAAGCTATCGTCGATACTACGTCTCTCAAAGATCTACTGAGGAGCAATGGACATCATCATTCCTACGTCTAATTCTCTCAAGCATTTTGTATCTGGTTATCCCCCTCCTAAGCCTCCTCCTTTGAGCTCGTCGGAGCATTGTTCCTCTTCTTGTGTCAAACTCCTAAAACAATGAAACAAGCTGCTATGAGGACAATTCTAGAGTGTGTCAACCTCGTTAAAATAATGAAACAAGATCCTATTCAATTCGAGTTTTGTTTCGATCAAACCTCTTGTGTTTTGAACCTTCACTCCATTTCCTATGGACTGAAGATTGGGGGGCATGTACCTCGAATTGAGACACCATGCTGGGGGCATGCCCATTTTCCCTATCATATCAAGCATAGTTTACATTTGTGTTTTAAGCTTGCATAAAAAATAAAACTCATTTCCAACCATATTTTGCATGTGTGCTTTTAAGCTTGCACAAAAATGAAATATGTGTAATGTGATGCATTTTGTGAACTTTTAGCTTTTCATTGGGTCATTACTTATGCAGATTATTTTAAGTTTATACATTAGGTAACATTGTATTAGACATTTGCATGAGTTATAAAAACATAATCATATGTGAAAAATATCCATCTAGAAACATATATATATATATATATATATATATCTGTGTGTGTGTGTGTGTGTGTGTCGAATGTTTGCAGTTTGTGTGCATCACATAAAATCCAAAAAATACACATGTATGTTTTAATAATATCTGAATACAACATGTCTCTCAAAAATATGAATATGAAAATCCCAGACGACTAATCAGCATGGTGCTCACGGTAGCATGTTACTGCTCGCACCAATCGCCTCAATAAACAATGAAGGCGACTAGGCACCCCTACTGTGTGCCTCTGATAAGCCATAGGGACATCTGCTAGCCGAGCATAATCAGGAATCCCACGGGTGATTCCCTCCAAGTTCTGAACCAGCTCATTCCCCTCACCCCCATCACCTTGAGGGTCATAGGCGAGAGGGGTCCTCCGTGCGATCAGCGACATCCCAGCGGGCCTCTCTAGGCCAACATCTGCATACATATAGGATCAATTGTTAGAAGATGCATGTATACCCAAAAAATCATAAAATACATAAAATAAAAAAGGGTCTTACCCACCTCCTCATCCCAGTCCTCTCCTTCCAGGAGTGGAAGGTTTGGGTCTCCTATGAAATCAGTACCAGTATAGGGCCAGTCCTCTATGATGATCAACTATCACCGAAGCCATCCGAAGAACTTGGGCCTGTTGATCAGCGGTTGTCATTGATGTCAACCCAAGCAACACCAGGGGCTAACCCAATATTTCATGGGAATTTTTACCTACCAAAATAATATATTCTGGGTCAATAATTCTTTTTATGGTTTCTACTTGTTGATATGTTTCCGTTGATATATGGCAGGCCATGTAATTCTTCACGGCTTGAGAGATATTCATGTTTGAAGTTTGTACCCCCAGTTAGTGGGCTAAAACCCCATGGGGTTGGGGCATGGGTCATTGAAAATTTATAATTAATATTTTTTAAGCTCCTAAGATCCCTCCCAAATTCACTTTTTGAAGCCCCTCTCAACTTAATCATTCATATAAATTGTGATCTTCATTTCCTCCTTATGCATGGGAATTGGCTATCTGAAACAGGTCATCGTGGAATTTTCTCTCTAACTTTTTTTATAGGAAGGCCCAGAAGATGAAATTTTTATGAGGCGAAGCTGAAATACTATGGAAGCTGCAGTAAAAATTTCAGATCAAGTTGCGCAATAATTTTGGAGATATGATCTATGGAAGTAAGGGTTTTTGCAGGCTTCTGAAATTCATCTCAAAGAAGTGACCTTGGTAAAATCGTCATAACTCTCTCTCTGAGTATCAGATTGGAATTTTGTAAAAATTGGAAGATATTGAACAGTCTGTAGTTTTCTCTCTATCAATTTCAGAGGCAAATGAAGAAACAGTGACATGTGGCACGCCGTACAAGTGCACTCTGCTAAAATAGTCCATAATTAGGGCAGTGTGAGAAATTGGGTATAACTATTTCTTGAAGAATCCAAATTGGGTCAGACCTATGGCATTAGAAAGAAGACTCAAAGGACTACTACAGGACAAAAAATCAGATATTGAGGATCTGAAATATCATAGATACACCAAATTTAATATCGAGCTCTTAGAAGGCAAGAAAAAGCTAGATCATGTGTTGTCAAGGATTGTAAAGGACCAGACTTTCTACGGCAGAAAATCAAAACAAGGTGCAGCAGAGGGTAGCATGACAAGAGCAATAACGAAGGTGCATAACAGCAGCAAGAAGTTCATCATATGAAGTCTTCAAGTGGGCAGCACTGCATACAATCATTGTAAAGGTATCATTGTACTTAGTCATTGTAAATACATTATTGTACAAATTGTACTAGTGTCTATCTACCAAGGGTTGAAGAGGTAGTGTTGGGAGGTCTGGGATCATCATTAGGTGGTTGTGTCAAAGTTGGGGTTATGGTCTAGTATATCTTCTTCTTCTACATCATTCTATATCATTGTAAAGTGGACCATTTTCCCTGGTACGGGAGTCCATTCTTCTTTTATTCTTCTATAGGGTGGTAGGGTGGTGTTAGGGTGAGTTGTAGCTCATTGGGTGTTGGGGCATCCGTTCAGTTAACTACTAAAGAATCTCGGGCATTGGAGCATCCATCCAGTGGGAGCTGGAGAAGAATGCTTTTCTAGATTCTAGGAAGTTGGAGCTTTATTTTCAATTGGAGTTGAAAAGAATTATTAGAAAAGCATTAGGTGGTTTTTGTCCCGGAGTGGGTTTCCACCTTAAAATTTGTGTGCATTTGTGTTCTTCTTGTTTTCTGCTATCATTGTACAAACACTGATAATAATTGAAGATTAACTAATGCTCTAATTGAAAGAAATATTGATTCACCCCCCCTCTCAGTATTTCCAACAATTGGTATTAGAGCTTGGTTCCTTCAATAGCAGTTTAACAGCTGGAAGGAGGTCATGGAGTATACCAAGAATGGTGTACCTCTATTCAATGAAAATAATTATGCACTTTGGAAATGAAGAATGGAGGTCTATCTCTTGGCGCAAGGTTACGAAGTATGGGACACTGTTCAAAATGGATTTACATCAATTGCGGATGAACAAGGTAAGAAGAATTTGGTAAATGATGCAAAAGCAAAGAATATTATTATCAGTGGACTTATTGAATCTGCTTATCATAAGGTGTTGGGTTGTAAAACCACAAAAAATGTATGGGACAAGCTTGATAATATATATGCAGGTGACTCAAATGTCAAAGAAGCAAAGCTTCAAATCTATAGAGAAAAATTTGAGCAACTCAGAATGAAAGAAGATTGCAACATTGCTGCATACTTCCAATACATTGATGAAATAACCAATACTCTAGAAGGATTGGGAGAGCCAGTTGACAAGAAGACTATTATACGGAAGATTCTTAGAACGTTACCAGGGAGATTCAACCCAAAGGTATCGGTCTTAGAATATAGTGCAAATCTGGACAAACTTAGCAAAGAGTAATTACATGGAGTTCTCATAGCATATGAAATGAGACTTGATGAAGAAGAGGGTACTTCGTATCTAGAAACTGCGTTCATTGCGTCTAAGAAAACCAATAAGGATAAACAACCTTCAATTGAAAAGACATGCACCTGCAAGTGTGAAGAAAAGGGAGATGATGAAGAAGATCTTTCAAATGAAGAATATGTTTACTTCACGAGAAAACTACAAATTGGTAAGGGAAAATTCAAAGGTAAACTTCCATTGATATGTTTCGGCTGTAATGAGGTTAGGAATTTTGCAGCAAAATGTCCAAACAAAAGTAATGGAAACTCAAAAAGAAAGAAAGGCTTTAAGAAATTCAACAAGCAAGGATCCAAAAGGAACTTTATCTCTAAAGAAGATATTTCATCATCCATTGAAGACAATGATAGTGAAGAAGAAGCCAATGAGAGAGTATTGTTTATGGCCAAGCACAATAAGCAAGAGGTATCAAACAACGAAGAAGAAGGATGGACCATAGACGAATTTTATGAGGAAGCAATCAAGCTTATAAAAGATCTCAAGGCAGAGAAGATCCGTTCCAAAACTCTTGAAGAACAATTTCAAGGTCTCAAAATTGAAGTTGAAGAACACAAATGCATTGAAGAGTCACTTAAAAAGAAGTTGGAAGAAAGCAACCAAGAAAGGGAAGAATTAGAAGCCGAAGTAGTCTCGCTGCGTGAGGAAGTGAAGAAAGGAAAAACTATCCAAAACTATGCCAACGGCTCAAGGGCATTGGAAGAACTCATCAACAATCAACGATCTTACAACGACAAAACTGGCATCGGTTACAAAGAAGAAGAAGCAGGACCTTCTACAACAAAATACAATGAACCTATGAGATCTGACATGCATGTAGACTTCATTGGACAAGATTCACAAGAACAACCTTGGAAGACAATTCCTTGATGAAAATTTCCATCCAGGTACCAACATATTTTTTATGGCTACTGTTATTCATGTGGAAAATTTGGTCATAAAGCTGTAGAATGTCGCACGTACCCTAGGAACGAATACAATTCCAGGAGATCTGTCAAATATGAACCTCCCATGGCTTAGCGAAATATCAATAGATTTGAACATTTAAGAAATAATATTGAATGTTACAAATGTCGAAACTTTGGACACATAGCCAAAGACTGCAAACTTGAAAATCCTCCAAAAGAATCTTCGAAGCCACAGAATGAATGAACATGGAAGAAGAATAAGAATGATAATTGTGCTCTCGCTCTCAAGGCTCAAAAGACAAAAGATGTGTGGTATGTTGATAGCGGTTGCTCAATGCATATGACTGGAGATAGAAATAAATTTGTATCTCTGAAAGAGAAAAGGATGGAACCGTGTCCTTTGTAAATGATGGATCTTCAAATGTTATAGGATCAAGTACTATCACTCTCGGAAGCAAAGATGTTCTAGCTAAGAATTTTCTATTGGTTGAAAACATGAATCACAATATGCTCAGTGTTGGACAAATGTGTGATCAAGGACACACAATACTATTCAACTCCACGAAATGTGAAATCAGGAAAGGCGTGTATGGTGAAATTGTGGCTACAGAAATTCGAGCTCCAAACGACATATATATTCTGGATGAAGCAACTAAAGCATGTCTAATAGCTAAATAGGATGATACAATAATTGGTAGCAATGATGATCGACTAAGAAAGAATTTTGCTACAAAGGTGCAAAGTGATTTAGAGATGTCTTTACTTGGTTGCAAATTGAGCATTGATGACTCATCTAAGGATGTGTATCAAAGGTTGTACAGATCTATGATTAGTAGTCTTCTATATGTAACAGCCTCCCGACCAAATGTTATGCAAGCAGTTGGACAAGTAGCAAGATTCCAAGCAGCACCAAAAGAATCACATATTAAATACTCGCCGGCATTGGAATATATTTTCCAGAAGCCTAGGATTCTCCCAAGTTCTCATTAGACTTTCCTTTTTCATAATATAAAGGGGGAGTGGAAGTGTGTACAAGTCTGCAGGACGGTTATGTGTCAGCGTGAGTGGAAGTGTGTACAGGTCCGCAGGATGGTTATGTTTCGAGGGGAGTTACCCTTTGCAATTGATGTCAAAGGGGGAGAGAATGTTGTAGGAAGATGTGTCATGATCGCAAGGGGAGTACTTGTGTTTCCATCAATGCCAAAGGGGGAGATTGTTGATCAACGGTTGTCATTGATGTCAACCCAAGAATAACTAGGGGCTAACCCAATATTGCATTGTAATTTTGACCTACAAAATTAATATATTTTGGGTCAATAATGCTTTTGATGGTTTCTACTTGTCGAGATGTTTCCATTGATATATGGCACGCCATGTAATTCTTCACGGTTTGAGAGATATTCATGTTTGAAGTTTGTACCCCCAGTTAGTGGGCTAAAACCCCATGGGTTTGGGGCATGGGTCATTGAAAATTCATAATTAATATTTTTTAAGCTCTTAATATCCCTCCCACGTTCACTTGTTGAAGCCCCTCTCAACTTAAGCATTCATATAAATTGTGATCTTCATTTCCTCCTTATGCATGGGATTTGGCTATCTGAGACAGGTCATCGTGGAATTTTCGCTCTAAAGTTTTTTCTACGAAGGCTCAGAAGCTGAAATTTTTATGAGGTGAAGCCAAAATCCTAAGGAAACTGAAGTAAAAAATTCAAATCAATTTGCTCAATATTTTTGGAGATATGATCTGTGGAAGTAAGGGTTTTTGCAGGCTCCTGAAATTCATCTCAAAGAAGTGACCTTGGTAAAATCATCATAACTCTCTCTATGAGTATCGGATTGGAATTTTGTAAAATGTGGAAGATATTTCACAGTCTTTGGTTTTCTCTGTATCAATTTCAGAGGCAAATTAAGAAACAGTGACATGTGGCATGACGTACAAGTGCGCTCTGCTAAAACAGTCCATAATTAAGGCAGTGTGAGAAATTAGGTATAAATCTCTCTTGAAGAATCCAAATTGGGTCAGACCCATGGCATTAGAAAGAAGACTTAGAGAACTACTACAGGATAGAAAATCAGATATTGAGGATCTGAAATAACAGAGATACACCAGATTCAATATCGAGCTCCTAGAAGGCAAGAAAAAGCTAGATCATGTGTTGTCAAGGATTGCAAAGGACCAGACTTTCTACGAAAGAAAAAAGTCAACAGTGCTGCTTGAGAGGGTAGCCGCAATGGGCAACAGCAAAAGGTGCATAACGACGGCAAGAAGTTAGTTATGTAAGTCCTCAAATGGTGTGCTTTTGCATACCAATCATTGTAAAGGTATCATTGTACTTAGTCATTGTAAATACATTGTTGTACAAATTGTACTAGTGCCTATCTGCCAAGGGTTGAAGAGGCAGTGTTGGGAAATCTAGGATCATCATTAGGTGTTTGTGTCAAATTTTGGGTTATGGTCTAGTATATCTTCTTCTTCTACATCATTCTATATCATTGTAAAGTGGACCATTTTCCCTGGTACGGGAGTCCATTCTTCTTTTATTCTTCTATAGGGTGGTAGGGTGGCGTTAGGGTGAGTTGTAGCTCATTGGGTGTTGGGGCATCCGTTCAGTGACTACTGAAGAATCTTGGGCATTGGAGCATCCATCCAGTGGGAGCTGGAGAAGAATGCTTTTCTAGATTCTAGAAAGTTGGAGCTTTATTTTCAATTGGAGTTGAAAAGAATTATTAGAAAAGCATTAGGTGGTTTTTGTCCTGGAGTGGGTTTCCACCTTAAAAACTGTGTGCATTTGTGTTCCTCTTGTTTGCTGCTATCATTGTACAAACACTGATAATAATTGAAGATTAACTAATTCTCTAATTGAAATAAATACTGATTCACCCCCCCCCTCGGTATTTCCAACAGGGCCGCCATGACATTTGATGGCCCCCTCCTACTCTGGGCATCAGTGCTGCCCATCGGCTCTCTCATAGGTGGATCTACGACTATCACCCCCTGGCCCTGGAAAATAGGTAGTCGTTTGAGGATGAACGATACCAAGATTGACCCATACCCAAACTGCTTCAGTTTGGCCTTTTTACACTTAGTCAATTGTTGTTTTATATTCATGGTTACGGCTGTAGCCCAATCAAATAATGTCGGGTTCATACATTCTAAAGCCAAGAGGAGTTGTGTTTTGGTAGCCTCATGCGGCGCCTGCGACCCCGGAGCTCGCGTAATGGTATGGAGCACCACTCTGAGTTCTGTATCGGGAACAGTGTGAATGTCAACCTTCCTGCTACCTGATCCTGTTTGTGCCCCTGGGCACACTCTTTCCATAACCATTGACATTTTTTCGCCAGAAGGCCTAGTACCTATCATAATCGGAACTGGACCTCTGCAGGACAATCCAGTGATGAAGTAAACATCGGACACTTCGAGCTCCAACACTTGATCTCGAAGCCTAAACTTATGTTCGTTCTCATCCCAGATATTGATAAAGTATTGCAACAATTCAGGTTGTGCCCTGAGACATGATGTCAAGAAGAATTTCTTTAAACCGCAATCCCGAAGAGCATTCATGCATTGCTCATTCCCCATTTCCATTTCTTCCTCTCCACTGTGCTCCCTTTCTTTCCATTCAATCACCATTGTGGCTTTATACCTACATCAAAATGGTCATAAGCACATCATAAGATCCCTTGGGTGTTCAAAAATCTGATTGATTGGTCCATTTTTTGTAAAATGTGAGCAGAAAATGAGGTTGCACAGTTGGTGCGACTATTTTTCTGACAGTCGCGCCAGCTGGCGCGACCCCTTTGCAAAAAGAACTCGATTGGCACAGGTCCATGCCTCATACCCGCACCAACTGTGTGAGCCCTAAAACTGCAAATCTTCCCCTCAGGGATCCCAAATCACAATGGAAAACTATAAAAAATGGACTGAAACATAGATAATGGAAGCACCTCTTACCTAGAAAAGACGGGATCTAAATTGATGCACTAGATCGTCCACAATCGTCACCACAAGATCACAACAAAAAACTCACTGTTGCTCTCCACAAGAGGTAAAAAGTAAAAAGTAAATATGTTTTTACTATTTTGGTCATATTTATAACTTTTCAAAATAAAATTAGGTTTTGAAGCTTATTTTTCTAATATTTTATCGTATTTTGCCGAAAAATGGGTTTTACGCTTGCTTTTTATGCAGCGACAGGTTTTCACGTGACTGGGACGACGATATGAGTTGTATTTTATACTTTTTCAGACTCGGTAAAAATGTGAAAAAGTCACTACTGGAGTCATCTTTCAGCTCTTTTCTGACTCTCTTAAAATGAAAAGATTGTCGAGTCGCTTGTCGTTTTGATCTCGTTAAAGTGGCTGCGAAACGACATCTACCCAGTATACATTTACCCCTTTTTCAGGATGGGATAGATTATTTATGAAAAAGGAATGCCCTAGTTTATCGCGACTAGGAGGTTTTCTCAGACACAGTTTTCTACCTTTTCGGATCTGAGAAACTATCTACGAAAAGGGACTGTTGGAGTTTACTTTTTTGTTGTCTTTTCAAACTCTCTAAACATGAAAAGACGCCTAGTTCTTATCTTTAGTTACTGTCGCAGCAGTTCCAGTTATTTTATTTGTTGAATCTGTGATCAACATCAGATTGTTCCATTGCTCCTGCATATACCTTGCATGTTACCTTGAAATAATGTATGCACCCATATTGATAAATTAATGTGGAAAAATGGTTGAATAGTTTATTCACACTCGGACACCAAAACTTTGGCGTCGTTGTCGAGGAAGGCTAACAAGGTGCAAGAACACGATTCATAATCGATCCAAAGATCAATCTCTCATCTTAGGGAGGGAACTTGTTACCCTACTCTAAGTCCTGAGCGTAGTGTTCTATTTTTCTTCTTTTCGATTTCTTTTTAGAAATAAATCTCTCATCTTAGGGAGGGAATTTGTTACCCTACTCTAATTCCTAAGCGTAGTGTTCTATTTTTATGTTTTCCGATTGTTTTTTTAAGAAATCAATCTCTCGTCTTAGGAAGGGAATTTGTTACCCTGCTCTAAGTCCTGAGTGTAGTATTCTACTTTCTTGCTTTCTGATTTTTTTCCAAGGCGGGAATTTGTCGTCCTGAGGAGCGTATTTGATTACCCTACTTTAGGTCCTAAACCATATTTTTTCAAGTTTGTGTGATTTTCTATTTTGACCCAGCTTTCATTTCTTTTAAGTCTGTTTGATTTTCTATTTGAATCCAATCTCTCGTCCTGGAGAAGAATTTATTTGTCCTGCTCCAAGTCTTGAGTGCTAATGTTATTTCAATGATTTCTTCCCACCAATTGTATGAACAAAGATTCGAATAACAGGGGAAAAGAAAGAACCCTAAAGAAAGGAAGGTATCTAGGAAGGAATACGTATATCCAAGAGATCATCACAAAGGCTGAATCAGAAGCAGCTTCTCGTGTTGTTGTCAGGGTAAAGATTCAGACAAAGTTCGAAGGGAAGTCGGTTGAGCAACGAGTGCCATCCAAGGCACCAGAGAATACCCTTTCAACTGCAGAAGAAGAAGTAAATAAAGTATCAGTAGAAGGAACCCCCTTGCTGTCGACAGAAGGAAAATAAATTGCAATCAGGGGATCGAAGGAATTGAGCAACTCCAATTGGGAAGAATAACTCCTGAAGGAATTGGCATCACCACGAGATCGAGGGAGTGTTGTAAAACCTCCTGTAATTGAATCACCCCAATTATTAGTTGTAGAACCAGTTGAAATATTGGGTGAGTATTGGAGGATATTTATGGCACCTACAAATTCCTCTATTGATTTCCTAATTAGAAACATCACAGGTGATGCACCAATGAAGCCCATAACTTTAATAGCTTTGCCTAATTTTCATGGGCCTTCCTCTGAGGACCTTGATACATTCCTCTTTGAATTTTATATCGTCTGTCGGGGGTACGACTATATCGTTGATGCTCAGAAATTAAAGATATTTCCTGCTACTTTAAAGGGGATAGCCCTGTGATGGTGTTACATAGCATTTTGTCACTATCCCTGCAATCCCTCATCCCGCACATTGGAGGGATATTCCCGTGACCTGTGAGCAGTGACATGACCTGAAACCACTTTCATGGCATCCCCTTTTATAAGGACAAACATTCCCCTGAAGAAAGTTTCCTCTGAAAAACCCTAAAAACAGATCTTTTTTCCTTAGTGCGACTAGCCAGTTCAGCCCTCGCGCTAATGGGGGAAATCCACCATAGAGGATGCGCCAGCTTGCGCTCTATCCCTGTGTCTCACTCGTGCCAAGCTTAATAAGGGATTTTTTTTAAAAATAAATGGCGTAATTTTGATTCCAAAAAACTCCTGAATGAGTCATCAAAAGGAGTTGGGTGGTTTGGCTCCGGATCTCCATGTATGGGAAGTGGTTTTCCACCTATCATGGAAGATTCCTTAGAGATAGGGCCAATCCCATGATTATAGAGATCCAAAATCCCCTTCCTCCATCTATAAAAGCTTGCTTTCTCCCTTAGCAAGCTAGTTGAACTTGTAGGAAGGAAACTATAGCCAAACAGCCATTGAGAGCCAAGCCAAAGAGAGAGAGCTTCGTCCCATTTCCAACAAGGCTTTGTTGAGACGTGCTCCACTGTCATCCCTGCCGAAGGAAGATCAAGCGTCAGAGCTTTGGGTTGTATCTTTCCTTTGTTATTTTAATGATAAGCGACTTTGATTATGGTTCCATTCATGTGTCTATTTCTTTACGCAATGAATTACATCCTCTCTGACTAATGTATGGTTACATGTTTTAGATTTTACGTTGTACATCGTTGTTTCCTTGCATGTGTGGAGGTGTTCGGACGTGTCAAGCGGAAGGATCATGATTTTCCAAGCGAGGGACGGGAAGCATCACCTTTTCTTCAATGACCACTGTGTAGGATTTGAGGTAGGCAATTCGTTATGATTTTTGTCGTTTTGTAACTAGGAACCTGTGTCACTGCGTGACTTGATTGTTGCTAGACCCGATCTGGGCTAGTAGGGATTGCCTCTGTCCGCAGAGGGGATTTACCTCCTCAACAGATGGTTCATGGGTTTAGGGGGAAATATTATCTCCTCATGGGATGCGATGAAGGAAGTATTTTTGGAGAAATACCATGATTACTAAAAATCCTGTGACATCAGGGAGGAGATTTTTAAGTTTTTTCAGAAAGAAGATGAGAATATGAAAGATTGTGTGGAACGATTTAAATACATACTGTAGATTTCAGGCTATAATAACCTAGACAAAGATATTCTGAAGATCATCCTTCTCCGGACACTCAGGGAATATTCTCTGTAACTTTTAAATATAGTAGGAAAGGGGGATATATCGAAGGAAGACTTCGACACTATATGTGGGTTGTGCATTCAGTGTTCGCGAGGGGCTGCAAGAAATGGACAAGGAATTCGATCATTAAGAAATTATAGTGGAGGGGTCAAAAAGGTGGAAATTGGAAATCTACTGAATACCCTGAGGACTGATATCCTAAGTACATTACCTACCCAGATGGGCACTTTGCAAGCGAAGAAGAAACAAATGGAGTTGGAAAATACTATTGCTATATTCTACCCTCAATGCAGAAAGAAGCATTTTTTGAATGCCCATTGAACACAGTTGAAGCTTGTGCAATTTTCGAACAAGCCCATGTGACCAACTCATGCCCTTCCTTGTCGGGATTGAAGGAATTTTTTCAAGGAGCAAGTGAAGAGAGTGCGGTGGACCAACTACATTTCATGGGACCGAAGAAGCCATGGCAGCCCCGAATGCCGAATATCAATCCAGGTATGGCCCAGGACCCATCTCGGTATTTTAATAATTTTAATATAGGTCCCCAGTCTATACCTTTTTCACCAATGTGGTCCCAATATCAATATCCAACCTGGAAACACTGGGTTCCCTAGACTAGTTCGAATCCTTCATGGAATCAGAACTGGCGTGGACCCTCTCCTACTAGAAAGTTTCCCCAAACAATGCCACGATAGAAACTTCAGTTGCCTTCCAATGTACCTCCTAGTAATCTACCCCTTCGGCCTCAATTTCCTATCCAACCCAACCCAAATCCTAACAATAAAGGGGTCCAACAAGTTGACACTCTTAACCGTCCATCATATAGAATTTCTACCACAGGGCTTAATGAAATAAATTTACGATTTGGGTGGGTAGTGAATGCTCCAACTTCACCTATTATCATTGAAAAATTTGACAATGAAGTTGGGGAACCAGAACCAAAAACAATTTGGGATAAACCAGACCAAAACACTATAAATCAAACACCTCCCCGAACTACTGTCAACCAGGGACATCCAGTTGATCTGCCATATCCTGAAAGATTGACCCTGAGTAAACAGAGCCCTCAAGCCGAATTTTATTTTCTATGAGAATTAAAAAATTTGTTTGTTAAAATTCCCCTGCACCAAGTTATGAGGGACGTACCTATATATGCAAAAACTCTCAAAGAATATTGTTCTAAGAAACAAGGGAAGAAATCAAGGGATCCATTGACCATCCATGTGATGGGTAGACTGTTTGACATCATGCTGGGAAAAACCATGCCTGTAAAATATGGGGACCCAGGGAACCCAATTCTAACAGTACAAATTAGTGGGGTTGAAATACCAAATGTACTGGTATATTTGGGTACTACCATAAACATCATTACCTCTAAAACAATGAGTGCATTGGTTCTTATAAACATTAAGTCGGCCCCTACTCTTTTGGAATTGGTAGATAGGTCTACAATTAAACCATTGGGGAAGTTGTAAGACGTTACTATTTCGGTGGATTCATGGCACTATCCTGTGGATCTCCTTGTATTATAGACACGATCCCCAGCCGGTGGTCATCCCTTGATTTTGGGAAGACCTTGGCTCACAACCGCATATGCCTATATTGGGTGTCGATCTGAAAATATGGTTATATCGAATGAGACGGTTACAATGAACCTCACTCTCTATCCTCCTGAGGAACCAAGTCCATTAGAGAAACTATTAGCCAAGTGGAAATATCTACCAATGGGAGGATCTGAACCTGAAAATGAAGAAATTATACCAATTGTTACCATTGAGCAAGCCCTTCAATTCAAAATAGAAACTGAGGATGATACTATTAAAACTTGTATTAATGATCTATGTTTTGTTTCTGATTTGACTCATTAGATTTTAGAATCTACCATGAGCTGTGAAATGTAGTAAAGTATTGAACCAGAAGATAAAATTGAGGATATCCCTGCAAATTCATCCCATGATAGTATTCCTATTGAAATTGAACCAGGAAAGACACTGAACATTAACCCGAATCTGTCAGAATCCCAGACAATATAGCTCCTAAAATTCCTTCAAAACCATAAGGAAGCCTTCTCCTGGGATTAAACCGACATGAAGGGGATTCCTACTAGTTTATGTACTCATCATATTTACCTTAAGGAAGATTGACGTCATGTGAGATAGCCCCAA
The DNA here is from genome assembly GCA_034641835.2 of Pinus albicaulis. Classification (NCBI taxonomy): domain Eukaryota; kingdom Viridiplantae; phylum Streptophyta; class Pinopsida; order Pinales; family Pinaceae; genus Pinus; species Pinus albicaulis. The sequence goes on along the minus strand of CM076584.1, from coordinate 861,769,108 downwards.
CGAAGAATGAATCCCGCTTTAAAGAACATTCTCAAGGATGAACTTCAGAAATTACTGGATGTAAGATTTATCTACCCCATCTTGGACAACCAATGGGTGTCCCCGCTGGTTATCGTTCCTAAAAATAATGGTAAATGGTGGATCTGCATGGACTATAGGAAGCTAACCAAATCAATTCAAAAAGATCATTTCCCTTTGACATTCGTTGACTAAGTCCTGGACACCCTGGCAGGGAAGAAGTTTTTCTCCTTCCTAGATGGGTTTAGCAAGTACAATCAAATCCAGATAGCCTCAGAGGAACAAGATAAAACAACCTTTACATGCCCATGGGGGACCTTAGCATACAGGGTTCTCCCATTTGGTCTGTGTAACGCGCCTACAACATTCTAGAGGGAAATTCTAGGAATTTTTTTTCATTTAGTTGATGATAGTGTTGAAATATATATGGATGATTTTACTCCATATGGGAATTCATTTGAGGAAGGATTGGAAAATCTAGAAAAATTACTCGAAATATGTAAACAAACCCATGTGTATTTGAGTATAGTTAAATTCCACATGATGAGGGAAGAAGGAATGGTATTGGGAAATTTTCTCTCGGTTGCTAGAATTCGAGTTGATCTGGCCAAAGTTAAGGTAATATTGCACTTCCCCGTACTAAGACACCCACACAAGTATGTAGCTTTATTATTTGTGCTAGTTATTATAGGCGATTTATAGAAAAATTTTCTAAAATAGCACATCCACTTTTTCAATTGCTAACAAAAGATGCAAATTTTTTGTGGACAGAGGATTGTGAAGCAGCTTTTTTGAAGATCAAGGGACCGGTTTTCGAAGCTCCAATCCTTCGAGGACCTGATTGGGCATTACCATTTCATATACATGTTGATGCCTCTCAGACAATAGTAGGAGCAGTCTTAGGACAACAGGAAGACAAGACACCATATGCAGTTTACTACGTCAGCAAGAATTTGACTCCCGTTGAGTTAAATTACACGGTGACTGAAAAATAACTCTTGGTTGTCATCTATGCTATTAACAAGTTCTGAAATTATATCACTGGGTATCCTACTTTCATACATACTGATCACACAGCAATAAGGTATTTAATGAATAAACCTATCACTCCTGGTCGTATTACAAGATGGTTGATATTGTTTTAAGAATTTGATATTACAATAGTAGATAAACTAGGAAAGGATAACGTAGTTGCTTATTTTCTGTCCAAAATGGATAATAATGATGAAGGCACACCCATAGAAGATATTTTTCCATATGAGCAACTTTTCAAAACTTCTACTAATCCTCTGTGGTATGCAGATATTGCTAACTATCTTGCTACAGGGAAGGTGCCCCGTAATTTTTCATACAGGGAACAACAGAAAATTATTCATCATAGTGCCCGATATTCCTGGATAGCAGGATACCTTTTTCACACAGGAGCCAATCAGCAGGTCCGAAGTTGTGTACCTGAGGATGATATCCATGAAGTGTTGAAGGCTTCCCATGATGGCCCTTTTGGAGGGCATTTTACAAATAAAAGAACAAGCCATAAGGTGTTGCAAATGGGATATTACTGGCCTTATATCTTCTAGGATGCGTGAGATTATGTCCGAAGGTGTGATAGTTGCCAGCGCATGGGACAGCCCGATCGATCCGATGAAATGCCTTTACAGCCCCAGGTAGTCCTCAAACCTTTTGAGAAGTGGGCTATCGATTTTGTTGGGCCTTTAAACCCACCTTCCCAACAAAAGTTTCACATTTTGGTATGCACCGATTATGTGACTAAGTGGGTAGAATCCAAGGCTATTGCGAAATCAACAGAATAGGTGGTTTCAGATTTTCTATTTGAAGATATTTTTTCTCGCTACGGTACTCCGAGTGAGATTGTTTCAGATGGAGGACCAAAATTCATGTCACACATGATAGCAAGGCTTATGAAAAAATATGGGGTCAAGCACACGGTGAAATCTCCATACCACCCCCAGGCGAATGGAAAAGTGGAAAGCACAAACAAGGTATTGGAAAATATCTTGACAAAGACTGTGGCTCACCATCATCAGGATTGGGCTCAAAAGCTTCCTGAAGCTCTTTGGGCATACAGAACAACATGGTGGAACACAACTGGGTTTTCGCCATTTGAGTTGGTTTATGGGAAATCCCAATTTTTCCCAATAGAATTTGAGATCAGTATGCTTAGAACAGCTCTTGAAGTAGGGTTGGACCTGTCAGATGCCCAAAAACACTGGTTGGATCAGCTCAATGAATTAGATGAAATCCGTTCAATGGTTTTCCAGAGGACTATTACTATTCAACAAAAGAGGATTAAATGACACGATAATTTTATCAAAAGCAAGGTGTTTCATATAGGAGATTGGGCATTACTTTATGACTCCCATTTTAAGGATTTTAAAGGAAATATTTTCACTCACTGGATGGGGCCTTACGAAGTGGATGTGTTATTTGAAAATGGAATATTAAAACTGATTACAATTGACGATACACGTGCCTCTTTCATAGTAAATGGGCATCGCCTGAGACTGTACCCCAATCCAGCCTCTAAGGATGCCTTCATTAAACATCTCTCTAAGAAATCTGGTCTGAAGGTTATCAGTGCAGAGAATTCCTCCTCTGCATCCTTGTTCTAAAAATAATAATAATAATAAATATTGTTACTATTAAATTGTTTTCTTTTTGCAGGAGCTACTACTGAGGTGCAATGTTGCAGAGTTGGAAATTTTCTAAGTATCGGACGCTATGAATTCTTGGGTACTGTTACTCCAGATGCTGCTACTCATGATGTTGTTACTCCTTGGATGCTGCTACTCGGGATGTTGTAATCCTTGGATGTTTCTATTTCTTGGTTGTTGCTACTCCTTGGATGTTGTTACTTCGGATGTTTCTACTCGTGATGTTGTTACTCCTTGGATGCTGCTACTCGGGATGTTGTTACTCCTTGGATGTTTTTACTCTGGATTCTACTACTCGTGATGCTATTACTCCTTGGATTCTGCTACTCCATGATGTCGTTACTCCTTGGTTGTTATTACTCCTTGGATTTTGGTACTTCGGATGTTGCTACTCCGTGATGATGTTACTCCTTGGATATTGTTACACCGAATGCTACTACTCGGGATGTTGTTACTCCTCAGATGCTGCTACTCCGCGATGTTGTTACTCCTCGGATGTTGCTACTCCGCGATGTTGTTATTCCAATAGCATCATTATTTCGCCATCATTCTACCATTATTTCGTTAACTGCCACTTCCCTCAGGTAGTTCGCCAGGTATGTCTCTATTTGACTCTTATGGATTTAATTAAATATTCCATGGATAATACGTTGACGCCGTCGACGGCTATTTTTAAGTTGGGGGGGGGGGGGGGAGGTGAGGGGGTGCTGCCATAACTAAACGATGGTGTAATTAAACCACATTAATGATTATTCCAAAGCCATTATTAAAATCTCGTGCTTTTGGTATGCTACATGATTCTCACCATATTTTGTATAATTATTAACATGTATTTGGATTAGCAACATGCACATGTTGCCAATCGAGCATTTCTTTCCAAGTCATGGGAAATAATTACCATCTCATTCACCGCAGTTACCATAATCTGCCATGTTTTTATTCGTTCCCTGATAAATCACCTGTTGTATTTATCGTTATTCCATTTCATTTTTCACCATGTTCTTTTTCTTAAATTGGTAGCCTTCACTCCTTCCAATGGTCTGTTGCATCCAGAGTGTTGCTACAGTCTCTACAGGATGGGTGGACTGGTTGTGCAGCCTGAAATCGAAGATACAATTTTGGTCCCTACAAATGCAGATGTATGGCAAGTTTTTGTTAATGCAATATGGGATGACTATTTTAATAGATTGCAGGGATTCGGCAATGGAATTATGACAAAGTTTTCGGTAAATTTGGTTGGGGATCGCTCTTGAGTCAGAGGGGTGGAAATTCTCGTCACAGGAGAAGCCATTATATATGTTAGTGGGCTAGCACGGCAAGGACAACAATGGTTTGCTCAGAGGATTCCCCTACCGGAGTTTCCTGAACTGTTTCTACAGGCAAGAGAAAGCATTGTTCAGTATGGGAGAGGGTATGACCATAAATATTTACCATATCCATGGAATGAGGTAGAAAGCTTTGTGATGAAATATATAACCTACAAAGGATGGTCTACAAATTCGTTTAAGTACCATTTCAAAATCTTGGCTCACCTTTGATTCCCGCAGGCACAGGTTCACTCTTTAAACATGCCTTTATTTTTATTAAAATATCTCCAACTCATGGCGCAGTCCGCTCAGCGATCGTACTAGGTGTTGGAAATCCTCAGCAACCATGGACTGGTTCGTTTATTGGTTATGCATGCAATGTCCCGATTCCAAGTTCCTTGGGCGAAACTCTGTGAACTATCAGAAGAAGAAGTAGCAGTTATCATCGTTGCTAGGGAGGAGGAACTAGCATCTCTGGTTAATTCAGCGGAAGAAGAAGAGTCGGAGGAAATGGAGGAAGAACCATCACCTCCAGCTAATTCAGCAGAAGAGGAAGAGCTGGAGGAAATGGAGGAAGAACCAGCACCTCCGGTTAATTCAAAAGAGGAAGATTCGGAGGAAATGGAGGAAGAACCAGCACCTCTGGTTAATTTAGCAGAAGAGGAAGAGCCAGAGGAAATGGAGGAAAAGAGGAAGAACCGAAAGAAATGGAAATGGAAGAAACAATTGGTGATACAGTCAAGGTTGTCACACAAGAACCAGCCTCACATGTGGAACCTATTGAGGAAGGAATTATGGAGATAGGGGATGAAGTTGATATTATCCCATAGAAATCGACTTTTATCAATGAAGCACAGGGAGAAGGAACATCAACCAGAGGACTGGCAAGTGATGTTGTTATGCAAGAAAAAAAAATCAACTACCCAAATGAATGTGGATATTGAAATGGGTAGGGGTGTTACACAAGAACCACCCTCGACTCAATCAGGACAGGAAAACATGGAAGGAACGACCCTCAAGGTTTACATTGCTCCACAAGAACCAGTGTTGACCACAAAAAAAGAAGCAATGCATGAAGGAGGCTCAGCCCAATTAAGAGATGAAGATGAGGAAGAAAAGGAACCAGAGGTGGAAGATAAGATCAACATAGATGAGGTAAAATATATTCTCCATTCTCCTTTTCAGACTATGATTCCAAGAGGATCAAGGGGGTTTCATTCTGCCCAACGATTACTAAGAGAAATTTTTGTCCCACCAATACTAAAGTTCGTCGATTCAAGGAAGGATACGGCCGGTGTCGGCCCATTGCTTGCTGATTCTCAGCAGGGGCATACTAAAGCTCAAAATGAAGAAGGGAATTTCTTAGAAACCCTGGAATAGAGAATGGTTGATGAAGGCATTAACCAGGTGACATAAATTCCTGAATTAATGAAAAAAGAAGAAGAGAGTGCTCCTGAAGAAAGGGAACCAAGTAAATAAGACCTGGTAGAGAAGCCAGTTGATGCCGTCAACAACGGCCCATTTCCTTTTGAACCCACTGCAAGGTTGGGAGACGAATTCATTGTTAAACAAGAATGGATAGAACAATGTGAAAGTAGGAGACCACCTCTCAAAATAAGGTATCATCTTCAGTTTAATGAGACAATGCGACTAAAGAAGGAAGTTCAGAAACTGAGAAAGCAAGTATCTCAATTGAAGAAAAAAATTAAAAATATATATAAATGGAAGGTCGTGAAGCCCAAGGTAAAGGTTTCCTCTGTTTCCACGTAGACTGACCCTATCGAACATTTGTTTGAAGCACGATAGTTCTTCTTGGCTGCCGAAATTTGGAAATGGAAATCTACTACAAATGAGTATAAGAAGGAGACAAAGAGGGTTTAGGAGCAGGCCGTTGGGATTATTACTGGGTATATAGACCAGTTAGACAAAGCACGGCAGAAGCAAGAGAAACAACAGGGTAAGATGGAGGATTTAGAGGAACAAGTGCAAATGTTGAAAGCAGATAAATAAAATATGTTTACCTTGGCGCAACAGGTAATAGCCTATAGGCCTCCCGCTCATAGTTATGCTTTATTTCTTCATGAGAAGTTCCTTTTCTTCTGCCTGGAAAGTATTTACAAGAAAATCAACCATGGTATTGAGGATCTGATACAGTTCCTTCATATTTTGAAAATCCATGATGTTGTGGGTCAGCACTTGATGTGTGAACTTTACATGCATAATTATTTTTTGAAAGATGACCAGACCTTCAATATTGTTCCATTTGTGGGGGATATTCCCCTGAGAGCCTTCACCTCCTGCACTATCAACTAGGTTAAATGGAGGAAGGCCTTTGATGCTTTTGAGGAAAATCAAGTTACAAGGCCACTGATGATAAGGAGAGAGCATGGTCAGGCAATAAATACTTATAACAAGCACTCTACCTTTTTACAAATTGAGGGACATAAGAACATATGCTGACAACACAGAAGTGGTGTGCTAACCTCTGTGTTAGACAGGTAGTTGCTTTCCCGAATGAAGCGCTCGATAGTTGTCAAAGGATATGGATGTTGTTGTCATCAGCTATCAGAAACCGGGAACCTTTTGGAGCACCCAATTTTTCACAAGCATTAAAAAGGGTGCCTCGTTTTTTTGCATGTATTTAGATTTGTGGGGTCGGATGGATGGGGCTGAGGTTTCAATTCCCCCTCATCTAGTTTCCAATAGATCAGTATACTTCAGCATACACTGTAAGTGGATATTGGTGGAAGGATATCGTCCTCACAGAAGGGTATAAACCTCTTGGAACAGAGATGACCGCAGAATAGGACCTCACTCAGTTTCATGCCAACCACAGTCAGTCCAACCCGGACTTGAAAAGAGGACAAGTTGCATGTGGACATGCAAATAGACCAGTTGGGGGGAGATGTTGGGTACCAAATCTGCATACTTTTCTCTCCCATTTTCACCCACTCTTTCATTTATTATTTATTTATTATTATTTATATATAAATGATTATTTAACTGAATGTTTAATTAATGAAGTAATAGTCATGGGGATTTTGCCTACACAAGCACTAATTTCGTTATTGCTGCAGATTCGACAGTCAAAGGGTCGCATCTGCAAGTCACAGAAGCAACTCTGAGTTCACAGCACTATTTTGATATGATATAAAAGCATAACAGATTCCAACCTAACTCCAGATCTATTTCAACCCTTCCTTGCTTTTCTCTTGGAAACTAGGTTAGTCGTTGTAACAATTGTATATTTGTAGATATTAGTTGTCATATTGGGAAGACGATTTTCTGAACAATTGTATAAGAAGGGTTTGAGGGCTGTGAATGGGGTTAGCGTACAAAAGAGAAAGTTGGTAACAGAAGATTGTTAATCAATTGAATGCAAGTTATTTTGTTGTTCTACCTAAAAAATTTGATTTTATCACAGCCCTGGTCAGAGATTTGGGCCCACTCTTCTAATCAGGTGCTGCATTATTTTTGTGTGTTGCTTTCGCATTTCTGTTTGGGTATTTTAACTGCTGTTATGGTATGTTTATTTAATTGTTGAGAATGCTTTTATAACTATGAAATTTATCTTTAGTTGTTGTCGCAGCAATTCTGGTTATTTTAATTGTTGAATCTGTGATCAACATCGGATTGTTCCATTGCTCCTGCATATACCTTGTGCGTTACCTTGAAATAATGTACGCACCTAGATTGATAAACTAATGTGGAAAAAGAGTTGAATAGTTTATTCACACTCAGACGCCAACACCTCTTAGGTAGAAATTCCTTCAATTATATTCTCCATAAAATGACCACCTTTGAAATCAATGACAACATTTTTTCCAAAAAAATCATTATCACATTTCTATGTGCTTCCAACCACTCACACAAGCACAAGTGCTAACTTTCCTTGTATGACCACCCTAATTTCAATTCTCTACAATGTTACTTTGTCAATTTAATAAATTCACCAGTTGATTTGTTTCATTATCAATATTTGGAAAATAGTGCACATTTTTTTTTCTTTGTGAGGCAAACCAAACATCCTTCGGTGGGAAGAGTCTAGGTAAATTGTCTTTTCCCTTCTTATTTTTAATTTCATAAAATTAAAACTTGAAATTAACCTTAAATTTGGATATTTTTTCTTCTTCTTTTTAAAATTTTGTGCAATGCATTTCATGGGCTACACACTGGACCATTCTATGTTGCTCGATGTGAATTTACAGGATGTACTACTAGCACACATATACCCCATTAATGGTTATTTTATAAAACAAGCACATCATAATGATGCAAAAACCAAAAAAATTACATCGATTTTTAGAATAAGCATCGACCCCAATATGTATCGGTGCATTTAATTAGTACTGTTGGCTCGAGGGGTCCTGACCTAGGTTCGGTAAGCAAGGTTTTCCAAAAAACCCCTATACTACTGGCCCTTTCAGCAGTGACCTGTTTTCGCAGGTCAAAGTCTCACCCAAAGTAGTATGGGTGGGTGCTGGAACCAGGTTTCTGCACCCTGAGAAAGGATGGGTAAAGAAAACAGAGCAGTGCTAGGTCCTGAATCCTCGATTACCTTATTCTATGAAGAGTTAATTAATTCTCTATTCGCATCCACATGCACTAGGTCTATAGTTATATGCTTGTTATAACATCAACACAGCAGTACATAAACAGAACATAACAGATCTAGATCGAAGAACGTAGTATACGGATCTTTCGTAGCTTAAAGACAGAAAATGCATAATACAGCAATTATCAGTAATTCACACAAAAGTACTCATATTTATTTCTCTAACAACCTTTCACATTCATTCATTCATCAATTCTTCCTTACAATTCCAATTCCCTTCCCAACCTGTGCACACAGTAGTAGGGTCCGCACACAGCGGGACTTAGATCTCCGCACACACAGCGAGCAGGAGTCCGTTCCCCAAAACCCAAACAGATAGCTTAAATCACAATTCGCATCAATAACTCATCATTTCTTATCCTTTACAATACAAAATGCATCTCTATTTATAACAATCTAGCCTCGACTTTCCTATGGTCCGCAACCCATGGTTTTCGGACCCCTAGTTTTTTCTTTGACCCATTACAATGTGTTCGAGGCTTTGACCCACCCCAAAACCCCTCCACTAGGCTAAATATAATCAAAAATATTCAAAATGGACCATTTTTGTAGCTTGTTAGGAGACCCTGTTCCAACAGTCCCCCAACACATTCTTGTGACTTGTCCCGAGTCATCGCGGTGGTACGGCTTCTATCTACGCTCGCAAGGTATCAAGAGATCATCTGAGCTGAGGGAGTACATCCTGACTTTGGGCAGCAGCATTTTGTGCAAGAGTGACCAGCTTCTTGGAAGGCGGATCTTCAAGGAATGTGGTCACGCTTGCAAGAATCTAATTAAGACGCTTGGTTGCGCCATCGATGTCTTGTGTTAACTGGAGGGCGGAGGTAGTCCAGGGCTTTAGACGTTCAACCATGACGTGTTGTTTATGCTGGAGTTTCTCAATCTCATCCTGGAGGTCAGTGCTGGTTTTCAATCATGCCAAGCGTTAGGCAGGTACCAAGGTAGGCAGTGTAGCATTGATATTTTCAACGGCTTCTTCTTTTTGTCATAAGTCTTGATTGATTTGTTGGAGGACTGGATCGCATTGGACCCGAGTCCAGAGCTGCATGGCTGACTCTAGTAGCACGGCACCTTGAGCAATTTTCCCTGTGATGGTCGTTGTTGCATCTGTGATTAGATCGGCACGCTAGGCACGGACTTCTGGGGGAGTGTCGGGTTGTAATCTGGCCTGTAAGTCTGAAATTTGTTATTCCAGCTGAGTCCTGACAGTGTGCATTTCCATTCGAGAGGCTTTGAGGGCAGCAACCAATTTTTCCACCTTATTCCGAGATGTATCCTCAGCCGTGATTTCCTCTGTGACTTCTGTGTAGATCTGGTGGATCATAGTCTCGAGCTCCGCCTATTGTGACACAACCTAGACTGCTTCATCATTCTTCTGCGCAATGGTGCGCTGGGCTGTCGTGTTGCGGATTGAGTGCGATCACTAATATCCCGAGAGAAAGCATGAAGGAGACTTTCTAAGGCGGCGTGGGGCAGCTAAGCAAAGTCCAGCTGAATTCTTGTGACTTCCGAGGGCTGCGTTCCGACTAAGGCATAATTAGGGATACTCCAAAGTCGAATGGCTTCCCTGATTTGTGTCGAGCTACTGTCAACTGACAAGGGTGGTGCCTGGCCTTCACTGGATGGGGGGTGATCCTTTTTTATCTGGAGAGCGCGAAGGTCTACCTGAAGACAGTCGACCCCTGCCTTCCACTGGGCCCGTGATAAGTGCCCACTTATCCTTCGTAGCCATGGTGACCGCGTCCATGATCTGCTCCAGGTCTTCATCTGTTAATGTGACTGTCGCGTCGTAGTGCTCCCGACGGGCGTGCTGTTTCTTCCTTGGTCTTGATGTCGATGCTCCCATCCTCTTAGTGCCGGGAGGAGGGTTTGTGGCGGTATCTACTTGGGTCGAAGTTGTATCAGTTTTCTGTGGCAAGTGACCTCTAGGCTCGGTTGTAACTGATGTTGGAGTGTCGGGGAGACCTTTTTTTCAGGTGGGGGGCCATAGTGAGATCAATAGATCAATTTATTCATCGGGTACCATATAAGGGAAATTCTTCCATGTTTGACTGGCAAGGCTACGAATCCGGACCTGGTGCATGGTGATTTGAAATGTAGCAATATGCTTGTGTTTGTCATATATGGTGGGGGATAAGCGGGGTCTGGAGTTTATGACAGTGGCAACACTGCTCTGGAAGAGGACCCAAAAGACCTTGTTATCCTCGATGCGCTTCTTATCCTTAGAGTCCCATAAGTGAGCATACCGAGCGCCTTCGCACATCCCAACAGGGAGCTCTAGAATGACTGAATCCTCTGGTTTGTCCCAAGTGACTAGTGCAATGAGGAATAACAGCCACGAATAGAAGAAAGATGTCCCATGCTCCTAAGACTTGCGGACATTAGCGAGAAATTCATCGCACAAGTATTGAGCCCAATTAAAGAACACACCCTTCGCGCACTGGCCGGCTAGTTAGATGACATAGGCAGGGACAGTTGCAACCTGGCACCTCCGCATGATTTTGCAGGCTAACAGTCAAGTGCCCATATGTGTCATAGGGTCGGTGATGGTTTGGATCACAAACCCTCGCTGATTTCGTTGTACTTCATAGGTCTCCCGAAAAAACAGAGCAGTAACAGCTTCAAACTTCTTTCTAAATTTCGCGAGCGGGTGCGGCCCCTGCATCGGGAGGCATGTAATCTTGTGGATCAACTCAGCATTGATAGGGACCCTGTCGCAAATCCATAAGAAACCATTTTGAATGAGGGCGAGTAACTGGCGCGCCAACTGATCTGTGATGTTGTAACGGCCAAAGTGGGGCATACAGAGCAGATTCGGGAGTCCGGATCCCACCAAGCCGCATACCCATCGTTGAGGTACTACCGTGATTCCATCATCCTCATAGATTGTATCAAAGTATAATGCAGAGGCTGATTCCGGGAAAGCGTCATGGTCCTCTAGATGATGATCCTCGAACTTGACCTCATGGAGGTGTCCACAGGGGTCACCGATGATGGGGACCTCTCCTAGGGTTAGTGGAGTCTGCAGGTAGGTGATCAAGCCATCCAAGTTTTTTGATATTTGCGTAGACGATTTTCGTGGTCGAATGAAGGGGGGTAACCAGTTGATCAGGTTAGCCGGCAGAGCCCCCTCCTGGTCATGTTGTTCTGAGGGCAAAGGCTTGGCACGTCTTGGGGAACTTCGGGGCCTTTTTGCTGCCTGTGGGGTAGTCCTCGAACTCTGAGCTTTCTCCTTGCCTTTCCTTGTGGTCCGTGGAGGGGGGACTTCTTCTAACTCAGGCTCATCTTCCAGAACTTTTTCAACCTCAGGTTCAGTTGGGGCGAAGGTTTCGGCAGGGGTAGTAGTCGGCATCCTTGCACAAAAAATGAATCCTGGCTCTGGGTGACTACTACCTGACGGAGGGGGTTGACCAGTCATGAGAGGGGTGCTGCAATTGTAACAAATTTCGTTGCTTGACTACTTTCGCGAGACACTTAAAGTAGGTCGCTTGTTTACATGAGACAATACCACTAACCGGACTATCCCGCCACCTTTTAAGCATTTTCCATTGGATGATAGAGAGAGATATTTTACGTGGGACGGGTTTCCCAAGGAACGGTAAAAGCTCTTGTAACTTGACCTGCTAACGGCTAGTTGTTGCATCCTCAGTGATTTAGGCATACTCATTACACTATGTTTACTGATATGTGACAGTTGCCTGTATTCCCCCAACACAGGCTTGCTCCCTAAGTAGCTCTTGGCCCAAGACCAAGAGATTTTTATTATTTGTTCTACTAAGGCTTTAAGGGGGGCTGACGTCGGAACCAACTGCCTGACCCCTAGCTGTGTCACCATCGTGGGGGTGGCTTGATGCATGGGACCACTACCTGTGGAACCTACAGGTGTCATAGGGAGCCTGTTGCTCACTTGTGGGTCGACCAGTCCCATACAGAGGGAGTCCTTTGAGATACGAAGACAACGCAATGTAGAGGCTTCTCCTAGCGGGGCCTACCAAGCTTCTAGATCCTTACTGGGATCCTCAATATCCTCCTCATAGCATGGTACAGTGTCCTGGGTTAGGTTGTCCCTATCGTACGCTATCAATTTATAGATATAATCCCCATCCCCCTCCTTAGGTATAGGTTCTGCACAACATTTGCCTTCTACTAGGTCTAGTGGTACAATGACCCGTGTGCCCTTGTTTTCAAATATCATGCTGTTATTTTTGAGATTGATGATTCCCCCCATGTCTATAGCCCAGTCCAAGCCGAGGAGCATAGGGTAGGGATCCGCATCTTCCACAATTTCTATCACTTCAAAGTCAGCTAGGATCCTTACCCCTGTGATATCAACCACGACGCTAGGGAGTCTACCTAGAGGAATGTTTTTTTTTTTTTTTTTTTTTTTTTTTTTTTTTCCATTCGAAGCTGGATGGTGGGTCGCTCCAGCTTGGGTTCCCCCATGCATTTCCACGTGTGCTTAGGTAGTATATTTGCGTCTGATCCGAGGTCTAATATAACCCGACCCATCTCATAGTCACCGATATTTTTATAATTTATGCACATCCTTGATGTCGAGTGACTTGGCAGCTCGAGTTGTGCAGCTTTCTATTAAATCCTGCAGATTTTGTACTGCTTAAGGGTTGCGTAGCAGCCTCACACATGCTTGTAAGAAATTTTTAACTTCCGCAGTTACTTCCTCAACTCCAAGGTGTGCAGATGGCAGAATTTTAGTCTCAAGGAAGTCCCTCTGAGCCTCCATAAAAGTTTCCCTCGCTTTGCCCAGGTCCAGTCCTTCTTGGTTGCTAACTGCCCTACGAATTAGTGAGTCAGTTTTGTCTTTCTCCTTAGCCCCCCCAATCGTCAATCCACTGCGCATTACCACATTTACCTTGGTATCCTTTCCCCTTAGCCCAGTTTGGACCCTTCGCACCTTCTGCGTAGATGGAAGTTGCTTTTCTTGTATCTTTGATTTTAAAGTTGGGCACTCTTCCAGTGTATGGCCCCACTGCCTACAATATCTGCAAGACTGTTGTAAAGGGTTCAGGTAATCCTTCGCCAAATGCCCCATGCCCCCACAGTTATAGCAGAGTGATTGGCCTCGATCCCGACCTGCACTTCTACTCCGACTCCCATCCCTTCCTCCAGGGGGGGAGTCATCCATGCCTGAGGGGGTTCTTGGTGAGGTAGGGTCTTTTCCCTTGTTTATTATTCCTTAGGGCCTCGGTAGTCCTACTCCTCGTGGCCTATCGATCGGCAAGATCGGCACCAGCATTGATTTGGTTCGGAAACAGGGGTGCCATTACAGGGCCATTGGTGGATAATACGCAACCCTGCTGCGTAGCTCCCTCCGTGCCAGAGCGTAGGTTCCCTTGAGCCCTATTGTCCCGGACCACATGCTCCTAGTCCTGGGTATCCTACTACGTGATCTAGTTCCGTGCCAACCCCTCTTCCTTTCTCCTACTGTAGATTCTGAATTTCCTGGTGCATAGCTTCAAGCTGCACCTAGATCTGTTCTACTTCTACCGCAACATCCTTTAGAGGTGTAGCTTCTAATTTCATCACAGCCCCCAAGGCCTCATCCTGTGAGTCAAAATTCTGGCGACCCATGGGTACGCGTAAGTGAGGGAGTAGCATGGCGATGAACCATTCCATAAGTTGTTTTTCATCATACCGAAATCCTTTTTCTCTGATAGCTTTTTTTAGGCGTTGATCTTCTTCCCATACAGACTTAGTTGGCCCCTGCTTGAAATATTTTAATTCTGCTACGACCTGAGAGTAGGATTTAGGGTTCTGAAACTGCTGTTCCAGGGTGTCCTTAATGTTCTGGATAGTTGCGTCCTTATTTTGTGATACGTATCCCATATACCAGTCCATAGCCCTTCCTTCAAAGGCTAGGGATAGTTGCGCTTTTTTCATAGTGTCACCCATCACGCCTTGCACAACTCATACTGACTTTGTCACAAACCAAAACCGCTCCATGTCTTCATCGGTCATGCCCTTGAAGGTAGGTATCTTCAAGTGCACCGTCATGGTTTCCTAAGGGCCCTTTTTAGGTGCTCTTCTCCAGTATTCTTTTGTCAGTATCTGATCCCTTTCTCACATTCCTCTGGTCCCAGCAACGGAACCATTTGTTGGCTCGAGGGGTCTTGACCCAAGTTCGGTAAGCAAGGTTTGCCAACAAACCCCTATGCTACTAGCCCTTTCGGCAGTGACCTGCTTTCGCATGTCAAAGTCTCACCCAAAGTAGTATGGGTGGGTGCTGGAACCAGGTTCCCGCACCCTGAGAAAGGATGGATAAAGCAAGTAGAGCAGTGCTAGGTCCTGTAATCCCCGATTACCTTATTCTTACGCAGAGTTAATTAAGTCTCTATTTGCATCCACGTGCACTAGATCTATAGTTATATGATTGTTACAACATCAACACAGCAGTACATAAATAGAACATAACAGATCTAGATCTAAGAACGTAGTATACGGATATTTCGTAGCTTAAAGACAGAAAACGCATAATACAGCAATTATCAGTAATTCACATAAAATTACTCACAGATTCAGTTCTCTAACAACCTTTCACATTCACTCATTCATCAATTCTTCCTTACAATTCCAATTCCCTTCCCAACCTGGGCACACAGCAGCAGGGTCCGCACACAACTGGACTTGGATCTCTGCACACATAGCCAGCAGGAGTCTGTTCCCCAAAACCCAAACAAATAGCTTAAATCACAATTCGCATCAATAGCTCATCATTTCTTATCCTTTACAATACAAAATGCATCTCTATTTATAACAATCTAGCCTTGACTTTCCTATGGTCCACAACCCATGGTTTTCGGACCCCTAGTTTTCCCTTTGACTCATTACAATGCGTTCGGGGCTTTGACCCACCCCAAAACCCCTCCGCTAGGCTAAATATAATCAAAAATATTCAAAATGGACCAGTTTCGTAGTTTGTTAGGAGACCCCGTTCCAACAAGTACATAAGCACCATTTCCTATAGTGACAACTTATAAATAGTGCATTATAAAATGAAACTCATTCAAATGGTTGTTTCACATTCATGGTGTGTCTTGTATTATAAGATGCATCAATGTGCATATTGGTGCCCTTCCTGAAACCATGTGCACCTTTGCACTATAAATTAAAACACATCATATTCATGGTGCCTATATTTTTATCATAGGCACCAATTTGTATATCGAAGCATGCATATAAAATTGTTTTGTTGTATTTATAGGTTTATCATTATACAAACATGAAGATAATCATGTCACTTGGTGAGAGCAGGATTATAAATATTTTCACATGGAACTTCACGCAAATCCTGCAATGCATTGTAGGATGGAAATTTTTGGGTTGCTCCAATGGTTTTAATACCTTTCATTTCACTTAATTAAGGGCTTACTAACTAATATTGTTCATATGTAGAGGTTATGGGATGATATATTTCTACTACAGGGGTGGCGAATATCCTTGAGTGCCTTGAGTGATATTTATTTCTCGACAAGGATCGATTTTTGTGGGAGAGGGTTAACCATCATACGATATTAGACACAAGTAGATCAATGGATCAACTAGTTATCTAGTATTGTAAAAGTCCATAAGAATGGGAGGGAGGCTTTGTGTATTTCCAATTTATTCGTGACATGCTGACTTGAGTAGTGGTTCCCATGGTAGCACATATTTATGGATCACCAAGAGGTCAAATTTCAAGGGGTTAGATGTAGATTATTGAGTGGGAGCTTCATGGTCGATAATTTTTGTGGTATTTTTTTATGAGAGAGATCACAACATTACAATTTATTTTTTCGAGGTGAAAGGGACTTTGCATTTTGGTATATCTTGTGCAATTTGTTATATGAGTAAGTTCCACCCCTATAGCCTTTCCTAGATGTCCTTTTTGGGGGCCTATGAGATCCAAGGATGCAACATCAATGGCGGAAATTTTTGTGTCAATTATTCATGGACGATTTTCACTCCAAAGTTCAAATAACATGAGCAGATGATGTCATCAACGATGCTCCATTGTCCATAGGCCAGGATGGATTTTCAAGGAGATCCTAAATTATTCCTCCCTCCTTGTGGGAAATTGAGTTCACTTGATGAATCACATAATTTATGTTTAAATTAATTTTATTTATGTATGATATAATGGTGTGTGATGGATGTGTTTATATTGGTGACATGTAGATATTAGGCCTAGGGAGAAGAAGTTGGTTAGGAATATCTTTGTGATAATTTTGATATGCTTGACAATGCCATAGTCGATACCTATGGAGATTTATTTGTTGATTTGATTCATGGATTCTTATGACAAGAGGTAGGGCCTTCCGTAATGAGATCCATATATTACCTCTCAATAGAGTTAAGACAAGAGATTACAAACCTTCATATGTAGATGGGGAATTTGTGGCAATGATTTGACATGTCTTTGATGGAAGTACCTAAACCTAAGGAGGCAAGTACTTTAGCATATGAGATGAGGAGGATTGCATTAATTTTGTATATCTAATGGCAACTACTTGTACAATGTGAATTATTAGTGGTGAGAGGTTAACAAGCCTGACTAGAAGAGGAGGAAACTAGACACATTTTCCTACAAGGAGATCTCAAGCTTACACCACCCTAGATGTGGATATATTTTATATGGGCTAGGCCCACATTTTGTACATGGGTGGTTCACACATTTGTGCATGATTCATCAATTTTTGGGTGCAGACATAGTGAGGGCCAAATTAATGTACCATTGATTTTGATTAGAAGTATATTTCACATGTATATTATATTTTTCATATTATGTTGATGTTTTTCTTGTTTAATTTATATAATGTATTATGAGTGCACTAATGATTATAAATATTATTAATTATTTTTATGCTTTTAATATAAATATGAGATGTATCACTCATTAAATTTAGTGTTCTCATATAATTTTTAGCTTTAGATTTGTGAAATTGTTTAATTTAGATTGTGATCGCCAAAAATTATAACCATTAATTCCATAAAATGTTTAAATTTTTTTAAGGTGGATTGTTTGTTGTCCATCAAAATGTAATATGTTAATTAAACATGTTTACAAACTTGAATAAATTGTTCAATTAATGATTGCGCAATTTGATTACTTTTTAAATCAATATTTTAATTAGATAACATTTCATAAATTTAATCTTAAATAGTTTTCTTGAAATTTTTATTAATGTTGATAAAATTAATTTGTATAATAGTTAAATTTGAGAAAAAATGTATTCCTCCAATTTTATATAATAATAACATCTTACATATCCCATGGTGTTTAGAATAGATGGTAACAAGGTGTTCTGTTAAGGAACTCTTTGGTGAAAAGGTCACTACTTCGAAACCCTGTGGGAAAAAATCCAACCATGCTAAGGGCCAGTGTAGCCCACATTAGTTGCGATCTCAGGTGATTTTGATGGCTTAGATACCCCTGGGTTGCAAATACTCAAGCCATAGGTTAGGCATGCCAGTAATCTCATGACTCGCATTACCTAACAAACAAATAAAAAATGATAACATCTTGCATCTAATATCATAAAAACAATCCTAAAACATTATGAATGTATAAAGAGAATCAACAAATAGTGGAGAATCATGGATAATTGACACGAACAAAAGAACCCAATAAAAAGGGACATTCTCCTAGTAATAACACTAAAACATGGATAAAATATGATGATGAGAAAAAGACAAACTTAACTAGTGGCTTATTAGAACCATTTTTCAAACCAAATGTAGATCCAAAGGTAGATATTGCAATGCTTTTAGAGAATTAGTGGCATAGAGTACATGGTAGTTTTATAAATGGTGGAGTAACTATAGTTGATATGACAAAAACATCTAGTTATGTAATACAAATATCAACAATATCAATTCAAGAAGCAATGTGACATATTTGTTAGAAATCAATGTTTTGTAGCTTTTAACATTGTAGACTATTAGGATAATTTTTTGTGTGATATCATTCTAATGGATATCATTCATGTGTTATTGGGTAATTCATGACATTTTTATACAGATGTAATGTAGGATGGAAACCAAATTTGAATTACTACCCCCGATGGAAGAATAGCCCAAATTATATTCCTTCTATCATTAGTTAACATGGTTGTTTATATTTATATAACTTAGCTTACACATTTGTAAGGGTTTATATTTCGATTTTGATAGTTCGCTCTATCTAAATATTATATGGACATTAAGATATGTTGAATCATTGTTATATATTTAAAGAAATATCACCTACAACATGTTTGGTTTTGACACGTGTTACATAATTTCAAAGTTCTTTAAAATATTAATGTATTTTATAAAATTTGAATTATGTGATTAAATTAAATTAAATATAGTAAGCTAAAATCTACCATTACTTGAGATGTTGTTGCAAGTATGATATTACATTGCAAATATAACAAATATGTTCACCAAAAAATTTTGATTTTATACAAAATTCAATGAGATGCATTAGACTTAATTTAGTTAATTAATACCATTTACAAAATATAGCAATGATAAAAATTAAATCGTGTACTTTGTTTTCATTCTCTTCATACAAATAATTATTATTTGTTTATGTTAACTCTACAAATCCTATTATGGACACTTTGTGCATAAAAATTAATAAAATGATAAATTAATTAAAATTAAAATGTTTACCATCATAAATTGCACAAGAAAGAATATCATTGATAGTAAATGTTTAAAACCATAGGCTAAATTTTTCACAAGCTACTACACTATCTTGTATCGGCATTAATTTTACAAATCCTACTATGGGCCCTTTATATAAACAATAAATGATAAATATATAAGTAAAATTTCAAAATAAAAAAGTAGTATGATAGATTGGAAAAGAAATAATATAATTGTAGTAAATGTTTAAAAGTATCACAATATTTTTTTCCCAATAATAAACATGCAATCAACCACTTTATAAAACAAATGTCTAACTAAAAAATACATTTATATTCCATTGAAAATCCAAAAATACAATTACTTAATCATCTTTTTCTTATGCCCCAAGGAGATATCTAAAGGTAGACCTAATGAAAGGTGTTTTTGATGAACAATAGGCGGTATATGAAAGTTATAGTTTATTAACAACTTGACACTAAGAGACAAAATACATATTGCATGCACGACAAGAAATATAGATGCCTTCCTTTTTAATAAAAACTCTTTGTCATTGGAGATTTATTCAAAGAAAAAAATTGCACTAAATAATGAGGACCTGCAACTATTTATGAGCCTGCAATGTTCCCAAAATTTCATGGATGACCATGTTTTTCTTGTTAAATTTTCCAGAAGAATAATAATTTATGCACACACTATACATAGAAATTATATGATTGTATTTAACAATATTTAATTTATCAAATTAACTGCAAATATGACCAAAAAATGACATGAATGCTACCAATTATTTGGGAGGAATGCATACATGTGAAAGGATAAACAACCTAAAATTTACAACATTTATTTTAGACTTGGCAATCATATAACTATTACTAATAAAGGAGAATTTATTTCCAACATTGGGCACGTGCATGGAATATGGCCAAGTGCCACATAAATACTAGTTATAATGTGTTTGGCATTTAATTTACAAATGGCTAGGAAGAGAGAAGTCAATACTACTTTTTCCATCAATTGAACCAACTTTGTTCTGTAAATGAACATTTTTAACTCCCAAACTCACATAGATTTTTGGATCTCCCAGTAAAGATGTTTTGGGTAGTATTGATATCATACTTTGGCTCACTAGAACTCTCCTTCGACTCAACAAATGAAGATAAGTTGCTCAATTTATGATGAAACTTAGTCAATTTAGCTTCCAAATTTTCCAAAAATGAGTATATGGAAGGTTCGAGGATTGCTTTCAACCCTTTACATTTTGAGCAACCACATATTACTAAGATTCCATAAAAAATATCTAATTCATGGTGTACTACCAATGATCAAAGTTGATTGATAAAATATGGAATGACATAATTGGTAGTGTAAAGTAGTTTTCCACTTTTTTCAAACATCTATCTATGATATCTTTCATATGATAAAAGCTTCTGGAATTTTTGAATTGGTAGAATATCTTGGGCATCTAAACTCCATCCTAAATCATGATCCTACAAAATTCAATGAACAACTATTTTAAATTATGTACATTAATAACAAAAATTCTATCACGTAAATTAATCATAAATAGAATATGGACTTACAGATGTTGATGGAGAAACTAGAGAATTTGCAACAATATGGAATGAGTTGGAAATTTCTTAATTGGCCATTTGATATTTATCAATTTTTCCCCATAATTGAACTAAAACCACTATCAATATGTGAAAATATTTTTAAACTAAAATTTCTAAACATAGAACAATTTAACTTCCAAGAGAATTTCAAAGGGATTTTAGACATTATTGATCCGCTTTACTAGTTTGTGACACATCAGTGCTCTAAAAAAAAATGCACCAAAGGGTGACCTGTATTTTCACCTCCACAAAGTAAAACACATGTAAAATTTTAATTGCGTAGGTTTATATTTATATTTTGTTAATTAAATTTTTCAATGGTGTGTTTATGTTGATGATCCATACACTATATAGCACACCAAAAAAAGTAAGTTAAAACAACGTGCACGATTATCATTATTTGGTTGAAATATATAATGAAAGAATGAGCAAGAATTTCACCTTTCTAAATTCGTTTTATAAATTAAAACTCTAATTCTTATTTCAAAATTTAAAGGGAAGATTGGTGCAACATAATTACTAACAAAGTATTTAGAAGAGTATATTTATTTGAAGAAACGATTTTGTAAGTTGTTGAAGAGGATAATTGTCCTACCAACATTTAGGGAGTCTCCCTAGTGTGAAGTCCCAATTAGAACTCACAACATTTGGGATAGGAGCCACATCTCGTATGTGGGCCTGATTACCACCATGAATTTTTTTCTCTTGTGATCCAGGTGGATATCGGTGGCCACCCACCTATTCCATTTGGACATGCACCATCAATTCTTTTAGTCTTTCACTGTCAGCAAAACTTACTATTTTTAGCAGGTTTTCGGGTCCTGCACTCCCAAAGCCGTTTCGGGGCCTTAATGATCCAGGTGGATATTGGTGGCCACCCACCTATTCCATTTGAACCCCCACCATCATTTCTTTCCGTTTTTAAGTTGCAGCACAACTTACTATTTTTAGCAGTTTTTCGAGTCATGAACTTCTGGAGCCGTTTTGAGGCCATAAACGACATTTTTTGGGAAAACTGAGAGCAACTTTATTTTATGACACCAAAAGTTGTATTCCTCGGATAGATATTTCTAACGAGCTATTAAGCATGTCAAACGAAGATCGGATGCCAAAGTTACATCCCCGGGAAGTTGGAACACCAATTTACCCAAACGGGACCTTCAGTTTTGGCGCTTCATCTCCTAGGGTTAGGTTTCTGGATGTTTCGGGTTTTACATTGTTTCTCAACAATAAATAGGCTTGCGAACCTCATTATAACACAGTGGAGGGGGCCTATAGCCGTCACATCTCTTCTCAGAGATACGCACCAATGCCCTCGCCCTCTCATTTCCATGATATATGTAATAGGCCTCCGAGCCTCAATGTAACACAGTTCAGTGGCCTATAGCCGCCACATCTCTTCTTAGAGATAAGCCTACCAGCGCCCTAGCTGTTTATTTCTATTAAGTCTATAAGCATATTTCGTCATTTGTTATTAATAAAATGAAATCTTATTTCTGTTGCATCTTTGTCTTTATGGTTATATGTGGAGATGTTAGTGCAAGGACAAGAATGAAATGCCCGAAGAATGAGAATAAGATTATCCCACAACTAATAAACTTACAAAGAAATTTACAAGAAAAAGGCAGCGAAATAATGAGAAGAAGTATGTCTCAAAGAGGAGTTAGTTAGCCAAAATCATCTAAGACATACAATTAAGAGAGTGCTAGAGGTTAACTACAAAACAAATCGCAATAAATTACTAGAATTAGCTTGGAATAAAAGAGAAGAGATCTGAAAGAAAATATACATGCAACAACTATGATTTAGTTCATAAACATATCGCATGCATGAAATCACATGTACAAACACAATGGAAATATTGGATAGCCAGTATGACCACTATGAAGATGCATGGGAATCAATGTTGAAAATGAAGAACTTCTCATTATTCATGCTGCAAATTCAATGTACATTCAAGCAAACCCATCAAAGCCTAATAGATGAACATGGGTTACTTACACCATGTTTGAAACAAAACTATAGCCTCACCACAATTCACCCTATTGTCTGCCAAGAGTTGAGTACCTCTAGCTCCTTAAGCATACAAAAACTATCCAATGCTAGCCCTAGCTCAAGTGCTAAAGCCTCCCCCCAAATGAGGCATGAGGGTATATTTATATAAATGAGGTGATTGTTCATCAACCATGACCTTTTGCCTACACTCGTGACTCTTGAACTTATTCACGACTCTCTAATGTCTAATTGTTTTTTATAATGACAAGATAGTATTTAAAACAAAAGGGAGGTCGTGAGGTATCCACATGTGCTTTGAGCCAAAATCCTATTGAGAATGTTGTTGAAATCCTTGAGACGATTTCCCTTGGTACTGCTAAATGGTCCTAGAATCTTGTATGGAGCCAATTCACCTACTTTTTGAAACCCTAGTTGTGCATCCCTCTCGTGGAATTGAATATCAAACCAATAAGTTATGCTAAGAAATTGGATGCCATTAGTTTGGATCCCAAACACATTAACATTAAATGGACAAGACAACATTTGGTACCTTTTGAATTGTATCAACAAATTTGAGAAACCCCTAGCTGACATTAATGGCTCACATGCTTCTTGGTTTGGGAAATAGTAACTCCTTTCTTAGCTTGGAAAAGATGCATTGTAAGAAAGTTTGTTGGTGCATTGACAATATCAAAGCTTACTGCCTTTAACTTGATCTCATCTTCCTTTGCATAGGTCAGCATTCGTGTTCCCTCTTTTCTACCTGCAATTAAATTACATTGATCATAGACATTTGTAATAAAATAAAAATACTATAAACATAACAAATTCACTGAAAGCAAGATATTAATTTGGACCCTTGTATAATACTTTTCAATGTAAGAGGTTTGTGCAAGATCATTATGAACTTCGTCAACCATATCTTTGAAAGAGGATCACAGTGAATATTACAGAATATGACAGTAAGAGCATATTCCAAAAGAACTACCAACATTTTTCCTTTTTCAAATATTAATAGTGGTCCAAAGGCAGCTACAGGATCTAGGATTTCGCTTTAAAATCTTGTTGCAAAGCATTCCTTTTAGTGTTCATAGGAAGTACTGGGTTTCTTCATTGGCCTTTTTTCAAATGTTGGGATTTTTTCATAATGTTAAAACTTAGCCACAAATGTGCCTTGACGTAAACATTAAGTTCAACTCTCATGAAGACACCTTCTCTATCAATGAGCTAAACAAAGCAGTCTGAGTCCATTTTTTTTGTAACTTCACACCGCTTATCTGTGGCCCTCCAAACTAGAGGATTGGAAAATAATTCATCCAGAATGTTTTGTCAACATAGCATGCTTAAAATCCGGTTTCAAATTCATCTATTTGAACTGATATCACCTAAAACTCTCATATTAGCTGGTAATTCTCAAATAAAGTTTATGCTTTGGAGCATCAAGGATCATACATTTTGCCTCTTCAGTTCACAATAAGCTCAACCAAACTCCATGGGCTTTCCCTTTGCACATTCCTCTCCATATACATCTTCCTCGGTTGTGCCCCATGCTTCCAGGACTTGATACATATCAGAAAACATGATTCTTGCTTATTATGCACATTTATGCAGTGGAACTATGTTTATTGAATAATCACTCCCACATTATGATCTTCAGATGTGACACAAGCTCGAATAACTCCATTGAAATAAAATGTGGCTCTTGAAAACACAAGCTCGAATAACTCATGCCAGAGCCAAACTTTATCTATATATATATATGCGCTCTCAACTACCAGCCACAGATCCTAGTTAAAACGTAAGTCGCACTTTGCGGTTGTAGCACAGGTCACACTTTGGGATTACAGTGTCACTGATGCTTGTAAGTGCGACCTGCGATGGGATTAATGACTAGGGTTAGTCGCATTTTCGAGCTGCAGCCTCATTGCCAGATGTAAATGCAATTTGTGATTTATAGCGTAGATTTATGGTTGATACCCTTGGCATAAGAATGACGGGTGAGGGCACCGAGTCTGGAAATTAGGAAGAGGATTGATACTTACTTGAGAGCGTAGTTCATTTGAAGACGCGGAAGATGAACATTTGCAGAGACAAGTGCGTTGGAGGTTTATAAGAATGCAAGGCTATGGGAAACAAATCGATAATCGTGCCATACAAGGCTATGATTGCAACTTGGAAGCTCCAGTCGCAGTCCCTATCACATGTGATAAGTTTTGATTTACAACGTAGGTCACAATTTGAGACTCTAGTCTCATTGCTAACTTTCAATGTGATTTGCAAGAGGTTACCCATGTTAGTCGCAGATTTTGTCCCTGTTAAATGATCCTTGAAATAATTCTCCTCTAATATGTTGTTACTCACATTATCTGTAACTATTTTCATGTTGTTAGAATCATCATCAATTGAAACTCCATATGCTTCCAATCTTTTATTCTTCTCATATGAAGAAAATAAGGGATGACGAGAGATATATAAAGAAAACTCCACTGATTTTCAACTTTCGGTCTTCACTTGCGCTGCAAAATCTGGTGTCTCTAAGTTTTATCTATTAAAGGGGAAGATCTTGTAGTAAATTCCTTCCTAGCTTGTTGCTCATCTTTCCATGGCTTTCTTACTTGAATATCCTCCAGTATATGGTCATATTTGGAAGCTTGACATAAAATTTCTCTAATCCACAATTCAAGTCATTGGCATTGCCATTCAATATAGTGTTTATAATATTTCCACTCGAGTATCAATGCCTTGTTCCTCTTCATTAATCCACTTGCATAAGAAGTTGCTGCTCCATTAACATTACATAAATTTTATTCTACTTCAATAACATCATACATTCTAGAGCCTGGACAATCATTATCACTATAAAATTCTATCTCTAGATGAAATGAACACTCAATGGCCTGCTCAATAGGATTGAATTTGATCTCATCTCCATAGGATTGAATTTGATCTCATCTCCAGTGCATTTTAAAATTTCACCATTGAATCATCTATCATTGTACATGTAGATAAGCCTTAGACATATTATCCATTATAATCTCAATCTTTGATATGTTCTCCTCCAATTCTTCAACATAGTCCATATTTTGTTTGCATGACAAAGTAGAACCACAAACATATTGGAGGCTTTCATCTTCGAAGAGATTATTGGTGTCAGTGGTTCTGAGAAGGTTGAAAGTTTTTGGTCAGACAAATTATTATATTTCACAGGTAATAAAGCTTTGGTAATTCCTCTTCTCCTTTTTGAGAAATTGCACTATACATCTAGATAAAGCATATTTCCTATTTTATGATGGCAATTGCTAAAAGCTTCAAGATAACAAGTGCTTTTACCCTCCCTATTTTCATGTGGAAGACCAAAACACATTTATGCTCTATCTGAAAACAATTCAAGATATGTTTTACCCCGATATAATAAAGATGTGCAATATTCCAAATACTAGAGCCTCTCTCTTTATAATTCATCCCACAGTGGCAGATGTATTGAAAGTCACCCACAAATGATCTCCTTGTTCTCTAGTCCTTAGAATGGATTTTATGATGCATATAAGAAAGCATATTAGTTTTTTAAGTGCCTTCAAATGATTTGGTCCAAATGAATCTTCCAACGAATGGGAGAAAAACCCATTCTCGTCTAGACTTACAAGCTCTTCTGGAATATCAATCAAATGTATTACATCATCTCCTAATAAGCCAATTTTGTGTAGCTCCTTCTTTGAAAACCTTCCTTTATTATTTCTAAGAATGAAGTCCCCATCTCTTCAACCACTACTAGTTTAAACTTTAAACCTTATGAAGCACATGCTCTCTCTGGCTTATGCAATTGTAACTAAAAGAGGAATGCAATGCTTATGCAGACAATTCCTAAATGTGATACATTTAAGAGTGATGTGGGAAGATGAGTTCCAAATAAGTGCATAATGTCATGAAATGAAAAAAACTGTCTATAATGAAGAAGATACACAAAAAAATGTATGCATGATTATTCTAACAAGAAAACCCTAACTAGTCTAAAATTAAACCCCAATTTGATCGTAAGGAGATCAAATCGGGTGAAGTCAAAATTCCAATGTAGCCACCGCAGATGTTTTCGACCTACAAAATAAAAAATGTCAAATATTAAATATAGTATAAATTATTGTACAAAATAAATATCCTTACCTCTAAATCATGCACGAGAGTAAAAAGGTTGCGCCTGTAGGCAAGAAAGTACCAGAAAATATTGTTTTAACCAGGCCACAACTCTATCCAAATAAATAGAATGATAAACTTGAAAACCATGAACATTTATCCATGGTATGCATTCATTTAATGTTAACCCTAAATCAAGCACGAGAGATGAGATGCCACCTATTTGCATAGGAATTCTTTAAATAAGACTCTTCCAACCAATCAACAATTCTATCAGGATATTCAAAATGACCAGCTTGAAAACCCTGAAAAATATTTCAAAGATGAGCATTGATATGGTGTAACTGCAATATGAGAAGAATCTACATTAAAAACCCTAATATGATCTTGTTCATGGATTTTTTCAAGGACGTGAGGACCTGCCATAACCATCAAATAAAATTTAAGTATCTCCCCCTCCTTACAAATCTCTAAACCCTCAAATTTGTAGATCATCAAATTTTGGTGGCTCCATAGGATCAACAGTTGAATGCATAAAATCATCATCATATATGACATCAAAATTATTATTGACTATATCTCTAGTTTGATCAGATGTTTTAGTATTAACGGGCTAGTTGTTCAACAGATAAAATTCTTCTTATTTGCATGATGGAGATGAATCAACCAAATGAGTCTCATGAAACAGATGAGTCATGTGATTTATTCCCTCACATATAGTGGGTTTCCAACTAGAAGGAAGATGAGAAACTCTCTTATTCTCTTCCTCTTCCAAATGTGTGATAGCACCAATTGTAGTTGATCACAATCCGCACCAGCAAGGTGAGGACCTATAGGATTTAAAAAAATCGTTATTGTACGTGATTCCATAAATAAATCAAAGTACAAGAAGTAGTGTATAGAAATTGACAAAATATGGAAATATTATCTCAAAGAAACATCCCTCAAATCAGAATCTTTCAAAAATGAGCTTCCATTAATTGAGATGGCGCTAAAAGGAGAATCTTCTAATGAAACCCTAATCAGACCTAGTTCAGGGTCCTCATCAGGATCATGAGAACCTGACATAACCATCAATAGATGTTGAAGTGTCTCAACTTCCTAACAAGTCCCTAAACTTTCAAAAGGTGTATAATCAAATTTCGGTTGCCTAGTGATATCAACAAGTGAATATGAACAACTATCATTAGAGGTATTAGTGAATACATTCTCAATAGGATTACAATCATTAAAGCCACTAATTTGATAAAATTTGCATCTAACACATGAGACACTTCAAGGATTAAGAACGAGGATGAATCAACCAAAGAACTTACTTGAACTTTTTGGATGTAGAATCTTCCTCATCACTTGTTCAAGATTGCAAATTAAAATGATCATGAATAAGAGATCCAATGTTATCATCTTTTGATTGGGAGACAACACCATCATGTAGCTAATTTCAATCAAAATTAGCAGGATAAATATCTAAAGGATTTGGAGAAATCATTGGTGTAGAAAAATCATCAAATAAATCACGGTATAATGTGTAATGTGTTAAATATGAAGGAAGATGAAAACACTCTAGTGAAGAAACATCAATTCCAACTAAATTTGATTCAAAATTCAAACTTTTCATACTAGTATCATCATAAGGAAAAACAGATCAATAAACAGGTTGTGCTTCACAAAATGAATTGAACACCCACTATTATCTAAGAGAATGCTTTTTGCAAAAGCAATAATGCTTAGCTTCATAACAAGAACAAGGGGAAGAAGGTATTTTCTATTGATAGGAGAACTTACCAGAAATGAATGCTCCATCCAGGCCATAACATGAACATGAAAACCCTGGAAACCTCTTAGAAGGTATGTATCCCTTCACCTTAAACTTCATATCGAGCACATGAAAGGATTCATCCAATCGATGAAAATTTCCATGTTGATAATCAAAAGAATAGTCCTTGAAACCTTATACATCTCTCAAATATATACATCCAAACCCTAAATTCATCACAAGAGAGATGAAAGGTTTTTTACTTGCAGAAGGTTTGACTAGGCCAAACACTTTCATATTATTATCGACTTTATGATCTCAATATTGAAAATGCTCAAAAAAAATTGAAAATGAGCTTACATATAGTGATACGTTGTTGAGGGGATAATCATGCGAGGAAACCCTAATTTGACCTAGTTCAATGATTTTATCAAGATCGTGAGAACCTGACATAACCATCAGCGAAGGCTGAAGTTCCTCACTTTCCTAACAATTCCTTGAACCTTCAAATGTTGGAAGATCATATTTCAAGGGTTTTGTTATGTTGGTGAAAAATTAGGTCTCTGAGCAAGACCCAGGTTCGGGATAGAGGCCAACAAGGTTTCCACAGTAGTCTAGCACAACGTCGGCATTTTCACCGTACTCCAAGGAGCAGACCGTCTCACCCGAGGCGTGTCATGACCTTAGTAAGGTTAGGAGACAGATCAAGTACCAAACTATTACAACCATGAATAACAACTAAAGGAACTTGGAATAGCAAACATAAGCTATTACTCATTAAGTACGTTCAGGATGCTAAATTAAAATTTAAAACGGGGCATACATTCACAATAAGCAACTGAGTAACACTCAACTCAGAACATCAAACACAGCAATAACCATATTTCATTATCAATATCAAACAGCATACATCACTCTGCAGAGTCTATTACAAGTTGGATCAGTATAACAGAGATCTCACAGAGCTCTCCTACGGCTCTTCTCTTTCACTCGGCCCTCTACCGGACTAACTAACTCATC
This sequence comes from Pinus albicaulis, assembly GCA_034641835.2. Classification (NCBI taxonomy): domain Eukaryota; kingdom Viridiplantae; phylum Streptophyta; class Pinopsida; order Pinales; family Pinaceae; genus Pinus; species Pinus albicaulis. The sequence goes on along the minus strand of CM076584.1, from coordinate 861,739,352 downwards.
TACGTTGGTTGATTGCCTATTTGTTCTTCCGCCAACGTGACTGTCAATCTTTCCTCTTTTCCTGCTCCATTTTTTTCCGCTTCTTCTTGATTACCGGGAGTTCTGTTGATTGTCTTTGTCTCCCATATCTGCCATCTATGTTGTTCCCTGCAAATGTCGCACCACCTATCTTCCGGCTATTCACAACCGTGACAACTCCCTGTCTACCTTGATTGCGCTCCACCACCTATTTTCCGCAACTCAAAACTGTTCATTTTTCAAAACAAAGGCCCCAACAGGCCCCGACCACATGCTATTGACTCATCCCGAGTCAATATTTTCCTACTGCTGCGGCTTCCATCGATCTGTCTGCTTTTGAGGCTGACTTTGTCTTCTCTGTTTCTTCACTCTATCCAAACTAAGGCCCCAACTCTGGAACCTTGCTCAATGCTGAGGACTTGAATTCTGCGAACTTGATCATTTCCTGTTGCCATTCTATAATTAGTTGGTCGGTTTCGTTGGCGACTCTTTCAACCTCGGTTTCACCTGCTATCGGCAGCATCTTGCTGAATACCTCTTGAATCTTTGGCCCGACTTCGACTGCCATCTGTTGTATTGCCTCTGCCTTCTACTTGATTGGTTATCTTAGCTCTTTGAGGACCTGCTTTGTGGCAATGGAATGCTCCTCTATCATCTGTATTTTGATTTCCAGTACCTCTGCTTCGTTGTAGAGTTGGGCTTTGCCGACGGGATCCGTGGCCTCTTTGATCTCTTGTGAAATTTGTTGAAGCTATGCCAAGATGGGTTTGGCTTTCATGGTTAACGAATTAGAGCATTCGTGTAAATTTTTCAGTAGGTTGTAAGCCTCTTTGACTATCGTCCCCAGGATTTCCTTCATTCTGGTTATCTGCTTCTGTTTCTCGGTAACCTTCTTAGCATATATCACAGCGGGGTCTGGTAATGTTGGTTTGGCGGCTAGCATTTGTTTGAGCTCTTGTTTTTCTTTGCTGAGATTTGCACATGTCATTTTCACTCGGATAGACCTTTCGACCATGGAGTAGGCTGATATGTCCTCTGGCATATTTTTATCCTGGGAAATTACTGTTGGCCAAAGGTCCTTGAAGATATATGTTACATTTTCTATTTGCTCCTGTAAACTTTCCTTCTCCCCTTTTAGTTGATTGCGCTCTTCAGTAAGAGCAATGACCTGATATTGTTGCTGCTTGAATTTCTATTGGAGGTAATTATTCAGCCCTTCTGCCTGTTGTGCTACCCGTTGAATGAAGTTGTATAGTTGTCCAGTCTTCCAGTTCAGCATACTCTCAGCTCCTAACATGTCCTGGGTTGGCGGTCTTTCTCTGAGGGGTTGCCCACTGGTGATTGATCTCTCTGAGTGCTCGTGCAGTGATGTGGGTTGGTTCTGTTACGGCAGCTGGCATTCTAGATTATTCATACTAGTAGTCGGTTGAATTTGTTGTAGTATTAGGTTGCCTTGTTGAAATGTGTTCATCTCTTTTAGCAAGGGTGTTGTATCTGCAGTAAAAGATCCTCCTTGAACTAATAGTTCTAGGAAAGTGCCCTGCCCCACCAGAGGTTGGTTAACCTCGGGTACCATAGTCATAGTCGAGTTAACTTCTGCCTCGGTGTCCTGTTGGCTTGAGGGGTCCTGACCCAGGTTCGGCGGTTAAGGTTTTCCAACAAACCCCTATACTACTGGCCCTTTTGGAAATGACCTACTTTCACAGGCCAAGGTCTCACCCGAAGTAGTATGGGAGGGTGTTAGAACCAGGTTTCCGTGCCCTGGGAGAGAGTAGGTAATTAAGGAAGATCGACCTTGCAACTATCAAGTTCACATAGAATGAGTCTATTATCAGGCTTTTAGTAGTATAATCGGCATGTAATCATAACAAAACTACTATCATTAACAGATCTGATCAATACATTCGCATCCACATGCGCATCAGCAATTACTATCATATAACTTTATAATTGCAGCTAATTCATAGATCACAGATACATTTGCAGCCTAAATCAATAATACATATGCACTTCAGTAATAAACACGATCAGTCTAGATATCACAAGATACTTCAAATATATTATGCATTCATTAGTATCCAAAAAAACCCAATTACAACCCAAAACACAGCCCGCGCACACAGCCAGCGGGGTCTGCACACAGCAGGACTGAGGATCTACACGCACACAGCCAACAGGAGTCCTTACCCAAAACAGATCTCAACAATTCACACGTAGCATCAATATTACTTCTTCATTACCTACTAGACCCAACTATCTATCTATTTATATCATCGTAGCCTTTGTTATCCTATGGTTCGCAAACCGTGGTTTGCGGACCCTAGGTTTACCCTTTAACCCATTACAAAACATTGGGGGCTTTGACTTGCCCCAAAACCCCTACGCAAGACCAGCTATTACAAAATTATATCAAAAACTATTACACAACAATTTGTCACCATCCCTGCAATCCCTCGCCCTGCATATTGGAGGGTCTTTCTCGTGACCTGTGAGCAGTGTCATACTTTGCAAATACTTTCTTTGCATCCTTCTACATAAGGACATGATTTCTCCTGTTGAACATTTCCTCAGGAAGCACCCAAAAACCCATGTTTTGGCATTGGCGCGGGTAGCCAGTTCATCCCTCGCGCCAATGGGGAAAATATACACTAGAGGTCGTGCCAGCTGGCGCTCTATCCCTGGGTTGTACCCTTGCCAACCTGTTTTGGAATTTTTTTTAACAAATTGGAGGCAGAAGTTTCCTTTAACCACCTCGGTAATGACTCATTGCAAGTGGTTAAACTCGATAAACCACGGAACTCTACCTTTAGGAAATGGTTGATGGAACATTCTAAGAGGATAGGACTCCCCCCACGATTATAGGGATCCTAACTTCTTTTTCTCCCTCTATATAAACAAGCCTTCTCCCTTTACATCAGCTAGCTGAAACAGTAGCTGAACATATAGCCAAGAAGCTGAGCTTGGAGAAGAGACATTATAGCTGAGTAATCGTTATAGAGAAGGTAGAACCAAGGAGGATCCCGTAGAGAGAGCCATGTCTGAATTCCCGATGAGCTTGTGAGACGTGCTCCACTGGAACCCTGCTGGAGGAGATCGCAACATCGAAGCACCGGTTGTACTCTTCCTTCTTTAAATTAATATACTCGACTATGATATTGTTTCCATCTTTGTGTTATGTTTATTTAATGCATGTGATTTAGTCTTCTTCAACTGACTGATAGTTAGGAATGTGAAATAGTATGTTGTGTATCGTCTTCGTCTCTTGTGTATGTGCAGGTATCCGGGCGTGAGAACGAGCGGGTCATGATCTGCCGAATCGGGAGCGGAAGGCAGCCATTCTTCCGAATGACACAATAGCGTAGGATCTAAGGTAGGTGATCTGTCAAGTCTTTGTCCATTCTTAGCTAGGAATTGATGTCATAGTGTCTTTCGTTTGTGGCTAGACCCACCCTAGGGCTAGTGGGATCGCCTCTGTCCGCAAAGGTAATTTACCTCACCAACAAATTATCAACTCCACTGGGGATGAGTGCAAGTTTGTATTTTTTCTATTAGATCTTCTTCTTGGTCTTTTCTTGCTTAGCTTGCCTTTCTGGATTGTTTTTCTGAGTCTCAGGCCTATGTTTAGCCCCAGAGGATCAGTTTTTGACCTCTGTTTTTCCAAATTTTCATCTTCTCATAGTTGGCTTGATTAGCGCGGTTTCCAACTTGACAGTCGCACCCACTGGCGCGAGTTACCAGTTTATCACCCGCTCCATCCCCTGTCTGGCGCTGATTACAGCCAGACAGTCGTGCCAATTCCTGTAGGTGCTTGGGTTTTCCTTGTTTTGGGATTTTTAGTCTATCCTCGTGTATCTAGGTGTTTTCTTCACTTGTTTTGAGTTCTTTGGTTTTGTTTGTGATTGTGATCGGCCTTCTCCCTTCAGTTGTTTTTCCATTTCTTTTAGCATCTTGGCTTTAGGGTTTTCTAGTGCTTTGGTATGCTGAGCCTCCTGTTGGAGTTCGGGTCTCTTATTTCGCGGTCACTTTCGTTAGTTGCTTGATTGCATTCAGCTCCCTGGATCCGTTTTGAATGGTTGCTTTTGGTGAAATGAGTCTTGAGTGAGTCTTGTCTCTTTCATTCAGTTTCACTTCCTATCACTCCAAGCATAGCTCACATTACTTGTATGGGTCCATTTTGACATCTTTCTTCGATTTGAGAGATTGTGACATTGGTTTGAGTTCTTGTCTTGTTTGCTTTTGAGTTGTTTGAGTTGCTTTGTTTCGACTCTTACATTGGAATTCTCGAACTAGTGTGAAGATTCATTTTTCATTATTTAGTGCACTATTTGCTCTATTACATTGAAAAAATCAAAAAAAAAAAAAAATTGTACTTGCATTTGTTTTGTTTGCATTGTAGAATTGGAAAATCTTTTGCATAACTAGCATTCGGCATTTTAGGAAATATTTTTCGTTCTCATTAGTTTGCATCAGGTTCTATAGTGAATACTTCTGTGTGTTTTCATTGTTTGCTATCACTTGAAATTCCTAACCTTCTCGTAGATAGCTCTTCATTGAATGAAATGGTATTTTATGGCATGTAGCTTGCATTCAGGAATTTGTGAAATCCAACATTCAGTAGGACCTTGGAATTGAAACATAAATACAAGATCAACTTAAAATTTATTAAATTAACCTAAGGCGACATTGAAACTTAACAAAACACTTAGTGGTCTAAGTTAGAGACGTGTTCCGGCGTCTTAAAACATAGCAGCTATCGCTCGCCATCCGGCTTCAGACAGCACTAGTACGGACTTGTGCTCCCTGTACTGTCGAGTATATAAAGGGAGACCCCTATAGATTGCAATCCTTTTATCCGTAGGAAGCCGAGTATGTTGCCTTGTAACCGTGATACACCGAACACAGCATTCGGGGAGACTACCTGCACGTACGTCAAGTCTTTGGTTGATTCTTCTTTCATTTTATAACCAAGGTGTATATGGCAGTTCATGGGAACCTGGTACACCCTTTTACCTAGACTACCTGAGCAGTCATTTTCGATCTTTACTGACTCCATAAATTCGAAAAGATCATCGAGCACTTGCCCTTTCATGCTCGTTCCAACTTGAAAGTGATAGAGTCACCCTTTTCCTTTTTCTCGACTCTTAACATATGAAACGGTAGAATTTTGTTTCAATGTCTTAAAAATTAATTACCCACAAAATATTCTTGGTTAAAGTTAGTTTCCTTAGGGTGTTGTTTTGAAAGTTGTTTCTGATGGCAACGTATCTAGAGTTCACTAACCCAGGAATCCCTTTCGAAGGGAATATTGGCCCTTTTCCTGCTTTTGGAAATGTTGGTGCTCCTTATATGGCAATGTTGTCTCTTCAAGGGTTAACTGTTGGTTTTCTTGTATGGTTGTTTTCAACCTCGGTGGTCCTGAGTGTTCCGTCGACCGTACAACCATCTCCTCCACCAGAACAACATCATGTTGCTTCTAAAGTGGACCTCTCCCCTTCTTCGCCCATTTCTTCGCCCTCCTCCTCTACTTCGCCTGGTAAAAGTCTGGATTCTAGTAACAAGGTGGCTAAGAAGAAGAAGAAGTCAGATAAGCGAGAGGCTAATACTACAGCTATTTCGTCTAAGAAGCTTTCCCTTGCAGGACCATCCACGCTTCCACAAAAATTCAAATTCCCTTTCATGCTCTACAAAGGTAACCATTTGCTTCGAGACTGCCCTGGTATTCCCAAGGTACTTGAAGCATGGTCCGACGGCCGCCCGTCGTTGCCTTTGGCTTCTGGAAGTCATATTATTGGCATATATTTGACTAGCTCTGATAAGGCTCATAAAAAACAGGGCAAGATTACCAATCCCTGTAAGTTGTGTGAAGGGCATCACCCCATTCACCTTTGTCCGTACATAGATGAAGCCAAAAAAGTGTTGGACGACCCTACTATTTTTGCACCCTGCCTTCCAGATGGTTACCAGAAACTTTCTTTGAGTCCTCCGCTAGTTGATTCACTGATCGGTCAAGAGTCATCTTTGGTCGATCTCGCTCCCCTGGAAATTCAAATTCAGGAATCCGTTCCCAACCAACCTTTGGTCGTGGGATCGGTCAATTTGACCCCATCGGTGGTTCATCAGGTCTTTTCCGTTGAAATTCAATCTCATCCCCCTCATGTTCTTCTTGTTTCTTCATATTCTTCGGACTTGGAGAAATATTCTTCCGTCCCTGTAGTTCAAGAAAATGATCATCGTACTCCCATGATGGACATCTTGGAGGATGCTCCTCTTGCTCCAGTAACACCAAGGGTAAACCATCTCAATTTGATGGTACCCCCTCCGAGTAGTTTAATCGCTTCCTTTGATTGGAGTCGTTTTTCAGGCTACCGCCTTCCTTCTTATGTTCCTTTTGAGATAACGGTTCAAACCTTTGATCTGGTCGTACCCAGCACCATTATAGATGAAGGTGTGTCTGTTAGTATTTTGTCTTCCGCTACTTGGAAAGCTTTTGGCTCTCCACCGCTTATGCCTGTTACGCAGAATCTGTTGGATTTTAATAGAGGAACCAGTCAACCATTAAGGATCCTTCCAAATTTGCCTGTTACTTTGGAAGGGAAAAATGTCTATGTAGACATGATGGTTGTTCCAGGCCCCTTGGATTTTAATTTACTCCTAGGGCGCAATTATACTTATGTCATGGGAGCGCTTGTCTCTTCCCTCTTTCGTGTGATATGTTTCCCACACAAAGGTCGGATCGTGACCATTGATCAGCTTTCATTCTTTGGTCCTAAGGTGACGTCTGGTCCACCATTGTCTTTTTTGGGTCTTTACTCGTCGGTTGTATCTTCCCCGCCATAGGTTAATTATGTGGCTACCTGTCCCGTGCCCGCATTCAGTGATAGTTCCATGGTACATTGCGTGATGGGGGCATTGGGTCCTAATTTTCAAGATCTTTTTCTCCCATCCGGTGCGTAACTCTTGGAAGCCATGACTTCTTATTGAAAGGTCTTTGGAGCGTAGTTTGTTTTTCTTGTGTCAAGCTCCTTAAAAAATGAAACAAGCTCTCCGAAGCATAGTTTGTTTTCTTGTGTCAAGCTCCTTAAAAAATGAAACAAGTTGGTTTGAGGATAATTCATCTTCTATGTCAACCTCGTTAAAAAATGAATTAGGTCTTGAGGATAGTTCTTTTAATGTGTCAACCTCGTTAAAACAATGAAACACGTTCCCGTTCAATTCGAGACTTTGCCAGATCTCGTAAAATCCCAGTCGAGTCTTTATATTGATCTCGTAATTTGAACCTTCACTCCATCTATCGTTCATATGGACTGAAGCTTGGGGGGCATGTACCTTGAATTGAGTCACCATGCTGGGGGGCATGCCTATTTTTCAAGCATAGTTTGTTTCCGTTTCAAGCTTGTGTAAAAATGAAACCGGTTTCAAACATAGTTTATCTTTGTTTCAAGCTTGTGTAAAAATGAAACCAACTTCAAGCAAAGTTTCCTGATTTCAAGCTTGTGTAAAAATGAAACCATTCCCATTTTACCTCTCATGATTGCCATTTTTTCAACCTGTTTTTCCAGATGAGACTGTGTTTTTTCATTCCATCGTCACTATCAACTTGGCCGATCATATGCCCTCACTTGGATATTTTACCCATTCCTGAGGAACCTCTGCGATGAGTGGTCTTGTTAGCCAGCCTCTTGACCTTTATTTTTTCTGAGCAGTTACACCATTACCGGAACCAGTAGCTACCCTTAATACCACTTGTTCCTCCAGGAGGAGTCACCTTTCAGCTCTTTTCAGACTCTCTAAAACTATAAGGATTTTTGAGTCGCTTGTCGTTTTGAACTCGTTAAATGGTTGCGAAGCGATATCTACCCAGTATATGTTTACCCCTTTTTCGGGTTGGGATAGATTATTTATGAAAAAGGAATACCCTAGCCTATCGCGACTAGGAGGTTTTCTCAGACCCAGTTTTCTACCTTTTTCAGATCTGAGGGACTATTTACGAAAAGGGACTGTTGGAGTTTTATTTTCTGCCTTCTTTTCAAACTCTCTAAATTTGAAAAGATGTCGAGTTCTTCCTTTGTCAGACTCGTTAAAACCTGATGGCATCGGACTTCGTCGTCATGACGTTACTCGAGTTCCTCCTTCCTAGGGCTCGTAAAATGTACTAGGTTGGATTTGTCCAAAGGACAAAATTACATCGCAAGCACATGTTATCCCCTTCAAGCTTGTTTTCAAAAATAATTGGGGTACTCGCCAGAAATGGTGGGGGAAAATGGAACCAATATTATAGTCATGTTGGCAGTATGTCGCTCTTGAACATGGCACTTGTCTGCATTCATGTCGGGTTGGGGACATCTCATCTCGTTATCTGCTTGCTTCCATGGGTTTGGGTAATCTTTTTTACCGCTCATCTGCTCTTTGCTGCGTCACCATGACCTCAGATCCCTTCATGTCAAATACTGCCAAATCCAGTGTCGTGTCGCCGATATGTTCAAGAGAAGTTGGCCACTGCAGTTTTCAACCTCCCTTTGATTCTTTGTTAGTCTTGATTCACAAACATCATATCCCTCTGTCTCATGTCGATGATGTGGGAAACATTATGGCCCACCTTCGATCAAGGTCCCTTCCTGTTGACTCCAGCTCATTATCCAGGAAGTTGATCTAGAGACTCCCTTCAAGTACCTTGGAGCCTGCATGCCTCAATGGCAGGTTCTTCGCACTCGATGTAAGGTCCACATCATTGGCCTTCAATCGAAAGACTCTACAGGTGTTTGACATCAGATCACTTTTCACATGCCGTGGATTGTACCTTTTTTTACCTTGAGAGCCATTGTCATTATTGGTGGTTTCTCTCACGTCTGTTAATAGCTTTCATCATTGGTTGGTAATCAGATGATGTTCTTGCATGTTCGACTTCAGCTCACATATTCACATGCTCGAATTTGTACTATGTTCGGGTCAAGATGGAGCGCAAGACCCTGGGTTTTGTCTAACGAAATCCAGGCTACGGGTTCTTTGTGGATTATTATGACTCATTATGACTCCTTTGATTAGATGGTTGCGACCATACCTGAGTCTATTTATTGATCCCTACTGCTATATGGTTGTGTCCATACCTCGGATTTCATTATTTTTGTACTCTTTTACGGATGGTTGCGCCCATACCACATGTCATGTATCAGATATATCAGTTGTATTCGTACTAGCAGGTTTTATGACGGCAGTGTTTTGGTTGAACGTGTTCTCATAAATCATTTCACCCCTCCCTCTCTCTCGGACCTCATGCTTTAGGGGGCATCTGTTACATAGCAATTTGTCACCGTCCCTGCAATCCCTCGCCCTGCATATTGGAGGGTCTTTCTCGTAACCTGTGAGCAGTGTCATACTCTGCAAATACTTTCTTTGCATCATTCTGCATAAGGACATGATTTCTCCTGTTCAACATTTCCTCAGGAAGCACCCAAAAACCCATGTTTTGGCATTGGCACGAGTAGCTAGTTCATCCCTCGCGCCAATGGGGAAAATATACACTGGAGGTCGTGCCATCTGGCACTTTGTCCCTGTGTTGTACATATGCCAACCTGTTTTGGAATGTTTTTTAATAAATTGGAGGCAGAAGTTTCCTTTAACCACCTCGGGAATGACTCATTGCAAGTGGTTAAACTCGATAAACCACGGTTCTCTACCTTTAGGAAATGGTTGATGGAACATTCTAAGAGGATAGGACTCTCCCCACGATTATAGGGATCCTAACTTCTCCTTCTCCCTATATATAAACAAGCCTTCTCCCTTTACAGCAGCTAGCTGAAACAGTATCTGAACATATAGCCAAGAAGCTGAGCTTGGAGAAGAGACATTATAGCTGAGTAATCGTTATAGAGAAGGTCGAACCAAGGAGGATCCCGTAGAGAGAGCCCCGTCTGAATTTCGGACAAGCTTGTGAGACGTGCTTCGTTGGAACCCTACTAGCGGAGATCGCAACTTCGAAGCATTGGTTGTACTCTTCCTTCTTTAAATTAATATACTCGACTATGATACTATTTCCATCTTTGTGTTATGTTTATTTAATGCATGTGATTTAGTCTTCTTCGACTAACTGATAGTTAGGAATGTGAAATAGTATGTTGTGTATCATCTTCGTCTCTTGTGTATGTGTAGGTATCCGGGCGTGAGAACGAGCGGGTCGTGATTTGCCGAATCGGGAGCGGGAGGCAGCGATTCTTCTGGACAACACAACAGTGCAGGACCTAAGGTAGGTGATCTACCGAGTCTTTGTCCATTCTTAGCTAGGAATTGATGTCATATCATGTTTCGTTTGTGGCTAGACCCACCCTAGGGCTAGTGGGATCGCCTCTATCCGCAGAGGGTATTTACGTCACCAACAAAAACGCAGCTTAAGGAACCTCGTTCCAATAGGCCCCCAACACAATCTTATGACTCTTCCCGAGTCACAGTGGCTGTGGGGTTTTCATCTTCGCCTGAAGCTGCTTGATTGCATCAACCAACGGGGGCAGCACTCCTTCACTCTGCATAACAGTTTTTTGTGCAATATCCACCAACTTCTGCGAATTTGGACCTTCAGTAGTAGCAATGACACTTTCCATGGTCTAGTTTAGTTGTTTAACTGACACATCCACTTCCTAAGATAGCTTGAGGGCTTCATCGGCCCATGGCTTAAGGTGGTCACTGAGAACCTTCTTTTTGTGGTGAAGCTCTTCGATTTCATCTCTAATTGTGTGGTTGGTACACAGTCGCGCTAGGCATTGAGCTGAGATCAAAGTTGACATAGTAGCTTCTAGTTGCTCAAAATATTCCTCCTTCTTGTGCAGTTCTTGAGTAAATTCGCGCAGGAGAGGATCGCGCTGCACCTTAGACCACAGCTGCATAGATTTCTCCAACAATTATGCGCCCTGAGCAATCTGATCTGTAATGGAATTGGTGGCCTCTGTGACCAGTGCAAATCGCTGAGCTCTTACCTCAGGTGGATTTTCCGGCTGCAATTTGGCCTGCAAGGCAGCAATCTACTGCTCCATCTCTATCTTGACAACCTGAATCTTGATCCTAGAAGCCTTTAGGGTTGCAACAATCCCCTCTATCTTGGCTTGGGGGATAGAATAAGTTGGGATATATTTAGTCACGTATGCACATACCCTGTTGATCATATGTTCCAACTTGGTCTGCTGCGTTGCGGCCAAGGTGCATGCAGCCTGCGCCTAGGACACCTCGGCGGTTTTTTGAATGATCATCTGCTCAGCCGTACTGAGTTGTTGATGCACCCGACGGTCTCTATGATGTATCTCCTCGAAGACAGATGCGTGGAGGACTTACATTAGTTCATGCGGAAGTCGAGCCAAATCTAGTCGCACTTCTGCGCAGGCCTAGACTAGCGCACATAAGGCAGTCATGCTAAAGATGAATGTTGCGCCTGGCAGGGGGAAGAGGTCGTCTTTCAGTTGTGATGATCAGTTAACTGTTGTTTTCAGGGGGTGGCCTCGTCTGAATGATGCTTGTTTGCAGGGTATCAGTTTTGAGCTGTAGATCTTGGAGCTCAGACTGGAGTGTAGTGAACGTAGCCTTCTGTTGTTCTTCCAACGCAAGCCATCTATCTTCTGAAGTGAGGGTGACTGCATCTGCGATCTGCTCCAGGTCTTCCTCTGTCAAAGTAGCTTCAATCTTTCTACCGGGCTTTGTAGCCTGTCATTTCTTTCATTGGCCTTTGAGAGGGTCAGCAGTCCACTTCGTACCACGCAGGGAATTAGCACCCTACGCATCCAGATCCTTTGTGTCCACGTCTTGCTGTGAATCCTGCTCCGCACCCTTCTCAGTGTCCTTGTCATGACCTTCTGCCTTTTTGGTGGTATCAAGCAAGTTGGTTTTTGGGGCGGTTCTTGTACCTGTAGTATCAATTGTAGCTGATTTGAAGCCCAGTCTCCAGTGTGGTGGCCAAGTGGCAATGAGTCAGTCAATTTCCTCGTCGGCAACCATGTATGGTAGTGATACCCACGTCAGATCTTTACGACCCTGGATCTGCACATTGTGCATCGTGACCTGGAATGTTGCGATGCTCTTGTACTTGTCATAGATTGCTCCACTCGATAAAATTCGATGATCACGACCTGGCCAACCTGGAGGCATTCTCGGAATTTGCACCAGAACTATATCTCGAAAGGGTATTAGAGGATGACGTGATTGGGGTAGTCCCCATGCCGTGGGCAAGCGGGTTGGTTCGTTCTGGGTTATTAAACTTGCTGCAGATGCCTCACTTTGGCAACTACAATGTCACTGACCGATTTGTGCAGCAGCTGCTAGCCCTAATCCATGACGGAATTTTATGGATTCAGGAATGCATCCCCATTGATGCCACACTCATCCACCATATTACTGGTCTCCCCATGGAGGGGTCGAATCCCATGGAGCATTTCGGCAAGAAGTACGAGCAACAGATCACCGATAAGGTGCGCGAAGACTACCATGTGGAGTGGAATACTAGGGGGTTCATTATTAGCACCATTAGCGACCCCGGCACGTGCATGGGTACCTTGTTGCTGGCATGTAAAATGATGTGCAAATGCCAGGTTGCAACCGTCCCCGCGTATGTAATTCAGTTGGTCGACCGATGCGAAAAATGGGTTTGCTTCAACTGGTCCCAGTTCCTTTGCAACGAATTTTTGGAGAACGTGCATGAGGCCTAGGATCATGGAAGCACATTCTACTACTTCTGTCTGCTATTACTCATCGTGTTTGTCACATGGGAATCCCCTAAAGACTCAATCCTCCCTGAACTCGAGCCATACATGTGCGAGGGGGCGCGATATAAGAATTTGTGGGATTCAAAGGATGAACAGTGCATTGAGGATAATAAAGTTTTATGGGTCCTATTTCAGAGCGGGCTTGCAACAGCAATCCAATCCCGGCCGCACTTGTCACCGACAATCTATGACAAGTACAAGAGCACCGCAACATTCCAGGTCATGATGCACAATGTGCAGATCTGGGGCCATAAGGATCTGGTGTGGGTATCACTGCCATACATGGTCATCGACAAGGAAATTGATCGACTCATTTCCACTTGGCCACAACACTGGAGATTGGGCTTCAAATCAGGAACATCTGACACTGCAGGTACAAGCACTACCCCGAAAACCAACCTGCCCGATACCACCAAAAAGGCAGAAGGTCATGACAAGGACACCAAGAAGGGTGCGGAGCAATATTCACAGCAGGACGTGGACACAGAGGATCTGGATGTGCAGGGCACTAATTCCCCGTGTGGTATGAAGAAAACTACTGACCCTCTCAAAGGCCAGCGAAAGAAACGATGGGCTACAAGGCTCGGTAGAGAGATTGAAGTTACTTTGGCAGAGGAAGACCAGGAGCATATCACAGATGTAGTCACCCTCGCTTCAGAAGATAGATGCTGTGTGTTGGAAGAACAGCAGAAGGCCATGGTCACTACACTCCAGTCTGAGCTCCAAGATCTGCAGCTCAAAACCGATACCCTGCAGACAAGCATGATTCAGAGAAGGCCGCCTTCAGCAACCAGCAGTGAACTGATCATCACAACTGAAAGTTGCCTCTACCCCCTGCCAGGTGCATCATTCATCTTGAGCCGCCTCCTTAGGTGAGCATGTCCAGGCCTGCGCATAAGTGAAATTGGATTTGGCTCTGTTGTGGTTCCTGTGATTTGGCAGATTTGGCAATACCAAATGACAAGACAACATCAAACCACTTTGGGATCTCAGGATCTAGCCCTCCTGGATCCAGAGAGGGATATCTCTATAAAGGTAAAGAAATGTATATCTTTGATGTTCAATTTAAGGTTTTAGGCTAGTTATAGGGCACAAGGGTTTTGTTTTGTTTGTTTGGTTGGGAATATTGACAAAAGGGTTCAATGTAAGGTAAAGGAAAGAGTAGAGAAGGATTTTTGGCAATGGGGAGATAATTCAAAGAGAACACAAGTCCATTGGGCAATGGGGTCATAAAAGGGTTTACTTGCAATTCAAATATCCAAGGCTTTCAAAGGGCTAGTCATCTAAAACAGAGGATCTCTTAAGACGATAGCATGGGATGAAACAATAAGGAAATGAATGGGAATGACAAGGAAAACCTTCCAAGGTGACCATTTCGGAGTAAGTCAAGGGACAGGGCATACCTTATACCTCTATGATCAAAACTACTGATGAGGCTAACTCCGAAGACAACAATCCAGCAGTCCTCCTGACTACTTTCACATAATAGAAAACACTTATGTTCAAACACAGAGTGAAGTCTAAGATCAGAGAAAGACTTTTAACCTTCAATGCTTTTGGCATTCAACTCAAAGGGATCTTAGAAAGGCTAATTGTTGGAAGGGGAACTTAGGGGACAGGGCTAATCACTAAATCTCCATATTCTCCAATTATTTCAGTAGAACCAAACAAGAACATCTAAGAAACAAACTCTAAATTCATACATCAGTAAGTATGATCAAACCAACTCTTTGACTAGTTAAATTATATTGAATTTGTTCTTAGATACACAAATAGCAGAAAACATTAAAGATGAGAAAGTGTAGGAAACATTAGGGTACTTGCAGCAGTATATCCTAAGCTAAAATTATTGTTTCTTATCAAAGAAAATGAAACATGATGTAAAACAGAGGGAAAACAATAACAAAGAAGGGACATATCACCACTGATTTAGATCAAGATCCGATGAACATGCTTGTCATATTAGAAGAGAAAAACCAGTCACATACATTCTTGTCCAATAGCTTGATATCATCCAGATATCATCTCCCAACCTATTTACAACTATTACTCACATAACTCTAACTTAGTAGAATAGCTTACAATCAGTAATTTTTCAACAACCAACCAACATTTACAATGTATTTCTCATGGGTTCTTATAGGTGAAAGAGTGATAGTAGTGGTAGATAGAACTTAAATGATCATTAAAACAGAGGGAGAAGTGTCTACGAAGCCCATTCTGTTTAATATCTTTACATTAACTTTCAGTACCCTTTAGATGAATTAGGGGTCTTTGTCAGATTGACAATAACCCCGGGGGTATGCTCTTGGAGGTACTTTCCTGGCTGTAGTACTCTGTTTATACTCTGAGACAAGAAATGTGAAGATTTGTCTTTCAGTTCTTCCATGCCTTATAAGTAATGCACTGACAGTTTTAGCGACTCCTGTCAGAGTAATAATTGTTCCGGTGCTTGAGGGAGAATGAAGTAGGTCGTGTGACTTGTTCCTTCCTTGGAGAAAGAACGTTCTGCTGATATTAAATCACTGATATAACTTCTTTGAAACACTGATATGACTTGTTTATTTTATGGTCTGAGCTTTATTAAGCTTGCTTCCTTGTCCTTAGTTGCAGATTAGATACTTAAGTATTCAATATCGTGCACTAATACTTTTGACCTTCTTCTGATATTCTTCTAGACTTCTGCTGACCCGTTTGTGTGAATATACAGGTTATAGAGGTGCTGGAGGGTTTATGTCAGGGTCAATAACCCGATCTTCAATGAAACATGCTATTAAACCCTCTCTGTGATTTCTTCTTCTATGATCTTCGGATCTGTGGTGGTCTTTCAGCACTATATATCACCATGACTGTGACTGTGGAGACAGTGTGAATTCACCATACTTTGAAACCTGCAAAAAACGAAAACACATTATAAAAACCAACGGGAGTGGGGATGACTACTTTAGAGGCTCGTGAGGGTGGAGGAGAAGTAAGGAAAAAAGTGGATGCAGCTGAAAAATGGGATGAAAAACCTGGCAGAGCAGCTAACCAGGTGTAAATGGAGGTTTGGGCGCGACGGCGAACAGGAGCCGTTGGATTAAGACAATCAACGGTGGAGATTTGTTGATGAAGTCATTTGGGAGATTATATGAATGCTAGACGAATGAAAACGCGATGTAATGTGGACTGTTCAATCTTAGAGATCGACGTCTAAGATTAAATGCGAAAGGCAACGTTGCGGAGGGCGGCGGTATGGCGAAAAACCAGGAATGGTTTTCGCGCGGTGAAATGGGGGGGAGGCAGTATTGCCTTTTGGAACGTGATTCCACACACTGATTGACACATGGATTTCCAAAACTTCTTATATCGCGCAGAAGTTGCGCAGTGCTAGGGGGGGGAAATTACGCGATATCGCGCGTTGGCCATCAGATCATCGTCGGGAGATCAGACGGTTGTGGGAGAGCGCGATGGACGGAAAGCTGCAGGGGCAGAAACGTGGGTAGGGTCCACGATGACGTATGACGGCTTGTCACGCAGTGGAAAGGTGTTGGGCTATCAGGTTTATTCTCGACCGTAGGATCTTCAGATCGGACAGTTACGATCTAATATCGGGGCGGAGGTTTTGAAAGACGGAATGAGATGTTAGATGGGTGGGCAGAGCGCGATGCAATCTTGGCCGTTGGTTATTGTGGATTCAACGGCCCAGATTCATTTGAAACCATAATGTCGGGAAGTGGAAAATAGAAGGGAAAAGGGGTTTTTGCATGGGGGTTAATGTATTTTAAGCACCTGGTTATAGCACTTGGGTTTTGTGGAGAACATTGGCTAAGTTTAAGCTCTCGGGGGCTTAATGCCTTAATGGCTAGAAAATAGGTTTTTAGGCCAAAATGAAGGTTTTTCCAAGGCTTTTTTGGCTTTCGGTAAACGGGAAAAAGGGGTGTTTTAAACCTATAAAAGGGATCTTTAGAGGTTTAAAGGGATTTTGGAGGCCTTTAAAGGGAAATGGAGGGTAAAAGGATGAAAAGAAAGCTTTGTGAAAGTGGATAAAAAATGAGTGAAAGGGGGAGTTTCAAAGGCCTTTTGAAAACAATTTCTTTCATAAACAGCAGGGTTCATTAATGGAAACAGCAGTGAAGATTCTCTAAAGGATAGAGAACACATGAAGGCTTCAAGAATGATAGATTTACAAAGGAAATGTTTCTCTTGAAGGCTTGATGAAAAATTTAGCCACATGTTTGCTTTGACAAATTATTATAGGTGGCTAACAGTGGCTCCACATGGGGATGGCATCTTCTTGAAGGTGTCAAGAATCTCAGACATAATATTTGGAAGTAGGCCAGAGCCTGGTCCTTTGACCATATTTTTCTTCTTTGATCAGCTGCTACATAAGTGAAAGCATTATATCAGCAGCAATACTTCCCCAAACAACTACCTACCCATCCTACTGACCTAACATTTTTTATTCAAGGTGCATTTAGACTTGCAGACCTTTCTCATCATTATCTTTTATTGAAAGCAAAAACTCATCTAATTCTACCCTTATTCCTCCATGAGACCAGATTAAACAGTTGGACTCATAGCTTCTCTACCTAAACTAATATCTGCCAGGATTAAACTGTTTGACAGATTTTATTCTCTATATTCTAAAACAGAAATTGAAACACAGCCAAACCAGGATTAGACTGCCTGATTTTCTGTGGGTCCATGGCATAAAGACAAGCTGCACATGAACTGAAACTTTGAAGAAAATTGAAACAAAATTGTGAAGGCTTGAAGTTTTGAAAATTAAGAGCATCCTTCTTTCTTCTTGTGACTCAGATTTTGAGCTTTTTAGAGTCACCTTTCTTTCTTCATTTCAGCTTTGATTTTGACCCTGTTAGAGTTGTTTTCTTCTTCTTTGTTGGTTCAAGTTTTGAGCATGTTAGAACCAGCCTTTCCCTTTTCTCTCGCTCAGGTTTTGATCTAATTTGAGCCATTCTTTTTTAGAAACTCCATAGGTTCAATATTTGAGCTTGTCTGAACCTTTCTTTTTCATTTTTTTGTATATTTTTTCTTTTCTTTTCAAAACAAAACAAAGAAATGATATTTACAATGGGAGTGAAAACTTTAAACTGAAATTTCAGCAGAAATAATGCTTGAGCATCCTACCATTGACAGGACCCCCAAACATGTATGTACCATCCAATTCTTGCAGAAAAAATGCATTGGGACCAATGGTAGATTGAATGATGTAAGGGCCTTGCCATAAATTGTCAAACTTGCCATGCTTACCCTTATCCTCTCTCCTAGAGTCCCATTTGAGTACCCTGTCCCCAATTTTGAAATCACGGGCTTTAGTCCTTTTATCAAACAACTTTTTGATGTTCTCTTGCACTTTTTGAGCTTTGTTGTAGACTTCTTCCCTTGTTTGCTAGAGATGTATGGTCTGATTGATCCTCCTTACCATCCTATATTCCTCTGATTATATTTCTTGGACCAATTTTATCACTGTTACTCCCAAACTAGTAGGGAATATTGCATCTGCTCCATAAACAAGCTGATAGGGAGACATTCCAATGGATTTCTTTGTTGTCAATCTGTCTGCCCATAAAGCATGCACCAACTTATTATGCCATGATTTTTTATTATCTTCAAGCAGCTTCTTGATGATGGTCACCAAACTCTTATTTGATGATTCTGCTAGCCCATTACCTTGAGGATAATAAGCAGTAAAATGACCAATTGCAATCTGATACCTGTGGCAAAAATCAATCATCATTTTGGAACCAAATGCAGCAGCATTGTCAGTGATAATTTTCCTAGGGTAGCCAAATCTAGATAGGATACGGTCTTCAAAGAACTTTATGATAACTGAGTCTGTGGCATTCCTAGAAGGGATGGCTTCTATCCATTTAGTGAAATATTCAGTGGCTGTAAGTATCCATCTATGTTGGGCAGATGAAGCAGGGTGGATTTCCCCTATGAAATCTAGGCCCCACTATTGAAAAGGAGCTTCAACAGTGACTGGTTGTAAAGGTAAAGGAAGGAGTTTTCTTTTGCCCTCAAAGATTTGGCATGTGTGGCAGGCAACTATCATTTTGTGGACATCTTGGAAAAGGGTGGGCCAGTAATAGCCAGCTCTAAGGATTGTATTGGTCGTGGTTTTCCAATAGAGATGGCCTCCACACTCTCCTTCATGAAACTCATGTTTGATCCTATCTGCATCAACTTCAGGCAAACATTTAAGCAATAAACCATTGGCATTTTTCCAATACAAACATTCATTCAAAATGCAATAATTCCTACCTTTCAACTTCAAAAACCTTGCCTTTGTCTTAGATAGATCAGGAGGAGCATTTAGATTGATAAGCACATACAAGATATCAGCATACCAAGGTGAATTTTGGAACTGTTCTTCAACAATGGGAGTTGGTAACGCTTCATGTTCATCCAAATCATCTACCATATTTATGTCAAGGGCTTGTAAGTTAGATTCAGCCATTAATTGTGCTAGGCCTTGACCCTTGATGAGTTTAGTGGGTTTGATTTCCAAATCATATTCTAGTATCACGACAATCCACTTTCCTATTTTTCCATCTGGATCTTGTGACAAAATGTCTTTCACCACTATACTAGGCACAAAGGCAATAATGTGGGAATGTAAAATATACACCCTGAAATCTTTCAAGGCCTTTACCAAGGCATAGGCTGATTTTTCCATGATATTATATTTCAAAGGTGCATCTCTTAATGCCTTGCTGAAAAAAGTAATTGGTTGCTCTTGTCCTTTTGGATTTTTCTACAATAGGACAGTAGCCACAGTATGTTCTGATGCAAATGAGAATATGAGGAAATATTTAGTAAAATCAGGACTGATAAGAATTGGTGCTTGGGTGAGTGCATTTTTTACCTGTTCAAAAGACTTCTTGGCTTCTAGAGTCCATTTAACTCCTACTTCTTTCTTTAGCATGTTTGTCATGTTTCTAAGGAGTTCTGCTAGGTTGGGTATAAACCTCCTGAAGAAATTGATCTTCCCAATGAAGGACTGCAATTCCTTGATGTTTCTAGGGTGACTAATTTGTAATATACCCTCAACCCTTTTTGGGTCTATTTTAATCCCCTTTTCAGATATGATATGACCCAGAAGTTTACCTTCTTGAAGACCAAACATTGTCTTCTTGGGATTTAAAGATAGCCCAAACCTTCTGCATTTCTCAAAGACTTTTCTCAAATATTTGAGGTGTTCTTCATCAGTTTTGGAATAAACTGTAATATCATCAAGGTAAATTACAATGAAGTGACCTATTTCTTCTGAGAATGCAATGTCCACGGCTCTTTGAAAGGTGGCACCAGCGTTCATTAACCCAAAAGGAATCTTCACATACATGAAGGTACCCCAAGGAGTGGTGAAGGTTGTTTTAAGTTGATCCTCTGGGAGCACTAAAATCTGGTTGTATCCTGAAAAGCCATCTAGCAGTGAAATCCTCCTAAAACCAACTACCCTTTGTAGGATGTGTTCCATCTTGGGTAAGGGGTAATTTTCTTTTAGTGAGGCTCTGTTTAAGTTTCTGAAATCGATACATAGCCTAATTTCTCCTGTCTTTTTCCTTACAGCCACAAGGTTAGATACCCAATCTGAAAACCTCACAGGGACTATGATTCCAACCTCATACATTTTCTTAATTTATTTTTCTACCAAGGTAACTGTACAGGGTTTATTCTGCGCAGTTTTTGCCTGAAAGGTTTCTGGTTTTCTTTCAATGGAATCTTATGCTGGATGATCTCTGTATCATAGGCCTTCAAATATTCATAGCTCCAAGAAAAAACATCAACAAACTCTTTATGTATTTCCTTTTAATGTGTGCTGGCAATGTTTTAGATAATTTGATCATCTTAGGCTGGTCCTTGCCACCTATATTGCATTCTTCAACATGAGATTCAGTGGGTTCTATAGTGGGCTTCTTTGCCGCATCATTGAAATCAAAGAGGTCTTCTAGAGGGGCCAGCCCTTGGGGTATACCTTTGTCTTTGGACTGCAGTACCTCTATGCCTTCTTTATCTGGGTTCATGTATTCTTCTATTTGATTTTCAAATTCTCTGGTCAGCATGTTTATTTCTGCAATAGGGGATGGTTCTTCTTCATCAAGAGGCTTTTCATCCAAATAGTTTTCGTCAGGGTTAGAGTTCGAATTTGGAAATTTGAACTTTCCTGGAAAGTAGGAAATCCTCTATTTTTTTGTCACCCTCAAAGACCTGCGAATATTTTTCATTATCTGGTACTGCTGGTCTGTATTTTTTCTGAATAGTGATATGTTTTTCCTTATGTCATCTCTTATATGAACTAGCAACACAGGCCAATCCATTGGCAAGTATGTTTTGACTTCTAGGGACAAACACAAGCTCATATTCTACAAATGTTTTCAACAGATCCAAGGCATCATTCCTATATGCCCTCAACCTAGGATGTTTGGCAGTGTACTCTCCATTTATTTGTTTGATGACCAGTTCTGAGTCTCCTTGAACAACTATTCTTTTAGCTCCTATTTTTTTCAATAGATGCAGCCCTAAGAGGAGAGCTTCATACTCTGCTATGTTGTTTGTGCATTTTAAATTTAACTTGAACACATGGCTCTCAGCATAATTGTTTTCAGTGTTGTGCAGCCATACCCCAGCTCCTGCATTCCTTTTAGTGCAAGACCCATCAAATCTCATTCTCCATAAGGGATTGTTTGCATATTTGTTATCAGTTTCATCCTTATTGTCATCTTGTTTCCTGAGGTCAGCAGGTTGATGGGTAATTTGCTCTCTACAGTCTTGGTCCTGATTTTCTAATTTTGCAAACTGTTCAAATGTTTCTCCCTCATTTTCCTCTGTATCTAGAGCTGCCATTATGTTTGGATTTGTGGTCTCTACTCTGTTGTTTAGATTTTTATTCTCTAGCTCTTGCTCATCTGTAAACTCATCATTGTAAAGGATAAAAGATTCTTGGTCTGTATGGACAGAGTAAAGAGGGGAATTTTCTGGTTTCTCTGGGCTGCTCACCATGAACTTCTTGTGTGCTTCCCTGTAAAGTCTTCGAGGTTGGCTAAAAACAGGGATAGTGGCATATGTCATGTCCATTTGCATTGTGCCCTGTAGCTTAGCACCCCATGATCTTGACAGCAACATGCCATACTTGGGAGGTACATCAACCACTCCAACATCCATTACCATGCACTTGGATGGGATTTGGGTCAAATTTACACAAAGATCTTTGATCAGGCCCAAACACTTCACTCTGCTAGAGTCAAAAGAATATGAATCCTTATATGGTCTGGTTATCTCTAGGCCTAATTTTTCCATGATAAATTTTGGCATGAGGTTATGTGAAGCTCCTGAGTCATACATAGCATTATGTAGGATTTTGTCATGGATATTTAGACTGACATAGAAAGGAGGCACTACTCCTTCTTGAAATTTCCCTTCAATTTTTGGGCCAAACAAGAGAGTTGGTTGATCATCATTCAAGTTAACAGAGTCATTGTTTTCTCCTAAGTTTAAAGCTTTCAAAATTTGACATTTATATACATCTTGGGTGACCAACTCAGTGAGAGGGACAGAAATTTTGATTTTGGAAATTTCACTCTCCAGATTGAAAGGAAACTGACTCTTTGAAAGGTTCAGATATGTTTTGTTGGTCACTATTTTATTAGCAAAATCAGCTTGTTGATTCTCATTATGTACGTTATTTGAAATTGTTTTTTCAGGGGCACCAGCTGAAATGCTAGTGCTACTAGTTTCTAGTCTTGGTTTATCAATGGTTTGGATGTCTTTGTCCTTGTTTTTTCCAGAACTCTCCGCTGTTGTTTTGTTGATTTCAGCAGTCCCTTTAGGAGTCTTTTCAGGTCTTTTCTTAATAGTTATTTCAGAGGTTTTTGGTTTGGGAGCTTCTGGGTTCTTTTTGCTTCTGAGATCATATTGTTCTTGGACTTGCATGATGGCATTCTCGAATCCTAACCTATAGCCTTCAGATTCTAACCTTTCCTCATCCCAATATGTGTATGAGATCTAGCTGTCTTCTGTGAAAAAGGTGTGATCTTGGTTATCCACTTCCATCATGTTTATAATAATTCCCTCTAACTCTTCTATTATCCCCTCATCCTCATCAAGGAAATTCTCTTGGAATGGAGGTATGATTTGTTGGTCAGAATCTCTTTGTCTATTGGGAGGAGTGTTTCTCCTAAAGTTTTGGTTCTGGTTTTGAGACTGATTTCTATTCTGATTATTGGCTTGGACAGCCATTTTATCCATCATTATTTCTAGCCTATCCATGTTTTTTACTAGATTATCTAATTTGGAATCAGATGTAGAAGCTGTGGTGTCTTCCCTATAGGTTACCTTCTTTTCAGCCCTCATCCTGGCTCTTTTGGCAATTAAGTTTGCCTCCACACTCACTGCCCCTTTCTGCATATCCTCTAATGTGTTATAGTCTCTTTCCCTTAGTTGGTAAGCCATCTCAGGGTCAAATCCATCAGGGAAATTCATGAGGGCTAACCCTTGAGGAGGTTTCATGTGGGCTGGTAAAGCGTTGTAAATACTGTTGTACATAGCACAATATTCCTGGACCCCTTCTCCCACATTTCTCTTAATGTTCTCATATTCAGACAAGGTTTGGAGAGGGTTCTTCCTGACTTCCCACTTGTTTAGAAATGATTGATGAAAAGCAAGGAGGTCATGGATGCTATGTGGAGCTAGATTTTTAAACCATTTCCTAACTTCCCCCCCAAGACTTTGAGCGAACAGCCTGAGTTTTATGGTCTCATCAGCTATCTCATTTCTATCACAGTATTCATTCATTTTTTTCTATGTGTTGTGAGGCAGTGATTGAGCCTATGGCTTCATATAATGGAATAGAGGTCTGATATCCTTGGGGTAAGACAACTAATTGAGCTGGTAGGACTAGGGTTCGTACCAGGTTTCCATGGCAGGATTTTGTGGGGGTAAAGGAGTAACTTGAGCAACAGGAATATGGATGGCAGAAATGTTTGGACCAGCCATAGACCGTTGAGAAGACTTAGGGTGAGAGAGACCCAAGTTATGAATGAGGTGGATATGGGAGGTGTTGATGGAGGGGTTTCTCTGTCACTAATATGTTGACCACTATGTGGTGGTGAAATCGGAGGTTCAAAGTCTGTCTGATCTATACCACTGAATGACTTAGTTCTTGGTAGATTACATGGTAGATCTAAATCAACTTGAGTATCTAATAGAGCTGCAAGGTTTTCAGGTGTTGAGTTAGCTCTATGAATGGGTCTGAAAATAGTTGGATCCCTAGATGTGAAAGACTTCCAAAGAATGATTTTTGGATTATCAACTATTTTAGGAGGATTTGGATCAGGATAAGCTCTGGTATGGATTCTTCTCGAAGCTAGTATGTTAATTTTTCAGACTCAACGAAGGAAGTTAGTCAGGTATAACAATCTTTAAGAGGCAGACTATCCTTAAACAAAGAAGCTTAATCCTATGTGTTTCCTTTAGTATGGATGATGTTGTGATGAAACTGGTCTCCCAGTGGAGTCTTGTGATAATAGAGATAATCAGCAGGCCTACTGATCACCAGTGGAGTCTTTTGGTCATTTAGGAACTGTGGAGTCACTAGGTGGAGGGTTTAAAATGTTTTGAAGCATGCTATTGTCCACCATCAGCAATCTATACCAAATCGAGGCTAATTGGTCTTCTTTGAGTTCTTAGATATGTTTTAAGGAGTGTTTTAACTCAAATTCCCCAGTCGAGTCGCCATTATGTTGTGGTTCCTGTGATTTGGCAGATTTGGCAATACCAAATGACAAGACAACATCAAACCACTTTGGGATCTTAGGATCTAGCCCTCCTAGATCCAGAGAGGGATCTCTCTATAAAGGTAAAGAAATGTATATCTTTGATGTTCAATTTAAGGTGTTAGGCTAGTTATAGGGCACAAGGGTTTTGTTTTGTTTGTTTGGTTGGGAATATTGACAGAAGGGTTCAATGTAAGGTAAAGGAAAGAGTAGAGAAGGATTTTTGGCAATGGGGAGATAATTCAAAGAGAACACAAGTCCATTGGGCAATGGGGTCATAAAAGGGTTTACTTGCAATTCAAATATCCAAGGCTTTCAAAGGGCTAGTCATCTAAAACAGAGGATCTCTTAAGATGATAGCATGGGATGAAACAATAATGAAATGAATGGGAATGACAAGGAAAACCTTCCAAGGTGACCACTTCGGAGCAAGTCAAGGGACAGCGCATACCTTATACCTCTACGATCAAAACTCCTGATGAGGCTAACTCCGAAGACAACAATCCAGCAATCCTCCTGACTACTTTCACACAGTAGAAAACACTTAAGTTCAAACACAGAGTGAAGTCTAAGATAAAAGAAAGACTTTTAACCTTCTCTGCTTTTGGTATTCAACTCAAAGGGATCTTAGAAAGGCTAACTATTGGAAAGGGAACTTAGGGGACAGGGCTAATCACTAAATCTCCCTATTCTCCTATTCTTTCAATAGAACCAAAAAGAACATCTAAGAAACAAAATCTAAATTCATACATCAATAAGTATGGGCAAACCAACTCTTTGACTGGTTAAATTATATTGAATTTGTTCTTAGATACACAAATAGAATAAAACATTAAATATAAGAAAGTGCAGGAAACATTAGGGTACTTGCAACAGTATATCCTAAGCTAAAATTACTGTTTTTATCAGAGAAAATAAAACATGATGTCAAACAAAGGGAAAACAATAACAAAGAAGGGACACATCACCACTTATTTAGATCAGGATCCACAATATATGAACATATTAGTAGTAAAAACTACCAGACATATTTTTATCCACAGCTTGATATCCAGAATTACCTCACCTATTAACTACTACTCACAGAACTCTAACTCAATAGAAAAACTTACAATCAAAGAATAATAACCAATCCACATTTTCATAATGTATTTTCAGCGGTTTTATAGGAAGAGGAGTAAGAGGGTAGATAGAACTTAATTGATCATTAAAACAGAGGGAGAAGTGTCTACGAAGCCCATTCTGTTTAATATCTTTACATTAACTTTCAGTACCCTTTAGATGAATTAGGGGTCTTTGTCAGATTGACAATAACCCCGGGGGTATGCTCTTGGAGGTACTTTCCTGGCTGTAGTACTCTGTTTATACTCTGAGACAAGAAATGTGAAGATTTGTCTTTCAGGTCTTCCATGCCTTATAACTAACGCACTGACAGTTTTAGGGACTCCTGTCAGAGTAATAACTGTTCTGGTGCTTGAGGGAGAATGGAGTAGGTCGTGTGACTTGTTCCTTCCTTGGAGAAAGAACGTTCTGCTGATATTAAGTCACTGATATAACTTCTTTGAAACACTGATATGACTTGTTTATTTTATGGTCTGAGCTTTATTAAGTTTGCTTCCTTGTCCTTAGCTGCGGATTAGATACTTAAGTCTTCACTATCATGCACTAATCCTTTTGACCTTCTTCTGATATTCTTCTAGACTTCTGCTGACCCGTTTGTGTGAATATACAGGTTATAGAGGCGCTGGAGGGTTTATGTCAAGGTCAATAACCCGATCTTCAATGCAACATGCTATTAAACC
Organism: Pinus albicaulis; assembly: GCA_034641835.2. Classification (NCBI taxonomy): domain Eukaryota; kingdom Viridiplantae; phylum Streptophyta; class Pinopsida; order Pinales; family Pinaceae; genus Pinus; species Pinus albicaulis. Next base: position 861,713,018 of record CM076584.1, on the reverse strand, counting down.
CTCTCTGTGATTTCTTCTTCTGTGATCTTCAAATCTGTGATGGTCTTTCAGCACTATATATCACCATGACTTTGATTGTGGAGACAGTGTGAATTCACCATCCTTTGAAACCTGCAAAAAATGAAAACACATTATAAAAACCAGCGGGAGTGGGGATGACTACTTCAGAGGCTCGTGAGGGTGGAGGAGCAGTGAGGGAAAAAGTGGATGCAGTGGAAAAATGGGATGAAAAACCTGGCAAAGCAGCTAACCAAGTGCAAATGGAGGTTTGGGCGCCACGGCGAACAGGAGCCGTTGGATTAGGACAATCAACGGTGGAGATTTTTTGATGAAGTCATTTTCGATATTATATGAATGGTAGATGAATGAAAACGCGATGTAATGTGGACCGTTCGATCTCAGAGATCGACGGCTAGGATTAAACGTGAAAGGCAACGTTGCGGAGGGCGGCGGTATGGCGGAAAACCGAGAATGGTTTTCGCGCGGCGAAATGGGGGGGAGGCGGTATTGCCTTTTGGAACGCGATTCCACACACTGATTGACACGTGGATTTCCAAAACTACTTATATCGCGCGGAAGTTGCACAGTGCTAGGGGGGCAAAAAATTACGCGATATCACGTGTTGGCCATCAGATCATCGTCGGGAGATCGAACGGTTGTGGGAGAGCGCGATGGACGTAAAGCTGCAAGGGCGGAAAGGTGGGTAGGGTGCACGACGACGTATGACGGCTTGTCGCGCAGTGGAAAGGTATCGGGCTATCGAGTTTATTCTCAACCGTAGGATCTTCAAATCGGACGGTTACGATCTAATATTGGGGCGGAGGTTTTGAAAGGGGGAATGAGATGTTAGATGGATGGGCGGAGCGCGATGCAATCTCGGTCGTTGGTTCTTGTTGATTCAACGGCCCAGATTAATTTGAAACCATAATATCTGGAAGTGGAAAATAGAAGGGGAAAAGGGTTTTTGCATGGGGGTTAATGTATTTTAAGCACCTGGTTATAGCACTTGGGTTTTATGGAGAACAGGGGCCGAATTTAAGCTCTCGGGGGCTTAATGCCTTAATGGCTGGAAAATTGGTTTTTAGGCCAAAATGAAGGTTTTTCCAAGGCTTTTTTGGCTTTCGGTAAAGGGGAAAAATGGGTGTTTTAAACCTATAAAAGGGATTTTTACAGGTTTAAAAGGATTTTGGAGGCTTTTAAAGAGAAATGGAGGGTAAAAGGATGAAAAGAAAGCTTTGTGAAAGTGGATAAAAAATGAGTGAAAGGGGGAGTTTCATAGGCCTTTTGAAAACAGTTTCTTTCATAAACAGCAGGGTTCATTAATGGAAACAGCAGTGAAGATTTTCTAAAAGATACAGAACACATGAAGGCTTCAAGAATGATAGATTTACAAAGGAAATTCTTCTCTTGAAGATTTGATGACAAATTTAGCCACATGTTTGCTTTGAAAAAATATTATAGGTGGCTAACAGGCTCGGCTTCCGTATGAACCGCTATAGGTCCTCCACGCATCCCTCTTCGAGGAGATCCAGTAGAGAGACCGACAGGTGCATCAGCAGCTCAGTACGGATGAGCAGATGATCATTGAAAAAATCACCGACGTGTCCCAGGCGCAGGCTGCATGCACCTTGGTTGTTACACAATAGACCGAGTTGGAACATCTGATCAGCAGGGTATGCGCAGACGTGAATGAAGATATCCCAGCTTTTGCTACCCCCCAGGCCAAGATTGAGGGGCTTGTTACAGCCCTAAAGGCTTCTAGGACCGAGATTCAAGCTATCAAGACAGAGATGGAGCAGCAGATTGCTGCCTTGCAGGCCAAATTGCAGCTAGAAACTCCCCCTGAGGTAAGAGCCCAGCGAGCTGTGCTGGTCACAGAGGCCACCAATGCCATTACAGCTCAGATCACTTAGGGCGCAGAATTTTTGGATACAACTATGTAGTTGTGGTCTAAGGTGCAGCGTGATCCTCTCTTGCGAAAATTTTCTCAAGAATTGGGCCAGAAGGAGGAAGAGTTTGAGCAGCTAGAAGCTACTATGTCCACTTTGATCCCAGCTCAACGCCTAGCATGACTATGTACCATCCACACACTTAGAGATGACATTGAATATATCCACCACAAAAATAAGGTTCTCAGTGACCACCTCAAGCAATGAGTTGATGAAGCACTCAAGCTATCTCAGGAAGAGAATGTTGCAGTTGAACAACTGAACCAGACCCTGGAAAGTGTCATTGTTGCTACTGAAGGTCAAACTTCGTAGAATTTGGTGGATATTACACAGAACGCTGCTACACAGAGTGAAGGAGTGTTGCCCCCTTTGGTTGATGTGATCAAGCAGCTTCAGGTGAAGATGCAAACCCCACGGCCGCTATGACTTGGGACGAGTCACAAGATTGTGTTAGGGGCCTGTTGGAATGGGGTTCCCTAAGCTGCGTTTTTTATATAATTTTGTAATAGTTCATCTTGCGTAGGGGTTTTGGGATGGGAAAAAGCCCCCAATTTTTTGTAATGGGTTAAAGTATAAACCTAGGGTCCGCAAACCACGATTTGCGAACCATAGGATAGAAAAGGCTACAATGATAAAAATAGATAGATAATCAGGTCTAGTAGGTAACGAAGAAGTAAGATTGATGCTACGTGCGAATTTTTGAGATCTATTTTGGGTTGTTTTAGGTAAAGGACTCCTGCTGGATGTGTGCATGGAGATCCTCAGTCCTACTATGTGCGGACCCTGTTGGTTGTGTGCACGGGTTGTGTTTTGGGTTGTAATTGCATTTTTTTGGATACTAATGAATGCGGAATATATTTGAAGTATCTTGTGATATCTATATTGATCGTGTTTATTACTGAACTGCATCTATGTTATTTATTTAAGTTGCGAAGTACCTGTGATCTATGAATTAGCTGCGATTATAAAGTTCTGTGATGGTAATTTCTGATGCGCACGTCGATGTGAATGTATTGATTGGATCTGTTAATGATATCAGATTTGTTATGATTACATGTTGATTATACTCTTAAAAGCCTGCTAATAAACTCATTCTGTGCGAACCTGATAGTTGCAACGTCAATCTGCCTTAATTACCGACTCTCTCCCAGGGTGCGGAAATCTAGTTCCAGCACCCTCCCATACTCCTTCAGCTAAGACCTTGGCCTGCAAAAGTAGGTCATTTCCGAAAGGGCCAGTAGTATAGTGGTTTGTTGGCAAATTTTAACCCTCGAACCTAGGTCAGGACCCCTTAAGCCAAAAAAATCATTCACTATTAAAATCTTTTAAAATTCCATGAGAAACATATCCACAATGTACTTCATTAGAAATATAAATCTTAATAATTTTACGTGTATGTTGTAGCGCAAAAATTTCACCCTTGCCATCAAACTTACTCAGCGAAAGGTGATGAACTATTTATGTGGTGATCAGAATCTAGATTGGGGGCAAAACATTGCCAAAAAATCAAAGTGCTAAGAATTGCACCAAACTAGAATGACCAGATCAGGCCCATCGCCAAGAATCTGGCACAATTTGTTTCACTCAAAATGGAGTTCGTATGTGAAAGCTATAGCTTGTTGATCGTCGTGCCAAATAGGCGAATTTAAAAAAAAAAAAGGTCAAAGGTCAAAATTTTGGGTTTTCTTCCAGCCCAATGATAGGTTGAAAAGTGTTGAATTGTGGTTGGTTGTTTCTTGTCGCAATTTTATTGGTTTTTGATGAACCAAGGGAATCAAGACACGTGGCTAGCCCAAAGGCCGCCACGTGCCCCCTTCTAAGTTTCAAATTTTTATCATGGTCTAATGTCTAAATTTACATATTCATGGTCTAAAGTTTGAATTTACATATTCAATGGTCGAATTTTATATGGTAAGGTTCATGGTCGAATTATATTTTGGAGCAAAATTTTTGGGCAGAGGTCGAGGTCGAACCCGCGACCTCCCCTAGATAACTCACATTGCTTACCACTACGTCTACACCAAAGAACTTAACCCATATGGCAACCGAAACGTATTTGAAGTTTGTAAAGGATTTGGGTGGGGTTTTAAAGGGCCTGACCTTGGTCCACAGGACCACGCCCCAAAACCAAAGGTGGAGCTTATTACAAATGTGTATTTTAATTTTTTAAACATGGTTTAATTACCATACCCCACATTTAAATGTGCTAATCGCATTTTTAAATGCGGATTAAGCTATGCGCTTATGTAACATTTAAACCGCACTTAATCCGCCTAATATCCACTTAACATTTAATTAAACTCCAGTTTAATTTGGCTGCATGTTTGGTGGAGCCCCTAGTTTTGGCGCCACCTCCATTTTTGGCGGACTTAATTGGAGTTTCTCCAATTTTAGTGGGGTTCCCTAGGTAAGAATTGAATGAGGCATAACTAGAGAATTTATCGACCAATTTTGGCTCAAGAAGAGTCATTCCTAGATATTTTTGATGCTTGGAGCATGATGGTACATGTTGCAGAGGCGTTGGAGAACTTGTATAAGTGATTTTTCCACTTTGAAGATTAAAGAAGCCTAGGGCCACCAGGAGAGGAGGTCATGCCTAGAACGGCTGAAGACCATTTTTAGAGCTTGAAGAGAATATTTTGAGGTTTTTGGGTCTTCTGAATCCAATGGAGCAGGTTTCAAAGCCATTGGAGCAATATAGGTGCATGTAATCATATAATTTACAATTAATCCAAAGAGAGCCTAGCTAGTTGAAGCTGGTCCATGGAGTTGTAGCCCAAGAGGGGTGAACTCCATTATCATCTATTGTGTAATGTGTTTGGTGTGTGTTATTTATCTACAATTTATTATATGTACATGTGTTTTTAACAGCTAATTTACTTAAGAAATTTCTCATAAAATACAAAAAAAATTGACACATAAACCCTTTCACAACTTGCTAATTTGAGACGATCCTAAACACATTTTTATTATACTGATGAGGGAGCTAGCACAACAAAATTAGTTTGCCCATATTCAGATCAAGTTGGTATCAGAGCACAGTTTACCTCATTTTAGTCAAGGTTAGCTAGAATAATTAGCTATTGGTTTTGTATTTGTGCAAGGAGAATTTAACTGTGTGCAAGTTTATGTGTGTGAAGAGAAGGTCAATATTGAGAGCTCAGTTCTCAAATCACAGCAAAGATTATTTTTATGCATTGCAAGTGTGATGGTGGATTCATCAAACACTATTTCTATTCAATCTTCCTTAGAAAAACTCTTTGATAAAGAGATGTTTCAGAAGCTCTACATCATGAATGATATGGTGCAAGAGATGTATGAATATAAGAGGGATAGAAATATACTTCGAGAGAATTTGATTGCCATCAAGGAGGAGAAGCAAGAAATTCTTGAAAATATGCATGAGATGGAGACTCAGCTCCATATTGCAAACGAAAACCTAGAAAGGATGCATGAGATTGAGACTCAACTCCATGATGCCAAGGAAACTTAAGCCAATCATGTGCTTGAAAAAGAAGTATGAAATTCAATTTTATCTTCTTTTTCCTCTCAAGATGAATGTGTAGGTGCTTTTGAAAGACCCTCTACAGGAATAGGGTCCAAATTATTGATGAATATGGGCTATGAAGGTAAAGGATTGGGAAAACATGCACAAGGCATAGTTGAGCCAATTGTTGTTGAGGAAAGGCCTAAGTACTTGGGTCTTGGTTATGGGTCTTGTGTTCATGAGGAATGCAAAATTTTTACACCCACTTTGCAAGAATATGCTCATAAGCATGCAGCTAATGTAAATGGAAAAAAAGAGGATGTTGAAAGCTCTAAAGTCATTGAAGCCATTTTCAGTATTTCGAAGAGAGCCACTACATTTTCAAATTCACCTCCTCAAGAAGGTGACAAAGGTGAATGTGAAATGTCTAAATTTGCCTTTAATCAAGTTGCTTTTGATTATGATAAACATGATAAATCTTCACATAATATTTGGAGAAAGTTTTTATTTTCCTTTTGTGGTTTGAATAACCATAATGTTTCGACATGTTGGAAGAATACAGTCATTCATAGGAAACTTTTGAAACAAAGGAGACAGGAAGCCAAAGGTCCAATGGACAATGGAAACCATGTTGAAAATAAGATGCAAATGTTTTGCACTCATTTCCATAAGCAAGGTCATCTGGTAGACAAGTGTTGGACTTTGCACCCAACAAGCCATCCACGACATTTGAAAAAGGTGGAGAGAGATCTTGACAAGAATGGAAAAGAATATTCCATAATCAATGTGGGTCAGGACAATTCACATGATTAAGTGAGACTGAAAGAAGTGTCTTTGAAATGGTTTGGTAAGAGATGGTTAGATTTCTTATCCAATTAAGGCCTTGCATGTCTTTTGATGATTGATGCAAATCTTGCCTATTTGATGCATTTCTTTTCCAATTGAATGTATGTTGCATGTTTACACGAGGAAGGTGTTTGAAAAGTAGAGTTATGTTGACTCACTTGACAGCTGCATCAATTTAGGACTGGGAGAAGTGGGAGAATAAAGAAAAGGTATTATTAAGAATTTTTGTGAAAGACAATGTAATTCCTTACATTCGTGGTTTCCATAATGCATTGAAGGATTTGTATGAAACTAAGAACACAAATCGAGTCTTGTTCTTGAAGAATAAGCTCCTATATATTAATATGGAAGAGAATGAATATGTTAGTACCTTTATTTCCATAATTAAATATTTGAAAGATAAGTTGGGAGATATGGGAGAATCAATAACCTCTATTAATATTGTGACAATCACTTTAAATGAAATGTCACCGGACTACCAGATGTTTATTAAAGGTCTTGCAGCAAGGGAAAAAGCACAACACTTTGAGGAATTGACAGGTATCTTGTTGCAGAAAGAAGAGAGGTGCAAGAACTAGAAGCATCAAAATCAAGATTTGGCACGTGTGGTGAAGAAGAAATTCTTCAAATGGAAACAAGGAGGAGAAAAAAAAGGTTGAAGCTCATCTCAGAAAAGGCCACTTCCGAAATCAAATCAAGGTATGTCATCTGGAATAAAATTATTTTATTGTGGTAGAAGTGGGAATCTTTCCAGAGACTGTTATAAGAAGAAAAATGATGAATTTAGGCATAAACATAAAAGATAGTGAGGAAATTTTGTAGGACAAGCCTTGAATTTTGATCTCAAAAGTCTCAAGTTATTTGTGTCCAATGTTGTGTTGTTTGTTGAAATGGATGATGCTAATACATGGTTTGTGGAATCTGGAGCTTCGATTCATATGACATGCAATAAGGACTGGTATGAAAAATTCAAGGAAATAGGCAATGGCGGAAACATCTACCATGGAGATGATCGTGCGTATAATATCATGTGAAATGGACATATACTTGTGACTTTACCAAATGGAAGTATCAGGTGCATCCATATTGTTATGTATGTGCCTAGGATCAAGAAAAAATGATCTTTGTGTCTACAATTACAGATCAGAACCTGAAGGTTGAATTGTTCAAAACACATTGCATAATGAAAGATTTGTTGGATCATTGAAAACCAATTGCTTTAGGAGTCAGAATTGAAGGCTTGTACAAGCTTTATGTTACCAGCAAAAGTCATCAAGCATTGACTTCTATAACTATGTCAATAGAATTTCTTTGGCATCAAAAATCTTCTCACTTCAATTATCATGATTTATTGTTGTTGTAGAAACAAAGTATGGTTTAAGGACTCCCTATGTTAAAGAACGAATATGTTGCTTGTGAAGGTTGTGCATTAGGAAAAAAGAAGAGATGTATTAGAACTTGTGCATTCTGATGTTTGTGGACCCATGTAGACCATATCCCTAGGAGGAGCCTATTATTTCATATTTCTTATTGATTATTACACAAGGTACACTTGGGTGTACTTCCTCATGAAAAAGAGTGATTTTTTTTAGTATTTCAAAGAATTAAAAAACATGGAAGAGAAGCAGACAAGGAAGTTTGTAAAGATCACTTGTTCGGATCAAGGGGGGGAATACAGATTGGGGAAATTTATCAATTAATGCAAGGACCATGGAATAGTGTAGCAATTCACGGTACCTACACTCTACAACAGAACGGTGTAGCAGAAAGGAAAAACAAGACATTGGTGGAGTGTGCACAGAGTATGATCAAAGGTAAGAACCTCTCAAATGATTTTTGGGAAGAAGCCAATATTACTGTTGTTTATTTAAGAAATAGAATTACAACAAGGTATCTTGATTTCAAAGCTCCATTCGAAGCCTTGTATGGTTTTAAACCAACATTTCATCATTTTGAGGATATTTGGGTGTAAATCCTTTGCACATATCTCGAAGGAGAATAAAAAGAAACTTGATGCTAAAGGTATCAAATGTATTTTTGTAGGATATTATTCATAATTTAAAGCATATAAAATGTTTAATCCATCTACTCACAGAGTATTTGTGAGTAGAGATGTAATTTTCCATGAACAGGTAGATGGAGGAAACAAGGATAGCAACTATGAAAGATGGCACATTCTTCCTGAAGTTGAAGACAAGAAAGTAGAAGCAAAAGCAGAAAACAGTGAGAAATATAATCTTGGGGAAGAATCCAACGATGTGGAGATCATCAGATTCAGAGCCCAATAAGAAGTGGAGAAGTAATTTCAAAGAAAAGAGGTGAAAGCAGTGAAGCACGAAGGGAATCCACTTAGTATATTCAGCTACTTGAAAGGTATAAGGACTATGCTCTCATGACTAGTGTTTTGAATGTCATATAACCCATGAGCTATGGGAATTGACTAAATTTCTTAAAGGAAAAGAGCCCATAGGATACAAATGGACAAACCCAAGTTTAAAGAAGATTGCAGCATAGATAAATAAAAAGCTAGATTGGTGGAAAAAGGGTAATCCCAAAAGGAAAAATACTTCTTTAGATAAAGCCCGTTGCGGGGCTCCGCGAGTGGAAATCCATTACAGTCCTAAAGTTCGTAAGCCCCTTTTGAGAGGACTTTAGTGACGATGTAAGGACCAAGCCATAATGGTTGGAGTGTTCTTGCCCATAAGAGGTCATGTTTCTGATCATAGAGTAGAACAAGATCACCCTCTTGGAAAGAACGAGGCTTGACAGATTTGTCGTATTGAGCTTTGACTCGGCGCTGGTGAACTTTGAGTGCTAGTGTAGCATCTCGACAAGTTTCTTCCAAATGATTGAGTGAGAGCAAGCACTCTTCTATGGCGGTGGTGCCAGGAAGGAGTTCAACGGCGAGTTTGAGTGGTGGAATTTCGCGCTTGATTGGAAGTACTGCCTCCAAGTCGAATGCAAGTTGGAATGGCGTGAAACCTGTGGCAGTTTTGACTGATGTTCGGTATGGCCATAACGCGGAATACAACTTCCGATGCCATGTGGTTTTATGATTTCCGACCAATCGACGAATCATGGTTTTGAGGACGCCATTTACGGCTTCGACTTGACCATTAGCTTGAGGATAATAAGACGAAGATTGATCTTGATGAAAACCTAGCATGGATGTTAATTTGGTCATCATATGATTCTGAAAGTGGGATCCATGATCTGTGACAATAGATAGCGGTACGCCGAATCGACAGATTACCTGATTGAACAGGAAGAGAGCGGTTGAGTTTCGCCATCAGCCTTGAAAGTGGGAATGGCTTCTGCCCATTTCGTAAAATAGTCGACCGCAACCATGATGTAGTTGTGTCCATTTTCTGAAGTGGGATTGCAGGTGACATAGTCAATTCCCCATTTAGCGAAAGGACCGATGGAGATAACCGGATGAAGGGGGGCAGTATGAGCACGCATTTTCTTTGTAAAAATTTGACATGGATGGCACTTCTGGACCGCTGCAATGCAGTCTTTAAACAAAGTGGGCCAATAGTAACCTGCGTGCAAGATTTTTTGGGCAGTAGCTATGCCCGAAAGATAATCACCGCATGCCACTGCATGGCAGTCATTCAAAACGTGTTCTGCCTCATCGAAAGTGAGACAACGTCGAAGAATAGTATCAACACCACGACGATATAGCATATCGTTTATCACGAGGTAGTGCTTTGCCTGGTGGCAGATATGACGACGGTCGTCGGACATGAGAGTTGGGAGGAAGCGCTGGGTTTGTAGGTAGACCAAAATGTCTCCATACCATGGGTCCGAAGAATCGACCAAGTATACAAATTCATCAGGAAATGGCTCGTGAGCTACTTCTCCCGGGTCGATTCTGGGAAAGTCTTATAATAATTCGGCGAAGACGAGGGATTTCTTTGCTTTGGCAGCTGTGAAGACCAAATCAAATTGTTGGAGGGTTATGATCCATTTGGAATATTTTCCTCCAATAATTTGTCTAGACAGGATGTGTCATATGGGGTTCTCCAAAGCAATAATCGTAGTCTGTCGCAGCAATATATAGTGTCGGAGTCGGGTGACGGAAAAAAATACCGCCAGAGAAAGTTTCTCCACATGTGAATAACGTAATTAAGGTCCGATTAGAACTTTGGACAAATAATAGATCACATGTTCACTGTCGTCACTGTGAACTTGAACTAGAACCATTCCAAGTGAGGATGGTGAGGCTACCAGGTAGAGGAGAAAGTCGTGTGAGTAGTCGGGGGCACTAAGGAGTGGGGCTGAAAAAAGTGCATGTTTTAAAGCATCAAATGACCGTTGAGCTTGGTCATCCCACAAGTATAGTGTTCCTTTCTTCAATAATCGCATAAATACTTTCGTCATCTCGGCATAGTTAACGATGAATCGACGTAAAAAGTTTGCCTTCCCTTGCAAACGTTGGAGTTGAAGGATGGATTGTGGTGCCGGAAATTCAACAATCGCCTTAACCTTATCGGGATCAACCCTAATCTCATGCTTGGAGACAATGAAACCTAATAGACATCCGGACTCGACCATAAATACGCACTTATGATGATTCAGACGTATATTGTAGAATCTACACCTAGCAAAAATTTCTTTCAGATGAGCGAGGTGATCAGGTCGTTTTTTGGAATGGGCCGGAAGGTCATCCAAGTAAGCCTGTACAATATGTCGAATGTCATGAAAAGTGTAGTCCATAGCCCACTGAAAAGTTGCTCCAGCATTCTTCAGACCGAATGGGAGTTTACCATACGAAAATGTGCCCCAAGGACAGATGAAGGCAGTATTATGTTGGTCGTCTTTTTTAATTGCAATCTGGTTATAGCCTGAGAAATCATCCATGAAGGAAAAAGATTCGCATCCAGCACAATCGTCGAGAATTTGATCTATGAACGGTGTAGGATAATTGTCTTTGGGACAAGTGGCATTCAAATCGCGATAGTCAACACAAACTCGAATGGTGCCTTGTTTTTTATCGATGGTTACCGGATTGGAAACCCATTCCGTCAAAGGAACAGGAAAGATGAAACCAGCATTTAAAAGTTTTTCTACCTCAATTTTGATGGCGGCTGCTTTGCGCGGGTGGACAGGTCTGAGTCACTGCCGAATTGGTTTGGCATTTTCATAAATATTGATTTCTTGCTCGACTATAGATGGATCTATGTCGGGCATTTCGTCATAAGACCAAGCAAACACATCGTGGAATTCCTTGAAAAGGGATGTGAAGCATGCAATTTCCTCAAGATTGCAATTGGCTCCAATCTGAATATTTTCCATGATACCCGTTTTGACCGAGATATCAATGAGCATTGTCTTAGAAAGATTACCCATGTTCCCTTCTGAATCGATAGTTTGAACAGTCGTGTAAGCGGAGGAAACCATCTCAGGTGGGTCAAAGGATGGGATTTCATTTTTTATCACGTCCGAGTCGATCATCGAAGCACGATGGTGAAACTCTCCCCAAGGTCGTTCTTCCAGAGACATGATCTTTCGAATAGCTTCGTCTGTAGGCAAGACTTCATTGAGGAGATCCTTAGAGAGCACTGTGATGGGTGGGAGGTTTGTACCTTTGGTTGAAACCATAGCAGTGGAGGTTTCAGGGGTGATTTGGATGGCTTGGTAAGCCAACTCGGCTGGTGAGAGCGGCATCTAATCTCCGTAGGAATCAATGTCTAAAGGTGCCAGGATGATCCATGGGTTGATAGAGCCATCCAAAGTAGTGGATATCATTGCAACCGTGTTTGGGATCTATGGCGACGGGGGAGGAAAACAACCCAGTAGGTAAGATGCCTTCAGAAGACCGGTACCGATACTGACGTAAGAGTCAGAAAAGCCTCCTATTAGGGGTACAGTGCTACTTGGTAACGTGGCATAATCAGGGGTGCAGAAGGATAAATGATCTACTGTGATATTTTCCCATCCAATGGAAATAGAATGAGTCGGAAGATCAAGGAAACAATGGTTGTCATGGCAATAGATTATAGTCGAGATGGCACTTTATGACTTCAACGTCCACAGTTACCGTTTTCCCACTCAGACTGATGGGAAAGCTAGCAAGGTATCCTTTTGGGAGGAACGTGTGGCCATCAAAAGATTTGAGGGAATTCAGAGGTGATGTTAAGGTAGGAGAACCTAAATTGACCCAGCAAGCTTGTGACATAACGAAGGTTGAAGCACCTTCGTCTATGACAGTGCGATGGATTGGTCTCCCTTTCGACACAACCTGCACCTGGAATGTGAGTTGGTGTGAGAGGCGAGGTTTAGATTTTTCCATATCAAAGATAGCTAGCATGGAATCCTGGGGGTCTATTCCACCAATGGCCGAAAGCAAGGCTTTCCTTTGTGCTGGACAGGTTTGTAATACTTCAAGAGCAGACATTGCTGACGGTGCCTGCACCAAATCTTCTACAATGTTGTAGTTTTGGGCTGCACGTGCAGAGGTGTTATGAGTTGTGCGTTGAAGTGTCCATTTGGGGGGACGAATCACGGGGTCGGCAGTAGGCCGTTCGATATGAAAATCGTTGGGCGGCGGTGGATTTGAACTAGTACCAGGTTCTTGAGCATCTATGGTAGGATTTCCATAAAGCTTGGCTCATGTTTGAAGTTCAACACTCTTAATGCCATAAATGGCGGATGGTCCTTCACCGGAAGGATGTGAACCACCATTGCCCCGTTGATGGGGTTGTGGCGAACTGTCAACCATGTGTTGATGTTGCTGTCGTTTATTAGGGAAAGGATTATGAAAAATGGCAGGTGTTCGCCCAGAATCCTTGTTTGCGATAAAATCGGTGCATTCCTGCAGCCGAGGAAATTTTTATTTCAAGTGGTCCTCCGCACAGATCTTGCAAGGAAATTTCATGGGTTTATCTTTCCCTTTGTCATTTTTGGCAGCGTTTTTCTTATTAGCGTTATTCTAATTGTCCGACTGCTCTTCCGAAGAAGATGTCTTTTTCTTGTTCTTATTATTTTTCCCACTAGGTTTTTGTGAAGTTTGCACAGAATTTACCTCAGTGGTAGGAAGAGTAGTCATTTGGTGAGGGGCAGTGGCAGCCGAAGATGGCTAGGAGGCTTGCCCCCGAGACTGTTTTGTGGCTACACCAGAGATTGTGCCAACGAGACCGTCGGCATGAGCTCCAGTTTTCTGAGTAGCCGGAGGATTTGGGTTACCAGGGGCATTGGGGAGAAAATAATATGGCATGCCAGATTGTGAATAGATTAAATCCAAATTTTGGGCACGACGAATGCATTGATCTTCTGTAACCGCACCGAAAAGGCAAATGTCTTTAGAGATGTGGGGTAAGAGAGACTTACAAAACCAATTAGCTCAGAGATGATCTGGGATTAGCGCATTGACTAACCTCCTCCTACGTCTCCATTCATGAATGTGATCGGAGATGTGGGTGGCGGTGTCTTGGCGCAGCGAGGTTAAAACTTCCGTTCCGGTTTCAAATCTGATTGGTAATTGGAAGTTATTTAGAAACTTCGTCGCTAAAGCGCCAAAATTGTTGATGGCGGCGCGTGGCAATTCAATATACCACTTGGCAGCATTGCCTGTAAGGGTGCGGGGAAACAGTCGAAGCCAAACACTATCATCCACCATGGAATTGGATATAGACCATAGATGAAAGGTAGTGATGTGTGCGGCTGGGTCGTCAACTTGTTTCCCATCGAACTTTGGGATGTCAGAAGGAATCTTGTGCGGTACTGGTGGCCAGAGCGGGTTGTGATTGATGGGATCATTAGTCAGTTTATGGATGTCGAGGATGTCCAGAGCTGCCAAAAATGGCAATTATGTATTTTCCCCAGAATATAACCAAGGAAGTATGGGCTGACTATTTATACCATAGGGTCCACCCATCAATGTGTTACCAGGAGGATAAGTAGGACTTTGATAAAAATTTCTTATAGGTGGAGGGGTAGGGACATATGGTTGCTGTCCATAGGGCATATTGTATTGCGGGGCAAACGGTTGGTTGCCCCCAGTATAAAAGTGCCCTCCCATTCCAGATGGAGGTTGGTGTGGGTTAGTCCATATGGATGCAATAGAGTTTCCCGAAGGCCTGCTACTACTTATATAGTTCGGAAACGGCATAGACCCTATACCTATATTTGAACCACTTAAGGGAATAGTATTAACAATAGGTTGTCCCGTTTGTCCTAAGTATTGCAGGGGAAGTGAAATGTTCACTGCGACCTGCGTGCTGGTGACACTACCCCCTGGTATAGTGGCCAATGGGTTTGAACTCAGCAAAGGGTTCCAACCGAAAGGGTTGCTAAAAGGAACCGAAGTAGTCACACTCGTGGGAGGAGCAGCCATGGGTCCCAACGTGGTCACGGTAGGAGTAGATCCCGAAGGACTTGGCGAGCTACTGACAATTGTGTTGACCGTAGGGTTGGGATTAGGTATATGTTGACTACTGGGGTTACCTAGTCATGGCATAGAACTGACAACCAGCGGGGAGGATGGTGGCGAACCTGGGATGGTTGCCATTGGCATTGACCCTGTGGATTCCGGTGGTGAAATGGATGTTTGTGCGGCCGAAGACATATCTTAGCATGGTGGAATCTGAACTATCATAGGCCCCAATGGATCAGTGAGTGGAGGATTGTAATGAGGTACAACCTCTTCTATGAAAGGGTCCTCCATAAATTCCGTATGATATGAGGCTATGTGAAAATCAGGATTTGTCAATAAAGACTGCTCTTCCACAGAAGGCATGGGTTCACCAAGGTTCAGTTCTTCCTCAATAGTCAGAGGAGGTAGACCTTGTTGTCGTCGAGACAGACGGCGTGAGTCGGAGGACGCCACTGTGACCTATTTATTTTTAACAAATTTTAATAAATTGTGATGTATTATAAAGTCTCAATGACAGTAACCACACACCTAAAAAAGAAAAAAGGACTCTAAAATCAATCAGCAAGCAGCCAGAATAGGGTGCCTTGTATGAGTACTACCGTTTGCTGGTGATAAAATCCAGTATCACAATAGTATACAGAGCGGGTTGGTCGAAAGTACAGTTATGGTCACTCTAGAGCTTCGCCTGAACCTCGGACGATAGGTGTAAGCACTCTTGTGAAGATGAGTACCCTCCTAAAGACCGAAGACAGAGTGGGTCCGTCTGTTTCAGGTACCAGGACAGTCCGTCCCAGTCACCTTATGTAAGTCCCTAAAAATTATGGCCACTAAAGAAACCTCAAATCACAGACATCATCAGGGGGGTCCACGGTCAAGGAAAGCATGCTATATGGGCAGAATACCTAGATCCCCGATCTAGTTTAGACATCCCCGAAGGGAACCCCAATATATAACACACCCACCAGATGCAGCCGAACACGGGCTACCTTCTTGTGCACCCAAGTGTTGTCTCGCACTGAGCTCCGGTAAAGGAACGGTCCCGATAATATGAGTGTAGTAGGATTTCGCTCGTTAATGACTCTAGTTTCAAGTTTTGAGATCTTGGGTGATTTTCTCACTTTTCCTAACCCAAGATCCTAGCCTGAACTACTGTTGGTGTGAGCTCAAAAAGAGTAATGTGGTTGATTTTATTATCGCTTGATTCTTAGTGTACTTGATTATTAGTCTTGCGGAGGGGGAGTGGACGTATGAAATGTAATGAGACTCTGACTCATGAAACCATGCAAAATATGCTCTAAATATTCAATTCGATGAAGATTATTTCTACAAGGAGAGGTTTCTTTTCAACATCCATGCACTAACATTCAAATAGCACAGTTCAATTTTAAAGATTCAGACTTCTATCTACCTCTTCTTAATAGTCTATGAACTTAAATTTTCAGAATTAACTCAACTAAATGCAGAAAAACTAAAAAAAAAAAATCTTCTCTAAAAAGTAAATGCTTTTGACACTAACTTTTCAAACAAGAGCAAACAAATAGAAATGCCAGCTTAGTAAACAAGCACAGGGATTCAGTCAAGGAGAGATACTGATGGCCAAAAAACTCTACAACCAAAACACAATCACAGCAGTGAACAGCAAATTTTGGCTGAGTAACACACTGTCTCTGAGTAAAGACAGCGTTAATCCAGAGACTAACGCACTGTATTTAAGCAGAGGCAGCGTCATAACGCACTGGAAAACCCACAGAGGTAGCATTAGCCAGGGTAAAGTTCTTCAGATGGTCAAACAAAAATAGGATTGAACTCTGCGAGCTTTTGAAATGTCTACTGGGCATAAATACTGGTCGGAAGGATCTGTGAATAGAGGAAAGAAGAAAGGAGGAAAGAAATAGTCCGGAAACTATGGGGAAAATCCCCAGCGGAGTCTCCAATTCTGTTATAGGGTAAAATGCTTGGGTTGTTGGTTATCGAATATCCCTCTCAGGGCTTTCCGGTGCCCGAAGCAGACAGTAAGATTAGTTCTATAGTTCACAAAGATGGCACATACATGTTCATATTAACTTAAAACAACTTGATAGAATAAGATAGAAGATTACCTCTTTAATGATCTTGGAGTCCCTTGGAGAGCACTAGGCAGCGAAGTAGGAGTTCTCTTTCACCAGCTCCAAATCTTGGCCCTGCAGTCAATTAAAGCACCTGTGTAATTTCTACCATAACATATATTTCCTATCAATTAAGCCAATATATAATAAACATTTAAAATATGCACATCTAAGCCATTCATCTCATGCTATATAAGTGATTAAATAATAATGACAATATCAACGCATAGAATGGACAAAAAAGATACGGTTCTATTGATTTATAAAAAGGAGGATTACAACCGTTGGTTGTACCAAGCCCTCTGTTGTGGAGGTAAATCCCCTCGGCGGACAGAGGCGATCCCTACTAGCCCAGACCGGGTCTAGCAACAATCGTCACACGCTATAGTGCAGGTTCCTAATTGCAAATAAACCAACTAGCGATGAAGGCTTACCTGGAATCCAACGCTATCATTTGTAGAGAAATTAGCGCTCCCGTTCCTTAGCTCCGGGAGATCACAATCCTCACGATCTCCGTGATCGGACACCCGCACACGCAAGAAACAAAACAAACGCAAGCGTAAAATCCAGTATATGCAGCTATATGTCAGTCAGAGAAGACATAACTCATCATCATAATCAACAACAGGAGTGGAACCATAATCAATAGTCGCTTATCATTAATCAATCAAAGGAGGATACAACCTGGCTCTGACACTGAATTCTCCTTCGGAGGGTCGCCAGCGGAACACGTCTCGAAAAATCCTATCAGGGATAGGATAAGCCTCTCTCTTCGGATGTCTCGACAATAATCTCCTTGCTTGGATTTGGCCTTAAGGGAATGAATCAAGGCTCTTGCAGCATAAGGCTCTGATGGCTCTTGGGAACTTGGAGATTAGCTTGCAAAGGAGATGAGCAAGCTCTTATAGATGGAGGAAGGGGAGTTGGGATCCCTATAATCATGGGATTGGCCCTATCCTCAAGGAAGCTTCCATGAGAGGTGGCAAACCACTTCCTCTACATGGAGATCCGGAGCCAAACCACCCAACTCGAATTAGATACCATTTTATGAATTGGTTAGGACGAAACTTCCGCCATTTATTTTTTAAAAACACTCCTTAAAATGGCTGGCGCGAGTGCGACTCTGGGACAGAGCGCCAATTGGCGCGCCCTCCTTGAAGGATTTCCCCATTGGCGTGGGTAATGAACTGGCTACCCGCGCCAATGCAAAAAGGGGTGTTTTTAGGGTTTTTCACAAGGAGTTGTCTTTAGGGCAATGAAAGCTCATGTTCAGAGGAATGTCATGAAAGTGTTTTCAAGTCATGTTGCTGCTCACAGGTCACGGAATGAGCCCTCCAATTGTGCGGGATGGGGAATTTTCGGGGACGATGACAAATTCTTTGTGTAACGAGATGCCCCTAAAGCAAGGAGCTGAAAGAGAGAGGGGTGAAATGCTTTACGAAAACGTCAAGCGAGAACACGGCGAGTCGGAAAACCTGCGTAGAGAAGTACGAGTGATATCTCAAATACATGATATATACGTGGTATGGGCGTATGCATCCATAATAGATTATGTAATAATCCGGATAAAACATGAACACGGCCATCCGGTGAGATCGGTAAATATGGGCTTTCCGGAAGATATGGTCGTAGCCATCCAGTAATTGGTCATGTAACTAATCATAATAATCCACAAAATTGCAGCCTGGATTCCAACAGAGAAAATCTAGGGTCTTGCGCTCCATCTCAACCCGAACAAAGTACAAGTTCAAGCATGCGAATAAGTGAGTTGAAGTTGAACATGCGAGAACATCACCTGATTACTAGCCAATGATGAAAGTTGTTAACGGACGCGAGAGGTACCACCAATAATGACAATGGCCCTCAAGGTACTATAGGTATAATCTACGGCATGTGAATCAGTGAGCTGGCGTCGAACACCCGTAGAATCACTCGATCGGAGGCCAATAATGAAAACCTCACGTTGAACACGAAGAACCTACCATTGAGGCATGCAGACTCCAAGGTACCAGAAGGGAGTTCTAGATCGACTTCCTAGATAATGGTGAAGTCGACGGGGGAGTGACCTTGATCGAAGGTGGGCCATAGTGTTTCCCACATCATCGAAATGAGACGAGAGAAACATAAAGTCTTTGTGAATCGAGGATCCGGTTGAGAATCGAGGTATGGTTGGACACTTGCGAGTCAACTTCCTCTCGGAACATATCGGCGGCACGGCGGCGGTGGATTTGGCGATGTTGACATCAAAATATCACAGGTCATGACGACGAGGCAACGAGTGACGAGGCAACGAGCAGATGAGAGGTCAAAAGGGATTATCCAAACCCACGGAGGCAAGTGAAGAACGAGATGAGATGTCCCCAACCTGACACGAATGCAGACAAGTGCCATGTTCAAGAGCGACATACTGTCGACACGACAATGATGTTGGTTCCAGTTTCCCCACCATGCTTGGTGAGTACCTCTTTATTTTTACACAAGCTTGAAGAGGATACCATATGCTTGTTATATAAGTCCATCCTAGTACATTTAATGAGCCCTAGGAAGGAGGGACTCGAATAACGTCATGATTGATAATTTCTAATGTCATTTAGGTTTAACAAGTCTGACCAAGGAAGAACTCGGCGTCTTTTCATGTTTAGAGAGTTTGAAAAGACAACAGAAAAGTAAACTCCAATGGTCCCTTTTCGTAAATAGTTCCTCAGATCCGAAAAGGTAGAAAAGTATGTCTGAGAAAACCTCCTAGTCGCAATAGGCTAGGGTATTCCTTTTTCGTAAGTAATCTATCCCAGCCCGAAAAAGGGGTAAACGTATACTAGGTAGATGTCATTTCGTGGCCACTTTAACGAGATCGAAATGACAAGGGCCTCGAAAATATTTTCATGTTTATAGAGTCAGAAAAGAGCTGAAAGATGACTCCTCCTGGAGGAACGAGTGGCATAAAGGGTAGCAACTGGTTTCGGTGATGGTGGAACTGCTCAAAACGAATAAAGGTCAAGAGGCTGGCTAACAAGACCACTCATAGCAGCGGTTCCTCAGGAACGGGTGAAACAACCAAGTGAAGGCCTATGATCGGCCAAGTAGATAGTGACGATGGAGTGATAAAACCAAAGGCTCATACGCCCAACAGTGATAAAATGGCAATCACAAAATTAAAATTAATTGGTTTCATTTTTACACGAAGCTTGAAATCGAGGCTTCTTGCTTGAAGTTGGTTTCATTTTTACACAAGCTTGAAATCAAAAAACTCTGCTTGAAGTTGGTTTCAATTTTACACAAGCTTGAAACAAAAATAAACTATGCTTGAAAAAGTAAGCATGCCCCCCAGCATAGTGACTCAATTCGAGGTACACGCCCCCCAAGCTTCAATCCATATGAAAGGTAGATGGACTGAAGGTTCAAGTTACGAGATTAAGGAAAAGACTCGATTGGTATTTTACAAGAACTTATCAAAGACTCAAATTGAACAGGAAAGTGTTTCATTGTTTTAACGAGGTTGAAACATTAAAATAACTATCCTCGGGACACCTTGTTTCATGGTTTAAGGAGCTTGACACAATAAAACAAACTATGCTCCGACCAGCTTGTTTCATTTTTTAAGGAGCTTGACACAAGAAAACGAATTGTGCTCCGACTGTCTTGTTTCATTTTTTAAGGAGCTTGACACAAGAAAACGAACTGTGCTCCAACAACCTTGTTGTTTTTAAGAGGCCCGGCTGAAAGCGAACACACTCAGAACACCTTGTTCATTTTAAGGAGCTTGACACAAGACAAGGAATTGTGCTCCGACAACCTTGTTTCATTTTTAAGGAGCTTGACATAGTAAAGGAACCATGCTCCGACGACCTCATCATAATGAACAAGAAGTCATCGCTTCCAAGAGTTCCACTCTCGATGGAAGGAAAACATCCTAGAAGTCAAGACCCAATGCCCCCAGCGCATGATGCACGACGACACTATCACTGAGTACAGGCACGGGGTAGGTAGCCACATAGTTGACCTGCGGTGGGGTAGATACAACGGGTGGAAAAGAAACGGAAGGGATGATGGTGGGCTAGCTACCACATCGGGACCAAAAGAACGGCGGTCAATGGTCACAATTCGTCCTTCATGCGGAAAACGAGACCACACGAAAAAGGGAGGAGACAAACGCTCCCATGGCATAGGTGTAATCGTGCCCCAAACGGGTGGAAATCCAAAGGGCACAGGAGCAACCATCACGTTGATATGGACGGTTTTACGTCCCAAAGTAACAGGTAACCTTGGAAGGATCCCTAACGGTTGACTCGTTCTTCTGTTGAATGCCAACAGATTCTGCGTAACAGGCGCAAGCGGCGGTGAACCGAAAGCTTGCCAAGTAGTTGAGGATAGAACACTAACAGACGCCCGTTCGTCTATAATGGTGCTGGGTACGACCATACCAAAGGCCTGTACCGTTATCTCGAAAGGCACATAAGACAGAAGGCGGTATCCTGAAAATCGATTCCAATCAAAGGAAGCGACCAAACTACTCAGAGGGGCTCCCATCGAATCGAGATGGTCTTCCCCTGGTGTTACGGAAGAAGGAGCATCCTCCACGACCTCCATCTCGAAGGTGGGAGGGGTATCCTCCAGGACCTCCATCACGGGAGGCGGAGGAGCAACTTCTTGAGGTATAGGGGCAGGAGAATATTTCTCCAAGTCCGAAGAATCTGAAGAAACAAGAAGAACTTGAGGGATGTGAGATCCACTCTCCACGGAAAAGACCTGGTGCACTGTAGAAGGGACTAGCTCAACCGATCCCATGACCAATGGTTGGTCGGGAATGGATTCCTGAATTTGAATTTCTGAGAGAGCGGGGTGAAGGATGACTCTGACCAATCGTAGGATTGGCAGAGGACTCAAGAAAATTTGTTTATAACCCTTGGAAGGAATGGTGGCAGAAGCTTGATCGGGTTAATCCAACACTCGCTTGGCCTTCTTCATCCATATAAGGACAAAGGTGAATGGCATGGTGCCCTTCACACAACTTACAGGGATTGGTGATCTTACCCTGCTTCTTAGAATTCTTATCAACAGCAGCTGAAGACGTGCCCCCAACTTGACTCCCGAAAGCCAAAGGAAATGGTGGGTGGCCGTTGGACCATACTTCGAGCACCTTGGGAATGCCAGGGCAGTCTCGAAGAATATGGTCTCCCATGCACAACAGGCAAGGGAACTTGACTTTCCGTGGAGGGTTGGAAGGTTTATCAAGAGGAGATATCTCGAAGGCAGTAGCCGTACATTTAGCCTCTCACTTATCAGACTTCTTCTTCTTCTTAGCCACCTGGTTACTTGAATCCAGACTTTCACCAGGCGAAGTAGAAGAGGAGGACGCAGAAACAGGCGAAGAAGGGGAGAGGTCCACCTTGGAATCAACATGATGTTGTTCAAGTGGAGGCGATTGACACAGTGGGCGAGACATTCGGGACCACGAAGGCCCACGAAGTTGAAAACAACCAAGCAGGCAACCCAACGGTTAAACCCGGGAAGGGACAACGTTGCCATATAAGGAGCACCAACATTTCCAAGGAGGAAAATGACCAAGATTCCCATCGGAGGGGATTCCTTGGTTGGTGAACTCTAGAAAAGTTGCCATCAACAACTCAAAACTGCACACGGGCTAAAAACCAAGGCACACAATCAAACGACCAACAAGAAAATTCTAACAGGGCGTGTGATCGCAGGCGATTTATTTTACCTCATTGAAACTTAGAAACTTCACCGTTTCATGTTTTAAGAGTCGAGAAACGGATGAAAGGTGACTCTATATCTTTCAGTTTTGAAGCAAGCGTGAAAGGACAAGCGCTTAGTGATCTTTTCAAATTTAAGGAGTCAGAAAAGATCAAAATGACTACTCTGGAATTCTAGGCAAAGGGTGTACCAAATAACCATGAATTGCAATATACACCTTGGTTTCAAAATGAAAGAGAAATCAACCAAGGACTTGACGTACGTGTAGGAAATCTCCCCGAATGCTGTGTCCGGTGTATCACGGGTATAGGGCGGAAGACTCAGCTTCCTATGGATAAAGGATAGAAAACTAGTGGGGTCTCCCTTTATATACGCGACGGTATGGGGAGCACAAGTCCATACTAGTGCTGTCTAAAGCCAAGAGGCGAACGACAGCTACTAGGTTTAGAGACACCGGAACACGTCTCTAGCCTAGACCTCTAAATATTTTGTTAATGTTTCAATGTTGCCTTAGTGTAAATTGAATGAATTTTAATGTTTATCTTCAATTATGTTTCAGTTTTAGGGCTAATGATGTTATCGACAATATACTATATGCGGCTATATGAGAAAAGAAAACTTTTCAATTGATGGAATGCTATCTAGTTAAAGGAAGAGTTTCAAACAATGATGCAACAAATAAAAAAGCTATGGCAAAATATTTCCCAAACTAGATGACTTTCACTATCCAAAAGTCATTTCAAACATTCAACGATACGAAAAATGCAATGTAATCTATGCAAAATCCTCTTTTTCGAAAACTATGCAATTGTATCTATACAATTTCCTTTTTCTTTTCAAATGATAAAGATACATAATGCATTTTTCGAGGAAATGAGAGTCTACTTAATGCACATGCTTTTAATAAAAGAGAATGCAATCAACGCGATTTCTAGTTTTCAATCATTAAACAATGTAATCTAAGTTCAATGATGGATCTAAAAAAAAACACTTTTCAATGCAATGTGATCTAATGCATGAAAAGAAAACTATGAGATGAAAACTAAAAAAACGCAAATCTTCTTAATGGAAGGATGAATGCAAAAAGGATGTAATCAAACACTAAGAATGCAATCGTTGTTTCAAAACACTTTGTAACAAAGTTCCTCAAAAATTGACAAGAGATATGAGGTCAAACACAAAGAGGACTTCCAAAGCATGAGATCAAAACAAGGCCTTCATTCCCTTTTACATCAAGCAATCATGGAAAGAAGACATTCCAAACAATGAGCAATGTAATCTATGCTCATATAGGGAAAAGACCGGAAAGGAAAGACACACTGGTGAAGGATTAGGGAAAAAGTCTCAATTTTCATACACCCTGAAATTGGCACGACTTTGACATTGACAAGTAGCGCCAACTGGCACGACATGCTCACTGACAACTAGCGCCAATGGACAATTGGCACGGGCTTCTAACTGACAGCAAGCGCCAACGCCTGAAAATGAAAAAAAACAAAGAATTTCTCCCAACCAAGACTAGACTCACCACTTCAAGCAGAATCTCCAAGACTCAAATGAACCATGTAATCTATGCCCAAAGCAAGACAAAGCGAAATTCAAATGAAGAGGATAAAAAACACTCAAAAAACGCAATAAAATGATAAACAACCGCTAAAAGAATGCAGAGGAGCAATCAAAAGGTTTACTGAACAAATAGAATCCACAAAACTCCCAAGGGAGGCTCGACACACAAAAGCACCTAGATGCCCTAGGGCTAGAATGTGAAATCGATGGAAACGGGCAAACAACCAAAGGACAAAGGTCACAGCCAGTCAAACAAGGCTCCAAAACACTTAAGCAATCGAAAAAACAAGACCAAACACACTGATCAAGCTCAGGAAGCTCACAACAAAGAAAACCCTAGTACCTCACAGGATTGGCGCGGCGCGGGGGGGGGATGAGCGCGCCGAGCTCAGAATTGACGACGAAAGGGTGTTACAAACGGCACTGCGCCCGATGGGGGGCGTGGCCCCCCCGTCGAGATGTACTTCTCGATCACACCGGTCGAGTTTGCTATGGAAAAATAAAAAAAGTAAATCTAACAAAGCGAGACCGGCGATGATCAGCTCGACCAAGCCAAAATAAGAAGAGCCGAACAAGCAAGCAGAATCGAGAAACAACTAAAAAGACAAGACAATACTCCAAGTGTTCAGTTCATAAACTAAACCGGAGATTGACTGAAGCAGCTTTGATCTAATCCGCTAATGCCGAGAAATAGCGTTTCGAAGGCTATCTGGATAACTTCAGGCTCTGTCTATAACTTATAAAACAAACAACAACAAGCTAGATGATCCCCAGTGGAGTCGCCAAATTGTTGTGGAGGTAAATCCCCTCTGCGGACAGAGGCGATCCATACTAGCCCAGATCAGGTCTAGCAACAATAGTTCACGCTATAGTGTAGGTTCCTAATTGCAAATAAACCAACTAACGATGAAGGATTACCTGGAATCCAACGTTGTTGCTCGTAGAGAAAGTAGCGCTCCCGTTCCTTAGCTCCGGAAAATCACAATCCTCACGATCTTCGTGATCAGACACCTGCACACGCAAGAAAAAAAACAAACGCAAGCGTAAAATCCAGTATATGCAACTATATGTCAGTCAGAGAAGACATAACTCATCATCATAATCAACAACGGGAGTGGAACCATAACCAATAGTCGCTTATCATTAATCAATCAAAGAAGAATACAACCATAGCCCTGACGCTGAATTCTCCTTCGGAGGGTCACCAGCAGAACACGTCTCGAAAAAGCATGTCAGGGATGGGACAAACCTCTCTCTCTGAATGTCTCGACAATAATATCCTTGCTTGGATTTGGCCTTAAGGGAATGAATCAAGGCTCTTACAGCATAAGGCTCTGATGGCTCTTGGGAACTTGGAGACTAGCTTGCAAAGGAGATGAGAAAGCTTTTATAGATGGAAAGGGGGAGTTGGGACCCCTATAATCATGGGATTGGCCCTATCCTTAAGGAAGCTTCCATGAGAGGTGGCAAACCACTTCCTCTCTATGGAAATCCGTAGCCAAACCTCCCAACTCAAGATAGATATCAGTTCCTGGATCAGTTAGGACGAAACTTCCGCCATTTATTTTTTAAAAAACATTCCTTAAATTGGATGGCGCGAGTGCGACTCGGGAATGAGCACCAATTGGCATGCCCTATGTGAAGGATTTCCCCCGACGCAAGGCGCGGGTACGTGCGGCTTTCCGCGCCCCGATGCAAGGGTGTTTTTAGGTTTTTCTGAGGTTGTCTTCGGGGCAATGACTCATGTTTAGAAGGATGTCATGAAAGTGGTTTCAAATCTGTGTCACGGCTCACGAATGTGAATGAGCCCTCAATTGTGCGGGATGGGGAATTGCGGGCGGTGACAGAATGACGTATATACCCTCCTCAACCTTCAAATCTCTCTATCTCTCAAAGTGGTGAAATCTTGATCAACAAGTTCTCGATGAACCTCTTTGACCTTTGACCTTCACACTACACCAATGACCTCTACTTCACAAGTATTCAAAAACTTGACAATCCTTCGACCTTGAACCAGAGCCTTCAACTCCATTTTATAGGAGATGGAGAGAGCAATCATTGCCCTTCTCTTTCCACCAGTTCTGAATATAAAAAACCAAGATGTTTCCTCAACCTCCATGCTTTTTCCTTATTTGAGAGTTCATTTGTTAATGGCAAGGCCCAATAAGAGATTAGTGCTTTGCAATTTCCTTTTTGTACTGACTCTCTTGTGAGAAAAAGCTAGAGAGTCAAATCATTCTCCGCAGGTTTTTCCCGTTTCAAACTTAAAACACAGGTAACACTGCCCTCTAGTGTAAACAGAGTATTTCCCTAGCCACTAATGCGGCTCATTCACTGATTAGGTGCATTATAACACTTTTGTGTTGTTATAGTGAGGCGTTACCTTGGCAGAAATAGGTTTAGTTTAGGTCTTTGTATTCCTTCCATATTATCTTCTCCTTTGAGCTGATGAGGAGGTATTTTGACCTGTAACAGATGCCCCCTAAAGTGTGAAGTTAGAGATGAAGATAATGGCCGAAATACTTTATAATGTGTGTAGTAGAGATAAAGAGATTGAAAGACTGAGGAAAACCTGAAACAACAACATATGTCAGAAAATATAGTATCTGCCTTGATTCGGGCATTCCCATGCTCAGTAGCTTACACAACATGATTTCTCTAGAATAGAGATATGAAGAATCTGTCCACCGATAAGCACAATGTGGAAGTGTCTGTCCTAACAGGATCAGGCTGAAGAAGCTGTCTCCATAAATAATATCAAAACTTGAGGAAGGGAACACAACTTTAATGATGTAACCTTTGCCCCAAGGTCTTGGCCGTTGATTCAATTAAACTGCATATTTTTCAACATGTGAATGAAGGAGCTGTCATCGAACGTGTGAGAAATCATCTGATTACCAGTCAATGATGAAAACTTTTAATAGATGCAAAGGTGGCCACTGATAATGATGATGGTCCCTAAGATGCACAGCACAATCTAGCGAGTGTGAATAAAATGAGTTGAATTCGAACACTCGTAGAATCATTCAACCAGGATCCAATGATGAAGACTCTTGATAAAAAAAAAGACTACCTGCCACTGATGTCTGCAAGTATCCGGGTACTGATGGGTTTCTGGATCAACTTCCTAGATAAGATGTTGAAGTCGATAGGAAGAGATCTGTTGAAAGGTAGGCACTGAGGCATCCTACATCAGTCAACACGAAACGGAAACCAACTGATTTTGTTTATGATTGATATAATGAAAAGTAAATGGGGATGTCAGACGACAAATAATTTTTGGCATAATGAGCGGTTTGGTTGATAAGAGGAGCAGTAGATAGCGATATCTGCTTGAACAATAGAAGGCACTGTAACAGGGTACTAGGCAGTTGAGACTTAATGAACACCAAAGAGTGTGTTAGGATTTTACCAGTGTAGGGACATTGGGAGATGAAGGCTAATACTCATAGATGGTAGGGTTCGGCTAACTGTGAAAGAGTTTTTTGGGAAGTGCCATGTTCAAGATTTTTTCTGCCAAATCGACCTTTCTGAAATGTAACATAGGTAGTATCCATTTTGTCCAATTTTTTCCCCATCTGATTAAGTTTAACGAGTCCAGAAGAGTAAACTCGGTGAATTTTTCATATTTAGAGAGTCTAAAAAATATCATAAAAGACAAATCCATGCCCCATCTGATTAGGTTTAACGAGTCTAGACGAGTAAACTCGGTGAATTTTTCATGTTTAGAGAGTCTGAAAAATATCATAAAAGACAACTCCATTGGGGTACCTTTGTCATGTCGTGATAACTGGGCACGACAAAGGGAGAATAGTAAGCCCAAAATAGTTCATTTTCTGTGAGTTAGTCCATCGAAGCCAAAAAAATGAGAAATCTATGTTCGATGGACGTCTACCTCATTTTGTTATGAGTACGAGGAGAAAGAGTGAACTCAGTACTCTTTGTGAAATTTTAACGAGTCCAACAAAGAAAAACTCGGTGCCCTCCGTGAAATTTTAACGAGTCACGCGGAGAAACCTTGGTTACTTTTTTGGTTTAAAGAGCTTTGAAAAAAAGGAAAAGAATGGCTCCTTACTCTTTGTCATGGTAGTTTAGCGAGCCCGACAAAGTCAACTCGGGGTTTTTTCAGTTTTGTGAGCGAGAAAAAGGTCCCTAAAAAAGAAAGCTCAGTGCTTCTTCATATAAGTTTTAACGAGTCTGAAGAAGAGAACTCTATGTTTTTTGGATTAATGAGCAAGAAAAATACCATAAAAATAACACTCGATATCAACTTCGTATAAGTTTAACGAGTCCGAAGAAGAGAACTCGAGGTTTTTCGGATTAACGAGCAAGAAAAATACCATAAAAAGAATGCTCGAGTAAACATGAGTATGTTTGCATATGAATCTTGATCACTCATCAGAACATCAGTAACAAATCTCAATAGTTGCGATACATGTGCGGAAAGAATTCATGACTTTTGCTGACTAGCTTAAGAGTCATGCCCCAGAATTGGCTATAAGAAGGTCGGAAGACCTTCATTTTCACTATTTTGAGTGTTGTGAAGGAGCTCTGGGGTGAAAAGGGGTGAAATATTTAGCTGACGATTACGGTCAATCCGGGCAACGTTTTTCCTTCCTGCGAGATCCAGGTAAGAACTAGAACCTCCTGCTATCATTTAATTATATTTTTATTAAGTTTTTCTGTTTCAAAATGAAAAATTTGTGAGGCCCAAAAAAATGTTTGCGTCTAACGTGGGCCAGTAGTGTTAGAGTCGCGTTAAGTGCACTTCCCGTGAAGGGATGTTGTGTTAGCATGCTCTGTTTGACACTAAGGCCAGCGTTAGGTGCACTGCGTTTTTTTGCAACTCATTTCCCATCGTTTTGAAGTGGTTTAGGCAATTTTTAATCGGTTGAAAATGTTGCATTTGTAGGTATTCAGCTGTTAATAATGAGTATCTGGTGAGAGAGAGAACATGGATGGGAAGAATGAGAGATGATGACAGATGATGCAATCTTGATGCTCTCTGCAGATGCGGATTGCTAAAATATGCCTGCTTAGAACTGATGAGGGGTCAAGAGGACCTCTTGAGGTGGCTAATCCAACAATGGGACGAGCGGCACCATGTATTTCAGATTGGGGGCAGTGAGCTCTCAATAGAGAAGGATGATGTGTACTTTTTGACCGGCCTATCATGTCATGGACCGAGGCCCAACTTGACGGGGTCCAGAACTGATCCACGTTCCACTGCTGATTTGATTCTTGAGCATTGCATACGTGACAATCAGGCTGTGAGCAACCGGGTATCGATCACACGGGTGACTTTGAGACCACTGAGGCCTATATTATGGATGATTTTTCACTTGGCAGGTGCCAAGAGTTAGCATGTGGCCACAAAGGCCTAGGTGCTCCTAGCCTTGGACTGTATGCAGCCTCAGGTTTTTTACTGGTGTGACAGAGTTCTCCGTTGGGTCCGAGCAGAGCTTACCGCATGTAAGACCCATACCCAGAGAGAGTTTGGGTACGGTACACTGATTGTCTCTTTCTTACTAGAGCGGGTACCATTGATGAGGCCCAGGATCATTACAGCACCATTGGGCCCACATGAGCCGAGGCAGGCTCGGTGGGCAGCCTTGCTTCCGCGGACTAGAGAGGGTCCCGTCCGCCACTGTTTTGATGATGGATTTTTTGATTGGCTGAACTCCCAGATTATTATGATTGAGGATTATCCCTATGCAGGGATGAACTTCACAGGCGATCTGGAGTTAGCACTGCCCCCTGACACCCAGTGGGGACTCGATGGTAAGAAGGAAATGATCAGTGTATTTCAAGGAAGTAATTTTTTTTTTGTCTTTTGAATGTTTATAAATTTTTCTTGTTGAAATAGGGTGAAAATTATGTTTGGACATGAAGAGTTTGTTTGCTTGACACATATGTGGCACCTGTATGACTAGTTGGGGCCCCTCGCTATGCACAGTGAGGACTACAGCTACCTGGGGCTAGCACACCAGTAGAGGATACGGAAGCTGCCGAGGATAATGATGCCCAGGTTTTACATGAACTCACCTGAAACCTGGATGGTCTGAGTATGGTTATACCACCCCTTCCTATGCGGGAGGTTCCAGTTCATTTGCAGCGGCATAGCGTAGGTGTGCCAGAGAGATACCTGGTGCCTCTGAGGAGGATAGCTAGAGCAGTTGTATGTTACCATGATCATCAGGCCTAGCTGGCAGAGCGGATGTATTAGTGCCAGATCATGGCTTAGTATAGCCAAATTTTTGTAAAACACCCAAGTTTTGGAATATTTTTTGATGTAACTATTGTACTGGACATGACATATATATATATATACATACTTTTTGGTGATTTTGTGTTTTCTAATTTTTTACGTATTTTCAATGGGATAAAAATATGTATAATCATGAGTAAATATTTTATAGCAAATGTGACAAATGCTAATCTAACACATAGTTTTCCAAAGAATCAGCTAATGCATTAAATTCTCTAGGAACGTGCTCAAATGTGATTGTTTGAAATTAACGTTCTAAAAGCCGCACCCTTAAAAAATAATGTAACAAGACTAGATGACAGACACGGTAATGATTGTTTAACTGCATAATGAAAAGTTGGGAATCTAACCTGACCACTAAATTGGAGATGTCACGAGATGTTGCTTCTGTGAGGAGTTGGATCACTGACATGTACTTGGCAACATTATTGGTGGCGCTACCTAGGAATATTCTCCTAGAATCAAGAAGGTCCAACTTAGGAGTGTAGAGAACCCAAGCAGTTGAAGCAATGCATCTAGTGTGACGACTAGCACTGTCCACATATCTGACGTATGATAAGGAGGGTGAAGGCATCTGTGTGGAAGAAAAATATTATACATGAGAAAAAACACCTCAAAAACCAAAAAATATCCAAAAACATCAAAAAAATAGGCAAAAATTATATACATAAAATTACAAAGCATATGCCTAGTGCGAAACTAGGCAAAATACTTCTTTAGATAGAGCCCGTTGCAGGGCTTCGCGAGTGGAATTCCATTACAGTCCTAAATTTTGTAAGCCCATTTTGAGAGAACTTTAGTAACGATTTAAGGACCAAGCCATAATGGTTGGAGTGTTCCTACCCCCAAGAGGTCATGTTTCTGATCATAGAGTAGAACAAGATCACCCTCTTGGAAAGAACGAGGCTTGACAGATTTGTCGTATTGAGCATTGACTCGGCGCTGGTGAGCTTCGAGTGCTAGTGTATCATCTCAACGAGTTTCGTCCAAATGATCGAGTGAGAGCAAGCGCTCTTCTGTGGAGGTGGTGCCAGGCAGGAGTTCAACGACGAGTTTGAGTGATGGAATTTCGCACTTGATTGGAAGTACTGCCTCCAGGCCAAATGCAAGTTGGGATGGCGTGAAGCCTGTGGCAGTTTTGACTGACGTTTGGTATGCCCATAACGCGGAGTACAAATTCCGATGCCATGTGGTTTTATGATTTTCGACCAGTCAACGAATCATTGTTTTGAGGATGCCATTTATGGCTTCGACTTGACCATTAGCTTGAGGATAATAAGATGAAGATTGATCTTGGTGAAAACCTAGCATGGATGTTAATTCGGTCATCATATGATTCTGAAAGTGGGATCCATGATCTGTGACAATAGATAGGGGTACGCCCAACCGACATATTACCTGATTGAACAAGAAGAGAGCGGCGGTTTCGCCATCAGCCTTAAAAGTGGGAATGGCTTCCGCCCATTTTGTAAAATAGTCGATCGCAACCACGATGTAGTTGTGTCCATTTTCCAAAGTGGGATTGCAGGTGACGAAGTATATTCCCCATTTAGTGAAAGGACCAATGGAGATAACCAGATGAAGGGGGGCAGGATGAGCGTGCATTTTATTTGTGAAAATTTGACATGGATGGCACTTCTGGACCGCTGCAATGCAGTCTTAAAACAAAGTGGGCCAATAGTAACCTACGCGCAAGATGTTTTGGGTAGTATCTATGCCTGAATGATCACCACCGCATATCCCTGCGTGGCAGTCATTCAAAACATGTTCCACTTCATCGAAAGTGAGACAACATCAGAGAATAGTATCAACACCACGTCGATGTAGTGTATCGTTTAGCACGAGGTAGTGCTTCGCCTGGGGGTGAATACGACGACGGTCATCGGACGTGAGAGTTGGGCAGAAGCGTTGGGTTTGTAGGTAGACCAAAATGTCTTTATACCATGGGTCTAAAGAATCGACCAAGTATACAGATTCATCAGGAAATGGATCATGAGCTACTTCTCCTGGGTTGATTATGGGAAGGTCCGATAATAATTCGGCGAAGACGAGGGATTTCTTTTCTTTGGAAACTGTGAAGACCAAATAAAATTGTTGGAGTATTATGATCCATTTGGAATATTTTCCTCCAATAATTTTTCTAGACAGGATGTGTCGCATGGGGTTCTCCAAAGCAATAACCGTAGTCTGTCGTAGCAATATATAGTGTCGGAGTCGGGTGACGGCAAAAACTACCACCAGAGAAAGTTTCTCCACATGTGAATAACGTAATTCAGGTCTGATTAGACCTTTGGAAAAATAGTATATCACATGTTCACTGTCGTCATTGTGAACTTGAACCAGAACCATTCCAATTGAGGATGGTGAGGCTGTCAGGTAGAGGAGAAAGTTGCGTGAGGAGTTGGGGGCACTAAGGAGTGGGGCTGAAACAAGTGCATTTTTTAAAGTGTCAAATGACTATTGAGCTTGGTCATCCCACAAGTATAGTGTTCCTTTATTCAATAATCACATAAATCATTTCGTCATCTCGACATAGTTAACGATGAATCGACGTAAAATGTTTGCCTTCCCTTGCAAACGTTGGAGTTGAAGGATGGATTGTGGTGACGAAAATTCAAAAATCACCTTAACCTTATCGGGATCAACCCTAATCCCATGCTTGGAGACAATGAAACCTAACAGATGTCCGGACTCGATCATAAATATGCACTTATGAGGATTCAAACGTATATCGTAGAATCTACACCTAGCAAAAATTTATTTTAGATGAGCAAGGTGATCAGGTCATTTCTTGGAATGGGCCAGAAGGTCATCCAAGTAAGCCTGTACAATATGTTGAATGTCGTGAAAAGCGTAGTCCATTGCCCACTGAAAAGTTTCTCCAGCATTCTTCAGACCAAATGGGAGTTTATGATACACAAATGTGCCCCAAGGACAGATGAAGGTAGTTTTATGCTGGTCGTATTTTTTAATTGCAATCTGGTTATAGCCCGAGAATCCATCCATGGAGGAAAAAGATTCGCATTTGGCACAATCGTCAAGAATATGATCTATGAACAGTGTGGGATAATTGTCTTTGGGACAAGTAGCATTCAGATCGCGATAGTCAACACAAACTCGAATGGTGCCTTGTTTTTTATCGACGGGAACCGGATTGGAAACCCATTCCATCAAAGGAACAGGATAGATGAAACCAGCGTTTAAAATTTTTTCTACCTCAATTTTGATGGTGGCTACTTTGCGCGGGTGGACAAGTCTGAGTCGCTGCCGAATTGGTTTGGAATTGTCATAAATATTGATTTCTTGCTCGACTATAGATGGATCTATGTCGGGCATTTCATCATAAGACCAAGCAAACACATCATGGAATTCCTTGAAAAGGGATGTGAAGCATGCAATTTCCTCAAGATTGCAATCGGCTCCAATCTGAATATTTTCCACGATACCCGTTTTGACCGAGATATCAATGAGCATTGTCTTAGAAAGATTACCCATGTTCCCTTATGAATTGATAGTTTGAACAGTCGTGAAAGCGGAGGGAACCATCTCAGGTGGGTCAAAGGATGGGATTTCATTTTTTATCACGTCCGAGTCAATCATCGAAGCACGTTGGGGAAACTCTCCCCAAGGTCATTCTTCTAGAGACATGATCTCTCAAATAGCTTCATCTGTAGGCAAGACTTCATTGAGGAGATCCTTAGAAAGAACTGTGATGGGTGGGAGTTTTGTACCTTTGGTTGAAACCATAGCGGTGGAGGGTTCATATGTGATTTGGATGGCTTGGTAAGCCAACTCGGCTAGTAAAAGCGGCATCTGATCTCCATAGGAATCAATGTCTAAAGGTGCCAGGATGATCCATGGGTCGATAGAGCCATCCAAAGTGGTGGATATCATTGCAACCGTGTTTGGGATTTGTGGCGGCGGGAGAGGAAAACAACCCAGTAGAGAAGATGCCTTCAAAAGACCGGTACCGATACTAGCGTAAGAGTCAGGAAAGCCTCCTATTAGGGATACAGTGCTACTTGGTAACGTGGCATAATCACGGGTGCAGAAGGATAACTGATCTACTGTGACTACTTTCCCATCCAATGGAAATAGGATGAGTTGGAAGACCGAAGAAACAATGGCGGTCATGGCATAAGACCAACTGCGACCAAGCAATAGATTATAGTCGAGATGGCGCTCTACGACTTCAACGTCCACAGTTACCATTTTCCCACTCAGAGTGATGGGAAAGCTAGCAAGGTATCCTTTTTGGAGGAACGTGTGGCCATCGAAAGCTTTGAGGGAATTCGACAGCGATGTTAAGGTAGGAGAACCTAAATTGAGCCAGCAAGCTTGTGACATAACGCAGGTTGAAGCACCTTCGTCTATGACAGTGCGATGGATTGGTCTCCCTTTCGACACAACCTGCACCTAGAATACGAGTTGGTGTGAGAGGCGAGGTTTAGATTTTTCCATATCAAAGATAGCTAGCATGGAATCCTAGGGGTCTATTCCACCAATGGCCAAAAGCAAGGCTTTCCTTTGTGCTGGACAGGTTTGTAATACTTCGAGAGCAGACATTGTTGACGGTGCCTGCGCCAAATCTTCTACAATGTTGTAATTTTTGGCTGCACGTGCAGAGGTGTTATGAGTCATGCATCGAAGTGTCCCTTTGGGAGGATGAATCACGGGGTCAGCAGTAGACCGCTCGATATGAAAATCGTTGGGCGGCGGTGGATTTGAACTAGTACGAGGTTCTTGAGAATCTATGGTAGGATTTCCATAAAGCTTGGCTCATGTTTGAAGTTCAACACTCTTAATGCCATAAATGGCGGATGGTCCTTTGCCGGAAGGATGTGAACCACCATTGCCCCATTGATGGGATTGTGGCGAACTGTCAACCATGTGTTGATGTTGTTGTTGTTTATTAGGGAAATGATTATGAAGAATGACATGTGCTCACCCAGAATCCTTGTTTTCGATAAAATCAGTGCATTCCTGCAGTCGAGGACATTTGTATTTCAAGTGGTCCTCCGCACAGATCTTGCAAGGAAATTTCATGGGTTTATCCTTCCCTTTGTCATTTTTGGCAGCGTTTTTCTGATTAGGGTTATTCTGATTGTCCGACTGCTCTTCCGAAGAAGATGTCTTTTTCTTATTCTTCTTATTTTTCCCACTAGGTTTTTGTGAAGTTTGCACAGAATTTACCTCAGTGGTAGGAAGAGTAGTCGTTTGGTGAGGGGCAGTGGCAGCCGAAGATGGCTGGGAGGCTTGCCCCCGAGACTGTTTTGTGGCTACACCAGAGATTGTGCCAACGAGACCGTCGGCATGAGCTCCGGTTTTCTGAGTAGCCGGAGGATTTGGGTTACCAGGGGCATTGGGGAGCAAATAATATAGCATGCCAGATTGTGAATAGATTAAATCCAAATGTTGGGCACGACGAATGCATTGATCTTCTGTAACCGCACCAGAAAGGCCAATGTCTTTAGAGATGTGGGGTAAGAGAGACTTACAAAACCAATTATCTAAGAGATGATCTGGGATTAGCGCTTTGACTAACCTCCTCCTATGTCTCCATTCATGAATGTGATCGGAGATGTGGGTGGCAGT
Source organism: Pinus albicaulis (assembly GCA_034641835.2). NCBI lineage: Eukaryota > Viridiplantae > Streptophyta > Pinopsida > Pinales > Pinaceae > Pinus > Pinus albicaulis. Next base: position 861,677,113 of record CM076584.1, on the reverse strand, counting down.
GTCTTGGCGCAGCGAGGTTAACACTTCCGTTCCGGTTTCAAATCTGATTGGTAATTGGAAGTTCTTTAGAAACTCTGTCGCTAAAGCGCCAAAAGTGTTGATGGCGGCGGGTGGCAATTAAATATACCACTTGGCAGCATTGCTTGTAAGGGTGCGGGGAAACAGTCGAAGCCAGACACTAACATCCACCATGGAATTGGAAATAGACCATAGATGAAAGGTAGTGATGTGTGCGGCTGGGTCATCCCCTTGTTTCCCATCGAACTTTGGGATGTCAGAAGGAATCTTGTGCGGTACTGGAGGCCAGAGCGGGTTGTGATTGATGGGATCATTAGTCATTTTATGGATGTCAGGGATGTCCAGAGCTGCCAAAAATGGAAATTATGGATTTACCCTCGAATCTAACCAGGGAAGTATGGGCTGACTATTTAGACCATAGGGTCCACCCATCAATGTGTTACCAGGAGGATAAGTAGGACTTTGATAAAAAATTCCTATAGGTGGAGGGGTAGGGACATATGGTTTATGTCCATAGGGCATATTGTATTGCGGGGTGAACGGTTTGTTTCCCCCAGTATAAAAGTGCCCTCCCATTCCAGATGGAGGTTGGGGTGGGTTAGTCCATATGGATGCAATAGACTTTCCCGAAGGCATGCTGCTACTTGCATAGTTCAGAAACGGCATAGACCCTATACCTATATTTGAACCACTTAAGGGAATAGTATTAACAATAGGTTGTCCCGTTTGTCCTAAGGATTGCAAGGGAAGTGAAATGTTCCCTGCGACCTGCATGCTGGTGACACTACCCCCTGGTATAGTGGCCAAGGGGTTTGAACTCAGCAAAGGGTTCCAACCGAAAGGGTTGCTAAAAGGAACCGAAGTAGTCACACTCATGGGAGGAGCAACCATGGGTCCCAATGTGGTCACGGTAGGAGTAGATCCTGAAGGACTCGGAGAGCTACTGATAGTTGTGATGACCGTAGGGTTGGGATTAGGTATATGTTGACTACTGGGGTTACCTAGTGATGGCATAGAACTGACAACCGGCGGGGAGGATGGTGGCGAACCTGGGATGGTTGCCATTTGCATCGACCCTGTGGATGTCGGTGGTGAAATGGATGTTTGTGCGGCCGAAGACATATCTTGGCGTGGTGGAATCTGAACTATCACAAGCCCCAACGGATCAGTGAGTGGAGGATTGTAATGAGGTACAACCTCTTCTGTGAAAGGATCCTCCGTAAATTCCGTATGATATGATGCTATGTGAAAATCAGGATTTATCAATAGAGACTGCTCTTCCGCAGAAGGCACGGGTTCACCAAGGTCCAGTTCTTCCTCAATAGTCAGAGGAGGTAGACCTTGTTGTCGTCGTGACAGACGACGTGATTCGGAGGACGCCACTGTAACCTGTTTATTTTTAACAAATTTTAATAAATTGTGATGTATTATAAAGTCTCAATGACAGTAACCACACACTTAAAAAAGAAAAAGGGACTCTCTAAAATCAATCAGCAAGCAGCCAGAATAGGGTGCCCTGTCTGAGTACTACCGTTTGCTGGTGATGAAATCCAGTATCACAATAGTATACAGAGCGGGTTGGTCGAAAGTACAGTTATGGTCACTCTAGAGCTTCGCTCGAACCTCAGACGATAGGTGTAAGCACTCTCGTGAAGACGAGTACCCTCCTAAAGACCGAATACAAAGTGGATCCGTCTGTTTCAGGTACCAGGACAGCCCGTCCCAGTCACCTTGTGTAAGTCCCTAAAAAGTATGGCCACTAAAGATACCTCAAATCACAGACATCATCAGGGGGGTCCACGGTCAAGGACAGCATGCTATATGGGTAGAATACCTAGATCCCCGATCTAGTTACGACATCCCTGAAGGGAACCCCAATATATAACACACCCACCAGATGCAGTCGAACGCGAGCTACCTTCTTGTGCACCCAAGTGTTGTCTCGCGCTGAGCTCCGGTAAAGGAACGGTCCCGATAATGTGAGTTCAGTAGGATTTCACTCGTTAATGACTCTAGTTTCAATTTTTGAGATCTTGGGTGATTTTCTCACTTTTCCTAACCCAATATCCTAGCCTGAACTACTGTTGGTGTGATCTCAAAAAGATTAATGTGATTGATTTTATTATCGCTTGATTCTTAGTGTACTTGATTATTAGTCTTGCAGAGGGGGAGTGGACGTATGAAATGTAATGATACTCTGACTCAAGAAACCATGCAAAATATGCTCTAAATATTCAATTCGTTGAAGAGTATTTCTACAAGGAGAGGTTTCTTTTCAACATCCATGCACTAACATTCAAATAGCACAGTTCAACTTTAAAGATTCAGACTTCTATCTACCTCTTATTAACAGTCTATGAACTGAAATTTTCAAAATTAACTCAGCTAGATGCAGAAAAACTAAAAAAAAAAATTCTTCTCTAAAAATTAAACGCTTTTGACACTAAATTTTCAAACAAGAGCAAACAAACAGAAATGCCAGCTTAGTAAACAAGCATAGGGATTCAGTCAAGGAGAGATACTGATGGCCAAAAAACTCTGCAACCAAAACACAATCACAACAGTGAACAGCAAATTTTGGCTGAGTAACGCACTGTCTCTGAGTAAAGACAGCGTTAATCCAGAAACTAACGCACTGTATTTAAGCATAGGCAGCGTCATAACGCACTGGAAAACCCACAGAGGTAGCGTTATCCAGGGTAAAGTTCTTCAGATGGTCAAACATAAACAAGATTGAACTCTGCGAGGTTTTGAAATGTCTACTGGGCATAAATATTGGTCGGAAGGGTCTGTGAACAGAGGAAAGAAGAAAGGAGGAAAGAAATAGTCCGGAAACTATGGGGAAACTCCCCAGTGGAGTCGCCAATTCTGCTATAGGGTAAAATGCTTGGGTTGTTGGTTATCGAATATCCCTCTCAGGGCTTTCCGGTGCCCAAGGCAGACAGTAATATTAGTTGTATAGTTCACAAAGATGGCACATACATGTTCATATTAACTTAAAACAACTTGATAGAATAAGATAGAATATTACCTCTTTAATGATCTTGGAGTCCCTTGGAGAGCACTAGGTAACGAAGCAGGAGTTCTCTTTCACCAGCTCCAAATCTTGGCCCTGCAATCAATTAAAGCACCCGTGTAATTTCTACCATAACATATATTTCCTATCAATTAAGCCAATATATAATAAACATTTAAACTATGCACATCTAAGCCATTCATCTCATGCTATATAAGTGATTAAATAATAATGACAATATCAACGCATAGAATGGACAAAACATATATAATTCTATTGATTTATAAAAAGGAGGATTACAACCGTCGGTTTTACCAAGCCCTCCTCAGCCTTCCAATCTCTCTATCTCTCAAAGTGGTGATGTCTTGATCAACAAGTTCTCAATGAACCTCTTTGACCTTTGACCTTCAAACTACAACAATGATCTCTACTTCACAAGTATTCAAAAACTTTGACAATCCTTCGACCTTGAACCAAGAGCCTTCAACTCCATTTTATAGGAGATGGAGAGAGCAATCATTTCCCTTCTCTTTCCACCAGTTCTGAATAGAAAAAACCAAGATGTTTCCTCAACCTCCATGCTTTTGCCTTCCTTGAGAGTTCAGTTGTTTATGGCAAGGTCCAATAAGAGATTAGTGCTTTGCAGTTTCCTTTTTGTACTGATTCTCTTGTGAGAAAAAGCTGGAGATTCAAATCATTCTCAGTGGGTTTTTCCCGTTTCAAACTTAAAACACGGGTAACGCTGCCCTCTAGTGTAAACAGAGCGTTGTCGTAGCCACTAACGCGGTCTATTCACTGTTCAGCTGCGTTATAACGCTCTTGTGTTGTTATAGTGAGGCGTTACCTTGGCAGAAATAGGTTTAGTTTAGGTCTTTGTATTCCTTCCATATTTATCTTCTCCTCTGAGCTGATGAGGAGGTATTTTGACCTGTAACAGGCCTCCAAATTTTAAATAAATGCACCCATTTTAGATCTCATGAGTCTCGAAGTTTCAGTTGTTTGGTGCTTATTTATGGCAGTTTGCAATTTTTTAGGATTGTTAAGTAGTTTTTAGATACGATTTTTATTTGTGGTTTTATTGAGCATAAATAATGGCAATCCTTTGTTTTATCATATTGCCACGGTTGGGATACGATGTTGCAGTTATGAATTTCAATCCATAAATGCTAAACATTTTCCCCAACTGTCAAATGAAAAATAACCTATGAAGCAATTTGGTACTTTGGTCTTAATTTGTACTCTATAACCAATGATGGAAAATGCCTAATGGTTGCACTCTGACATACAAAAATGTGATTTTGAAGATTATCAGAATTGTTTATTTGCATTGATTTTCTAGTTTTCTTTTTAATAAATGCGTAGCACTTACAAAATGTATTTCTCTTAATATTTGGTGGATGTAGAATGTTGATTTTAGTTTTTATTGATGCAACTTGTAGAAAAACATTTGAAAAATGCTTGGGGGCTTTTCCATATTTGTTCAAGCTTTAGTTTCACAATTTCAGAGTGTAGAATTATTAAATTTAGTTTACATTTTTAATTTAAAATTTGTTTTCACTAATGCTAATGTCAAAATCTTTTTATGTCATTTCTTACTATTAATATTCAATTATTTCAGTAATATTTTAGACATGGAAATTCCTCTAGGATTTTAACTTATGATACTAAGGCTAAGAACAACCTAAAATGAAGTAGCTAAAAAATATTTCTCCATTAAATATATGTATAATCTTGAATTAAATATTTCTCCATTAAATATATGTGTAACCTTGAATTATCTATGAGAAAGGAACGCTCAACGAATCAATAATATAATGAATCTTACAAAGTCTTACTCATATTTGTTCAAGCTTTAGTTTTATAATTTCATAATGCCTAATTATTAAATTTCGTTATATTTTTAATTTAAATTTTGCTTTCACAAATGCGGATGTCATAATATTTTTATTACCATGTTTTACTATTACTATTTAATTATTTCAGTAATTTGGATTGAAGTAGACACAAAATATTCAACACTTAAAAATATTTTACACATGGAAATTCATGATTGCTTTTAACTCCTGGTACAACATGCATCCTTTTACCATCCAATTGATCAAAATCAATCAAGATAGGCAGCATCATGAATTCATATAAAATATTTATATGGTTTATGGTGATTTGGTTAAGATTGGGAAAAAATTACAGTACCTTATATACCAAGCATAAGTCCTGACATCATAAAATTTTGAATACTATAATTGGATATAATACTTTTCCTCAGTATACTCGGTGTCTTTATTTGTAATATTGATAGGATTTTGTGTTGTTAGATCTTTTAAAATTCACAATGATATTAAAATTAAATAATAATAATAAGACTTTTCGAGAGACACGACGCTTTATTTCTAGCATTGATAAGTTATTGTTGTTGCTTATATTAGAAGGGTATATAAGCATTATATGCTACTGCGTTGTTGGATATTTTTAGAAGGGTGTAGCTACATTGTGTTGGAATGATGTTGAGGATTGGGCTTCCCAAGTTGAAATCTATACACCCATTTCTGACCTCATGACTCTCGAAGTTTCAGTTGTTTGATGCTTGGCTATGGCAGTTTGTAAGCTTTGGGGATTGTTAAGTAGTTTTCACGTAAGTTTTTTATTTGTGGATTTGTTGGGCATAAACAATGGTAACTCTTTGTTTTCTCATATTGTCATGGTTGGTATATAATGTTGCAAGTTATGAATTTCAAAACATCAATGTCAAATGTTTTCCCCTGCTGTCAAATGAAAAATAACCCATGAAGAAATTGGGGACATTAGTCTTAATTTGTACTCCATAACCAGTGATGCAAAATGCCTAATGGTTGCACTCTAACATAACGAAATGTCCTTTTGAAGAATATGAGAATTGTTTATTTCCATTTCTTTGCCCATTTTTTTATAAATGCTTAGCACTTGCAGAATGTCCTTTTCTCAATATTTTGTGGATGTAGGATGATTTTAGTTTTTATTGATGCAAATTGCAAAAAAATATTTGAAATTTTTATGAGCTTTTCCATATTTATTCAAGCTAGTTTCACAATTTTAAAATGCCAAATTATTAAATATCGTTTATATTCTTAATTTAATTTTTTTTTTCACTAATGCTAATGTCAAAATATTTTTATTGTTATTTCTTACTATTAATATTCAATTATTTAGGTAATATAGAACCAAATCGACACAAAAGATTCAACACTTAAAGTATTTTAGACATAGAAATTCCCTAGGTTTTTAACTTTTGGTACTAGGGCTAAGAGCAACGTAAAATGAAGTAGCTAAAAACTATTTCTCCATTACATATATGTATAATCTTGAATTTTTTTTAGAAAATAATGTACAACAAATCAAGGATATAATGAATTTTACAAAGTCCTTCTCATATTTGCTCAAGTTTTAGTTTCACAATTTCAAAATGCCATATTGTTAAATTTCCTTTATATTCTTTAGTTAAATTTTATTTTCACTCATGTTAATGTCATAATCTTTTTATTGCCATTTCTTACCATTAATATTCAATTCTTCTAGTCCTCTAGATCGAGATCAACACTTAAAATTAATTTAGTAGGCTTTTAACTTTTGGTACTAGAGCTAAGAGCAACCTAAAATGAAGTAGCTAAAAAGTCATTCTCCATTAAATTTATGTATAAACTTGAATTTTCTCTAAGAAAGGCACGCACAACAAATCAAGGATATAATGAATTTTACAAAGATCACAATTTCATTGAATTGTTAAATTTCGTTTATATTCTTTATTTAATTTTGTTTTTTATTTGACAAAAAATATATATTTAATTTAATTTTGTTGAATTCTATTTTTATTTTTTAGATAATTATATTATTATTATTATTATTATTATTATGTAAGTTAGGCATTCTATTTTGATTTTTCAAATAATTATTGATGCAGGGGCATTAGGCGCAATAAAATACTTTGTATCTAAGTAGACATAGGGGGGTCTTGTGTTTTTAATTTCTTATGTAATTATTAGTATTTTGAATAAATATAGTGAGGAAATGTAAACGTTCTTGAATCATTGGAGAACATGAGGGGAAGTTAGGAATGTGAAGTGTTAGTTTCAGTAAATCTAGGGAGTTAGGCTAATTTAGGACTTTTAGAATTCCAAAAGTTTTGTTGAGCTGTCAAAGAAGTTGAATCGATTCATTAGTGGGTTTTTGTATAAATGTAAGCCCAAAGGCATCAAGAGAATCAGATCTGGAGAGTGTGAGTGATCCAGTTTTAGGAAAAATAGGGGCTTGCTCCGGCAAGCCTACGGGCAGTTGAAAGGGCCATTTGATTTTGAAGATCTGGCCGAGGGCAAGAAGAATTTTGTAAGTGACTTCATTTTTGTATATGAAAGAATCTGCTCGGAATTACATGAGTATTGTTTGATTTAATTTCTGTGTGAATAGCTTTTGAATTTCAATAAGCAATGGTATAATAATGTGTGGATATACTCTGTAATTTGGGGTTTTAAATGATGCTCTGTATATGATTGGAAAATCGATGCTGGTTAATGAGGCAGTTAATATCGATCTTGTGGGTTTAAGTTGAATGCAACAAGGGTTACAGATACCCTTGAGAAAGTTGCAGAAAGCTTGCAGTCATCGATCACTAGAAGGATCGACAACCACAGCAAGAAAGACGAATTTCTAATCTAGAATTCGATATCGGGTTGTATGTAAAATGTTCTGAGACGAAATTATGAATCATGGGTTCATATGCAAGGTCGAAACAGAGAGAAGTTGAGGTAAGAGCTTCTGAGAAATAAGTGATGGCACAGTGAAACCTTGAATCGAAGAGGAATGGGCGAATTATGGCTCGGAGGTTTGCACTGAAAGGAGGAGCAAAATTTTGATGGCGCAATAACAATTGAGAACTGTTCGAGTGATGAAACGAACACATCCAGCGAAATAAGAGTCCGGGGGTTGAAATCGTTGAGCCATGGTAATGTTGATTTAGTGTCAACGTTGTTTGCATATGGGCAAGATAAATAAATTGTGTAGAGGGTGTTTGGTAATTGCAGAGAACCTGACCCTGTTCTAAAAATCCAAGTAGGCAGATAATACAAAGGCGAGTGCACAGGAACCCTGATGGCGCGCAGACCGGATCGAGAATGGGTTCGTTGGCAATCTTATAATTTTATTGATATCATATACAGTGGTCAATTGTAAAATTGTGTTCTGCAAGTGGAGAAGGCAGAATTGAATTCACAAATTCAAAATAGCTATCGAAGAACAGCATATTAGGGAAGTTGAAGCGGTTAGAATTGTGGAAGAGCGGAACTGTGAGGAGAACCCATGAAACCGGTTTTAAAAGCCTAAAACCAGGATTTTTGCATCACTTCTCAACTGGTAAGTTGTTTCGCCTTTTGGAACGCAATATCGGTCAGCGTCCAACACGTGGCATAAGGCAGTGTTTTAAAACTACCTATTTCGCAAAATATTTGCGTGTTAAAGCTCAATGATGAAAAAAATGTGATTTGCATTCGATCATTGAGGCAAGGGATCCAAGGGCAATCACATTGCAAGTTGTGGGTTCGTTAACTCCATGTATGGCTAGCGTTATTTTCATTGGTAAGTGTTTATTAGTTATTTGATATGTGGGCCCGAGGGAAAGAGTAAACGTTGATGACAGAACTCTAATGTGTTTATGCGTTAAAGGTTGTGGACATTCTAAGTGATCAACAATTAAATGATTTTAATCCAAGGTCGAAGACTTTTAAACATTGTGTTGATATCTGGCTTGAACGTCAATGGAATGAGGTAGTGTTCCAAAACAACGTGTGGATTTGTGAGCACGTATGGTGAATAGTAAGTGCTGGCATATTCATTTATGTCTTGACCAAAGAATTGTTTTAACTTTAACCGGAGGTTGTGGTCGCATATGAAGTTCGATTCTTGTGGTTAAATGAAGGTCAAGTTGGAGTATGAATTGTCAATGGATAATTCATATGACAATTAAATAATGAAATGGTGTCTGCTATCGAAAGTTGAGTTAGTTGAGATTCGAATGGACAATTCGAATATTAAGAAACAATTTTTATAACATGGTTCTAGTCACAGAGTTAAGATAGAAAGATAGTTTCTGCAGACCTTAAAGTTCGTCAATTTGGGGATTAATTGAAATATAAGGTTGCACATTTAAATTGCCAGATAAGAGATTATAATTGGGTGCGTCCACTTTTATGCATAGTGGAGATTGTGGTTTTATAACCGTAAGAAAATTTCTTCAATATCTCAAATCTCTTATTTGAGATACAGAAGCCTCGCTTAGTTGAAAATAATTGCCCAGATTTGGAAATAGCTTGGGTTAAATTTTGGGATGCATTTTATATGCACTGATAGAGGGCAGCTTGCCATCAAGTGGTATCAGAGCAGGAAGGCTCTTTTTGAAAATTAATTTTTCGAATACATGCTTGGTAAAGGCAATGAGGAAAATTTGAAGTTTTAAATCTATTTAAGAGTGATTGCAGATTTGATTAGGTGTGCAGTGAAGGTATTCAGATTTGCAGAATCTGAAGTTGAAGGCAAAGTGTTTTAAAAATTTCCAGGATATGTTCTGAAGATGTGAACACTGGTGTGATGGTGATGGAAAAGAGATCAGATTTAAATCTGATAGGACAGCGTTCAGTGCAGCAGAGCATTGGGAGAAATTGCAGAAACAATTGCAAATGGATGTTGAACAACCCTTGAAGGTGAGGTATTTTTTCTTCTGTTTGAGGAATTTTGTTTGCAGAATGCAGATTGCAGACAATTGAGGAGCATCTCAGCAAGAAGATCACAGCTTTGAAGAGCAGTGATGAGGGAAGCCAATGAAGGTTTATAAAGAGAAAGGAGAGTGTGGCAGAACCTAGAGAAATTCAAACAGAGGTTGGATGTAAAGAGAACATATGTGTTCTGAGAGGTTGCAGAGGAGTGACGCCTGAAGGAGAAAAGAGGAATGCTCAAGAGGTTCAGACATAGTGGACCTGTACTTTCCAAAAGACCAGATCCAGGGAGAGGATTGGTGAGGTAAGTTGTGACAAGGACGACTTGTTACTGTGGAGGTTTCAGTGCAGCCCGTGATGAGTGAGTAAGAACTCATGAAGGAGAAGATGGCTATTGATAGTCATAGCAGAGATTGCAGAGGTTCTGAGAGAGGCCACAACAGAATGAAGATGAAGAAAGAAGATGCCAAGACATATGGCATGCTAAGACAGTTAATAAAGGAAGAGTATGAGAAAGAGGTAACTGAGATCAGGGAACTGTTCAACAAATTGAAGATGATGATAGAGGAAAGCTAGAGAGTTGGTTGGCTCATGAAGAAGAGAGTGAAGTGGCAAAGGTTACATATGAAGAAAGAGCATATGATACATGCTCAACAGAAAGAGAGATTACTCAAAATGATTAAGTATTTGGAGAAGGACTTGAAGACTGAAACTTCAAGTGAGACCAAGGGGTCAAATGACTTTACATCTGATGATTTTTGTATGTTTGCAGGAAAAAAATATGGAGAAGGAAAAACAGTTGATGCTATCACTAAGGAAGAAAATGGGACAGCCAGATATGTTGTAAATGTCCATACACAGTTGGGGAAGAGTTTCACTTTCCAATACATTGGAAGCAGAGGAATTCTAAATTGTGATGATGGCCAGAAGCTGGAAATTGAGCAGTCAATTGGACAGCTCGAAGAGACTGAAGAGGGGACCATTGAAGAATTTCTGAAATGTATAGAAGACTTGGAACAGCAACAGGATTTGATGATTGAATCATCAAATGAGACCATGGGGTTGTATGGTTTTAAAACTAACAAGTTGTGTGTGAATGTTGTAATGAGTGAAGCTAAAAGTTGCCAAGCAAGATATGATGATTATCTTTTAGAAGAAGATCAGATTGAACTACTACAACAAAAGGAATTCATAAATTCCTTGTTTAATGAAAGATATTGTTTCAATGGGGACATGATAGTTTTGTCTGATGATGATGAATTTGTTATTAATGATGATAATGACAGATTGATTTTATTGAGTGGCCAAATGGAGAGTGATGGATAGATAACTGAAGTTATTGCAGGGATGGAAGATCAGAATTATATTCTGATGAAGGATGAAGAAGTAGTGACAGCAGGAAACTTGACTTGTGAAGGTAGTGAAGATTGCACAGAGAGGTTCTCAAATGAGATGATAGATTTGTGGCATGAGTTAAGTGTTTTGGAGCAGAGGATAGAAGCACGGAGAATAAGTGTTCAGATTGTAAAGGCAGAGATGAATGAGAATGAGAAAGTTCATTTTTATGAACTAGAGCAAGGAGACATCCTTGAAGAGGATGATGCAGAGGAGAGACTAACTGACAGTCTCGAGAGTTGCTTGAAGGATTGGAATCAGCATACTGATGTGCTGATGACAGAGCAGCAGATTGAAGTGTTGCTAGAGGAAATGTTAAAGAAAAAATTTGAAGTGTTGCCAGAGGAGGAAGAGACACAAGGATTTTATAAATTTGGTGGTTGTTTTATGATTGCAGGTACTGATGGAAGGACTAAGGAATGTTTAGTCCAAGAGAGGAACAAATATGATGACAGTGACTGGCAATTTAAATACCAATTCAAATAATTGCTTAAGGCAAAGAATGAAGAAATTGTCACAAGTGACAATCAGGAAGAGTTTTTCTGTTGCAGAAAACAAGAGGGCATGGATGATTGGGTGGCAGCTAGCGTAAGGGCTCAGCAAGTGGAAGCTAGCGTAAGAGCTCAGCAAGTAAAATCTAGCGCAAGGGCTCAGAAATTAAGAGTAAGAGCCGCAGTAAAAGCAGAAGTAGAAGTTCAGCAATCAAGAGGAAACAGTATCCAGCAGTCAGAAGACATATTAGACAGGGAAATTGAATTTATGAGGAGGTTGATGGTGAAAGTGCCTCAGAAGAAGATAGCAGAAAGAAAACAAAGAAGCAGCAGTAGCAACAGAAAGACAGTCACAGACTGTGAAAGCTTAGCAAGCGGAAAGATGCAGCATAAGATATGGAAGCCTGGAGAAGAGCAGAAAGAAGAATATTGCAGCAGATGATCAGCTGTAGAACAAAGTGTGGGATAGAGGAAGACAAGGATGAAAGCACATGATTATGAGATCATGATTAATTTTAACCTTGTGAGTCTGATGCAGGGGCATTAGGCGCAATAAAATACTTTGTATCTAAGTAGACATAGGGGGGTCTTGTGTTTTTAATTTCTTATGTAATTATTAGTATTTTGAATAAATATAGTAAAGAATTGAAAATGTTCTCGAATCATTGGAGAACATGAGGGGAAGTTGATTAGTTAGGAATGTGAAGTGTCAGTTTCAGTAAATCTAGGGAGTTAGGCTAATTTAGGACTTTGAGAATTCCAAAAGTTTTGTTGAGCAATCGAAGAAGCTGAATCGATTCATTAGTGGGTTTTTGTATAAATGTAAGCCCAAAGGCATCAAGAGAATCAGATCTGGAGAGTATGAGTGATCCAGTTTTAGGACAAACAGGGGCTTGTTCCTGCAAGCCTACGGGAAGTTGAAAGGGCCATTTGATTTTGAAGATCTGGCCGAGGCCAAAAAGAATTTTGTAAGTGACTTCATTTTTGTATATGAAAGAATTTGCTCGGAATTACATGAGTATTTTTTGATTTAATTTCTGTGTGAATAGTTTTTGAATTTCAATAAGCAATGGTATAATAATGTGTGGATATAATCTGTAATTTGGGGTTTTAAATGATGCTCTGTATATGATTGGAAAATCGATGTTGGTTAATGAGGCAGTTAATATTGATCTTGTGGGTTTAAGTTGAATGCAACAAGGGTTACATATACCCTTGAGGGAGTTTCAGAAATCTTGCAGTCATCGATCATTGGAAGGATCGACCACCACAGCAAGAAAGACAAATTTCTAATCTAGAATTCGATATGGGGTTGTATGTAAAATGTTCTGAGATGGAATTATGAATCATGGGTTCATATGCAAGGTCGAAATAGAGAGAATTGAGGTAAGGGCTTCTGAGAAAGAAGTGATGGCGCAGTGAAACCTTGAATCGAAGAGGAACGGACGAATTATGGCTCGGAGGTTTGCACTGAAAGGAGGAGCGAAATTTTGATGGCGCAGTAACAATTGAGAATTGTTCGAGTGATGAAACGAACACATCCAGCAAAATAAGAGTCCGGGGGTTGAAATCATTGACCCATCGTAATTTTGATTTAGTATCAACGGTATTTGCATATGGGCAAGATAAATAAATTGTGTAGAGGGTGTTTGGTAATTGCAGAGAACCTGACCCTGTTCTAAAAAGCCAAGTAGGCAGATAATACAAAGGCGAGCGCAGAGGAACCTTGATGGCGCGCAGATTGGATCGAGAATGGGTTCGTTGGCAATCTTATAATTTTATTGATAGCATATACAGTGGTCAATTGTAAAATTCTGTTCCACAAGTGGAGAAGGCGGAATTGAATCCGCAAATGCAAAAGAGCTGTCGAAGAACAGCATATTAGGGAAGTTGAAGCAATTAGAATTGTGGAAGAGCGGAACTGTGAGGAGAACCCACGAAGCCGTTTTTGAAAGCCTAAAACCAGGAGTTTCGCATCACTTCTCAACTGGTAAGTTGTTTCACCTTTTGGAATGCGATATCGGCCAGCATCCAACACGTGGCATAAGGCAGTATTTTAAAACTACCTATTTCGCAAAATATTTGCGTGTTAAAGCTCAGTGATGAAAAAAATGTCATTTGCGTTCTATCATTGAGGCAAGGGATCCAAGGGCAATCGCATTGCAAGTTGCGGGTTCGTTAACTCCATGTATGGCTAACGTTCTTTTCATTGGTAAGTGTTTATTAGTTATTTGATATGTGGGCCCGAGGGAAAGAGTAAATGTTGATGACAGAACTCTAATGTGTTTATGCATTAAAGGTTGTGAACATTCTAAGTGATGAACGATTAAATGATTTTAATCCAAGGTCGAATACTTTTAAACATTGTGTTGATATCTGGCTTGAACGTCAATGGAATGAGGTAGTGTTCCAAAACAATGTGTGGATTTGTGAGCACGTATGGTGAATAGTAAGTGTTGACATATTCATTTATGTCTTGACCAAAGAATTGTTTTAACTTTAACCGGAGTTTGTGGTCGCATATGAAGTTCGATTCTTGTGGTTAAATCAAGGTCATGTTGGAGTATGAATTGTCAATGGATAATTCATACGACAATTAAATAATGAAATGGTGTCCGCTATCGAAAGTTGAGTTAGTTGAGATTCGAATGGACAATTCGAATATTAAGAAACAGTTTTATGACATGGTTCTAGTCACAGAGTTAAGATAGAAAGATAGATTCCGCAGACCTTAAAGCTCATCAATTTGGGGATTAATTGAAATATAAGGTTGCAAATTTAAATTGCCAGATAAGATATTATAATTGGGTGCGTCCACTTTTATGCATAGTGGAGATTGTGGTTTTATAACCGTAAGAAAATTTCTTCAATATCTCAAATCTGTGATTTGAGATACAGAAGCTCCGCTTAGTTGAAAATAATTGCCCAGATTTGGAAATAGCTTGGGTTAAATTTTGGGATGCATTTTATATGCACTGATAGATGGCAGCCTGCCATCAATTACATTATTATTATTATTATGTAAGTTAGGCAGTGGTCATGTCTAATAATAATGATGCCAGGATACTGGGTTAAATCAGATCCTAGCCTATAAAAACTCGTGTGCATCCTTCTCCGTTAAAAACCTCATCTAATTATTCATAAAAAAATACACTTGATGCAACCCAAAATATACATAGAGGAAAAGAGAGCCATACAACGAAAATGCTGATATATAATAAAATTTACAAACTCAAACATCTGGTCGGATATTACAATAATTGGCCTTTCGCTCTCGGCCCTTTACAAAAAGCTCTCAACTCATTCCTCACTCTCTTTGTATTTCTCACTTTCTCACTTCCTCACTTATCCTTTCTCACCCTCACAAGCTACATATTTATACATAAATATAATTTATTCCATTCCATAATTTCCTCCACACAAATCTCAACTTCAAATCTAAATTAGATATATCTTTTTTTGGACTCAACTAAGTCTCGTTTATGGAATTCCTCATCCCTAGATTATCTACCTAATTCAATTCCACTCATATCCTTAATTATTTAAGGAATATTTACAATAATCCTCACATTTATATTTTCTCTCTTAATTAATTAAAAATGAGAAAAATAATTAAATAATTAATTAAAATATCTCACCCCCTAAATTACATAAAGGAATAATAAAAATTTAGCTTTGATGCTCTTGCATCAGACTCCCCATGTAGAGAAGTTTCCATAGACTCCAGTCTATGAGGTTCGTCGATTTTCTGTAATAATGCGACAGCCACAATCCTGATGACTTGCTCCCTCCAAGATTCCAAACTCTTTTCTGCCGCCGGTCCTTCAAGGTATTAACTCGATGTGGTAACTCATCACTCACTCTGTCGATCGGATTCCATCGGCTTCTCCAACAATTGCTTCTGCTAATTCCTCAGAGTAATTCCTCTTTGTCGAATTCTTTTGTTTCCAACTGAGCTGAACACTTAATTTTCTGCAATGAAGAATAATCAAGAACTCCTTCTTGATTACAACTATAGTCTTTGATTTATTTTAAAGCAACAACTTTCTCATCTAGTGTTGTACCTATATTCACCAACAAATTGTTAGTTTTAAAAATATAAGACCTTTCGGCCTCTTTTGATGCTTCAAGCACCAATCTTCCATCAATGACTTTCTGGATTTCAGTAGATTCTATTTTGAACTGCTGGTTGCTTCCATCTTTATCCTGCTGGATCAATATTTATGTCTTCTTTATGTCTCTATGGACATAACTTTCTTGTTGTTTCTGATCTTCCATCCCAATGCCAAATAATTTCTGCTCAATTTCTTTGATTTTGACATCATATCTGTTAATGTCGTTTTATGTACCTACAGGTACATCATTATCTGAAAAGTTATAACATTCATTCAACTCTATATATGTTAAAAACATTTCATCCCTATCACACATAGTAACTGCAATTCCTTCTGGATCAGGTTCTGCAATCTTCACTTCTCCCTCAGGTTCCTTAAGCCATCGTTCCAAGAACTCAATTTCCATATGAAATCTTTCCAACACTTCATCACAACCTTCATTCCCAACTTCATTCATCTTCTGGTAATCTTCTTGAGTTTTCCTGGTTTCAGCATCATCACATTGTAAAATTATGTCAGCAAATTCACTAAACAGATACATTTGTTTACCTCCTTGGAATATCTCCTCGGTATTTCCTTTATGCTCTTGCTCCATAATAGCTTCAACTTGTTGTCTTACCCCAAACAAGAATTCATTTATGATTTCTTCCTGCTGCAACAATTCAGTACCTTCCCCCTCTAAAGGGCATTCTCCACCACACTTTACCTCAAGAGTTTCTTTCATCTTTGTGGCAATTCCAGCAGACTACTCACTATCTTTCACACATCCTGCAAACATACATACATTGCGAGATTTAAAAATGCATGGCTTCATAGCCTCATCTGCTTCTCTTGCCAACACATCTTTAGATTCTTCCGAACTATCCCAATAGTTCATTAGATCTTCCTCATTGATCTCTTCACCCATAATTTCACCCTATTCTGGGCCACAAATGGAAACATCGATTTTTAACTCAGCTTTTCTGAGTTGTTCACACCTTATCATCTTCTCGAGCTTCCTCAGCTCTTCTACCAACTATATGTTTACCTGCTTTTCCCTCTTTGCATGCAGTCTCTGCCACTTTACCTTCTTTCTCATGGTCCAACCATGTGTCTGGTCTTTCACATTTTCCTGCAATAATTCCATTAAAAATTCAAGTTGAACTATTATCTCAGTCTTCTCTCGCCCATAATCTTCATCTGTCAACTGTTCACATATGCCACTTACCTCGGCATTTTCCTTCTTCTTTCCTCTGTTGTGGTTTTCATCAGATCTTCGGAAATGACTATCAACAGTCATCTTCTCCTCCTTTTTGAACTTCATCTGTTCACGTGTGGATTTCATTCAATCATGTTTTCAGCAAGTCCTCATACTTTCCATTCAACAATGCAAGCTTTCTTTCAGCGCTTGACCTCTTTCAGTTTAATATCTTGGAATCAATCTCTAGCAACCCTCTTGCTTCACTTTGCTGCAAACAACACTTTGGTAACTCATGTGTTACAATGACCAATTCTTTGGGTGTCGGGCTCTGTCAATCATGCACCCATTTACATTCAGACCTTTGATTTAGCTTACGACTCTTTGACTTCAAACTTTACACCAACTCTTCATCATGGATAAAAGTACTCAATCTTAACTCAAACTATCCAAACTTTCATTTGATCCTAACATTTGTTTTGACTTCAAGACTCGACCCAATAATTATGATAGTGGATATTTTGACTTAATTCAAGTTATACAATCCTCCAACAAACATACACCCCTAATACATTTTAGGATGTAAAATCTTCACTCTCTTTCATACTCCATTCTTATGAAAGATCATCAGTTTCCCATTATCATTTCACATGATACTGAAGTCTTTAATCGAAATTCAATCCATGTTTTCCAAGATTCATGTTATGGTGAAAATAAATAAACCATCCAATTTTCAACATTCAAAAATATCTTCTCGAAATGATGTACCATACCTTATGTTGCCATCAAGGTTATTAACAAACCTTCTCTTCGCAATCTCAATTCTCTGGTCTCCACTTTTCTGTGTCATCTTTGTCACTGTTAACATTCGCATGCCCTTCATACCATAAGCTCGTCATTTTAATGCAACCATTTTTCATGCACTTTTATGCACCATACAACATCAATTCACATCTCTTCACCTATATACAGTGAAAAGCTATTCATATTTCAACCTCTTCGATGTACAACCCGTACATTGTGTCCATCCTGAATATCACCTCTTAGATGTCGCCACATGATGGTAAAAACAAAGATTTTACACATCAAGCAATTGTGTTTACAATCTCAAATCAAAAGAATTCTCCTTTTTCCAACTACAAGCTTTGGTCCAAAATGACTTAACCAAAATTGTGAAGAATCTACATTATGCATAATAAACCCTCTCACATAAAAATGCATACTTCTTTTTATATCAAGGTTTAATACCCTTTTATTACTTAAGACAAGTGGAAGTCATTTCAATAAACCTTACCATAAACCTTTGGCATACCTCGGCATTATATCTATAAACTCAGACTTTATAAATTAAAACCCAAACGTTTACCATAGTTTAGGACTTTAGGTTAAAACTCATATTTCCGCTTTATTTCTAGCCCATATCACATCACAACCTTTACGAGATTTCATTTAAGCCAAATTTTATGTTATAAAGTCAACACAACACTTTATAACTTACCAATCCATCAATCTAATGTTTCATGATCAATAGGCCGCACATATCTCGAGGCTCTTCTTCCAGTCTCCGTCGTCGATTTTGACCCTCCTCCCATGCTCATCAGATATATCCTCTCCAACTCATGTTCAGAAAAATTGCATATTTCTCAAAATTGGTAGATTTGTGGGTTATGGCACATGATCTTAACAAAACAATTCATTACGTAGCAAAAAAATTCTTCAGTATTTTCTTCTCAATTATGGCCAATTCATTTGACACATTTTCTATTTTCTGCAACGATGAAATCCCTGCATGGGTAGTTGAGATCTCTGGTTTCGCATACACTCCACGTGCATTAATAGTCTCTTCCAATTTCACAGACACTAGGCATTTAACAGACTCATTTAACAATGGCGGCCCAACCTCCAAGCTACGAGACCCCACCTTGAGTACTTGATTCTCCCCATCGCGACCAACAGAACTAGTCTTGTCATAATCCAAAAACATATACCAGCATCAAAACAGTCAACTCCAGGGAACAGCGTTGACATGCAACTCGGGTTCTTTATGTTCTACGCAGTCTTGTATCAATATCTGCAGCTTCAACTGTTTCTTTCCTTGCCTACACGCAGGCTACTCTCTTGCACTTCAATCTACTCACAATAATGTGGTATATACCACAGTACATTGTAGTGAATCAGGGAATGTGATATGGAGAAAAGAAGCACCCGCAATGGAACGAGACTGGTAGAAAAATGGGTAGCAACAGAAGTTTATCAAGACATTTGGTATTTACACGAGTAAATCAGACCTCATGGTGAGTGATAAAAAGAATCATATGTTAGTTTAAATGACTCGAAAACAAACAAACAAAAAAATTAAGACATTCCCAACGTGATTTTGGAGCCTCGAGTATTCATTAATACGATGCGCATTAGCATTGGGAACGACAGGTTGAATACAAACCATGCATTGGATATATGTATAATGTTGAAAAGGTCACAACAAATAACGCGAGAACAATGCTCAAACAATCCAGGATCAACACGAGAACTGCGCGAGCCTTCTTTTAATAGTATTAGGTCAATAGCAAGGTTGTTATTAGGGCACGGTGTCCGACAGTGAAAACATATTATTCTACAGCTCGTCTGGATCTGGTCTCACGCAGCACTCCGAGCTACTCATATCTGTGTCTCGCGTAACACTTAGCTCTCCTAGTTTCCATCAGAACTCCCAAATGGCACACTCAGTGCTCTACGCCACAGACCTCCACGTTGACAACGATTTAATTGCTCAGACATTCTCAGCAGAAAGGCGTGCCTGTTGACATAGAGAGATACACCGAACAGCGTTTAGTCTGATCTATTTTCAGTGTCCTTGCAACTAGGATTGCATTCAAACTTCAACCACCTCTGCGTTCATTACACAACGTTGGTTATTCGCACACGTTGGCTCCAAGTGAACTAATCGAACCCAGTTTCAAGCTTCTGACTATAAAACTGAGCATGCAAGTTGCTCCTCATTCAAGTCTTCAGTCTGCGATGCCACAAATTTGTGCTTTTATTCTTTGGCACGCTCCACTACAAGGTTAAGATTTCTAACACTGGCTGTTAACACCGTACTCATGTAATGTGTTAATGCACACCATAGGTTAAGACAAAATCGAACCATAAATTCCAAATGCTACACAGTATTGAATCTAATTCACACTCACAACAAGCAATAAAACGAAACAGCCGCAACGGAGGAGAGACTCATCCCCCAACTCATCTCCTTCACTCTGATACCAAATGATGCTAGGATACTAGATTAAATCAAATCCTAGCCTATAAAAACTCGTGTGCATCCTTCTCCGTTAAAAACCTCATCTAATTCTTCATAATAAAAAATACACTTGATGCAGCTCAAAATATACATAGAGGAAAAGAGAGCCATACAACGAAAATGCTGGTATATAATAAAATTTACAACCTCAAACATCTGGTCGGATATTACAATAATTGGCCTTTCGCTCTCGGCCCTTTACAAAAATCTCTCAACCCATTCCTCACTCTCTTTGTGTTTCTCACTTTCTCACTTCCTCACTTGTCTTTTCTCACCCTCACAAGCTACATATTTATACATAAATATAATTTATTCCATTCCATAATTTCCTCCACACAAATCTCAACTTAAAATCTAAAATTAGATTTATCTTTTTTTGGACTCAAATAAGTCCCGTTTATAGAATTCCTCATCCTTAGATTAACTACCTAATTCAATTCCACTTATATCCTTAATTATTTAAGGAATATTTACAATAATCCTCACATTTATATTTTCTCTCTTAATTAATTAAAAATGAGCAAAATAATTAAAATATCTCACCCCCTAAATTACATAAAGGAATAATAAAAATTTAGCTTTGATGCTCCTGCATCAAATAACACCCGAATAAGATAGAGAATTGAACCAGAAAATTAAATTTTAAATATATTTAATTTAATGATAAGCTTTTTTTAAGAATGTGAAAAATATTCTTATATAAAAAATGTGTTTTTTTGATTGTGTGTTTTTAGTTAAATCATTTTTCCTTATCATATTAATTTTTTTATTTTGTTTTTTTTAATTCATTTCTTAATACTTTAGATCATTTTTATATTTTTTTATTAGATTTTTTTTTTTTCTAATTAGTTGTGTTTTATAGTTTTAGCTTGGTTGGTTTTCAACACATTATATTTAGTTTTTAGTAAATGATAATGATGATGTTGTTTAACCTTTTTTAACTTAATTCAGTTTGTAAATTCTACATTAAGAGACTGAATAAGAAAGTTAGCAAATTCAATTGTGTCCCACTTGAATGGTTGAACGTTAACCGCACATACCCAACCAATGTAGATTAGAACTCAAGAAGTTCATTGGTTAAGCGAGAAGCTTAGGCAACTTCCACACTCCCCGCAGTGTAGGCTAGAACTCATGAATTTCATTGGTTGAGCGAGAAGCTTGGGCAGCTTGCACACTCCCCGCTACGAGAGAGACCTCTCCTCCCCCCAACGTACAATGAACACACCCCTTTAGACTATAAGGTGAAAGTGACTGTTATAGATGACTCTAAATCTCACCTCCATAGATCGACCTACCGAAAAATCATAAGTTGAATTGAATGACCCTCTAAGAAACCCCTCCCCTAGGAAATGCCAAGGCCCCCAAAATAGCAAAGAAAGAAGAGAGAGACACTTTATTTTATTGATGTGCTCCCTCCCTATTGTGATTTATGCATGTTTTGAGCTAATATCTATTTGATTTTATGATGTATAATAATAGGGGTTTGACTTGCACTCAAACTAGCTTTTAAAATATTGTGAAGCTTGTACTCATGATATAATTTGGGTAAATTTGAGAACTTTGTTTTCAGTGTTCACTACCATGATTTATATATTTGATGCGGATAGGTAAATTAGTGCATAAAATAGTATTAAAGGTATTGTTACTAAAATATATTGGGAGACATTTATGTGGAATCTCAACCACCTCTTTTATGCTATGGTGAGAGGGAGGGAGTGGAGGAAGCAAATTATTTTTTTGGATTCTAGACAAAAACATTATTTAACAACATGCATGACTGTAACATGAAATATGTTCAACCTATTGATATCTGGAAAAAAGTATGATTGTAAGTTAAACATGAATTCAAAATAGAAAATGGTTAGATCCTAATATTTCTTGGGGTCTTGATAAATTTATCACAATCTTTCAAGCTTTAAGCAATAAAGTTCCTTTGGTTAAATGTGTTTTACTTTTATGGTTCTGACATTCAGACCACAAGCTCATTGCTTCTTGTTGTCTTCTAGTCAACATGGCATTCAACACACAGTAATTGTCTAAGTCCGATCTTCTATGTTTGAAATAATGTTGCATCAAACAAATATTTTTTCCAATGGTTGGAATTCTACTCCTACCCATCTTGATTAAACTATTATAATCTATAATATCACATCATGTTTTCTCTAAGTTTAATCTTGGCACATCCATATTGATAATGACCAGTATCGTTAATGAAAAGCAATAGGCATTTATTGTGTATTACATTGAGATATGGTTGAATTAAATTACAGTAGCTTTATCCTTGGGGACATTTTTTACTCTTATTTTTATTTTATTTTAACTTAGGCCAAGTCCAATAGTATTCTCATCTCACATATTTCCTGAATTTGTGTTTTCACAACTCTTAAGAAGTAGCAGAGCATACAGACTTTCTACTCTGGATTGGTAGCTTTTAAAAACAGAGACATAATCATCATTATTAAAATATGTTATCTTCAGTTCTTCCATGTCCATATTGGTGGTTGTTCAACATATGTTTTAGTCACTTCATGTATTTTTTCATAGTATTGTAAACCTCCGGAGCTGTAATTTTCAAACTGAACAATTACTTTTGAGTTTGGGGCTATGCCAATAGTGGTTTTTTTCTAGGGAATAATGGGGTAGGGAAGAATAGGTTTTTCTCTTCTTTCGAGATGTGGAAGGCATGTGAAAAGCAATGGCATGATCATTATCAGGGCCACTAGAGTTCTATGATTTTACAGATACCACAATTTTGTTTTTAGGGTGACCAAACATGATGAATGAATATTGAAGAAGAAATGAGAGAATAGGAAAGTATGTGAAAATCCTCGCATCTTGTGCACTTCTCAGCCTAAAAGTGGACTTGGTTTAGAAAAGAAAACAAACTAATATGCTAGAACCTCCAAAGTGAATGCTTAGGAGAACCTCACAACACATTGATGGGCTAATCTTTCCAGTTAAATAGGGGAGGCTTAACAATGGCCCAGTTCTAACATGGCAAGTGTTGTTATGAGTGGGTAAGCCCTAATGGTATAATCTCCTTTCCAAAACAAAAATAACTAGGGGGTGAAGAAGAAACAAAGTGCTTGAGACCAAATCCCAATATGAAGACACTGCTTGTGTTTTAAATCAACGATAGAAGTAAAATTTTGAAACAAACAAAGGCCACTGACCACAATCCTATTTTTTTCAAAGTACTTGGAGACCAAGGGGAATGTAAAATTAAGATATTTTTTATGAAATGTAATTTCTTATTAGTATTGAATCTAATGTGTAGAGCCTAGTGAGTAATAAGTAGAGTGACAAGAAACTCATTTTTCATGTAATGCTTACAAATCAAGTTTGCTAATATTAATGAGAACTATCATTTTGGAACTATTTCCAAATTCATGAATGACATTCCGATAATTTCTCTCCTTCTTGCATGCGCACACAAATTTCTCTATATAAATTAGTTGTGTCATAGCCATATTATATCTAGGTTGTTCTAGAAAAATGCCATAGTTGTAACATATATCACATGTGTCCTTACCTATGTGAAGCTTAGAAATTTAGATATGATTTCCTACCACGTATGCATTTGTAGGTGGGATGTTTCTTACAACCTTAGTGGGGCTTCTATCGAATGATTACACTATTGTATATAGCATAGACAAATTCAACCCAAAAGTTGTTTGAGAGTTTTTTCCTTGACAATGCTCTTTTCCATTTCAACAATGGTCCTCTTTTCGTCCCTACAGTGCACTTATATTGTGCAAATAGTATTGCAATACTTGTAGAAGTAATTAGAGTTTATTTTCTCAAACTCTAATTTATGAGAACCTTAAACTTATTATCAATTTTCCTTTCGAGTTTCAACCATTGCTCTGTATTCCTTCAATGTTATAAGAGTTAATGACTTGTACTTGAGAAAAAAAAAAAACCATTTTTTTTTGGAAGGGAATTGATGGATATCATAAAATAATTTGAACTTGCTAATGACTAAATTCTCATGGGACCAAAAAGGTCACTATGTGCAATTTCCACATACGCTTTTTCTTCATCCAACTTTTTTTGTCAAATTTATCTCAATGTTTCTTAGAGGCATTGTATCAAAACGACCTTTGATTTCGAAGGTAGCAAATCACAATCTATTTCTTTAATTACGAGACATTCATGTTGGCATAATCAAACAAGCTCTTTAACTTCAACATAGGCATCGTGATTTCTAAGGCTCAAGGAAGCAATATTGCAGTAAGATTTCACTGTAGCACAATCCTTGCCTTTTGTTGATATTTTTCTGTTTTTCAACAGTTGTCAAAGAAGCATTAATTAGTGCAATATGATGTTTCCTTGTGGTGTTTCCTTTGCTAAATTTGGTGCAAATTCTAGTTAGGTCCTTTGATGTTACTAGTTGCATAGGCGACTAATGTTCATTATTCCCTCCATCTAAAATATCTAGGGAAGAAGGGTGAGAACTCTACTTGGGGATCCCTCTCACGCTTGGCAGATCCGATTAAGATGGATCTAGGTTAGTATGATAATATCTAAAAAAATTAAACCAATGTAAATTTATCTCAAACTCATATTTATGCATACCAAAATAAGATGAAATTTATTAAGGTGTAATCTTTTTTATTATGAATAAATTAATAAATAAGATGGAATTAAATAAATTAAAATTTTACCTTTTAAAAATTTTAATCCAACTTGATAATCAATAAATCTATATTTAAAATATTTTTACGTTAATGTTATTACATTAAATCAAACAAATTTATATATATAGCGTAAACATATTAACATATGCAACATAATCAAATTTATATAACTTAATAAAAACTAATATAAATAACATTTGCCTTTATTTAACTAAAATACAATTTCAACAAGAAACTCACAAGAGAATGTCCTTCATTTATTTTTACAATGTCCTTTTGCTATTGCGGTGTGGTTGCGGGTTTTGGATATTTTCTAGCTACTTTCATGTTGGGATTTCTCTTCGTTAGAGGTTTGTTATATATAGTGGTTTAGCAAACATGGAAAATATAGATCTATACCTTTGTTCATCACCTCGGAAATATGGTGGTCGAGGAATGTTCTGATTTTTTTATGGTAGTCTTTTGAATATTACTCGTATATGCAACAATATTTAGGCTTGGCTTGAGGTTGTAGTCTGGGAAAGAAAATTTGATATTGCGCCTAGGATGCTGAAGAATTTCATCCAGGTGAGGTATCTTGCAAGATGTTTTTACAGTGCCTCTCAACTTGGAAGATGTGGTTGTGGAGTTTTTCTTCTTATCAATTCACATCTATAGATTTAGATATTTTGATTTGGCGATGGGGGCACAAATACTAGAGCAGAGGCACTTGCTCTATGGGGGTTGTTATATGTGCCTAGGAAACATAGTTTGGAATGGATTACTATCTACAGAGATTCCAGGACCATTATTGAATGGGCTGTTGGAAAAGAAAAACTATCTTCCCCCAACTTGGCAAATTGGTTGTTTTGTATTGAGAATTTAAAGCAGTGTTTTGCACACATATATTTTCAACATGTGTATAGAGAATTAAATAGTGTGGCAAATGGGATGTCAAAGAAAGGTTTGGATGCAGCTCCAAGCGTTTTTCACTACAACATTAGATATGATGGAAGGGTGCAAGAGGAAGGCTCGATGCCATTATGTTGATTGTTCTTTTTGTGAAGATGAACGTTTTTTTGTTCTCATTTTTTAGTATCGATGTCGAATGGATGTATAGTTTTTTTGGTTGTATATAAGCTCTAATCTGAACTTTTGCAAAGTATTTAGGATTGAAAATTCATATGTATTTAATGTAATGACAATTTGTATATATTTTATTTTTGGGGATTGAAGTTTTAGTTTGGATATGATAAACCTCTTGATTAAATATGTATTGACATTTCATTTTAGATAAATTTTCAATATTTTTCTTAAAAAATAATAATAATAATCATCCAACTACTTTAATTTAAAAAATAAAATATTTAACTAAAATACAAATAGTGTTAAAATATACATACATAAATGAAATGAAGGAAGGAGAACACTTCGAAAACTAGAAAAAATATATGGTCATGAAAAAAAGAATTAAGAGGGGTAAACCAAAAATTGGATGGGAAAGGGAAAACGACGCAAAGCGAAACGAATGTCTCAACTATCGACAGCTTTAAACACTTAACCAAGCCTAATGTAACGTATGAAAAGATCAAAACACTATTGGAAAAATGGGACATAAAGCCAAAGTCATAAATGCATTAAATATGACTTGAACATAGTGGGAATAAAATATTCGAGTTTAAAGACAAAAGGTGAAGTGAGAGACCTAAATAAAAATTTTGTAGAGTAGTTGGATTTAAAAATGGGAAATAAAGTAAGTAAATAGATATATTTTATTGTAGTGAGGGGAGAGGGTTTGAAGGTTCGAATCTTAGCCCATGCAATCTTTCATTCTTTTTTTTTTTCTTTGCCTTGTATCTTTCGAGTTTCGTAGACATCTTCAATATTGCTTAGTTTGTCGTTAAATATTTTTGGCGGATATGGTTTTTCACTACATTCGTTGTTGTCCAATTTGTTTGTGGTTTTGAAAGAAAGAAAGTAATTTTAATGTTTATAAAGTTAAAAATAGCCTATGTAGTGGAGGTGGGCATTTACAAGGAGAGGGTTTGACAATTCTCTTTTTTTGTGCTACTTTACCTTGTTTTTTTTTCGTTGTTTCGAAGGTTTACCCATTAGTGCTTTATATGTCTTTGGATGTGGGTTTTTGTTTCCTTGCCTTACTGTTGACTCATGTTTCGTGTGTGTTGGCTTTATTTGTAGCTTAGCCCTATTTGTGGTTCGTCGTAACTCAATTTGGGGCTTCACTTTATTCGTGGCTTGGTTGGGCTCTCTCATGGCTCCTGTGCTTTGCATGCCAAGGTTTTTGTTGCTCACTTTGTAGCAGCGCATTGGGTGTCATTGTTGCTCACTTTGTAGCAGCGCATTTCCTTTGCCTTGTGGATGGTGGTCTCATGTCCTCACATTTTTGGCCTCGTGTCATTTTGTTTATGCGAATCATTTGGGTTGGTTTTGTAATCGTTCTTTGATCTCTGTCGTTGGGGTTTTATGTCTCGAGTTGTATATGTAACCATGTGGTTTTGTACGTGGGCCTTTGGGTTCGTATTATTTTCCAATGGTTGTTCTCTCTCAAGTATGTTTTTCTCTCTTGGATTTCTGGTAATGCGTTTTTTCTAAAGCGTATAATGAAAATTTATAATGTTTTTATAATGAAAATTAGAAAAAATTTATAAGAGGGTCAAAATAAAATAAAATAGAATTAAATGAATAGGTAAAGCATAATAAATTAATAACATATAAAAGTAAAAGTAAAATAAGAAAGTAAATAATTATAATAAATAAATAAAAAGAATAAATAAATAAAGTAAAATAAAATTAGAAATATAAATAAAACAAATAAATAAATAAATAAAACCACGTTGGAAGAGGTTTGTTGATGACACCTGTGTCATTTGGCCCCATGGTCGTGAGAAACTAGATCTGTTTCTTAGCCATCTTAATTCTCAATCCAGCTCCATCCAATTCACTATGGAAGTTGAGGTTAATGGTCGTCTTCCCTTCCTTGATATTCTTCTCTCTAGAAATGATGATGGTTCCGTTTCTCACCAGGTTTATCGAAAGAAAACTCACACAGAACAATATCTTCATGCTAGCTCTCATCATTTCCCTGCCCAAAAATTAGGGGTTCTTAACACTCTTGCCTCTTGGGCCCTTAAGATTTTTTATGATAATCACTTAGATGATGAAAAATCTCGTCTCTTGAAAGCCTTTGAAAATAATGGTTATAGCAGGCATCAAGGCCTCGAAGATTTTCAAAGAGCCAGTAAGGACTCCAGGATTAAACCTTCTCGAGATGGTCAAATCTCCAATGTACAACTTCCTTTCATTCAAGGGACGATTAAAAAGATTGCTCACATTCTTAAAAATAATTGTGTTTATGTTACCTTCAAACCCCTTAATACCCTTAGGAACTCCCTTAGATTGGTTAAGGACCTTGTAAACCCTAAAGACATGAAAGGGGTTTACTCAATCCCTTGTTCTTGTGGGATTCCCTACATTGGGGAAACAAGTCGCTCCATTAACCAAATAATTCAAGAACATGCTATAAACATTAAGCATAATCGTTCTCGTTCGTCGGTTTTAGCTGAGCATGCAGAAAAATCCAAGCATCATGTTTGCATTGAGGATTCTCGGATCATCGCTAGGGTTAATCACTTCCATCATAGGTAGCTTAGAGAAGTCATTGAGATCGAGAAGCATATTGTTAATCTTAACATAGACGATGATTGGAAACTCAGTAGGAGTTAGATTCCCGCCCTCTTTTTTTATGGTTTTATTTTTTTATTTATTTGTTTTATTTTTATTATTTCTATTTCTATTTCTATTTTTATTTCTAATTTTATTCTATTTTATTGTATTTATTTATTATAATTATTTGCTTTCTTATTTTACTTTACTTTTATATGTTATTAATTTATTTATTTTTACGTATTCATTTATTTTATTTTATTTTATTTTGACCCTCCCTATAATAAAATTTCTCGTATTTTCATTATAAAAATATTTATAAACTAATTGATAAATAAATAATATTAAATTATTTAATTAATTTCACTAACTCAATCCTAACGGCTATTTCCTAATGGTTATTTTGCATCGGCTAACTCTAGGTCTGGATGCATCTTTACTACTTAACCCTTTGCAGTAGATTGATTTTTTCACCATTGTCTTGAAGATGAACCACATTAGATGCTTCGAAACGTCGACCATAACTTCATGATGTGATTAATCTGAAGTACATTCTACTCAATATAGATCATGATTGATTTTTTCACCTTCATCTTGAAGATGAACCACATTAGATGGTTTGAAACGTCAACCATAACTTCATGATGTGATTAATCTAAAATACATTCTATTTAATATGGATCACAAAAGTCTAAGATCAAAGTTTAATTCTAATTAATGTAAGTAATATATTTTATTATTTATTTATTATTTCTCGTGAAATATATTTTTGGAAATTTTTTAAGGATTCCTCTTATTTTGAAAATGGTATCTGTGGTAAATTGAATTTTGTAGAAGTTGGAGGGGTCGTTAACAATATGCAAAATAAGAACTCAACATATTAGTAACAAAAATTGAATTTTAGTGGGGAATATAATACTCCCTTCTTATAACCACTTAGCTTAAAACTAATTGACAACATAAATAATGAGAAATTAGTTAGTTACGAGTACCTCTCATGAAAATGGTCATAGATGAATGACTTACTTATCGTGGTTGAATCCCAAAAAATGATATCTAACATAATGCGCTGTGAAACCCCTCAATACTTAAAACCATAAATAATATTGTTCTTTTGATCAATCAATTTTTCCTATTTATATTATTTTACAAGAACACAAATAAAATAAAATAAACTCATTGATGAAGGAATGACCTAATTTTATCTATTACATTGTCAAACGCATTTTGTTGTACATGATGACTTGTTTCTTTGGTGAAAGTGGAGTCTTGGTATTACTACCATCAAGGTTCAAGTCTTTCAAATGGCATGCTCATACTCATGTGTGCACTTATGCTTGCAAAAATGGATGGGGTTGGGTGTGTGTAACTTGGACCAAAGCTTACCCCAATGTCCTTTAACATTATGGCACATGAGTTAATGACTTGTTGATAAAGTAAGTGGAGTAATTGTGTGTCCATTAAGATTCAATACACGTTGATTTTATATATTATGAGATAGTGCAAAGGATTCGGTTTCACATTGTTACTTGTTGATGTGTGTATCAACACTCGCAAGTACTGACAATCTCATTCTTGCTTTAGTGTAAATGGTGGGTCAAGAATGCTTCCAACTTTTTTTCCATCATGTTGTGGTTTGTGGCAACTTGGAATAATTGTTACGACAATTACTTCAGTTGAAATCTTGGTAATCAGTTAAGATTCAAGTCCCTGAAGATGGGTGAAAGGTTCACCCGAAACATTAGGAAAACCTATGATCACAATGCACAGTTCTTCAAAAGTCTTCATGAACAACAAATCATGCTTCTCCCCAACATGGTGTTTGTTAGATGTATGTTGTTATAGTTCTTAAGCAACTGATAATATGATATTAGTAAGGTGTCAACAAACATTATTCTTAACTTAAAATATATTATTCATTAATGCTTTTATTTTTAATTGAAAACTATAAATAGAGAATCTTGTACATCAATTTGATATTTAACTTGATCATAACCTTACAATTAAATTATTGTTGTTGTTGTTGTTGTTGTTGTTGTGGACAAGTTTCTTTCTATTAAGTTGATACCATATTACATAATAATAAAATATTTTTGCCATGGTCTTTCATATTAGAAATTAGAGCAATGACAAAAATTAATATTTTCTATCCCAAATGTCCATATACTAACTAGATACATACAAAAAGGTATATTGACCAAGGCTTCATTATGCAAGACATTATGCCACAATTTTGGTAAATTCCAACTGATGTAGAAAACCCAAAAGTTTTTGAAACCATCAAGAGGACGTAGAGATATCAATAATGCCTGGAATGACTAGAGGTGTAGGATTTAGATTGTTACAGAGCTACTCCTCAATGCAAGTAAGTGCTTCATGCTCTTCCACCCCCATCAATGTTGTGAAATTGAAGGACAAGGGGGTGGGATTTGATTCACTTATGTGTTCATAGGTCACAAGATCATTTAATATAATTTCTCTAGGTGAAACCACACATTCAACTACTACCTAAAAATGCTCCTGTGACTTTAAATTAGACCCTCAAAAAAATTGAACCTGGTGCAATAGTGAAAAACTCTTCAATCTCCACCATTAAATCTAACCACTCTAAATAAATTATTAAATATATTTTTATTTATTCTCTACCAACTTTTATATATGTTAATATAAATTTTTAATTACACCTTATATATATAAAAACTAGTATACATTGTTAACCAAAAATGTATTTATACATCTATTATCATTTTCATTCTCACACAGATATAATTTTCATTCTCACGTAGATAAAAGTGGAGACCATCCGTATAAGTTAATATTTAATGTTTAGATCTTTTAGTAAAATAGTTTATTGTTTATTTAAAATTTGATGAAATTTTAAAACAATTATTAATAATTATTGAGATTATATTATTTAAATATATTAAATAATTTTGAATATTAAATTTAGACGTACTCTAACTTATAGACAAATTAGTCTTTTTTCCGAATTCACCAAAATATGGCAATACAATTTCAATATTTGTTGTTGTTTAAAATACATTTTTGAATGGGTAAATGAATTGAGCACCTTGAAAAACCCCTGGGACACTCGAATTATGAGATTAAACAATTTAAACTCGAGTTTTTAAAAATATTTGTGGGATTTTGATTAAAATTAACTAAAATAGTCATGAAAATGGTTATTTCATCTATAAGTTAGATTATGCCTTAAATTTGTATTGGTGTAATCTAATTTATAGACGAAATAGTCATTTTCACCAGAATCTCACAATATAATTTTAACCAAGAATGTGATTTTTTGTTGCTTAAAATACATTTTTGAATGCATAAACAATTCAACATCCATTTTTTGTTGCTTAAAATGCATTTTTGAATGCACAAACAATTCAACATAACTTGAAAAAATGTCGTGAAAAAAAGTTATTTTGGTATATAAGTTAGATTATGCTTGAGATATTATATATAATTATAATATCTCAAGTGTAATCTAAATTATAGACGAAATGGTTATTTCTGGTTACTTTTAAGCTCTATATATAGAGAGAGTAATTAAATAATAAAAAATAATAATTTTATTAACAGTTATATAATCAAATGGAGTATGTCTTAGAATTATTTTTGTTTGGTTAAGAGTTCTTTGTTTTGGAGGTAAGAAATGAGGTTAATTGTGTAATACCTAAAAGTACATGACAAGAGTGAAAACCTATCTAGCATGTAATTCCAATTGACATAATTTTCCTTGAATAATAGTAATGAGTCAACCTACATTAACAAATAGCGAAGAATAATAAATGTCTTCACTAGTAATTTTACAACTAAATTAGTAAAACAAATTAAAAAAAATTGTAAAATTTTCCATTTACGGATATTATAAGGTGTGTAAAAGATCATTTGGACAAACTCCAATGAAGGGTTATTAACCCGAAGAACCAACCAAGTTTGACAACTACAAAGTTTGTAGGTATCATTAAAATATTATGAAGGCATATGGGCCCTATAACTTTCGAAAAGAGCAAATGAATTGCTTTATGACACATGCTTCTTAATCATGAGGTGTCAAACGTTTATTCCTTTGGTATAGAAAATAAGTACGTTATCTTACCTTATTATGAGTAATCTACGTATTATTTATTTATTTAAAACATTAAATTCTTTAAATATATTATTCGAACTATTAAGGAAATATGCTTCGGAGATATGGACAAATCAATCTATTAATTATTACAACGTATATATAAAGTCGTGAGATTCCATATTGTTATTGTTATTGTAAAATATGAAATTGTCTTTAAATACTCATGACAAGTCCACAATTAAAACTTCAAAATTCATAATTGTAACTTCACCTTTAGTCTGAAGTATAAGTACATCCGTTAAAATAAGCCTATTTATTATTTAGAGTTCCTATTAACTTTGAAAGGCTGCTAAGTTGAGCATGGGAGGATTTTACGAGTGGAGTGCCCCTCGAACTCTTAAATGCGACCAATTAACATGGAAGTGGAATAAATCCACAAAGTTAGCGGTAGCGTGACGTGAGGTTTTGCCTAACATGGTTGTTGGTATTGGTATATGGCATTGAATTAATATTAAGATTTTGAATGTCAAATTGAATGGGACATGGATAAATAATTAACTAACCATAGGTGAAATTTGCCATCAATTAATATTAAGATTTTGAATGTGAATGGGACATGGATAAATAATTAACTAACCATAGGTGAAATTTGCCATCTCCTCTCTCCAACAATATATTAAGACTCTTCCTAACTAATTTCATACGGAAAAGAGACCCATATATCAAATCACATACCATAATTGATTAAGTAACAAGTTTCAAAACTATGAATGTAAGAAAGCAATTAGGTTATGCTTATAATGTTGGTAACAAGTCCTAAAGGTAACGCTAAAGTTATTTTACTGTCCTTTTGCTAACCTTTTCTTCTCCGCTTCAAAATTGGTGCCCATTTTTGTGAAAAGCCACGAAAATTTTGGAAGTAGCTTTTATTTAAATAATTGTATTATTTAATGCTAAAATATGTTTTATTTGAATTTTTTTTCCCTGTGTAAATTAGTAATTAAGGCAAGTTTATAATTACATCACATAGGTTTGATTATGTTCGTTACTATTATAATATCTAGGCATACCTGTGTTGCCCTACACACGACACACAAAGCTAGTTGAGGTTTAGACTAATAATGTTACAAGGAATGTCTTAACAATGCACTTTATCACCAATTAATTTGTACCTTGTGGCATAACATTTTAATAAGAAAAAAAAAATTAAAATTTGTGAGATGAATGAAGTGGAGGATGAAAAACATTTTCCTTTGTATGTTTAATTTACAAATATGTTAAATATAAAATTCAAAATAGTTATAATAAAATTAAGCTCCAAGGAATTTTAACCCGCCAATGTAGATCCATCTTAACTTTGAATCTCTCTTTCATTTGAGAGATCAATCCCTCGAGATGGAAAATGTAAGACCATCCGCTAGAATGGCGTAGGCACCTTTGCCTAAGTCCAAAAAGATATGAAATTTAGGGTTGTTGTAACACCCAAGAGATGAGAAATTCACATGGACCAAGCACTCTACTCTAACCCTGAATATGAGATAGGGCATGTTGGTTACCTTGGGGTGCAGAGGCATGCAAGGGGCTTGTTGCGTTGTGCATGTTGAACACTTGGAGTGTGCGACAACACTAAACACGACACAAATAGGCATGAGCGCATGAGATGAGCATGCAAACGAGAAGACATGGGGTTGGTCACTAAGACAGAGGAGCACATGGGAGTAACGTGCAGATCAAGCATAGATGTGTGGACATGGAAAAAATTGTTAGTCAGCATGAGGCATTGGGACATGGCACAACCACCCAACATATGAGTCAATTGGTCATATCAAGTGGACACACAAATGTTGAATGAGGTTGTAGATAAGTTCAGAGATATTGGCACATCAGTTAACTAACACTTGGAGGATTAGAACATGAAATAATCATCAAATGATGGGTTGGCCAACGAACCAAAAGGAGAGTCATGTGACACCTATAAATAAACCATCTAGTGAGGGACTCATAGCATTATACAATCATCACAACATAAGTGATAAGTGAATGAAGTTTGCATAAGAAGTGCAAAGGGGAAGTTGCAAGGCACATTTGGCTAAGAATAAGTCAAGTATTGCATAGAGGTTCACATAAGATTTGCTACAACACAAGTGGGATGTGAAGTGGGTGAATCTACCTACACAAGGAAGAGGTCACATGAGCTCAACTATAGCTAGAAAGGTGCAAATTTGTAAGGCGAGTTTCTTGGGGTAAAATAGAGGAGAAAATAAGAAAGATTCTATATGCTTGGTATACTTTGTATGCAAACCACCTAGGAAGATAGGTTGGGATACATAGGGTTATGGAAGTAAACTTATGCCTATTATGTTAAGTGTTGTAAGTTGTATGTGGTACAAACTTTGTATTTGTTAGTCACATGAATCCAAGGGTTTAACATTTTCTATGAGTTTGGCTCCTTATCATGTTCTTTATACTTATGCCAGTGTTAGGTCATGTTGGGCCACCTAGTTATAAATATACTTTTGCACATACATTTTTATACATTGTGGTTGTATTGTGATTGCTTTTGTACTTTAAAAAATGCTTGTTAAAGAACACACATGTATGATATAACAATTGTAACAAACCGTGATTGAGTAGATGTAGTCTGAACTCATGTAATCTTGGATTAGTCAAGTCGATAAGATGAAATGATTTGTAGTTTCATTCTCCTCGTAGTGACGGGAAACTTGGGAGTACCAAGTTGAGTTGGGTGCCCAAGTGACTATACGGATGTGACAGATCATATTAGGGTATTGTGACGATGGATGGGTGCACGTGTCCATGATAGTTCAAAATTGGAGATGTGGGCTTTATTGATTTGGTGACAAAACAAGTTAGGAATTTTGGTGGGTTGGCGAAGAACTTAGAGTGCAACGATATTTTATATAGAGAGTTGTCGTTGCAAGGATTGAATGTCCAAACTTTATGTAGTAAAGTGAAGAAAGATAATTTTTTATACTTTGGCATGGAAGATAGTCAAGGTGATAGTTTTATGATTTAGTGCACGTCGCACATTAAGGTGGCTACTTGTTCACCCATGAATTGAGCACCATGGTGAGATGTAAAGGTTGTTAAAATGGTAATCAATCCACAATGAGATGGTGTCGGTGCCTTGGACAAAGGCAATGTATGAAGTAGACTTGTTGAGGACAAATTGCGGTTAGCCTAGAAACAAGTTGGCCAAATGTTTGTTGTGACTTGAGGACAAAGTCTATCCAAGTGGAGCAACACATGAAATGAAAGGGTAAAGAAAATTGGATTACATATTGGTCATGGAGGATGGTTGGATGCACTTCATCGAGACTTCGCCATGAACTGACACACATTATTTGGCATTGGGACATTGAAATGTTTTTTTGTTGTTAATGTTTTTTTAAATTCCATGTGTCAACTCGATATTGAGTGTAAAATTAATTTTACCCATCCCTCATACTACGATATAAAAATCACCTTTGACACAGTAATAACAAAATGGAAGTCAACAAATTTATTTTCAAGTTATTTGATCATAAAAAACAGCAAGATAAACTAAAAGTAATTCATTTAATTTTATAAGTTTGGATACCAAAGTTTATCTTCGTGGATGATAATTATCATATTTCTTAAATTATGACTATAAACTAAAATAAATCTATCTTTAGCTTGGATCTCAGATAAACCTCAATATTTATTGATGGATTTTTCTTTGTTGTTAACTGGAAAAATAACATTACACGAAGTTTAAGAGTTTTTATATTAGAGCATGTCTCAATGGAACACCCACACAAATATCGCAAGATAAGTGTATTAAAATTCCTAATATGCAACATCAACACATACAACAACTTTTCTTTGAGATTAATAAGAAGGGAGACTTGGTGAGAATAGATTTACAACAACACTTCCATTAATTATGTAACGCAACAAACCCATATAAAGCCAAAATAATTTGAAGAAAAATGACATGAGACATTGGTCATCTCCTAAAAGGACAGTTCTCCAATGGATATCAGTAAATAAGACACACCACCATTTACTCTAAATAAACTTCCAATAGTGAATGGTAACTATAAGTTCCAAAGAGTTGAGAAATAGACCAGTAACAATATACACATAATGCATTTTTATGACAGTAGAGAGATATTTTTCTTAGTTGGTGATCATTAGGATTCCGAGAGCAAAGAAAATAATAATATTTAATGATAAATCGAAGGACCAAACTATCCAAAGTTGAATAACCCATGTATGCTCTACATATATCAGGTTCCTATATTGATTTACTTTCGCTTATAGTGAAAAAAGGGGGTTAAGGTATTAATATAAACAATGCGGCCTTAGAGACTAAATTAACTTTACCATATTTTTACATCCAACTCCAACTTCCTTGAATGAGGCTTAGGGTATGGAAGTTAAGAATGGGAATATCTTAAATGAAATTAGCTTCTAAATTGCAAAATGGCTAGATCACAAGAAGCCAAATTCCCTATACACATTTAACCAACTTTTCCAAGCTCTATAACCTCTGCTTAATGATTTTTCCCATTGAACAATCCCTTTATTTATGAACTTCTTGGGAATCAATCTCAAGAAATGTGACAAAGAAGATAATTGTTCCTTCATCATCTTGTATGAAATAACAAACAAAATTGAATCTTATCATATATCTAGCCCATTGCTAATGTAGGGCTAGATAGCCTCTATTATTATCCATGCTATATGGGAAACAACAATTATAAAACATTGTGGAGCAAAAATGACATCACCTAAAGCAAAGGCCCTCTTAGTGCGTGCAAATCTTATCTGGATATAATCTTGGATTTTATCCCAATTACAAGGAGTAATGATTTTAACACTAGTCTAAATATATCTTGAGGTACTAATATAAGCAATGAGGCTTGTGAATTAAAATTACTAGACCATATTTTTACATGCCACCTTTTTTAGTGGGGCTTGGAGTATGTAAATTGAGTTCCTCAAGATCGTAGTATGAAACTAGCTCCTAGATTGTAGGTTGACTGAAGCACAACAAGCCAAATTCCCTAGACATTTCTAACCATTTTCTCAGAGCTCTTGAACCTCCACATGATAATTTTTTCCATCAAACAATCCCTTCCTTCACAAGCCTTTTGGGAATAAATCTCAAAGTTGTTCCAAAGTAGACAATTGTTCCTTTGTCATCTAATTGGAATTACAAGGTAAATCAAATCCCCTCATAAATCTAGTTTTTTTCTAATGTATGGTCAAATAAGGCATGTATTCTCCACATTATAGGGGAACCAAAAATTTTGGAATCCTATAGAGAAACAATGGTGTCGCTTCAAGCAAAGAATTTTCTAACACATGCAAGCATTGCCTAAGTGTAATCTTGTATCGTGTCTTAACTGCAACGAGAAATAATTTTGACACTAAACTAGATCCATCTCAAGATACTGATATAAATGATAAGGCTCGTGAAATATAATGACTTACCATATGTTAACATCCAATCTCTTTGAATGGGCTTGAAGTTAGAAGTGAAGCTCATGGAGTTCATATTATTGAAATGGATCTTGAATTGCAAAATGACAAAAGCACAACAAACCAAATTCCATAGACATAACTGACCAACTTTTCCAACCTCTAAAACCTCCACCTATTAATTTTTCCAATTGAATAATCCCTTTCTTCACAACCCTCTTAGGAATCAATCTCAAGGAGTGTGCCAAAGTAGAAAATTGTTTCTTCATCATCTAGTTGGAATGAAAAATTGAATTAAATCATCTCTTGTATCTAGTCCATTGATAGTGTAGGGTCAAAAATCCTCCCTTATTCTCCACATTATAAGGGAACCAACAATTTAGAATTGTGTGGAGTACCAATGATGTCACTTTAAGCAAAGGCCCTCTTTGTCATTGTAAATGTTGTCTAGGTTTAAAATTGTATTTTGTCCCAACAATAATGAGCAATGATTTTAATGCTAGTCTAGATCCATTTCAATTTTGGCTCTATCAAGCATCGAGGATAATTAAACCTACATAAGTGAAAAGCTTTTCGAAATACAACATTCAATAAAAGCTTTGTACTTCTAGTGATTTTATCCATCTCGATGCTTTATAGAATTGGGTTTAAGATGGATCTAGATCAATGTTATTTAATTTAATGTTTACATCATGGTTCCTTTTACAGAAATAATTTCCCCTAACCTGCTAATTTTTCATGGGCCCTAGATTTAATTGATGACTGATCTAGTACATAAACACAATATGAACCCTTAACTAGTAATTTAGCACTACAAAACAAATTAATAGTGAAATCAACAACAACACATAAGAATATTGGTCCAAATCATTTCTCTTATTCATCCTTTAACAAGAGAACATTAGGGCTCCCATACCAGGGATCATGGCACTTTATATATTTGATGCCAAAAATTATACAGTCTATCCTTTGACTGAAAATAAATGGCTTGATATATGATCCTTTATATCTTCAATTTACCCAATGAGACAAATGCATTGCTAAACTAGTCCTTCAACTCATAGTCCTTGGATTTTTTGCATTCATTTGTAACCATTCCTTGCACAATCTCCTTATTGTTTAGACTTCCATTATTGAATAGACTTCACTACTATTGCTCAAAAATCCTTCTAGGTTTGCTAGATATACTCCTCAAGTCATATATTTGACTCTCTTCTCATAGATCTAATCCTTTGTGATCAAATTTCCTCAGCCCTCCTCAGATCTACTCTTTAATAGATAGATCTGCCCTTTTTAGGGTTCGGTCCCCTTCAACCCTAACACAAAATAATTGTGGATTTCTAGATCTACCACTTTACACACAGATCTTCCCTCCCTCCTGCTCGGGTGCACTAGATCAAATATATGTTGATATATCAACCCTTTAACCTTGTTATGGGTGGCATCACTAGGATTTTTTCATTGATCCTATCCCTCCTTGGATCACAGATTATACTAGTGGCCAATCACCTCCTTAATGCATCCTCCTACATCATATCCTATCCAACTCTTGACACCTCCAAGTAGACCCCTTCCGTGGACATATTTAGGCCATCAAACCCTGCCTTTTCTTAGTTATGATCACCTACAACAAAATTGGCTTCTTGTTATGGCTTTGACCCTAAGTATACCATGCATGACCTTACCTTTTGCGATCTTTCTTAAAACAACTATCTCATACAAATATCCCTCTCAATTGTGAATAACTTCAATGAATGATCACTTGCATAGTGTGCCTTTAGGCCTCTCCAATGGCCTCCATTTGTAATTCATGATTATGGTTTCTTAGGAAAACTCTATATTCTTTTAGATTTTTACCCACTTTTCCCTTTAAGTTGAGTTCTTTTCCCATTCACTTAGGGTTAGAACTCATGACATGGGTACTTTAGTCACCTCCTCACAAATCAAGTACCCATGATATGTGGGAGTGCCTCCCAAGCTACAAAAATTAACACTCCCTCTCAACGAGGGAGTTACTTCCATTCCACGTAAGTACATCATCTTCCCACACAGGAATATTGTCCTCCTCTATGAATGCTTTCCACCATGCATCCTCATCTGCCTCTACCACAAGAGCATAACCTGAAGCATGAACAATATTCTCCTTGTAAGTGTCCTTATGTAAAAGCTCCGGGTTAAAAATCCATATAATAAAGTTTATAAAGACAAAATAATAACCAAGGTCTTGGGACATGTATTCCAAGGTAAATGTTAGGCAAAAACATTGTGATGGGGGTCACTTGTGATTAATTAATGGCTATGGAAATTTGCAAAGGTAATGGCAAAGGATTTGGAAAGGAATGAGGCATTTACTGGCATTTTATTTATGAAAATAATGGAAAATAGGAGAAAATGAAGGTGAGAGATCATAGGTTTCCTGTGAGGAGGAAAAGAAAGGAAAAATAATGGAAAATGAAGAAAATAAAGGCCTCATTGACAAAAAGTATTCTGAGGATAAGTTCACAAACTTTTTTGTCAATTCTAGCTTAGAGCTCTGTCTCTTATATTCTCTCTCTCATACTCTTGGACACTAAAATTTTTCTTTGAGCACTCTTGGAGGAGTGGAGCTTACTTGGAATTTGGAGCAAGAAGGCAAAGGAAAAGTAGGAAAGTGCAAGGGAACAATGGGAATAACAGCTATAATGGGTTTTCTTTGCAGGTACCGAGTTTCATGTATGATTTCCTTGCTAGTTTTGACATGCATGGCATATGCATGTGGTTATTTGGTTATGATCTATCATTGTCATGGAGGATTGTCTGGATTGAATGTGGTTCTGCCTAGCCTTTCCATTTCGTATATAGTCATGGTTTTGTGGTTTTTGGATTTTTTTTTTTCTAATTGGTGCTCATGTTCCTTATAATTTTGGGTTGAGTTATTAGTTCCTAGAGCCTTGGTTGGAAAAATGATCTGGAAGCCCTGTAACAGCTTGGGTTGAGTTCCTAGTCCTGGAAGTCTTGGTTGGAAAAACGCTTTATAGCCCTTGGTGGGTTGAGTTACTAGTCCTGGAGCCTTGGTTGGACAAACGCTATGGAGCCCAGCAACAATTGTGGGTTGAGTTACTAGTCCTAGAAGATGGTTTGGAACAAACGCTCTCGAGCCCTGGAAAGCTTGGCTAGAGAATGATATGGTGATGGTTAGTGATGTCCGACCGTGAGGTGGAATCACTGGTTGAGGGTTTAGGTGGCTTGGCCTATGGAATCCCTAGTTTTGTTTTCTTGGTTTATTCCATGAGATCCCACATTCAGGCTTGGAATATGGCACGAGGATGATTTGATGAAATAAATATTTGGTTCAGCCCAGTCTATGTTCGGGTGGTACGTGGAAGTCCCTGACTTGGTTGGATTTTGCATATGTTAATATGATATATTTCCTCTTGTAATTTATGGGTAAATGTACTTGTTATTATGTGGTTTTAATGGTTGTTCTATCATTGTTACTATTATGGTTTTATGTTAGTTATAAGCATGGTTTATGACAAAATTGAGTTATGGATCTCATCATGTTTTGGCTAGTAAATGAAACGTTAATAAATTCATGACCTAATAGATGATATTGAAGCTATTATGAGATGGCATCAAACCTTCTTGATGATTCTCAGATAAGTGTCAGATCCCTATGTTCAAATATGTTGTTATGACCTATAGATTACATGTTTTCATTGTGTTTGATGAAATGATTTTCATGGTTAGGCTTGGTTAGGCCAATTCCTTGATCAAATTTTGTGTTAGAAGCTTTGCCTTTGTGTCATTTATTGTTTTATAAATTTTCATCAAGTTTTGGGCAGTGGTCTGGATCCTAGCCCTGAAAAATTGGCTCAAATCTCATGGTCATAGGCATAGAACTCGCTAAAAAATACCACAGTCTCTCCCTTATAGGCATTATGCATGCAACTGGAGCCTTTTATTCGCATGGATGCAGGCTTGTCCATGTGATTGGGGGTTTAGGTCAATGAAAAGCAGGTTAACTTGTGGTATGGACACCTGGAAGGGTGGTTTATCCCCCGAAGGTCTTGTATCTCCCGAGGAAGGTCAGTTTAGTTTTAGTTTTCGATTCCACTTCCTTAATGTATTTGTCGAGTTAAATCATATCATAATAACTCTTCATCACATATTTAGCTCGGTGGACCAGTTAGCTTGGGTAAGTGTGAGAGGAGGGTGTTACACCTTGCTACTCGAATCTTCTTGCCTCTTATTTTCTTTATAGGCCTTTATATCATTCCATGGCTCCTTCTTGTCAGCTATATAAGACTCATTTCTTCCCTTTAATGATGCGCCCTTCTTGAGTTGCAAAAAATCCCTCTAAGTATACAAACTACCTCTGAGTTTCAGGAACCTTCTTCTCTCTTTGGTTGATGTGCTTTCCCTTTAGCCTATATAACCCACTCTCTCTAAGTCCAAGTATCACTCTTATACTGGAGTTAGAGCCCCTGGTCCTGATGATCATATTTCCATCCTAGAACATGATATAAAACCCCTTAGTCTCAATAACATATACATACAACATGTTTCATTTGAGCTTTGGTACCCATAGCACATTCTAAACTTCTAGAAACCCTCTTAAATCCATCCTGAATGGTACAATCCATGATCCTTTGACTGTCTTCTGAATCTTATCACTGACCTTCACATGTAGATTATACTTCCATTCTGTTAGGCTCTCAAACACCTCTCTCAAACCAATCATATGCCTTGATGCTCTTTTATCAATGAGCCACGCACCCTCATCAATGGTGCTTTCATAGAAATGAGATATTAAATTCAAGTCCTCATCGAACCTTCTCGCGAAATCATCCTATTCAACAATAGGCATGCTCATTTACTTATTCTTCTCATTCCCTCCCTTCATCTTGCACAAACACTTACTTGCATAGTGGCCAATCTCACCACAGGTGAAACACTTCACCTTACTTAAATATTTCTTCTTCTTGCCATTGATTTTTCCTTTTTCCCTTCCCTGGCTTAATAGTGAGAGCAACATTCTCATCATTGGTATTCTTCTTATGTTGAAGGTCCTTGTCCTGGAGTTCCTCTTGGATGAATTCATCCCATAACCTATTCCAATTAGGAATCTTCTCTTGAGAGACTATACATTTTATAAATGGCTTCCATTGATCTGAGAAGTTTTTCAATGCAATACTCACCAACTCGTGTTTGGGAACATCATTTTCAATGACACTCAACTCGTCCCAAAATAGTTGAGTTATCATAAGGTACGAAGTAATGTATTCTCCCTCTATCATCCTAATTTCCTTGAGCTTCTCTCTCAATACCATCTTTCTATTCTCATTCTTGTTCTAGAAAAAATCTTGAAGAGTCTTCCACTTCTCATATGTCGAGGCCTTCCATGAAAGATGAGGTGTTAAGTGATCCTTGGCTCCATCAATGATGATCAAATTGGCCTTTGCATCTAACTTCTCATGTTTTTCCAAATCAGTCGAATCCATTTGTTTGGCCATGCTAGTTTCAAAAAAATTCCCAAGTTTCATTCACAATCACTAGCTTGATCCTTTATTTCCACGGACAATATTTGGACAAGCCATCCAATAATTCCTTGTACAACAAGCTAACATAATCATTGATGTGCAATTTTTGCCTTAACTACAAGCTAACCGACTTCCTCTTAAGCTACTTCCTATGCACACGCTGATCCAATTTCCTTTAGACTAGCTTTGATACCATGTTAATTTTTCATGGATCCTAGATCTGGGCTATGACTAATCTAAAACATAAAGGCACTAAGAACCCTTAACTATTAATTTAACACAAAATAACAAATTAGTAGTGAAATCAATAATAACACACAAGGAAATTGTTCTAAATCAATCCTCTTATTGATATATTAGCAAGAAAACGCTAGGGCTTCCATTCGAGGGATCATGGCCCTTCAGATCCCTGATACAAAACAATATATAATATGTCCTTTAACTAAAAATACATGGCTTGAGATATGATCATTTAGATCTTCAATCTTCCCAATGAGACAAATGCATACCTAAACTAGTTCTTCAGCTCACGGTCATTAGATTGTTTGCAATCCTTTGCAACCAACTTTTATGTAATCTCCTCATTGTTAAGACTTCCATTACTGAACAAACTTCACTAGTATTTCTCAACAATACTTCTAGGTATACTAGATCTGCTCCTCAACTCACAAATCTGACTCTATTCTCCCATATCTGATCCTCTATGGTAAAATCTCCTTGGACCCCCTCATAACTACTCTTAAATAGACATATTTTCCCTTTCCAAGGTTCGGTCCCCTTCATCCTTAACATAGAATAGTTGCAACCTTATAGATCTGCCACTTTACACACATATTTTCCCTTTGTCCTGCTTGGGTGCACAAGATCAGATTTTTCATTGATTTCTTGGCCCTTTAACCTTATTATGAGTGGCCTTACTAGGATTCTTTTCACTACAACTATCCATCCTTGGATCACAAATTAGATTGGTGTCCATGCACCTCTTCATTACAACCTCCTACAACAGATCCTAACAAGCTCTCAAGACCTCTAGGTAGACCTTATTTACGACTAGATATAGAACATTTGCCCTTTCTCAGCAACGATCACCTGCAAAAAACTTAGATTCTTCTTATGGCTTCGACCCTAGGTCTACCATACATGGTCTGATATTTCTTATAGCAACTATCTTTGATAAAACTCCTTCACTCATGAATAGCTCCTGTAATAGACCTCGTGAAAAATCCATGTAATAAATTTTAATAAAGGAAAAATAATAGCCATGGTTATGGGACACTTATTCCAAGTTTAATGTTGGGAAAGACATCCTAGTGTGGTTTTTAAT
Organism: Pinus albicaulis; assembly: GCA_034641835.2. NCBI lineage: Eukaryota > Viridiplantae > Streptophyta > Pinopsida > Pinales > Pinaceae > Pinus > Pinus albicaulis. Next base: position 861,632,167 of record CM076584.1, on the reverse strand, counting down.
TTAGTTTACTATGGCTAAGGAAATTGGAAAAGGAAATGGAAAAGGCTTTGGAAAGGAAAAATGACATTTGTGGCAATTTATTTATGAAAAAAATGGAAATTAGGAGAGAAAAGGAAGGTGAAAGGTCACAACTTGCATGTGAGGAGTAAAATGAAAAAAAAAATGGAAAATGAAGAAAATATATGCCTCCTTAATAAAAAGGCTTATGAGGATCAGTTGGTACCTTTTTGTCAGTTCAGTTTTGGAGCTCTCTCTCTATTCTCACTCTCACACTCTTGGGAACTTAGATTTTTCTTAGATCACTCCAGCATTGGATCAAGAAAAGAAAATAAGGCAAGAGGAAGCAAAGATCAAGAAAGGAAGAGCAGGATCAAGCGGCTACAACGGGATTATTTGCAGGTATCGAGTTGCATGTAATATTTCCTTGCTAGTTTTGGCATGCATGGTTATGCATGTGTGTTCTTGGTTCTCTTGTTGCCATGGGCATGGGTTTTTCCAGGTGTGACAATTTTCTTCAGCCTTGCCTTGCCATTTTCGGGTAGCCATGGTGTTATGGAGCTCTCATGTTTTGGTTGAGATGGATTGTCGGATGGATTTGATGTGGAAATTCTATTAATGGATTGAATCCGATCTTGTGATGTACTAAAACAAGATATTGAATCCTTCTACAATATTTGTGGAATACAAAACACAATCACTTAATCAAATGCAAGTAAGAGAAATAAGTAAATCAATCGCACAACACAAGATGTATCTTGGGGAAAACAATTGCTAAAAAACCCTGCTATATGTATATTGTATAAAGTCAAGGAATCATGAAACAATACAATGCTTTCTTGCTCACAAGAATCTCTTGCACTCTACTGATTGTCTCACACTGATCTAGGAAAAAATAGACAAGCGCATGGCCAATTACAAGCCTTCCTTCAGATTTCCTTTCTCACGCAATTCCTAAAGAATTAGGTCCCTATTAAATAGGAAAATCAACCTTCCTTGATTGCGCAATCCATCATGGCATCCTCATGACTTTATAATTGCACCCGGGCAATTTTCTATAAATACAACTGATAGTTGTGTTCCCTTTAACCTCTGTCTCAACTGGGTCTTCCTCAAAACTAACATGCATGCAACTATTAATAGCAAACTATTAGTTATCGATTGATCACTACTTGTGAATTAATTCTAAATTAATTCACTAGACCTTTCACTAGCTCATCATTTAGTTAGAACTAGTTAAACTAATTTTAACCCAATTAATTTAGTTAACTAATTCACACATGCACCCCACTAGTGCATTAACTGCAACTGCACCCCCAAAATAGTAGGATCACTCTACATGCCTCATCTTAGATCCTCAACTCGAATTTCCTGAGTTAACTCAATCATCGTGACCTAGTTAACTGATACAAGTTGTTATGAGATGAAACTACAATTTATTGTCCAATTTATTTAAGGGAAAAATAAATTAGATGCCCCACATTCCTCACCAATGTGCATCAGAAATCCCTCACCAGTGTGCATCAGAATTTCCTCATCAATGTGCATCATAAGTTCCTCACCAATGTGCATCAAATATTCCTCACCAGTGTGCATCAGAATTTCCTCACCAATTTGGGTGCATTTTCTTGTTGAATTTCAACACTCCCTGTCAACAAGAAAGGGATTATCAGCTACCTCGATCCTGCCTCTGTGGTATTCAAATTTTCTCTTTGCCAGTGCCTTCGTCAAGATGTCTGCATCTCGATCCTCTATGAGAATGTACTGTAACAACATAATGCGCCTCTGAACACAATCTTTGAGATGGTGATACTAGATATCAATATGCTTGGACCTGTCATGGAATACCAGATTCAACAAGAGTTTAATGAAACTATGGTTATCACAATGTATCACCGTCGGATCCATCTGATGACTGAACAAACCAACAAGTATCCTCCTCGTCTAGATGGCCTCGCATGTAGCCTGATTAGCTGCCATTGACTATGCCTTTATTGAACTTAGTGCAACTGATCTCTATTTTCTGTTGTACCAATAAATTGTTGTTGATCCTATGTTGAAGATGACCCCTGATGTGCTCTTCATGTCTGATGGCCTGCCTGCCCAATCTGCATCGATGAAGCCTTGAAGCTTCACTCCTTCTGTCCGTGGGTACGTAGTGCTCTTGAGATATCTCAAGACATGCTTCCATGCCTTCCAAAAGAGATTGGTTGGCTTAACCATAGCTTGACTAAGTTGGTTAGTTGTGTAGCATATGTTTGGTCGTGTGTTCACCAAATACCTAAGTGAACCCACAAGCTTCCTATAAATAGTAGCATCCACTACCTCACATGAATTAGCATCATCCCTTCTCTAGTTTCCTGCAAGAGGAGTCTCCATGGGTTTGTTGCCCTCCATGTGGAACTTCCTCGTAATCTCCTTGGCATACTTACCCTGAGATACAAATAGCTACCCATCTCTTTGCCATATTTCCAAACCAAGGAAATAATGCAAGAGTCCCATGTCCTTCATCTCAAATTCTCTTGCAAGATCCTCTTTGCAAGAAGTTATGAGTTGTTCATCACCTGTCAATATGAGATCAACTACATAAATTAAAATGATCAAAATCTTACCATAAACCACAATATGATATAGGTTTGCTTTCGCTTCACTATTTTTGAAGCCCAACCCAGTGAAATAGTTGTCGATCCTAGTGTACCAAGCACCAGGTGCTTGCTTCAACTCATACAATGCTCTCTTGAGTCTGTAGACATGCAACTCCCTGTCTAAGGTCTCAAAACCTTATGGCTGCTCAATTTACACTTATTCCTCAATAACCCCATTGATAAAAGTTGTCTTTACATCCATCTGATGTATCTGCCATCCCTTCTGCACTGAGAGTGCAAGGATGGATCTAATCGATGAGGACCTTGCAACTGGTGCAAAAGTATCCTCATATTCAATCCCCTCTACCTATGAGAACCCTCTGGCCATAAATCTAGCCTTGTGTTTCTCCACACTCCCATATGCTGCTTGCTTCACCTTATAGATCCACCTGGATCCAATCACTGACTTCTCCACTAGTCTTGGGACCACTTCCCATGCATTATTTCTGATAATGGAGTCATACTCCTCAACTATGGCATCAATCCATACCGACTGCTGCACTTCTTCCTTGAAATAGGGTGGTTCTATTACAATACATTCGCTCATAAATTCCATGTATCTAGTATACTTGTCTGGGGACCTTCTCTACCTACACTGTGATGTAGGTGCACCTACATTCTTTGCTGCATCTAGCATCAACCTGTCAGCCTCTTTCATGTGCTTCCTACCACTTCTAGTGGATGGCTCTACATGAGTCATTTCTTCCACTCTCCGATCCACACCTTATGGTTGCTCCACACCCCGAGGTTCATCCTTTAGAACTAAGAGTTCCTTTGTTGCATGCAAGTCAAGCTCCCTCTCAAGGGACAATCACATGGCCTTCTCCTTATCAAATTTCACATCTCTTCTAACAATTGTCATCTTGTGTGCTGGAAAATACACCCGATAGTTGTGGGGAGTATGTGTGTACCCCACAAATATCTCCAACCTTTGTTGTTGGTTTTAGCTTCTTCCTGGCATTTTTGGTCACATGGAAATACATATACGAGCCAAAAATTTTAAAATATGAAACATCTGGTTTCTTACCTGAAAAAACCTCCTCTGGTGTACTCATATCAAGTATCTGATGAGGACTACAGTTCCACACAAATACCATCGTGTTGAATGCCTCTGCCCACATATGCAACGGTAGGCCCTGATCATGTAACATAGCTTGTGCCGCTCCCATGATTGTTTTGTTCTTTCTTTCTCCATCCCCAATTTGTTGTGGGTTATGAGGTGCAATCAATTCTCTCTGAATTCCTTTTGTGGCACGAAAATTCTTGAATTCATTAGAGTTATATGCACCACCATTATCGCTCCTCAGAGCCTTCACCTTCTTCCTTATATATTTCTCTACCAGTTCTTTCAAATCACGAAACTTGGAGAATGTTTCATCTTTATTTTTCATAAAGAAAATCCAACACTTTCTAGAAAAATCATTAACAAAAATCACATAATACATGTGCTTTGTTGTGGAAGCTGTTGAGAATGGTCCACACACGTCTGAGTGAATTCTCTCAAGGATTTTCATTGCTTGGCTTTCCTTATCATGAAAGGTGGCCTTTGTATACTTCCCCATAGTACAACCATTTCATGTGTCTCCCTGCACAAGTGTACCCTTTGGAAACCTTGTAGAAATCTACTGCATGATATTCAAAGCATTATGGTGTAGATGACCCAACCTCCTATGCCATAACTCACCGGTATCCTAGCTCACCACCTCATTTGCTTTATTGCTCAATGTTGTGCAACAACCTACATCAAGTTTGTAGAGGTTCTTCACATGAACCCCAATATTATTTACCTGTCCTGTGGCTTTGTGATGAAGGAACGCCTTTCTTTCACTGAAAACCACATCATATCCACGATCCTCCAACCTAGCAATTGAAAACAAATTCTTCTTCAAACTCGATACATGCGTGACATCTTCTAATATGAGGGCTTTACCTGACTCTCTCTGGAAAGTAACTGTGCCAATCCCAGTAGCGTTATACCTCCCGTAATCACCCATCACGATGTGCATCTTAAGATCACTCTCCTCCAAGCTACTAAAGAAATATTTATTTCCAGTCATGTGGAAATATGCTCCACTATCCAAGTACCACATAGATCCCACAACATTAACACCATGCATGCGATGAGAGAAGTTCAACTCAAATTGTGAGGCCAAAGCTTCACCATTTGTAGCTCCCGGAGCCTTCTTGTTTTTCTTCTTCTTTTGGGGACAATTTTTGGCATAGTGTCCATGATCATGATATTTGAAACATTTCACCTTTGACATGTCTCGTTTCTTTCCTTCTTTGTTGGCCTTGAATTTGGATTGGGACTTCTTCCCTTTCCCTTTATTTTTCTTGCCAAATAAGGCATAATGTTCCTCATCATTGGTCTTGGATGAGGATCCATCCTTGGTAGTCTGCTAAAACTCTTCTTGTACCAAATCCGACCATAGTCGCTCCCACTTTGGTAACTACTCCCTTCCATTCATAGATTCCTGGTAACTATGCTAGCTCTTAGCAAGGCCTAGAAGTGCTAGGCTCACCAAGTCATCATCAACCAAAATAATACCAACACTTCCAAGCTCATCTCGACATTGAGTGAACTTAGTCAAGTATTTTTAGATTGTGTCGCCCTTCTCCATTTTGACTTTCCCGAGCTTGTCCTCGAGTGCCAATTTCTTGTGGTCACTGCTACTTTGAAACAGATCTATCAAGGCCTTCCACGTAGCATATGGATTTTCCTTTCCATGGAGGCTTGAGACAATATGATCTCGAACTCCCTCTAATAAGATCCTCCTCGCCTTTGCAACATTCTTCTTCCATGCTTCATGTTGCGCAACATCTGTTGGAGCGGGCTCAAGAATATCAGCGTCAATTAATCCCTTTAGTTCGTTGTCCTCCAATACTACCTCCATCCTCCTTCCACGAAATATATTTGAATTTCCCTTGAGTGCATATTCGAGTCTCGAGCCAGTGAAAGTCATCCTAATCAACTTCTAGGTAACAAAGAATGAACCTGCAAATTTGAACAATGTTCAACACAAACTCAATTTCTTCTCTTTTATTATGATTTGTAGCGCTCTAGTACCATGTAGAAATTATAGCAATGGATTCAATCTGATCTTGTGATGTACTAAGACAATATATTGAATTTTTATACAATATTTGTGGAATACAAAACACGATCGCTCAATCACATGCAAGTAAGAGAAAGAAGTGAATCAATCGCACAACACAACATGTATCTTGGGGAAAGCAAGTGCTAAAAAACCCACTATCTGTATATTGTATAAAGTCAAGGAATCAGGAAACAATACAATTCTTTCTTTCTCACAATAATCTCCCGCACTCTACCAATTGTCTCACAATGATCTAGGCAAAATTGGACAAACACATGGTCAATTCTCAGCCTTCCTTCAGCCCGTCTTTCTCACACAATTCCTAAATAATTAGGCCCCTATTAAATAAAAAATTCAGCCCTACTTCAGCATGTCTTTCTCACACAATTCCTAAATAATTAGGCCCCTATTAAATAAGAAAATCATCCTTTCTTGATTGTGCCATCCATCACGGCATCCTCATGAATTTATAATTGCACCCGAGCAATTTTCTATAAATACAACTAATAGTTATGTTCCCTTTAGCCTCTGTCTTAAATGGGTCTTCCTCATAATTGACATGTATGCAGCTATTAATAGCGAATTATTAGTTATCTGATTGATCACTACTTGTGAATTAAATCATATTTAATTCACTTGACCTCTCACTAGCTCATCACTCAATTAGAACTAGTTAAGCTTATTTTAACTCAACTAATTGAGCTAATTGATTCACACTTGTACCCCACTAGTGCATTAACTGCAACTGGACTCCCAAAATAGTAGAATCACTCTACATGCCTCATATTAGACCCTCAACTCGAATTTCCTGAGCTAACTCAATCATCGTGACTTAGTTAACTCATACAAGTTATTATGAGATGAAATTACAATTCACTGTCCAATTGATTTAAGTGAAAAAAAAATTATACGCCCCACATTCCTCACCACTGTGCATCAAAAATCCCTCACCAGTGTGATCATAATTTCCTCACCGATGTGCATCATAAGTTCCTCACCAATGTGCATCAGAAATTCCTCACCAGTGTGCATCAGAATTTCCTCACCAATGTGGGTGCATTTTCTTGTTGAATTTAAACATTTGAAACTGAGTGAGGTGGTCTCTCGAAGAAATAAAACGTGGCCTAGTGATCCCTGAACTGGAATGTGGATTGCGGTAAATCCCTGGCCTAGTAACCCCTGAACCAGATTTTGGGTTGCGATAAAACAAGATATTGTGTGCCTTGGTGGGCCTAGGAATCCTAGACTGATGAATGGCAGGATATATGGTACATCCTAGAGGTGGGTGCCCTAGATCAAGCCTAGGAATCCTTGGCCGATGAATGGCAAGACATACGATAAATCCTGGAGGGTGGAGTCTTGATTAGGCCTAGGGATCCTTGACCATTTTATGGTGGGATGTATGGTAAATCCTAGAGACTAGGAGACAGGAAAATTCCTCATGGCGTAGGTGGAGAAATCTGGTGGCATCCATTCTTGTTTAGGGCCTAGCGATCCAATGGGAATTGCGGTAAAGCCTAGTTATATTGATGAGGGTGAGGTGGTTTAGTCTCAGGAAGCCTTGGTTTATTTTTAGTTATGAGTCCCACATTCATGCTTGGAATATGGCACAAGGCTGATTGGCCGAAAGAAATATTTGGTTTAGCCAATCTATGGTCAAATGGCACGTAGAAGTCCCAAATCTGGTTGGCTTATGCATTCATTAATAAGATTTTCCTCTCCTTGGTATTTCATGTGTAAATGTATTGGTTCATATGTGGGATTTATGATTGTTGTATCCTTGTTAATTTTTTTGGTTATGAGCATGTTTTATGACAATTATGATGTATGGATCTCATCATGTTTTGGTTCATAAATTAACGAACAACGCATATATGATCTAATAGATGATAATTCAACTAATTTGATAAGGCATCAATGCTTCTTTACGAATCTCAAATAAGAATGAGACCCCTATGCCAAGATTTGTTGTTATGACATGTAGATTACATAATTGTGACATGTTTAATGAAATGCCTATCATGGTTAGTAGGGGTCCAGTCAAGTTATTGATCAATTTTTTTGTATTAATACCTTTGTTTCAGTGTTATTTATCATTTTTGAAAGTCTCGTGGAGTTTTGGGTAGTGGCTTGAGTCTTGGGCATGAAAAAATGGCACATAATCTGGGGTCGCTGACAGAGAACTAGCTAAAAATTTCCCGAGTCACTAGGTTTCCTTGTTGTGGGAACGACTGAGGGCCCAAATAAGTGAAAAGTTAAGTTTCCTCAGGGGTTGGTCACCTGGAAGCATTGGTTGGCTCCTAGAGCTTTTGTAGCATGTGTGGAAGGTTAGTTTGGTTTAGTTCCGTAGTTTCCACTTTCTTAACTGTACATGGGTAGTTGAATCACATCATAGTATCCTCTCGTGACATGTTTACCCCAGTGGGTCGAGTAGCTTGGGTAAATGTGGGAGGAGGGTGTTATAGGGAGGGAGAGACTGAGGGCCCAAATCAATGAAAAGTTAAGTTGCCTCAGGAGTTTGTCGCTTGGAAGGTTTGGCTGGCTCCTGGAGTTTTTGTAGCATGTGTGGAAGGTCAGTTTGGTTTATTTTTTTGGGTTCCACTTCATTAACTGCACATGGGGAGTTGAATCACATCATAGTATCCTCTCATCACGTGTTTACCCCAGTGGAACAAGGATCTTAGGTAAATGTGGGAGGAGGGTGTTACAAAGTGGTATCAGAGTCAGGTTCACCCCTTGGATTGGATGAGTGGTGTGTTGGTCATGCATACATGTCGATTGCATATGTGTTACTCATAATTGTGGTCTATGTGACTTTTGCATATGCATGGTGTCGGTCATGGTTGTAGTGATGTCGCCATGTGAAAGTTGATGGTGTTGTTGTTGTTATATGTCAGTTAAGCATTGTTTACACATGACAATTTTTTACTTGTTGTTAAGCATACATTGATATGGTTGTAGTTTTCATGCATGAGTTCATGATGTGTGATTTGTATGGTGATGCATTGATGATTGTACTATGGTTAATATGTTATCTATATGTTGTTATGATTATGTTTACACATGTATTGTGCTAATCTGGTTGATCTTGAAAATGAGATATCCTCCCCGAACTATACTGAGGTATGTTGATTATGTTTATATTTTGGTTTAGCTTACATGGTATAATTGTAGCAAAGAAATCAAAGACGACTAGTAAGATGGTAGACTAAAATTCATGAGATTCTCCCTGTGGATCATATGAGCAACATGATGTTGAGAATTATTCTGACTTAGCAGACACATTGATAAGCTTGAAGGCAGAAATAAGAAGTTGCAAGGAAGATAATGACATAATCATTCAGGCACAGGAAATGCAAGCAGATGTAAATGTGATAATCCTTCAGAGTTTGTCAAAATTGCAATGAGAGGGGCCACTTCAGATCAACCATGGGCGGGAGGATAGGACTAATGGGGCATATGGTAGTAGGTCTCATGGTGGGCACAGGTTAGATAGATATGACATGATCAGAGATGGTAGACCCTTGGATACTCTGGATAGGAGAGGTCATGGACATAGGCATTATTCTAGTTCTGGTTCTGACAAGCACTATGATCATCATCGTTATCATCCTTACAGGAGGAGTGATAGGGGATATTTTTCGGATGACTTCAAGAAAGCTAAGCCATCGGCTTTTAATGGAGTTTTGAAGAATTCGGAAGATGTATAGGCATGAATACTTGGAATAAATAAGTTATTTGAATTGCATGAGTACATAGAGAATAAGAAGGCCATAATAGTTATCTTTAGCCTCAAAGGGAAAGAAAACATCTGGTGGGAAGATGTAAAACGGGTGAGAGACATCAGGACAAAAGACTTGAGTTAGCATGAATTCAGGAGACTTTTCAGGAAGAAATATTTGTCATAGAGGTACTATGACAGTAAGGCAAAGGAATTTATGAACAAAATATGGGATCGATAACAGATGAGGAGTATACGACCAAGTTCCTAGATTTATTGAGGTATGTATCATATCTTAAGGATGAAAAGGCTAAAGTTAAAAGATTTGTCAGTGGATTGTCATTAGATTTTAGAGATTGGATTGGGTACGATAAGCCTCGGTCACTTGAGGAAATTATTGGGAAATTGAAGCATTTTTATGAGCATTCAAAGTGTAAGAATGGATATCAACAAGGCTGGAAAGTGAAAGACAAAGCCAAAGGTAAATGGAAGCCGAAAAGAACAAGGCCTCATAATTTAGAAGATAAATAAAATGTTTCACCATACAAGAAGTTCAACGTAGCTAGACAGGTACATGGGTCACAACCTAGAGGGAAACAAAATAGAGGTGATGGTATAGGATGGTTGGAGTGTTGGACATGTCGTGAAGAGAATCTTAAGAGGGATTGTATGCATAATCAGGGTGGCAAGCCTCAGATATATAGTGCATAAGAGGTAAAAATTGTTGGGGATGTTGGGCAAATCATTCCCCATATCTATACAATGCTGGATAACAGGCAGGCAGATCACCAAGCATATATCATTGAGATTGACAGTAACTTGGTGATCAAGTTGTTTCTATTTTGAATGACCCTGGATCTAATTATAGTTATGTTAAACCTGACTTGGTAGATAAGTGTGGTTTGAATAAATAAGTGCATGCAGAATCTTGGTTAGTGAATTTGGCTTCAGGTACAAAGAAGAGAGTTCATCATTGGGTAAGAGCTTGTGCTTTTGATTTGAATGGTATGCCTACATCAACACATTTGAATGTAGTGTCGTTGAAATGGTATAGTATGATTTTGGGTATGGAATGGCTATATTCACAATACCAAGGTAGGATGTTATGATAAGAATATTGAGTTTTTGGATGACAATGGAGAATAGATAATATTATAGGGTAAGAAGAAAGCAACATCAGTTAGAGTGGTGACAACTATGTAGGCAAATCGCAGTCACATAAAAGGGTGTGTGTTATTTTCAATGCATATTTCTAGTGATAAAGGCAAGGATGATGAGGATGTAGAGGTATTGCGCAGGTACACGATTTTAAAATAGTTTCAAGATGTCTTTCCAGTGGAGATATCAGAGTTGCCACCTCACTGGGAAGTGGAATTTTCTATTGAGTTGGTACCAAGAGCAACACCAACATCAAAAGCACCTTACATGATGAGCACTCCGGAGTTGGTAGAGATGAAGTTGCAATTGAAGGAAATTCTTAAAAAATGATGCATTGCTTAAAGGCAGTTGAACAAGGTGACCATTAAGAATGTGTATCAGTTCCTGAGGATTGATGACTTATTTGATCAGTTGAAGGGAGAACCAGTGTCTAAAAGATTTATTTGAGATCATAATATCATCAGGTACACATCAAGGAAGGGGACATTTACAAGACAAATTTCTGGACCAGGTATGGGCATTATGAGTTTGTTATAGTTCCATTTGGTTTGACTAATTCTCTAGCTACTTTTATGTGCTTGATGAATAGTGTGTTGTGTCCATATCTGGACAAGTTTTTTATTGTATTCAATGATGATAACTTGATATATTCTAGGAATGAGGAATAAATTCCAAACACTTAGCAAGAATTTGAGATTGCTGAGAGAGCATTAGTTATATGTTAAGCTCAGTAAATGGAGTTTATTTCACACAAAGGTACATTACTTGGGACATGTTGTTTCCAAGGAGGGCATAGTATTAGATCCATAAAAGATAAGGGCTATCATGGAATGAAAAACTCCTAGAAATGTAGATGAGGTAAGATCATTCATGGGGCTAGAAAGTTGTTATAGGAGGTGTTGTACCTTGGGAGACAATTTATGGCTAAGGAGAAATCAGTGCCCGAGACATTATTGTAAAATTGAAAAGGAATTAATTGATTGTCCCTTCATTTTGTAAGACTAAGAGATTATATTAAAACCATTTAATGTTCCACATGTGAACAAAACGTTCACAAAGGCCTTCTAATGATGAATATAAATGATGGAAAGAATAGAAAGAAGTGAGGGTGGAAATTCTTTGATAATAGGTTGTCTTGCACATAATATTTTATCTTCAACTTTAGAGGAAATATGACTGACATGAAATGGAAAATATAAAGGAGGAGCGTATCATTAAGTATTTTAACTTTAACTTACAAAACTGTAAAATTAAAGACCATTAGCTTCATTACTCAATTCTAAGAGAAGAATATCAACGCAAGATGTAACAAGAAAAACTTATCATATCCAACAAATTCTAGAATCTCTGTGAAAACTTTATTCATAAGCATATGAAAATAAAAGTACAATATTTGCAGTTGCCTCTCAGGTCCAAACTCTGGAACCCCAACCTTTCTAATTTTTCACTTTTATTTATGCCTCTAATCTAATTGTACTAACTACTTCTAGTTAATTACAAACTGATTTTCTTGAAACAGAACAGTTTTGCAACTATCTTTTTAAAAGTTTTTGGAGTGACTTGAGAAAAAACTTCGACCCCTGTGATATTTTATAATACAAACTCATAACAATAGGTGGTCGAATCAGGAGACAGATGTGGGTCCCAAAAAAACCACACATGGTTTCCTGAAAGCCTCATACTACTTACGGAGGCACCTTCTCATTGTTTCTCAAAATGAATAGGGTGATGTCGTATTGAAAATTAACCGTCGATATATTTGATTGGTAGTTTGGGAAAATTGCTTTACAGGAGCTCCCAACTCATTATTCCTAGTACAATCCATGCTGTCGGGGTTGTAAAATTCATACTTGGGAGGACAATGCCAAGGGATCTGATGCACGACACTTATCATGTGACTCCAATTCATTCATTAGGTGCTCAAGTAGCCTTTGTCTCATCTCTAAAATTCCAAATCACCTCAGGATCATTACTTTCATAATTTAACAATGTCTTGAAAGAATTGTCATCCTCAGCCGTGAGTTTCAAAATAAGCCCTTGGGGTAGATATTTGCAAAGAATAATGTTATACCAAGGAGGATGTTCTTTAGTCCGAGTATCATCTTCTCCCTGAAAAAATATATTCAGCATCCTATGACAAATGGGACTGACGAAGAAACTTGATCATCATAATATTTTATGAATCAATAGTGTCACCAACCACTAATTTTAATAAAATAATTTCAAACATGCCATATTTGTAAAGGCGCTTCATGGTGTCTTTGTTGACAGTTGAAACATGATAAATTATTTCCAATATCCTCCCAAAAAATGGTTTCTTTCCCCAAAGAAGTATTTATACAAAATGACAAAGAACTTCTTCCCTTGAAAGTCTGCAAATTGTTGCAGAAGGTGGGAAGCTCTCCATATTGTTGTCACCTCTAGAAACCCTCAAAACAGCTTTGAGCAAATCTAATTCCAGACCACATTGGACTTTATCTAGAATTGTTACATCCTGCCATCGTATGGCTTGTTTTGCATCCAAGCTCCCATCCTCAAAAACTTTTTCCATGTTGTGAAACCAGCTCCAAAAATAGAATAAAAGAGATATCAACGCCTTAGAAATAAGCCACTTCGAGGGGGAACCTCCAATACATTACATGAATGAACAATTCTTCGAGGATACAAATTACAAAATTTCCTTTCTATATATAGGAGTCCATAGGGCCACAATTTAATCCTAGTGGGGCCACAATGTAATCATAGCCGACCTAACAATAATAATTTAAGGGCACAATAATAACAATATGGGGGTTACAAGGGTACAATAATAACAATAAGGGGGTTACACTAACAACAATAAGGGACTCTACTAGTAATATAGGGACCTAACATGCCCCTCTCATTCAAAAAAGTATTGTCCTTAATGCTTGAGTAGCTCTGGGTGCTTCTGTATAAAATTCGCATCCTCCCATGTAGAATCTTCAGTGGGTAAGTTCTTCCACTTGATGAGATACTCTGAAATTGATCGATTCCGTAGCTGTCGAGTTCTTGTTTCCGTGACCGCTTCAGGTTCCAATATGATTTTTCCTTCCCCATCAAGTTCTGGCAATATTGTTTGAACTGGAATATTTTCACCTATAACCTTCTTTAAGCATGAAACATGGAAAACTGGATGTACTCGCGAAGAAGCAGGAAGCTCCAATTTGTATGCCATAGTACCAATCTTTTGCAACACCTTGTAAGGACCATAGTACTTTGGCGATAATTTACTATCCTTCTTAGCTTGCTTGAGGGACATTTGTTTATATGGTTGTAGCCGTAAAAATACCCAATCTCCTATATCAAAACTTCTCTCGCTGCGATGTTGATCTGCCTGTTGTTTCATTCGATTTTGTGCCAAATTCAGGTTATCCTTTAAGAGCTGGAGAACTTCTTGTTGATGCTCGACGTGATCTTCCACTGCTTGAACCTTCGAATTTTCCCTTAAAGATGATGTGATCGATGGTGGATGATATCCATAAAGTGCCATAAATGGGGTCATTTTTGCTGCAGGATGGAAGGAAGTGTTATACCACCATTCAGCGAGAGGTAACCACTTGACCCATTGTGTTTGTTTATCAGATACAAAACAACGAAGATATCCTTCTAAACATTTATTTACTATCTCAGTTTGACCATCAGATTGAGGATGATAAGATGAGCTATGAGCTAATCGAGTACCCAAACAAGAAAATAACTCCGTCCAAAAATTTCCAGTAAAAATGGGATCTCTGTCGCTCACAATAACCCTTGGGTTTCCATGTAGCTTTTGAATTGTGTCCATAAATGTAGTAGCAATTGTACTTGCTTTAAATGGATGAGATAATGCACAAAAGTGTGCATACTTGGTAAGTCTATCCACTAACACCATGATGACACTCTTTCCTTCGGACTTAGGTAAACCTGTGATAAAATCCATTGAAATCTCCTCCCAATGTTGACTTGGAATTGATAAAGGTTGTAGAAGACCCGGGCTCTTAATTGTCTCAACTTTATTCTGCTGGAAAACCAAACATTCCACCAAAAAATTTTGAATATCATATTTAAGGCCATCCCAAAAAAATTATTTCTTCATCCTGTGGTAAGTTTTTTAAAATCCTGAGTGTCCTCCTAAAGGAGAAGTGTACAATTCCAAAAGAAACTTTTGTTTTAGTTGGGAATTCTTACAAAGATATAAGCGATCTTTGTACCATAAGGAATCATTTTTCCAACTAAATGTATTATATGTACTAGGATCTTGTTGCAACTTTTGAATGAGCTTCCACACTTCTTCATCCTTCTTCCATTCATCTCTTGCTTCGGTTATCCCATTTGGTTGGATAATAGAAATGGCACAAAGCAATGCTTCCACCTCTTCATTCTTTCTTGAGAGTGCATCTGCAACAACATTTAGCTTCCCTTTTTTGTAGATTATTTCAAAGTCGTAACCCAACATCTTTGTGACCCATTTTTTATGCTCTTCTGAAGATAGTATTTGTTCCAAAAAGTGTTTAAGACTATCATGATCAGTTTTTACCTTTAAGTGTCTTCCCATTAGGCAAGTTCTCCATTTCTTTAGTGCATGCAGTATTGCTAACATTTCCTTCTCATTAATAGGTTTCTGTAAATACTTTCCTTTGATTGGACGACTTTCAAAAGCAATGGGTCTTCCTTCTTGCATTAAAACAACACCAATTCCATTTCCTGAGGCATCACATTCCACAATAAAGGTTTTTGTGAAGTTTGGCGTAGCTAAGACCGGTGCTAGGTACATTGCCTCTTTAAGATGTTCAAAGGCCTTAGTTTCTTCAGGAGTCCATGAAAATGCATCTTTCTTCAATAATGTTGTTAGAGGTGCTGCTATTCTCCCATAATTCTTAACAAACTTGCGATAATACCCTGTTAACCCGAGAAATCCTCACAACTTCTTTATGGTTGTGGGACTTTCCATTCCTTAATGGCTTTAATTTTGTTAGGGTCTAGTTTAACACCCTCGTGAGATACAATATGACCCAGATATTCCACCTCTTGTACTCCAAAGAAACATTTGGATGTTTTTGCATATAATTGTTTCTCCTGCAATAGTTTGAGCACCGTGTCAACATGTTGAACATGATCCTTCCAAGACTTGCTGTAGATTAGTATATCATCAAAAAATACTAGCACAAAATTTCTAAGGAAGGGTTTGAAAATGGAATTCATCAACCCTTGAAATGTAGAAGGTGCATTGGTAAGGCCAAAAGGCATGACCAAAAATTCATAATGACCCTCATGAGTTTGAAATATTGTTTTTGGAATATCTTCAGTCTTCATTCTAATTTGATGATATCTCGAACGAAGATCCAACTTGGTAAAATAAATTGCTCCATGTAATTCATCCAATAATTCATCAATCACAGGAATGGGAAATTTATCTTTAATGGTGAGCTTATTGAGCTCCCTATAATCGGGACACATGCGCCATGATCCATCCTTCTTGTGTACCAATACTACAGGAGCAGAGAAATAACTTTGACTAGGTAGAATTATACCCGCCTCTAACATTTTTGCAATCATACGTTCAATTTCTCTCTTTTGGACATAAGGATATCCATAAGGCCTGATGGTTGGAGGACCACTTCCTGGAATCAAATGAATAGCATGATCATGATCACGAATAGGTGGGAGTCCTTTGGGAGTTACAAAAACCTTGGAATGATTGTCCAAGACTTTTTGGAGATATGTAGAAATAGATGATTTTGATGTTGGAACTTCTAGTGAGAACAATTGTGCAATTTTGCCTCGTTGTTCTTTATTTAGAAGCTTTGTCATGACATTAGAGCTTAGTATCTTTCCCGACTTCCCTGCAATACCCTGTAAATCGACTTCCTTTCCTTCTGAAAAAAATTTCAAGAAAAGTTCCTGAAAATTAAAAGTTGTCGTCCCCAAAGATTGTAACCATTGTACTCCTAGTACAACATTAGCACCTCCCATAGGAATGGAAAGCATTGGAATATTAAATACATATTCCCCCATGGTTAGCTTGATATTATGGCATTTTCTAGAGAAATTTATAGTTCCTCCATTTGCAACCATCACTTGACATTCTGGTGCTAGGTATAGGAAACAATTCAATTCCTTAGCTACCTTACAATGAATAAAATTATGGGTACTACCTGAATCAATCAACACTATTACCTTTTTCTTCTTGATATGTCCTTCTGTCTTGAGAGTTTGAGGAGTGGTAATTCCTGCCAATGCATTACACGATATGGTCAGACTCATTTCTTCCTCTTCTAGGGTTGGTTCCTGGTGTATATCCTCTTCTTTTTCATTTTCTTCTTCCTCTTCACAATCTATGTAAAATAATTTCTTCTCGACACACTTATGACCTTTAGTTTATTTGCTATCACAACTGTAGCAAAGCCCTTTTGCTCTTTTTTCTTCCAATTGTTGTCGTGTCAACCTTGTAGGTTGTTGAAATCTACGAGTAGCAACACTTCCCTCTTTATAGAAGTGAGTGATAGGTTTCCTTGTCGCCATAATTTTACATTCAATTTTTCTTGCCAACCTGAATGCCTTCTCCAATGAATCAAGTTCTAAAACATGAACTTCATGTTGGATGTTATCCTTTAAAGTACCTATGAAGAAATCAATCTTGTGTTCCTCTGGAATATCGGTTACCCTTATATTCAATTTTTGGAAGTCCTCAATGTGCTCCCCCACTAAACCCTTTTGTTTGAGATTTATCAATTGGCTAAAGAAGGTATTGCTCTTTGTATCCTCATAATGTGCTATCATTTCCTCTATAAAAATTGACCAAGTGATAATTTTTTTATGGGAGCAAAGCCATCGATACCATAGAGATGTATTTTGTTCTAAATGTAAAGTTGCAATGCGTAACTTTTGTGTGTTTTGCACATTATTGAGATCAAAATATTTCTCCATCTATAGTATCCATGTTACAGGATCCTTTCCATCAAAATTCCTCATATTCATTTTTGGAATATGGTGGTTCTTCCCGCCAACATTAGAGTTTATGAAATCACGATTAAAATTTATTTTGTTCCTATCATGAGTTTCCTCTACTATATTTTCACCGTTAGGAAACATTTGTTGTATCAACTTTGTAAAACCTTCCATGTCTACTTTTAGATCATCCTTCATGTTTTCCATTTTTTCATCGATCTTAGCTTCCATGTCATCCATCTTAGATTCCATGCCAGCTTCCATGCCATCTATCTTAGCTTCCATGCCATTCTTCAAACCATCCATCTTAGATTCCACGCCTTTTTTCAAACCATCCATCTTAGTTTCCACACCTTTCTTCAAAACTTCCATGTCATTTTTTGTTGCTCTTCGCGAGAGCGAAATTTGTTGCACTTGCTCTTGTAAATTTGATATGTCATGTTTCCATTCTTCGTCTTCATGAGTCGTAGAAGATCCTTCTAAAGTATTAATGGGTGTTGAAATATTTTTAGGGGCCATTTTAGAATCTAATACTAATATATATTCTACAATATGCCCTTGGAATCAATTCAACTTGATTCTTCAAACAAGACTTATGCAATTTGGGAAAAAAACACACACACACCTTTTACTTGCTTTTGAGGATCTCTATATTGAAATTGAATTATCTCTATAATTGTAGATCCTCAATATCTAAAATTCAGCCTTGTAGTATCCCTCTAAAGCTTCTTTCAAATGTCACAGGTCTGACTTGATTTGGATTTTTCAAGGCAAAGCTATGTCCAATATCCCACAATGACCCAATTATGGACTAGTTCAGTAGAGTGAACTTGTACAACTTTCCACATGTCACTGTTTCCTCCTTTGGCTCTAAAATTTATAGACAAGAAACTACAATCCGTGTACTTGCAGACACCTTTTACAGTATTCCAATCCGATGCTCAGAGAGAGTGTTAGGAAGATTTTCCCACAATAACCTCTTTGAGATGAAATTCGGGAACCTGAAAAAGACCTAACTTCCACAGATCATATCTCCGAAAATATTGCAAACCAATCTCTAAAATTTTGCGACAATGTTCCTCAGGATTTCGTCTTCACTCTCTAAAAATTTCAGCTTCTGAATCTTCGTAGAAAAAAAATTTTAGAGCTCAAATTCCAAGATGACCTATTTAGGTTAAATTCAGGAGCCTGCAAAAAGCCCTAACTTCCACATATCATATCTCCAAAAATATTGCGAACCAAGCTCTGAAATTTTGCAACAATGTTTCTCAGGATTCAACTTCACACTCTAAAAATTTCAGCTTTTGAACTTTCGTAGAAAAAAATTTATAGCGCAAATGCCACGATGACCGGTTTGGAGCAGCGAAAACCCTAGAATCCAAAGCTCTGATACCAAATGTTGTGAAACCAGCTCCAAAAATAGAAGAAAAGAGATATCAACGCCTTAGAAATAAGACACTTCGAGGGGGAAACCTCCAATACATTACATGAATGAACAATTCTTGGATGATACATATTACAAAACCTCCTTTCTGTATATAAGAGTCCATGGGGCCACAATGTAATCCTAGTCGACCTAACAATAATAATTTAAGCGCACAATAATAACAATATGGGGGTTACAAGGGTACAATAATAACAATAAGGGGGTTACACTAACAACAATAAGGGACTATACTAGTAATATAGGGACCTAACAGTCCAATACATCTTGAACTCTTCCAGACGAAACTCTAATTGACTCAGTCGTTCCATTATGTCCAAAAAATTGAATTGTTTCAATATCTCTCTAATACTTCGCAGTTGTTGTGTCCCATGCATCACACTCAAATAAGCACTTGTCCTTTCAACACTTTGCCAAAGATAGAACTGGTGTTCAATTTCAATCACCTCATGTAAGATTCCTACCACTATCTCAATCATATTGAGGGACATAAGAGATAATGACAGATTCTATGAATGGTGCTCTTAAATCTGTGTAAGTTCATAAGAAACCAACCATAGGTCAACTTCAGGAAGGTTATTGTGTCCAAAGAAATGTCTGAAATCCAATACTATACACTAGAAGATTGATTGAAACAGTAATACCTGATCCTTAATCTTCCAAAGTGCACTATATTTGGTTGATGGTAAAGATGAATGGTTAGGAATAAATTCTAGGTGCACCCCACAAATAGTTGAACCTTCTCCTTCACTGGAAGGAGTATAAACAAGTTCCGCATCTGCACTGTCATATAACAACTCATGGTTGGTCTCAAATGCAACATAGATTCTCTACAACTCATCCTCCAAAAACTTAAGCAATCCCACTCTTTTCAAATCATTCCACACTAATATAGGTGTTACGAGAGTGTAATTTCTCAAAATCTCCATGCTCTCCATCCACATAGAGAAACGTTTTTAGTTTTATCAAGTCCAGCCATTTCAGGAGAGTACATGTCTAAAGCTTTTGAATTGTACAAAATCATTACACCTTTATGAAGCACAGGGACTAGAAATTGTCTAGATTCATTGTTGCCTTCTATCATAAGATACAGAGGATCAACACTCAATTTATAGATCTCATCCTTCTCATAGAACAATGCATTTTTCAGATGCACTATGACAATGCCACGACTCAAGCAGAGTTTTAGGAGCTTCTAAGCGGTTTTGATGCCATCCTTTCTCAATCAACAAATTCATGGGTTCTTGTTTGGTTGTACAAGATAAGAAGCCACAGGATGAGTAGACATACTATGTGACCAATAGCCTTTTTGGATAAACACTATATTCGTATGATCAGAAACACCAGTATTGACATTGATAACCTTTCTCTCCCAACACCAGTCATCATCCCAGTCTAACAAATCAGATGAAGGTCATGTTTTACCTCAAGACACCATGCACTAGGTAATATTTTATCGAATATGAATTTATTGCTCTCGTTTGTTAAACTTTAAAGAGTTGAACTTCTCTGAACCCTTTGAAAACCAAAGAAGTAAGTGAAATAGAAACCAAGGTGTCACATCTTTCCCTGCCTATCACTAGTCCATGAATATCAACCAGGGCCTGTATAGAACCTATATAGATGGAGGTGAAATATAAAATATTGTATTCTCACCCTTGTAGAACGACAACAACCTATATTTTCCACATGGAATAAAATTTAAGTTAAATTTCCCACTTGCATGAGATATTGCATGACAAAGTGCTTGATTTGGCCAAGGAGCTACTTCAGAAACCTCAGGGCACTTCACCTCATGGACATTATTTGAATAAAGGTATTGATGAACACTCAAAACAAGGTTTCGCTGAGAAAAAACCAAGCCATCCATATCATAACTAGGGGTAGAAAATATGTCATCTACTACTAGATTTCTGAAACCCAACTCTATCTCTAGAGAGCCTCTTTGCAAAATTATTAACATTGGATGGGAAGCAGCCATCTTATATTTTCCTAGATTAATATTTGTAAATGTGTGACTGCCTTCCTGTTAATCTTGAATTTTGGTCAGAGACATTAACCAAAGTCTCACCTTTTCGCACAAAGTGACAACCATTTTAATAATTCAGAATCTCCGTTTGAAAATCTCTAGCTGGAAAAAATAAGCTACAACATTTGGCTCCATTGTATGCTTGCAAAATGCTAAGAACCATAGATCAATGGCCTTAGTTGGGCATGGAGTCAAATTAAACTGAAAACCCTAGAATCTGGAGACTGAAACCTGCAATTTGAAATATGTCTCCCATTGGGACTGACACCCTTATTCATCCATTGAAAACTAAACTGAAGAAATACGATTGAAAATAAAATGCTCAACAACTGAGCTTATTTGTGTACAAGCTTCTACTTGTGTACATGACTAATATCAATCAAGTGAAGTCAGCCTTCCAATGGTACCAAGCCAGCATTTGAGTGCTATATCTTACACCAGCTCCCTGAATTTCAAAAAAAAAAAAGTGAACATAGCCAAAAGCAGAAAAAATTGGTCCACGAGAGCAAGTATGTACCTAGCGAAAGAAATTGACTACCAAGTAAACAAAAATTTCATATAGTCTACTACAGGATCACATAATGTATGAGAGAAGAAATCATCTCGAGCAAAAATTTTATTTTTTGTCGACCTGTAGTAAATGGCTAATGTATTTAATAAAAAATTTCCATCAAATTTTCTTTTGAATTGCTTGAAATATCTTCTTTACCAAGGCAATCATCATAATTAATCAACTCTTCAACTTTGGGATTTCGGGAAAAATATTGATTCCTTTCTGAATGTGTATGAATAACATTTTCAAAACCACCTTCTTTCTTTTCTGAAATCCTACCGTCTTTTCTCCAACAAAAGATGTATTTATTTTTTCCCTCATGAATTGCACCTAATTCCTCCTTGGAACCATACACATCATAAGTTGGAGTATCTTCACCAAATTTATGATCAGATTTCTCTTCTTATACAATTTCCCATGACCTTTCTTCTATATTATATGAATCATAGGTATGAGGACAATCAAATTTAACAAAATAAGATCTTTGAGGATTTGTTTGCAACTTAATCATTTCTCCTTCTTCTTGATTGCTGAATATAAATTGTTGATGCAAGTTTGAATTTTTCTCCTGTTTAATGTTTTCTTGATTTGCTTGGAATAGGGTCAAATTTTGTATGCTTGTGGGATTATTGAAGAAGAGTCTTTTTTAAACTTTTAAGCATCATATTTAGAAAAATATAGCTCTTTGCATTCAGGGACATCTTCATAATCAATTTGTCTATAGCCTCTTTGAATATTTGATACACCATGAAAATTATCATTTGTTTCTTTAGTAGGATTGTCATGAAATTTAAAAGTTTCTTTAATGTCATAATATTCACAATAACCTTCAAAAAGAAACTTATGTGCATACTAAGTTCTACAAAAAGAATTGAACACTAAGTGGAAATGTTTTAAAGAGGAAATAATTGAACAAGGCAAAGACCCATACCAAACCCTCGCTCCCTTGTCCAAACAAAACATAAACAACTTCATCTTCACATCGTCATGAATGATACTCAATTGCTCCATACATTCATGAAAGGTTCCTAGATGTTGGATCGCACTTTCATCTCCATCTCCATTGAATCTTGGAAGATATTCATTTCCCTCATGAAATGTAGGCATATAATAAGGATAACTAGGGATCCCAGTGAAATCTAGTGGGGAAAACTTATTTTCCAAGAACATGAGAACAACCATTAAGACCCATAAAAGTAACCCTAAAGTGAAGATCACAGGTGAAAATATTCAGCCAATTGCTGAAACTTTTCATCCTCAAGAATTGGTGAGAGACTCAGCCTAATCACTTTCTTTGATCACCAATCAAAGAAACGATTCTCAATGATAACCCATGGAAAAATAATTTCATATCTCCGTTCTCTGGCAACGACGCCAAAATATGTTGTACCTTGGGAGACAATTTATAGTGGAGGAGAAATCAGTGCCCAAGACATTCATGTAAAACTGAAAAGGAATTAACTGATTGTCCCTTCATTTTGTAAAACCCATATATTAGTTTAAAACACGTTAATATTCCACATCTAAACAAAACTTTCACAAAGGCCTTTCGATGATGAGTATAAATGACAAAAAGAATACAAAGAAGTGGCGGTGGAAAGTCTCTGATAATAGGCTTTCTTACACAAAATCTGTTATCCTCAACTTTAGGGGAAATATGACTAACATGAAATGGAAAATAGAAAGGAGGAGTGCATGTTGAAAAGTCAACAAGAAATGTGTGTCTAATTTAATTTTCCCTTAATTAAATTTGACAATAAATTGTAATCTTATCTCATAATCACTTGTAATAGTTATCTGAGTGTGATAAACTCAGTTAGCTCATGGAATTAGAGTTGAGGGTGGTTGGTGAGGCATGCAGAGTGATTCTATTTGTTTTAGAGTCCAAGTCGCAGTTAGTGTATTAGTTTTAATGCATGAGAAATCAGTGAACTCAATTAAGTGAGTTAAAGTTAGTCTAACTAGTTATAACTAATTGTTGCACTAGTGAGAGGTCAAGTGAGTTAAATTAGACTTAATTCACATGCAGTGATTTGTCAAGTGACTGATGATTTAATATTAAAAGTTGCATGCATGTCAGTTCTGATGAAGACCCGGTTGATATAGAGGTTAAAGGGATGTTAATTATCAGTTGTCTTATTAGCAAACTGCCCACATGTAGTAATACAACCATAAGATTTCCCATGAGTATTGTGCAGTTTTGGAAGGCTGAAATTCCTAAAGAATAGGGATTTAATTCCATGTGAATTGCGCAAGCAAGGCAGGCTGAGCAGAGGCAAGAAATTGGCTAAGTTTTGGTCGATTTTGTCCAGATCAGTGTGAGATATTTGTGAGAGTGCAACAGACTCTTGTGAGAAGAGTGCATTGTAATTGTTTCATGAGTCCTTGGTTGAATATACAATAGAAGATAGAGGGGTTTTGAGTAGAAAAATTTCCCCAGGAAAAATATATGTGTTGTGGATTGATGTGATTCTTTCTTTTACTTGGTGTGATTGTGCGATCTTTTTATTTTCCACAATTAATTTGTAGAAGGATTTAGTATCTTGCTTTATCATATCGCATGATCAAATTGAATCCATTGGTATACGTATTGTTTGCATAATTTTTACATGGTATCAGAGCGCAGGAAATCACTATAGTGGAGAATAAATTGATCTTGTGTTGAATAACATTCGAATTTCCAAAAATATTTTTGGTGCGACAAGCGGATCAAGATGGATTTCAATGGCTTGAGATTGGAATATGCACTCGAGGGAAGTTCTAATTATATTGCATGGAAAGAAATAACGGAGGCAGTTCTAGAGGACAACGGGTAGAATTCATTGATAATGACATTCCCAAGCCTGCAGCAGCAGACGCTGCTCTTCTTGATGCTTGGCAAAAGAAGGTTGCAAAGGCGAGGAGGATCTTATCATAGGGAGTTCAAAATAACATTGTCTCGAGTATCTATGGCAAAGCGACTCCATATGAAATGTGGAAGGCTTTGAAAAATATGTTTCAAAGTAGCAATGACCACAGAAAATTGGCACTGAAGGACAAGCTCAGGAAAATCAAAATGGAGAAAGGTGACACTATTCTGAAATATTTGACCAAGTTCATCCAATGTCGAGATGAGCTTGGAAGTGTTGGAATTATTGTAGCAGATGATGACTTGGTGAGCCTAGCACTTATAGGCCTTCCTAAGAGTTAGCATAGTTATCAGGACTCTGCCAATGGGAGGGAGAAGGTACCAGATTGGGAGCAACTTTTCTTGGATTTGGTTTAAGAAGAATTCAGGTGGAATACCAGGGATAGATCCTCATCCAAGACAGATGATGAAGAAAATTGCGCCTTAGTTGGTAAGGCAAAGAAGGGGAAGGGAAAGAAAACCTATTCCAAATATAAGACCAACAAAGAAGGCCAGAAGCATGACATGTCCAGAGTGAAAAAAGTTCATTGTCGCGAGCATGGACATTATGCCACTAATTGTCCACAGAAGAAGAAGAACAACAAGAAGGCTTCAGGATCAGCAGTGGGTGAGGCTTTGGCTTCAAAATTTGAGTTGGACTTCTCACTCATCGCATGCATGGTGTCTAGTGCAATGGGATCAGTGTGGTTATTGGATATTGGTGCATCTTTCCACATGAAAGGAGACAAAGAACTTTTTAGTAGCTTGGAGGAGAAGGATCTTTAGATGCATATTGAAATGGGTGATGATGGGAGGTATAGCGCTACCGGGATTGGTACAGTTACTTTCCAGAGACATTCAGGAAAACCTTTCTTATTAAAATATGTAATGCATTTACCCGACTTGAAAAAATAATTTAGTTTCAATTGCTATGTTGGAGGATAGAGGATATGATGTGGTTTTTAGTGAAGGGAAAGCGTTCATTCGTCACAAATCCACAGGACAAGTTAAGAAGATTGGGATTCGGGTGAATAATCTCTACAAACTTGATGTAGATGGATGCGCAGCATTGATGGTTAAAGCAGACAGAGTGGTGAGCCGAGATGAGGGTGAGTTATGGCACAGGAGATTGGACCATCTACACCATGGTGCTTTCAAGGTCATGTAGTAGATTTCTACGAAGTTTCCAAAGGGTACTCTTGCACAGATAGACACATTCACGGGATGTACCATGGAGAAGTATGCAAATGTCACTTTTCACGAGAAGGAGAACCAAGCAGCGTAAATCCTTGAGAGAGTTCACTCAGATGTGTGTGGACCATTCTTTATAGCTTCTACAACAAAGCACAGGTATTATGTGATTTTTGTTGATGTTTTTTATAGAAAGTTTTGGATCTACTTCATGCAGAAGAAAGATAAGACGTTCTCAAAATTTTGTGAGTTCAAAGCACTGGTTGAGAAAGATACAGGAAAGCATGTGAAGGCTCTGAGGAGCAACAATGGTGGCAAGTTCATCTCCAATGAATTCAAGAAATTTTGTGCCAAAGTAGGAATTCAGAGAGATTTGATTGCACCTCATAACCCACAACAGAATGGGGTTGAAGAAAGAAAGAACAGAACAATTTTGGGTGCAGCACAAGCGATGTTACATGATCAAGGCCTATCGTTGCATCTGTGGGTAGAGGCATGCAACACAACGGTATTTGTGAAAAATCGCAGTCCTCATCAGATACTTGGCATGAGTACACCAGAGGAGGATTTTTCTAGTAAGAAACCCGATGTTTCATATTTTAAAATTTTTGACTCATTTGTTTATTGCCATGTGACCAAAGATTCCAGAAAGAAGTTAGAACCAACAACTGAGATTGGGATATTTGTGGGGTACACTGATACTCCCCACAATAATCGGGTGTATTTTCCGAATAGCAAGATGACTGTTGTCAGACGAGATGTAAAATTTGATGAGGAGAAATCCATGTGATTGTCCCTTGAGAGGGAGATTGATTTTCATGCAAATGAGGAAATCTTGGTTCCAAAGGATGAACATCAATATGTGGAGCAACCACATGTGGAGGAACATGGAGTGGTAAAAACTACTCATGCAGAGCCATCCACCAAACATGGTAGAAGGCACACCACAGAAGCTGACAGATTGAAACTTGATGCGGCAAAACATGTAGGAGCACCTAAATCACTGCGCAGACAGAGATACTCTCTAGACAGGTTTACTGGATACATGACTCTTATGAGAAAGAGTATTGTGAGAGAACCATCCTCTTTTGAGGAAGCAGTGCAACAACCAACTTGGGTTGACACCATGGTTGCGGAGTATGAATCCATAGTCAGGAACAATGCATGGGAAGTTGTCCTAAGACCAGTCGGGAAATCAGTGGTTGGACCTAGATGGATCTATAAGGTGAAGCAGGCAACATAATGGGAGTGTGGAGAAGTACAAAGCTAGATTTGTAGCCTGGGGATTCTCACAAGTTGAGGGGATTGACTATGAGGAGACTTTTACACCAGTTGCGAGGTACTCATCGATTAGATCTATCCTTGCACTCTCAACACAGATGGGGTGGAAGATACATCAGATGGATGTGAAGACTGCATTTCTCAATGGAGATATTGAGGAAGAAGTGTACATTAAGTAGCCAGAAGGCTTTGAGACCTTTGGCAGTGAGTCGCATGTGTGCAGACTCGAGAGAGCATTGTATGGGCTGAAGCAAGCACCCTGTGCTTGGTACACCAGGATTGACATCTATTTCACCAGGTTGGGCTTCACAAAGAGTGAAGAGGATGCTAACCTATACTAGATTGTGGTTGATGGTAAGATTTTGATTATCGTACTTTATGTTGATGATCTTATTTTGACAGGTGATGAGCAGCTCGTAACTTTTTGCAAAGAGGATCTTGCAAGAGAGTTTGAGACGAAGGACATGGGACTCCTTCACTATTTCCTTGGTTTGGAGATATGGAAACATGATGGGGAGCTATTTATTTCTCAAGGAAAATATGCCAAAGAGATTCTGAGGAAGTTCTACATGGAGAGTTGTAAACCCATGGAGACTCCTCTTGCAGAAAACTAGAAGAAGGAGTATGCTACTTCAAGTGAGGCAGTGGATGCTACTGTTTACAGGCAGCTTATGGGTTCACTCACGTACTTGGTGAACACACGACTAGACATATGCTACGCAGTTAACCATCTTATTCAAGCTATGGTTAAGCCGACCAAGCTCTTTTGGAAGGTGGGGAAGCATGTCTTGAGATATCTTAGGGGCACTACAGAGTATGGATTATGGTACAGACAGAAAGAGGGAGTGAAGCTTCAAGGCTTCACCGATGCAGATTGGGCAGGAAATCCATTATATAGAAAGAGTACATCAGGAGGGATCTTTAGCATAGGATCGACAACAGTTTCTTGGTACAGCAAGAAGCAGAGATCAGTTGCACTTAGTTCAGCTGAGGTAGATTACATGGCAGCCAGTTAGGCTGCATGTGAGGCCATCTGGATGAGGAAGATACTTATTGGTTTGTTTGGTCGCTAGATCGATCCAACAGTGATACGTTGTGTTAACCAGAGTTGCATGAAACTCTCGGTTAATCTAGTATTCCATGACAGGTCCAAGCATATAGACATTCGACACCACCATATTAGAGATTGTGTTCAGAGACACATTATGTTACTTTTGTACATTCCCACGGAGGATTAGGATGTAGATATTCTGACGAAGCCGCTCGCCAAGAGAAAATTTGAATACCATAGAGGTAGGTTCAAGGTAGATGATAATCCCTTTATTGTTGAGAGGGAGTGTTAAAAAGTCAACAAGAAATGTGTGTCTAATTTAATTTCCCCTTAATTAAATTGGTCAATAAATTGTAATCTTATCTCATAATCACTTGTAATAGTTAACTGAGTGTGATGAACTCAATTAGCTCATGGAATTCAAGTTGAGGGTGGTTGGTGAGGCATGCAGAGTGATTCTATTTGTTTTAGAGTCCAAGTTGCAGTTAGTGTATTCGTTTTAATGCATGAGAAATCAGTTAACCAATTAAGTGAGTTAAAGTTAGTCTAACTAGTTGTAATTGATTGTTGCACTAGTGAGAGGTCAAGTGAATTAAATCAGATTTAATTCACATGCAGTGATCTGTAAAGTGATTGATGATTTACTATTAATAGCTACATGCATGTCGGTTCTGATGAAGACCCAGTTGAGAAAGAGGTTAAAGGGATTTTGACTATCAATTGTATTATTAGAAATCTGCCCGCATGTAGTAATACACCCATAGGATTTCCCATGAGCATTGCGCAGTTTTGGATGGCTGAAATTCCTAAATAATAGGGCTTTAATTCCATATGAATTTCGCAAGCAAGGCAAGCTGAGCAGAGGTAGGAAATTGGCTAAGTGTTGGTCTATTTTGTCTGGATCAGTGTGAAGCAGTTGTGAGAGTGTAACAGACTCTTGGGAGAAGAGTGCATTGTAATTGTTTCATGATTCCTTGGTTGAATATACAATAGAAGATAGAAGGGTTTTGAGCAACAAGCTTTCCCCAGGAAAAATATCTATGTTGTGGATTCATTTTCTTCTTTCTTTTACTTGGTGTGATTGTGCGATAGTTTTATTTTCTGCAATTAATTTGTAGAAGGATTCAGTATCTTGCTTTAGCATATCACATGATTAGATTGAATTCATTGGTATACATATTGTTTGTATAATTTCTACAGTGCATCATTAAGGATTTTAACTTTAACTTACAAAACTGTAAAATTAAGACCAACAACTTCATTACTAAATTCTAAGAGAAGAATATTAACACAAGATTTAACAAGAAAAACTTATCGTAGCCAATAAATTATGGAATCTCTATGAAAACATTATTCATAAGCATATGAAAGTAAAAGTACAAAATTTGCAATTTCCTCTGAGGTCAAAACTATGGAACCCCAACCTTTCTAATTTTTCACTTTTATTTCTACCTCTACTCTAAATGTACTAACTGCTTCTAGTTAATTACAGACTGGTTTTCTTGAAACATTTTTGCAACTGTTTTTTAAAAGTTTTTTAAATTACTAAATTTCACTAAGATTATATATATATATATATATATATATATATATATATATATATATAAACTCTTGAGAAAAAAGTTCAACCCCTTTGAGATTTTATAATACGAACTCATAACAATAGGTGGTCGAATCAAGAGACAGATGCAGGTCCCAACAAAACCACACATGCTTTCTTAAAATCCTGATATTGCTTATGAAGGCACCTTCTCATGGTTTTTGGAAATGAATAGGGTGATGTCGTATCGAAAATTAATCCTTGATCTATTTGATCGGAAGTTTGAGAAAACTACTTTACAGGAGCTCCCAACTCATTATTCCTAGTACAATCCATGCCATAGGGGTTGTAAAATTCATACTTGAGAGGATAATACCATGGGATCTTATGCAATACACTTAACATATGGTTCCAATTCATTCGTTAGGTGCTCAAGTATCCTTTGTCTCATCTTTAAAATTCCAAATCACCTTAGGATCATCAATTTCAGAATTTAACGATGTCTTGAAAGAATTGTCATCCTTGGGCAGGAGTTTCAAAATAATCCCTTGGGGTATGTATGTACAAAGAATATTTTTATGCCAAGGAGGATGTTCTTCAATACAAGTATAATATTCTCCCTAAAAAAACCGATTTAGCATCCTCGAACAAGTGCGACTAGCGGAGAAACTTGATCATCATAATCTTTTATGAATCAATAGTGTCACTAGCTAATAATTTTCATAAAATAATTTCAAACATGCCATGTTTGTAAAGGTGCTTCATGGTGTCTTTGTTGGCAATTGAAACATGAGAATTTAGTTCCAATACCCTCCCAAAAAATGGTTCCTTTTCTTGAAGAAGTATTTGGACAATATGACAAAGGACTTGTTCCCTTGAAAGTATACAAATTGTTACAGAAGGTGGGAAGCTCTCCATATTGTTTTCACCTCCAAAAACCCTAAAAACAACTTCGAGAAAATCTAATTCTAGACCAAGGAACTATAATTTACTTGGTCGTTCCATTATGTCCAACAAATTGAACTGTTTCAATAGCTCTCTGAGACTTCGCAGTTTTTGTGTCCTGTGCATCGCATTCAAATAAGCACTTGTCCTTTCAACACTATGCCAAAGATAGAACTGGTGTTCACTTGCAATCACCTCACATAAGATTCCTACCACCATCTCAATCACATTAAGGGGCATAAGAGATCAAGCCAGACTCTCTAAATGTCGCTCATAAATCCATGTAAGTGCATGAGGAGCCAACCGTAGGTCAACTTCAGGAAGGTTATTATGTCCAAAGAATGGCGTGAAAAACAATACTATAGACTGGAAGACTGATTGAAATAGTGATACGTGATATATAATATGCCAAAGTGCATTGTATTTGGTTGATGGTAAAGATGAATGGTTATGAAGAATTTCTAGGTGCACCCGATAAATAATTGAACCTTCTCCTTCACTGGTAGGAGTATAAACAAGTTCGACATCTACACTATCATATGACAACTCATGGTTGATCTCAAATGCAACATAGATTCTCTCCAACTCATCCTCTAGAAACTTACGCAATCACACTTTTTTCAATTCATTACACACAAATAGAGGTGTTTCGAGAGTGCAATTTCTCGAAAACTCCATGGTTTCCATCCACATAGAGAAATCATTTTTAGTTTTATCAAGTCTAGCCATTTCAGGAGAGTACATGTCTAAAGCTTTTGAATTGTACAAAATAATTACACCTTTAGGAAGCACAAAGACTAGTAGTTGTCTAGATTCATTGTTGCCTTTTATCATAAGATATAGAGGATCATCACTCAATTTCCATATCTCATCCTTCTCATAGAACAATGCATTTTTCGGATGCACTATAACAATGCCACCACTCAAGCAGAGTTTCAGGAGATTATAAGTGGTTTTGTTGTCATCCTTTCTAAATAAGAATTCATGGGTTCTTGTTTGGCTTTACAATGTAAGAAGCCACATGATGAGTAGACATAATATGCGATCAATAGCCTTTTTAGATAAACACTATCTCTGTATGATCAGAAACACCAACATTGACATTGATAACATTTCTTTCCCAGCACCAACCATCATCCCAGTCTAAAAAAATAGATGGAGCTCCATGTTTTACCTCAATACACCATGCACCAGGTAAGATTTTCTCGAATATGAAGTCACAGTTGTCTTTTGTTAAACTTTAAAGAGTTGAACTTCTATGAACCCTTTGATAGCCAAAGAAGTGAAATAGAAACCGAGGAGTCACATCCCTCCCTGCCTATCACCAGTCCACGAATATCAACCAGGGGATGTATAGAACCTCTATAGATGGAGATGAAATATCAAATATTGTATTCTCACCCTTGTAGAACGACATCAACTTGTAATTCCCACCTGGAATAAAATTAAAGGTAGATTTCCCACTTGCATGAGATATTTCATGACAAAGTGCTTGATTTGGCCAAGGAGTTGCTCCAGAAACCTGAGGGCACTTCACCTCATGGACATCATTTGAATGAAGGTATTAATGAACACCAAAAACAAGGTTACCCTGAGAAACAACCAAGCCATCCATATCATAACTAGGGGCAGAAAAGTTGTCATCTACTACCATATTTCTGAAACCCAACTCTATATCTTGAGAGCCTCTTTGCACAATTGTTAACATTGGATGGGAAGAAACCAAATTATATTTTTCTAGAGTAATATTTGTAAATGTGTGACTGCCTTCCTGTTAATATTGAATTTTGGTCAGAGACATTGAACAAATTCTCACCTTTTCCCACAAAGTGACAGCCACTTTAACAATTCATAATCTCCTTTTGAAAATGTCTAGTTGGAAAAAATAAGCTACAACAAGAGGTTCACCAGGAACTTCTCTCAGATTGCATATCTTATTACATCATTGTAGAGGCAAGGTAAGAAATTTGAATGGACAGAGGAATGTGAAACATGTTTTGAGTAGTTAAAATAGTTGTTGACAAATGCTCCAGTGTTAAAGATTGCAAATCCGAACAACGATTTTGTGGTGTGTACAGATGCTTTCAAGAGAGGACTAGGTGGAGTTCTTATGCAGGAAGGATAGGTAGCAGGTTGTGATTCACGGAAATTGAATGAGCACGAGTAGAATTACATGATATTGAGTTGGAAATGATCATCCATGCTTTTAAGATGTGGATGCACTATCCTCTTGGAAGGAGATTTGTATTGATGAACGATCACAGTGGGTTGAGGTACCTATTTGACCAACCGAATCTGAATGTCAGGAAAGCTAGATGGTTGGCCATGATCAATGAGTTCGACTTTTAGATCAAGTACATCAAGGGTAAAGAGAACATAGTTGTAGATGTTATTAGCAGGAGAGTATATTGAATCATATAGCAGTTGCGGGTTCTTATGGGATAGACTTACTGGATCAGATCTTACAAGCAGGACAATGGGATGACAGGTACATGGAGCTTAGGCACATGTTACAGTAGGGTATAGGTGAGAAGGATGTGGACTATCATCTTATGTTTCAGATAATAGTGAGCTCAAGAAGACTATCTTGAGATAGTTTCATGTTAACCCATATTCAGGTCACCCAGGATACTAAAAGACATTGACAACAGTGAAGAGGTTTTATTATTGGCTGAATCTAAAGAAGGAAGTGGTAGGGTTTGTGGCGAGATGCTTGGTCTGTTAGCAGGTGAAAGCATAATGTAAGCATCTAGGTGGATTACTACAGCCAATTCTGATTCCAGAGTGGAAGTGGGAGGTCATTTCTAGGGAACACATCATAGGTTTCCCGAAGACATGTAGACAACATGTTTCCATCATGGTTGTGGTGGAAAGGTTGACAAAAGTGGCACACTTCATTCCTGTGAAATATACTTATTTAGCTAGTGATGTAGCACAGGTATTCATCAGAGATATGGTCATATTGCATGGTGTTTCGAAGAATATTGTGTCAGATAGGGATGTTAACTTAATTTCCAATTTTTGGAAGGAATTGTTTGCAGGTTTAGGTACAAAGTTGGCCTTCAGTACAACTTATCATTTGCAGACAGATGGAAAAATAGAGAGGGTTAACAGGATATTGGAGGACATGTTGAGGATGTATGTGATGCATCAACGAAGGCGATGGGAGGAGTACCTTCTATTGGTTGAGTTTGTTTATAATAATGGTTACCATGAGTCACTGAGGATGAGGTTGTTTGAGGCACTGAATCATCGGATTTGTAGTACTCCCATTAGTTGGAGTGATCTAGTGAACATGGTATTGATAGGACCATATATGTTGGTAGAGATGGAAGAGGAAATGCATGTAATAAAGAAGATTTTAAAGGTGGCACAAGACAGGTAGAAAAATTATGAAGATCATAACATGTTGTTTAAGGAATTTCAGGTTTGGGAATATGTGTACTTACGCATCAATCCCAAGAAGAGATCCTTAAGGATTGGATCGTGTGCCAAGATGGAACCTCAGTTTTGTGGACATTTCGAGATTCTTCAAAGGACTGGAACAATATCCTATCAAATTGCATTGCCTCCAGCAATGAAATTCCATGATGTTTTCCATGTGTCATTGCTTAATAAGTATGTTAAAGATGTTTCTCATGTGATTGATTGGTCTGTATTACAAGCAGATCCAGTAGGATAATTTCAGCTGAAACCACAATGTATTTTGCAGAGAAAGATTCTCATGCTTCAAAACTGAGAACTCGAGCACGTTAAAGTGTAGTGGAAGCACTTTGGACCTGATTAAGCTCTATGGGAGATGGCGGATCAGATGTAGGATGTGTATCCTTCTTTATTTGTTGGTTGAGCGAATGCTTTTGGTATGATGTTTTGATTTATGTGCACATGTATATGGACGTAATACTGCCACAAGTTTTGTTATAAAGCTATAATAAGTGGTATGGGTATCATGCCGTTATGGTTTTTATGTTTCCATCTTGGGTTGCTTCTCAGCAGATTGTTCATTCTAAATATTGCAACGACCTAACTTATAAAGCTCCATGGGAAGTATGTTTTGCTTTCAATGGTCTTGTTGGTTGTAGGTGTCATTGAACACCGAGGACGATGTAACAACCCTTGTGAAAATTCCATGTAATAAAAGTTAATAAAGGCAAAATAATAACCATGGTTATGGGACACTTATTCCAAGGTGAATTTTGGGAAAAAAAATCCTAGTGTGGTGTTAATTTGGTTTATTATGGCTAAGGAAATTGGAAAATCCAATGACAAAGGCTTTGGAAAGGAAAAATAACATTGTTAGCAATTTATTTACGAAAATAATGGAAATTAGGAGAAAAGGAAGGTGAAAGGTTACACGTTTCATGTGAGGAGGAAAATGAAGGAAAAATAATGGAAAATGAAGAAAATAGAGGCCTCGTTAATAAAAAGGCTTATGAGGATCAATTGGTACAAGAAAAACAAAGAAGGTAAGAGGAAGAAAATATCAAGCAAGGAAGAGTAGGATCAAGTGGCTATAGTGGGATTATTTGCAGGTATCAAGTTGCACGTATTATTTCCTTTCTACTTTTGGAATGCATGGTTATGCATGCATGTTATTGGTTATCTTGTTGTCATGGGCATGACTTTTTCCAGGTGTGACAGTGTTCTTCAGCCTTGCCTTGCTATTTTAGAATAGCCATGGTGTGATGTGGTTCTCATGTTTTGGTTGAGCTGGATTATCAGATGGATTCAAAACTGATTGAGGTGGTCTCTGGAATAAAGAACACATGGCCTAATGATCCCTGAACTCGATTATAGATTGCGGTAAAGCCCTGGCCTAGTAACCCCTGAATCGGACTGTGGGTTGCGGTAAAGGTGGATATTGTGTGCCTCGGTGGACCTAAGAATCCTTGACCGATGAATGGCGGGATATACGGTAAACCCTAGAGGTGGGTGACCTCGATCAAGCCCAGGAATCCTTGGTCGATGAATGGTAGGATATACCATGAACACTAGAGGGTGGAGTCTTGATTAGGCCTAGGGATCCTTGACCGTTGTATGGCAGGATGTACGGTAAAGCCTATAGACTAGGAGATAGGCAAATTCCTCATAGTGTAGGTGGAGAAATCCAGTGGCATACATGTATGTTTAGGGCCTAATGATCTAGTGGGGATTGCGGTAAAGCCTGGTTATATTGATGAGGGTGCGGCGATTTACCCTCGAGAAGCCCTAGTTGATTTCTGGTTATCAGTCCCGCAACCATGATTGGATTATGACACGAGGGTGATTGGTTGAAAGAAATATTTGGTTCAACCAATTTATTGTCGGGTGGTACGTGGAAGTCCCAAACCCGGTTGGCTTATGCATTCATTAATACAAGTTTATTCTCCTTGGTATTTCATGTGTAAATGTACTAGTTCATATGTGACATTTATGGTTGTTGTGTCCTTGTTAATTTTGTTGGTTATGAGCAGGTTTTATGACAATTATGATGTATGGATCTCATCTTTTTTTTCTTGATGAATGAATTAATAATGCATATATGACCTAATAGATGATTGTTACACAGTAATTTATCATTGTCCCTACAATCCCTCGTCCCACACATTGGAGAGTCTTTTCTGTGACCTGTGAGTAGTGACATAACCTGAAACCACTTTCATTGCATCCCCCTTTACAAGGACAATCATTCCTCTGAAGAAATTTTCCTTTGAAAAACCCTAAAAACTGATCTTTTGGCCTTGGCGCGACTAGCCAGTTCAACCCTCGTGCCAATGGGGAAAATCCACCAAAGAGGGCGCGCCAACTGGTGCTCTGTCCCAGATTCCTGCTCGCGCCAAGCTTAATAAGGATTTTTTTTTAAAAATAAATTGCGGAAGTTTGATTCCAACAAACTCCTGAACGAGTCTCTAAAATGAGTTGGGAAGTTTGGCTTCGGATCTCCATGTATGGGATGTGGTTTTCCACCTATCATGGAAGCTTCCTTGGGGATAGGGCCAATCCCACAATTGTAGGGATCCCAAATCCCCTTCCACCATCTATATAAGCTTGCCATTTTTCCCTTAGCAAGCTAGCAGTCCTGATAGCACTAGAGAAGAGTTGAACTCATAGCAAGGAGACTATCTCCAGACAGCTTTTAAGAGCCAAGCCGAAGAGAGAGAGCTTCGTCCCATTTCTGACGAGCTTCATTGAGACGTGCTCCGCTGTCGACCCCGCCGAAGGAAGATCTAGCGTCAGAGCTTTGGGTTGTATCTTTCCTTTGTTATTATCAATGATAAGCGACCTTGATTATGGTTTCATTCATGTGTCTTTGTCTTTGATGCAATGAATTACATCCTCTCTGATTGATGTATGGTTACAAGATTTAGATTCTACGTTGTGTATCATTGTGTTTCTTCGCATGTGTGTAG
Organism: Pinus albicaulis; assembly: GCA_034641835.2. NCBI lineage: Eukaryota > Viridiplantae > Streptophyta > Pinopsida > Pinales > Pinaceae > Pinus > Pinus albicaulis. The sequence continues at coordinate 861,595,290 of CM076584.1, read as the reverse complement.
GTGTTCAGACGTGTTAAGTAGAAGGATCGTGATCTACAAAGCGGAGGACGGGAAGCGTCATCCTTTCTTCGACGACCATTGCATAGGACCTGAGGTAGGCAACTCATTGTGTTTTGTCATTTTTGTAACTAGAGACCTGCGTCATTGCGTGTCTGATTTTTGCTAGACCTGATCTGGGCTAGTAGGGATTGCCTTTGTCTGCAGAGGGGATTTACCTCTCCAACAAACTGGAGACTCCACTGGGGACTTTGATTGGAGATTGTCTTGTCTTTTTCGATTGCTTTTGGCTTCTGTCTGCTTGATTTTCTCTTCTAGTTTGTCTCTTTCTGGTGTAAAACCTTTGTTCAACCCCCACCATACCTGATCTACTCTCTGCTTGCTCTTTTTCATTTCTATCATTAGTAAACTCGATTGGCGTGCTTTTTAGCCTGACAGTCGTGCCAGCTGGCGGTTGTTGCTAGTTAGGCCCCCGCGCCAACACTGTTTTGGCGCCAGATACAACCAAACAGCCGTGCCAACCCTGTTTGGTGCTAGGGTTTACTTGTTTTTGAGCCCTCTGAATCTGATTTTTTGTTTTGGTGTTATTTTTTCCGACTGCCTGAGTGCCTTGAAGTTCTTGTTGACTGTATTTGACCTCTATCCTCCGGTTGTTTGCCCTCTACTATCAATTTTACATTCTAGCCGTAGGGCATCTAGGTGCTATTGTGTGTTGAGCCTCCCGTAGGAGTTTTTGGTTTTCGCTCGTTCAGTCAACTTCATTTTTGCTTCCTTGCATTCATTTGGTTGGTTTTCATTGTATCATTGCGTTATTTGAGTGATTGTGCTTCTTTTTCATTCAAGTTTTGCTTTGTCTCATTTCGAGCCTAGATCACACAGTTTGTACGAGTCCTTTGGGATTTACCTCTCCAACAAACTGGCGACCATACTGGGGATCGAACCCAGAATCTCTGGTTTCATTTCGTGAATCGCTTTACTATTATTTTTTCATTTCGTATGGTGCATTTTGCTCTAAAACGTTGAAAATACCAAAAAAAAAAAAAAACTTTTTGCTTTTGATTAGTTACTGAAAATTGAAAACTTTTCTTCATTATTAGTGTTATATAACTATAAAGGAAAAGCTTTTAGTTTCATTAGCGTGCATTAGAGATAGTAGTGGTTGTTTTTCAATCATTTTGTTATTGTTTGAAAAGCTCTCAACCTTCCCGTAGTTAGATATTCATCGAACAAAGTGATATCTAGTGGCGTGTAGTGTGCATTTAGAGGATTTTTGAGACATAACATTCGGTAGGGCCTGAAATTGAAACATAATTGAAGATCAACTCTAAAATTTATTCAATTTACCTTAAGGCAGCATTGAAACATTAACGAAATATCTAGAGGTCTAGGCTAGTGATGTTTTCCGGCGTCGTTAAACCTAGTAGTTGTCGTTCGCCTCTTGGCTTTAGACAGCACTAGTATGGACTTGTGCTCCTCGTACCATCGCCTATATAAAGGGAGACATCACTAGGTTGCTATCCTTTATCCGTAGGAAGCCGAGTCTGCCGCCTTATACCCGTGATACATCAGACACAGCATTCGGGGAGATTGCCTGCACATACGTCAAGTCCTTGGTTGATTCTTCTTTCATTCTTTAACCAAGGTGTATATTGTAGTTCACAGATATCTGGTACACCCTTTTGCCTAGAGTTCCAGAGTAGTCATTTCGATCTTTTCTGACTCATTAAATTTGAAAATATCATCAAGCGCTTGTCCTTTCACGCTTGTTTCTGAATTGAAAGAGATAGAGTCACCTTTTACTCGTTTCTCGACTCTTAAAACATGAAACGGTGAAATTTCCAAGTTTAAATGTGGTAAAATTAATCACCTACGATCACACGCCCTGTTAGAGATTGTTTTTTTTTCATTTGATTGTTTGCCTTGGTTTTAGCCCGTGTGTCTTTGTTTTGATTTCTTCCTCTTTTCATTGCTGTCATAGTGGCAGAACCCTCAGTTTCGTCTACTGGTAGTCCTTACACAAACGATTCGTCAAAGGTCTCTCAGTCCTCTGCTGAACCTCAGCAGCCTATTATATTCGAGTTTCCTGAATGGGGACCGGTCATATCTGAGTTTCCCTTTGGTGGACCAGTTGAGTTCAATTGGCCCTTATCCAACGCTTGGTTTGGATTTCGAGTAGGGGAATATTTCCCTCATCTTACATCGTTATCGCCTTTCTTGGCTGCCATTATACCTCATAGTCCTCGTCGTCTTTTGGAAGATCTAGTAGCAGGGTCAGATATGGACTCACCCAGTCCTTCTCCTAGTGAGGAAATTCCTACATCTGGTGAATATTACCAACTTTTTCCAGAAAACAACCCAAATTCTTCTGTCATGTCTTCGCCTGGTCCTTCGCTTCCAGCAGGATATAGGTCCTTAAGCCAGATTGTGGCCGCTGTGACCTCCATGGGAGTATCAACTCTGTCCACGAGGCCGGTTATTCCTCCGTTAGGAATGTCGCCATCGACACCTCTCATGTCATCTCCTCAGGTCACGTCAGTACCTGTCAAGCCTAACGTATGCATAGCTGCATCTATGCTCGTTGTCACTACTTAGTCCATTAGGACCTCGTCACTTCCCGAAGACATCTACATAACATCTGCTATTCCGGAGAATATCTCTCCCGAGGAGTATCGGTTGTCCTTACAGCCATCAAACTCTGAGGTTGGTCAGTCCTCCCAAGATCCCAACCGTCCTTATTTTCCCCATTATGGACCGAATGGTACCCCTATCTATGTTTTTCCGTATCAGTACGATGAGCAGGGAAATCCTCTACATTTTCCTGCTCTGGAGGCTTATCAGTATGTTCATGGTTTTCTATCTGCCCAGGCTGGGCAACCTTCTAACCCGCAAGGACAACCCTTCCAGGGCCAACCTCGGGCCAGCCTGGTTATCTATATGACCCGCAAGGACAACCCTTACAGGGCCAACCTTCGGGCTAGTAGGGGTTGTTGTACGGTCTGCAAGGGAAATCCTACAACCCTTAGGGTCAACCTTTACAGCCTCACTTTGTGGTCCAACCAGGGAAACCTTAGGGACCCACAGGTCAACCGGGGTATCAACCTGGACCGTTGTATGGTCCTGGGGGGGAATTCCACCCTTCCCAACCTATGCTGCAACCTCAGCAACCTCAATTTCCTATTGGTCTGAATGTTGCACAGCCAGGGCCATCTTATGGTCCTGCCACAGGTCAACCTGGTTATCAGGCACAACTTGGCCCCATCCCGCCATCAGGCCAACCGAATTAGCTGGGGCAACCTGGTGTCCTTCACCAACCAATTCAACCTGTTCAATCAGGACAACCTGTTCACCCGGGTCAACCTGTTCAACCAGAGCAGCCCGCTCAACCAGGTCAACCTGTTCAACTAGGTCAACCTGTACATCCAGTCAACCCTGCTCAACAGCCGATTTATTCTATGCCGCAGCCGAATTCGCCTGTGCGCCCAACTTATCAGGTTCAGCAGGGTCCCACTTATCAAAAGCCCGCTCGACCCCAAGGCGGTTATTACCTTCAAGGTAAGTCTCGACCGATTTACAACCCGCCCCAAGGTTCTGGTTATTACCTTCAATAACCAGGCTATACTTATACTCAGCAGTCAAATCCATACACTGCTCAAATGGGGCCTACATATAATCAGGGTCAGTACCCTGGTTATCAACCCCCTTACACTGGTTATCAGCAGCTGTATCAACCCAATCCTCCGGGACAAATTTATGCTCAACCAGGGTGGAGTATAGGTATAGGTCCTTATCGATGGCCTGGTATGCCTTTCAATCCCTAGTTACCTTTCCTTGCCACGTTGGAATTGTCGAACGTATCTAAATTGACCAATGATTCAATTCTTCACAATCCATATTGGCCTCCGGTTCTGACCAAGGTGCCTAGTGACTGTCCTAAATTTGAGGGTAAAGCTGGAGAGGACCCCCAAGCTCATGTCATGACCTACCATCTATGGTGTTCCTAAAACTCTTGGGTGGATGATTCAATTCATCTATGTCTTTTTTAGCGCACGCTTACTAGTGCTGCTACTAAGTGGTATATAGAACTACCTCGCGGTATATTTCAAGAATTTAATACTCTAGCTATGGATTTTCTGACACATTTCCAGTTACCGGTTCAGTACGAAGCCAGGACACATCTCCCGACTTCTCTGAAGTAGGATAAAGCCACCCACATATCTGATCACATTCATGAGTGGCGACGTCGTCGTCGACTGATGAAGTTTGATATTCCTAATCAGCTTCTAACTCATTGGTTCACTACCTCATTTGTTAACAATATTGCTCAAGATATTGCTATGAGGGCATGTGTGACCAAAGAACAAGCCATCGCTCGTGCCCAGTACCTTGATTTGGTGTACTCTCAATTTGGCATGCTATATGATATCTTGACTGATGCCCCACGGCCAGGGACCTCCAAAGCACTAGCTACCCCATCAGTGGACGGTGTTATTGGTTCCATTTCTCAAACTTCTTGGAAGTCCTCTAATGGGAAGCAGAAGTCGAATTCTTCCAATAATTCTGCTCTTCCCGCTCCTCCAGATTCTGGTAAGACTGTGGAGGTCAATTTCATTCAGGCCAATCCTACGGAAAAGGCCTCCAAAGGGAAGAAGAAGGGCAAGGGAAAATCCAAACCTGATGCCCCAAAACCAGAGTCTTCTAAACCTCGTGCTGATGATGGTTCCCAACACAAACCGAAGTACCCCTGCCTGATCTGCGACGGAGACCACTACACCAAAGATTGTCCCCGACGATCTGAGGTTAGTCAACTTATGAAAGGCTCTAAAAGGACTCCAGCAGTTCTCAAAGAACTGTTCCCGTCTCAACAGACCCAGATGGTCGAGTAGCCTTCACCGTCTGCACCATTTGGGTCCCAAGTTTTTATGATGAATGGTGTTGCACCTATTTCGATTGCTACGTGTTCGAAGGATTATGATGGATCACGCCAGGCAGCTAGGAAGGAAGTCGTTGATGGATCACCTCCCCCACCTATCTCTGGTCCTTTAGACATTGAGAAGCCCAGCGCTGAACCTGTTGTAAGGCCACCTTCCAAAGGTGTTCTGCGAAAATATTCCTATAATCCAAACGCCTGTGCCGCTCAGCACTACAGCATTGTTGAGAATTTGGCACAGGCGCCTTCCGCAATGTCTGCGTTGGAAGTGCTTCAAAGTTTCCCTTCGTAACGGAAAGCTCTGTTGTCCGCAATCGGTGGAATTGATCCTGCCGATTCTAGTCTTCTCACCTTCGACCTGGAAAATTTTGTCCCCCGACTTCGACATCAAATTTCTCTCGTTATACAAGTCAGTATCAACAGCCTCAACATCCACAAAGCCGTTGTGGATGAAGGTGCTTCCACATGTGTTATGACATCTGCCTATTGGAAGGCCATTGGCTCTCCAACTCTTACTTCATCTCCCAATGCCCTAGAGGCATCTGATGGTAGGGAATCAAAACCCCTGGTTGTTCTCGAGAGTTTACCGATCACGTTACAGGGTAAGACAGTCAACATAGAAGTAGAAGTGGTTGATGCCAAGCTCAACTACAATCTTCTTCTTGGTCGCAGCTGGACTCACGCCATGCTATGCGTTCCGTCCACCCTCTTCCGGCTTCTGAATTTTCCTCATGAGGGAAAAATTATCACTGTCGATCAATTGTCTTTCTTCACCTCATCCTCAGAGAACAATGTACCTTACGTGGATCAAATTCCCAATCCCCCCGATAGTGTAGGACCCGGTCTTTTTAAGGACCCCGTCCTCATGGGCATTTTTCCCGCGCCACCATCGCACACCGTTCAAGTTAACATGATATCTAGGTCAGACGACCCTTGGATCATCCCTTCACCTGAACAGATGACCTCTTTCAGAGAATCAATGCCTTTGACTCCAATTGAGATCAATTATTGCGAGATCATCGCTGCATCAGATCCTCCTCCTTATGAACATGCTCCTTTGAGCATGGCTCTAGATGTATATTCTCAATCCCCTTGGCTCGGCGATGCAATTTCACCTTATCCTTTAAGAGAAGTCTTCCCCTCTGATGAAGCTATCATTGAAACGATGTCTCTTGAAGATCTGCCATGGAGCGATGGACATCATCGTTCCTCATTCATGCCTGGCCTAGGGACAATGTCTAATTGTCTAGAGCACTTCGCATCTCAGGTTCCCACTCTGCCTCTTCAAACACCGATATTGACTCACGAGGTTCTTTCGGAGGGAAATCTGAGTAACATCACTCAAACCATGCCTATCGACATCTCCGTTAAATCGGGGGTAGTCGAGAACATTCACGTGGGAGTTACTTGTTCTCTCGAAGAGATTCAAGTATACACGAGTCTTTTTCGTGAATTCAAAGATGTTTTCGCATGGTCCTATGAAGAGATGCCTAGGATTGATCCCAGTATAGTCGTGCATGAAATTCCCACTTATCTAGGTGCGAAGCCCGTGCATTAGTGTCTGCGCCCAGTGCATCCCCGAAAAGCCGCAGCTATAAAGGCAGAAGTTGAAAAACTTCTTAACGCGGGCTTTATATATCCAATTCCCCTCAAAGAATGGGTTTTTAATATTGTCCCTATAGATAAGAAACAGGGCACTATACTGGTTTGTGTTGACTACCGAGACATTAATCGGGCTTGTCCTAAGGACAATTATCCCACTCCCTTTATAGATCAGATCATCGATGACTACGCGGGGAGTGAGATATATTCCCTCATGGACGGCCTCTCGGGTTACAATCAAATTAATATTTTACCCGCTGATCAACATAAGATGGCCTTTATATGTCCATGGGGCACTTTCGCTTACAAGAAACTCTTGTTCGGCTTAAAAAACACTAGAGCCACCTTCCAGTGTGCTATGTCCTATGCTTTCCATGACATACGTCATATTGTTCAGCCGTAATTGGACGCTTTCCCGGCCCATTCAGCTCGGCGTTAGGACCATCCTGAACACCTCCGCCAGAGTTTCCTCCGCTGCAGACGTTACAATATTAGGCTCAATCCTCACAAGTGCATCTTCTGCGTGGATTCTGGTCGTCTTTTGGGATTTATCGTCTCCAAAGATGGAATTCGCCTTGACCCCTTCAAGGTCGAGGCCATCGTTAACCTCCCAACCCCATCCTTGTTGCATCAACTTCAGAGTCTATAGTGAAAATCCAACTTCTTTCGTCGCTTTATTCCGAATTATGCAGAAGTGGCCAAGGGTTTTACACGACTCTTGAAACAAGACGTTCCCTTCCATTGGGATGAGATTGCTCAGCAATCCTTTGATAAACTTAAAACGTTGCTCGTCAACGCTCCGTTAATACGTTCTCCCAACTATCATAGCAATTTCACCCTTTAATTGGCTGCCACTTTTAGCACGATAGCCATGGTTCTAGTATAGGATGATGATGACGAAAATGAACACGTGGTTTACTATCTGTCTCGGAATCTTCTCGACACTGAAACGCGATATGCCCATGCTAAGAAGTTGGCGCTTGCCATGGTCCAGGCCATTCAGCAATTTTTCCATTACATCCTTTTGCATACGGTAACCGTGATTTTCAACTGCAACCCCATGACATAAATCTTGTCTCGACAATTGCTGGGGGGCAAGTACTCCAAATGGATTGTTATCCTTTAGGAGTTTGATTTGGAGTTCACCACCGCCAAATCGACGAAATCATTGGTTTTTGTTGATCTTATCTGCTCTTTCCCGAAAGACTTTGTTCCATCCCAATCCGAGGATCACACCTCGGATGAAATGCTCTTTCTTATCAACACTCATGATCCATGGTACGGTGACACCATCGTGTACCTTCAGACATCCACTTCCTGATCCGAGTTGATGAAGGATGCTCGACGTCGCATTCGACATCAATCTCAACCATATCGCATCTTCGGAGATACCTTGTATCGTGTCGAAGTTGATTCTGTGCTCCGCCGATGCTTGACCCTGGAAGAGGCTGAGAAAGTCCTTAATGACTGTCACAGTGGCACCTGTGGCGGTCACATGTCCGGATATGCTACCTCCCAAAAGATTATGCGTGTGGGTTACTTCTGGCCGTCTATATTCAAGGACTGTATTGTTGCAGTTCGAAAATGTCATGCATGCCAGGTCTTTCAGTGCAAGATGCGTGCGCCACCCCTACCTTTGCATCCTGTCATTACCGTAGGCCCTTTTTCCAAATGGGGCATAGATTTTATGACATGTAACCCTCACTTGGCCAGGGGGCATGCTTATATAATTGTTGCCGTGGACTACTTCACTAAGTGGGCTGAGGCGATGCCTACATTAGCTGCCGATAGTAAGACAGCCGCTCAATTCATTTTCAACCATGTAATTATGCCTTTCGGAGTTCCTCAAGCCATTTTCACTGATCATGGCACTCATTTTCGGGATTACATGATGACAGAGCTCACACCAAAGTTGGGCTTGTGTCATGACAACTCAATGCCATACTACCCTCTGGCGAATGGCCAGGTTGAGGCCGTGAACAAGGTACTGGTCACGATGCTTCAACGAACGATTGATATTCACAAATCTAATTGGCATCTCCAATTGTTCTCAGCTCTCTGGGCCTATCGAACATATGTAAAGAGCGCAACCGGATTCACACCTTTCCAACTGGTGTATGGTCTGGAAGCGACTCTCCCGGTTGAATGTGAGATCCCTTCACTGAGGTTGACTGTGGAATTACTGCTCGACACTTCCCCGGAGGAAGAACGTCTCCTGTATCTGGAACGACTAGATGAAACCCGTTGCTTGGCTGCTTTGGTTATCGAAGCACAGAAAAATCATGTTAAGGCTCATTTTGATCAAACGGTTTCTCCACGTTCTTTTATTGAAGGGGACCTCATCCTCTTATACAACCAAGCACACGATAAACTTGGAGTAGGAAAATTCCAGCCCATGTGGCATGGGCCCTATATTGTTAAGCGAGTATTAAAAAATGGGGCCTATGAGCTAATCGACTATGAAGGTATTCCTCTGGCGCAGCCTAGAAATGGGTTGTACCTCAAGAAGTACTACGCTTGAATTATTCTGGTGTGGTGTGTGTGCATAAGTGAGTGATTTCATTCTTGTGCATGTGTGGTGTGGTGTGCTTTGTAAGCGTCTTTCTGCTGATTGGGTCTTCCTGATTGTGCAGATGTCTCTTACTCCTTTTGTCAGTTTCGCGGATGGTGCCTCCCGCAGTACTAGGAATCTGTCTGCGGCAGCCCGAGTAATCTATAATCCTGCTGGTGAGTTAGTCAATTTGCAAGGTGTTTGTCTAGGGCCTACCACAAATAATGTCGCGGAGTATAGTGTCATTTTGGAATTGTTAAACGAGGTTGTTAACCTTGGTATTCGTGCATTACTTGTATATCTAGACTCACAACTTGTAGTGTTACAACTCAATGGTCGTTATTCAGTTAGAAATCCATCCATTTTACGACTGTATCTACGTATTCGTTTACCGGAAAGAAATTTTGATTACATTACATATCAACACATACCCAGACACATGAATGTGTTAACAGATGCAATAGCTAACATGGTTTTAGATAGACATTTACGCAACTTGTAAAAACATCATCATATGTAAAAAAGACCCATCCAGAAATAGATAGATATATGTGTGTGTGTGTGTGTGTGTGTGTGTGTGTGTGTGTGTGTGTGTATGTTGAAATGTTTGCAATTTGTGTGCATTACATAAAAGTAAAAAATATACATGACTATTTTAATAATAGCCGGAGACAACATGTCTCTTAAAAATGTGCAAATGAAAAGCCTAGATGACTAATCAGCGTGGTGCTCATGGTAGCATGTCACTGCCCGCACCAATCGCCTCAGTAAACAATGAAGGCGACTAGGCACCCCCACAGTGTGCCTCTGATAAACCAATGGGACATCTGCTAAACTAGCATAATCTGGGATCCCACGGGCGATTCCCTCCAAGTTCTGAACTAGCTCACTCCCCTCGCCACCCTCGCCTTGAGGGTTATAGGCGAGAGGGGTCCTCCGTGCGATCAGCGACATCCCAGCAGGCCTCTCTGGGCCAACATCTGCATACACATAGGATTGTTTGTAATAACGTGCATGTATACCAAAAAAAATCGTAAAATACACAAAATCAAAACAAGCCTTACCCAGCGTCTCATCCCATTCCTCTCCCTCTGGGAGTGGAAGATCTGGGTCTCCCGTGAAGTCAATACCAACATAGGGCCAGTCCTCTACGATGATCAACTGTTGCCAAAGCCATACGAAGAACTCGGGCCGCTATGACATTTGCTGGCCTCCTTCTGATTTGGGCATGAGTGTTGCCCATCGAGCCATCTGCGGCTCTCTCAATGGTGGCTCGGTGACTATCCCCCCCTAGCCCTAGAATATTGGTAACCATTCAAGGATGAACGATACTAAGATAGATTCGTACCCAAACTGCTTCAGTTTGGTCTTCTTACACTTCGTTAATTGCCATTTGATATTCATTGTTACGGTAGTGGCCCAATCGAATAGTGTCGGGTTCATGCATTCTGATGCTAGGAGGAGCTGTGTTTTAGTAGCCTCATGCGGTGCCTGCGACCCCGCAGCCCGCGTAATGGTATCGAGCACCACCCTAAGTGCTATATCGGGAACCATGTGGATGTCGACCTTCCCATGACGTGATCGGTTCGTGCCCCTTGGCACACTCTTTCCATTACCATTGACATTTTTTCACCAAATGGCATAGTACTTGTCAAGATCGGGACTGGACCTCCGTGAGACAATCCAGTTATGAAGTAAACATCGGATACTTCGAGCTCCAATACTTGGTCTCGAAGCCTAAACTTCTTTTCGTTCTCATACCAGATACTGATTAAGTACTGCGGAAATTTAGGTTGTGCCCTGAGACATGGTGTTAAGAATAATTTTTTTAAGCCGCAATCCTGGAGAGTGTTCATACATGCCTCGTTCTCCATGGCCATTTCATCTTCTTCACTATGCTCCCTTTATTTCCATTCGATCACCATTGTGACTATGTATCTGCACCAAAATGGTCACAAACACTTCATTAGATCCCTTGAACACTCAAAAATCTAGTTGATTGGTTTATTTTTTGTAAAAATTGAGCGAAAATTTAGGTTGCGCCATTAGCATGACTGTTTTGCTGACAGTCACGCCAATTGGCGTGACCCCTTTGTAAAAAGGAGCCAATTGGCGCGGGTCCATGTCCGATACCCGCGCCAATTGGGCGAGCCCTAAATTTGCAAATATCCCCTCAGGGATCCTAAATCACAGTGGAATTCTATAAAAAAAATGGATTAAAACATGGCTAAGGGAAGCGCCTTTTACCTGGAACAAACGAGAACTTAAATGATGTACTGGATTATTCACAATCGTCGCCACAAGTTCGCACAGGAAACACTCACTGTTGCTCTCCACAAGAGATAAAAAGTAAAATTAAATATGTTTTTACTATTTTTGTCATATTTATAACTTTTCAAGGTAAAATTAGGTTTTGAGGCTTATTTTGCCATTATTTTATTATATTTTGTCGAAAAATGGGTTTTATGCTTGCTTTCTTGTGCAGCAACAGGTTTTCACACGACTAGGACAACGATACGAGTTGTATGTTATACTTTTTTTCGGACTCGGTAAAAACACGAAAAAGTCACTACTGGAGTCATCTTTCAACTCTTTTATGACTCTCTAAACATGAAAAGATCGCCTAGTCGCTTGTCATTTTGATCTCATTAAATTGGCTGCGAAACAACATCTACCCAGTATACATTTACCCATTTTTTAGGCTAGGATAGATTATTTACGAAAAAGGAATACCCTAGCCTATTGCGACTAAGAGGTTTTCTCATACATAATTTTCTACCTTTTCGGATCTGAGGAACTATCTACAAAAAGGGACTGTTGGAGTTTACTCTTCCCCTGTCTTTTCAAACTCTCTAAACATGAAAAGACACTGAGTTCTTCCTTTGTAGGACTCGTTAAAACCTGATGACATCGGATTTCGTCGTAATGACAATACTCGTTTTCCTCCTTCTTAGGGCTCGTTAAATGTACTAGGTTGGATTTGTCCAAAGGACAAACCTATATCACAAGAATATGTTATCCCCTTCAAGCTTGTTTTCAAAAATAATTGGGGTACTCGCCAGAAATGGTGGGGAAAAATGAAACCAATATCATCGTCGTGTCGGCAGTATGTCGCTCTTGAACATGGCACTTGTCTACATTCGTGTCGGGTTGGGGACATCTCATCTCGTTTTCTGCTTACCTCCATGGGTTTGGGTTATCCTTTTTGACCTCTCATCTGCTCTTTGCCTCGTCGTCATGGCCTCAGATATTTGATGTAAAATACTGCCAAATCCAGTGTCGTGCCACCGATATGTTCAAGAGAAGTTGACCTTTGCAGTTTTCAACCCTCCTCTTATTCTCATCTTATCCTAATTCACAAACATTATGTTCCTTTGTCTCGCGTCGATGATGTGGGAAACATTATGGCCCACCTTTTATCGAGGTCACTTCCTGTCGACTTCAGCTCATTATCCAGGAATTTGATCTAAAGACTCCCTCTTGGTACCTTGGATCCTGCACGCCTCAATGGCAGGTTCTTCGCATTCGACGCAAGGTTTTCATAATTGGCCTTCAATCGAATGATTCTGCGGATGTCCGACGCCAGCTCATTGTTCACATTCCGTGGATTGTACCTATAGTACCTTGAGGGCCATCTTCATTATTGGTGGTTCCTCTCGCTTCCGTTAACGGATTTCTTTATCATTGGCTGGTAATCAGACGATGTTCTTGCATGTTCGACATCAGCTCACTTATTCACATGCTAGGAACTGTACTATGTTCGGGTCAAGATGGAGCGCAAGACCCTGGGTTTGGTTTGATGGAATCCAGGCTACGGATTTTGTGGATTATCATGATTAGATACATGACTCATTGATTGGATGGCTGCAACCATGCCTGAGTCTATTTGTTGATCCTTACTGGGTGGCTGCGTCCATACCTTGGATCCTGATTATTGTATACTCTATTATGGATGGTTGCGCCCATACCACATATCATGTATTTGAGATATTAGTTGTATTTGTCTACGCAGGTTTCCGACGGCAGTGTTTTTAGTTGGGCACGTTCTCATAAAGCATTTCACCCCTCTCTCTCTTTCGGGCCTCATGCTTTAGGGGGCATTTGTTACACAGTAATTTCTCACCGTCCCTGCAGTCCCCCATCCCGCACATTGGAGGGCCTTTTCCGTGACATGTGAGCAGTGACATAACTTGAAACCACTTTCATGGCATCCCCCTTTACAAGGACAATCATTCCTCTGAAGAAATTTTCCTTTGAAAAACCCTAAAAACTGATCTTTTGGCCTTGGCGCAACTAGCCAGTTCAACCCTCGCGCCAATGGGGAAAATCCACCAAAGAGGGCACGCCAACTGCCACTCTGTCCCAGAGTCCTGCTCGCACCAAGCTTAATACATATTGTTTTTTGAAAATAAATGGCGGAAGTTTGATTCCAACAAACTCTTGAACGAGTCTCTAAAATGAGTTGGGAAGTTTGGCTTCGAATCTCCATGTATGAGAGGTGGTTTTCCACCTATCATGGAATATTCCTTGGGGATAGGGCCAATCCCACAATTGTAGGGATCCCAAATCCCCTTCCACCATATATATAAGCTTGCCATTTTCCCTTAGCAAGCTAGCAGTCCTAACAGCACTAGAGAAGAGCTAAACTCATAGCAAGGAGACTATCGCCAGATTGCTTTTGAGAGCCAAGCTGAAGAGAGAGAGCTTCGTCCCATTTATGACGAGCTTCATTGAGACGTGCTCCGCTGTCGACCCTGCTGAAGGAAGATCCAGTGTCAGAGCTTTGGGTTGTATCTTTCCTTTGTTATTATTAATGATAAGCGACTTTGATTATGGTTTCATTCATGTGTCTTTGTCTTTGATGCAATGAATTACATCCTCTCTGACTGATGTATGGATACAAGATTTAGATTCTATGTTGTGTATCGTTGTGTTTCTTCGGATGTGTGCAGGTGTTCAGACGTGTTAAGCGGAAGAATAGTGATCTGCTAAAGCAGAGGAAGGGAAGCGTCATCCTTTCTTTGACGACCGTTGCGTAGGACCTGAGGTAGGCAACTCGTTTTGTTTTGTCATTTTTGTAACTAGAGACCTGCATCACTGCGTGTTTGATTGTTGCTAGACCCGATCTGGGCTAGTAGGGATCGCCTCTGTCCGTAGAGGGGATTTACCTCTCCAACAATGATAATGTAACTAATGTGATAAGGCATCAATGCTTATTTACGAATCTCATATAAGTATGATACCTCTATGATCATATATGTTGTTATGACATGTAGATTACATAATTGTGACATGTATGACAACAAAATTTTCATGGCTAGTAGGGTTCCAACCAATTCATTGATAAAATGTTTACATTATTACCTTTTTTTTGGTGTTATTTAACATTTATGAAAGTATCGTGGAGTTTTGGGCAGTGGCCTGAGTCCTGACCCTGAAAAAAGTGGCACAAAATTCAGGGTCGCTGGTACAAAACCAGTTTAAAATGTCCCAAGTCGTTGGCTTGCCTTGTTGTGGGACTTACTAGAGGCCTACACTCGCATGCTTGACTTGTCAAGGGAGCGACCGAGGGCCCATATAAGTGAAAAGTTAAGTTTCCTTAGGGGCTGGTCACTTGGAAGGGTTAGTTGGCTCCTGGAGATTCTACAACATGTGTGGATGGTCAGTTTGGTTTAGTTTCGTCGGTTCCATTTCCTTAACTATACATGGGAATTTGAATCACATCATAGTAGCCTCTCGTCGCATATTTACCCCAGTGGACCGGGTAGCTTGGGTAAATGTGGGAGGAGGGTGTTACAACTCTCATGAATGATCAGTTGCACAATGTGCCTTTAGGCTTGTCCATTGGCCTCTATTTGTAATTCACTTTTAGGGTTTCTTAGAAAAACTCTAGATCCTTTTAGATTTTTGCCCACTTTATCCTTATAATATTAAGTTGAGCTTTTTCCAACTCACTTAGGGTTATAACTCATGACTTGGGTACTTTAGTTAGGTCCTCAGAAATCAAGTATCCATGATTTGTAGGAGTACCTCCGAGGCTATAAAAATTAACATCACCCTCTTGCATATTAAGTGTTTAGAATGAGGATGTTGTTATCTTGTCAATGCTCCACAAAGTTCCCCTCTCTTCCTCATTTTTTAAATGTAAGGATGTATAATTACCAATCATACTAATGGTTGGTAACTCATAAGACTTGATGAGAATGGATCTTATGCCCTTCCTATGGAATATGCCTTAGTGGAAAGGGTTGAACAAAGCAAACTGCCCCTTTATACTATATTCTTGTAATTGTTAAATTTATTTTCCAAGGTAAACCTTGTGGGATCACCCCTTTTCTTTGAAATATTTATATGGATGGTGGCTTGGTCACTAGTGACAATAACACCTAGTAACCTTGAGGGATTTTTTAACAACCCAAGGGTTAAAAGTTCATATAAAAAAAGTTAATAAAGGTAAAATAAGACCACAAGAAAGGGACACTTATTCCAAGATGAATGCTCGGCAAAATATCCTAGTGGGAATCACTTGTTGTGTTTATGGCTAAGGGAAATTGCCAAAGGCAATGGATAAGGCCTTGGAAAGGCAAAAAGGTATTTTTGGCACATTATTTATGAAAATAATGGAAATTAGGAGAAAAGGAAGGTGAAAGGTCATAGGTTGCATGTAAGGATGAAAGTGAAGGAAAATAATGGAAAATTGAAGAAATTAGGGCCTCGTCATTAAAAAGAGCTCAGAGCATCAATTGGCAATATTTTGTCAAATTTTGTCTGTTTAGAGTCAGAATTAGTCTCAAAGAGGAGAAAGCATCAAGAAGAGAAAGAAAGCAATCAAGTAGTGAAAGGAAACGAAAAGAAACGAGAGGAACAAAAAAGAAAATAAGGACAAGGAAAAGCAAAGGAAGGCAAGGATCAAGCAGTTTCAGCGGGAATACTTGCAGGTAACATATTGCATGTGTGATTTCCTAGCTCGTTTTGACACGCATGGTATGTGCATGTTGGTATATGGTTATTTTGTTATCATTGGGATGGATTTTACCGAGATTTAACAATGGATTTTAGCCTAGCCTTGCCATTTCTGGATAGCCATGATGTGATTGGATTGTTCTTGGTTTTGAGCTTTGGATTGCTGGATGGTTTCAAAATCCAGGGTAAGGTGGTCTCAGGAAAATTCCCAAAGGCCTAAGAATCACTTGAGTGGTAATGGTGGGATAAATGGTAAATCTTGAGGGTGGAGACGCGAAAATTCCTCAAGGATGGTGAAGAAATTTTGAGGCATCCAAGCTTAGTTAGATCTTGACACTGGTTTAGGTGTGATCATAGTATGGAGAGGGTGGAGGTGGTTTAACCTCCATATTCCCTTGGTTGTATTTGGATTGGTTTATCCCATGAGATGCCACATTCATGCTTGGAAAATGGTATGAGGGTGATTATCTGAAGAGATATTTGGCTCAGCCAATATATGGTCGGGTGGAATGTGGAAGTCCTGAACCCGGTTGGTATTTGCTTGTGTTTAATAAAGCTGAGTCTCTCTTTCTTTTGGTAAGGAAATGTATTGGTTATTATGTGGCTTTAATGGTTGTTCTCTTATTTTTATTTAACTCATATTTTAGTCATGGATATTTTCATGTTTTCACTCATAACTGAATAAATAATGAATGCAAGACCTAATTGATGTTAAGACAAATAATGAGAGAAGGTAGTGACCCTTCTTGTTAAATCTTCGATGAATTTTCTATCCCTCATGTTTAGACTTGCATTCATGATGTGTAGGTTTCATATCCACTAAGTGTTTTCCAGAATGTCAGTCCCATTTGGGGATGGTCAATTCAAGTCTTGGTTCCATTTTTTGGTTTACAAGCATTGTCTTCGTGTCTTTTATGAGTTCTGTAGGTTTCATAGTTTTATCGGCAGATGCCTAGCCCCAGCCCTAGAAAATAGCCTTAATTATCGCAGTCTCTAGCACAACACTGGCATAAAAAGGCCAGAGTCACACTAATGCATGCCTATGGGAGCGACTAGGAATCCATAGTCGCTCGAAGGCCTTGGCAAGAGAGCGAATGGGGCTCTAAGTCAAGAAAAAAGGTGAGTTGTCATAGGGTTGGATACCTGGAGGGGTTGGCTTACTCCTGGAGGACCTGTGGCACCTAAGGGAAGTCAGTAAGGTCTTGTTGTTTCAACTCCATTTCCTTAAATTTATCTAGGATCTTGAGTCATATCATAGTGACCCTCAGCTCATGTATACCCCAGGCAAGCCGGTGAAAGTGGGTAAATGTGGGATGAGGCGTTACAGGGTGGTATCTAAGCGTGGTTTCGCTCTCTTTGGGTAATTTTGATGTTGTTAAGGTTATGATTGTCATGAATGGGATCATTGCATACCATTGGTATGGTCATTCATGATGTTGTTATGATGTTATGCTAATTACATGGATATTGTTATGATTATACATGTACATGCTAATGTGGAATGATCTTGAAGATGAGATAAGCCTCACTTGAACAACACTAGGGTATGTATTTGATTTTGGTATCTACTTGGTTTATCTAACATGGTATACTTGTAGGAAGAAGAGAATAAAATATGACAAGAAAAATGGTATACTACAACTCCCGTGACACTTCTTGCAGATCAATTGGGCAACAAGGAGAAGAGTATTCTCCTGGTATATTAGATACATTGAGGAGCTTGAGGGAAGAGATCAGACGTTGCAAAGCAGACAATGACAGGTTGTTTGAGGGTCAGGAAATACTTGCAACGGCTCAAGAGAAGCAGGTAGAGGGATCCTTCAGAGCTTGTCAGAGTTACAAAAATAAGGACAATTGAGAATTAGTCAAGAGCAGGAAGAGAGAACTAATGGAGCCTAGGTAGAAAATCTCAGTTCGAATACAAATTAGATAGAGGGTACACAGTTAGAGGTGGAAAATCACTGAATACACCTGAAACAAAGACTGGTATGTATGGGCATCATTTTAGTTCTTCATCCAGGAGACATCATCACTGTCATTATCGTCATCATCCGTACATGAGGAGGGACTATTTGCTTGAAGAGTTCAAGAAAGTGAAGCCTCTTATATTTTGATAGAGAGATGAAGAAGCTAGAAGATGCAAAGGCATGGTTGCTTAGAATGAATAAAATATTTATATTGCATAACTATTCACAAAACATGAAAGCAAAGATAGCCACCTTCAACCTTAAAGGGAAATCAAATATATGGTAGGAATATGTGAAGAATGTCAAGGGAATTTGGGAAGAAGGCTTTATTTTGGATGACTTCGAGAGGATCTCCAAGAAGAAGTACCTATAGGAGAGGTACTACGATGATAGAGCTAAGGATTTTTGTGAGCTACAAATGGGTTCTATGACAAATTATGAGTATGCTAGTAGATTCATGGAGCTGTTGAGGTATGTGCCATATCTCAAGGAGGAAATGTCTAAGATTCAAAGATTCATCAGTGGATTTCCAACAACATATAGAGACTGGATTGAGTTTGATGAGCCTAGATCGTTAGAGGAAGCCATCCATAAATTGAAGCATTGTCATGAGCAGTCAAAGGGAAAATTTGAGCCTAAACATGACTTGAAGGGAAATGAGAAGGTAAAATAAAATGGCCATCGAAGCGGGGAAGGCCTCAAGATGCATGTGAGAAATAAAATGTTGCTCCTTGTAAGAAGTTTAGTTCAGATCTTTCCCTGATGATGAACCCCGTTGGCTGGGTTCGAAACGTCGGAAATCAACAAAAATGGATGCGATTAAACCGGAAAACTTCTCTACACAAGATAATCATCGCAGAAGCCTCAAATCTATAAGTTTAGTGTAGTTGAGAAGGGACATGTGTCGTAGCCTAGAGAGCAACAGACTAGAGGTGATAGTAGAGCATCGTTGCAATGTTGGATATGTGGCAAAGATCATTGTAAGAAGGATTGTTCATTGTATTAGGGAGATAGGGCTCAAATATATAGTTCTCATAAGTCCCAGGCAGTTGGGGATGTTGGTCATAATACTCCGCGGATTTATTCAACTGTGGACAATAGGTAGGCGGATCACCAAGCATCTATCATTGAGATGGACGGTAAGCTTTGTGAACAAGTTATTTCTGTTTTGATTGATCCTGTATCTAATTATAGTTATGTTAATCCTGACCTAGTGGATAACTGTGGCTTGAGAAAAGAAGTGCACGTTGATTATTGGTTAGTGCAGTTGGCTACATGTACAAAGAAGGTAATTCATCATTATGTAAGAGCTTGTTCATTTGAGTTGAATGGTATTCCTACAACAACACATTTGAATGTACTACCATTGGGATCGTATAATATGCTTTTGGGTATGGATTAGTTGTATTTTCACAAGACAAAAGTAGATTGCCATGACAAGGCTATTGAGTGCCTGGATGATGATGGAGAGAAGAGAATCTTGCAGGGGAAGAAGAAGGCTACATAAACGAGGATGGTCACAACTATGCAAGCTAAGCACAATTGCACGAAAGGGTGTGTGATGTTTGCAGTTCATATTTCCAGTGACAAGGGTAAGGATGTTTAGGATGCAAAAATCTTTAAGAGGTACCTTGTATTGCATTAGTTTCAGGATGTGTTTCCAACAAATATTTTAGAGTTGTCTCCACACAAGGAAGTATACTTTTCTATTGAGTTGGTACTAGGGGTAGCACCAACATCAAAAGCACTTTATAGGATGAGCACACCAGAGTTGGTAGAGTTGAAGTTGCAGTTGAAGGAAATGTTTATAAGGGATACATTAGGCCAAGTGTATCGCATTGGGGTGCACCAGTGTTGTTCGTGAAGAAGAATGATGGTACTCCCATGTTACACATTGGTTACAAGTAGTTGAACAAGGTGATGATAAAAAATAGGTACCCCTTGACAAGGATTGATGACTTGTTCGATTCGTTGAAGGGAGCAGTAGTGTTCTCAGAGATTGATCTGCAATCAGGATACCATCAGGTACGCATCACAGAAGAGGACATCTACAATACTGCCTTTAGGATCATTTATGGGAAATATGAGTTTGTTGTAGTTCCATTCAGTTTGATTAATGCTCCAACTACTTTTATGTGTTTGATGAATAGTGTATTGCATCCTTATATGGACAACTTTGTTATTGTATTCATTGATGACATCTTGGTATATTCTAAGAACGAGGAAGAACATGCCGAACATTTAGCAATAGTGTTGAGATTGCTAAGAGAGCATTAGTTCTATGCTAAGATTAGCAAGTGTAGTTTTTTTTAGACAAAAGTACACTAATTGGGACATGTTGTTTCCAAGAATGGCATAGTAGTAGACCCGGAAAAGATAAAGGCTATCATGGAGTGGGAAACTCCTATAAATGTGGAAGAAGTCTCATCATTCGTGGGCTTAACATGTTACTACAGGAGGTTCGTCAAGAACTTCTCACGCATTGCATATCCCATTACATCATTGAAGAGGAAAGGTAAGAAGTTTGAATGTACCGAGGAGTGTGCAACCAATTTTGAGTAGTTGAAGCAGTTGTTGACAAATGCTCCAATGTTAAATATTGCAGATCCGGATAAATAATTTGTACTATGTACAAATGCTTGCAAGAGAGGGATTCGTGGAGTCCTTGTGTAGGAGGGACAAGTGATGTGCTACGAGTCTAGGAAACTGGATGAGCATGAGCAGAAATATGTGACTCATAATATTGAGTTGGAAACTATTATTCATGCCTTGAAGCTGTGGAGACATTATCATCTTGTTAGGAGTTTTGCGTTGATGAGTGATCATAGTGGGCTAAGATATTTGTTTGATCAACCGAATTTGGACGCCAGGCAAGCTAGATGGTTGGCTACCTTTACTGAGTTTGAAATTGAGATCAAATACATTAAGGGAAGGAGAACAAGGTTGCAGACACTCTTAGGGGGAAAGTACAATTGAACCATGTTGCAACAGTGAGCTCATATGGGACAAATTTATAGGATCAGATCTTATAGGTAAGGCAACATCATGCCAGGTACATGGAGCTTATTTATAGGTTACAACAGGGTACAAGTGATCAGGATGTGGATTATCATCTTACAACGTATGGCTTGGTGATATTTAGGAACAAGATTTAAGTGTCGGATTATAGTGAACTCAAGAAGCTTATACTGAGGGAGTTTCATGTAAAACCATATTTAGGTCACGCAGGATATCAGAAGATGTTGACATCAGTAAATAAGTTCTACTGTTAGCTAAATATGAAGAAGGAAGTGGCACAATTTTTGGTGAGATTTTTTTACCGTCAGTAGGTCAAACTGAAGCATAAGCATCCACTGGGTGGGTTGCTTTAGCCTATTTCGATTCCATAGTGGAAATGGGAGGTCGTTTCCATGGATTTCATTATAGGTCTTCCAAGGAAATCGAGGCAACATGATTCTATCATGGTTGTGGTATATAGGTTGAGCAAGGTAGCTCACTTCATTCTAGTGAAGACTACTTATTCAACTAGTGAGGTAGCACAAGTCTTCATCAGGGAGATCATGAGTTTGCATGGTGTTCCAAAGAAGATTGTGTTGGATAGGGATGCCAAGTTCACTTCCAAGTTTTGGAAGGCGTTGTTTGCAGGATTGGGAATAGAGTTAGCCTTTAACACAACTTATCATCCACAGACAGATGGACAGATAGAGAGGCTCAACAAGATACCGGAGGATATGCTAAGGATGTTTGTCACGCATCAACAACGGAGATGGGAGGAGTATCTTCCATTGGTTGAGTTTGCATACAACAATGGTTATTAGGAGTCACTGATGATGATTCTGTTTGAGGCACTGTATGGGCGAAGTTGTAACACTCCCATCAACTGGAGTGATCTAGTGAACATGGTACTTATTGGACCGAACATGTTGGCATAGATGGAACAGAAAATTTAGGTTATAAAGAAGAATCTAAAGGCAACATGGGACATGCATAAAATTTATGAAAACCAACAAAGGGTAGTTAAGGAGTTCCAAGTTGGAAAGCATGTGTATTTGCGCATCAAGCCCAAGAAGAGCTCCTTGAGGATTGGATCATGTGCCAAGTTGGCACCACGGTGTTACTGGTCTTTTGAGATCCTTGAGAGGATTGGACTAGTGGCACATAGAATTACATTGACTCTGACAGTGAAAGTCCATGATGTTTTTCATGTTTCATTACTTAAAATGTAAAGGATGTTGATCATGTTATTGGGTGGTCTGTATTGAAGGTGGATCAAGAAGGAGAATTTCAGCCGAAACCCCAATGCACATTGCAACAGAAACATCTCGTGCTCCAGAATAGAGCACTCGAGCAGGTTAAAGTGCAATGGAAGCACTTTAGGCCTGATGAAGCTACATGGGAGATGGTAGATCAGATGCGGGTTATGTATCCTTCATTGTTTATCGGTGAAGGAAAATTAGTTTTGGTATCCATACATATCTATGTATGGTTGCTATTGTAAATACCATAATGAGTTAGGTTATAAAGCTCCAATAAGTGTTATGGTTGTCATGTTGTCATGTTTTACATGATGGTTTTGTTTTTTAGCAGGTTGTTATTGTTAATACTGCAATGAGTTGGGTTATAAAGCTCCATAGGCAGTATGTTTTTGTGTTTCAGTGGTTTTGTTGGGTCTAGGTGTGGTTTAACACCGAGGATGGTGTTCCCCTAAGGGGGAGGGGTCTGTAACAACCTCAGGGTTAAAAGTTCGTGTAATAAAAGTTAATAAAGGTAAAATAAGACCATGGGTAATGACCAAGGCTTTGGAAAGGCAAAAAGGTATTTTTGACACATTATTTATGAAAATAATGGAAATTAGGAGAAAAGGAAGGTGAAAGGTCATAGGTTGCATGTGAGGAGGAAAATAATGGAAAATTGAAGAAATTAGAGGCCTCATCAATAAAAACACCTCAGAGCATCAATTGGAAATTTTTTGTCAGTTTAAAGTTAGAATTAGTCTCAGAGAGGAGAAAGCACCAAAAGGAGAAAGAAAGCAAGCAAGGAAGACAAGGATCAAGCAGGTTCACTGGGAATACTTACAGGTAATAGATTTCATGTGTGATTTCCTAGATGGTTTTGACATGCATGGTATGTGCATGTTGGTATATGGTTCTTTTGTTGTCATTGACATGGCTTTTGCCGGGATTCGACAGTGGATTTTAGCCTAGCCTTGCTATTTCTAAATAACCATGGTGTGATGGGATTTTTCTCGATTTTGAGCTTTGGATTTTCGTATGGTTTCAGAATTTGGGGTGAGGTGGTCTCAAGAAAATTCCCAAAGGCTTAGGAATTCCTTGACCGGTAATGGCGGGATACACGGTAAAGCCTGAGGGTAGAGACGGGAAAATTACTCAAGGATGGTGAATAAATTATGAGGCATCCAAGCTTAGTTTTGTTTTGTGATCTCGACACCTATTTACATGTGATCACGGTATGGAGAGGGTGGAGGTGGTTTAACCTTTGGATTCCCTTGGTTGTCTTTGGATTGGTTTATCCCGTAAGATCCCACATTCATGCTTGGAATATGGCACGAGGGTGATTGGATAAAGAGAGATTTGGCTCAGCCAATATATGGTCAGGTGGAACATGGAAGTCTCGAACTCGGTCAATATTTGTGTGTGTTTAATAAATATAAGTTTCTCTCGCTTTTGGTAAGGAAGCACACTGGTTATTATGTGGATTTAATGGTTGTTCTCTCATTGTTATTTACCTGGTTATAAGCATGGTTTTATGACAGATTTTAGTCATAGCTCTTTTCACGTTTTCACTCATAGATGAATAAATAATTGATGCAAGACCTAATTGATGTTAAGACAACTAATGAGAGAAGGTAGTGACCCTTCTTGTTAAACCTCCGACGAGTTTTAAATCCCTCATGTTCAGACTTGCATTCATGACCTGTAGGTTGCATGTCCACCAAGTGTGTGACAAAATGTCAATCGCAATTGGGGATAGTCAGGCCAAGTCTTGGTTCTTGTTTTTTGGTTTACAAGCATTGTCTTCAAGTGTTTTATAAGTTCTATAGGCTTCATAGTCTTATGGGTAGAGACCTAGCCCTAGCCCTGGAAAATAGCCTTAATTCTTGCATTCGTTGGCACAACACTGGCAGAAAAAAGGTCACAGTGGCATTGATGTAGGCCTATGGGAGCGACTGGGAACCCATAGTCGCTTGGAGACCTTGGCAAGGGAGTGACTGGGGATTTAAGTGAGGAAAAAGGTGATTTGTCACAGGGGTTGGATACTTAGAGGGGTTGGGTTACTCTTGGAGGTCCTGTGGTACCCGAGGGAAGTCAGTAAGGTCTTGTTGTGTTAAATCCATTTCCTTAAAGTCATGTAGGGGATTGAGTCATATCATAGTGACCCTCAGCTCATGTTTACCTCGGGCAAGCTGGTGAAAGTGGGTAAATGTGGGAGGAGGTGTTACAGATTCAATTTGATTTGAAATTAATGCATGAACTCCCCATTGAACATGCCTTAGGTATATGGTTCAACCAATTGAACTCACCCTCAAGGCTCATGCAACAACTATACATACATAAATACATATGATCATAATGATGATCACTGTTTCTATCCCTTAAAATCAACTTTAGTCCATCAAACCTTAAGAAAAACTATAAGGAATTAATTATTTTGTTTTATCATTTTATTTTCACGCTTGTTAGTGACAAGGTTTCTTGGATCTTTAAATTTTGACGAGTTGAAGGTCAATAGTGTCACTTTTATTTTTTAATCGTAACAAGTATTTTTGTATTAAAATAAATTTTGCATTTGGAGTGCAACACTGCATCAAAATAAGACAGGGACTAAATGGCAGGCTGAAACTAAATTAAAATCTTCCCACTTGCTAATACTCTAGAAAAGCACTACCTCTAAAGCATAATTATTATATCTAAAGGAGTACACTTTCCAAGGAACACACAAAATTTTAAAAATCTAATTAACATACCTATTTATGGGGTGTTGAGATTGCAACAAGATGATGAGCTTAGTGGAAAGGAGTCGCCTTCACTAAGTGGGCCCGCAGGCTATTTTTGGCGCAAGGTCTATTTTTAGACACATGGATCATGTTATATGAGTTGCAGGATGCTATTTGTGGATGGTTGGTCAAGTTGGAAAAAATAGATGGACTTCTATTTTTAGACATATTGGGCGGAATCTATTTTTAGATTGCCAGTCTAAAAATAGATATGTCGAATATTATTAGCTCTTAATAATATTTAGACTCTAAACATTGTATTATTCTCTTGGAGCACTTCAGTTAAGTGCACAGATGTGGCACAGGAGCTGACAGAAGGAATTACACTATTCCTGAGGGTTAAGTGGAGCTATTGCATGGATACTTCAGTTAGAACCCATGTGACAGAGTTTGGTGGAGTTGATTGAGGAAGTTAGTGGAGTTGTATTCAATTTAACTAATCTAAACATAGTTGAGATATTTGTATTCAGTTTAACTAATTGATACAATTAGTGAGAGTGGTGTGAATTAATTATTAATTAATTCACTAATTATAAACTCATTAATCAACCAAAGAATGCATCAGTTAACTTCAGTGCATGGACAGTTTCAGTGGAGACCAGTGCAGAAATAGGTGAAAGAGCAGGTTAACTATCAGTTGTGACTATACTGTTGCTATTTGCAACACACAGATAGGTGGAGAAGCCCATGAGGATTGCGCAGTACAAGCCAAGTGGTTTATCTATTTAATGAAGCCATCCCATAGCATTGAAAACACAATAGAGGCTGGCTATCAAGTGGCAAAAGATTGGAGCATGTGTTTTGCTAGATCTAGCTTGATAGTGTGTAGCAATTGAGGGTGTGCATGAGAGCTTGTGAGGAGATTTTGTACTATGATTGTTACATGATCTCCATGACATATAATATACAGATAGTTGGGGTTTTCAGCTTTAAGCTTTCCCATTAAACACTGTGTTCATATGTGTGATTGTTTGTGGTTTTAATGTATGCATTCAATTGATTTTATTTCCGCATGTGATGATCAATGTTAGAAGAGATTCTGTATTATGCATGAAGCTAAAATAGTGTGTGATCAGGAGAATATCGGTGAATAATATCTTAGTTATTCAAATTTCTACATGGTATCAGAGCGATATTGATCATTGGAGCAATTGCAAAACATTGAAGCGGTTGAGTTTTGTGCTGGTGGAATTCGAATTTGTAGCAGTGTTTTCTTGGTGTCGGAGTTGAGATGTCTTTCAACGGATTGCGATTGGAGTATGCCCTTGAGGGTAGCTCGAATTATATTGCATGGAAGGACATGATGGAGGCAGTGCTAGATGACAATGGGTTGAAGGAGTTCATAGATGCAGAAATTCTAAAACCTACTTCTAGTGATGCTGCCATACTTGACGCATGGAAAAAGAAGACAACAAAGTGTCGAAGGATTCTGTTGGAGGGCGTGAAGGATCACATAGTATCTAGCGTTCATGGTAAGGCTTCTCCATTCTTGATGTGGAAAGATTTGACAGATTTATTCCAAAGCAAGAGCGACCAGAGGAAGTTGGCGCTCAAGGACAAACTCAGGAACATAAAGATGGAGAAAGGCGACAGTATGCCCAAGTACCTCACGAAGTTCATCCAATGCAGGGATGAAATGGGAAGTGTGGGGGTTACTGTTGATGATGAGGAATTGGTGAGCTTGGCTCTCCTTGGGCTTCCAAAGAGTTGGCATTCCTATCAGGACTCTGTCAATGGTCGGGAGAAATTGCCAGGATGGGAGCGACTTTGGTCGGATCTCGTGCAAGAGGAGATAAGGCGAAGTACCAGGGATAGATCTTCATCAAAGAACTTTGATGAAGATAATTGCGCTTTGGATACCAAATAAAAGAAGGGGAAGAGTAAGAAGCATGCTTCTCAATCCGGTGCGAAAGGCAAGAAGCAGGACATGTCCAAGGTGAAGTGCTTTCACTGTCACCAACACGGACATTACGCCACTAATTTTCCACATAAGAAGAAAAATAAGCAGGCAGCTGGAGAGGCCTTAGCCTCACAGTTTGAGTTGGATTTTTCGCTGATCGCATGCTTGGTCTCAAGTGTGACAGGTTCAGTGTGGTTTCTTGACAGTGGTGTGTCTTTTCACATGACAGGAGATCGAGATTTGTTTACTGATCTGGATGAGAAATATCTTGGAGTGCACATCAAGATGGGCAATGATGGTAGATACAGTGCGACCGGTATCGGTACCATTTCCTTTGAGAGGGAGTCTAGTAAACCCTTCGTATTGAAGGAAGTGATGCATGTTCTAGGATTGAAGAAGAATCTTATCTCTGTGGTGATGTTAGAAGACAATGGATATGATGTTGTCTTTAGCGAGGGAAAGGCTTTCCTGCGCAATAAGGCAATTGGTGAGACCCGGAGGATAGGGGTTCAAGTTAAGAACCTTTATCAATTGCAGGTAGATGGTTGTGCAATAATGGCAGGCAAGGCAGAAGGAGTGGTGAGCCGGGATGATGGCGAGTTGTGGCACCGGATATTGGGCCACTTTCACCATGGAGCTTTGAAGATACTGCAGCAGATTTCTACTGGGCTTCCTAAAGGTACCAAGTGCCAATGTGATCGTTGCAGGGATGTATCAGAAAATTTTAGAAAGCCACCTTTCACTTAGAAGGATAGTCATGCCAATGACATCTCGAGAGAATTCATGATGATGTGTGGACCTTTCTCATGAAATTTTCCTACAATGGTGTTACGGTGTATTATGTGATATTTGTTGATGATTTTTCTTGTAAGTGTTGGATCTTCTTCATGCAGAAGAAGAGCGAGACATACTCAAAGTTCTGTGAGTTCAAGGCACTGGTTGAGAAAGAATCGGGAAGCAGGTGAAGGCTCTTAGGAGCGACAATGGTGGTGAATTCATCTCTGGCGAATTCAAGGACTTTTGCAGCGCAGAAGGAATTCGAAGAGAGCTCATAACACCTCATAACCCACAGCAGAACGGGGTTGCTAAGCGGAAGAACAGAACGATCGTGGGTGTTGCATGGGCGATGTTGTGTACAAGGATCAGTATTACCCACATACTGTGTCGAGGGCATGAAATACCGCATATGTGTAACTATTGTCTCACAAGATACTTGGTGAAGAGTACACCTTAGTAGGAGATTTATTTTCTAGTAAGAGGCCCGATATTTCCCATTTGAGGATTTTTGGTTAACCTGTTTACATTCATGTGACGAAGGATGCCAGGAAGAAGCTGGAGCCGACCGCAGAGGTTGGGATATTTGTGGGGTACACTGATACGCCCCACAACTATCGTGTGTATTTTCCAAACAGTCGCAAGACTGTTGTGCGACGGGATATCAAATTTCATGAGGAGAAAGCCATGAAGTGTTCGCTTGAGAGGGAGCCACACTTGCATGCAGATGAGGAGCTATTAGTTCCTAAGGATGAGCCTCAGGATGTGGATCAGCCACAAGAGGAGGTTCATGGAGTGGAAGAGACCACTCAAGTAGCGCCAACCATCAGAGGGCGAAAGCGCACTACAGAAGCTGAGCGACTGGCTCAAGACGCAGAGAAGGTTGTAGGAGCACCTACATCACAGCGCAGACAGAGACAGTCACCTAACTGGTATACTGGATACATGGCTCTTATGAGAAAGTGTATCGTGACAGAGCCATCCTCTTTTGAGGAAGCTGTGGAGGACCTCGCATGGGTAGATTCCATGGTGGAAGAGTATGACTCGATTGTCAGAAACAATGCATGGGAGATTGTCCCGAGACCGGAGGGGAAATTAGTGGTGGGTTCGAGATGGATCTACAAAGTGAAGCAGGCAGCTGACGGGAGTGTGGAGAAGTACAAGGCAAGATTTTTTGCCTGAGGCTTTTCACAGAGTGAGGGGATCGATTATGAGGAGACCTTTGCACCTGTCGCAAGGTATTCTTCCATACGAACGATTCTTGCTCTCTCGGGCCGCAGGTGTGTGCCATTCATCGTATGGATGTGAAGACCGTGTTCCTCAACGGGTCATTGAGGAGGAGGTACATAGACAGCCCCCAAGGTTTCGAGATCTTCGGTGAACAGGCCAGAGTGTGGGACAAAGTTTAAGAGAGCGGTTGTATGGCTGAAACAAGCACCTCGTGCTTGGTACACATGGATAGACAGTTATTTCATCGGCCTTGGATTCTCCAAGAGTGAGGCGGATCCTAACCTATACCAGATTGTGGTGGAGGGTAAGTTGCTAATCATTGTACTTTATGTAGATGATTTGATTTTGACAGGTGATGAACTGTTGATACACTCATGCAAGGCTGATCTTGTAAAGGAGTTTGAGATGAAGGACTTGGGCCTCCTTCATTATTTCCTGGGATTGGAAATTTGGCAACGCAGTGATGGACTGTTTATTTCTCAGGGCAAGTATGCCCGGGAGATACCGGAGAAGTTCAACATGCATGGCCGCAGGCCTGTTGATACTCCTCTTCCTGGTGGTTGGAGGAAGGAGGATGCTACTTCAGCAGAGGTAGTGGATGCCACTATTTATCGACAGTTGGTGGGGTCATTATGTATTCGGGTCAATACACTGACCGACATATGCTATGATGTGAACCACCTTTCACAAGCTATGGTTAAGCCAAATCAAGCCTTCTTCCAAGTGTAAGCATGTATTGAGATATCTCGTAGGCACACTGGATATGGATTATGGTAAAGACAAATTTCGATGAGGTGAAGCTATGTGGCTTCATGGATGCAGATTGGGAAGGGAGCCCAACGGACCGAAAGAGCACATCCGGAGGGATCTTCAGTATCGGTTCGACAACATTTTCTTGGTACAGCAGGAAGCAGAGATCCGTGGCACTCAGTTCAGCAGAGGCTGAGTATATGGCAGCAAGCTTGGCTGCATGCGAGGCCATATGGATGAGGAAGATCCTGGTCGGGTTGTTCGGGTCACACTTGGAGCCTACCGTGATTTATTGTGATAACCAGAGTTGCATTAAACTCTCAGCTAATCCAGTATTTCATGATAGATCCAAACACATCGACATCAGGTACCATCATATCAGAGATTGTGTGCAGCGGAGAATCATGTTACTTTCATATATTCCCACGGAGGATCAGGATGCTGATATCTTGACGAAGGCGCTCACCAGGAGAAAATTTGAATACCACAAAGGCAGGATAGGGGTTGCAGATAATCCATATCTTGTTGAGAGGGAGTGTTGAAAATGCAACAAGATGATGGAGCTTAGTGAAATGAAGTCGCCTTCACTAAGTGGGCCCGCATGCTATTTTTGGCGCAAAGTCTATTTTTAGACTATGTCTATTTTTAGACATATGGATCATGTTCTATGAGTTGCAGGATGCTATTTGTGGATGGTTGGTCAAGTTGGAAAAAATAGATGGACTTCTATTTTTAGACATATTGGGCGGAATCTATTTTTAGATTGCCAGTCTAAAAATAGATATGTCGAATATTATTAACTCTTAATAATATTTGGACTATAAACATTATATTATTCTCTTGGAGCACTTCAGTTAAGTGCACAGATGTGGCACAGGAGCTGACAGAAGGAATTACGCTATTCCTGAGGGTTAAGTGGAGCTATCGCATGGATACTTCAGTTAGAACTCATGTGACAGAGTTTGGTGGAGTTGATTGAGGAAGTTAGTAGAGTTGTATTCAGTTTAACTAATCTAAACATAGTTGAGCTATTTGTATTCAGTTTAACTAATTGATACAATTAGTGAGAGTGGTGTGAATTAATTATTAATTAATTCACTAATTATAAACTCATTAATCAACTAAAGAATACATCAGTTAACTTCAGTGCATGGACAGTTTCAGTGGAGACCAGTGCAAAAATAGGTGAAAGTGCAGGTTAACTATCAGTTGTGACTATACTGTTGCTATTTGCAACAAAAAGATAGGTGGAGAAGCCCATGAGGATTGCACAGTACAAGCCAGGTGGTTTATCTATTTAATGAAGCCATTCCATGGCATTGAAAACGCAATAAAGGCTGGCTATCAAGTGGCAAAAGATTGGAGCATGTGTTTTGCTAGATCTAGCTTGATAGTGTGTAGCAATTGAGGGTGTGCATGAGAGCTTGTGAGGAGCTTTTGTACTATGATTTTTACATGATCTCCATGACATATAATATACATATAGTTGGGGTTTTCAGCTTTAAGCTTTCCCATTAAATACTGTGTTCATATGTGTGATTGTTTGTGGTTTTAATGTATGCATGCAATTGATTTTATTTCCGCGTGTGATGATCAATGGTAGAAGAGATTCTGTATTATGCATGAAGCTAAAATAGTGTGTGATCAGGAGAATCTCGGTGAATAATATCTCAGTTATTCAAATTTCTACATGGGGCAAGAGAAGCTATAAAAACCCTCTTTAAAATTCCATGTAATAAAATTAATAAAGGAAAAATAATGCCAAGGTCATGGGACACGTATTCCAAGCTCAATGTTGGGCAAAACATTCTAGTGGGTGTTCATTTGGTTTGTTATGGCTAAGGAAATTGGCAAAGGCAATGACAAAAACATTGAAAAGGCAAAGAGCCATTTATTGATATTTTATTTATGTAAATAAAGGAAATTCGGAGAAAAGGATGGTGAAAGGTCACAGATTGCACGTGAGGAGAAAATTGAAGAAAAATAATGGAAAATGAAGAAAATAGACACCTCATTGATAAAAAGGCTTTTGAGGATTAGTTGACAACTTTAGTCAGTGTTAGTTTTTGTTAGTTTAGTTTTGGAGCCCTCTCTCTGTCTCTCTGTCTCTCTCATACTCTTGTACACTTAGAGAATTCTTGGAGCACTTTAGCATTGGAGAAAGGAAGGCAAAGGAAGGACAACAAAAAGCAAAGGGAAGCAAGGATCAAGCAAGGAATAGTTGTATCAAGCGGTTACAACGGAATTACTTGTTGGGATCGAGTTGCATGTAAGATTTCCTTGCTATTTTTGGCATGCATGGTACATGCATGAAAGAGTTTTATTAAGCGGTTACAACAGAATTACTTGTCGAGATCGAGTTGCATGTAAGATTTCCTTGCTAGTTTTGGCATGCATGGTACATGCATGTATGTGTTTGGTTCTCTTGCTGTCACTGGCATGGGTTTTTCCAGGTGTGACAGTGGTTTTCAACCTTGGCTTGTCATTTTCGGATAGCCATGGTGTGATGGGGTTCTTTTACTTGATTGAGCTAGATTTCCAGATGGTTTCAAAACTAAATGGGGTGGCCTCAGGATAATTCCCAAAGGCCTAGAATCCCTCGATTGTTAATGGCAGGATACACGGTAAAGCCTAAGGGTGGAGACGGGAAAATTCCTCACGGTTCAGGTGGAGAGATTCGAAGGCATCCAAGCTTGTTTAGGGCCTAATGATCCCTTGACCGGTATATGGCAAGATTTCATTAAAACTTGATAGTGTACGTTTATTGTTTGGGCCTAGGAATCCCTTGACTAGTAATGTCAGGATAAACGGTAAAGCCTGGTTGTATAGACGAGGGTTTTAGGCCTAGGAATCCCTTGACCAGTAATGGCGGGATATACAATAAAGCCCAAGGAAGCCCTAGTTGGTTTCGTTGATTCCCACATTCATGCTTGGAATATGGCACGAGGGTAATTCGTTGAAAGAGAGATTTGGTTCAACCTAATCTATGGTCGGGTGGTACGTGGAAGTCTTTGGCTTGGTTGAATTTACATTTACATATGTTAATAAAAGCTCTTTCCCTCTTGTATTTCCATGAGTAACTAACTGTACTTGTTATTATGTGGCTTTGGTGGTTATTTTATCATGGTGTATATGTTTCTCATTTGTTGGTTATATGTTGGTTATATGATGTACAATGGCTATGGATTTTGATGTGTTTGATTTGTTGATGAATGGTTAATGGATCCATGGACTAATAAATGTCATTGCATCTATTATGAGAGGACATTAGACCTTCTTGACGATTCTTAGATAAGTATCAGGCCCCTATGTTTAAATATGCATTCATGACATGTGGATTACATGTGCGCCATGTCTTTGACAGAATGTCTAGTGTGTTTTAGGCAGTCTAGGTCAAGTTTTGATTCGAGATTGAATGTTTAGCTTGTCATTGTGTTAATTATGATTCTATGGTGAGATTACTGAATTAATGAACAAATATGTATTTATAACCTATAGGTACTATGTACACAAAGTGTTCAAAACGACCTCAAAAGTTTAGAACCCAAAAAACGACAAATAATAGTCAGTTGTATAAAATTTAAGTAAACAAAAATGAAATGAAATAGTGTTGGGTCAAATTACGTTAACAACAATGTGATCATGTGTCCCTAGGTGTTTGCAGTGAGTTTTGGACATGTGGACCGCATTTTCCACAAGTGCATCTTAGAAATCGGGTCTCGCACAATAACTCTCATCTCATGTTTACCCTCGCAAGATTGTGGATTTGGGTAAATGTGAGAGGGTGGTTACAAAAGCATTAGGGGAAAGGGCACATTGACTATTGCCCATTGATCCTTAACATTTGTGTTTCAAAACTAGCCCCTTTATTCGCCAATTTATCTGTTTATTGATTATTTTGTGAGAGAACATTAAACATCTCACAGGGTCACAGGGTTGGAATTTGGGAAGGATAGCTTTTATTTTTTTAAAATATTTTCCCATTTATTATAATTTGGAAGAGAGCTAACCACTAGACGACAAAGGATGCTCCTGGAGTGAGCCATAATCATTAGAGCATTTTGATTACGAGCATAAGTCGAAGATAAGCCTTGAAGAAGTGCATATGCCTCAAGTTGATTGTTAGGTCCAGGTCCTAATCACTAAGAATATGATGTTTCTATAAGTCCCTCAAGGCAAAAAATATCCTCACCCTTGCACCTGCCACCCCTAATAGTGTCACAAATATTAAGCAGGCTTAAATGTGATTATTCATATTATTTTTGCTAACTTATGCCACATAACCATTACATTATGTTACACATCTTAAGACAAAAATGAATTAGACAGCCTCCTTAGTTGGTTTGCTCTTACATCCATTGGCATGCCATTAACAAGACATCAACAAACACTTGAGAGGCCATATTGTTAAATGAACCCAAAATCCAGTTACTATGCCAAAAATATCCACCTTACTAAATAAACCTCACAAGTCTAAATTATGAGTAATTAAATTAGAACCCATAACCTTCCTATATTAAAAAAAAACTCAAAAAAGAAAATAATATAAGCAATGCATCCACAAACCTAAACATTTTAATCCATTTAATTAAGATTTAAATTTTATAATATATGTATACCAACTATACAAGGCATTTACCCAACATATTATAGTTTTGTAGTAAGCACATGTACCCAACATAGTATAGTTTTGTAGTTTGTAACCGTTGAAGTTGTAGAATGTGACATTAAATGCAATAAGATTGTAATGGGAGGCAGTAACGGTTTGTAGTAGGTATAGAATAGAATAGGAGAGGAGAGGAGTGGAGGTAGAGTGTATAGGGGGGTAGAAGGGTGTTCGTGGTGGATATCCATTACCTACCGGATTACAACTCATCACCACCTGGACTTTCAACTTCGCTACTGCTCAAATTCGACCACGCATCAAAACCTTGGAATCCAAGTATAATATACATCTAAAATTGATGCAGATTGATAATGAAACCATGCCCAACTAAACATCTAACTTCACAACCCTTTTTCGCGTAAAAATTCTCCACACGAATAATACTTTGCCGTTAAACGCCGATAAAGTAAGTAAGTACATACGGTTAAAGTAGCATACACCCCTAATTTGACAGCTCCCCTATTTTTGGCAGAGAAGTCAGAAAGGTGGGGCTCGCTTTTTTTAATTATTAATTTTAATTTTTTGTTGTCAAAGAAAATTGAAAGGTACGAAAGAAATAGAAATGTCGATTCTTTCTCTCTCCTACCGTTCTTCTCTCTTCCTTTTTTTGTATTTTTATTTTGTTTCCGGCGACTGCAGTGAGAGACGAAGAAAGAGAAGTGTATGGGATTTGTTGGTGCAGAGGAGGAGGAGGAGCGGAAGAGGCGGCAGCAAATGAAATGAATGATGTTATGCAAATTATAAAATAAATGAGTGGAGTAGAGTGGAGTGGACAAAGGAGCTTTTTTTTCGTATGTCTGGATCAGGCAGCAGGGCGGCAGGGCCAGGGCTTCACTTGCTTCCTTCTCATGGCCGCAACCGCAGGTGCAAGATCTGAGTTTCGAAACCCCCAATAAGCTAAATTACAACCCTAGCCCTAACAAACATCCAGCGAGCCACTGTATAGTATGCACAGAATTTAGGTTCTCAGATCCGCACGGGTTCGATCCCCAGTGGCTTTATTTGGAGTCCAGATGTTTAGCAATGATAACCACAATGGAGGAAGCGATAGAGATGGTGCAGGCCAAGGACACCAAGGAGCGTATGGCCGGCGTGGAGAGGCTGCAGCAGCTCCTGGAGCATTCGACCAAGAGTATGAGTGCGACCGAAGTGAGCAATCTTGTCGACGCATCTATGTCACTCTTGAAGGATAATAATTTTAGGGTCAGCCAGGGCGCTCTGCAGGCACTTGCATTTGCGGCATCATTGTCCGGGGAGCATCTGAAGCTGCATTTCAATGCCTTGCTGCCAGCCATTGTCGAAAGGTTAGGAGATGGCAAACAGCCCGTCCGCGATGCCGCTCGCAGGCTTTTGCTGGCTCTCATGGAGGTATTCTTTCTTTCTTTTTCTGTTTTTTGGTTGCTCAATATGGAATGAGCAGTAACTTTGTGCAATATCCTAGGTTACCACAGCCACTCTCAAATGAATCTTCTCAATTTCTGGGATAAATGCAAGCGATTTGTTATAATTAGTAAAATTCCTGGCCATCATAAAATTATCTTATCTTATCTATACTGTAATACTTCTCTATTTTTGTCCATGGATTCTCTCTGTCAGTCCTTATAACACGACAAGAGTAGTCACTTCGGAGTAATTGACGGTTATATTGAAAACTAAATTTTAGTTTATTGCATTTAAATCCGCCTTCTGCTTGTAGGATCTTCTTCTAGCAGTGAGTTAAACGAAATTTTACCGCTTCATCTGCCACAGTGAGAAATTGTAGAACTTGATTTACTAGCAATATTTTGCTTGATGTAATAATCAAGCGCAAGAGGACAGTTTGCACGAAGCTTTTCACTTGAAATGACGAACATCAAATATATTTTATCATTTCCGAATAGTCTCTAAAACCAGGTGAATGCTGCCAATGGTGCCAGCAACTAAAATAAATAAATAAATGCTATCAATTATGTCATTGACCATTGGCATTAAAGGAAGATCCTACTTATAACACCTTGTCTATGCACATGGTTTTGCGAAGAAGACTGCTTATTGCCTGTTAAACTAGAGTGCGGACATATTCAAGTGGTAAGTAGGGGAAAATACCATTGCTAAACCTTGCCTGCTTTAGCGAGTGATATCTGCTGTGATTCATCTAAACCCGATAATTAGTCACCTATTGAAAACATAAACTGACGTGGTTGCAAATGAGCTCTTGATTGAGGCTTAGTCTTACTATCATTTTAAGCGAAAGTTTCCATGTTCAGTAGAATTATGCATATATACCGTTTTTCGTTTGAGATAGGGTGCCCTTTGCCCCTTTTTCGTATCTCCAAGTGTGAAGGAATTCGGTTTATGGCGTTGTTTTTCTGGTTTCTTTCTGTGCTAGATGCTTGCCATTATTACTGTTGTTGCACTTCTTAGCTTTTGGTTAAAACTTAAAGTAAAGGTCTGCAATCTTTGTTGATTACAGTTTCTGATTGTATCTTGTTTATGAGACCCTGACTCAAGTATTGCTCTCATTAAGACTCCCGGATATAAATTTTTACAAGTCCACTTTGATAGAATGCTCTATTTTACATGGTCTCTGATTTCCCTGGATGTAGTTATAGAAACCTTGAATTTTGTTTAAAAGGTTGTGACTATCAAAATAATTTGAAAGCGGCATTCTTGTGTCTTTTAGATTTTGGTTTTGTACATCAAATAGTTTTAAAATTATATGATGTGTCTGTCAGGTATCATCACCAACAATAATTGTGGAGAGAGCAGGGAGCTATGCTTGGACACATAAAAATTGGCGGGTTCGTGAAGAATTTGCTCGAACTGTTGCATCTGCTATCAGTCTTTTTGCTGCCACTGAGCTTCCTTTCCAGCGTTTAGTGCTTCCATCGGTATGTGGATTGTCCTCCATTACTTTTAGAATGACATTACACAGTTCTTTTTATCAAATCAACCAAAAAAGATACACCATGCAGTGTTTTTTATCAAATCAACAAAAAAAACAGACATTACGCAGTGCTTTTGTGTACTTATACTACCCGTGTGAAATTGTTAGTTAGCGTGGTTATTAGTTGTCTTTTTAGTGTTGTGTCATATGATAATGCTTTACTCTGACATTATTATTTCAGGTGTTACATTTGCTAGAAGACTCAAACAGCAATGCTAGGGAAGCAGCTATTTTATGTTTTGAGGTACGTTCACATATAAACGAGGTGAGGTTATATATATCAAAAGTAGTGTTTGCAAAGCTCTATCATGAAGTACAGTGCCAGTCATTTTGCATAAAAATTATCAGGTAAAATTCTTCTGGGCAAGAATGGACTATAACTTTGATAGGTGTCTCTTTGTTCTGTAAAAATGTTGAAACCCTTGTCTTTCAGGAAATGTATCATCAAGGAGGACCTCAGTTTAGGGAGGAACTTCAACGCCACAATCTTCGCCCAAGCCAGGTACATCCATCAAATATTGGAAGTTGGGTCTTGTTGTTGCTAACCAGAAAACTTGTTTTGTTCAATTTCTTATTTCTCTGCACTGAGATCAGGATATAGTTTACACATTGCCCATTATGATGGCGGTAGAAGTTTTCCTGTCGATGCCACAGCGAAGTCTGACTTTATGAGCACAAAAACTAATTGTTATATTGCCACATGCGAGTGTATTGAAGCAAAATTGTGGGTACTTTGATTGTGCTCAGCCAATTAGGTGTTTTTTGTTGCAGCTGAAAGAGATCAATGCCAGGTTGGAGAAGATAGAGCCAAAGATGCGGGCATTTGAGGGAATGACAGGCCATTTTGCACCTTTAGAAATAAAGTCGTCTTCAAGTTTGCCTGTTATTGGCAACAAACGAAATAGTCCAAAGACAAAGACAGTCCGTGAATCATCTCTCACAGCAGGTTGGTGGTTTCTTGAATACTTAATCCCGGGTTTTATTTGAGAAGCATAGTTGCTACTTTTTACCACGTCTAAGATGCTTCCCAATACTGTCAGAGAAGGTGAACATTGCATCTTTACGTTTGCAATACACTATTTCAAAATTTTAAATTAAGTTCCATATGTGGAACCTTTTCCATGTGTTTTTTAGATCAAATTTTGAGTTTTGTGTTTTTAAGCATTTAGTTTCCCAAAAAACACTATGCATGCTATTTGAACTTAACTGAGGTTAATCCTCAACATAGACATCAAAGGTTTAGTTTTCTATCATAAGTGAAATCCCGTTGTTTATATTGGCTTGAGGAGATAAATAATGAACAGTTTAGTAAACCAAAGTAATTGTGCCGCGTATATTGTATATATAGTTATCCTATCCACTTACATCTCCATATTTAATTTTGTTGTTGAATGGTAGCAACTCCTCCCCAGAAATAATAGTCCTGAAATCTCAATTAGTTGATATGCCTGTCATGTTCATATGCAGTAGTCCTTTGATATGAACTCTTTGATGGGACATTGATATCCCCAAAATAAGTAACTAAGCATGAAATTACTTTTCGGTGAAAAAAAAAGTTTCTAGTTGGCAATCATCCTTTGCCTGCATTATGCTTCAAAAATGGCCTGAAGTTCGAAACAACATGTTGTCATATCCGAATCATGTTGAGTTTGACACATTTTACTACAGCTGCCTTGTTTACTTTTCTCATATGATTCAGAAAGAACAGACAAATAGGTTTAAATTTTTGAATTTGGTTATTTCTCATGATCAGTGCCTTTTTTTTTAAGGTTTGCTGTTTTTCTGCAAAAAAATTCAAAATTTGGCAATTTATAAGGATTGGTGAGGGTTTTTTGAAATTTAATTACGATGTCCATTGAAAAATAGACCTTCTGACTGTAGATGAAGGAGAAAAAGGCATACTGCCGCTGTAAAGTTTAAACACCATGAGAAAGAGAATGAGACTATCACTACAAGTCTTTTCTGCTGACTGATATTGAGCACGATGAGAACATGGCATACCCTTTGCTCATATCAAGTTCTCTGAACATTTGTGCTGCTGCCATCAATTCTCTGATAACATGGGAGGCAAGCATTTGTTGCCATCGAATTCTTCTGTTTGTATGTCAGCTATATCTTAATTCATGTGATGCACTGATGTGTGCTACATTTCCTTGGCAATGACTTTTCCATACAATTTTTGCATTGAAACATTTACGTTCTTTCATGGTTCAGATTGATGAGTGGTGTATCTGGAGCAGTGCCAGCCTGTTAAGAAAAACAGATATTTTCATACTCAACTATTCTATCATTAAATTATTTTACACTGCATTTCCATAGACCTTAGCAGTCATTGCTACGCAGAGGCAGGTCCACTGTCCCACAAACAAGGGGGGTCTCATACACCAATTTGGTGTCTAGCTTGCCTGTGACCTTAAAATTAGATTATATTTATTATATCTATTCAACCTTAACCACTACCTTCCTATTTAGCCTTGGTCACATTAAACGAATTTGGCTTATACTCTAAGGTGCTAGTGACTTGATTATATGTTTTTATAAGCAAAAAACAGTTTAAAATGTTCGAGGGCTGAGGCATATTACTTTAATTAAAGGAGGTTTAACATTAGTGAGTCCATATTAAAATACAAAGAAATGATTTTATTTAAGTGAAACTTCTTATCTAAAGGTTTTTTTGGATCATCCTCTGTGGCTCAACCACTGCTGGGCCTGGAACTTGATGGGAATATTATTATATTTGTGTGCACTAACAAATTTTCTGGAATATCGTTGTTTTTGAATTCAAAGCAAGTGACTTATGTCAGAAGGTGCTTCTAGAATCACACCCAGAGGAGCTGCACTGCATAACATGGACCTTCATTGGCTTGGGTTCCAGGTTTGAGGGGTGTCTATTGTTGGTTTTTAGTACCTCAGAAAGTATTCAGCAGAGTGCCATTAATGACCGCAGCTGCTGAGAAGACCTGGGTTCATGCAGAGAAGATATGGTGGCAGGTACAACAGCAGAGCAGGTACATGCACGTGTTACTAGTGTGCAGGCAAGTACAGCAGCATGGTGACCCTCCAGCTGAGATTCCGTTCAGATCTGTACAGCAGTGAATGATGGTGCAGAACTCACTTTTTTTTAGAAGAGACATGAATGGTGAATGATGGTGCAGAGCTCACTTTTTTTTAGAAGAGACATGAATGGTGAATGATGGTGAATGAGGGTGCATGCATACCTTTGGAGCCTTGGCATGCATGCACTGTCCTTGATACTTAAAGCTCTCAGTAGTCCATGTTTAGCAGTTTGCTTTTATTAGTTGCTTTTGTACTTTGAGAAAAGTAAGGTGCATATTTATAACTAGTGTTTCTGTTTGTTTTCAGTTTGATGCTATTTTCAGATCTAGTTCTATGTGGATGCTATTTCCAGCTTTAGCAGTTCAGATCTATGTGGATGCTATTTCCAGCTTTAGCAGTTCAGATCTATGTGGATGCTATTTCCAGTTTAAGCAGTGGAGCGCTGATCCCTAGGTAGTGGTTACATGAACACAGTTGAATTAGGCACAGATCTCAAGGAGATAGCAGGCTTTCAAGTTTCATGCCTAGCATATTTTCTAGTAGAGCTGAGTTCATTATTGGTTCTTCTATCGATGCAGGGGGGCACATATTAAGTAGTGTTTGACTTAGTCTAGTAGTTACCATTGTTAATGTCTTTAGAATCAATATACTTGCCATTCTGCTACTCTATACAGGTGGTAAATGGCAGACCATTGAACATGTGACTATTATTCTTTGAGAGTGCAGTGGCTTACTGTTTTTCCAAGTCATGAATAAACAGAGCTGCAAGTTCAAAACTCTGATTTCCTGTGCGTGTTTACTGTGTGTTGCTGTTAGAAATGTCCTGCAGTTTGTGTAGCAGATTTTTTATTTTAAGCTACAACAGCTTTGATTGAAGATTAAGGCTTTAATTTTCTAAGGTTATGGTTTGTTTTGAAGTGCAGATCTGACCGCTATGCTCTAGAAATATAACATGGTATCAAAGTGGTGTATCTGAAGCCTTCTAGAATTCCGTGTATTGAGAAATCAGCCTTGAAGGGAAAATGTGGTGTTGGAGGGTTTTAGTGGGTGGTATATCGAGGGTTAAGTAACTTCGCAGATTTGTGCCAGTTGGCATGTGGATCTGAGAAGGTTTGTGGGGGTGTGAAACCCTAGTTGACCCAATGATTGGATATTGAAGCTTGTTTAATGGAGTTGTAGTAATGGGCATTCCCACTATGCATAAAGAGTCACTTGTTGGAGGGTGCGTTCAACTTTGCACCATGGAAGTGGAGATAACAAAACCTCTTTAGGAAGCAATGAAGGTTTGATACCTTGTGAAGGAGGAGGTTAAATTTTTGACAAATCACAAAGATCTGAGTACAACAAGAATTAAATGAATGTGAATCAAGTCTTGTTGGATTAGGCAAAGGATCATCCGATCTCTCATGTTGGGAAGAACATGGCTAAGGGAATGTATCATGTGTTGGGAACTTGTATCATAGTGTGAATATATCAAGGAAGAGGCTCTTGAGGAAAAAGCTTGCCACAAGCTGCATATGCAAGAAAAATACAGTAGTAATCTATTTGTTGAAGTTGTTGAATTGTGTAGTTTGTGTGAGATTGGTCACAAAAGGGGTTTGTGGGCAAAGAACCCAAGTTAAGGGGTTTTAGACCCAAACGGCGTTTAAAATTCTAAAAGAAAATTAAAAGGGAAAAATAATTCCTAAGCCTAGAGGACCAAAACCCTAAAGTTCTAGAGGGTTCCTAAGAGGCCTAGGAAGGGATATTTAAAGAGGCCTAGGAGGGGGTCTAAAGATCAAGTGAGAGGGAGCTTGCTTGAATAAGAAGGCTAGAGTTGTAGTCCTAAAGGTGCCCTAGTTGAGGTCGAGTAGGGCTCTTAAAGGAGGCCGTGATCAGAGCCAAGGGAGACATCTTCATAAGATGACAAGTGAAGAAGACCCATGAAGCTGCAACAGGAGAGGAGGGTTTCTTCAGTCCTAAAGCAACCGAGACTTTAGAAGGTTTCACTGAATTGTGGAAGGTTGGCTGCAAGTATATTCTAGGCTAGAAGAGGAGGTTGAAAGCCCTGACTTCTTGTGCCAAGGAAGGGCTACAGTGTGGTAGCACTAGCCGTCCAAAGGAGGAAGGGTTGAGAGGCCTGAAACTCAGATCAAATTGCAGCAAGTGTTGCCGTTGGCTTGGTATGCAAGTTAGGAGGCCTAAAGGCCTAAGATGAATGCAGTCAGAAGACTAGAAGATCTTTAGACCTTAGCATATTCAGTGGAGAGGCCTGTGTGGCCTAGTTGGGCGTGAAATAGTGTTAGAAGAAAGGCTGAGAGGTGTCCAGAGATGCTGGTGTGATGGTTGCAAGGATCTAGGACTGTAAGGTTGCTAGAAAAGAGGACTAGTGTCAAGGAGAAGGACCTTAGAGTTGAGTTGAGGTTTAGGATGTAAATTATATGATCCCTAGTTAGGGCTTCCTCCCTAGAAAACACTGCTCCAGGTTGTATCTGTTCAAAAGGATCAACGCTTGCTCATTTGTCATGAATGCAAAGGGATAATACCTATTGGACATTGGGTTCAATGCTCCATGTGTGTTTCGCGACATGGACTAACCGCCTCTCGTGGATCCTAACTCTAGCAATTGTAGAGGAGACTAACGCCTGTGGGTTTTGGTCTAACAACAATCGTGATTCCAACAAGTGGTATCAGAGCGACAAGTCTCGAGTTTGAAACTCACCTGGCTTGTGTTTGGGGGGGGGGGGGAGATTGTTGGACATTGGGTTCAACGCTTCCCGTGTGTTTCGCGACATGGACTAACTGCCTCTGGTGGATCCTAACTCTGGCGATTGTAGCAGAGATTAAGACTTGCGGGTTTTCGTCTAACGACAATCATGATTCCAACAAGACCCTAGTTGTGTAGTTGAAATAGGTGTTTATCCTTGCATGAGAGCTGTAGACTTGAGCATAATTGTGCAGGGTTACTAGTTGTCAACAAATCCAAAGAAGGTCGTGAATGCCCAAGCTTAGGAACATAAGGACAAGTGGACTGGATAAGGGTATAAGCAGACTTTGGGCGGAGGAAGGAACACTGAGATGGCAAT
This sequence comes from Pinus albicaulis, assembly GCA_034641835.2. Taxonomy (NCBI): domain Eukaryota; kingdom Viridiplantae; phylum Streptophyta; class Pinopsida; order Pinales; family Pinaceae; genus Pinus; species Pinus albicaulis. Next base: position 861,551,900 of record CM076584.1, on the reverse strand, counting down.
TTAAGGAGGTCTGTTTCAGGGTTTGGTACAACAGAAAGCCTAAAGCACAGGAACAATGATTTTGAAGAGTCAAATCACTGTTAGGTGGCAGATCTTACAAGCTCTAGATGAGGGTAGTTTTGTAGGCCCTAGATTTGTCAAGGATTGGTTGTGTTTAGGCAGATCTATGTTGGCATCTTAAGTGCATTAAGGAGGGCTGCTAGTAGGTGCCTATTCTAGCCCTAAGTGTAGATTTGAGATGGACTTCAAGCATGCTAGGAGTGGCAGAATTATTGAGCTCAAGGAATGATCTTTGAAGGACAAAATAGGGCAACCAAGGGAGCTAGATTGTTAGCGCTAATTCATTGTGTAGAGATGGCCTTCTACAGTGAGAGTGGGTAGCATCCATGCCCTAGACTTGTCTTCATCATAGTAGCAAAGGAAGGCAGAAGTGGGTATTTAAAGAGTTGTTCACAAATGAAGTCGCGAACAACTAATCGAAGGCCCTAAGTGATGCAAACCTTAGAGGACAAAGGAGGCAACTAGACGAAAGATTGACTTGGTCGAGTTCAATGACGTAAAGGAGCAGAGTTTATTAATAGAGGCAGATCGAGGAGTTGCAGGATTTGTTCAGGACACGTGGATTGAAAGGGCTATGGAGTGCTACATTAACAAGTAGGTCAAGTGTTGTCTTGTTTAGGGTAGATTGGTTGTCAAAGGATTGACACCAAGCCATAGTAGTTTTCTTGTATTAGTGTGATTGTAAAGGGCCATGATCCCTGGTATGGGAGCCCTAGACTGTTGTATCATAGTTTGTTAATATAACGAAGAGGGGTTGAATTTTTTTTTAAATTGTCTTGTGCTCTAGTTGATTCACTAATGTGTGTAGATTCCACTGTGCAAAGTAGGATGGTTGAGGCATTTGAGTGTGTTTGTGTCAGAGGTTCTAGGGCCAAATCTAGATTCTCATGTGCCATTGAAATTCAAAAAAAGCTAGCAATGTTCAAAGATTAGCTTGGTGCAGTTGGTGACGAAGTTAGAGATGATGAGCTAGTTTGGAATTTTTGAATAAATTTAGTTCATCGTGGCCCAATATTGTCTAGGTTATTTGTGGTGTGAGAGAAGCTTTGGTACCTTGTGGAGAAGGAGGTCAAGTCTTTGACAAATCCCAAAGATCTCACATAGTACAACAGAAATTAAATGAACATGAAGCAAGTACTGTTGGATTAGGTGAAGGATCATTTGATCCCTCATATTGTTGGTAAGAACATTGCTAGGGAGATTTATGATGTGTTGCGAACTTGCATCAAAGTTTGAACATGTCCAATAAAAAGCTCTGGATCAATAGGCTTGCCACGAGCCACATAACCAAAACAAATAAATAGCAAACTATCTGTTGCAGCTAACAGTGTTTAATGACCAATTTGGTGCAATTGGTTACAAAGTCAAAGATAATGAGCTAGTTTGGATTGCTCAGAATGTTTTAATTTGTCTTGGCACAACTTTGTGCAGGTTAATTAGTGGCTGAGAGAAGTTACTTAGCTTCAAGTAGGGGTGTGATGCTTTTATTGGAGAGGACATGAGACTAGAGCAAGTATCAAGTAGTTATAAGGATGAGGATGTACTATACCTATCCTTGATTGGTATGGTGAGGAGAGGAGGTAGGAAAGGAAGAATTGGGACAATTTAGAAGAAAGAATTAGTTTCTACATTTTAGGGGAAGAACGTTTTGTCATATCAAGTGCTTTAGGTGTGACAAGCATGATCATCTTCTCAATGTCCATGAGGAAGAAGGGAAAGGGTAAGCAACAATAGGAGTTTGGAGGGAGTGTCATCAAGTGCTTTAGGTGTGACAAGCACGATCATCTTCTCAATTCCCATGAGGAAGAAGGGAAAGGGTAGGCAACAACAAGAGTTTGGAGGAAGTGCATATGTGTTGTTTATTTCACTGCCAAGCTAGATACCCATCTTGTTGTGGTGGTTAATTGTAGTCTGTTACCGATCTGAGGACATACCAAATGCAACGGTAGATACGTAAGGGTTTTTTGAGCCCTTCTAGTGGATTATTTCTTCTCTAACAGACCTGAAGCCTTATGAAAATTTGTGCTCTTGAAGTAGAGTTTCGAGGGGCATCATGAATTGGTTGGAGGAGGTCGGATCATTTCCTATTTGGCAAATGATCCCAAAGAAGAATTTTGGCAGTTTGGTTGTCCTGAGGTCATAAAACACTTTTTGGTCTTAATTTTGTGAATAAGAGACAAGTTGATAACTATTTGTTTAGTCCACCTATAGTATAGGACAACATTAGTTTGACTTATAGGACAAGTAGGAAATATCTATTTATTGAACAAAACTTGTTAGACCTGGATCATGTTGCTGGAACTGTAGTTCAATTTATCAATGGTATTGAATGCAATATTATACTTTTGATCATTGAGTAATAGTTATACTTACTATGTTGTATTATTGAATGTTTTGTCCGCTTAATCATTGAAACAAGTAAAGAAAATAATTGTTGAAACCCCAATATTGAAGAAACCCTAGGGCAAAAATCTCACTAGGATATCATAGTGGCCTTAGGGTTGTGCATCCTACCAACTGTGAGTATATGAGCTTTCTATGCTTCTAGAAGATAGAAGCAATGCCATAGTAAGGCGAAAAAAGAACACTCATCATTCAACCATGGGAGATAGAACAATGCAAGGGGATTAGGAGCTTGCTATCTTACTAAATACAATAATTCATGGACAACAAGAAATGAGTAACTTGTTATTGTAGGGGCAACAACAAGGACAACAGTTGATTCAAGGGCAATATGAAATAGCTCTGGTGTTAGCTTAAGGACAACAACAATTAGCCTAGCTAATGGCCCAATTCGTAGGGAACCTAAACATTGCTAGCAACAATGCTAACATAACCACTATTGAAGGCAACAATAACCATAACCTTGGTCCCAATGTATGCACTAATACCAGGATAACTAGTGAAAGAGGTTATAGACCACTACTTCCTCAATTTTTAAGTAATAATCAAGCAATGATAGACCAAGGAGTAGCAGATCAAACTATTGAAAAATGTAATTAGGTTCGGTCTTCATAATGACATTTGTAATTGTGATTTTATGTAATTGATGTAAAGAAGAAAAATAAAATTATTATTGTAATGCTCGTCTCATGGGTTTCATGATCAAGGAATTTTATTTTTAGTAATGGCTCCCATTGTGAGTTAAGTCACTTGACACGGGGACACGAGATTCGATGGACACGCGGAGTGTCGGATTCGAGACATGGTGACCCCCGGAACAGGACACATCCGAACACGTTATCTATATATATATATTAAAAATTAGATATTTCTTACACAAAATCATGCAAATTCATTGATTCAAAGATAGATTTAAGATCTTAGATACTCAGACATGATACATTGATACATCATACAATCATACAATCATACATATTACAAATTTACAAAGTATTAGTAATAGACATATTCATCAATGATCCAATAGGAGAAACTCAGAAAGACAAGGTACTGTAGTTTTCTCATTAAGTCGTCAAAATCAAAATGTGTTACATAAGTACTAGCCTCTAGGTTCTAGGTAGTACACTGCCAATGGAAAATAGAAATATAAAAATACAAAACAACTACAGTCTACAAGTCTACAAGACTACAAGCCTCATTGAGTCATCAATCCTCATCATCATAATCAGCATCACTGTCCTCATGCTGATCATCATGCTCACCACTGCTCTCCTCTGTTGCATCCTCCTCCTCTGTCATCTCTGCATCTGTTGGTTTGGAGGATGAAGCCTCTACTGTATCGCCATCATCAAATGTGACAGGCTCTAGCACTGGCGCATTGAGATCCAAGTTGGCCAATGCCAACTTAACACTGCTGTCCAGACCCATATCATCAGGAAAGACATCCCACATGTTTGTCTTTCCCTTCAACCAATCCTCCCTATGCCTGTAGATGAGACGAAGGTTGGTGTGCACATACACCATTGTCTCTGCCCTAGACTGCTTAAGCCTGCTCTTCTTCACACTATACAAATTCCCTTATGTGCTCCAATTCCTCTTGCAACAAGAGGATGAGGTCACCTGAGAGAGGAGCCTCATGGCTAACTGCTGTAGAGGAGGGCTTTTTGCCCCATGAGTTGCCCACCAAGAATAGGGCTTCTTAGCCCCCCCGTCTCGAATCACATCATAGCCTGCAAGTCACACAGTGCTAGTGGAAAACTCTACAAAGGCATCCTCCACCTCATCAAGGGATGCCCTATCCTGAAAAATCCTCCTGAATGCATCTTTCCTCCCCTGTGAGATTTCACCATCCATGTGAGGAGGGAATCTGCGGGAAGGTCCACCATTTAGCCGCTCATGGCTGTAGTATTTTGGATTCAAGGAGTGAGCCAAACAATGTAAGGGTGTGTAATTCTTGTCCCATCTGCTGACAAGAATATCCTATATGCTGGTGAAGAAGGCCTCTGGTGATGTCTCATACTCTGGGCACTGACTCTATAAAACAATGGTCCTCACATACTCAATTATGGAATCCCATCCCTCATAGACCTCTCCTAAGATGGGTTGGTCTGTATCTGCAAATCGAAGCAGGGAAATGATAGGCTCCATGATCTGAATAAGCAGATCTACCTTCACCCACTAGACATCATCCAACATTGTGTCTTTCACTTTCTTTGAGGCTGCTTGATCCGTCTTTCACCAAAAAGACCAAAACTCTGAAATAACCATGGCTCCAAGAGTGGTCTTGACCTCCCTCAACCTCTTCAACATGATGAATGAAGAGGCAAACCGTGTATCTGCAATCTTCAACAATGATAGATTGGTGTACTCCTTGTAGATAGTGAGGGCATTTGTATGGTTTTGTATGCAGTTGCGGATATGCCGTGCATCCTCAATAATGCCTCCAATCCAAAACACATCACAGGCAATAGATTTCAGTGCTAAGTTCAATGAATGGACATGCAAGGTGTCCAAAATATTTGTGGATATGTTGCTTCCATAGTCATGCCAGTAGGCTTGCAAACAGGTGCATTATCTATAATGATTTGCATACAAGTGGTGAACTGGTACCACTTGCCTGTACTGTTGGTTTAATTTACTCATTGACTACACTATTTGCTAGGATTGTTGTTACTTCTATCTGAAAGAATTAAAAAATAGTACTGTGGTATTAGTGGAATACAAAGTTGGTCATGTACTCTATTAAACCCTAAGGGCGAAAATTCCTTAGGGATATTACAATCAAATTTTGTGAATTGCAGTAGTCTAACTATTAGATGATTTTTCTCTTTTCTGGGCATCTTTTCTAGCCTATTCTGTGGAAATGCAATAGGGATTTCTTGGATTCATTAGTTTCAACTGCCTATTCTGCAGAAACTGAGTACCCTAGGGAATTTCCCGGGCACTAAATACGTTTATACATTCAAAAATGCATTTTAAAGGGATTTTCCTGGGCACTAAAATTCACCATATTGCCGAAAGTTGTATCGCTAGATTCTGGCGAGAAAGGCAAAAAATTATACTAGTTAGCTGCTTTGAGGATTTAGCTCAGGTTCTTATTTCTATGCTTGATCAGTCTTCTGTCTAGAATGAGATTTCTAAATTTTTTTGTGACATTGTCCCTCCCCCAAGATGAGTTCTTTTTATCTGCTCTTTTTGCTTTTTTTTTGCATGAATATTGTTAAATTTAGGAGTGGAATAGCAAGCCAATCATTGGATTTTTTTTCCTTGTTCCTTTTCGTCATTCAATATGGGGCTTCTTATGGCATTATATTTTCTTAGCTAATCCATTGTCTCTGAAGATGCAATTCTTTCCTGGAATCAAGGGGATGATATTATGATGATAATGGCTTATACTTCAAAAGTCTCAAGTTGATATGTTTTTTTGCACCAAATTCTACATCATCCTGGCTTGAGTCTCAACTCTCATTCTAATGGTAGACTATTTATGGTGAAAGGGCGTTCTTCTCTGTGTATAAAGGCATTCAAAGCCTTCTTGTTCTCACACTTTGGAGATTGATCTTTGTAGATTGAGGTTGAACTCTACTTTATGGAAGTAGATGTTATCATTTAGAGAATTGAAGTTTCTTCAGCAAAGGCATCAAGTTCTGTTACAGGAACTTTGTACTTTATTTTGAATTGTTTCTCATGCTTTCAATACTTGTTCAATTTTCTCCAAGAAGTTAAGCTCAAGAATGTCTTGAGTTCGATTGTCTATCAATTTGTAAAGTATCATCTCTCGGTTTTTTAATTATTTCCTAATAAATAGGGTCTATTTATGCTCCTAGGACTTTTATTTGTTAAATTTCTTTTTCTTGCTTTTATTTCTTGTTTAATTACCACCGGCACTAAAGTTGAGAAAGGTTTTTATGATTTCTTGCAGTGTCTTTTTGTTTTGATTGTTATCTAGTTCATGCTCGTTTGGGCATTTATTTTTTCTGTTTTACTTTAATTTTTTAATTATCAGAGAAAGATGCTATCTATAGCACATAATAGTTAACAATCTTGAGTGCACATTGTGCATTTCTGCTTATTGGATCATAAAATGATGTATACTTCATTACAACTATGTGGTTTGTGTTATATTGGAATGCATGTGTTAAGCCCTAGTCAAGTCCACTGTTAACCCTAAAACTCCTTGGATAAACCCTAGATATTGAGTTGTTGTATTTTTATTGTTATATTGTTATGTAGGCTGGAACCTTTTATTGCATACCTTTTCTTTATAATTATACCTTTTCTGTTTTACTTTAATTTTTTAATTATCAGAGAAAGATGCTATCTATAGCACATAATAGTTAACAATCTTGAGTGCACATTGGGCATTTCTGCTTATTGGATCATAAAATGATGTATACTTCATTACAACTATGTGGTTTGTGTTATATTGGAATGCATGTGTTAAGCCCTAGTCAAGTCCACTGTTAACCCTAAAACTCCTTTGATAAACCCTAGATATTGAGTTGTTGTATTTTTATTGTTATATTGTTATGTAGGCTGGAACCTTTTATTGCATACCTTTTCTTTATAATTATACCTTTGTCTCCTCTATACATGAAGGAGAGCTATTCTTATCATTTTTAAGAACCTTTCATTGTACCCTTTCTTTATGATTGTACCCTTGTCTCCTATATATATGAAGGAGAACTAGTCTTTGGGAACATCAAATTTTGATCAAACTTGTGGAATTGCTAAAAACATATCAAAATACTACATGCCAAAATTTCAGACTTGAAAGGGATCAAATTTCAAAATATATACGAGGACAAAGGCCAACCATCCAAATACTCTAAGGGTTTTGAAAGATACATAACATAGAAATGGCATAACTTTTGATTGGAAGATTTATTTTAGGTGATTCAAAATTTGTGATAAAGAGGAAAAAAGAGTTATTATATTCTCACATGGCTCCTAAGGGTGCTTCAAAATATACTTAAGCAAATAAACCCCTAGATAGCTCTATCATTACTCAAGAAGAAAGAGAAGAAATTTCTCAATATCTTGAAGATGTAAAGAAATTGGAAAATAAAATGGATAAGATGGAAAGAATATGGAAGATTTCCACCCACCTCTTACATACTCGAGAGGATAAACTTCCTAAAGTAGATGCTAAGATGCAATGGAATCTTGAAAATGTGAAGGATATAAAAATTGAGTTCGAAGATGATGACTTTCATCCCCTCAAGATCCATGTTATTAGAAATTCAATGCAACACTAAGGAGCTACTTCATTTCGAGGATTGATATGAGGAAGTTTGATGATAACAATCCTATAACATGGATATTCCAAATGGAGCAATGGTTTGATGTACACCAAGTGACAGCCTTACAAAAGGTGAATATTACATCCATGTATTTAGAACAAGATTGATTTGTATGGTATCAATGTTGTTGTGAAAGGAAAAAGGATTCTATTGTATCTTGGTCCATTTTTATGGAGGAATTGATAGCATAATATAGGGATATTACGAGCAATACATTCTTTAGTCAATTGGTAAATCTTTGGCATACAAGTCCATTTACATAAAACATTCAAGAATTCCAAAAGTTAGTCTCAGGATAAAGAAAATTTTGGAGTACAATTTGTTAGGCCTCTTTATGGGAACTTTAATGGAATGCATCCAACATGAGGCACATCTCTTTGAACCTAAGTCCATAGAGCATGCTTTTAGCCAGTAAAAATATGGTCACTAGAAGTGTTGTCATTGACAACTATAGAGAACATCATGTTCCCCGTCCTAACCTCACTCAACTGACAAGGTTGACACCTTCACAAATGGTTTAAAAAGAGCAAATTTTGTTAGCAAGTATTGTAAGGGGTACAAATGTGGTGAGAATAAATTATTATACATAGATCGTGAAGAGGAAGAAGATCAGAATTGGAATCGTCACATGATCTAGAGTTAGAGGAGATTACTCTTAACAATATGTTGTCATGCATTGGATGACACCAATACTCCACAATCCATCAAAAAGAAAATAGTGTTGATTGATTATGGTAGTACCCTTAACTTCGTTAATTAGAAATTGGAAAAACTTCTCAATTGCTTTGTATTTCCATTACTAGAATCTCATGTAATGATTTCAGATAGAGGTAACATAAAGTGTTATTGGATAACCCCATGAATGCAATCTAAATGGATGGTGGTAATGTTGTATTAGGGGTCCAATGGTTATAATCATTGAGAACAATGGGTCATAATTTTTAGCATTTTTTCATAAGTTTTTTCTTAGAAGGCAAGTAAATTGAGCTTAGAGGCATGCAAAGAAAATCATCTAAAGTGACAAAAGTACTAAAAAAGGGACACCATGGTGTGATTGTACAATTGTGCTCATTAGATGTTCAAACATCTATATACTTTGCTCCAGTGGATCTCTGAAAAGTTATCAACAATCATTTCAATGTATTTGGAGAGATGCCTAAAGGTCTTCCACTTGGTCGAGATCATGATCATGCTTTTCATTTGCAACTTGGAAGTGTACCACTTAAGTCACTTGACACGGGGACACATGATTCGATGGACACAAGGATTCGAGTTTCAGATTCGGGACACGGTGACCCTTGGAACAGGACACGTCCGGACACGGTGACCCCCGGAACAGGACACATCTGGACACATTATATATATACAAATTCATTGATTCAAACATAGATTTAAGATCTTAGATACTCATACATGATACATTGATACATCATACAATTATACATATTACAAATTTACAAAGTATTAGTAATAGACATATTCATCAATGATCCAATAGGAGAAACTCAGAAAGACAAGATACTGTAGTTTTCTCATTACGACATCAAAATCAAAATGTGTTACATAAGTATTAGCCTCTATGCTCTAGGTAGTACACTACCAATGGCAAATAGAAATAGAAAATACAAAACAACTACAGTCTACAAGTCTACAAGGCCACAAGCCTCAATGTGTCATCAATCCTCATCATCATAATCAACATCACTGTCCTCATGCTGATCATCATGCTCACCACTACTCTCCTCTGCTGCATCCTCCTCCTCTGTCATATCTGCATCTGCCAGTGTGGAGGATGGCTCCTCTATTGTATCGCCATCATCAAATGTGACAGGCTCTACCCCTGGCGCATTGAGATCCAAGTTGGCCAATGCCAACTCAATACTGCTGTCCAGACCCATATCATCAGGAAAGACATCCCACATCTTTGTCTTTCCCTTCAACCAAACCTCCCTCTGCCTGTAGATGAGACGAAGGTTGGTGTTCACATACACCATTGTCTCTGCCCTGGACTGCTCAAGCCTGCTCTTCTTCACACTATACAAATTCCCATATGTGCTCCAATACCTCTCGCAACAAGAGGATGAAGTCACTTGAGAGAGGAGCCTCATGGCTAACTGCTGTAGAGGAGGGCTTGTTGCCTCATGAGTTGCCCACCAAGAATATGGCTTCTTAGCCCCCCTGTCTCGAATCGCATCATAGCTTGCAAATCGCCCAGTGCCACTAGAAAACTTTGCAAAGGCATCCTCCACCTCATCAAGGGATGCCCTATCCTGAAAAATCATCCTGAATGCATCTTTCCTCCCTATGAGATTTTACCATCCATGTGAGGAGGGAATCTGCGGGAAGGTCCACCATTCAGCCACTCATGGCTATAGTATTTTGGATTCAAGGAGTGAGCCAAACAATGTAAGGGTGTGTAATTCTTGACCCATCTGCTGACAAGAATATCTTGTATGATGACGAAGAAGGCCTCTGGTGATGTCTCATACTCTGGGCACTGACTCTGTAAAACAATGGTCCTCATAGACTCAATCATGGAATCCCATCCCTCATAAACCTCTCCTAGGATGGGTTGGTCTGTATCTACAAATCGAAGCAAGGAAATGATAGGCTCCATGATTTGAATAAGTAGATCTACCTTCACCCACTAGACATCATCCAACACTGTGTCCTTCACTTTCTTTGAGGCTGCTTGATTCGTCTTTCTCCAAAAAGACCAAAACTCTGAAATAACCATGGTCCCAAGAGCGGTCTTGACCTCCGTCAACCTCTTCAACATGATGAATGAAGAGGCAAACCCTGTATCTGCAATCTTCAACAATGATAGATTGGTGTACTCCTTGTAGATAGTGAGGGCATTTGTATGGTTTTGTACAAAGTTGCGGATATGCCATGCATCCTCAATAATGCCTCCAATCCAAAGCACATCAGAGGCAATAGATTTCAGTGCTAAGTTCAATGAATGGACAATGCAAGGTGTCCAAAATATTTGTGGATATTTTGCTTCCACAATCATGCCAGCAGCATTGAAAACAGGTGTATTATCTGTAATGATTTGCACACAAGAATCAACACCTAAATCTTCAATAATTTTAATAAATAACTCACCCATATATTGTGCATCCTTGTATTGTCCAAGTAAATCCACTGATTTCAAGAAAATTGGACCATTCAAGGATGACACCATGAAGTTGATGAGTGGGTGGCATGCTGTTTCTGTCCATCCATCAGAAACAATGCTAACCCCAGATGTTGGTCATGCTGATTTAATAGGCTCAAGCATTTTGTCCACCTCTTTCTTTGCCTTTGTCATCAATGTGGTTCTATGCTTCTCTGACCGAGGAGGCACATACCCTGATGGAGCACCATGACTAAGAGCTCGACACATCTCAATAAATAGAGGTGACCGTGCAACATTAAAGGATATGAAGTTCTGATAGGAAAAAAATGCAATGGTGAGATCAAGCTCTTCCCTCTTCTCTTTTTGGAAAGTCTTGTCCATTGGACCAAGTGCAGTTGCCTTTATTTTTGTTGATTGGCCCCCACTAAAACTCTCAAAAGGGAACTTGTTGCTGCTTTTCCTTAAGAATGGAAGGGGGTCATCATTCTTGTTTTGTTTTGATTTTGATGCCACAGTTGCCGCACCAACAAATACCTCTTTCTCCAATTCCTTCCTCTGTGGCGATTCAATTGCTGTACAAGTTGAAATGCCACAACTTGCCAAAGCCAACAAATGAGCTTTCACACAGTAATATGTGCTCATGAAATGGCTGTGGCAAAAATTGCATTTCCGTGCAACATTGTCTCCTCCCTTTGCCTTGCTGCTTGGCCCTGCCTCTCTTGTCACATATTTCCACAATGGGTTTTTGGGGTCTTGAGTTGTTTTCCCTGAACATTTGAAGCTGCTGTTGCAACCCCACTTCGAATAGATGGAATACTTGCAGACCCTGATGAAATAGGGACAGGATGGGCATCTCCAATGGGGATATTCTTTCCCTTTCTTTGCCCCTGCCTTGCTGCCCTTGATTGAGCCATGAATGCTGTAAAAAATAAACAAAAATGACCAAATATATAAAACAGATGCACATGCAAACACTAACAACAAACTAAATGCAAAAACATAGAGAGATAGTGCACTTACTGGATGCTTGAATCTCTTTGAAAACACTCCCTTTCTCCTTGCTAACCCTTGCTCCTTGCTCACTTCACAAACAAACAACGATGAGAAAGAATGAGACAAACCCGACTTTTATAACTTCAGCAACGCACTTTTTCGCTGCACTTGTCCGGCTGTACGAGATTCGATCGTGTCTGTACAGGACATGATTGAGATTCGACGTGTCTTGTACGGACACGATTGAATCTTGCAAAATGGATTCGAATCTGTACGTGTCGTGTCCGACATGACAGATTCAGGACACGTGTGTTGAAATTTGGTTACCGGAGGATAGGTGGTTCCCAAAGGCTTTGATCTTTGGCCTAGGGAAAAGTGTCCAAAAGAATTTAATTTTTCTCCTAAAGTGACTTTATAATTTTTATAATGTCAAATCTAATTTAAAAGTGACTTTAATAAAGTTAATGTAAAATTAGAAAGGAAAAGTGACTTTGGAAATAAATGACTAAGTGGGTCTTTATTAAAGTGGGGTGAATTAAAAAATAGAAAGTGAGATTTAAATGAGCATTTAATCTCAGCCCTAGATCTCAATCTATTTCAGACATTGGATTTAGGGATTCCCCAAAAGTCACTTAGGGTTAGGTTAAAGGAGGAAAAGGAGGAAAAGGTCATTCATTCTTTCATGAGCAGATTGAGAGAGGAGGAGAAGGAGAGCTGGAGACTTTTTTTTTCTGAAGAGAGCTTGAGAAGGTGAAGGAGAGGCAAACTCAGCATATCCGTACAGCAGCAAGGAGGGCACGATTTTCGAGGCAGCAAGAGGCTGCACGAATATCGAGGCAGCAAGGCCGTACAATAGCACGAAAATCGAGACAATAGTCTGTACAACAGTCCGTACAGTTGTTTTGTGGCACATTTTTCGAGGAGAAAGGCAACACGGTTTTTGAGGAAAAGTACATCAACAAAGGGCTCAATTTCCAAGGTTGCTGGGCACATTTTTCAAGGCAGCCAGCATAGTTTTCGAGAAAGGCAGTTTGCGGTAATAAATTTCTGTTTTGAGTATTTTGCTGTTCTGGCACATTTTCCAAGGCAGAGGCAAGCACGGAAAACCAGATAAGTCTGTAATTAATTTGCTGGAATTTTTCCTGTATATTTCACCTCTCTGTAAAAGCATTTTCCAGAAATAAGGAGGAGTTTTCAAACTGGTTTTCCCCAAGAGTTGTAGGGGGTTTTTCCAGGGTCACCTTGACCAAAAATATCTGTGTTAAAATGTGTGAATGGCTGTTTTAAGCTTGCTGATTTTTATTTCTGCATTTTCCAGCATTCTGTAAATTTTCCAGAATTTGTGTTTTCAACAAAAATTTATTTTCCAGTTTGTTGAATGTAAGGATATGGGAAAGGGCATTTAACTATTTGGAGAAATAAGGTGAAATTGAAAACCGGGGTGGGAAAGAGGAAATTTCTACAACGTGGGCCCCTAAGTACGAATCCGGTTTCTTAGTGTACCATCTAACATTTAGTATCCATATGCACAAAAGAGTGAGATTGAGCTTCCGATTCAAGAAATGTTAGATGCTAGTATCATTCAACCTAGCCAAAATGCTTTATATTCACCAATGATGATGGTTACAAAAAGGATGGTTCGTGGTGTATGTGTCTATATCATAGTATTCAAAACCAGAACCAATGATCGGATTGATCCACCTATCAAATTGGCTTTCAAACCAGAACAAATTAAACTGGTACTGGTTAGATCTCAATGAACTTCCCTTTAAAAAAACATGAAATAATTAATTTTTAATGAAAAAAACTATTTTTAAGATTTAAAACCATGATTCCAAACCAATAGATACAAAATATGCAAAGTTTTCTCATCTATTACAAGTCTACATATCAGTGATCAACATGATCACTGCTCCTCATGATCAAATTCATCACCACTACTAGACATAGGATCATGGACATGAGCTATATAAACATCATCTGCTCAAAGTCTGAGGACTCCTCAAACTCTGACTCCTCTGCAATCTCAGTAGTAGTAGCAACAACAAAATTAGACATCAAAACTACAAATTATTGATCAACATGATCACTCATAAAACTCATCATTGATTCAACACCATTAGAAATGGGATCATCAACAAGAGCTACATAAACATCATCTAGCTCAAAGTCTTCTGACTTGGATTGATCAACCTTATAATATGTTAGAATTTGAAAAAGTTTAACATGCCTGCAACCTAATCAATGATTTTGGTTTGAGTGAAAGGTTCATCTCCTCAATCTTATAATATGGTAGAAAAATCTTAGCATGCCTCAACAATCATTTTCCTTCTAGTGAAGGGTGCATTTTTGTTAAAGCCATGGTAGAGGAGTTTAACAATAAATACCACCAACATCAACAAAGTTCAACAATCAATGCCCCACCAACATCAACAAAGTTCAACAATCAATGGCACTAACATTAAGGTACTTGAAGGGCTTCATGCTTGTGATCAAATGGCAATCTCATACTCTCATGCACGACATAATCAAATGGAAACATTCCAATCCCCCAAATCTTGAAATCCTGAAAACTATTATGTTTGTTGGATTTTGAGTGAGATCTAAAATTCTAGTTTCTCCATATGAAATCCAGTGAGGTCGAAACCACTCTCAAATATCTCGAGTCATTTCATGGTATTGCTAAAAATTTAAGTAAAAGAATGAAAATGAAAGTTATAGGAAATGCCACTTTTACTTTAAGAATTTAACATTATCGTTGATTGCTAGCATTGTTAGGGTTGAGATGTGCGAGGCAAATGAGAGGGGAAACATGCTTTTAAAGGCTTGGAGGGGCTATTTTTGGAGGGAAACAACCCCTAGTTTCCCTCAAAACCACTTCAAAAAGCACAAAACCGCCTTTTGTGGGGTCCATGTCTGGCCTAGCAATAAACCAAATGATTTATAGTTGGTTAGGCCCAAAAACCCTAGCCCGCAAGGTTCAAACCCAATTTTTCTACTGGTTGGGTGGCTCCGCCTAATGAACTAGTCAGTTTGACCAATTTATGGTTCGAATTGGCCAATTTTGAATACTATGGTCCAGATAAATTAACACTGAGGTATTATGACCCCTATAAGGTGTTGTAGAAGATTGGAAACATGGCTTACAAATTAGGGTTGCCTTGATCTTTATGTGTACATCCAATCTTCCACGTTTCTTGCTTAAAGAAGGTAATAGGTGACAAGATCCCAGCCCAAACTATTTTACCAAAGATTAATGAAGAAGGGATAATAATAATCCTTGAAACAAGGATTAAGCAGTTGAGAAATTGAGCAATTTCTAAGTTCCTCATCAAATGGAAGAACCTACTGGTGGAAGAGTTGACACAAAAATATGAGTTATTCATTTAGAAACTCCTACAGTTAGTCAAGTGTTGAGGACAACACTTGTTTGAAGCGGTGGGGCATGTTAAGCCCTAGTTAAGCCCCATGTTAATTTTGAAACCCCTTATTAAGCTCTAGATATTCAATTGATATATTGTTATATCAATTACATTTCTATTGATATATCGATATGTAGGCCAAAACCTTTCATTATAATTCTACACTTTATCTCCTATATATATATACACCAAGGAGACCTAGTCTTAGGATCATCGTATCTTGTGTTATATTATATTCATTGTAAAAGGAGTTTCCACCCTCAAAGTGGGTTGGCTTCATTGACCTATAATCATTTTTATGGTGCATGGTTCATACCATCATGAAATTTGTTGCATAGGAAGTAAATAAAGTTTAACTACGCTGTCAAATTCTTAATCTGTTCAGAGATAAACTGTGCACTTGTGTACAGTTGACAAGCACATGTACTCAGTGTAGTTGATACTATCGCCTATTTTCTTCTATTGGTAACTTAAATTAAATATATTGGAGTTTACCCATGTTTGTTGAAAGTTGAAATATTTTAGTTTTTGTATTCGCCATTGATACATATTTAATTTTTTCTCTCCCAAGGAATACATCATACATGTATTCTGTAAAATGTATTAGAAACATGGCAATCATTGATGGACAATTAGAGGAGAGGTGACGGCACTAAACTTGGAGTTGTAATTGCACTGATGTGTTAATTATATTCTCTCTCGTGTTTTCTTCTTTGCTTTAAAGTTTAAGGAAAATTTTAAAATTCTTAAATTTAGTGCAGCATTTGTTGTCACCATGCCTTGTTGTTTGTTCTACAGCCAGTTATAATTCTCTTGCTGATTCAAAATTTTTCTGTGCAAAGGGAATTTTGGAACTAATGTTAATTTTCTAAACTGTTTTGGATATATCCATTATTGCCAACTTGTAAAGATTATGCATCCTGAAGGCTTCCTTAAAAAATTGAACTTATATGCAATGGACTGTATTGAGTACTGTTGTTTTTGCTTCATATGTTCGGTTCAAAGTCGCTACTACATCAATAATTGGTACTGTAACTATTCTATCAAAACTGTTAAAGAATTGCTAAGAAGCAGAAGGTGATCTCCAACTCATCTTTCATTCAGCAGATTTAGTAAAGGCTAAGCCATGCTGGATTGCAACTCTTGAATTATTGGATAATTAGGTGCATGTGCCTTAGCACTGTGCACGTAAAAGAGTCACCTATCAAACAATTGAATGCAATATTTGGTTCTGGGTGAACTTTCTTTATAGTGGATCCTGTTGAGTGATGGTACTTGATTTTTTATTTTTTATTTTGGTTTCGTTTTTTGTTTTTTGTTTGTGCATGGTTTGATTCTCTATGGAAATATTAAACATTAATGTTTGAGCAGAATCACTTCACCTAATTACGTGATCTGTTCACATAGTCTTTTTCAATCTTATTGTCTTCATGGAACTATAATCTATTTCTTCAAGTTTTCACTCTATATTTCATAATTGGAAATTTAGCAGCTTCTATTTATTTAATACTGCCTCATGGTGACTCCACTAGCTTATTTCTATAGAAATCTGATTTTTAAAAGTGGATATTACAAACTTCATTTGATGGTTTAGTGTCAATTGGCAGGTGATAATGATGTCACTGAGAAGCCTGTTGATCCTATAAAAGTTTATTCTGAAAAGGAATTAGTCAGAGAAATGGATAAGATTGCTGGGATGCTTACACCAGAGCAGGACTGGTCAGTAAGGATTGCTGCCATGCAAAAAGTTGAAGGTCTTGTTTTTGGAGGTCAGTTTGTATACCGAAATTTTCTTGCTATGGATTAATCTTGTGTTTGTTATCAATTCAGTTCAGGTTTTATGATGAAACCATTTATTCAGGAGTGGTTACAAGTCTGTGTCTCTGAAGTGTTTTGAAGAAACATGCATTTTATTCTCTTATAGCCTATATGGAGACCAATTATTGCTGAATATCTATATCTATGAGTGACAAATAAGAAAGTTGCATGATTGATGGAGGACTAAAGCAATGGACGCTTTTATGTTGGTTGTATGTTGTAGTGTCCCTTGGGGGAAAATTACCCTTAGGGTTGAAAAGAGCACATGACAAAAATTGTATTCTAACTAGTATCATAATATTCTTTCAATTTTTGCAAACAGAGATGATATTGAATTCAACAAACAGTGTAACCAGTATTGATTCCCCAAACAACTCATACAAACAAACCAAATCAACAATTACATGTTGAAAAGTAGCGAATGAATGGATTCCTTGATTTGTGCCTTAATTCAAGGAATCAAATTTGTGTTTGACTGGTGCGAGTTTGTGGAAGACCGAGTTAATTGTCTTCTAGTGTGTGTTAGTTTGGAAACTGAGAGAATTTGTGGAGTTAACCTCCTAAATTTTAGGAGGGACTAGTTAACAACTCGTGTTGAATTTTGTTAACTAGAAAACCACCAGTTCGACTTTCCAAACATAGAACTTACTAACAATAGCCAAATCAAAGTGCTTATAAGGAGATCAAAGTCACACTCTTTATTCATAATTGAGCACGAGCTTGTGAGCTTATGAAGGGAATGAGCCAAGAAGGTTTTCTTGTGTGATTTATTGGAGGAGTTTTTCTCTTGGAAGTCCACACAAAAATAGGAAGAAATTCCTACTTTTTAGCGTCAGGAATACGCTAGGAAATAGGGGCCTATTTCCCAATTAATGCGCAAGGATTTTGGGCTGAGTGTGGGCTTGTTTAGGGAAGCATATCAGCATTCTTGCAGGGTTGTTTGAAGCCTAGTTCAAGGCTGAGAGATCAGTTTGTATTCTCTATTGAAGCAAGGTTATTTGTAAGAGATCTGTAGCTCATTCTTCTTCAATAATATTCCCTGGAAAAATTGTTGTGTTCTATTGTGTTAATTGCGCTTTTATTTCTGTTCCTATTCCGCTGATTCTAAGTAGAGAAATTCTGTGATTATATGAAAATAAAGTTGACAAATCTGAATTTCGTGGGTTTTCTACATTAAAAGTCCATGATCCTTTACAATAACACTGTAGTTAATTCACCATCAGTTCCTGCTGCCCCTATACTAATGATCTAACCTTACAGCCACCTAGGGTCCTGCCTTGGATTTGACCTTGTTGTTTTAGCCCCACTCAGCTGGTTCCTCCTATTCGATGCGGCCTCTGTTTGTTCTGCTAACAGCACCTTGACATTGGCTGCCACAGGCCTGTAGGTTTCTCCACGGCGTAACTGCTTTGTTGCTGTCTCCAATGGTGTTCCCAATTGCGCTGCTGCAGGGAAGATTTCCCATGCTTCCTTGCTGATCAGATATACTGACTCGCTGCCTCTCAAAGTGGAATTTCGGCCCTTAGGAGTACCATGCTGCCCAGACCAGACCTCAGGAGGGCTTGCTGCCACAGTTTCAACTTCAGACAGATCCACTATCCTCAACATAATTCAAGAAATGATTTCACTACCTCAGATTTGACCTTAGGTGTGAGCTGTTGCCATTAAGAACCCTTCATAGGTGGCTCATTGTCACAATGGGGTTTATTCAAGCCCTCACTGTCACAAAGGGATTAATGAGCCTTAGACCTAGACTCAGGTTACTTTCCTGCCAAAGATTTAACCTTATAAACAATTGCATTGCCACAAGGACTCCTTCAAGGTGGGCTGTTGGCTCAGGTAGGGTTTCAGGGCTATTTCACTGCCCAGTTTTAAGTTCCTGTCGCTCGCTGCCCTTGGAAAAAACTTGATCAGGCCTACACTGTGTCAGCTTAGCCCGTCTCTGCTCAGACTTTCCTTCGCTGTTCCACGCTGCCCCAAAAGATCCTTGAACAATCCTTTACTCCACAGACAATGCCACGGAATTACTCACTCAGAAATTCTTGTTGCCACAAAATAGATGAAGGATGTCTCGGAGATTATGCTAAACGGATTAGAGAGAGGATTGGGTAGGGTGGAATCTTTCACCACCAAAACCAATCATAGAGAAGGGGTCTTAAAACCCTCCAACAGCCTCAGCTCAAAAATCAGAAAGATCTACCATCTGTGATGAGTAAAATGAGTTTCTTTCCCCTTTTTATAGATTTTCTTAGGGGACTTCCATCCTAATTTTAATTTGAGGGTTATCAAGTTTTCCTCCTTTATGCCCTATCTTTGGCCTTTATTATAATTGTTCCTCCAATTACTCCAAATTATCCAATGTTACCCCAATAACATCAAATAATAGGTTTCTTCTTACCCCGTTTACAAATAACTATAGCCTACAGGGTTGGATAGGCTACTTCATCCTCCCTTTTGGCCAATTGATTAAAATAGGACATTACATATTTGAGCAGATTTAAAGGGTGTTTATTAGAAGAGTTCCTTGAGATCTCTTCTCCTGAGTAGTGGTCAAACTCTGTGCCAGTCATTATTTTTTTAAGTGCCATGAATGAAGGTAGGTAGATCTTCTATATAAAAATCAGTATTAGTTTTAGAGAACATTATTGTGTATGAAAAAGGTGTTAAAATTCACTTGTATGTATGAGTTAGCTATATTAGCAGTTCCTAGTGAAACTGGAGCATCTTCATGTAGTCTTCTTGTTTCAATTAATTACATTAAATGCCAAATGCATGATTATTTTAATAAACGCAATTTGTGCTAGCTAGCTTAAATGTTTCTGTAATAATAACCTGGTGTTTTCCCTAATCGTTTCTTTCTATATTTTTTCCCAGGTGCCCCTGATTATGGATGCTTTCCAGCACTGTTGAAGCAGCTTGTGGGACCTCTGACTGTTCAGTTATCTGATCGTCGATCTAGTATAGTGAAGCAGGTTTTTGCCTTACATATTGTATTCCAACCTGTTAATTAAAAGAGTATACCTGTCCTACATGGAAGCAGGTTAATATATAATATTTGCCTAACAACTAATAAAATAAACTACTATTTTATTGCTGCCATGATTTTATGATGACTGTATATCTGATTAGCAACACAACTTGTAATTACTTAAGATCTTAAAATAGTAGAAAATATATTCTTCTTCCTGCTTTCTGTACTGACTTCGGAGATCACTAATAGGAGCATAATAATTATGCGAGTATGACAAACTGAAGAAAATCTGCAAAAAAAGGTAGTCATCCTTTATGACAAACTTGTTCCGGATATGTTTGTATTTTGGGGCACCTTTGGTTTTGAATAGACCTGTAAAAGAGTGTGATAGAGATAATATGGTCTAGTGGTCATAATACATGTTTACTTACTAAGTTACTAGGAGTTAGAATTAGTATGCAAAGTGACTTTGGACATAATGTCATAAAGTCATCTGTCACCTGAAAATTTGTTAGGATATATAAAGTGTAATTAGTATTAACTTATTAAGCTATGACCTAAACAACAAACTTCAAAGAAGGTAAGTATGATTCTAATGATCTATTTTTAGATAAACAACAAACTTCAAAGAAGGAAAGTATGATTCTAACCAAGGTTTTGAAAATCGCGATCGGGATTAAATCGGTGAGGGGAAAAAATCGGAAAAAATCGTAAAAATTGGGAAAAATCGGGAAAAAATCGGCACATACAAAAATATTCATTTTTTTTCAATTTTTTTAATATCTAAAGCATCTACAACATAAAATAAATGCATTGACACATAAATATGAAAAAAAACTAATATATAAGATGTGTAATATCATGTCTAGTGCTACATCACACATAAAACTGAATCCTGTCCTGAATACTAGGTCCTGAGTCTCAAGAGTCAACTCAGCCTCAAAATATCAACAAAAAATATAATAATGTATGTCATATCATGAGTCATAATGTCATATACAAAGGAATGTCAATGCACCATATAACCTATGGTCCTATACTACTGATTTCCTCTGCCTCTCTTGCGAGAAAATACAATAGCTTTGCCTTTCTCTCTAGATGAAGAAGCTGGCGGCACTGACAATGGGCTTTGTTGTGCTCTAGAAGTAGAAACTGAAGCACCAGAACGAGAACCTGAAGCACTGGGAGCTAAAGGAGGCAGACCACGTCCTCTACCGGTAGAGTAGTGGTAGGCGGTGTTACCTCCTCCTCCTGCTCCTCCTCCTGCTGCTGCTGCTGCTGCTCCTCCTCCTCCTCCTCCCCCTCCACTACCTCCTGCTCTATCCAATCAGGGGTTGACTCCATGACAGGTCTCTCAGCCTCAACTCTCCATTCAGTAGTGGTGTCAATCGCATCTAAAGAGATGGCCTCCATATCAGGTGTCCTCTCAAGTTGTCTTACCCACAATCTAAGATTGTAGTAGACGTAAACCATGTCATTGAGCCGCTGGGCCTCCAACCTATACAAGGGTCATAAATTAATAAATTAAATATTTAAAAAAAATATTTAATGAATTCAAAAAATCAGTTGGAATATTTTAAGTTTTTTACCTGTTGCGCTTTTTGGTGTGTATTTTTTCAAATACACTCCAGTTGCGCTCGCATCCTGAAGCGCTACATGTTTGGCTGAGTATTCTAATGGCAAGTTTTTGGAGTTTTGGTAATCTGCCACCATAACTCTTCCACCATGCATCTACAAGTTACAAGTTACAACAAATAAGATAAACTTATAAAGTTACAAACATAAGAAAATTTTTAAAATAATGAAAATCTTACTTGGCATTTTAGTAGTCCTATCCTGGACAGACATGTCGAAGCTCAAGGTGCCACTTGCCATTCTGTATACCTCCATCTCTTTGGATATCTCTGCACGTTCTGATGGATTTGGCACCATCTTCTGAACACAAGTGAAAAATCCATCCATGTACTCAGCATCAAATAGGAAACTACATGAATAGGCAAATCCGGGGTTCATGAAGATCCCTGCAGCATGAATGGGACGATGGAGTGTGTTGTTCTATCGATCATCAATCACTTTCCATAAAAGAAGTTGTTTCAGTAATGCTGCACACCTCTTCCACTCCAGCCCAGAAACTTTCCTGATATGACACCAACCTGCAGATGGCCTCTCCCTCTGATTTGTGGCTGATAGTCAAAGCACGCCACTCATCTGCAAGAAACATTCTCTTCTAATCCCACTTAGAATTCAAGAGGGATTGAAGATATATGAAACGAGTGACAAATCGTGTAATAGCAGGCCGCACCAACTCCTCCTTATTGGTGAATGTCCTCATCAAATGAAGCACAAATGCATGATTATATATAAATTTTGTGATGCTCTTTGATGATTCTACAATATCTTTGACAAAATCAATCTTTCCGATGTCCTCCAACATCAAATCAAGGCAATGTGCAGCACAAGGTGTCCAAAATATGCTCGGATACCTCTCCATAAGCATCTTGCCAGCAGAAACATAGTTTGTAGCGTTGTCCGTTATGATTTGGACAACATTTTGGGGCCCAACCTCCGTAATGAACACATCTAATAAATCACATAATAATCTTGCATCTTTGACATGTGCAGATGCATCAACAGATTTCATAAACATTGTCCCCTTGGGACAACTGACCAAGAAGTTAATAAGGGTCCTACCCCTTTGATCAGTCCAACCATCTGACATCACAGTGCATCCTGTGACTTCCCATGATGCCCTTAACTCTTCCAATCTCTTGGTGCAGTCAGCTTTCTCATTTTGCAGAATGCACCCTCTAAAGTCTTCATATGAAGGGGCTTTGTATCCTGGGCCAACAACAGCGATAACATCAATCGTAGCCTGATAAAATGGATTATTCCTGGCAACACTGAAAGGAATATCACTCCAAAGAAACAGTTTGCCCAATAATTTATCAGCTTCTTCCTTCTCCTTTTTTTAAATAAGGGAGGAGATAGATGGCTGTGCCCCGTGAGTGGTTCTAGGAGCAAAAAATGAGGAGGCAGCTACGGGGCTGCCTGTAGAAGAGGCTGATGCTGAAGAGCCACTACCACTCTCACGGTCAACTCTAAACCTTGATATTTGACTCTTCAGAGCTGCCTTGCTGAGTTTAGTGGTTTCTATTTCTCCCAATGAGTTCATGGCTCTTCTGATTATTTTTGGATTGGTGTTTGTGCAAGGGCCTACATCATGCCCAGGAATTTGTTCCAGGTGGTATTTCAACCTGTATACCCCCCCTGTCATGTGATGACCACATAATTTGCAAGTCAAGTTTGATCGGTCAAACCTTTGATCAGGTTCACCAAATTCCCATAAAGGATCTAATTTCCTTGGCATGTTGGAAACTTTGAACGTTGAAATTTGAACCTAGGGCACAAGAAAAATTGCAAGTTAAAAAATAAAATAAAAAAATTACAATTTTACATACAACATTTTGATTTTTTTCACAAAAAAAACCCTCAACTCAATGCAAAAATAATGGGAAAAAATACATGTTGAAACACAAGCAAAAATAATGGAAAGAAACTAAGAGCACAAAAAGAAATATAAAAAACAAAATTTAACAAACATTTTTTTGCATTTTTGACCAAAATAAACCCTCTCCTCTCAATTAAAAAAAACACACACACACACACACACAACCAAATGCAATCACTAATGATGAAAAATACATGGGTAATAGAAACCCATGGAAGAACAAGAAAAAAACAAAAAAAAAGGGTCAAATTTGATGCCCATACCTGGAAAAAACGTTTTGCCGGAGATTGCATTTGATTTTTGTTCGCTTGGCTTGCAAGAAATTCTTCACTTTTGTCCAATCTTGGGCTTGTAGATCACGTATCTCCCTCCTTGGCTCTCCTCCTTCACTCCTTAGCTCTCGTAACCAAACCTGTCCATGTGAAAATGAAAAAATAAAATAAAAATCAAAATCGCATTTTAACCCCGTTGTTTTCCCTTGCCACGATTTTTTCATATCGAATCGCGATTTTTTGCTGATCAACGATTTTTTCAAAACATCGGGGAAAACATCGCCGATTAAATCGTTCGCTCGAAAAAATCGCGATGTTCGCTTCACTGATTCTAACAATCTACTTTTAGATAATAAATATTATTTAATAAACATCACTGATCTTTTGTTGGCAGATAGTGAAAGTGCATTATTAGCTAGGCTGAGAAAGGCCAAGTTGATAAAATAATAATACAACATGCAATTGTTTTGGTTGGAAGATAATATATTTTGCTGTTGTAAGCAAAATGCCAATTGATTAGATTAGTCGCTTTTTGAGAAACTGGGTAGCAGAGGCACTTGAGATTTTTGCAATGGAATAATACTACGACATCATAATTACATAACGCCAATCAAGACCTACAGAAAAATAGGGTTGGGTGATTTCTGATGGAGTGATAACATGGGATAGTAGCGATGTATCGTTATACTGTAGAAATGCACTAAATATATGTACATGTTTGATATATGCTAACAGAAACAACGAGTAGTTAACTATTAAGGGAAGATGTCATTACTAGTAAAATAATTTTTCCCGTGTTACCATGCCCTCACCCACTAGTGTGTAGGAAAGCATGAGATTGCTGGTACGTTGCGAGCCCCATTAAGCAATGAACTCACGAATAACGAACATGTCACAAGTGGGATTTGGACTAAGCTGGGGAGGATAAAAACTTCATCTCTCTACCACTTGAGCTAGATCCAATTAACATTACTAGGATAACAATAATTTACATAATTGCAGTTTTTCATCATGGTAATAGAGAATATTAGAGAGTGACAAAAGAGGGAATACTGGCAATAGAAAACAATGGAAAGAGAGGAATGCTGCAAAAATGCTTATGATAGATAGGATAGGATATTGATAACTGGATTTCTTATTTTGGCTTTTTTAAAGTGATATGGAGATAGAAAACCAAAAAGGCTTTGATGCCCACTTGTAGTGGGCAGATGAAAAAATAATAATAATTATACCATGATTTGATGATAGTACAACATGTCGAATAATGTAACTAGGTTCGGTTTTCATAATTGTATCGAGTCATAATGGAAGGTATTTATCAAAATAAAGAAAAATAAATTTTATTAGTATATAAATTTACTTATTAAAGCATGGGTTTCATGCTTGGGTCAATTGTTTTTAGGTCAAGGTCTCCATTGTAGATCTCTAGGGTTTATGTCATGTGTCCTTGTCCATGTCATACTGTAAAAGAACCCTTCTTGGGAATTATTTGTCAAAGACGAAAATTATTTTATTGTAAAATAGGTCATTTAGGCCTCCTCCACGAAGTTAGCCTCAAGGAAGTCAAGTCACCCTCAAACAAGGTAATTCGACCTCATTGGAAGACTATATATTGGAGCAACATGACCTCATTTGTTACACTCCCTTGTCAAGTTAGATTTGCAGTAAATTGTAGTAAACTCTTTGCAGAAAAGAGTGCGAAGTTGCAGGAGAA
Source organism: Pinus albicaulis (assembly GCA_034641835.2). NCBI lineage: Eukaryota > Viridiplantae > Streptophyta > Pinopsida > Pinales > Pinaceae > Pinus > Pinus albicaulis. The sequence continues at coordinate 861,526,315 of CM076584.1, read as the reverse complement.
GGAGAGAAGCTGGAAGAAGAAAAACGAGCTTTTGGGCTACCTTTCTCACACACATGTGAAGAGATTGAGCTGAAGCTAGGGTTAAAATTATCTCTCATTTGCAGGATTGAAGTTTTGAAGCTGGGGGACGAAAATTCTGCAGTAGTTGCAGTAAGCTGGATCGAAGTTTCTGGGATGTTGCTAGGCTGAAACTGCTGAAGAAAAGGAGAAGATTGAAGGTTGCTACATCATATCAAAAGGCTAACTTGGTGGAGGAGGAAGGTCTGTTGGTCTAGGGTATTGGTTATCTCACTGTCATATGAATCTACTGAAGGAAGAGTTCTTGACTGGGTTTTCCCCTATATAGGGGTTTTTTGCTGGTTGTCCGCCTACATCTGGTGTTTTTGATCTTCGTGTTATGGTTTTGGTAATTGCTTGATGAACTAAGGTAAAAGAAGAACACAAGAAAACTAATAAGAACATAAGAATATCACAAGTAATTATCAACATAAGAAATTCTTTCGGCTGTTTTGATTTTCCAACATGGTATCAGAGCTAAGGTGAAGAAGGAGAAAAAAAAGGCAGCCTGAAGATTTGCTGAAAAGAGAACAAGGAGAATAAGGAGTCTTAAGAAGTTGAATAAGGAAGATCATTAAAAGGATCACATAAAGGGATAAACCTACTATCTACAAGAACCGTGTCTAACTCATTGAAGAGAGAAAACAAACTAGAAGGAGCCCCCAACTACAGGGCATGGAAAAAGAGGATAGATCCTATCCTTGAGAAGAATAAAGTTTTTGTTCTAGTCAAAGGAAAAGTAATGAAGATTATAGAGGAATCAAGTGAAGTAGAGAAAGCAAAGTTCAAAGAAACAAAAATATTGGCTATGAGCCTAATAGTGGATGGAATAAAGGACAACCTCATTCCATATATATATCCAACATAGATTCGTGCCAATGATCCTTCCTTGGATCTTCCCAACAATAGTTACCTATTTCCAAAGTGGTGAATTTGGATTAACTTTCGGTGCAGATTCAATTTCATGTTCCACTTCATCTGCCTCACAAATGGTTGAACTTGAAGTTGCCATGATGATCATGTAAATAAAACTGCAAAATAAAATTGACAAATTAAGCTCCCAAGCTAATTAAAACACCTTGCAACAATCGACAAAAGACTATATTTAGACTAAGTGTATGGCTTTGATTAGAATAGTCTAAGCGTATGGCTTTGATTATCTTGATGAAATATGCTCTAGACCAAGAGGTTAAAAAAATTCTCGATGAAATGTGCACAGTGTTAATTCTTGACGCTACTCTGGCATAAGGACAATGTTAATTTTTGAACAGGAAGTAAAGGGGGCTTTACTCTATCATAGGTACGATCTAGCTCATAGAGTCCTCTCATGGTCACATCTTATATTGTAAGCTGAACATGACAAATTTAAGATGTATTAAGCATATGCTTGAACAATGCTCAAAGCACGTGAATAATGTAATCCATTTCTGACTATGAATAGCATAACGTGTTTTTCCATGAGAGTGTGCACATTTCAAGTAGAACAAAGCCCTAGAGTTATGAAAAGAATACCACATTTTTTAATACAGTTTCAAGGCAAATATTGCAATATTAAGTTATTAACATCTACAACTGGTTTGTAAGTTTTTCTGAGTTTCTCCTACCAGATTGACGACGACTCTTGGACTCCAAGCTCAAGACTCCTCAACGCAATGACCGCTTGGTGTTGACTCCTTTGGCACCTTAGCAAACTCATGCCAATCATCCAAGGAAGCATCATTGGCAAACTCATGGTTAAAGTAAATGAGGCAAATCCCGCCTCTCAATTCAAACAACCAACAAGGTTAGGAGCATCTTCATCAAAGCCTCCACTTCCCTCATGGAATTTTCAATTTTGGTTTGAAGTGGTCTAATTTGGGACCGCTTGAAAGGAGTTTTAATAATGATGCTTGAGAGAGAGCAAATGCAACTATAGGTTAATGCATTTATGCAAATGACCTTCCCTTTAACCTAGTGCGATCTCCTTTCTAGGAAAAGATGATAATAGTGGTGAATGAAGCCCCAAAAGGGTACAAGCATAGTTATTAAAACTGGAACCGGTGACTGGATCGGTGGACCTAATGAACCGGGTTTCGAACCGGAACCGGTCTAACCGGTAGCGGTCAGATCTCAATGAACTGGTTGTAAAAAAAAAACATTAAATAACTATTTTTTAATAAAAAAAACTATTTTTAAGTTTTGCAACCATGATTCCAAGCCAGTGGAGACAAAATATGCAAAGTTTTCTCATTTATATACCATGCAAAGGTGAATATATCAAAATGGCACCGAGTGCAATACATATCATCGAAAAAATACATAAGCAATGAGGCTCCAAATGGCCCATAAAGTCCAAAAACAATGCTACAAGGTATGAGCCCATTGTCCAAGTACAAGACTACAAGTCTAGAGTCTAGACTAATAAGTCCAAAAACAATGCTACAAGCTATGAGGCCATTGGCCTAATACAAGACTAGACATGAATGATGATCAATCATCAAATTCATCACCGCTATTAGACACAGGATCAACATCGGCTGCTACATAGACATCATCTGGATCAGAGTCTGAGGATGCCTCAGCCTCGAGCTCATCTGCAACCTTAGCACCCCTGCCACCAATAACAATAGAAGTGGACCTAATGGAAGCATGAGTTACTCGAGGTGCATGACTAGTGTCGTCCATTGGTTGTTTGCCTTTGCTTGATGCAACTACCAATCGTGGGTCTGCGTCTGATGGTGCCACCAAATCTGCTTCAAATTCACCCCCCGCTACTGCTGCATCAAAATCAAAATCAACCTCAAACACTGGATCTTCAGTCTCCTCCACCCATTCTGATGTTGGATCAATATCATCCAACACAATGGGATCTAGATCAGGTGTTTTGCTCATCAGTTGGTTCCGCTTCAGGCTGCACAAACACAAGATCATTTAACCGTTTCTGCTCCAAACGGTTTCTCTTCTTTGTGTGCATGCGCTCAAAAATAGACCAATTGCGCTCACAACCTGAAGCACTGCAAGTTTGGCTGAGGATTCTAATTGCAAACTTTTGCAATTGAGGGCATTGGCCGCCAAAGGACTCCCACCGATGTGCTGCAAATAAAAAGACACTCATTAGTAACATAGTTCATTTCATTACTTATTTACAAACAATTTAACTTGAAAAGAAAAACAAATTGGAATTGCTTACCTGGTTGATCCACATCTCTTGCCATTTTTGCCAAGTTCTTTCCAAAGGTACCAGCTGCCACACTGAAATGAGTAAGTTGTTTATGTGTTTCCAAAAGGTCTGCACGGTTAGGGACCATGCCCTCCAAGCAATCAATCAATCCAGAACTGACCTCCCCATCCTGCTGATCTCCTAGCCGAGCTCTATAATGATACTTTGGGTTCAAAAAATACTCAGCTGCATGTATAGGATGATGGAGTTGATTGTTCCATCTGTTATCAATGATCTCCCATATCCGGCCATATTTAGCTAACCTGTCCCTGTAAGCTGCTCGTATCTGCTCCTTGGCTTGATCCATAGTCTCATAAATGTATCCCATTGCCATCTTTTCCCCATCCACCATCCTTAGCACCTTAACAAGGGGCTCAGTAATTTTTACCATCTCTGAAGACCTTTTCCAAAAATTAATGTTAAAGACTTTCTTTTTGGTGTCTTTTCCATCTTGTCTACGAGCCCATCGGGATTCAGTCCAATCATCAGAAGAAAACATTTTCTGCAGGTTTTTCTGTTGAGAATTGAGACATTTCAACGTGAGGAAGTGAGTTGCAAATCTCGTAATTGCAGGGCTAACAAGCTCTTTGCCCCTAATGTTTTTCCTCATTAGGCTCAATACCCATGAGTGGTTGTAAATGTATTTTGTAATGCACTTGCCATGCTCTACAGTGTTTTTTATCCATTCCACTTTGCCTATGTCCTCAAGCATGAGGTCTATGCAATGTGTAGCACATGGAGTCCAAAATATGGTATTATACTTGGACTCAAGCATCTTTCCAGCAAGAACATAGTTTGAGGCATTATCCGTGATGACCTGCACAACATTCTGCTCTCCCACTTTCTGAATAATCTCTTCCAAAAGCTCAAATAGAAGGGTTGCATCCTTCACCTTATCAGATGCATCAATTGATCTCAAAAACATTGTTCCTCGAGGGCAAGCAACAAGGAAGTTAATGATAGTGCAGTTCTTTCCATTAGTCCATCCATCTGACATGATGGAACAACCTGTTTTGAGCCATGACTCTTTATATTCAGCCAAATACTCATCAATATTACAAATCTCTTGTTGCAAAAGAGCTCCCCTTAAGTCATGCGCAGTAGGGCCTTTGAAGCCCCTTCCTGCAACAAAAACAGAGTCCCACATAGCTTGGTAATAAGGTGAGCGAGCAACATTAAATGGGATATCTGAATCATACCACCATCTAGCAATGTACTGATAAGAAGCTTCTTTGCATTTTTTTTTCCAATGTTGATCCAAAGTGGGTTGACGACTTGGAGTTGGCTGGGACATGGAGGCAGTGGCTGTGGGATTAGCAGTGGATGAGAAATAACTCATGAGGTTGGGTTTCTTTGTTGGGTTTGATCTTTTGCCAATAGGAGGAACATAGTGAAAGGGGTTATTGGTGGAAGGGATAGAAGTGTAGTCTTGAATATCATACTCATCATTTTCATACTCACTCTCTCTCAGCATTTCTACTATTTCCCTCTTCCTTGCAATTTCATCTTGGATGGCCTTCTCCCTAGCCTTGGTCTCCTCAAACTTTTCAAGCTTGGCAAGGTATTTTGACCTAACACTGCTTTAGGTGCATCACATGGCATTACATTGCCTCTTATCCCAGCTGAGTGATGTTTCAATCTAAGAATACCCCCACCTCCAATACATTTTTGACAAAGTTTGCATACCATCTTTCCCTCAACCACATCACAATGTGCCCATGCACTGTCCTTGGCTTTTGGAGGCATCTTGACTTGAAATAATTGAAATTTGGAAATAAATCTGCCATTTAAAAAAAATTGCAGCTAAGATAAATGGACAACTAAGGCTAAATTTACGAAACAAAATGCACATTCAAACATACAAAATTTGATTGCATAAGACTAGAGATTTGAGAGCAATAAAATAGTTAAACACATGAGAAAATAAATACATGAACAACAATGAAATGATGGATTTTTCAAGTGAAAATTCTTACCTGGCAATGCAAGCTAGCTTCCTTAGCGTCCTCTTGAAGATGCCAACGCTTTTGACAGCTCCAAACTATCTCCAAGATAGCTCCAACTCCAACTCCAAGCCTCCAAGATCACTGCTCTGGCAAACACTCAACACACTCCAAGCTCTCAATCAAACTCACAAACAACAAATGAGTTGGTGTGAGACAAGGAGAGGCTGCCCCTGCTTATAAAAGATTGGGGAGGGTGATTTTGGAGGGAAACAACCCTCCCCTTACCTCCACATATGCCCCTAAGGCTGTGTTGCTGGCTGCCGGTGGGTCTGCGCAAGGAAGGGACACCTAACCGACTGTTTAGGTCTGGTTAACCGGCCAATTCAGGTGAGACACCCCTCAAAACCGGGTTGCAAGGGCGATTGTGATCGGAAGCTGATTTGACCGGTCGGTTTGACCGGTTACCGGTTCAAACCGACCGGTTTTAATAACTATGGGTACAAGAGCCCTGGATATGAGAAGATACTCACTACAATGTTGAGAGCTGAGAAGTTAGATTTGGAGGCTAAATTAAGCTCCATTTGTAATTCGTGGCACATTTAAGAGGTGTCCATCATTTTTGATGGATGGAAAGATCAAAGGAATAAGCCTTTGATTAATGTGATTGCTCAAGAGGAGCCCAAAGGGGGCAATGTTTTTGAAGGCAGTGGATTGTGAGGGGCAGATGAAAGATTTGAATTTTGAAGTGGTTCAGAGTGGTCTAATTTGGGATTGCTTGAAATGAGTTATAATAATGATGTTTGAGAGATAGCAAATGCAACTAAAGGTCAATGCATTTATGTAAATGGCTTCCACTTTAACCTTGTGCGATCTCCTTACTAGGCAAAGATGATAAAAGCAGTGAATGAAGCCCCAAAAGGGTATTAGAGCCTTGGATATGAGAAGGTATGCATTACAATGTTGAGTGCTGAGAAGTTAGATTTGGAGGCTAAATTAAGCCCCATTTGTAATACATGGTGCATTTAAGGGGTGTCCATAATTTCTAATGGATGGAAAGATCAAAGGAATAGGCCTTTGAGTAATGTGATTGCAGAGCCGAAAGGGGGCAATGTTTTTGAAGGAAGTGGATTGTGAGGGGCAGATGAAAGATTCCTAATTCATTGCTGACATATTGATTGAAACAATTGAATTGGTGGGGCCAAAAAATGTTGTCTAGGTAATAACTGACAATGCAACAGTTTGTAGAGCAACATACCTACTTATTGAAGGCAAATATCAACATAGCTTTTGGACCCCTTGTATTGTACGTTCATTTAAGGGGTGTCCATCATTTATGACGGATGGAAAGATAAAATGAATAGATCTTTGATTAATGTGATTGCTTAGAGCTCAATGGGGCAATGTTTTTGAAGGCAGTGGATTATGAGGGGCAGATAAAAGATTTGAAGTGGTTCAAAGTGGTTTAATTTGGGACCGCTTGAAAGGAGTTTTAATAATGATGCTTGAGAGATAGCAAATGCAACTATAGGTCATTGCATTTATGCAATGACCTTTCCTTTAACTTTGTGCGATCTCCTTTTTAGGAAAAGATGATAAAAGTAGTGAACGAAGTCCCAAAAGGGTATAAGAGCCTTGGATATGAGAATGTACACACTACAATGTTGAGCGTTGAGAAGTTAGATTTGGAGGCTAAATTGAGCCCCATTTGTAATTCATGGTGCATTTAAGGGGTGTCCATCATTTTTGATGCAATAGGCCTTTGATTAATGTGATTGCTTATAGCTCAAAGGGGGCAATGTTTTTGAAGGAAGTGGATTGTGAGGGGCAGATGAAAGATTCCCAATTCATTGCTGACATATTGATTGAAACAATTGAATTGGTGGAGCCAAAAAATGTTGTCTAGGTAATAACTGACAATGCAACAGTTTGTAGAGCAACATGCCTACTTATTGAAGGTAAATATCAACACAACTTTTGGACCCCTTGTGCTGTACGTTTATTGAACATCATTTTGAGCAAGATGGGGAAGCAAATTGAGTCGATTCGAGTTATTTTTGAAGAGGCAAAAGAAATTCAAGCTTTCATCACAAACAACCACATGTCCCACGACATCTACAGGGAATTTGCGAAGTTGGAGCTTCTTAAGGGACCTAAACTTAAAATTTTATTTTATAAGTTATAATTTGTATGATTCTAAATTCAAATATGTAAATTGGATTCTCAATGCCATGATTTGTGAATCATAATAGTTATTCAATCAAATTATGATTTTTAATTTATTGAAACATTGGCCATTTGGCATTTGCGGTTGCCGAGACTCGTTTTGCTTCTCACATCATAGTCTCAACAAGGCTTATGCAGTTGAAAGAAGCATTATAGTCAATGGTATGCAGTTCTCTTTGGAATCAATGGAAGCAATCCCAATCTGATAGAGCATAAGTAGTGAATAGGTTGGTTGTTGATGATGAATGGTGGGATAACATAAAGTACCTTTGGCATTTATTAAGCCAATTGTGGATTTGCTCTGCCTGTTTGACACAAATATGCCTAATTTGGTAGAGGTGTATGAGGGCATTGATTCCATGATAGAGAAGACAAGGGTGGTTATAAATGCTAAGGAGAAGGACCTAAATGAATTCTTTTACAGAGAAGTAAAAAATATATTGACCAAAAGGTGGAACAAGATGACCACCCCATTGCACCTTTTGGCCTATGCAATGAATCCAAAATATTATGCTGCAGAGTTGCTAAATGATCTAGAAAGAACCACACCAAACAAAGACCCTTAAATATTTAGAAAGCTTTTTGTAGATCCTGAAATTGAGATTCGGATTCGTTAAGAGTTTGCTCATTCTGTGGGATCAGAGGGTTGGGGTGTTGATATTGATTGTATCAAGACAAGACCAAATTAAGTTAAATTGATTGGTGGAACTACTATGGTGGAGAACTTCCACATATCCAAAAATTGGCCATCAGGATCTAGTCATAGGTTGCTTGTTTCTCTTTAGCAGAAAGGAACTGGAGTACATATGGATTTATCCATTCAGTGAAGCAAAATAGATTGGGCTCTAAGAAGGCTTAGGAACTAGTGTATGTTCATTCAAACCTTCTCCTTCTGTTACACAAGAGAGATGAATTAAAATTTTGGCTCGTCAAATTATGGGGTGTGGAACTAAAGTTGCATGACTTGGATATGACGTTGAATGCTAGGTGTCATATGGCTTTGTTTGATGAGGGGCACCAATAGTTGGATCTTCAAGTGGACATGGCAACAATGCTCTCGCTTCTAGAGAGGATGTGGTTCTTAGTGACTTGAATGAAAACATATTTGATGATATGTAAATATAATTTATAATGGTGTTTTGAACTTTTGAACAATGAATATTGAATACCATAATATGCCATATGAATTATGTACAATACTAGTATACTTCCAATAATAGTTCATTTTTGTGATGATGTTGTAACTTGTCATGTTGGTGATTGAAATATGAAATTCTTATTTTGTTATATATATAAAAATTTTGGTGATGTTGTAACTTGTCATGTTGATGATTGAAATTTGAAAGATGAACTTGATGATATTTTGAATCATGAATGTTATTGTTATAATAATGCAATGACCAATAATCGTATACGCAACGGAAATATTTAAACTATTTCGTAGACAAAGACATCCATTCCTTACTGATGAGAGAGTTGATCTCTTTTTCTTTTTCGAATGTCTTCCCGTCTCAGTATTGTCATCTTTGTTGATACAAGTTGATATGATCCTCTAAGTGACTAACAAAACTGTCGCAATGAGAAGGGATTAGACCATCCTAGATTGATCTTCTGTGGAATCAAACTTTGTGAAGAATAGTTATCATAGGACTAGATTCTGCAAACTTCAATATCCCTGGGAACATAATTTTGTCGTTTATTTTCTGAGCGATACTGGTACGTAGCTTGACTGGAAAGTCTGCTCTTATGATTCAGATGTCGATACATAACTCCTTTGGTTTGGCTTAATTAATAATGATACCAATGCAACGATCAACAATCATATACACAAGGGAAATATTTAAAGTACTTCGTAGATAAAGACATCCATTGTAGGATAGTAATTTAAAATTGTTTATTGTATAAAAGAATTGATGTAGGATGAGTACAAATGAGAATGAGGGCCCACTTGTATACCCTAGGCAGGTGCCCTTTCACGAATGGCCATGTCTATAAGACATGCCTCTTCATTACTAACTAACTAATCATTAGTTAAATAATTATCATTACTTATTATTATATTTATATTTATTTTTATTATTTTTATATGAATTATATTTCTAACAAATAATCATTATTAATTAATGACGATGACAATGTTTACGTTGAATTGATGATGATGATAATTGATAATTGATTATGTATTTATAGATATAGAATCTAGATTCTAAAAGATGAATGCTAATATGAACACACTTTTTATTCTTTTGCTTTTTAACATAGACACAAGCACACACACACACACACACACATATATATGTCATTTCCTTGTAGTATCGTATCTATTTTTTTTTTTTGAAAATTTGCTGTATCCGTTTCAAGCCCCGTATCTGTATACATTCCCATATCCATTTAAGATGGTAAAAATCCAATTCACATGGTTATGGTTTTAGTTCGGGTTTGGCAATGGTTAGATTCTGTTCAAGTTCAAATTTGTGATGAGGTTTGCCATTAGGTTTGTCTATATACATTTTAAAATTTCTTTATATGTACATTGTATACACAATGTTAACTTTAAAATGAAATATAGCATAAAATAGTAGGAATCAACATCAAAAAACTTACAAAAAAAAATTCTATCATGGACTTGGATACTGTAAGGATAGATTATAATTTTGAGTTATGGCACAAAGTTTTGAGTTTGAGTAGTGGACTTGGTTAATGGCTTCGAGGTTTGATGAAGTTTTCCAAACCTCAAAAAACTTTTTAGGTTCGCCAAATTTCGTACCTCAAGGTTGAAGTTAGACAAACTTGGTTATTTTCTCCTTTGGAACATGAACATATGCATCACAGCCAAATACCCTCATATGTGAAAGATAGGGTTTCTGACAAACCTTGTGACACAGGTAAAAATTATATAACCTTAAATATATAATATATATTATATAATTCAAAACATTATAACATGAAATATATAGTAACTCAAGTATAAAGTATATATGATATCATTTGAAAAATAATTTCTATATTATAACATGATGTAAAACATTTTTTTTTTCCATGAAACAAAACATCTGTCCTAAAACCAGTAGGCAAGGGTAAGATATTCTTTAGGGCTCAAGGCCATTCAACAAAAAGGCTCGAAACCGTTACAATAATATATTCAATATGAGCCCGTCATGCCACTTTTTAGGAATTGAACTTGGGTGGCGAGCATAACACCTCCCAACTGCTCGAGATAAACCCAATTGACTGTAACATAATGTAAAGCATATCTATGACATAACTGGAATATGTCTTGATGTAATATAACTATTAACATTCCTTTGTTGATGGGCATTGGGTGTGCAGAGAGAATAATTGGCGTTCAAGCAAGCATAATCCACTATCTGATAGAGGTATAGCTTGTAATTATTAACTGTTATTGGGGAATGGATCTGCCCAACAAAATTTGACTATTGTGGAGAATTCTATAGGGTAATGATTATAATCAATTCTCTTTACTTATGATGTCCTTTTACTTATTAGCTTTGTTCTTTATTATTATATGTGTGAATCATCAAACAACTACCAAAACAAGAAGAACAAGAACACAAAATATAGGTTGCAAGCCAGGGCCAAATCTTGTCCTCTTGAGAGGAAAACCTTTAAATATCATCTCTTCCTTGTAGATTCTTCAACTGACGAATTCCATGACCTTAAGACTGAGACCAATATGCATCACCTCGATCCAGTGAAAGCCAGTCAAATCTCTTTCAGTGGCACTTCTTCGACCTCCTATTACAAGATTTTTGGCCTCCTACTGCAAATTTGAAATTTCGGCCTCCCAGTTGCAACTGCCACACATGTGAAGTTTGATCTTCCTTTAGAGCCTTCCCTTGACCTTCTCTTGCCTTTCCCGAACTTCTGGAGCTTAAGGATGACCCTTGGTGACCTTCACTTGACCTTGTTGCCTTCTTTTCTCTAAGATCGAACTTGTAGATAGAAACCTTAGATCTACTGCAGAACCCCTAGTCCTCCTTAGCACGTGCGAGAGAAAAATAGCCCAAAAAAAGATCTCCTTCGTCCTATTCCTTCTTTGCTACCTTCTTCTTCCTCTTTCTTCGCTACAATGAGTGGTGAGTGAATGTGTCTCAAGGAGGACGAGTTCCCTCCTATATATAGGCTCTTCTAGGTGGACGTGGCTCTTCCTTTTAGGCTGACTTGGTCTTGGAGTGTATTCCAACACTTTCTTTACAAGTTACAATGTGTCCGATGGGGTCTTCAACTTATGACAATGACTCTTTTGACTTCTTGACCTAGGAAAATCCCTAGAAGCACTCAATGGGTGCTTGACCTTTAAAATAAAAGACCTTGAGCATGAAACCCAAGCTCCAATAATAATAATAATAATAATTTTTCTTTCATTTTACATTTTACAAGAATCAAAGGTACATTTCATACTTATGAAGACCGAACTTAGTTACACATTTTTCAACACTCCCTCTTAACTAGGGAGGTATGCATAAGAGGTACATGGGCATTCTCAATCTGAAAAGATATCTTAAGAAGAGTCTGATTGGTAACCCATCTGTCTATCATCATATAAACCAACATTGTTACATAAACAAGGCCTTTACTAACAACTCTATCTCTCCGCAAGATCAGAGCACAGTGCTGGTGAGACCAATGATTTATAAACACCATTATCATTGTCTCTTAAGGTACATACTCCACCCAGGTGTTCATCGAGTATGACCTTCTTCGGACTATTCTTGTCTAGGATAGCTAGTCCTCAAAGAATATCAGTCCACGACTCTTCTTATCTTGGATGCCCCTCTTCATCCTCAAAGAGTATTAGATGCAAAATGGTAACCCCAATCCTCCATTTTGTCTTCTCAGGTGAAGACAAGAATGATGTGTCTATCTGTCTCTCTCAACTAGGGAGGATATATCAATCAAACCAAGCTTGTCTCTTAAGTACACAAGCTTCTTATTAGGAAGAGATTTCGTCAGTATGTCAACTACTTGCTCATTGGTGGAGATATACTATAGCTGCAACACACCATTTTGTACTAGCTCCCGAATATAGTGATACTTGTTGTTTATATGCTTTGTCTTTCCATGAAACACTGGGTCTTCAGACAATCGTATACAACTGGTACTGTCACAATGTATCATTGTGGGGTCCATCAGTCCTTTGAATAGGTCGGACAACTACTTTCTTAACCAGACTGCTTCTCTGCTTACTTCACACGCTGCAACATACTCAGACTCAGCACTACTTAAAGCAACTGTGTCTTGCTTTTCACTCATCCATGAGATCATGGAGGATCCTAGAATGAAATATTCGCCCGTAGTGCTTCTTCCATCCTGCTACTTCTAATCCCAAATAGTAATGCATCAACCCTAGATCCTTCATATTGAATTCTGCTGTTAGTTGCTTCTTATATTCTTCAATTCGACCTTATACACCTATCAAGAGAAGCTCATCTACATATAGAAGAATGATTGCAAAATCTCCCTTCACAACCTTGACATAAAGGTTCGAATAAGTAGAACTTTTTGTGATGCCTATTCTTTGTAGGTATGCATCCATTCTAGCATACCATGCCCTTGGTGCTTGCTTGAGGCCATATAATGCTTTCTCTGATCTGCAAACATATGCCTTCTTTCCTTTAACTTCAAATCGCAAGGGTTCCTCTATATAGACTTCCTCATCAATTGTGCCATTCAGAAACACAGCCTTGACATCCATTTGGTGGATGTTCCATCCCATCGACGCTGCCAAAGAGATCAATGAACAAATCGTTGTATACCTTGTTGTCAGAGCGAATGTCTCATCATAGTCGATGCCTTCTTGTTGAGAGAAGCCCCCAGCCACAAATCTTGCCTTATACTTATCGATACTTCCATCAGCCGCATGTTTGATCTTATAGATCCATTTGCAAGTTACCACAAATTTGTCTTCAGGCCTAGGTACGATCTCCCAAACTCCAGTCTTCATTATAGTTGATATTCTTCACTCATGGCATCCTTCCATTCTTGATGATTGACAACTTCTTCAAAAGTGGATGACTCTGCTTCTATTAGCTTTGTCATGTATGCTGTATACCCAAAATATCGCTTGGGTTTCTTGATTTCTCTGAATGAGCTTTTTGTTGCTGCATGACCTTCTGCATCGAGTAGTGTAGATTTCAACCAGTTAGGTCTCTTTCTTGATTCAGGGAGGACCACAGGTTGAATGGGTTCACTGGGACCTTCATCTTCATGATGAAATTCTTCTTCTTCCCTGTTAACTTACTCTTCAAAGACTAGAAGTTCTTCGTCATCAGAGTGCATGGGAAGTTCCTTAGATTTCTTGAATGCAATACTTTCATTAAATATGACATCTCGACTTACTTCTATATGGTGTCCTTCCTTTATGTAGATTCTATAGGCCTTAGAGGAGTTGTTGTAGCGAACAAATGTCCCTCTCATGCTTGATGGATCCAACTTCTTTCTTTTGCCCTTTGGTATATGAATATATACGGGACACCCAAAGATACGTAGATGGTCCACAATTGGTTTCTTCTCAGTGAGTATTTCTTCAGGAGTCTTGTTGTCTAGTGACTTGTGGGGACTTCAATTTTGAATATATGCTATTGTCTTCGTGGATTCTCCCCATAGAAGTTTTTGTAGATCTTGATCATGTAACATCGCTTTTACACTTTCTTCAATGGATCGGTTGTTTCGTTTTGCAACTCCATTTTGTTCGTGATTGCATGGGATTATCAACTCCCTCTTAATCCCAGACTCCTTACAGAAGGCTATAATTTCCTTGGATGTATACTCTCCTCCATTATTGGATCTTAGTAGCTTGATTCTTCTTTCTGTAAGGTTCTCCACTTCAACTTTGAATTCTTGAAATTTTGTAAATACTTCGTCCTTGGTTTTCATCAAGTAAACCCAAGTCTTTCTTGAAAGACCATCTATAAAGGTGACATAAAATAGATGACCTCCAAGTGATTTAGGAGTCATAGGACCACATACATCGGAGTGAATGAGATCTAGGATTTCTTTTGACCGTGAAACACTGCTTCCATATGGTCTCTTGGTATTCTTACCCAATGCACATCCCTTACTTACTCCTTCGTGATCTTCTTTCAATTCGGGTATTCCAACTACTATGCAACTTAAAGTTGGAAGGATTTTGAAATGAAGATGACCAAATCTTCTTTGACAAAGTTCAGATGGGCTAATTTCAATGTGAACCAAAGCTTGAGCTAGAGGAGATATCAACTTGTAAAGTATTCCTTGTCAAATACCAATTTTGTAAATACTTCGTCCTTGGTTTTCATCAAGTAAACCCAAGTCTTTCTTGAATGATCATCTATAAAGGTGACATAATATAGATGACCTCCAAGTGATTTAGGAGTCATAGGACCACATACATCAGAGTGAATGAGATCCAAGATTTCTTTTGACTGCGAAACACCGCTTCCATATGGTCTTTTGGTATTCTTACCCAATGCACATCCCTTACATACTCCTTTGTGAACTTCTTTCAATTCTGGTATTCCAACTACTATGCAACTTAGAGTTGGAAGGATTTTGAAATGAAGATGACCAAATCTTCTATGCCAAAGTTCAGATGGGCTAATTTCAATGTGAACCAAAGCTTGAGCTAGAGGAGATATCAACTTGTAAAGTATTCCTTGTCGCATACCAATTACTCTAGCATTCTCTATGCTTGAGTTTTAACTCCATACAACAAACATTAATGAAAGCTACTTTATCACCCTTATCTTCTAGACTTGAAATGGAAAGTTAGTTCTTATTGAAACTTGGAAGAAATAGGATGTTATTGAGGTGAATGTTGCTTCCATTCTCCAACTTTATAGAGGTTGATCCAATTCCTCTCACGGGATAACTTTTATTATCTCCAAGTTTCATTGAGTAAGAATATTTTCCCTTTGATAATGTCTTCAATTGTTTGTGATGACCAGTCATGTGTCTAGATGCACCGCTATCAATTACTCAAATGCTTTCGTCTTGGAATGTGCCAGTGAGTGGTGAGAATAGACCTTCATCTTTTGCCTTGATTACTTCGTTCTTAGTAGTGAATAGAAGATTCACTACATGCCTTTCTTGAGATAGCTTGCTACTTTTGAACACTTCTAATGAACTTCTTCAATGTAGTGGAGATCTTCATAATGCCCTTAGTGAACCTTAACTCTGATACCATGTTGAGAATTCTATAGGGCAATGATTATAATTAATTCTCTTTGGTAATTGCTTGCGATGTCCTTTTACGTATTAGCTTTGTTCCTTATTATTATATGTGTGAATAATCAAACAATTACCAAAAGAAGAAGATCAAGAACATAGAATATAGGCTGCAAGCCAGGGCCAAAACCTCTCCTCTTGCGAGGAAAACCTGTAAATCTTCTCTTCCTTATAGGTTCTTCAATTGACGAATTCCATGACGTTAGGACTGAGACCAATACCCTCCAAGACCAAGACCAACCTCGTTGGATGATGTGCTAACATCGATCCAGTCAAGCCCAGTCAAATCTCTTCCAGTAGCACTTCTTCAACCCCTTGCTGCAAGATTTTTGGCCTCCTACTGCAGATCTGAAATTTCGGCCTCCCTGCAGTTGTAGTTGCCACGTGTGTGAACTTCGATCTTCCTTTAGAGCCTTCCCTTGACCTTCGCTTTACTTTCCCTGACTTTTGGAGCTTGAGGATGACCCTTGGCGACCTTTGCTTGGCCTCTTTGCCTTTTTTTCTCCAAGATTGAACTTGTAGACAGAAACCCTAGATTTGCTGCAGAAACCCTAGTCCTCCTTAGCATGTGTGAGAGAAAAATAGCCAAATCAAAGATCTCCTTCGTCCTCTTCCTTCTTGGCTGCCTCCTCCTTTCTCTTTCTTCGCTAGAATGAGTGGTGAGTAAATGTGTCTCAAGGAGGACTAGTTCCCTCCTATATATAGGTTCTTCAAGGTAGACGTGGCTCTTCCTCTTAGGCCGACTTGCCAGCTGCCAGGCTGACTTGGTCTTGGTGGGTATTTCGACACTTTTAAAGACAAATATAATATTCTTAACAAGTTACATTGTGCCCGGTGGGGTCTTCAGCTTATGACAATGACTCTTTTGACTTCTTGACCTAGGACAATCCCTAGAAGCACTCAATGGGTGCTTGACCTATAAAATAAAAGACCTTGAGCATGAAACCCATGCTTCCAAAGTAGTAATAATAGTTTTTCTTTCATTTTACAATTTACAAGAATCAAAGGTACATTTTATACTTATGAAGACCAAACCTAGTTACACATTTTTCAACGACTATGACAATATTCCAACAAACTTTATATTTGTGGATATTTTATTCAGCGCATAAATTTACAGATAGTGAAGTTTTGACAGGGCACCAGTGACCAAAAAAGATTATTGCCATGTCTGAAGAGCAAAATCAAGTCCAAAAACCATTGTCTAGGGTAGAAAGAATAATTCTGTCCAAACTGAGATTTTTGAATTTTGAATTTCATTGCAGCAAATCAACACACAGGCTGCACTGTATCCACACTGTATATATTATATCGCTGAACTTGTATTGTGACCATATTTCTGCATATCAATTAGCAATGCAGCCAATTCTTGTTATTATGGGATACAGTGTGGTTTTGCCTCTTAATAAGAGTTGTGACCCTAAGTATGATTATTCATTCTAATGTAACTATTATTGTTATCGTTTTTTAGAAAAATTCTATCATCTAGAAGAAGAATTACAACTGTTGACCCTCCTTATGATGATCCATAACTGCAATTAAACTATTCCTACATCTTCAAGATTTTCCGTCATTTTATCCATCAAAAGCCACATCTTGGCTTGATTTATTTACAAAAAATGCAACAAAAGTTTCTTAATTCAAGAGGAAGAGTACTCTCCATTTCTACCCAATTTTCCCTTTGTTCCTCCCATTTTCTGTTAAATCCTGAAACTAGCACCTGGAAAAAAGTTCCTAGTAGATTATTACAGATTTATTGAATAAAAGCACAATTAGGTTCTTAATACAGTTATTCAGTGGAAGCAAAAATATTAACCAATTTCAATCACATGTGACACATACGAATTCTACCCAATCAACAGTTATTCATTAACATAATAATATGAACCTTCTTGGGCTCCTGTCTTGGGATAGTGGCCCAACTGAGGATATTCTTTACCCCTGCTTGATCTGGATCTCCAACGCTGTACCCCTGCTCCTTCCTCTGTAATATCCCGGATGGGATATTTTTACTAAAAATGCAAATAAATAAATAAACTCCACAAAATGCCGCAAAATCAACATTTACTTACTGAAGATTGCCATGTAAAATTAAACGTACAAGTACATGCAAATCCATAACACCATAATGTAGGAATATATCTCAGTTTTATTATATTATCACTGGGGTTACAAGCTGAAATGAAAGATGGCTGAGATAAGTGAAATACAACTGGCCTCAAGATAGTCTGCTACAACTGCTGCACTGCGCTGGCCTCCAAAACTGAATTGTTGCACTCTCTCTCCGGCAACAGCTACCACTGAATCCACTGAAGCTCCCGTTGAAGATCTGAATGATCCTCACTCCAATATCACTGAAGCTCTGTGAGATCTCTGAGTGAAACCTCTTCAGGAGTATTGGGTTTCTGTCCAATACTCACAAATCACTTGAGGGTTTCCGTCCTGGGGCTACGGCATGAAGTAGAGAACCACGTCCTCAAACCTCCCATACACAAGAAAATGATCTACTCCAAAGATATCTCCCAATGGCCTCCTCCCTTTCTTTTATAGATCCCTTGGAGCCTTCTAGAGCATTATTTTATTATTATTTTATTCGTGGAGCACTTTTCCCTTTTATTAAAATATTATAAAATATTCCTTTTTAATGCAGAAAAGGGTAAATCGGCTACCATGTCTCCTTCGGTCACTGAAATCTGTGTCTAACTGTCCCACCATGTAGGTATTCTCGTCCCGGTTCCAATGAGCTATTACACTAAGGTGTTCCATCATGTATTCCTCCTGGAATGCCACCTTGAGCATAATCAGCTGAGTTAAGCCCATAAATAACTCAAATTTTCGAAAGTTATCGAAATGCGTCGGAACGAAAGCCAAACTGCTCGGATGATGGAGTATATCAAGTGAATGCCTCCGGACGCCATGAAAACTCCTCCGAAAAGCCCCTAAGCCCACTGATAGCACCAATCTGTATATGTGACCTGTCTGCTCCTAACTCTGGAAGTCCCTCCTAGCCCTGTCATGGGTGATACCAAAAATGGGAATATTACAGACCTCCCGCCCCAAGATTGCTTGCCCTCAAGCAATCGAAATATGTGGGCCACTATGTTGGCCCGCCGCATATCAGACCCAATGCCTGGATCCCATAACAACCTCTGGGTGCTGCTATGCACCTGTGTCAAACCTCTTGGAACAGACCCCTCAATGCCGGGATCCCAAATTGATCTCTTTGTGTCCCAGTCAACAAACAATCCTCCGGGATCCCAATGCCACCATGGCCAATCATCGCCCAAGTCCCACGGCTTAGGCTGCATGCTGTCTCACAGCTATAGTGATGCTCTGAGGCAAAGACCACCAACGAGCATCGGTATAAGACTCCTCTTGTCTGCCTGTGCTGTCATCACTGAGTGCATACCAACTCATCACCTCTCTCCAATCCAAGTCCTGACTCAATCCCATTCTGATCCTGCTCTCCTGAAATCGGGAAGGACTCCTGAAGTAGCGACAACCGGTGTCATGCTCCCATTGTCTACTGGTCCCCTACAGAACAATCCCATCAACCTCCAACATCTCCCGAGGATATGGATTTTCAACTGCCGTCACTGTACTCGGTGTCTGTGCATCTGACTGCTCCTCCTCAAAGGCTGACCCCAAAGTTAGCTAGATATCCATCACAGGCTCAATGTGGGCGCCCATCTGGACCTCACTCGAGGAAATGTCATCCCTGATGTCCATAGTATCCTCCTCTGCTGACTCAGGCTCCATCATATGCTGCTCTGGCTGAATCGTCACAAGTGACTCATCACCCAGAGTATCTCTCATAGAGTCCCATGACTGCTCACCCTGCTCACTGGAACTCAACTCTGGTCTACTGTCATCCTCTCTGCATGGCTGCTCTCGCTCCCCCAAAGCATCCTCATATGATCCCATGGACTCATCTGAAGAAGAGTCTTCATCCTGGCATACAGAAGGAATGTCTTCCTGTCCTACCTCCGCCACATCAGCTGCATCACTCAAGCATGAGTGATCAGGCCCCCAAGGTTCTTTACAAATGAAGCAAAGTCCCTTCCTACTCAGCTCATTTCTGCTGCCTGACCCACCAAACTGGAGCCGCTTCTCCCTGGTCAACTGTCTCCTGAGAAACTCAATGTTCTGCTCAACTAGCCCTTGGGCTAGCTCATAAGTAGCGGGCGAGACCAACTGCTCTCTGCTCCAAATGTTCAACAACCGTGTCTGCAACTCTCAGCCAATGGTTTCATGGTCTCTCATACATGATGACAAGATGGACTGCATGTGTGCTATGACAGTATCAGGATGATGTCTCCTAATGCTGAAGAAGCATTGGAACATCTACAAAATCAAGTCTTCACACTCAAGGTCAAACATGATGACATAAGTTTTGAATGTGGCCATACCCCATAAAATCTCAAGCTTCTTCCCGAAGGTAGAGCCTGTGCTGTTGTCCAAATCCTGAAAAGTCTCTACAATCAGCCTCATAATCCTCCTCATAACATCATCATTATATGGAGCTATAGGTGCGGTCAATTTCATGATGTTACTGAAGCAAGCTGCGATTGGAAGTGTGACCCCTTCACAAGGTTCCTCCAAGAATTTGGGCTGTATAAGAGCAAGCATAGCAGGCTTTAGAGCCCAACCCAGCTTCATCCCTTCTTCTTGGTCTATTGTGGACAGAAGTTCATTAAGTTCATCAAGTTTGGACAGAACTCTCCATGTCATTTTCATGTGTTTCAAATCTGTCCCAAGTGCAAGGATTTTGTGACCAACCCCCAATTCTTCGTGCAAATCTTTTGGCTGTCCTTTTTGAAGGATGATGCAAATTTCTCTTGAGAGAGGTCTGTTGTTCTGCTTGGTTTTCTGATCTTTTGATGCATGGTGGTTCAAGGAACCAACTTCTATTTTTATTTTCATCAATCTGTTTAGGAATCCCTCCATGGTTCAACCAATGAGTACAAGTTTGTGATAATGAGGCTGTTGCTTCTGAGTTTAATGCATTTTTCTGTGTGGTATTCTGCCAAACATTTCATGCACACATTGTGTAAGCTCCATCGTGTTGACAGTTAGAGCAGAGGTAATAATTTCAATCTCAGATGTTTGGCCTTCAACCGTGTATCATAATTTCGCCCTCGAGGGATGGTAGCTTCAACCAACTTCAAGAATCTGCTTCACTAATGGCACTCATCAATTCAACCTTAGGACACATGAAGAAGTCCATGATGGTGGTGCACCCTGACTATAGTAGATAATTGTTCTCGAACTCCTTCAAATGTGCTTTTGGTCTGCTGAAAAAAAAATGAAGTATATACCTAGAAATTTTAGGCTTAAGGCCTTGCCAATCACTGATGAATACACCAGAATTCGATCTTGCTGAACATATACAAAATTAATGATAATGATGCTCGGGTTTGCCAATAATCAGACTTTATCCCAACAGTATGGATCTCTATGCCACAAGGAAATTCGACCCAAAATTGCTTATGGACCTCAGTCTGCCAGTAAGGAATTATTGTGCCAAAAATCTCTGTCTACCAAGCAAATAACTTGCCCGGAAATGTAAGGAACTTTGATCTAACATATACAGAGGATTTCAAATAAGAATCTTCCAATCTATAAGAAATTCAACCTTCAATAAGTCTGTTCCAGAACTTGGTATAATGACAACCCTTGGCACTATAGAATTCCAGCTCGTGAATTATTTTAACGGTCCACCCTTTTAATAATAAACATTGGCCCTACGGCCCTACCAGAGTTTGATGTAATTTGATCATTCGCTTTTATCTCCCAAAATAATAAACTCGACTTCACACTAGAGAATCAACCTCTGAAAATTTCTGAGTTAGCCCTGTTCCTTGCGATAAGTAACAGCCCAACTAGCATTGGAAATTCGGGTGAAAGAAAACAAGTGCTCGGCCTTTTCAGAAATCTTTGGAAAAATGCACTTCGAACCTTTGAAGACGAAATGCGGCCTCTGCAATTTTATTATTCACGTACAGCGAGCACAACCTTGACGTTCTGGTATGTAAGCAGCAAGGTATCCTTCACAATGCGACTTCAACAATGCCGTTTCCACCGCTTAATTTATTTCGCCTTGGAAGCTCAATAATTGATGAAATCGAGGCTCTACGGGTGGAATGAATTTTGAACAGTCTGTCCTAGCACAAATTGCAGCCTAACTAAAAACCTGGAATTGATCTATCAGTATTGAATATCGAATGCCAAGACGGCTCCTTGGAATAATAGCTTCTTCGAGCAAGGAAATAATAATTCGTCCTGCAGCCTTGAATTGGGGAATAGCCTGTTCAATTGCTCACCGAAACCAAAAATTGTGTGACTTGTATTTGAAAAATAATCTTGGATTCGGCTAGGACTCAGTCCCGAAAGATGATAATTCCCACGAACGGACTGGAAATGAAACCCGCCTTCAACTGATATTTAAGCACGACCTTCATAATAGCAGCAACCTTGTCATATCCTTGTATTTGCACAGGTCACTGTAGTCAATCGTTCAACTCTCATGCGTTGACTCACGGTTTCGACTCTACTGCTGTGTGCATGACGCCAATTCGACTTCGTCGTTTCTATACACACGAGTTTCTCCCGTTGGTTACATACCTCAGGCTTAAACCACGACGAAGGTTACGAGTTGCACCAACATGTGACTCCAATTCGTTGGTGTCTTGCGCGCAGACTTCGGCCTTAAATCCCGACGGTGGATGCACCAACGATCCCACTCACGATCTTCGGCTTTCCAGACGGCCCCCACTCAAAAATTCACAGCCCCACTAAAGATGCCACGTCCTACTTGATGGAATTCTGTCTCTGTCGGTGATGCGTACACTGTATTAATGCGGCAGCAATATCTGCCCAGCGTATTACGCCATTCATCAACGAGCTCTCCCACAATCACACGCTCGACCTGCAGCTATTGTTCTTCCGATAATTAGTCAACAATGTCGGCCTTTATTTGAACTCGGCTCCTGCCACTAGTGCGCTCTCGACCTTCGAAGCACAACCTCTATTCAAATGTACTCCTCTCTGCGATTTCAATGACGGAAATATGCCCAAAATTGGTGCGAGCTTGGTCAAATCAGCAGCAAAGGGATTCGACCTCCCAAATTGATTTCCACTGAATTTCGGTTTAAACTAACTCGACTTCAATAGAGTTTGGACAAATCAATATTCTTCCTTTGTGCTTTGTTCCTGGTATTGACTCTACCCTCGCAAAACATGTAATAGTGCAGCCCACATGATCAGATATTTGCCCCACAATCCACTGTAATAATAATCACTGGAACGAGAGCTGAAACCCGCAGGCTGAGCCAAGACTGCGGCTCTGATACCACTGTAATATCCCGGATGGGATATTTTTACTAAAAATGCAGATAAATAAATAAACTCCACAAAATGCCGCAAAATCAACATTTACTTACAGAAGATTGCCATGTAAAATTAAACATACAAGTACATGCAAATCCATAACACCGTAATGCAGGAATATAACTCAGCTTTATTATATTATCACTGGGGTTACAAGCTGAAATAAAAGATAGCTGAGATAAATGAAATACAACTGGCCTCAAGAAAATCTGCTGAACGGTGCTGGCCACAAACTGATCTGCTGCCCTCTCCCCTCGGCAACAGCTACCACTGAATCCACTGAAGCTCCCGTTGAAGATCTGAATGATCCTCACTCCAATATCACTGAAGCTCTGTGAAACTTCTGAATGAAGTCTCCTCAAAGAGAGTTGGGTTTTCGTCCAACACTCACAACTCACCCGAGGGTTTCCGTCCTGGGGCTACGGCTGAAATAGAGAATCCACGTTCTCAAACCTCTCATACACAAGAAAATGATCTACTCCAAAGATGTCTCCCAATGGCCTCCTCCCTTTCTTTTATAGATCCCTTGGAGCCTTCTAGAACATTATTTTATTATTATTTTATTCATGGAGCACTTTTCCCTTTTATTAAAATATTATAAAATATTCCTTTTTAATGCGGAAAAGGGTAAATCGGCTACCACGCCTCCTCCGATCACTGAAATCTGTGTCTAACTGTCCCACCATGTAGGTATTCTTGTCTCGGTTCCAATGAGCTATTACACTAAGGTGTTCCATCATGTATTCCTCCCGGAATGCCACCTTGAGCATAATCAGCTGAGTTAAGCCCATAAATAACTCAAATTTCTGAAAGTTATCGGAATGCGTCGGAACGAAAGCCAAACTGCTCGGATGATGGAGTATATCAAGCGAATGCCTCCGGACACCATGAAAACTCCTCAAAACTCCTCTGAAAATCCCCTAAGCCCACTGATAGCACCAATCTGTATATGTGACCTGTCTGCTCCTAACTCTGGAAGTCCCTCCTAGCCTTGTCATGGGTGATACCAAAAATGGGAATATTACATCCTCAGACCTGGCACACTTGAGTATCTCAGTACTCACTTGAGAAAATCCCTTTCTCAATAGTTTGTGCTGCTGTATGCTGTGTGCTTCCCTCTCCTTAGCCTTGCTTTTATAATTTTTCGTTGAGCTAAATCCCTAAGCCTAATCTCTAAAGTGATGGATGGTTGAGATTATATCTTGCCTTATTTGAGATCAATGGTTGAGATTAAAGCATGATCACCGTAAATACTTCATTTTTCCTAATTTTCTTTAGCTCTCTAACCAATGTAATTAATTATGTGCTTTTCCTAAGTTTGACTTAGGCTAAGTTACAATTGGAACTTACTCAATACTTGAGCAAGTGTCCTAAGGAGATTTTGGGTGACTCTGCATGCATAGACACTTAGGCCTGTGCAGAAGTACCTGCCCGAGCTGCAGACATCAACAATGTCCATCCATCCAACTACTTGATTAAGCAGTGAAAATATGTCTAGGCCTTAAATGATCCCAAAACCCTGGAAGGTTAATTTGTGTTCAATCTCTTTATTTATGTTTGCAAACTCTTATTTAATCATTTTAATAGTTATTTATTTTTAATTTCAGATATGTTTTTTATTTATTTTTTAACCCTAAAATTAATGGAGATACAGTTTAAAATTCCTACCTGCTTCTGCTTTGCAACCTTTTTGTGATAACATTGGAAGCAGAGAGTGGTACATTTAGAATTTTATCCTAAAAGATATATAAAGCATATTTGTGGTGTTATTGCTGTTAGACATATTGCTAAATAATTACTAATAGAATTAGGCATTGGTTCCTATTCATACACTTCATATGTATATCTAAATGCTAATGATAGTTTTTCTTCTTTCAGGCATGCCATTTATTGAGCTTGTTGTCGAAAGAGCTATTAGGAGATTTTGAGGCCTGTGCTGAATTGCTTATACCGGTAATGCAATCTGTCTTATTTTGGTGTTGCTTTTCTGTTGTTCATTTCATTACTGGCTTTTTAATGAGATCAACAGAGAAAAGGCTTAATACTGCCTGTTTTATTTGTTTTTTTTTCACTACATTTGTTTTTTTTCCAGGTTCTCTTTAAACTTGTTGTTATAACAGTCCTTGTGATTGCTGAATCAGCAGATAATTGCATAAAGACGGTAGGGAAAAGCATATTTGGGTTTCTGTTCTTGAAGTGAAAAAAATCCATATTTACCTTTCTTGAGTGCATCTTAAGCAATCTATTTCTAACAGAGGCATGTCTTACTATTGTTCAGATGTTACGTAATTGTAAAGTTGCTCGCATTCTTCCTCGCATCGTGGATTGTGCCAAGAATGATCGTAATGCAGTTCTCCGTGCCAGGTAGTATCTTATTTGTTTACCTACAAAATACACCCGAGAAGATTTCTCTTCTATCTTGGAATATCAATCATCTAGTAGTCTTTTCCCTTTGCAGGTGTTGCGATTATGCATTGTTGGTGCTAGAATATTGGGCTGATGCTCCTGAAATTCAACGGTCAGCTGATCTTTATGAAGACCTCATAAAGTGTTGTGTGGGAGATGCTATGAGTGAGGTGTGAAACTAATATGGTGTTTATTTCAGCCCTTCTTGAAATTCAAATATCTTAGCAATCCTCTGTTATGCAGTGAAAACTATTGTCCATTTTTAATTAACTGCCTTTCAATTGGAATATTTTTTGGTTTAAAATATGAATATTTAATTTGACCAAAAATGACAGAAAACATATATCAGAAATTTCAACATGAGTGGAGAGTAATTTAAATGCCCCTCCTGGAGATATGTGCTGTCTGGTATACTGAGAGGCATGTAAAGCGGCTGTTGAAACAAAAAACAGTGTTGCAGAATTTCATGACCTTGCTGACCCCGTAAAAAGATCCCTGTGTGGCCTGTTGTTAAATTTAGATAATCATGGTATGTAAAATGCTTAATGCAGTTTTACTTCAATCTTTCTTATAGGCCCGATACAATTTAGCAATCATATAAACATGAAAGTAAAATGCTGATAGAACATAATAATAGATCAACAGAAGACAAGGCAATAATATAAATCAGAATTTACAATTCTTCTTGTCCAGCAAAGATAGAGAGTAATGTTCGTTACGGCAGTCAACATGATGCACCAGCCAGCAAAGTCTTCTCCAACATCAGATCAGCCAATCTTCCAAGTGTCACACACAACCCTCAAAGACAGCTCAAAAAAGTCAATGCTGGTTAACATAAAAAGTCAATGCAGAAAAGTCAACGCTGGTCAATGCTGTGGTCAAAGGTTAACCTTTTTCCTCGATCTTTGTGCACTCTAATGTGGCCTCAAGAGATCGGATTTTCTGCACAAGATGGAGGTCAAACCCCAAGCTTTGACCCACGGTCAACGCTGGTCAACGCACCAGCAAAAGAGCCCTAAAACAGTTCACACTCCTTAAGCTTCAGATCCGCACATGTGAGAGAGAGAGGCCCCCAAAGGCTGAACGAACCAATCAGATCACAAGAGGAAATGTGTGATGAGTTGATGAGCAAATGAGCATCAAGTCTCTCCAATTTATATCCATCAGTGAGGGTGTGTGACACATCTATTGGGCTTGCAAGCCTACATTACAAATTAGGCCGACCTTGCACGTGTGGAAAATAAAATCAAAATATATGTTCTGCTCATCCAAACAAGATTGATTTTTAGATCAATCGTGCACTTCTCCGAAAGACAATACAACAAAAATATAATCATCATCACATGAGCAGTGCAACATGGAGTTTGGACCTAGTTGCCCAAAATTAACACTCCCTATCAACTAGGGTGAACTCCATCTATCCACATGTGCCATCCAGTGATCAGTTTTATTGTGTACTATCATATATCATCCTGCACTCCTGCGTCATTCTGCTGTAACTTGCTTTGCTGGCTCTTCTTTGCAAATAGAACAAATAGGGTGAGTCACAAAGACATCACGCTTTGCTGACCCGAAGTCAGCTTAGAGGTTAAAACCTCACTCGAACTCAAAAGAGTCTCATACTAACCCGAAGTTAGTTTACTGACTTGAAGTCAGTTTAGAGGTAAGAACTTCATCAAACTTGATCCTAGATCAAGGTGTTGGACACGTGCCATCCTAGACATAGAGAGCACAACAATCTCAGATGCGTCCATCGGTCTTGCTTTTGGTCTCTTTCCAAATTTCCCACCTCATTAGCCAAATGAGAGGTACTTCCCATGAGTCCGAAACTCCATGGGTAGGATGCGTGCGGCGCATAGATCAAAGAGAAGGCGGGGCAGAAGCACAACAAGGTTCGGCAAGCCTAGCCCCGTGTGTGCTTATAGCTCGAAGAAGCTATCCCCGAGCCCCTTGGAGCTCTCAGGGCTCATTGTCCAACTTAGGCAGGACCCTTAGAATATGGTCTTTTCACGATTCCAAGCTTCTCACGGAAAGTTAAGAATTTGACCTTCCCCAAGGGCTTCATGAGAATATTCGCAGCCTGCTTATCAGTCCCGATGTGATCGAGCCTTACGGCGCCTCGTTGTACCATATCTCGGATTAAGTGGTACCAAATATTAATATGCTTGGATCGATCGTGGAACACATGATTCTCAGAAAGACGAATCCCATTTTGGTTATCACAAAGGATAACGGTGGTATTTAGTACATGTCCAAACAACTCACAAAAGAGATTCCACAACCAAACGGCTTCACAACAGGCCATACTCGCTACAATGTATTCGGCCTTAGCGGTGCTCAAAGCCACCGACTTCTACTTCTTGCTCATCCAAGATATCGAAGCAGAACCCAAGGTGAAACAACATCCAGATGTGCTATTGTGATCGACCACACTGCCAGCCCAATTGACATCAGTATATCCATGGAGTCTCAAACTCTCGACAGTGTATCTCAGCCCATCGTTGATTGTGCCCCGAAGATATCTCAATAGATTCTTGGTACCAATCCAGTGAATGTGATGAGGCTCAACCATATGTTGACTCAAAGTGTTCACTGCAAAACATACGTCCAGACGGGAGTTCAATAAGAACATCAGGGCCCCCATGAGTTGTCGATACTCGGTGGGATTTCTCAGCTCGGGCCCAACAACACTTCCACACAACTTCTTAAAGTTGAGTTCCATCTGTGTCGACATAGACTTATAGTCCACCATACCAAATCTTTCAAGTAGCTTCACGACATTTTCCTTGAGAAAGGAAAATCTCGCCTGGCCTTTGCCAGACCTCCAAGTCTAGGAAGTAATGCATCAATCCTAAGTCTTTCATCTCAAACTCGGAAGCTAGCTCCCTCTTAAATTGATGAATGAGAGGGTCAACACCTGTTAGGAAGAGATCGACCACAGAGAACCACAATGAGAGGCCTTTCTTTATCAACCTTAAAACAGAGGTTTGGAGCAACATTTCTTCGAGTGAAGCCCAACTTCATTAAGTAGCTATCTATCCTCTCATACCAAGCCCTGGGGGCTTGCTTCAACCCATAGAGGGCTTTCTTCAACCTGCATACATAGGTGTCTCTATCTTGGACTTCGAACCCCAGAGGTTGTTCCACATAAACCTCTTTCTTTATTTAACCATGTAGAAAGGCAGTCTTCACATCCTTCTGATGGAGACTCCATCCTTGCGTTGTAGCAAGGGCAATGATAGATCAAATGGTGGTGTAGCGGGCAACAGGTGAAAATATATCGTCATAATCTATACCTTCCTTTTGAGAGAAGCCTCAGGAAACAAATCTTGCTTTTGTACTTTTCAACACTTCCATCGACTCCATGCTTGATCTTGAAGAGCCATTTTCGAGGTGACAACAGATTTGTCCTCCAGTCTCAGGACCAATTCCTAGACATCATTCTTCATATTGGATTCATATTCTTTGTGTATAACATCCCTTCCAAACTTGATGCTTTACGGCTTCTTCAAATGATCCAGGCTCAGATTGTACAATTGTACTCATGGCTGCTAGATACCCTTGGTATTTATTCAACTTCTTGCTTTCACGGAATTTCCCCCTTGGGGCAATATGTCTCTTGGCATCTTCGAGAGTATCCTTGAGCCATGAGGGTCTCTTCTTATTTGAAGGAGGCAGATCAATGGGATCCATTGGTCCTTCAACATCGGGCATCGATTCATCCTTTGATTCTTCATGCCTTCCAGTTTCTTCTTCTTCTTTGTCTTCCTTTGAGCTAGGAAGATTTATAACTTTCTTGAGGGCAACATCTTCATCGAATGTTTCATCGTGGCATATCTCCACTTCTCTTTGACCATGCATAGATTCTATATGCCTTCGAAGTTTCACTGTAGCTCACAAATATTCCCTTCTTTCTAGAAGCATTCAACTTTGTGACCATGCTTCTCTATTCTTTCGGCACATGAAAATAAACAGGACTACCAAAATCTCTAAAATGAGAAACATCAGGTTTCTTACCATAGAAGACTTCTTTGGGAGTCTTGGAGTCCAGAGCGGAATGCAGGCATCTATTTTGAACGTACACAACAATGTTCGCAGCTTCTCCCCATAGAAACTTCGAAAGACCTTGGTCTCATATAGCATGGCGCAAACAACTTCCATAATGGTCCTCTTCTTTCTTTCAGCAACGCCATTTTGCTCAGGATTATACACAGTTGTGGTCTCTCTCTTAATGCCAGCTTCTCTGCAAAAGTCATTGAACTCATTTGACTCATACTCGGTTCCATTATCAGTCCTCAAAATTTTGATTTTCTTTCCGGTTTGATTTTCCACCAAGGCCTTGAAGGTACAAAACCATTTGAATGCTTCGTCCTTCTTCTTCAAGAAATATATCCAGGTCTTGGGAGAGAAGTCATCTATAAAAGTAATGTAACAGGAACATCGTTCCAAAGATGTTACGTGCAACATACCAGATAAATTAGAATGTATCAATTGCAAGATATCGGATGTCTTTGTGACTCTTGAGGGGAATGGTCCCCTTGTATGCTTCCCTTCGACAAACCCTAACATATACCTTCGTGATCATCTTTAAACTCGGGCATCCCTGTCACCATCTTCTTGGCTTCGGGAAGGGCTTTGTAATGAAGGTGTGCAAATCTCCGGTGCCATAACTTAGCTTGAAGAGTTGTATCACATGACATAGCCCCCAACAGGTTTCGTCCAACCTGGTAGAGTGTGTTAACTCTAAAACCAATATTAAGAGCTTCTTTGAAGTTCTTCTTCCAGATGCATACCTTTCCATCAATGAATGCCACCTTGAATCCTTTGTCTTCCATTGTGGAAATAGACACAAGGTTCTTCTTCAAATCAGGTATGTACAACACATCTTGTAAGCAAAGGACTTGACCTTGAGATAGATGAAGGGTCACAGTCCCTATCGCTTTCACCGGATAGGTGGCATTATCTCCAAGGATAATTTCTAAATTAGTATCATTCTCAGTCAAATCAGAGAGGGCTTCTTTATAACTAGTGAGGCCTTGAAGCACCACTATCAATCAACCAAACATCCATGGTGTTGGGAGGAGATGCAGCAGAGAGGGCGGATACAAGAATGTATTCATTTTTCTTATTATCAACAATATTAGATTCATCGTACTTGGAATTTCTTGATCTTTTGAAAGGTTTCCCATTTCCACTACGATCAGAGGGAGCCTTCCTCTTTCCTTTGATCCTGTTGTTCCTTTGATTGGCATTCCCCCTGAAGTTGTTGTTGTCATCATCCTTGGGAGAGTCCCTTCTATTGGGGCATCCTTGCATAGTGACCAAACTTGTTACAAGTGTAACATCTTCCTTTCCTTCCTTTGGGTCTCGCTCTTCCATGGTTTTGATTTCTCGGGCCACCATAGTTGTTCTTCTTTGCGTGAGCGGCGAAGGCAGTAGGGTTACCTCCATTTCCGTTAGAGGGATGATCTCTCTCCATCATTCTTGTCTCCTCTTGAGTGCATCTTGTCAATGTTTCATCAAAATCAGGGATCATATTATTATTAAGAATAGTAGTAATGAATACATACCAATCACGAGGGAGACCTCCAAGCACAATGCGAACCATCTCTCGATCAACTATTTCTTCTCCAATAGCTAAGAGATTATTCCTGATTTCAGTGAGCCTCATAAAATAGGATTGAATGGATTCTTCTTTTCCCTTCTTGATATTCTTCAATTGATACTTGAAGAAAAACACTTGATTAGCATTGCTAGCTCTGAACATGCTAACCAACTTATCAAACTTCCCTTTAGATGTGCCCAACTTGGAGATGTAAGCAGCGAAGTGCTTATGAATTAAATCCCTAATAATCATCTTTGCTTTGATTTCCCCTTTTCTATACTTCGTCTTTTTCCCCTACACATAATCCATGACATCTTGGTCTTCTAATGCCAAATGCAAGGACATCTTCTATGCATGATAATCAGAGTTGTCAGTCAACTTATCATCAAATTTGAAACCCTTATAGGTTGAGGAGGCCTTTGGTCCTTGATAGGATTTTTTCTTCGGTGATTGCTTTTCACACTAGCTTGGGCTTTGTCTTCACGTTAGCTCTGATTCCATGTTAAATTTAGATAACCATGGTATGTTCTATGCTTAATGCAATTTTACTTCAATCTTTCTTATAGGCCTGATACAATTTAGCAATCACATAAACATGAAAGTAAAACGCTGATAGAACATAATAATAGATCAACAAAAGACAAGCCAAGAATATAAATCAAAGTCTACAATTCTTCTTGTCCAGCAAAGATAGAGAGTAATGTTCGTTACGGCAGTCAACAGGATGCACCAACCAGCAAAGTCTTCTCCAACATCAGATCAACCAATCCTCCCAAGTGTCACACACATTCCTCAAAGACAGCTCCAAAAAAGTCAATGCTGGTCAACAGTAAAAGTCACTGCTGTGGTCTAGGGTTGTGGTCAAAGGTCAACCTTTTTCCTCGATCTTTGTGCCCTCTAATGCGGCCTCAAGAGATCGGATTTTCTGCACAAGATGGAGGTCAAACTCCAAGCTTTGACCCACACTCAATGTTGGTCAAGCACCAGCAAAAGAGCCCTAAAACAGTCTGCACTCCTTCAGCTTCAGATCCGCACGTGTGAGAAAGAGAGGCCTCCAAAGCCTAAACCAACCAATCAGATCACAAGAGGAAATGTGTGATGAGTTGATGAGCAAATGAGAATCAAGTCTCTCCAATTTATTTCCATCAGTGAGGGTGTGTGACACATCTATTGGGCTTGCAAGCCTACATTACAAATCAGGCCAACCTTGCACATGTGTGGAAAATAAAATCAAAATATATTTTCTGCTCATCCAGACAAGATGATCTTTAGATCAATCTTGCACCTCTCCGAAAGACGAATCCAACAAAAATATAATCATCATCATATGAGCAATGCAACATGGAGTTTGGACCTAGTTGCTCAAAATTAACACGTGTGATAGAAGGCAAAGAAAGAACGGTTTCGCTGTTCCATTATTTCCCAACGACTTTCTTCCATTATCAGTCCCTCTTTGAGAGATGATCTACTTCCCTGTTCCGTTCCCTGTAGATGTGAGAACATGAAAATAAATTTAATGTGACTTTAAGTGGGATTGTTTCTTCCAAAATGGACAAGAGTGAGAGGCTACACCTTTTTCCCAAGGAAAGTGTTCTTAGATAGCTAAAGCTTCAGCGGCCAGGTGCTCAGGAATGAAAGGTTTATCCTGGAAGATAGCTCTGTTCCGGGCCAGCCACACACCCCAGCATATGATCACGGGGAGTGCTTTAATTCCTGACAAGATGGACTAGAGAGCCAGGTCCTCGAGATCCTCCCCTTCCCATTCCCCTGAATGACCTGCGGCATTTTTACACTCATACCATACCTTCTGATAAAATGGGCATACCATGAAGATATGCTTTGCTGATTTTTCATTATTTTGCACAGAGAACACCAGCTTGGCCCTATCACGGATCTTTTCTGAAGGATGTCCCATGTGCGAACCTTATTTTCCATAAAACATGACGTGAATTTTTTTGATTTTGCAGTGCACTTAGATTTCTATACCACCATCCACCACCACTTGCTTGCAGCAAGATCTCTGACAGCTATTAGAGAAATGTATCCTATTTTAGGGTTGTAGGGGTGAAATGCTCCAAACTAATTTGTCTTCTCTGTCTGACTACCGAATATGACCAGCTGATAGAGCATTCAAATAACCACTCCATGCCTCTCTGAACTCCTCTAGGCTCAATTCATCAGCTGAAAGCCATCCCTGGCTCCATATAGATGAGTTTTCTGGGTTAGCAATATGGCCAAGTTTGGATAAACCTGTCTTTCAAAAAATCTATTAGAGGTTGGGGAAGGATTTGTCCTCGACGACAACCTGACCAAGGGTCGAGGACAATTCTCGCCCTGTCTCCCCTGCCAGCTTTCCATTCCAATCCATAGTTGATAAGTTCGAAGGAATTAAGAACAGCCCTCCAAATTACGTAGATGTTCCCTCGTGGCTTATCCACCCTTCTAATCCAGTCTTTCAGCGAACTCGGGGCTATGCATTTTTGAGTAACAGCCAACGCCCATAGACTTTGAGATGAGATTAATCTACATCCACACTTTGCAGCCAGAGTTTTTAAATTCAATATAATGGAAATCTGAATACATTATAATTGAAATGGTTAAAAATTATTCATGTGAATCTGTCATATATGGGAAAGCTGACATGTTGGAGAACATTAGCTATATTTCCATGATCACAAGAGGCAAAGTTGGTTTGACAACTATTTATGGTAGTGTTTAGTTTCTAGGGTTGTAGGGGTGAAATGCTCCAAACTAATTCGTCTTCTCTGTCTGACTACCGAATATGACCAGCTGATAGAGCATTCAAATAACCACTCCATGACTCTCTGAACTCCTCTAGGCTCAATTCATCAGCTGAAAGCCATCCCTGGCTCCATATAGATGAGTTTTCTGGGTTAGCAATATGGCCAAGTTTGGATAAACCTCTGTCTTTCAAAAAATCTATTAGAGGTTGGGGAAGGATTTGTCCTCGACCACAACCTGACCAAGGGTCGAGGACAATTCTCGCCCTGTCTCCCCTGCCAGCTTTCCATTCCAATCCATAGTTGATAAGTTCGAAGGAATTAAGAACAGCCCTCCAAATTACGTAGATGTTCCCTCGTGGCTTATCCACCCTTCTAATCCAGTCTTTCAGCGAACTCGGGGCTATGCATTTTTGAGTAACAGCCAACGCCCATAGACTTTGAGATGAGATTAATCTACATCCACACTTTGCAGCCAGAGTTTTTAAATTCAATATAATGGAAATCTGAATACATTATAATTGAAATGGTTAAAAATTATTCATGTGAATCTGTCATATATGGGAAAGCTGACATGTTGGAGAACATTAGCTATATTTCCATGATCACAAGAGGCAAAGTTGGTTTGACAACTATTTTTGGTAGTGTTTAGTTTCTAGTGGAAGATGAGCTGATTTTCATGGTGGTTTTGCTGTTAGAATAATTTCTAAATGAAAGAACCTCTGTTGTACTTGGATTAATAACCTCACATAAAGCTTCTCTTGGTAAAACAAAGTCTAGCATACTATATGTGTGTTTTCTTTCTCAATGTTCTAACTTGAAGATTCCTCTGGTATAAAATATGAATATATTGTTTTGCGCTATTTGAGGATAAATTCAGCTTTGCAGGTTCGTTCTATGGCAAGAACATGTTATCGCATGTTTGCAAAAACCTGGCCAGAGCGCTCTCGACGCTTATTTTCAAGTTTTGATGCTGTGATACAGAGGGTAAGTATGGAAGCTCAAAATTGTTTAAATAATGACAACGTTAAATAGTGTCTGATGTTATAATTTGGGTGTCATTTGTGTTGGACTGATCACACAAAATTCTAATTTCGGTAGTCAAATTATCAATACATTTCTAAATTACCCTAAATTTTTGTTTGACATACTATCTGTACTTCATAGCTTATAAATGAGGAGGAAGGAGGCATTCATAAGAGATACGCTTCTCCATCAATTCGTGACAGAGGTACACAGCCCTCGAGGAATCCGGCACTGGTAAACCCGAATACACAGTCTTCTGCAACTTCAGCACACCCAGGATTTGGGACCTCTGCTATTGTGGCCATGGATAGGAGTGCAACTTTATCATCAGTACCATCTTTGCCTCTAAGTGGGAATTTACTCATGTCACAGAGAAAGCCTTCTGAACAAGCTCCTGAAAGAAGCCTTGAAAGTGTTCTTCAAGCCAGCAAACAGCAAGTTAGTGCAATTGAAAGTATGTTGAGAGGCTTAGACTCTTTGGAGAAAGGGAGCGTTTCTACAGTTTCACGGCCTGTTAGCAGGGATCCAGGCAATGAAGGTATAAATTCTTGGAATTTTGTTTTGAGCATTTACAGGGTATGAATTATATATCTTCTTGTTTTCTTTTATTATAGATGCCAAAGTTAGTGGATCACAGTTATCTGATATTGAAGTTATCTAATGTTTTCAAACTCTCACTTTAGCAGTTGGAGGAAGTTATCGAAGGACACAATCTTCTGTGTTTCCTGCACGTGCTGGTGTTGATCCCCCATCTGCACGTGATCCACCCTTTCCGGCATCTGTTTCTGGAACAAGTCAGATTCCTGTGCGCCCTTCCCTTGGAGCTAATGTATATAAAATTGGTATGCGCAGCGGTACTTTAAGTGCTGATCTACCTGATGTGACATCTTCGCAAGGCCCAATTCCTACAGATGTTGGTAAAACATCTCTTTTGGGTAGTATGAACCATGAAGCATCATCCACACTGACTACATCATACACAGCAAAAAGATTTCCAATGACATATGAGAGGTCAAGTCAACGAAGTTCTCTTGAAGAGAGTATTGACATTAAAGCACCAAGGCGTGTTCTTAAGTTAGAATCACAAATGGACAAGTCATATGTGGATGCCCCATCGAAGGATATGAGTTACAAGGATTTACAATATAGCTCAATACCAAATTTTCAGAGACCACTCTTGAGGAAGCATGGGCCAGGAAGGTCATCTGGGATCAATAGACTAAGTTTTGAGGATAACCAACTACCAGCTGGGGAGATGTTTAATTATGTGGATGGTCTTATGTCCCTCAATGATGCCCTTACAGAGGGACTTAGTGTCAGTGCAGATTGGTCTGCTAGAGTTGCTGCTTTTAATTACTTAAGGAAAATGCTACAGCAAGGGCCCAAAGGCGTACAGGACATAACCCAAAGTTTTGAGAAGGTCATGAAATTGTTTTTTCAGCATTTGGATGATCCACATCATAAAGTGGCCCAAGCAGCACTTTCCACACTTGCTGACTTGATACCAGCTTGTCGAAAGCCATTTGAAGGGTACCTGGAAAGGATTCTACCTCATGTCTTCTCACGGTTGGTTGATCCGAAGGAGTTAATTAGGCAACTCTGTTCATCAACGTTGGAGATTGTAAGTAATACTTATAGCATAGACTTGGTCCTTCCTGCTTTACTCCGTTCACTTGATGAGCAGCGCTCACCAAAGGCCAAGGTGGCTGTTATAGAGTTTGCTATATCTTCCTTCACAAAGTTAGGAATGAATGGCGAAACTTCTACTGGAAGTGGGTTGCTGAAATTGTGGCTTGCAAAGTTAGCACCATTGGCAAATGATAAGAATACAAAACTTAAGGAGACAGCTGTTACTGCTATTATATCTGTCTATTCATATTTTGATTCTACATCTGTCTTGAATTTTATCTTAGGCCTCACAATTGAAGAGCAAAGCACATTGCGTCGATCTCTGAAGCAGTATACACCCAGAATTGAAGTGGACCTCATGAACTTTTTGCAAAGTAAGACCCAACGGACACGGTCTAAGTCATTATATGACCAGTCTGATCTTGTTGGCACATCTTCTGAGGAGGGTTATTCAGGAGCAACAGCAAGGAAAAATCAGCTTTTTGGAAGATACTCCTCTGGATCAATTGATAGTGATGGTGGGCGGAAATGGAGTTCTGTTCAAGAACCAATGCAATTTATCAGCCATGTTGCTGGCCAGACAAATTCAGAAGAACCACCAAAGCACGTCTACCAAAATGAATCTTCTTTAAATCTTGAGGAGGCTCATGGTTATGGTAAAAATAAGGATTCTAGGAGTAGTATGGAAGTACTGACAGAGAAATTAGCTACATGGAATGATCATTCAATTCCAGCCAGCCTTGATGGAAGGCTCGACTTAGAAAATTCTGTTGGTACCCCACGTTTGGATTCCCATGTTCTCACAAACATAGATCCACGGCTGGGGATCCTGGACAACAGGTTTAGTGGAGAAGCTAATCCAGATGCAGAGATTATAAATGAGAAAATTGGTAACCTGAAAATTAAACAGGAGCTTCAGCAGGAATCTGGCCCTAGTATTCCTGCACTTCTTCATCAGGTATACTGTAAGAGCCTTGGCTCAATATTGCATTCTTATTCCTCTACTTTTTAGCAGTACAGGTTGTCCTTGATTTTTCAGTTAACTTTAACGGATGTGCAATGGCTGTTGAATCTTGCAGTTGGTTCTGACCATAAATCTTGTGGTGCTTTCCACAGATGTGTGATGGTAATGATGAGAAATCTGTGAGGAAGAAACGGGAGGCGCTTCAAATGTTAGTTCAGGTTTCTAAGATGAATGATGCATCGATCTGGTCTAAGGTTTGTCTAGAACCAAAAGTAGGATGCCTCTATTTGATCCCTCCAGCATGTTTTACTCTTAACTCTAATAAGGCTT
This sequence comes from Pinus albicaulis, assembly GCA_034641835.2. NCBI lineage: Eukaryota > Viridiplantae > Streptophyta > Pinopsida > Pinales > Pinaceae > Pinus > Pinus albicaulis. The sequence continues at coordinate 861,488,574 of CM076584.1, read as the reverse complement.
CTTCTCAAAAAAATGTACATGGCACATGTTTTGTTTTACAAAACATTTGGAAATGCTTCCTGGGGCACAACTGTTGCCAGCAGCATTTGACAAATTTTTCCTGCTGTTCCCACATAAAGGCATTCCTCTTTACCCAAAGTTATAAAACACCCTACAACCTAAAATAAATACTAACCAGTATCCTAAATTTCATATTTTTTTTGACTGGTTTCCAATTGCCCTGACGCAGCAAGTTTGCCCCTTTCCCAATCTTGTGATCACTGAAGCCAACTTAAAATTCAAATCAGTTTCCTTTGGCTGAAGAGGCAAGAGGTTAGATGGACGTCTAGGAGTCTCTCAGTTCCATGTTGGATGACTGCTAGCACCTTTTGGCCCCACTAAAGACATTGATATCAAACAAACAACTTTTTAGAAGATTTAACTATTGATAGTCCCTAATTCGTATCATGATACATCTTGCATTTTCATTTTTCTTGTTAATGAGAAAAGCAATGGTTGACAGACTGTGTATCACTTTCTCTTATCACCATTTTCAAGTTTCTCTGTTTTTTGTTTCATTATTCTGATTCATCCATTCAATTGTATAAATGAATGTTGTAACATGATTTTAGTTGTACACGTCTCTCTCTCTCTCTCTCTCTCTATATATATATATATATATATATAAGGCTATCTTTCTTGTTTTGGAGTTGAATAGCTCTTGAAGAAGGCAATGTAGTTGGTTCTAGAGTGTGTGTGTGTGTGTATATATATATATTGTGGAAAATTTGATGCTCTATGCGGAAACAATTACTTAAAAATGAAACTTCTTCCAGCTGCAATATCAGTTGAGCAATTGTAGATAGAACATAGACCATATAAACCATATGAGAAGTAGAAGTTGACCAAGAACATAATGAGACACACAGAATTTAGGTCCAATGATCAGGGCAAAACCAACCAAATTCTTCTTCTATTAGAAATCCATTTTTGAGAGATCAAGAGAAAGAAGTTCACCCAAATTTGAACTAGCTGCAGCAAGATCTTTAATAGCAGCAGCTGATGCAAACATTGAATCCTTCTGCTCTTACTCTCCAATTCTCTCTCTCTCTCCGAATCCTTCTCTAGTCTCTCCAACTCCCTCTTTCACAAGTTTGAATTCTCCTTTCACTATGCACAAGTGAGTAAATAGTGAATATGAGAGGCACATATATATAGGAGTTGCAAGGAGTTCGAACCATGAAGGAGTAACTCGCATGCCTTGAGGAAGAGTTACATTTGCCATTTAGGGAGGTAGGCCTGCCTTTGTAACTCATGCCATAAAGAGGAGAACACATGCCTTGAAGGAGAGAGTGTAACATATGAATTGAAGAGTGTGCAAGATGGATTTTTTATGACGAGACTTTAATGCATGTAAGAGAGTGTAAGAGGAGTGCAACGAATCCATTAAGAGAGAGAGAGAGGGTAACACACCATTAAGTGAGAGAGAGGGGTATGAGTGCCATCAAGGAGATAGAGGTGTGAAGTGGTATGATTGAGTGCCAAATAGGAAAGGTGACATGTAATTCCCTTTTAATAATACTATTGTAGTATCATAAGGATTATAATAATAATAATATGAATGATAATATTGATGATTGAGTAAAAATTGAGCAATTATGATTGATTAAGGATAAATTAAGTGATTTTCCATCATCTATACTTGATTACCAATTGATGCAAGGTGATTTACTATTTTTGGAAAGTAATGCTTGAAATGATAGACATGACTTTCTATTTTTAGAAAGTCACTATAGAATAGTCAGAAATGGGACTTTATTCAAGTAAATTCATCCCTCAGTTGCCAAAAAGTCATCTTACTATATTTGCACATATCCTTGGAGGGTGAACTTGTGGAGACACTTCTTGCTATCCTTGGAGGTGTATATATATTTATTTCATGATGTTTTGGCATGGTCAAAACTCCAAGTTGCTCTTATCTCAATGGATTTGTTTTGGAGTAGGTTGTCCACTTACTATTTTGGGGTTTGACTACGTTTTACACATTCATCCTTGAAGTTGGTTGCTTTGGGATTTGCACGTGGATTGGGGGCATGAGTCTTATGGACCTTTTTCTATTTTTGGAGTTGGTTATGGAGCATTCTCCGAGGTCGGGTATTTTATTGTTATATCTCAAATGCACCTTGGAGGGTGCTTTTGGTGGATGCACTTTGTGAGCTATTATAGGTGGACCCTTGAGCACATACTTCTAGATTGAAGAATTTTATACTATATTTTATATGCATGAATTCTTGGAGGGTGAATTATTTGTGGACCTATTTAGAATTTGGCTTGGTATAATACCTATTTTTGGATGCTGCTTCTTCTCTCGAGGAGGCTAGTATCCACATTTCTTGATTGTCAACCATGGATCTAACTGCTCCAATATGAAAGATTTCACTCACTCTATATAGAGTGGTTCTCCATTTCATTTATAATTAGCAATTAGAGGATTGTGGAGTGAAAGTAGTGATAGAAGAGTGGAGCATGGGGATGATGATGTGGGACTTCAGTTTATATCGATATTGAAGATTAATGAAGATTGGGTTATTGATTCACTTTGTTGTATGGTTTATTTATGCTTTTTAATTGTTTCTCATGTTGTTGTAGATGCTTCTTGTTGTCATTTTTTTTTACAAACACTTGGTAATGAATTCATTCATCTAGGAGTAAAGCAATGTAAGGAGGTTCTCATGTTAGTCATAAAATGATACCTTTGATTAATGAGTGGCAACCTTAACCCTCCAAGACTTGTCTTTCACCAACACATTTCAAGTTCTTTCATGGAAGGGGTTGAATATGGTAAACTATCCCTTTCAAGTTTCAACTATATATCCAACTTACAGCACACTAGTTCTTTCATCCATTAACTGTTTCATGACTCCATTAGCCCTTAGATTGATATACACTAGTTTTTCTCATCCCATTTCCTTTTTTCCCTTCATTTTATTTTATTTACCTTTCTATACCTCCCTTTTGCATTTCCAGCCTGCATACCATTACTACAACTACCACTTGTTTTGCTTAGGGTAACTCTTAATTAAGTCCTTGTGCCTCCATTTTATAGACTAGCATTCCTACCTTTCAAGGAAGCCCCCCTTGAGTTGGAAAAGAGCAAACCAAAAAAGAGGGAAAGGGCTATTGAGGTGACAATGGGTAGCCTTATGAAGTTTCACAAAACTAACACCTTCGTGATTGGGACTTCACACTTTTTGCGGATGATATATTTTTTTATTACACCATTGTTATAGGTTTAACAAATATCATAAATTCTCCTTGGTCACCAAATTATGGGCTTCCAAATATGGTTATGGGAAAGATATAGTAATACAACTTCATATTTTATCTTTTCTAGGAATGTCAATTGTAGGGGAACCTTTAAATTTGCCCTTGCCAATCAAATGTCTCTATACCATTATAAAAAGTATGGCTGAGGAACATAACTCTATGTATTCTTAGGATGTCTTGGGTTCATTGATCCGCACAATTTCAAAATTGGACTCGCAGGAGTATTTTTAACTGTCAAACATTTCGGTTCAGTAGGTGGAAAATATTTTTGGTTGAGGGAAATATATTAAGCATTCCATTCTTCTGAAATTGAGTTCTGTAAAACCCAAAAGAATTGGTGTGACATTCCCTGTTCCTACCCCGATGCCTTCTTGGGTAGTGTGGGAGACAAATTGGGGATTAAGTGCAGGCAAAGTAGTACAAATGAAACATAGACGTTTAGTCGTGTGTAATTGAGCAATACCATAGTGTTGAGACATACCAAATCGAGAAAGATGGATGTAGGCTTGGAGTGTAGAAAATTCTATTTCCCACCCCGGTTTTCAGTTTTCGCCTTATTACTCCAAAATAGTTAAATGCCCTTTCCCATAACCATACATTCAACAACTGGAAAAATAAATTTTGCTGAAAACACAAATTCTGGAAATTTTTCAGAATGCTGTAAATGCAGAAATAAAATAACAACAGTAACAAACAGTCATTCAACACATCATAACTCAGTATTTTTGGTTAAGGTGACCCTGGAAAAACCCCCTACAACTCTTGGTGAAAACCAGTCTTGAGAGCTCCTTCTTATTTCTGAAAAAAATGCTTTTACAGAGAGGCAGAAATTACAGCAAAAATTTCAGCAACTAAACAACAGTACTTATCTCGATTTCCGTGCATTCACTCCGCCTTGGAAAACGTGCAAAACAGGAAAAAACCAAAACAGAAATTTTACAGCATTTATGACAGCATTAAATGCTGAATGAGCTTCTCGATTTTTGTGCCCAGCTGTACGGCCGTACTGCTGTACGGAATGTACGGAAAACCCAGCTGCTGCTTCTCCTCAAAATCTGCGCTCCTTTGCCTCGAAATCTGTGCCGAAACTGACTGTACGGCTGCTGTACGGATTTCCAGAAATCTGTACCACCAAGCAGCAGTCTCTCTCCTCGATTTCTGTGCCCAGAATCTGCCCAGAATTAAATGCTGAAGCTGTTGTACGGTTCTCCTTGAAAACTGTGCCTCTCTCCCTCGAAAAATGTGCCCAACACTTGTTGTACGGATTTCTGCCTTGGAATCCATGCCTCCTTGCTGCTGTACGGACTTTGCTGAAGTTTCTATCAGCTGCTCTCTTTCTCCTCTCTGCTCAGAAATCTCCCTTGCTCTCCTTCTCCTGCTCTCTCAATCTGCTCATGAAAAGAATTAATGACCTTTTCCTCCTTTTCCTCCTTTAACCTAACCCTAAGTGACTTTTGGGGAATCCCTAAATCCAATGGCTGAGATAGATTGAGATCTAGGGCTGAGATTAAATGCTCATTTAAATCTCACTTTCTATTTTTAATTCACCCCACTTTAATAAAGACCCACTTAGTCTTTTATTTCCAAAGTCACTTTTTCCTTTCTAATTTTACATTGACTTTATTTAAAGTCACTTTAACTTTAGTAACTTTATCACTTAAAGTCACTTTAAAATTAGATTTGACTTTATAGCTTTATAAAGTCACTTTAGTAACTTTATCACTTAAGTCACTTTTAAATTAGATTTAACTTTATAAAAATTTATAAAGTTACTTTAGGAGAAAAATTAAATTCTTTTGGACACTTTTCCCTAGGCCAAAGATCAAAGCCTTAGGGAACCACCTGTCCTCCGGTACCAAATTTCAACACTCCCTCTTACCGAGGAAGGTGTTCCTCACCACACCCATCTTGTCTCTTGAAGTAGACATGCTTGCCCCGTGGTAAGGCTTTGGTAAGAATATCTGCAACCTGCTCATCAGTGGGAATATACTCAAGCTTCACAGCTCCTTTCTGAACATAGTCTCTGATGAAGTGATATTTGATCCCGATATGCTTTGACCTGTCATGAAATATTGGATTCTCCGTGAGTTTAATGCAACTCTGATTATCACAGTAAATCACTGAAGGTCTCAACGGCTGACCAAATAAGCCAAACAACATCTTGCGAAGCCGGATGGCCTCACAACTAGCTAGACTGGCTGCCATATACTCTGCTTCCGCTGAACTCAATGCTACTGACTGCTGCTTTCGGCTGAACCATGACACTATTGCCGAACCCAACCCAAAACAACACCTTGAAGTGCTCTTCCTATCAGAAGCACAACCTGCCCAATCAGAATCAGTGTAACCTGCCAATCTCACTCCATCCCCCTGCCTGTAGTCCAGACCATAATCCACTGTCCCCTGCAAGTATCGCAAAATGTGTTTTGCAGCCACCCAGTGAACCTTCCTAGGCTCACACATAAGCTGACTCATCGTGTTGACTGCAAAACAAATATCTGGTCTAGTGTTGACCAAATACATCAAGGAACCAATCAGCTGTCTGTACAATGTGGGATCCACCAACTCGGAATTCGAAGCATGAAGCTTCTTCCAGTTGGTGATCATCGGTGTCGACATGGGTCTACAATCCTCCATGTGGAATCTGCCAAGGATGTCCACAACATACTTCCCCTGTCCCAGGAAGAAATGCCCCTCCTCCTGCCACACCTCCAAACCCAAAAAGTAATGCATCAAGCCGATGTCCTTCATCTCAAACTCAGCCGCAAGATCTCTCTTGCAGTGCTCTATGAGTCTCTCTGCACCTGTAATGACCAAGTCATCCACATACAGCACCAGAATGAGAGGCTTCTCACCTATCACAATATAGTAAAGGTTCGGATCTGCCTCACTCTTTGTGAAACCCATCTTCTGCAAGTAAGTATCTATCTTGGAGTACCAAGCTCTGGGAGCTTGCTTCAGGCCATAAAGGGCCTTCTTCAGTCTGCACACATGGGACTCCTTCCCATGCACCTCAAAGCCCTGTGGCTGCTCAATGTACACCTCCTCCTGTATGAAGCCAATGAGAAATGCGGTCTTCACATCCATCTGGTGGATCTTCCAACCCATCTCTGTTGCTATCGATATAATGGAGTGAATCGAAGTATATCGAGCCACGGGAGCGAAGGTCTCCTCATAATCAACTCCCTCTACCTGGGAGAACCCTCTAGCCACAAACCTCGCTTTGAATTTCTCAATGCTGCCATCTGCAGCATGCTTTACCTTGTAAAGCCATCTGGAAGTAACCACAGATTTGCCCTCGGGCCTCGGCACCACCTCCCAAACATCATTCTTCATGATAGAAGAATACTCCTCCTGCATGGCCTCTCTCCAGACCTGCTGGCTAGCTGCCTCCTCATAGCTAGAAGGCTCAGAGTCAAGGATGCTGGTAGCCATTGCCATATAGCTACAAAACCTCTCGGGTGGTCTGCTCTCTCTGACCGGCCTCTTAGGCTCAGCAACAGATGTGGCATCTCTCAAGGTGTCCTGAAGCCACTTGGGCTTCCTCTTCCCTGAGTGCACTTCTCCCACCGGAGAATAAAACTCCTCCTCCTCAACATCAGGAGCCTGAACTCCTGACTGTCTGTCTGCTGTCCTCCTGCCTGCACCTGAACCTGTAGATGCTGAGGTACCGTGTGAACTGTCCATTAGTGGACTCCCCAGTGAACTGCTCTGTGGACTGCTCTGCGTGCTGCCCATAGCTCCACCCCTCTGACTCTGCGAGCCACTCCCCACTGACGGACCTGACATCGTCATAGATGTACCTCAGGATCCTCCTGATCCCTGCCCACTGGATCCCTGCGACTGACTCAACTGCTGCTGAGGGTCTGGCTGATCCAGATACTCTAACTCCCGTGACCTCCTAAAGGCCCTGTCCTCCTCGAACTTTACATCCCGCCTGACAACAACTTTCCTCTGTGCAGGAATGTAAATCCGAAAGGTCTTGGAGGTCTCACTGTAGCCCACAAAGATACCCTTCTCTGCGGTGGGCTCTAGTTTGGTCCTCTTCTCCTTGGGTATGTAGGAGTATGTCATGCACCCAAAGATACGAAGATGACCCATATCAGGCTTCTTCCCAGAAAAAGCCTCCTCCAGAGTCATGTGCCCCAAGGCACGATGCGGACTCCTGTTCTGCAAGTAAACAGCTGTGTTGTAGGCCTCTACCCACAAAAACAATGGCAACCCCTGATCATGTAACATGGCTTTGGCAGCCCCTCCGATGGATCTGTTCTTCCTCTCCGCAACCCCGTTCTGCTGGGGGTTGTAAGGAACAGTGAGCTCCCTCCTAATGCCTGCCTCCGTACAATAGTCAACAAACTCTCCAAGGGTGTACTCTCCTCCATTGTCCGACCTCAGGGACTTGATCTTCCGACCTGTCTGTGTCTCCACAAGAGCTCTGAACTCCTGAAACCGCTTGAAGACCTCACTCTTGGTCTTCAAAAAATAAATCCAGGTCCTCCTGGAGTGATCATCAATGAATAACACATAGTACTCATATCCACTCAAGGAAACATGAGACATCCGACCGCTCACATCGGAATGAATCAAATCAAGTATCCCAGTCGCTCTGCTGTCACTGCTGGGAAAAGGGGATTTGGCAAACTTGCCCATCGCACATCCTCTGCAAGTATCAAAGTGATCGGTACTGAAATCTGGCACACCTGTAGTGATCTCCCGCAAAGTCCTCAAGGCTCCATGATACATATGCCCCATCCTGCGGTGCCAAATCTCACACAGCTCAGAACTGCTAGCTCTGCTGTCGGTACTACTGCTCAATGCCAAAAGGGGCCGAAATGCAAACTTGTACACCTTTGCATGGCGTACACCTATCCTCCTGGTAGATCCCGGTAGATTGCCTGGGATACATCAACACCTGTCCTCCCCTGAATAGTATCTCATATCCTCTGTCCTCCAAGGCTGAGACGGATATGAGGTTCTTCCTCATCCCTGGCACATAAAGAACCTCTGATACCATGTAGAAAATTCTATTTCCCACCCCGGTTTTCAGTTTTCGCCTTATTACTCCAAAATAGTTAAATGTCCTTTCCCATAACCATACATTCAACAACTGGAAAAATAAATTTTGCTGAAAACACAAATTCTGGAAATTTTTCAGAATGCTGTAAATGCAGAAATAAAATAACAACAGTAACAAACAGTCATTCAACACATCATAACTCAGTATTTTTGGTCAAGGTGACCCTGGAAAAACCCCCTACAACTCTTGGGGAAAACCAGTCTTGAGAGCTCCTTCTTATTTCTGAAAAAAAATGCTTTTACAGAGAGGCAGAAATTACAGCAAAAATTTCAGCAACTAAACAACAGTACTTATCTCGATTTCCGTGCATTCACTCCGTCTTGGAAAACGTGCAAAACAGGAAAAAACCAAAACAGAAATTTTACAGCATTTATGACAGCATTAAATGCTGAATGAGCTTCTCGATTTTTGTGCCCAGCTGTACGGCCGTACTGCTGTACGGACTGTACGGAAAACCCAGCTGCTGCTTCTCCTCAAAATCTGTGCTCCTTTGCCTCGAAATCTGTGCCGAAACTCACTGTACGGCTGCTGTACGGATTTCCAGAAATCTGTACCACCAAGCAGCAGTCTCTCTCCTCGATTTCTGTGCCCAGAATTTGCTGTACGGTTCTCTTTGAAAACTGTGCCTCTCTCCCTCGAAAAATGTGCCCAACACTTGCTGTACGGATTTCTGCCTTGGAATTCGTGCCTCCTTGCTGCTGTACGGACTTTGCTGAAGTTTCTATCAGCTGCTCTCTTTCTCCTCTCTGCTCAGAAATCTCCCTTGCTCTCCTTCTCCTGCTCTCTCAATCTGCTCATGAAAGAATGAATGACCTTTTCCTCCTTTTCCTCCTTTAACCTAACCCTAAGTGACTTTTGGGGAATCACTAAATCCAATGGCTGAGATAGATTGAGATCTAGGGCTGAGATTAAATGCTCATTTAAATCTCACTTTCTATTTTTTAATTCACCCCACTTTAATAAAGACCCACTTAGTCTTTTATTTCCAAAGTCACTTTTTCCTTTCTAATTTTACATTGACTTTATTTAAAGTCACTTTAACTTTATTAACTTTATCACTTAAAGTCACTTTAAAATTAGATTTGACTTTATAACTTTATAAAGTCACTTTAGTAACATCACTTAAGTCACTTTTAAATTAGATTTAACTTTATAAAAATTTATAAAGTTACTTTAGGAGAAAAATTAAATTCTTTTGGACACTTTTCCCTAGGCCAAAGATCAAAGCCTTAGGGAACCACCTGTCCTCCGATACCAAATTTCAACATGGAGAAGTTCACTTATGTCTCTATTGGTGAGGGAAACTTGATAATCTTTGGATTATGGATGGCTAGATTGGGCCATTGTGTAAAGGATCTTAAAAAGCTCCAAGCAGAGCGTCTTGAAACTTGTTATGTTGAGAGTTAAGGATCTTTGCTAAAGAATAAACATTAAGCCCAAGGCAGACAAGTGGGTTTATATCAAACTAGATAAAACCAAGGTGAATATACTTATAACTGTTTTAGACCAAGGCGAACGTACTTATAAGTTATAACAGTATTGTAGATTCCATTCAATGTCTTCAGATTTTAAGAGAGAGATTTGGTTAATAGGTTGATTAAGTAATAGGACTAAATAGAAACATTCACGGGGGTATATTTGTTAAGAGAAGATGCATGAAATTTGAACATCAGAAGGTTATATGTCTTTTTTGGCACAATTCAAGGAAGATTCCAAATTAGATTATGTTCAGTCTTGAACAATAACCTTTGTATCATATAATTTCTCTTGGCTAGATGAATTTAACAATATGTGGAGCCAAGTTTTCCTTCTATATTGAGCTTTTTTTATGAAATCATAAGAAGAACTAGTATTTCCAAAAAATGCCATTTTTCTACTACAACGTCTTTACTGAATGTTATGTATGCATACAAGTTAACCAATAGATGGAGGTAAGGAAGTTTACTCTTGAAGAAAGGGAAATAGAAGTACCAAACAACTTCCTTTTTTGGTCTTCATAACTTTTAGAATTTCAATTCAGCAATAGGTACAACTTACATTTCTTTGAGCTGATTAACTATTCTCACATACTTGATTCATAAGACATATGTCTCAAAATAAAGCAATTGCTTAGGAAATAACTTGATAATTATATTTCTTTCGCACAAATGCGTTACAAGGCTTTGGTACCATTTTTAAGGATTTTTGTCAACTGATATTGACTCAAACTATTTAGAGCTTATAATGACTAGAACATATTGACAAGTGTTGAGCTTAGGGGACAAAAAGGTGTTAGCTTATCTCTGTGGTGTTGGTGGTAGGTAGAATTGTCGGACTATTAAAGAGTATGGCTCTAGGCATGGAGCTGTTGGTAGGTAGAATTATTGAACTATTGTTTTTTGTTACTGAGTTATTCTAGGTACATGATTTGATTATTGAATGGACCAAGTTTTTTGCATATATATTATAATCTCAAATAACAAGTTCTTTGGATCTTCTTGTAGATTTGTCAATTAGTTTGTTGCTGCCAATGGTGCTTGCTTCCTATATACTTGTTTGCACCAAATTCACAAGGAGGCTTTGTTGACAACATAGTTCAACTACTAGCCCCGCCCAATGATTGGTCCTCTACATCCATCTGCTGCATGAAGTCATCCCGACCATCAATGGGAATGTCAGTATCTGAGTCGGAGTCACTCTCTCGAGTAACCAACGAAACTCCAACCAAACCATGTTGCAGCTCATCTGGTCCATCTTCATCATTTATTTGTGCACTATCCTTTGGATCCACATCCCATCGTGTTGTCGGTTCCTTCCGATACTCTAGTGTCTTCCTATGTGCAAGACGTAGAGAATTGTGCACTGCAACTAGCTTCTTTGCTCTCTTCGAGGAAAGTCTATTCCTCTTGATAGAGTGGATGAAGCTATATGTGGACCATTTCCTCTCTGCTGCAGAGGAACTAGAAATCTGAGACAATAAGTGAATAACAAGTTGTTGGATATCTGGAGCATCATCCCCATGCATGGTCCACCAACCATTGGGGCCAGTCTGGCCTAAATTATTGCGATCTTCCCTTGCGTCAAGCATGTTGAAGGGATCACTGAGACTTGCAAATTGCATCCAATGTCTCCCAATTGTTTTCCCTTCTACTGAACTATACATCTTTGTAATGGCAACTCGAAATCCCTTTTTGACCTCCGAACCTTCAATGGGAAGGATTCTACCAGTCCTTGCCACATATCAGTTTGGGTTGAGTGCATATGCTGCCATGTGCGAAGGTGTATTCATTCGATCCCACCTACGATGAATAATGGGTCAAATCTGGGTCGTATAAAACTCTAAGGAAGGGTCTTTCTCACAAATGGCCACCCTTACTTGATCCAACATACTATCAAAAGTCTCATATATTTCTCCAAGAGTAGGAGAATCTGTGTCAGTGTAGCGAATGACCTCAACTACAAGATGTAAGAGTGACACTAAATAACCACAATCTGTCCACCAATCATTATCCAATATCTGAATCTTGATTTTCTTCCCTTCCTCTGTCTTGGATTCTGCCCATCTGTTCCAATCTGGAGTCACAACCATGGCCTGCAATGCTGACTGCACCTCCAACATCCTCTCTAATAAAAAAAAATAACTGGCATATCTGGTATCAATAGGCTTGAGGAATTCCTTCCCCGCAATAGACTTGTAAATGGCTAAAGAGGTGTGGTTATTGCAAATAAACATTTGCACATTTCTTGTAGCTGTCACCGAGTTGGATACACACTCAATTTTGCCAATGTCTTTCAATGCATTATTGAGCGCATGCACACAACAAGGGGTCCATAAAATATGCCTGTATTTACTTTGAATCATTAATCCCACTGATCTACACAGTGGTGCTGCATCCATCACAACTTGTACAACATTTGTAGAGCCAACCTCCTCTATAGCATCACGAAGAAGCTCAAATTGGAATGCTGCATCTTTGCGCTTTCTAGAACAATCAATAGCTCTAAGACATAAAGGCTCCTCTCGGCAAGTAACTATGATGTTGATAAGTGGACGTTTGGCAATATTTTTCCACCCATTCATAACAATATAACAACCTTCCCTCACCCATGTCTGCCACCGTTTTTCCTTTTGTACATTAATATTGCTCATTTTCCTTTCTAATATCACTGTCCTCAACTTATGTTCACTTGGGGGCACATATGAGGGTCTTGCTGCTGCAATTGCCTTGACCATCTCTTTGTAGTAAGGAGAACGACTAACATGGAAAGGAACGCCTTTGGCAAAAAGAAATTTTCCAATAGCATCATTTGTATCATCACGGTTCAACTTACCATACATACCATACATACCTACAAGAGTTGGTCCCACTGCACAAGAACGAGAACCCTTAGTCCCAATAGGAGATGGCGAAGGCATATTTTTCATTTTTTTTTTAAATTTTCTTCCGGAGCTTGTGGCTTCATCAATATTTTGATGAGCTTGGGTCATGACTTTTTTACTTGAGAAGGATCCCTTTGCATCCACTGCAATTTGCATCCTCAAGAGCTCTGACTTTTGCAGTATATTTAATTTTGTACAGATATGAACCCCTTTTTCACCAACACCCAAAAGATGCATCTCGATATGACTAGAACTCCCAACTCAAGAAATGACCACAAACATTGCATTTCAAATGGCGTGTCCAACCTCTTTGTTTTCCTGGTTTTGGTTGGGTTGAAGAGTCAACCATTTTGGTAACATATAAGAAAAGAGGTTTGCTTGGATTAAATGTCCCATTTGCATATTCTACCAATGACTTTGATGGGGTTGCAAGAGCACTGTGTAATATTCCTAATTAGCTATGGCTAATTGGAATATTTGATTTTGCTCAATTTTGCCGTCTATAGTTTATTCATAAATAAAAAGGTGAGTAGGGAAGCATAACTCACTTTAGAAATAAAAGTTCACTCCCTAGTAGCACAACGTTGTAACTCAAGTGAGCCAAGGGGGCCAAGAGACCACGCAGAGAGGGGGCCCACGTAGACACATGGAGGGACTGCGCAGGCCAAGAGGGAGCACGTGGCAACGTTGGAGGAGATGAGCATTAGGGTTGAGAAGGGCTCATGCTATATAGAGGGGAGAGCCTCCTCATTTTTTTCATTCGTTGTTGATGATATTGAGCTGGTCGTTTTGACTTCTTGAGCACGCTGGATGTTTAGCCTGTCTGCAGCACTGTTTAGTGCGTTGAGTGTCTCCGATCGGAGATCTCGCCCTTAGCCTCGGGGGACTTCAAGTGCCTGCTCGGGCAAGGTAGTTTCTTCAGCATTTTGTGGGAGGATTGTTGTTTGGGTTTTGTTGCGGAGCTGTGCATTCAGAGACTGCACAGTGATTGAGAGGGAGGACACAGTCCATTTAGGAGGAGCTTCGGATTTAGTTTCTTGCAGGGGTTTTGAGCCTGGAGATTGAGGAGAGGATCAGCCTTTGCCTTTGGGAGGATTTTGGTGGAGCTTGAGGCCGTATTTCAGTGGTTCCTATTCAGCCTCTACGCAGAGCCTTGGAGGGCAGCGTAATTCCCCAAGGGGGTGATTTTCGGGGGTCAGCCATTTCAGATACGATTTCTGGGTTTTGCTGTGGTTGGTGAGTAGAGGGGGATTCCAGATTTTCAGCTCATTCCAGCGAGGGGATCAGCCCCAAGTCATCAGTTCATTTCAGCAGTAGCAGCGACACGGCTGTTTTCCAGCAGCTGGGACGCAGTTCAGAGAGCAGCCATTTCTTGGATATTCTGAGAGTATTTCTTCACTTGCCTTGAGCAAGTCTAGGTGCCATCACTCTGATCACCGATTGTACTTCATTATATTTCTCAGTATAATAAAATGGCTTAGCTTTCTCTCTCTACATTTTTGGATGATTTGCCGTACATTCTGTCTATGCTATTGTATATCTGCTTTACTGTTATCTTTATGTAATTTTGGGCATTCTAGTTCTATACCACTTGGCATGTTTATCTCATACTCTTAGACAGAGTCTGGAAAGGGCCAGGTAGCCTCCAGATCTCACCCTCTTCTCAGAGGTGAAATATCTGGTAAACGCCCTCCCAGTCCATCTCTGGTTGGAGTTTGCTTGTGTTTTAGAGATATCCCCGAAACGAGATATTACACACTGGGAGAAACACTAGCTGCACTACTGCCATGGGTTTCATTCATTGTTGATGGGATTTCAGATCCAAATGGACTTTCTATTTGAGGATCATATTCACTATCACTATCAGTGGCACTGTGGTTGCTCATGCAGTCGTGATCAATCATTTTACACTCGTAGCTTGTTGTGTTTTAATTATTTTGCAGTTTTTTTTCTTCCTTGCATGAAGGGTTTTATAAAAAAAATTAAATTTCTCATAATGTCAATTAAAATTTAAAATACAAAATCTACATTTTCAACTATCTAATTTTCATTTTTTGATTTTCTAAAACTACTAGAAGTAAATTATTAAAATTAAAAAAATATTACAACAATTCTAGAATTAAAAAAAATTAATTACATTATTGTTCAACATGTAGTTAAATTTTAATTTTAAAAACAACATAGAAAAAAAATAAAATTTAATTTTAAAAACAATTAAAAACTTACTTGGACGCATCGAAGGTGGAGCTTCGAGCAAGCCGGGAACATTTTGGAGCAAGATTGGTCGAAAAGGAGAACATGAGGTCGAGTAGCAACAAGTTAAAAATTTAAATAATTAAATTTTATAACATTCAAGTTTCAACACTCCTTGAAGCTCGACATAGGTGAGCGGAGCTTCGAGGTTGACAGTTGGAGAGTAGGAGCAACCTGCAGGAGGTCGACTACAGGAGAGCAGGAGCAACATGTAGGAGGTCGACGACAAACTTGCAAAGTAAGTGAGCAAGAACTTGGAGCTGGAGGTCGACGACAAACTTGCAAAGTAAGTGAGCAGGAACTTGGAGCCGGAGGTCGACGACAAAGTAGGTGAGATCAACGGCAAAGCTCAGGTGAGGTCGACAACGACAAAGAAGTGAGGTCGAGCAGGTCTCAGCGGCACTGAGGAAGTGAGGTTGAAGGCACTGAGCCAGTGAGAAGGTCTCGACAATGGTAACACTTTCAGCCTTTGACAGCGGCGGCAACAACAATTCTTTCTTAGCGTTCAGGTCGACGGGAATGATATAATGAGTTATTAAACCTACGATTTTTTATTTATTTAATTTCTTTAAATTTTTGTTTTATTTATGTTTTTTAAATTTTAATTTTTTTAAGTGTTTTGAATTTATAAAATGTCATTGTCATTTTTATTTTTAAATTGGGTGTCGTAAGACAAATTTAAGGGGGGACGCGTACCCCTTCAAAAGGGATGCCCAAAAGCACCCCTTTTGAGGGGGGACGCCTAGACGTAGATAATTGTACTAGGTTGCTCAAATATATATATATATATATATATATATATATATATATATATATATATATATATATATATATGTCTGAAGGAATATATTCTCCTTTCCACCCTTGGCAACAAATGCTAATGACACTATAACGACAAGATTCTCAACTCTATTTGTCGTTGACATCCTCATATATATATGTGTGTGTGTGTGTCTGAAGGAATATATTCTCCTTTCCACCCTTGACAACAAATGCTAATGACACTGCAACAACAAGATTCTCAACTCTATTTGTTGTTGACATCCTCATATGGGTGTAGGAAATTGTCTAGTACAAGCAACATAGTTGTTAGAGATTTTCATAGTAACAAGTTGGGATCATGTGCTCGTCACAATACATATATGAACAGTAGTTATAGGTATGTTGGTTTTCTTTCAATATTTCTTTGGATGCAATAATGTAGCTTGAAATAATCCCTTCCTGATTATAAAGTGGGTAAAGGTTGGTGGGGAATTTAATTGAAGTATTAAAATTCCCTTGTGGTGTTGGCTTCAATAAGGTAGTTTATCACATCATGTGTGACATAAAATGTCAGGATGTTCAGTATTTTTTACATCACATCACACACTACACAAAAATTGAGGAAGTTTGTTGTTTGTTGCTTGTCACATCAAATGCCCCTCTCTATTGTTGCACTTAGTTTTTAGGGGATGGGTTTTGGGGACAACTAGATGGTATCCCTAAATTTATAGGGGATACATGAGCAAGGAGGACAAAGAATTAAAAAATTATGCAAAAATTAAAATTTTAAATTCAAAGGTTCTTGAACATAGTACTATAATAGAAGTCAGTAAAAGTATCAATTCCTATATAACAGGTTCGAAAAACCTTGTCTACATGGACATTTAAACCTTGAAAATGAATAATATATATAGCATATAAGATCTTGCTAATCATGGGAATAAAAAATTGTTGTTATGCCCATTACAAAAATATACTATATAGTGTTTGCAATAGGTTTGAAAGACCTTTTCCACATGGACATAGAACCTTGAAAATGAAGAGTAGATACAAAGTACAAGACTTTGCCAATCACGAGAATCAAAATTGTTGTTATGTCCTTTACAAAAAGATGCTACATAGTGTTTCAAGTCTTCGGCACATGCCACAAAAAGTATTGTTAATGGTATGGATGCTGAAACCATAAGCATATTTTATTTTGGAGAACCAATGCCACATGGGTGCAATATGGAAGGGGCACATGAAGACATCCATGAAACCATAAAGATATCCTTGTTTCTAGAGGAAATTGTCTACATTAAATGGGATAGGTCTTGAGACTATCACCTTTTGAGGAAGGTCATCCCCTTCTAGTTCCTAAGTCCCAGGGATAAGGAAACACAATGGATGCATGATGGGTCCCCATTGTTAGAGATAATAGTCATATTTAGTACTGAGATGTATTAGGTCTTAGACGTATTAGGACTTAGTTGCATAATAAAGTTTCACTCGTAAAATGATGCGATAATGAGGCATTTAATGCAATGGTTAATAGTTAGGTATTTGGGAATGTGTAACATGCTCCTATTATACAATGAGACATTTTGTGATCTAATGATCGGAATGAATCCACTCTCTTATTCTCATGAGTATTCTTGTTTAGGTTGTGTGGGTAAAATGACACGTTATTAGAGCCACGATGAAGAGAAGTTGAGGTTGAGAAAAAACCGATGCAGGAGTTGAGGCATTGCGATGATTAAAGAAGCCGTTGAGGCACTGCCATAAAAAAATGGGAATATAAATACACCCATGTGAAAAGATGATTACATGCTGTTTGTGAGAAGATTACCAAAGTGAACAGAGATTTTGGAACTCATGTGTGAATACCCTTGATGTTGCTTGTTATGTTGTTTGTGTAATTGCTGTCCATGTGAGGTGGAGAGACAACCATATTAGGAATTGAAGTTGTGAATGTTTAAGGTGTCAAAGGACAAATCAAAGGTCATTGCTGTGTGAGCCATTGCGAGAAAAAGAGGAATTAGGCACATAAGATTCTAGGAGCCTTTACATAGGAATATAGAAGCAACTATTGCCATGAGAAAAATTGAGTTGGAGGAATAGTTGTGAGAGGTAGAGCCAATAAATAGTTTGTTGTGTTAGAGTCGTCAAAGTGGGATGGGTGTGTTTGTGAAGGCATGCTATTAGGTGTTTGTGCAGGTATATGATAAGCCACCATAGTATTGAGCCGTTGCCCCTTGGTTTGTTTTGGGTTAGAGTAGTTGTAAAAGGGTGGTATCAAATGGTGTTGGAGGATTTCAAGTGAGGCACCACATTGGGATTGTGTGGAAGTGGTTGTTAGAACAACAACTTAAATTAGTGAATTGTAGCATGTGAGATAGAGAAGAGAATCTAGTTCTTGGGGTTGATTTGGCAAAGAATATAGACCATATTAGAGACAAGTTCATATTTAGAACTTAGATGCGTTAGGTCTTAGACATATAATAAAATCTTCCTAATAAAGTGATGTAATGATGAGGCATTTGGTGTAGTAATTAATGTTGTGGTGGTTAATAGCTAGGTATTTAGGAGTTACATAACATACTTTTCTTCTACTATGTAATGGGACATGGCATCATCTAGTGATATGAATGAATCCACCCTTTCTTATGCTAATGTGTATTCTTGTTCACTCGTGTGTAAAACCAATGACCATGCAACATTGCACTCTTTCTCATGCTAATTTGTATTCTTGTTCACTCGTGTGTGTAAAACCAACACCTCTCCTACATTGCACCCTTTTATTACCCATGGCAATTAATTTCACTTGTCCTCATGGTTGCACCATAATTACATCAGTTACATCCTTGTGTTCATATTCCACTAAAGAAATCCAGATTATGCCAATACATATTATTATAGCCTTGGCTTTGAGTTGAAATTTCAAAAATAAGCATGTCATGGTAATACACAGCTTGATGTTCACGGAAATTTTAATCATATAGAAGGTGTGGAAATTTGAGGTTTTAATCTATCTTCTTTTTTATTAGTGTCTTCAATATCTCTTTAATTTGGCTCAAGGTTCTTAACTGTCTTTGAAAGATTTCCTTTTGTGGGCACAAACTTCTATCACCGAAAGTGCTATCTCTTCCATTTGGAGATTAATAATCACTTTTTTTTTCACCTTATTCATTAGTGTGTATGCAAGAAGCACCGTTTTGACTAGACTGGAGCAAGACATATATGTCAGGCAACGTACCATGGATTTTGTAAACCTGGCCATAGAGTGCAGTCAATAGGGAACTCCACTTTATAATGTGTTTCATTTGAGGGGTTGTTAGTAGTAGGTTGAAGTTACTACACTACTGTTTGCAGATTGATAGACAATTTATCACTTTGTTCTCTATTGATTCTTCTTGCCTTTATTTGAAAGAAGATAAGAAAAACCAGCGATGCTATATAATGGTGCTAAATTTTGGTACCAATGTCTTCTCTCATGACCCGTTTTTAACTTAGTCCTTTACTTCCAAACATATCTTTAGATTGTGCATGGGCATGTGGTGTAATTTTTTGACACAAAAGTATATCTATGGCATTTGGTACCAATGTCTTCTCTCGTGACCCGTTTTTAACTTAGTCCTTTACTTCCAAACATATCTTTAGATTGTGCATGGGCATGTGGTGTAATTTTTTGACACAAAAGTATATCTATGGCATTGGGTTGAAATATCACTTGGACCAGCATAGTGTGCTTACACTAGGCTCAAGTTAATTTTAATTGACTGTGCTCTCTCCACTCGAGACAAAGAATCACTTGACTTAATTGACATAATTGGTTCAAGAGCAGTGTGTATAGAGGAGCTTTTGTAGGAGAGATAGTGACATAGCATGTTGTTTGAAGGAAGTGATGCACAAACATTTACATAAGTTGAGAGCAATGTGCAGAAGATGCAAATATCTTCCTGAGCATACCATCAATGCACATTGAAGAGGCTATATGATTATTTTTGGATTTGAGGCCATTAGAGCCCAAATGATTATGTATTCTGGTTCAAATGTGTATTGCACTGAGTGTTATTTTGCAAAATTGACCCACTCAGATGCTATATACGTGCAAAAACTTCGCAAATTTGTGCCTAATGGCATGTGTGTGTAAAAATGAAAGTTTGCTTATTTTAGTTTTATTTTTGCTTTTTTTCCTCAGTTATTGTCCACATCTGAACATTGATGTCCTCAGAAACAGTTTTAGCTTCTAAATGTGTATAGAGGAGCTTTTGTAGGAGATAGAGATAGTGACATAGCATGTTGTTTGAAGGAAGTGATGCACAAACATGCACATAAGTTGAGAGCAATGTGCAGAAGATGCAAATATCTTCCTGAGCATATACCATCAATGCACATTGAAGAGGCTATATGATTATTTTTGGATTTGAGGCCATTAGAGCCTAAATGATTATGTATTCTGTTTCAAATGTATTGCACTGAGTGTTATTTTGCTAAATTGACACACTCACATGCTATACACGTTTAAAAACTTCACAAATTTTGTGTATAATGGCATGTGTGTGTAAAAATGAAATTTTGCTTATTTTAGGTTTATTTTTGCTTTTTTTTACTCAGTTATTGTCCATGTCTGAACATGGATGTCCTCAGAAACAGTTTTAGCTTCTAAATGTGTATTTCTGTAATTAAGTTTTTGTTGACAGGTTCTTAATCCCAAACTTCTTTTACATGCCATATTTTAAAATATGCATATGACTGTAAATGGAGAATGCACTTTTTGTTATTCTCTTATCTATCTGATATCACAAGTACAACCTATTAAAATGATGCAGTTCTACTTTATTGTTCAATTGGGAAAACTGTTTTTAGTTTAATGATATGTAAAACTTGTCATCGTTTTCATTTGCATATTTTCAAGGTTTGCAGTAATTTGTCTTTCATAGCAGATGAAATCAACATGATTGATGAGATGCAGTTATTTTGAACCAATAGTAAGAAGCATGATTGTTTGTGTGTTAGTCTAGACTGTAAGTCAAGAATAATCTGAAATTTTTCGTGCCTTTCATTTTTCTATTTAGTATTTAACCAGGTTCTGCGGAATCATATGCAGGTTTCACTTGTTCACTGGTTACCTTGTTATCATCTCTAGTTTATCTTAATTTTACATTGTTGTGTGAAAACAAGAGAGCAGCTTCATGATCAAAATTGTCTGCATCATATTTGAAATTGATATATGGTGTATGTTGTGTGCCTTCCAATTATGTTTTTTGCTTGCCATTAGAGCCTAAATAATTATGTATTCTGGCTCAGATATTTATTACACTGAGCGTTATTTCGCTTAACTGACCCACTCACATGCTAGATACATGTGGAAACTTGAAAATTTTGTGTTCAATGGGGTGTGGGTGTGTGTATAAATGAAAGTTTGCATATTTTAGTTTTATTTTTAGCTTTTTTCCTCAGTTATTGTCCACTTCTGAACATGGATCTCCTCAGAAACAGGCATTAGCTTCTAAATGTGTATTTATGTAATTAAATTTTGGTTGGCAGGTTCTTAATCCCAAACTTTTCTTGCATGTCAGCTTTTAAAATATGTATATGACTGTAAATGGAAATGAACGTTTTGTTATTCTCGTATCTACCGCAACTTATCAAAATGATGCAGTTCTACTTTATTGTTCAATTGGGAAAACTGTTTTTAGTTTAATGATATTTAAAACTTGTCATAGTTTTCATTTGCATTTTTCAAGTTTTGCAGTAATTTGTCTTTTATGGCAGATGAAATCAGAATGATTGATGAGATGCAGTTATTTTGAACCAATAGAAAGAAACATGGTTGTTTGTGTGTTAGTCTAGACTCTAAATCAAGAATAATCTGAAGTTTTCCACACCTTTCATTTTTTTATTTAGTATTTAACCAAGTTCCACAGAATCATATGCAGGTTTCACTTGTTCACTGGTTACCTTGTTATTGTTTCTAGTTTATCTTCATTTCACATTGTTGTGTGAAAACAAGAGAGCAGCTTCATGATCGAAATTGTCTGCATCATATTTGAAATTGATGTATGGTGTATATTGTGTGCCTTACATTTGTTTTTTGCTTGCAGTACTTCAATCAAATTTTAACAGGTGTTCTAGAGGTGCTTGATGATCCTGATTCTTCTGTCAAGGAGCTAGCTCTTGCTGTTATAGTTGAAATGCTGAGTAATCAGGTCTCTTAAGCTTCCATTTTTATTGTGTTTTTTTTGATGTTGGATTCTAGTAAAGATTGTCTCTGTGCATTCATTCTTGGATTCTCATTTGAACCCTTGTTTTGAAGTCTCCCAGATACATGTGCTTTCCATTTTATAGATTCAATTTTTGAAGATTTGTACCATTATTCTGGGATTTGATCAGGAAAGTTTTTTTTTTAAATTTTTTTATTGTGTTATTCAGAAAGATACACTTGAGGATTCTGTTGAAACTTTATTGGAAAAACTGCTGCATGCAACAAAGGACCTTGTTGCAAAGGTATTTTCTGAAGTATTAAATGTTAAAATCGAAGTAATATTGTTGTGGACATGCAGGCTCGTTTATTTTCAGTTTATTGTAAATGCCTGTTCTCTTTGTTAGGTCTCTAGTGAAGCAGATCGTTGTGCAACAATTGTGCTATCTCAATATGATCCCTATCGATGCCTCACGGTATGCAATGTATAGAAATTATGTAGTATTTTGGCAAATAACATATTTTTAGGGATTGTTGGGAGTGTCAATTTGTGGTATTACATCATGTTGTGAATTTTACAGTATATTTTTCTCTTAACCTTTTTGCAGGTTGTAGTTCCTCTATTGGTCAGTGAAGATGAAAAAACTTTGGTGACTTGCATTGGCTGCCTAACTAAGGTGGGTTGATCATTGGTGTTACCCATCTATAATGAATTGTTTTGGATGCTAAGCAGTCATGAGATTTTGTGTGGTCAAGCTGAGGTCTGAAAATGAGCTGGATTAGATTTTATGATATGGAACTTTGTCTTCATCGTTTTGTATATTAGGCTGACTATATAGGCCCACATAATATATTTTACAGTTTTAGCTTCAGAAAAGTTTTATTGTTAAAAAATTCATTCGCTGCCTTAATTTCTCAACTGTTACGAGGTGTCAACGACACATGTATTCAACATGTTTTGTTTGAGTGACACTTGTCAACTTCCTATATTTAAAAACTTACCACATCACTCCAGTAGCCAGATTATTATCAGGAGAGACCGAAACTGTTCATAATATGTCACAGTGACTGTAATGTACAATATATGACATAATTATTTCAAAGAACCTTATTGAAATAGATTCTTCAATTCACTGGAGTAATTAGTTCAAAATGTTTTGGCTACCCAGGGTTGTTCATGTTAAATTTAGATAGACATGGTATGTTCTATGCTAAATGCAATTTTACTTCAATCTTTCTTAGGCCCGATTCCATTTAGCAATCACATAAATATGAAAATAAAATGCTGATAGAACATAATAATAGATCAACAGAAGACAAGCCAATAATATAGATCAGATTTTACAATTCTTCTTGTCCAGCAAGGATATAGGATAGTGTGCGTTACGGCAGTCAATAGGATGCACCAGCCAGCAAAGTCTTTCTCAACGTCAGATCAGCCAACCCTCCAAGTGTCATACACACACCCTTCAAAGACAGATACCCAAAAGTCAACACTGGTCAACAGAAAGTAAACATAGAAAAGTCAATGCAGAAAGTCAATGCTGCAGTTTAGGGCTTCGGTCAATGGGCTCCTTTTTCCTCGATCTTTGTGCCGTCTAATGCGGCCTCACAAGATCGGAATTTCTGCAAAAGATGGAGGTCAAAACTCCAAGGTTTGACCATGGTCAACTCTGGTCAACGCACCAGCAATCAGCCCTAAAGCAGTCCGCACTTTTACCCAGCTTCAGCGCCACATGTGTGAAAAAAATAGGCCTCCAAAAGGTTGATTGAGCCAATCAGATCACAGGAGAGAATGTGTGATGAGTTGATGAGCAAATGATCTCCAAGTCTCTCCAATTTATATCAGTTAGTGAGGGTGTGTGACACATCTATTAGGCTTGTGAGTCTACATTACAAATCTTGCCGACCTTGCACATGTGTGGAAAATAAAATCAAAATATATGTTCTGCTCATCCAAACAAGATGATCCTTGGATCAATCTTGCACCTCTCCGAAAGAGCAGTGCAACCTGGAGTTTGGACCTAGTTGCCCAAAATTAACAGTTCATTGTCAACATCACAGCTTGTATAGGATTTTCAGACCTTCTCACAGATAGATATATTAATATACCAGTGATTTTATCTTCATCAAATCTGTAGAAATGGGCTTTTATATATGCGCGTGTTTTCTGTTATGGGCATTCATTGTGAGGTATTTTTGAAATATTTCATAGCTTCTATGAGCACTGTAAAGCTTCTGAATGGACACTATGTTGAGGTGTAATATTGAGAAGATGTTTATTGCCAGTTAACTGACATTTGCTGCTATTTTGTCAGCTTGTTGGGCGGCTTCCACCAGAAGAACTTATGGCTCAGTTACCTTCATTTTTGCCTGCTCTATTTGATGCTTTTGGGAATCAAAGTGCAGATGTTCGGAAGGTAGTACTAGGCATATCTACTGCATATTGATTACTATTTTCTCCGACTGATTATGTGATGTAGATATTTAAGCATTTTTGAATGAAGAGAAGATTCTATAATTGATGCATCTGCTGTTGCAGACAGTCGTTTTTTGTCTAGTGGACATATATATTGTTCTCGGGAAAGCATTTTTACCATATCTTGGAAGCCTGAGTAGTACCCAGCTACGACTTGTAACAATTTATGCGAATCGAATTTCCCAGGTGCAATACAAATACGAAGCATGAGTGTTGATACAGTTTTTGTAAAATGTTATTAGGAAAAGTTTCCTAACTGGCTCCCTTTTCTTTGCAGGCAAGGTCAGGAGCTTCTGTGGAAACGAACAATGCCTAATAAATAGTTTGTGGTACAAATTATGACAGAATATATCATAGGCTGCCTATCTGAAAGTTGGGGGAGCTTCAGATGCTGCACCAAAGAAAATGTTATATTTAAGTTGGAGTGTACCTTAACACGGTTAGTCCCTTGTATACTTTTGTGAGGTGATTTTATTTACCATGTGTAATTGTTTTGGGTGAAATATTTTTCTGTTCTCTTGAGAATCAACCGGTCAAGGTTGTTCGCACTTGTATGTTAATTAGAAGCAAGCTCCTCTTGTTTCTTTGTATATCTTTTTCACAGAGATTAGGATTCAGACACTGTCATTGACATACTGGTCAACTCCAAATAATTTATTTTTCATGTTGGGATGTGAGTTTGATGTAAAGGTCCATTTGTTTAAATCATTAATGTTACGAGTTCACTCTGACCGGAAATGCAATTTACAGAACGGCTCTATGATTTTGAGAAATTCTACAGAATGCTCAAGGCATTTGCTTGTGGCCAGCACTATCTTAAATCTGCTTTAATCCTCTGCTAAGACATGTATTTGATAGCACAACTATGCAGCATGATAGTGAGATGTGATGGAAAGAGCACAATTATTGCTGTGATTTTTAAATAAGTTGGGCTGCATTTAATTGACTATGGGCATGTGTTCAAATTGATATTTCTTTGAATGCTGAATATGCTTGTTTGGCTGGAAACTATTTTGAACAATAGTAATTGCAAGATGTATTGTTTCTTAAATCGGATAACAAGGAAAATTTTAAGGATGTAAATTTATCCTAAATATTAGAAACCTTGGCGAATATTAATAATCCATAATATGCAAACTATAAAATGTCTAGTGATATTTTAGTAAAAATATTGAAACTTCTAATGATTTTATTAGTCTTTGTAAAATTTTGGCAATTTTTAAGGTAAAATATTTTTTTCTTATAAAATTTGGGTGAATCATTTTTAGGAAAAAACGAGAATTGGCAAATCTTTTTTTTGGAAAAAGCATGGAAAATTAGCCCATCTGTGAATATTAGCTCCTACAATTTTCCCTGTCGGATAACTAGGTGGGAAGATGTTAGTGTTGTTTATTCCCTAGTAGTGAAAGAAATTTGTGCTTTTCATTGCACAACTGCAAGGATTTGTGGTCCCAACTTTGTAAATAAGCTTAGTTCTATATAAAGATAAGATTATTGTAAATTGTCTAAAACTTTGATGATATATATTATTCATTTTCGTTTAACATTTTCACAAGAGCATATCTAGGAATCAGTGATCTCAGCTAATTTAGGACGGCTCATCAGCCACGTTTTATGGTGATAGTGTGCAGTTCATTTTAAACAGTTTTTGTTAGGAGTATTATGACAGCTGTATATGGTAAGATCTATGGTTGTGAAAGTTATGGTCAAATATAAATTTTCCTGTGGAAATGAACTTTCAAAGAATATTTTATCATGAACTTATACTAAACAAGTTGGCCATTGCATTTGTTATGGTTAAATTCTAAAGGTGGTGTACTCTCAATTTAAGGAGATTGAATTGTTAATAACAATCATGAAGGGTGGAACAGGTGACTTAAGACACCACCGCTTTCGGCCAGTATAAATTGAAGTTTAATTTTTTATTTTATTTTATTTGTTGGCTAAAATATATTTTACATGTAAACAAGGACCAGACTGAGCAGTGATTAAAAGAACCGTATCTTCCTAGCACTAAGTGGTTTAATACCCTTATAACATAATCATTGCACTATATATGACTCGCAGACATTTCAACCTTCCAACTAGGCCATTATAACAACCAAAATTAAAGTCAGCACTCAAATGTGTTGGTTGCTGAATTTTTTTATGGCAGCTTATCCTATAAAAAGTGAAACTGTATTTGAAACTGCAAGCTCTGGAGAACCAGACGACTGCAGGGCATTAAAAGGTTCACTGCATGTTAACTTGCAGAAGCCTTGTGTACCTTACAAGTTCGCTATGTGAATACGTCAATATTTAGGAACCAAGTGAATATCCTACTATATGATAGTGACAGTTGTTATGCCATTTCATGCATTGGTTTCTGCTTGTTTCAAAATTTCCTCAAAGTGCCGCTAGCCAAAAATTGATCTGTAATTGGAAAAGTCTTTAGCCGTGCTTGTGTCATCATTGGTCTCAAAGAAAACATCAAAATCTTTAGCTGTATCATGACATTTTGTCTTGGGGCTGATTGGATTTGTATATGATGCCGATATAAGTTTAAATAACTTATATGGGAAAGTACAACCATTGCAAACCTCTTGAATAATAAACAAATTTATTCTCTTTTCCTCGTTAGCATTGATATGGATTATAGGTCAGATCTCAATCTGACTATGTGCCTACTTACGTGTATAGGTGGCTTGACATGATGGTTTAAAAGTAAACGATGCTGTCTGAAGTTCTGCTTATGGCATTGGTCCTGCTTGTGGCATACTTTCCTTTAGTCATTCGTCATTTAAGAATTTCATCCAGCTATTACAAAAATAACCCAAATGATCAAGCAAAGTGATCTATCGTCTTTTCAGTATAACAAAAGATGCATGATATTCAATTAAATTGCTGCCATGCTTCATATGAAATTCACTTAAATGGAAAGAATTGTGAAGTAGAATATGCTGATGTATGACCACCTTATTTTAGGAGTGGCACCTTGAATCCTAGAATTAGAGAGGGAAATGCCCATGCTGCATAAATTGATCTATCATCTTTTCAGGATAACAAAGTATACATGATATTCAATCAAATTGATGCCATGCTTCAGATAAATTTCACTTGCATGGGAAGAATTGTCAAATATAATATATTAATGAATGACCTTGTATTAGGACTGGTTCCTTGAATACTGGGATTTATATGCATCACCAATTAGAAAGAGGGAAATGCCACACCATGCTGATAAGGACTCTGCTGCACTAACTAAACCAGGGCAGGTGATATGATAATTTAGTAACTCCTTGTTGACAAAACCAAAGTAAGAAGAATATTAACTTAGGCTGTTGATAAAAATAAAACCAAGGTCTCCTTGTTGGATAAATTTCACTTAAGTGGAAAGAATAAGGAAGTAGAATCCGCAA
The DNA here is from genome assembly GCA_034641835.2 of Pinus albicaulis. Lineage (NCBI taxonomy): Eukaryota > Viridiplantae > Streptophyta > Pinopsida > Pinales > Pinaceae > Pinus > Pinus albicaulis. Next base: position 861,460,755 of record CM076584.1, on the reverse strand, counting down.
ATGTATTTTAGGAGTGACACCTTGAATCCTGGAATTAGAGAGAGGGAAATGCCATGCCACGCTGCATAAACTGATCTATCATCTTTGCAGGATGACAAAAGATAGATGATATTCAATCAAATTGATGCCATGCTTCAGATAAATTTCACTTAAGTGGGAAGAATTGTGAAGTAAAATATACTTATGTATGACCTTGTTCTAGGAGTGGATCCTTGAATCCTGGGAATTATATACATCACCAATCAGAAAGAGGGAAATGCCACCCCATGATGACTGGGAATTAACTAAACCAGGGCGGGTGATATGATAATTTAGAAACTCCTTGTTGACAAGACCAAAGTAAGAATCATATTAACTTAGATTGTTGATACAAATAAAAAGAATCATATTAACTTAGATCGTTGATACAAATAAAAATAATCATATTAACTTGGATAATCAGATCTTCTGGTTGGATATAACCAGACTAAGGAGAACTACAAATTAAAAACTCAATAACTCGACCAAGGATGCAGATAACTCTTGAGGCATGCCAAAAGCAATGTCATATATATATATATATAATCTTAACGACATGCTTTCTATTGGTGTTGGAAATAAAATCTTGAAGGATTATGATTAGGAAATTAAAATCGTGAAGGATTACGATTGGGAAATTAAAATAGTGAAGGATTATGCTTGAAATAGTAGAATTAATACAATGATAAAGCCAATTATAGAATACATCATTTTACAAAAATGTGGAGGATGGAATCTCTTACATTATGGTGAGAGTAAGTATGAGTTGTGAAAATTTAATTTAGTCATGACTGGAAATTTGGGATAAGACAATATGGAATTTAGTTTCTAAGTTTCATTTACTGATACCAAAAAATATTTCTAAAATAAAGAGAGGCAATTTTACTTTAACATAGCACCTTGTTGTCCTAAGTTTAATTTATTCTTCAATCTATTTTTTATTACTTAAATCTAAAATTCACTGAAATATAATATATTACATATTAAACATTTCCACACATGAGGATGCATCCCTTAAACAGGGCTTTATAGTTGGGTCTTATTTTACAAAATTATTATAGCCGCATTTGCACACATGAAGATGCATCCCTTAATCAAGCCTTTATAGTTGTGTCTCATTTTACAAAAATAGTATAGCCACATTTGCACGCATGAAGATGCATCCCTTAAACAAGGCTTTATAGTTGGGTCTCATTTTACAAAAGATTATAGCCACATTTGCACACATGAAGATGCATCCCTTAAACATGCCTTTGTAGTTGGGTCTCATTTTACAAAAAGATTATAGCCACATTTGCATACATGAAGATGCATCCCTTAATCAGGCCTTTATAGTTGGGTCTCATTTTACAAAAAGAGTAAAGCCACTTTTTAACATATTATTGATTTAATAATAACAAGTAGACGTTTTCATTAAATTTGCGTCTAGTCATAGCAAATACTCTGAAAATCATTACATTTCATCATTTTCAGAGGGTCCTTCAGAGAGGAACTATCTATCAAGTCCAGGTAACTACTAACCAAAAAAACTACAATATCAACATGACATATATAGATTTTGCAAATTGGGATAGCAAAAAAACAAATTTATATTAAGCTCCCATTACAGAAGAAAAAGGGTGTCCTCATCAGTCGGTTTGTTAAAGTCAAATTGTAGATTGCCATGACATGGGCATGAAACAGTGCTGGTAGGATTCTCATCTTCTGTAGCAGTGCCATTGTTTTGGATGTCCTCAACCTGTCTTTTGATAGCATCAGTCTCATCATCCTAATGAGAAGATACAGGTTTGAGGGTCTGAATCTCCTTAGTGACAAGTATTAGAAGATTATCATGTTGGATAATTCTTCATTTTAAGTCCATAATTTCCACTTGGAGAGTCTCCAAGGGATCGTTACTTGCATTATTGGTAGAATTTCTAGAGGAGCATAAGGAATTAAGATTGGAGGACATGGCTATCATGTTAGAGGGGCAGCGGAAAGGAGTCCAAGGGGTAGCAAAGACAATGATGTGATGATTGTACGCAGAAGAAAGGAGGTTCCAAAGGGCTGTGATGAAGATACAAGAGACATGGGGAGCTGATAAATAAGTCCTAAATTGAGAGATTGAGTGAGAGCAGGGGCGCTTGAAGTAACAGAGAAAGGGAGACAAAAGTTTGCTTAGTACTTAGTCTCAAAGTTTTGATTTCAGAGGATGTGAAAGCGAGAAAAGAGGCTAAGAGCACGATTAACTATTTTAAAGAGGATATTGAGGAGATTTTCTCGAGGGTATATGCCACTGGACACATGTCGGATAATGATCATAAAATATCCTAGGATGATAAGGTCCAAGGTTCCCCCATTGCGAACTAAAGTTAATCCCAAAAGTAGACCATGCATTTTAGCTTGATTGTTGGTTTTCTTAATTAATCCCCATGACTATTTGAATACAAATTTTCTGTTAAGATTAGTGAAAATCCCTCCTCCTCCTGCCACCCATTTAAGTCCCAAATATACTCCATTTAATTTTTTTTTTTTGAAGTTAGGTACTTTGTATTATGTTAAATGAAGATTGCATAGACCAAATTTTATTTATTTATTATTATTTATTAGTTCTCTTTCGTTGCTCGTATATTTGAAGGAAAACTAGACCAATAACAAAGTTCAGAGTCTTGAGGTTGGTAAGACCTCATCTAACTAGAGCATCTTCTAAATAGAAACTTGTTAAACATGTTGAATGTACCAGAACTAGACATACATCAACATGAGACAAAAAATACTATTGCTGCAAGCCAAAACCAATGAGCTATAAAAGCAATTGGGTAGAATCTCTAGGCATCTGCCTAGTTGGTTACTACCCTCATCGAAGGAGAACGAGATATTGGCTGATCTCATGGCTAGAATGGTCAGCTTGCAGTCTATACTATCATTTTTCTTCTCTAGTTCTGTTAATATGATATAATTCTCTTATTGAGTCTTCTGATACCTCCCTATTCTGCTTGCAAAATTCAAATGATGTTTAACCTTGTGTTGGCTTCGAGCCATGACTAATGAAGTGATGAGAGCACATGCAATGTTCCAAGTATGGTGGAAACTGCAACCCCCTTTCGTGTGTGCAGATGGGGGAGGTGGGGACCCATCTTTAGGTATGATGTTTTACTATGGTATTGAATTGTACATATCATTTTAAGTGGTACTACTCTAAAAGGAATTTATTACTTTTATTGATTGATTTAATGATGCATGTTGCCAAAAAAGCTTAATAATTCTTGAGAATGGATTAACCACCAAATTTCAGTGATCTCGTTTGATACATCCCTTTTTCTAGGGAATTTCATTAAATTATTTATAAGTTCATGATGAAATATCTCAAAATAAATTATTAAAGTTGTTGAATATATTCAAATAATTAGTCTATATGAAATAAATGATAATTATACTTTGAGGATCACTTATAAACGATGGAGTATATATAATAATTTTGTTTGTAATCTTATACAAGTAAAATGTTAATGCAATGTTTATGTTTTATTTTATTTGATATATTAAGTTGCTTCACATAAAAAATAATTTCATGCATGAGATTATTTCACTTTTTATGACACATATACTACAAGCTTGTCTTTTAGTTAATATATTCAATTTTATTTTGTACAACAAAAAATAAAGATTCTTGCAACAACGTATTGTATTTTGTTTAACGTACTTACTTTTAAGAAATGTAAAACATGCAAATTGTGGTCTTATTATGGAAATATATAGTTTTATTTTATAGGAGTTTCAATTACAATACAACCAACCATTATGTTGACTGTAAATTTTCAAGCATCATAGTTAAGTCACCTTATCCTTCTAACAAATTGCTCAATAGAAAATTGTAGCATGGTCATATTTTACTACATTTCAGTAACAATCATAATCATTATTATAATGAAATAGTCATTATTTATTAGAGTATCCCTACACTACAAATTATTTCATATTTATTTATTTTTGATCAAATTATTGGAAGCTACTGGGAACAAGTCAAAATTCTATTGGCTCATCTTGCTTTGCGGACCTTTTGGCAGAGGGGAAGAGTGGTCTTAATTTGAAGCAATGTAATTGATGTTTAAGTGTTAAACCTAGAAAACAATATGCTATCTGAAATCCTAAGAAGTAATCATGGCGCACAAGCGTAGAGGACAATCTCTGGTAACCCCTGAAGTTGAAACTCCAACTGAGCAAGCAATACTGCATTCCCCAAGAAAGATGATGAACATATTTAAATATTGGATTTCTAACCAAGGTCAGAGGCCATGACAAAATTAGGGAATATAATTAGAATAGAAACAAAGGCAAGACCAAGTCCTTTCAACCAATGTGGAGAGAAGTACATAAACACTATATATTATGAAGGAAGTTAAAAAACTAAACTATCCGAATTCATAGGTCAAGGTGAAGGTTCATTAGTAGAAGCTTGGATTGTACGGGTTATGAGGGTTCTATCCTTTAAGGCATACTCTACAATGGAAAATTCACAAATAGTAATGATCCTTCTCAAGGGAGAAGCTCTACTATGGTGGGTAAATGAATAAACTTAATTACAAGTCACTCGTTTGCAAGTTATGTTGGAAATGTTTCAAGAATATTTTCGAACCAGGTTCTTGTCAGAGGAATAAAAACACCAAGAAGTGGGAGCCTTTCATGTAGTGAGAGAAAATGGAAGATCAATATAGGCCTATGAAGCAAAGTTCTATGCATTAGTCCATCATGTGGACTATATAGCTGATGATACATGAAAAGATGAAATATTTGTTCATGGGTGTAATGCTTTAGTTGAGTTGAAGTTTTCACGTGGAAACCGACCACCATGGTAGAAAAACCAAGTTTGTCTAGACAAGTCCAAAAGATGATGGATATGAAGAATCAAGTAAAGAAACCCGAGAAAATGTCAAAATAAACCTCCAAAGATAAGACCACAAGAATTGGGTGGCGCTAATATGAGTCCTATGGAAGATATAAAAATTTATCGAGGATGTCTAATGCAAATCATGGGGCACCTCCAAGGAGATTGAAGTTACAAAATCCTCAAACCTATATGAGAGGAACAAGGGGATGAGGAAGATAATTGGATGGTCAACAACAAGATTACAAAGAATATAGGCCCATTGAAGCATTGGGATTGTGGTGGCCCACATTATAGACACAATTGTCTAAGGCTTTAGGTTGGATTCAAGCAACAATGACATATATTAAGAAACTAATAACCTCAAACACAACATCGAATTCATGCTGCCATAAACCACCACCAAGCGAAACATTGAGTCATAGTAGTGGAATCTGATGGTCTGGTAAAAACCATTTCTATCTCTGTATTGATTGATTTGTGTGTCACTAATAGTTTTATATCACCTTATACTTTAATTAGATGTGGGTTGGTAGCTCATGATCAAAATAACTTTAACTTGGTAAAAATGGCATCAAGGATTAAGCAAGCAGTAGGCCCTCTAGTTAAATATTGTGTTGTTAACATAGGAGCTTGTGTCAAATAAATGAACCTATATGGAAAAAACTCTTGTAGTTCTCCCTACCACCCCATTGTACCCCCTTTTAATTAAACCAATATCCATGGTCTTATTATGGAAATGGGGTTCCAAAATTTCATCCCTTCCAAAGTTTGCAGAATCAACTTTGGACAACACCATCACATACTACTCACTAAGAACTTTGTGACAATATAAATTTTATTTCAATTTCACCTTTGGATTGGAAGTTATGCCTGTTTAAAGATTGACCAATTAAACAATGCTACATGGAACCCATGTGGCTAATGGTCATATATTCGTAGCATTTTACAACTCACCATCGAGTCCACAGTGTCATCGTGCCATGACGCTAAGTAGCAACAAGGTCTTTAACTACAACTGGCATGTTGCGATGTGAATTTACATGTTAGGCAGTGTGGAGGTTTTATGTCTCACACTATCCGTCAATCTCACTATCACACCTACATCTATTAGGCACATCAATGTCGACCCTCCACGACATGACGAGAAATTCTGCATTAGGTAATGAACATATTCCCATCTTATGACTTCCATCGACCATGGTACCATGCCCTCAATACATAAAAACACTACAAAATAATTTCAAGGAGTTGAGCTCCATGGTGACGTGACCCTTAATCATATAGGTTGCGCATTGGTGCCATGTAACACTCCCAAGCCACATGGCACCACATATCCACTGCTATGTGTCCGGTGGAGTTGGCCAATTCAACATCCAAAAGTACCAACTCTAACGACCATGTGTCACTGCCATCGAGGGACCAATCAATACTACTTCCATGTTACCAGTCCACATGGTCTCAACCATGCATTCATGATGCTTGCCACATCATTGAAATCCATGAGTCCCACGAGCCGACCCTTATGTGTTTTGTAACACTTCTACATTATATCTGTTTTGGAAGAAATTCGATGCGCACCAAGGTTTTGAACTTAGCAAACTTTTTAGACTCTTGGACTCCCGATTTTACACTTATTCTCCATCCATTTGGAGTTGGCCACATGTGACCTTGATCCATATTTGGGGTTCCATTCAATTACATGATGCCCTCAACCACTAGATCTCCTAGATCCTAGATATATGCTTCAAATTTCAAGAAAATACGCCCCACACCAACAAATACTTGTGAAACCCACTCCGTATATCATATGAGATTTGTCTCCATGCCACAAACACCTCTATGGGCCCCACACTGGATGTCATCCTTTTCATGCAAAATATTTGGGTAATTTCACATTCAACGCTTCCATGAAACATATAAGCACAAAAGTCCTGGATGTTCGGATTCCGGATTCCCAGATGCATCCATTGGACATAAAGTGCATTTGACTAGGATACAAACCATTTATGTCAAGGGATGTGTTGGACCTAAAGTGCTGGAATTGTGAGAAATTATAAGGGATTTCCATGTATTTTTTCCTTGGTCCTCCTTGAAGTGAAGTGTTGCTCATAACACTGGATCCCTCATAGAGACAATCACAATTATGTAAGCACATAAATCCATGGTACACATTGGCATATAAAACCATGAGAAATCTCACATAGTGACAATTAGACATAAAAATATAAAATGACTTTGTAACTCAAGAACACATTAGCAAGCACAAGCTCTACCATGAGAACACTCATATCAATGTTCCATTATAAAAAACCAATAATATCATATTTTTCCATTCACAATGATGACACATTAATTGTCACATCTCGACACATCATTCATCATTCATTGTGCCACATGTATAAGTAAATATGCTTATCTTATTATCTTGAGTGACTAACAAATGAGGGAGGGACTTCAACTCTCCACCCAACCATAGGCTAACTACATTGTAATATTTCTTGTAGCCGACCAACCTCGAGCCGAATTTTGAGTCTAAGGGGTTAATTGCTAAAGGGTATTCTCACCAATAACTAGTCAAACATATGGTATGAAGAGGAGTCCACTTTCCAAGTGGCTTATCAATTGCCTCTAACAGTAAGCACTGTAATGATTCTACATTGTAGTAGGAATCAACCATAATAATTCATCCAAGGCCCAGTGAATATTTTTTAGTTCTAGGAGAATGAATATGGTACATGGGTGGTTTATCAACTAACTTCTCTAAGCAAGCATTGCAGGGTTCAAGATACCACTATCTAGGTGGTTTATTATCTTGCTGAGAAAGCACGTAAGTGGTTTATACACCCCAAGGCTAACACTAAGTGGTTTATCAATTCCTTTCAGCAAGCACCTGGGTGTCTCAGCTTGTCAAGTGGTTTATAATACCCCCAACAAGCATCCCAATGGTTTATTAACCCCAAGGAAAGTGTCGAGTAATTCATCTTCTCCTTTGAAATTTCACAAGACAACCAACCATTGGAACACACTAATGGTGTTAGTAAAAATGTAGGGTTTTTTGTCCCGATGATATCGCATAGTCTAGGAGAGGTCTTCTCTCTCTCATGCAAATCCATGTCTACTACAACTCTCACACTCTGCCTCTAGGTTTTAACCCTGTACATAAATTACAAATGAATTCTTAAAACAGAAAAATAAACAATGGCGAGAACATAAAAAAAAAATACACATATTTTCCCTTGAATCCCAAACTAGGACTACCAGATTGATTTTTCATATATTCCTTTCAATGTTGCAATACACATATATACATGTTGAAGCATTCATAAACCCTAATCCAATAATCCTGGATTATAACATAACTGTAGTTCCCTTGATCGTATCTACAAAATACCATGGGAATAAAATCATCATGCCCAAAGCCATGTGCAAAACCCATGCACAAAACCACGGGTAGGTCTTCCCACCGTATTTGGCTCCACCCAAATATTGTTGGGTCTGCATAATTTTTTTTTTCCTGGGGCACTGCCTCCAACCCCGTGTAGGGGAACTTCCGCCCCCTGCAAACCCCCCAACAAGGGGGGGATTCCTCTCCCCCTAAGACCACTCGTTGCACCCAACACAATGTATAACACGTGGGACTAGTCGTTGAAAGAATAAAACACACACCCAACATTGCCTCCTTTTTTGTTCAACATTCATTATTCCTTCTTCCATGAAATATTCCTTTCTCTCCCACTACACATTCTATTTGTGCATCCTCTTACATCTCTGTCGTGCCAAATCCTTGTCTATTATCGGGCCATTGCTTCATGTCCCTTCCTTGCATGTTGACCATGCCTAGACGTTTCACGACAACCGAGACTGCATGGATCGTTCTTTATTTAGGAATCCTGTACTTGAATTCAATGCTTGCACCAATAATTGCATAGGTGGTGAAATAAATACCATGTGGCTTGGGTTTACAAGAAAATTTTCCTCCTCTGATGTCTGAATCCGTGTCCACTTCTCTCATCCAATCAATGTTTACATTTCCACATTATTTACATGAATTACAATTCATAGCAATATTTACAAGAGGGATAGAAAAAGGGCTATCATAAATCCCACCCCCTTAGAGGAAGACCTTCCTCGATGTTTTATACTTGAACACACATTCAAAAATGTTTTATTTCCAAACAAAAAATTTAACAAAGAGCTTTATATACACAACTCTTTTTCATTTACTTCCATAGTACAAAAAAATGGGTAATATACCCTCATCTAAACAACCATTTCCCTAGTGGTTTCATTTGGTCTAAAGTGGTTCCACTACACCTTAACCGACTCGATTACTCAATTTGAGAGCATGGTCTGCCTTCAATCCAAAATTCATAGTAGCTATGGCTATAACTATCCTCCAGATTCCACATATATCACAAACTAATCAACTACATTATTATCATCATGCACATGCATTTTAAGCAAGGAAATATGAAAAATGTCATGTGCTTTAATTGTGGCCATTAAGGCTAGACTGTAAGCCACTAGACCCACTCTTTCTAAGATATGAAATGGTCTACAAAATCTAGGTGCTAACTTAGCACAAGACCTAATTTTCAGTGAATTTTTACTTAGCCTAATTCGAGGTAAAATTTTTTCCCCACTTGGAATTCCTTTTGCTTTATTTAATGATCTGCATAGCTCTTTGGCCTATCTTGAGCTATTTTTAGTTTGCGCCTGATAACAATTACTTGTTGTTCCATTTCGTTCAACATATTAGGTCTAATATGAACCCTGTTCACTGGGTCATTCCAACTGATGGGTGTAATACATTTCCTACCATACAAAGCCTCAAATGGAATTAGCTTCAATGATTCATGATACTTATTATTGTAAGAAAGTTCTACCAAAGATAAAAACTTTTCCTACCTCTTAGGCTAATGCATGACATACATTCTTAGCATGTATTCCAACACGCTGTTTACTCTTTCAATTTTTCCATTAGTTTGAGGATGATAAACTATATTGAATTTTATTTTTGTCCCAAATATAGAAACCAATGCTTTCCAAAACTTTGAGGTGAATATAGCATCCCAATCCGATATAATATTCTTGGGTACACCATGTGGTCTAAATATTTCTTTCATTAAAATATGAGCAATATCAATTTCCTTGTGTGAAGACTTGGAAACTATAAAATGAGCTACCTTAATCAACTTCTTCACCACTGCCATTATGGCATCATGATGTCTAGATCAGTGTCCTTGGTAATTATAGAGATGAATTCCCACTTCCACTCAGGAATGGGGATTGGATGTGCTGTGGCTCATTTGCATTTACTTTTGAAATATTTCTCAAAACACCAAAAAAAGCATATATGTTATAAAATGTAAAATTTTGGTATACCGAAAAAGAATTTTTTTATTTATATGTTGATGTATTAACATTATGTGCGAAGATGTGAAGGTGGGTCGAGTCGTGCTTATGCGCGAGTAGAACAGTTCAAGAGTCGAGCCGATTGATGCATTCAGAACATTACATGCCAGGGTTGAGTTGGGTGTCCCCACCTCCACTTGTCACATCATCCATACCTTTATCACACATCGCACACCGCAAGCTCAGGAGGTATGGTGCTCATGAATATGTTATGAATGCCGAAATGCGAAGTGCGACAAGGGCCGGATGTGATGCAACTCAGAACTATGATTTAATATATTCCAATCACACATCGCACATCGCAAACTCAGGAGGAATGATGCTCATGAATATGTTATGAACGCTGAAGTATGAAATGCGACAAGGTTTTATATCGCTGATTTCGATTTGCGATCAGCCCCACCTCCACTTGCCACGTCATCCCTACCTTCATCGCACATCGCACATCGCGAGCTCAGGAGGAATGGTGCTCATGAATATGTTACGAATGCCGAAATGTGAAATGTGATAAAGGGATGAATGCGATAGTTTTCAAAGGAAAATTTGAATTTATTTAAAGTCCAAGATTATGTGTAGTTGCGTTGTTTTATGAAGAAACGTGAACGCGGGTAGTGAAATCGGGTAAGTGACCCAACATAGAGCAAAGGAGAAGAGAAGATGAAACGCTGCGGGCATGAGTAGATTATGCAGAGTCGGGTAGAAGGAGACACGATAACATTGTTTGAAACATAGAGGCATGGGCAGAGTCGGGCAAAGGGAGCACATGGTGGCATTTTTGGAAATGCAACAGCTGGGTCAAGTCGGGAAAATATGCGTTATTACAGAACTATTCGAATACCACATCAGAAACAGAAAAGACATGACAACAATAAGAAAAGACAAATATTGAACTCTGGAAGAAATGCAGGGCAAGGATGTCTGATTTGTCAGGGAGACACATCAACACTTTAGGAGACGCATCAACAAAAAATCAGATTCAACAAAAGAATAATATTTCAAGTTTTAATTTTTTTTCTTTGTTTGTTAAGATTGAAGCTATAGTGATGTCCTCAATTGCAATGTAATAATTAGTTTTAACAGTTAAGGTAATCAAAGTAGCTTCAAGAAGTTCTAGCAGTTACAAACTGTTTTTGATGTATTTAAGCAACATAGAAATAAACAAGAGGGGTTCTGAGTTTCGGACCTCTGGAAGACTAAAAATTTGGTATTTAATTTTCTGAGGAATTAATGAAAGAAGCATCAATTTTCTTGCAATTGTTGATGGTGATTCGTTTTTCCTGTGCCATTTTGTGTTCCTTCTTCCTTGAATGAAGTGAAGTAAAGTAGTTTCTAGTCTCTTAATTACATCTGTGAGTAATAGTTAAATAACCTTAATTTGCGCTCCTTCACTCTAGCTTTTATTTCTACATAAATTCATTTTGAAATTTAAAGTGATAGATTGTGTGTTACAACATATCATTTTGAGTTTCTTCTACAGTTCTTCTTTTCCGTTCAGGTATCAATATTTAATGGCATTGTAGAGTCTTTCATTATACCATATTATTAAGGGTTTTAAAGAATTAGTTTCCAAATGGATTGAAAAAATACCACCTGGTATAATTACTTCTGTGACACATTTTTAAAAATATCTTAAGCATTGATTCCTTTCCACAACCAAGGAATTGTCTCTTAAGATACAACATTTTCTGGCGCCGTTGCCGGGGACGAAGAGACAAAGTTTATTTTCCCTAGGTTTTTCACATTATTTCCTCTGGTTGTTCAGTGAGGAGGAAATATTTGGTTGTGTTTGTTATTCTCAGAATTCTGGCTCACAAATGGTCTCACACGAGGTCGAATACCTCACAGCAGAAGGTCCCTGCTTTGTCAGACCCTGAAAGATTGTTTCTAAAAGGGTTCGGAAACCCAAAACCCCCTCAACACCTAGTCCTACACTGTCTGCTCCTGGCAGTAGTTCTAGTAATCCTTTGTTTGAAGATATCTCTAAAGTACTTCCTTTATTGGAAAAGGATTCACCTTTCACACAAATTTATTTTCAAGAACCTAAGTTGGAAGAACACTCCTTTGAGTCTATTTCTTTTAATTTTACTCAAGCTCAACAAACTCCAATTGCTGGTCTCTCTGCCTTTGTTCATCAACCCACCCATATCAGTTTTACCTCCACCTCCGTTCATTTTCACAATAGGTTCATCGACTGCATCTAACCAAGGAACAGTGAATCACTGTGAAAACATGGCAACACCAACCTTTTTGTTGAACATATATGCTCCACTTAACCTTCCACAACCAATGAATGTGATTTCTCAAGAGTATCTTAAATTACTCCCACGTTTTACTAGAGAAGATGAAATAAATGTAGAAAAACACTTGCCTGTGTTTTGTAATTTTGCTGAAAATATGAATGTAGAACATCTTGATGTTGTAATAAGGCTTTTTGTTCAATCTCTGGATGGAGATGCTAGAAAGTGGTTTAAGAGATTGCCAAATAATTCTATTAATAAATGGAAAGAACTGGAAAATCAATTTACTCATTGATGGGGTGAAAAAAGGGATCATGGATATTCACTAACAAAATTCAATGCAATCAAAATAAAACCAGATGAGAATATGTCAGATTTTATCAAAATATTCAATAAATTGTATAACATTTTTCCTGTAGAAATGAAGCCCCCTCCTTTTGGAGCAAAGGTGGTTTTTGCTAGGGCTTTTGAAGCTGATTTTAGTTTCACACTTAGAGAAAGGAGATCCCCTACTCTAGAGAAGATATAGGCAGATGCTTTAGAAATTGAAGTTAATATGACTGCAGCTGGGAAGGCGAAAGGGAAACAACCAGTCTAAGAGAAGGGGAAAACAAAAGAAGAATCATCACAAGATCAAAGAATTGAAGATAAGACAAAGGTGATAATTTTTTTTTCAAATAAGATAGTTAATATGGAATTGGAAAGTAAAAACCGCCAAAGGAAAGTACAACAAACGCAAGGAGGATTTAACCCTCAATTTAGAATACAAACCCTGCAAATTTTGCAGAGGGAAAGAAAACATCAAGACCAAGTTCAACCACCATTGTATATAGAAGCATCCCCCGGAGAGTCAGCAGAAGATTACCAAAAGGATGCTGAAGATAAATATATGCTATGTACACAATAGAAGAGGATGATGAGGAAGATTGTGAAGGAGAATATACTAAAGCTGAAGTATCTTTTGCTGAAGATGAGATGAATGAATACTGTAAACAATTTGCAGATTTTATGTGGGCTGAGTTGCACAAGAAGTATAATATCAGATCAAGGAAAAGATGAAGGCTACAAGACACTGAGGGTAAACAACAAGACCCTGACCCTCCTCCAATGGTGACTCCACAGAAAAAGGACTCTGTAAAACAAGTCAGTAATGGGAAGCAACCTGTAAATTCAGTTAATAGAACATATGTGCAGTAGGGTGAACCTTCCCAGAGAAAATCAGTTGATACTAATATTTTGGAGAGAGTTGTTCCTGTACCCGAAAAAGTGGCAAATTATAGAAAGAGTGAAGAAGAACCTAAAAAGAATGTTAACCAAACTCATGCTTTTAGTTTGAAAAAGGAGTTGGAGAAGGTAAAAATTCAGGTACCTCTTCTAGAATTAGGTAAAATATCCGTCTACAAGAAAGAAATTTCAGAATTTATTAATCTCACACAAATTGAAGATATAACTGACACTGTGAACTTACAAGAAGAGAAGCCAGTGGTCACCTTTGGTTCTCATGTAGAATAAGTTGATCAATCTGTTCTACCATTCTATATTTCTCTGTTTCGTCATGATTTTACTCTCCATAATTGTATGTTGGACTCAGGAGCATCCCATAATCTCATGCCATTGTCTGTTATGAAGCAACTAAACTTGCAGATTACCAAACCTTACAGGGACCAGTATTCATTTGATTCCAATAGGGTGAAATGTGTTGGGTTAATTAAAGATGTAGTATTTTCTTTGGCACAAATCCAACAAAGAGTATAGTCATGGATGTAGTTGTTGCTGATATTCCAGCCAGGTTTGGAATGCTCTTGTCAAGATATTTGGAAGCAAAGTTGGACGATGTTCGATTATTAGATTTCACTTATGATATCATTTCTGTTTAGGAGATTATACAGGGAAACAAGGTTCATGAAGACCACTACCAAGAAAGATGCAAGAAATTACACTATTTATAGTCAAGAAACTGAAGATATTTCATGTTTCATGCTGCATGAAGATGAAAAATTTGCTGAAGAAACATGGAAGAAAATCTCTTCAGCAGTTGTAAATAATGAACTGCATTCAAAGAATATTTGGAAATGCTATTTTGATGGTGCCTACTCAAGGATGGCACATGAGTTGGATTCTTGTTGATATCACTAGAAGGTAACCTCATGCCTTTTTCTTTTAAATTATAATTTGATTCAACAAACAATGTGGCTAAGTATGAGTCCTTAATTTTAAGCTTTCAAGTTGCTAAACAGATGGGAATTCAATGTATTTCAATTTTTGGTGACTCTGAATTGATAATAAGACATATTAAAAATCATTGTCAGACCAAGCAGCCGAGATTAAGATCATACGAAAATGAAGTCTGGGACTTGATAGAGAACTATTTTGAAGTCTTCAATCTTCAATTCATTCCGAGGGAGGGTAATAGGTTGGAATATTTGTTAGCAGTTGCAGCTAGTACCTTTAGGCCACCAATGAATCCAAGGTTAAGGTATGAGATTGAAATTAGACATAGACCCTCTATTCCTGACAATGTGAAACATTGGTAGGTGTTTGAAGATGATGAGAAGATAAATCATTTCTTGACAATGATTGGAAACTTTGAAGATGATGAGATAGATCAAGAAGAAGAACAGAAAGAGCAGAAATGAGAGATACGAAATCTTAAGTAGTCAATAGGTGAGCAGAAGATTATCCAATTGAAAGATAATATACTCCCTAAAGGACTGGTCCCCCTTGAAATAATAGTTGATTCTAATGATGTTGCTGTTAATTCAAAGAAAATACATCAAGAGGAAGATATGGAAGATTATAATTTGGGAACTCAGTAGGAGCCAAAAAAGGTGAAATTATTCAAAGGTGTTCCCACTAATTATAAAGAAAGATGCATTGATATTTTAAAGAAGTATATGGATGTGTTTGCTTGGTCATATGAAGACTTGAAAACGTATGATAAAATCATAATACAACATAAGATCCCATTGAAAGAAGGAATTAAACCACATAGAAAAAAGCTCAGACAGATTAATACATTATTGTTAGCTCCAATTGAAAAGGCAGTGAAGAAATTGCTGCAAGCAAAAATCATATTTCCTCTCAGATATTCAGATTGGGTTTCTAATCTAGTTCCTGTGAGGAAGAAAAATGGAGAGATAAGATTGTGTGTAGACTTCAGGAATTTGAATAGAGCATCTCTAAAGGATAATTATCCTTTACCTAAGATGGATTATGTCTTACAAAAAGTGACAGGAGCTTACATGATGTCTATGGTTGATGGATTCTCTGGATATAATCAAGTGGCAATTGATAAGGAAGATCAGAAAAAAATAGCTTTCACAACCCCCTGGGGCACCTTCATGTAGCAAGGACGCCATTCAGTCTTAAGAATGCAGGAGCAACCTTTCATAGGGCCATGGACATAGCGTTTGTAGGAGACAAGTATGTGGTTATATATCTGGATGATGTAACTATTTTCTCAAGATTAGATGATGAACTCTTGGAACATTTGTAAAAAACTTTTGAAAAATGCAGAAAGTTTGGTCTGTCACTAAATCCCAAGAAATCGTTGTTTGCCTTAGAAGAAGGTAAATGATTGGGTCACATAGTTTCAAAACAAGGAGTGAAGATTGATCTGGCAAGGGTGGGAGAAATTCAGACAATCCCTTTAGCCAGAAGCAAGAAAGATATTCAGAGGTTTTTGGGAAAAATAAACTTTCTGAGAAGATTTGTACCAAACTATGCTGAGATTGTGAGAAATATAACTGACATGTTGAAGAAAAATGCAGAAGTGAGATGGGATAAAGAAGCAAGAGAAGTATTTTCCAGAATAAAAGAAGCACTCCAGGAAGCTCCTGTTCTAATAAGTCCTGATTGTCAAAAAATATTTCAAATATTTTGATTTGCTTCTCCCACTACTATTGCTGTTGTGTTATTGTAGAAAAATGAGGATAATAAGGAGCAACCATTGGCATTCTTCAACGAAGTTCTCAGAGATGCTGAGCTCAAATATAACATTTTGGAGAAACAAGTGTATGCATTGGTCAAAGCACTCAAAGCCTTGAGGATTTATGTGTTACAATCCCAAATAATTGCATATGTGCCTAATTCTACTGTTAAAGAAGTGTTGGGTCAGAGCGATGTAGAAGGAAAGAGAGGAAAATGGACAAAAAAAATTCAGGAGTATGATCTGCGCATTAAACCTATAAAGTTGGTCAAAGGGCAAGGTTTGGAAAAGTTGTTAGCAGAGACAAATTTTCAAGCATTGGGAATCAATCTGTTAGCACCAGTAGATGAAGTTGTGAATGAAGAAGGTCAAAATATGCCCAAACTAGGTATTCAGTGCACATATTTATGCTGTGATTGGTACAAAGAAATTGTTCATTATCTATGTTTATTCTCTTGTCCAACTTTGCCAAATAGAACAAAATATAGAGCCCTCAAGCTTAAATCTTAGCCATATGTCATAGTAGAAGCAAAGTTGTACTGGAAAGATCTTGCTGGTATTTTTCTGTTGTGTTCAACTAAAGGTGAATCCATTGAGGTTATCAAGGAATATCATGACAATCTCTGTGGAGGAAATTATAGTTGGAAGGTCACAACACATAAAATCCTCAAGTCAGGTTTTTATTGGCCTACGCTGTTTGCTAATGTGTACAGATTGGTCAGAAGTTGTAATAGGTGTCAATTGTTTGCAGAAAAGAAGGGACTTGCTCCGTTACCTCTCATTCCAATATTCATAGAAGAGCCTTTTAGGCAGTGCGGACTGGACTTTATTGGAGAGATCAATCCACCATCAAGTGGGCAGTTCAAATGGATTCTAATTGCTACTGGTTACTTCACAAAGTGGGTTGAAACAATCCCCACCAAGAAAGCAAATGACCAAGTGGTGATGAAGTTTCTAGCGGATAACATCTTCAATAGGTTTGGCTGTCCAGTCAAGAGTGTAATTCATAATGCTCAGGTATTTAATTCCTTTTGATTCATTAATTTATGTCAAACATATAATGTAATTCTATCACATTCCACAATCTACCATCGACAAGGGAATGAAATGGAAAAGTCTTCAAACAAGAGATTGGTCAGGATTCTGAAGAAAACGATCACTGAAAGTAAAAAAGACTGGGACTCAAAAATAAAATTTTCTCTTTGGGTAGTTCGAGTAACTACTAGAAGGTCCACTGGCAAATCACCTTTTGAGTTGGTATATGGAACTCAGGCATTGTTTCCTAGTCAGTTAGCCAAACCAGTGATTGCTTTCCTTCAATAAGCTTAGGAAGAAACTAATGCTCTAGTAAGAAGAATGAATAAGGTGATTGAGTTAAATGAAAACAGAGACAAAGTTAGAGATAATTTCATTACTTATCAGGAAAAATGAAGTCTATTTTTGATAGGAAGGCGAACGAAATCCTCTTTCATGCAGGAGGTTTAGTACTGAGATGGGACACTAGAAGGGAGGATAAAGGAAAGCATGGTAAGTTTGACCCTCTCTGGTATGGTCTGTACATAATTTCTTAAGCCATATCAAACAATACTTTCATCCTAGAAGATTTAGATGGAGATTCTCTACAGCTGCCTGTGAATGAACAATATTCGAAGCATTATTTTGAGCATTAAAAGTCAACATTACACCTTTGTAAATACCGGATTGCTCATTGTTCATATGTCACCAAGCAATATTTGACTCCATGCCCAATGGATAAGGCACTAATCTGCAATTCTTAGCACTTTCATGGAAAAAAGAACTATCCCAAGGTGGAGCCAGATGTTGTGGCTCATTTGCATTTACTTTGGAAATATTTCTCAAAACACCAAAAAAACGCATAAATGTTAGAAAATGTAAATTTTTTGTATACCGAAAAAGAATTTTTGATTTATATGTTGGTGTGTTAACATTCTGTGCGAAGATGTGAAGGCGGGTCGAGTCATGCTTATTCGCGTGCATAACAGTTCAAGATTCAGGCCGATTGATGCGTTTAGAACATTACATGCCAGGGTTGAGTCGGGTGTCCCCACCTCCACTTGCCATGTCATCCCTACCTTTATCGCACATCGCACATCACAAGATCAGGAGGAATGGCGCTCATGAATATGTTATGAATGCTGAAATGCGACAAGGGCCAAACGCGATGCAACTCAGAACTATGATTTAATATATTCCAATCGTACATTGCACATCGCAAGCTCAGGAGGAATGGTGCTCATGAATATGTTATGAATTCCGAAGTGCGAAATGCGACAAGGTTTTATATCTCCGATTGCGATTTGAAATCGGCCCCACCTCCACTTTCCACGTCATCCCTACCTTTATCACACATCACACATTGCAAGCTCAGGAAGAATGACACTCATGAATATGTTATGAATGACAAAATGCGATAAAGGGACATACACGATAGTTTTCAAAGGAAAAATTGAATTTAATTAAAGTATAGGATTATGTAAAATTGCGTTGTTTTATGAAGAAACGTGAATGCGGGTAGTGGACTCGGGTAAGTGACCCAACGCAGAGCAAAGGAGAAGAGAAGACAAAAAACTATGGGCACAAGAAGAAGAGGCAGAGTCGGGCAGAAGGAGACATGATAAAATTGTTTGAAACATGGAGGCATAGGCAGAGTTGGGCAAAGGGAGCACATGGTGGCACTGTTGGAAATGCAATAGCTGGGTCAAGTCGGGCAAAGATGCACTATTATAGAACTGTTCGAATACCATATCAAAAACATAAAATACATGACATCATGCACAAAAGACAAATATTGAACTCTGGAAGAAATGCAGGGCAAGGATGTCCAATCTGTCAGGGAGACACATCATCACTTCAGGGAAATGCGTCAACAACAAATCAGATTTAGCAAAACAATAATATTTCAAGTTTTAATTTGTTTTCTTTGTTTGTTAAGATCGAAGCTATAGTGATGTCCTCAATTGAAATGTAAAAAGTAGTTTTAACAGTTTAGGTAGTCGAAGTAGTTTCAAGAAGTTCTAGCAGCTACAAACTGTTTTTGATGTATTTAAGCAAAATAGAAAGAAAGAAGAGGGGTTCCGAGTTTCAGACCTATGGAAGACTAAAAATTTAGTACTTAATTTTCTGAGGAAGTAATGAAATAAGCATCAAGTTTCTTGTAACTGTTGATGGTGATTCGTTTTTCTTGTGCCATTCTGTGTTCCTTCTTCCTTGAATGAAGTGAAGTAAAGTAGTTGCTGGTCTCTTAATTACATATGTGAGTAAGAGTTAAATAACCTTAATTTGCGCTCCTTCACTCCAACTTTTCTTTCTACATAAATTCATTCTGAAATTTAAAGTGATAAATTATGTGTTACAACATATCATTTTGAGTTTCTTCTACAATTATTCTTTTCCATTCAGGTATCAGCAGTTAATGGCATTGTAGAGTCTTTCATTATACCATATTATTAAGGGTTTTAAAGAATTAGTTTCCAAAGGGATTGAACGAAGACCACCTGATATACTTACTTCTGTGACACATTTTTAAAATTGTCTTCAACACTAATTCCTTTCCACAACCAAGGAATTGTCTCTTAAGATACAACAGGATGTAAAAATCTCGCTGGATATCTACAATCCTCTTTCACTTGCTGGAATTTCGAGCACTTGGGAATATACTTAGCAACATCCTTTTTCACGCCTGGAAAATATAACATTTTTTTCATAGTTGTTAACATTTTCTAATAACCATGATGACCTGAATAAGGCATTTGTTGAAACCTATCACAAATGAGCTTCTTCAATTCACTCATACAAGGTATATATCATCTACCTTTGAATTTTATTAGCCCATCCTTTATGTGAGAGTAGTTCTTACTCATTGCTCCTTCTTGCTCTTACTGAAAGTGTTCCTTCACTTACTGGTAATGCTCATCCTATTGTATTTCCTCTTTGATCCTTTGTTTAATTTCATATTCACATGTTCTAATGGTTGCCACATGAGCCACTTGTATCCTCCTGTTAAGTGCATATGTTACTTTGTTTTCTTTACCCTTGAAATATTTATTTTAAAATCAAATTCACTAATCAAGGCTAGCCACCTTTCTTGTCTTGCATTCAACTTTCATTGGTCAAATACATACCTAAACCCTCCATGACCTGACATCAAAACAAATTTCCTTCCAAGGAGGTAATGCCTCAAAATTTTCAATCCATGCATTATCACTACTAATTCCAATTCATGATTGACATAATTTCGCTCGTTCTCATTTAACTTGATTTGTAACAAACCACATTTCCTTCTTTCATTAGGATTCCATTGAGACTGCCCAATTTATTATCCTAATGTGTGCAATGTAAATACTGTCATAAATGAAAAGGATGAGAGAGGGACACAAATTCCATTTCTAGAGGCAATAGATTAGTTGAAGGAATTATTGTTTTGAATATCAGTCATGGTTGGTTGAGTGGGCTGACTATGCCATAAATTAACTGACATAAAAGGGATAGGGGCACATGTCCTTTAAATCTTTTAACAAGTAATAATAGGACAAAACATAGAAGTAGCATGGGCAGTCCATGAGAGAGGGGGGCTAGTTAGTTGTGGAGTAGGACCCATGAGTTATTCAGCCCATGGTTACATGCACTCTCGAGAGGGGGGATCGAAGAACATAGACACATCCAAAATACACAAAGGGAGGAAATAAATTCCTAGCATGCAGAAGCTATAGAAGAGGCAAAGACAATGAAATTTTTAGAATTTCCGTAGACAAGACAAAAAGGTAGAAAATCGAGTTGTGCTGATGCATGCTGAAGAGATATATAAGCCAACTAAAGAGCCCTATTGAATATTTCTATGCATGAAAATTACAAAAGAGAAATGGATTGCATTGGGGCTGAAGGCAGGGTGACCTGGTGGTGCTATGATTTTGCTGTGCATTCGTTGAAGGATTCCCTCTGAAAGCACTCCACCTCAAGCTTTGGAATCTGGCTCATGGCTGACCGCTACAAGTAATAGTGGCTGTAGCTTGTCCAAATTTGGGTGGAGAGTTGGAGTCCCACTCTCAGTTGGAACACTTCTACATTGTTTAAGATAAGTGTTCTTATGTTATTTATTCACAATAAGATATGTTTGCATTCCTTGCTGAGATGGTGTTATTACTAAAGGAGGCATCACTACAAGGAAAAGACCCTCTAGCGGATGTTTTTGAGGAAGAGCTTATAAAAATAACCCAGATATCCGTTTGTAGCGAAGGTCACAGGAGGAGGTTTGGGGGTGGATGTTTTTGCGGATGTTTTTTTTGCCTATATGTGATGCATTGGTGCATGTAGAGGAGTTATTTCTAAGTATTATTAAAACAATGATGTACTTCATACATACAACACACCAGTGCATTTTATATAAAGCGCACCGGTGCATACTATCAAATGGCACACCGAGACACTTAGCATTTCGGTGCTATTTACTAATGACGATGACCCAATGCTGTTTATGTACAACGAGACACCGACATGGGGTTTTTATTCAAAGGAAGCACTGTGCGCTCTGTAAAAACTGACCCAGTGCGTCTCATTAAACCAACGCACCGTAAAGAAGTGCGGTGCTCCATTGATACAACCGCTTGGTGCGTCTCATAATCGAGCGTACCGAAAAAGGGTTAATTTAAAAAAAAATTACCGGCCGTAAAAATTTCATTTTTACTTGTTACAGTGTTGTACAGCTCTCAAGAAATGGTGTGAATTTTCTTTCTGTGAGGCATCCTGCCATCAGTGCTCCCATTTCCCGCATTGATTCCATCCATTGCTCACTGTGTGGAGTTCGAATTTTGAAAAACGGTGGAAAAATTTGGTTTTGAGGATTCCGTTGAAAAGAGGCCTCCTCAACGTGCAAATGTGCAGGTAATATACTTTTCTTTCATCAACTTAAGCTTTTAGCGGATTAATTTTTAAAATTGAGCTAAAATTCACCATTTTTTGATTTTTTTTTCCTGCGCGGTGCATTCAAGCCGTTTGACTCGCACCATTCCTGGTGCTCCCTGTAAATTTATAGGCGCACCTCAAACAATGTTAATGGTAACCGCAATGGCGGTTAATGTGACAACCCGGTGCGGTACCGAGACAAAGCGCACCACAATAATAATAAAAAACTGCGGTGCGTGTTGGTTTCCGGTCGCACCGACAGTTTAATTTTTTTAAATTAACAATTTATTTACGGCGGTGCGTTATTATTCAGGGACGCATTGCCATACATAAACCGTAATTTATGTATGGCGGTGCGCCGATCAAACATACCGCACCAGGGCAGTGTGTGTTTGGTACCGCACCGGCAGTGGCAAAATGTTGCAAACTGGCGGTGCATTGAGCTATAACCAATGCCTCGGGGCGGATATGTTTTGTCAACACATCACTAAATAATAGTTTTTGTTTTAGCAGTGCGTGAGGTTTTTTAATGCGCATCGTGGACGGTGCGTGATATAAATGTACAGACTGTTGGCGGCTCGTGACTTTTTTTTTGTGGTGCATCGAATGTTTTTTTTATTTAATTTTTTCGATAAAAGTTATATTTATATATTTGTAAATAAAGTTGTCATTTAATAAAAAAATTTAGGTTCTATGTATGAGGGAGGCTGATGTATTTAATATGTGAATAACTTAGCGACGTTAATGGAGAGAGGAAAGACAATAACAAGAGTAGAGAGATGAAAATTATAACAAGATACAACAATGGGAGGTAAAGGAGAGGGAGAGACTTTTGTACCCTTGCCCTATTATGCCAAACACCCATTTTCTCTTAAGGGAGGTAGGCCTCCTTAAGTTCTACAAGGAGGCTACATCCCTGAAGGGGCATAGTGGGTTATTAGGACAATTGATCTATAGGTGGGATGCCCATCGACCAACATTTTGTGTCGGTCCTGACCAGTGGTACCAACCCACTAAGGAGGACATTTATTTTTTTATTGGCTTATCTAGGAGAGGGTAGGATTTCCCCAGTTCCTTGATGTCCCCATAAATTATGCAACAAAGAGTTAGTTGGTGTACTCCCAGAGATACATAAGGGATGATATACTTTCTCCTGCAGATTTTCAAGTGTATGGTGGACAACTACACATTGCTTCTTTTGGTCCAGAGGAGGTTATGTGCCTTTCACTATTATTGACGACCATTGCACATTATACCAGTGACAAGCAACACATTATTTGCCCTCTTTTATTTTATGTTGATTCTTTATTCCAGATGCCACGAGTTGTTAGATGGTCTGCCATTTTTTTTCGGCAGTTTTGTGTAGCCTTAGATAGATGTCGTTCTCAGGCACGTGGGAGGTTGACCTTCCCTTTTGCTTAAGAGTTGTCTTGTTTATTTTTTGAGAGGTTTCAGAGACGAGGAATAATTTTGTGCATCAGCCTCGTAGGCCATTGATACAGGTATGGATGCACATGTGGGGCGAGATGATGCCCAAGAGGGGACTGTCCGAGTATCTGGCCAAGATTTCTAGTGATGCACTAGAGTTGCTAGCCAACACTGATGATCACATGTTAGTGATGGTGCCATGTCCTTATGCGAGTTTGGATTGGTGAGGGTGTACCAACATCCTCTTCACATAGGATGAGCCACCAAATGCAAGAGGTAATATTAATGTTTTCTTTAAATTAATATAGTTTCATTTTATTGTCTTAATTAATAAGAATAAAATTTATTCTAACATGTTCTTTAACTTGTTTTATTAAATTGTTTAATGGAATTGTCTAATTATTGTTGTGTACTATATATTTTGTAGATATTGGCACATTCGTTGGGGACATGATTCCACCCCCACCAGATGATCCTGTAGATGACGAGGAGATGGAAGAGGCCGCAGATCAGGGTGACAGACCTCCTTGGGTGTAGATACCCATGGGCATGCGGTGTAGGGCGGACATTTGATTTAGGATGGAGTTTGGCGACCGACTATGTAGACTCTTGGTTGATGAGGGAGTCTGCCCTGTGATGATAAGAGAGATCTAGGCTGATCGTACGCTCACATAGCTCTATAGGGACACGCCCCGCGATATGATGAGACTTATGCATCATATTGTCGGAGCTTCCAGGCTACTGAAGGTTAGGAGGGATAGGCACCATGGAGATGCGCGATACAACAACTCATCAGATGATCATGATCATGAGGGGAGTGATCATTCTAGTACTCCACCTCCTTCCCCTTCACCTTGCGTCGGAGATGAGCAACCAACATCTTCTGAGCAAGCACCATATTAGCAGGCACCTCCTGAGCAGATACCATTTGAGTAGACACCTTTTGAGCAGGCACCATCGACTGAGCAGACCTCCACTAGTTATAGTATTGATGTACCACCAGATATTTGAAATTTATATGCAGTTCTATTACAGTTGTATATTTTCGACATTATATATATATATATATATATATATATATATATATATATATATATATATATAGTGCATGTATTTTATGTTCATGTTGATGTACTTAATTTACATGTTGGTGTTCATCATGATGCGTATATTGTTAGGTCATGTTAGATATGTTCATTTAATGTGCTTGCAGATAGATGTGTATGTTATAGCAGTTATTTGACATGAGATGTATATTTGATGTTTGTGTTGTGATAATGTTATACAATACTTGCGTTTTGTCACATGATCATGATCATGATGATTAGATGATGTTAGAAAATTTGAATGTGTATTTTAGAATATGATGTTTGTACAATGGTTATCATGATCACAATATTTATTTTTAATACTAAATCATGATATTTATTAAAATTGTAATTGTAATTGTATGTATTGTCATGATTTAATTTTATTAAAATTCTAAAATTTCTAATTTTGTAAAATTGTAATTGTATTGTGAAATTATAATTGTAACTATATTTATTGTCATGATTCAATTTTATTAAAATTGTAAAATTTGTAAATTTGTAAAATTGTAAATTAATTGTCAAATTTGAACCATAACTACCATAAAATTGAATCATTGCAAAATTTTAAAATGTATACCATACATATTGTTAAATTACCATAATTGTAAAATTGTAAATTTGTAGAAGTATAAATAATTGTAAGATAATAAATCTAGAATAATATGAATTTTTGTAACATAATAAAGTATTAATGCAAATAAATTCAATTTTAGAATTATCATTATTTTATGATGATCTTACATACCAAAAATAACAATCTACATTAATACATTTTTTAAAATTTCAAAGATATCATTCATATATATATATATATATATATATATATATATATATATATATATATATATAGGGTGCATTTATTTAAGTAATCATATAGTGAAAAACCATTTAAAGCAATCAAGTAGTTGTATTATTTTAGGAATTGAGATCAACATAATTGCAAATTATCAAGTGAAATGATTTTAACACTAACACAATGCAAAGCAACTAATTCAAAATACATATTATAATGTTTGGAAAAAAAGAGTCTTGTTATAAGGTTAAGTCCTCTTCTTTATAAAAACTCATCTTAAATAGTATAAATGTTGGAATAACACATGTACCATATCACTCTATGTTCTCCTCACCCTCATTATCTTCCAGCTTGCTTGGCATGATAACATTATTGTTTTAAAAAATATGTTTTGATCTAGGGTCATGTCTCAATACAAACCACCAATCCCTATCCAAAACATATGGGTAGAAAATACCTAGTTGCAGTGTTTGGGGAAAACATAAGGCTACCTAGCTTCATCCCACATCTTTCGAGAGTTGATACATATCAGCTTACTATCGCGAACTTCCTTTACATTATTCCAATCAAAGGTGTCCCACCACTTGCACCTAAAAATACCACATTGGAAAGAAGATAAGTCCACTTCAATGATCTCTTGTATCGTTCCGACGTAACCTAAAGTCCCTCGTACTAGGTTTGGATCACGGTGGCTAGCTCGACTAGAGTGATCGAACTCGACTTCCACTTCACACTCTCGTGTCATGCGTCCATCATCAAAATTTTTTGTGCGAAAATTGTGTCCTTATGCCCACATAGATGGTAACATATGCAACTATAAAAAATTTAAAAAATCATAGTGTCATGTGTCTAATAACCTATGCTGCTCCTGATAAGAGCTTCCGAAGTTTTGGAACTGTTTGAATATTTTGTGCATATGAAATCGATTCTGAATCTGCATGAACCACATTGAGTAGCGAGACATCGGTCAATTATGGAACAAAAGGTTAGGCCATCTACACCCTGGCACTTTTAGATCATGCAAAATATTTCTATAGGACTTCCCAAGGGTGCACTTGAGCAACAAGATACATGCGAAGGGTGTAAATTGGGGAAGTATACCAAAGCCACCTTTCACGATAGGGAAAAAAGAGCAAAGGCGATCCTTGAGAGAGTTCACTCATACATGTGTGGACCGTTATCAACAACTTACACAACAAAAAACATGTATTATGTGATTTTTTTAGATGATTTTTCATGCAAGTGCTGGATTTTCTTCATGCAAAAGAAATATAAGATGTTCTCAAACTTTTTTCAATTCAAGAAACTTGTCAAGAAAGATACAGGGAAGAAGGTGAGGGATCTAAGGAGCAACAATGGTGGAGAATATGTCTCTAACGAATTGAAGAAATTATGTGCTTTAGAAGGAATTCAAAGAGAATTTATAGCACCTCATAACCCACAACAAAATGGGGTTACAGAAAGAAAGAACATAACTATTGTGGGAGCATCACGAGCAACGTTGCATGATTAGGGCCTACTGTTGTATCTATGGGTAGAAGCGTGCAACACAACAATATTTGTGCAGAATAGAAGGTATCATCGAATACTTGGGATGAGTACACCAGAGGAAGATTTTTTAGTTAAGAGACCAGATGTGTCACATTTTAAAATTTTTGGTTCATCAGTTTATTTCCATGTAACCAAATATTCTAGGAAGAAGCTAGAGCCAGCAACTAAGTTGGTTATATTTTTGGGGTACATTGATACACCTCACAACTATCGAGTGTACTTTCTCGCACATAAGATGACAGTGGTTAGAAGAGATGTGAAATTAAATGAAGAGAAGGCCATGCAAATTTAACTTAAGAGGGAGCTTCAGTTGCATGCAGTTGAGGAGATCTTGGCTTAAAAAAAAGAAACTCTAGATGTGGAGCAACCACAAGTAGAGGTGCAGAGAGTGGATGCACCCACTCATGCAAAGAAATCTTGAGACATAATGAAGCACACCAGATAGGTTGTCAGGTTGATGCTTTATGCTAGAGAGAATGTGGGAGCACCCACATCACATCATAGGAAGATAAGGTCCCCAGAGTGGTACACTGGCTACTTGGCTCTTACGAGCAAAGGTGTAGAGATAAATCCATCCTATTTCGATGATGCAGTGCAACAAATAATTTGGGTTGATGCCATGGTTCAGGAGTATGAATCCATTATCAGAAACAATCCATGGTAAGTTGTCCCAAGACCAGAGGGGAAGTCAGTTGTAGGATCCAGGTGGATATACAAGGTGAAGTAGGAAGGAGATGGGAGTGTGGAGAAACACAAGGCCATATTTGTGGCCAGAGGGTTCTCTCAGGTGGATGGGATTTATTTTGATAAGACAACCTTACTCAATGGGGTGATTGAGAAAGAGGTGTACATTGAGTACCCGAAAGGTTTTGAGACCTTCGATAGAGATTCACATGTGTGCAGAATCAATAGAGCACTGTATGGGTTGAAGCAAGCACCTCGTGCTTGGTACATCTGCTTCACTCTTTGTGAATCCCAACCTAGAAATCTTGACGAAGGAATTTTCAAGAAGAAAATTCAAGTTCCACAGAGGAAGGAAAGGGTTAGTAGATAATCCCTTTCTTGTTGAGAGGGAGTGTTGAAATTGGCAACAATAAGGGCTTCTAATTTAATTTTACCTTAATTAAATTAGAAGGAGATTGTAATTCCACATCACATGAAAGCTTGTACGAGTTAACCGAGTCATGAAGACTTAGTTAGCTCAGTCAATTCGAGTTGGGGTCAACTGGAGGCATGCAGAGTTCACTCTAAGTTTTAGAGGGTCCATTTAAAATATATTTAGAGTTGTAATTATTTAACTTGATTATTTGAGTTAAAATCAATTTAATTAGTTCTTACTAAGAGATGAGCTAGTGATAGGTCCATTGAATTAAATATGATTTAATTCACATGCAGTGATTAATCAGATAACTGATAATTCACTATAAATAGTTGCTGTATGTCAGTTATAAGAGTGACACAACTGAGATTAGAGTTAAAGGGAAGAGAACTATCAGTTGTATAATTAGAAAATTGTATAGGTCATGCATGAGGTCAACAGGATGCCTTATATGACTTGCGCAATCAATTATTGGAATTTCCTAATTAATAGGGGCTCAATTCCTCCAGGAATGCGTAAGCTAGGCTGGTCAGTCAAGTGCAAGTTTTTGGTTAAGTATTGGACCAAAATTTCCAGGATCAGAGTGAGACAATCATAGATAGTGCAGAGAGCTCTCAAGCCCGAGAGAAGTATTGTATTGTTTCATATTCCGTACTTAATGAAATATAAATATAAAATTGTTTTTAGCTGAGGCTTTCCCCAGGTACATATTTGTGTTGTGCGATTAAAATTAGTTCTCTTTCTTGTTCATGTGATTGTGCGATCGTAACCGGTTTCCGCAATTTGTAGAATATATTCAAGCATTTTGTTTTAGCATATTACAAGATAAGTTGAATATATGTGGATTTTATACAATTCTTGATAGAAGAATTGGAGACATTGTTGAATATTTGGAAAAAACTTGGTGATATTTTCTATTAGCCTTGAAGTCACTTCAAAGCATATTTGGTGTTGTTCTTGGAGCACTCTTGTTGGAGCATCTTGAAGGACATTTGCAATAACAATGCAATTGTGTTGAGGACATCTAGTTGGGGAAAACATTGTTGAAGACGTTTTTTTTTGCATGGAGGCATTAATGGAGACCTCATAATTCTTTATTTGAATTTCTCATGATGTGACCTTGAAGAATATAGTTTGGGTATCCTGAAGAGTTTTGGAGGCACCTTCTGCAGTGGACGAAGTTGTAATTGATGAACTAAGTAGTCTGTTGAATACTTGTTAAGGATACATTGGAGATGTGCTGAAGAAAATACCAAGACCTATTGTAGAAGTGTTAGGATAACCTTGAAGAACTATTTTAACTTGAAGAATATTGGGATGGTTGGTGCCCTAGAGGTTGGCGCTTCATAAAACAAGGTTGGAGCATTGGAAAGATCAACAGTTTGAGCCTATACTACAAAGAAGATTGAAGTCCTCTAAAATACTAAGTTGGAGCTTGGTAAAGCATGAGGTTGGAGCCTTGAAGTGTAGGTTGAAGTATGATAGATTTGAAGATTGGTGTCTTCATCTAGGGTTGGAGCCTTGATATTTGTTTTATTATAAAAATAGTACTGGTGTCCTCACCATATATTGATTAATAAAATTATTTATTCAATCATTGTTTATCCGGTGTTCTATATAAGTGATCTTAATTGGTAAAAAATACTAATTATAAAATAAATACTGATTCACCCCCCCTCAGTATTTCCAATAATTAGTTTCAGATCTAGTACCTTCACTCACAACCCAAAACTTGAAGGTAGATCCTTAGAACACAAATGGAAAAGACAAGGAACAATGCTTGCAAACCCCTTGAAGGTGTCCCATCTTTACTGGATAAGTAAATTGTGAAAGTTCCATTGTTCAATGGAAACTTTGAAATATGGAAGGCAAGAATGAAGAATTTATTAATGGCTCAAGGTTTTTAAGTCTAAGAATTAGTGGTTACCGAAAGAACAATAGAAGAAGAAGAATCTAAAGCGAATAATGCAATAACAATGAAGGTGGTTTTGAGTAGGATACCAAGTCCTATAAAGGACAAAATGGAAAATTGTTCATCAACAAAAGAGATTAGGGAAAAGATTCAAGAACTTCACTCTAAAGGATTAATTTTTTTAACCATAAATAATATATTTTATATATATTAAAAATGTGTCCGCTCACGTGAAAAATGCAGGATTTTACATCAAAATTATGGGTCTTTTCATGGCTACTGATGCTACAATGAGGTCAACTCGTTTCTGAGTGGAATTTAGAACCATTCCACAGTCAAAATTCTTAACTATCTTCCTAATGCTAAATGCATTGCAAAATTGTAATAACATGTATATAGAAGTATGTTTTGACATAAAACAAAATTGATAAAAGCTGACATGGTGCCTATTCCTCCATTGGGGCCGGATTTTTGAGGTCTAGGGTCTTACACTCCTCTTCCTCCTCCTTGCTATTTTTTCAAGGGGAGTAATTCTTTGCTATTGATGTCAAAGGGGGAGAGAAATCAGGAGAAGAAGATTAGAAGCATGAAGATAGGGGGAGAAATAATTTTTAAGGGGAGTAAGTGTGTTGCCATCAATGATAAAGGGGGAGATTGTTGAATGGTGTTGTAATTAATGAAAACATCAGCCCTTCAGTGCTTTTAATTTTTGTATAGTTTGAATTTATTGGAAGCTCCAAATGAAAAGAATCCCTGGAAGAGAGGAAGGGAATCTGCAGTTTCCCCACACTTGTTGAGGAAAATTGATGTCAAGGACGATGGTTTCTATAATGATACCATCATCATTTGATTCTACTCATCGTGTTAATTCTAATGATATGTGGCATGCCACATAACTCCTCATGGTTGAGGAGATATGTTTCATAAAAGTTGAAGCGCTGAAGGTTGGTAAAGGTGCCCCAAATGAATTGAAATAGTAGATCTTTGATTGGCTGATGGTTGGCATTAAAAATTCATGGAATATTGAGTTGACTAAGCTAGCAATTAAAAGGATTTTTTTTGAAAATGATGTCAAAAAGATTAAATTCAACTCCTATATATATATATATATATATATATATGGTTTGTCAACCCTAAAATGAGAAATTTAAATGAGTCATATATGCCCTCTAGGCCCACACAAATATATATATGTATACATGAGGTGTGGTTACATGGAAAAAGAGTTTCCCCAAAAGTACCACACTTGGGTTTGGCAATAGCACTATATGAAAGTTTTACCACTTAATCCGATGCTTCAAGATTTCTTTGCTATCATAGAGTTAAGCGTGAGAGAGAAAAATCTATTGGTTATTGAACAATTCATTTAAGTTTTTTCCAAGTTATGAAAGTGTGAATATCATGGATTTTTTCATATTTGTTGACATCTTGCGTTGGTACCATGCTTCATGTTCGATGGAAATTTCATTTTTAACTTCGTAATTTCAACTATATTTCATGGTCAGTTCTTCCACTATTCAGGACCATCAACATTATATAATTGCACATTTTTGATCATAGGCCGATTTCTCTAGAGTGGCAATTCGAAAAAAGGCTGGGAGGCTACCCTTTCAAATTTAACAGGGTATGGCTTGTGGATGAGGTATTTAATAATTTGGTACGTGAATACATTGGTAAACACAGGAGAGAAGTTGGTACATCTGCCATGGAATATTTATCTCATACCCTTCGGAGATTGAAGGGTCAAGTTAGGGCGTGGGAGAAAAAAAATAAGGATCAGATGATTGCGGACCTGAAGAAATATGTTGATGAGATGACACAGATTCTCAAAGATTTGGAGGGTGGCTATCAGTCTCCGGATAATTGGGCTAGGATAAAAATTTAGAATCGGAAAAGAGGAAGATACCATTGATACAAGAACAAACGTGGAGATTAAATAGCCATGCCGTGTGGCTTAACGAGGGTGTTAAAAACTCAAAATTATTTCACTCATATGCCAATGGGAGGAAGAACACCAACGCGATTTGGAAATTGGAGGTGAATGAAACACAATTTTTCACCACCGAGAATATTCAAGCTAAGGCGTTTAAGTTCTTTGAAGGATTATACAGGGCACGTCAAGAACCAGGGATTGCGGAACAATTATGGGCCTTGGAGTATTTTCCCACGATGTTTGAGGTAGTTGACAATATCAAAATTCAGAGAAGGTCAATACAGATGAGGTGGTGCTTGTTATTAAATATTTTCGTGTTGATAAAAGCCTGGGGCCTGACGGCTGGAATCCATACTTTTTCCTTCATTTTTCAGATGTTTTCATACAGGACATAACTGACATGGCTGAAGAAGCAAGAAAGATGGGCCTAGTCCATGGAGCTATGAACTCGACCTTCCTAGCACTCATCCCCAAGAAAAAAGGACCCTTGTCCTTCGAGGAATATAGACCTATTATATAACACATTGTATAAGATTATATCCAAGATAATTGTTGAGAGATTGAAGGAGGTATTATCAAGATTCATTACTCTTAAACAGTCGGGTTTTCTTTAGAACAGAAGTATTCATGATGCTGTTGCTGCTAGCCAAGAGATCCTACATTCTATTCAGTCTTAGAACTTAAAGGCAGTGGTCATGAAGGTGGACTTAAGTAAAGCTTATGAGAAGGTGGATTGCGGTTTTCTACGGTTAATTCTCTATAAGATCGGCATGGCCAGTGAAATGGTGGATTGGATAATGGGATGTGTTAGCAACACATCGATGGCAGTTTTGATCAACGATTCGTCATCCAACTTCTTTGGACCTGGGAGGGGCCTCCGAAAGGGTTGTGCCCTCTCACCACTCTTATTTATTCTGTTTATGGACGCCCTTAGTTTAAAAATAAAAGGAGAAGTGGATGAGGGTGACTTTCGGGGTATCAAGGTCACAACACAAAGGGAGATCTCCCATCGTTTTTTCATTGATGATGTTCTGATATTTGGCTTGTTTATTAAATGTTGCTGGCTTGCCCTTCATGAAATTTTTAAATTTTTTTGTAAAGCATCGAGGATGGAGGCCAATGAAGGTAAATCATGCATTTATCATTCAGATGGGGACCGAGAGACATACAAATATATTGTTACTCTATTTAAATTTCCTATGTCTCTCCTCGATGGTGGTCTCACATACCTCGGTTTCCATATGAAACGCTCGTGTTACCAAGCGACAGATTGGTTATGGCTCTTGGAAAGATACCAATGTAGAATAAAGGGATAGTCTTGCAAGTGGCTGTTGAAGAGGGGGAGATTAGTGCTATCACAAGTGGTCCTCCAACAATTCATTGTATATTAGGCGCACTTATACATCATCCCAAAGAAAATCATAAACAGAATCCAGAGCATTATGAAAAATTTCATATGGAGTGGTGGTAGGGAGAAAGGGAAATATCACTTGGCGCGTTGGGAATTGATCGCCAAACCAAAATAAAGAGGGGGCTGGGGTGTGATGGAATTGGAAGTTTTCGGCAAGGCTCTCCTTATGAAATCATTATGGAGGTGCCTACATACCCAAGGTATTTGGAATGAAATTTTGAATTATAAGTATCTTAAAAACCAGAGTATGGAGGATCTATTTACAAAGGGGTGCTCGAAGGTGACAAAAGGGTCTATTATTTGAAAAGGTTTTATGAAAATATGGCCACAGTTCTGTCAAATTAACAAAGGAGACAGCAGAGAATGGCAGAGCACAACGGAACTACATCCATGTTTATTGAAAGGAGAAACGTATATTTATACAACTCAGAAACAGTTATGCATAAACTGAATCTGGAAACTAATTGTTAACTAATATTGAACTACTTCTAAACTAACCGAATGATTAATTCTTTAACACCCCCTCTTAATCTTGAGGGTTACATTATTTTATTCCTAACTTTTGACATTGAAATTCATTCTATATTTCCGAAGTCAGAGAGAAGTCTCTTGACTTTCAACTAGATTTGACTTTCTTCTTCTTTTCTTCCAAATTCTGTAGCCTCTAAATTGTTTCCTCACATTCGTCTTATTGTATTGTTCAAACTTCCGACTTTTCATTTGCTGGTGCAGGTCTTTTACAATTCCAGGTTGTCTAAGCATGTCCTGGACATCTTCAAGAAATGTGGGCTGCTGCCACATACTGTCTTCTGTATTATGGTTTTCATGATCAATCTGCTGCAACATAATATTAGAATAATGTCTTATTTCTTCAAAACTCCAATGCATGAAAATTTCATTAACATGTTCATCATGCATATCCTCTTCAACATTCAATTCTACATCTTCTGTGAATTCTACATCTCCTGTGTAGATCTTATCCAGACATGGTGTTGCAAGCCATGTTTCAATAAACTTTAACTCTTCTTCATAATCATTTTGTGTACCTGCACATTGAAAATCAATATCAGGATCCAAAATATTTTCAGAACGACATTGGTTCTGGTCTTTCTGCTCTGCAATGAGAGCTTTCTCCTGTTGCGATTCTTTCTCTATTTCTGCCTCTATCTCTATTTCCCTCTGCTCTGCAGTGAGAACATGATGTTGCGCTTCCTTCTCTGCTTCTGCATCTTTCTCTGTTTCTGCTTTTTCTTTGCATACTTATTTCTTTGCTTCTATCTCTGTCTCTTTTCCACTAACCTGTAATGCTGCGAACAGATTGTCTTCGACTAACTGCAGTGAGGAAATCTCACCAAATAACATCATGTCAATATCATATTTTTGTTGCATCATCTGCAACCAGTCATCATTAGTCAAAAATTCATGATCAAAGTTAACATCAACCATCAAATTTTCATCAGCAAGTTGCATTGTTGGATTCACCATCTCATCATCAGCAAGCTGTGTTGCTGAAATCAACAAGTCATCATCAGCAAACTGTGTTGTTGGTTTCATCAAAATTTCGTCAGCAAGCTCTGTTGCTGGAATCACCAAATCTTCATCAGCAATCCATGTTGATGGTATCAACAAATCTTCGTCCACTTGTAACTGTGTACAGTGGGGTTCACAAACATCTTCGTCCACTTGTAACTGTGTACAGTGGGGGTTCACAAACATCTTCGTCCACTTGTAACTGTGTACAGTGGGGTTCACAAACATCTTCGTTCTCTCTCTCTGCTGCTTCTGCACTTTCTTCACATACATCATCCACTCATGACTGAGCACAGTGGGATTCAACAAACAAGTTCACAGAAAACCTTCGGTGGAGCTTTGGTAATGGGGTGAAAATATTAATAGGATACTTTGGTCTTCGAGGTTTCTTGTAGACACATCACCTTAGTGAGGAGATGATTACCTTCCTGTATGGAAAAGGACTCCTTTACACGGGACAAATAATTCAGGAATGGGTGGAAGAGGCCCCGAGATGGAAGATGGATGAGGACTTGGACCTCCATGAAAAATTGAAAGGTGAGTGGCTAAGATTTATAGAAAATATTAGAATTCTGGGTATAAGAAGAAGTGATTTGGGAGATCAGGTTATTTGGGGAGGTATTATGAACAAAGGACAAATAACCATCAAAGATACATACAGAGAGATGATAAATGATTATTATGGTCTGGAGCGAAAATGTTGGTTCTGGGAGATCTGGAAAATTAACGCTCAATCCAAAATGATCATCTTTTTCTGGCTTGTATGGAAGGATAAGAACCTTACTTGGACAAATCTTTTTGAAAAGAGGGAAGATCAGGCCCGAGATTTGTAGATTATGCATGCGAGATGCCAAAGACAATCCACACCTTTTTTATTTCTGTCCATTTGCTTGGGAGGTACATCAAATATTGAGTAATAATTTTAAATTAGAGAACCCTTCATATGTGAGCACAGAGGAATGTTTCAACTGGTGTTCTCGGAAAGGTAAACATCTCTAGAAAATTCCTATCGTCTTCCACTGGTGTTTGTGGCGCAACAGGAATAGGTGGTTATATGATTAACATGTTAGTACACCTGGCAGGGTCAGCATTCAGATCATTCAGCTATGGGGAAAACTGAGGATACATCAGAAACCTCCCACTGACCTCTCAAAGAGACTCTAACCATTTGAAATCCATTATCTTGCTAGATTATTTGATGGGGTGGCACAAAACAACAAATGTGGTTGTGGAACATGGCTGATGTTATCTCCTACTTGTCATTTTAAAAACATGGCTGATGTTATCTCCTACTTGTCATTTTAAAATACATTGGTATGGTGGTATGGGGACAAACATGAGGGCGGAGATGCTGGCATTATGGGGTTTGATGTGGTTTTCTCATCAATTATACTTGGATAAGATGTGGGTCTATGGGGACTCTGAGGTCCTCATTGATCACATGAACAAAGGGACATTATTGAATCCTGGTCATCTTGCTGTCTGGCTCGAAAGAATCAAAGATCTGCGCAAAACTTTCTCCTCCATAACCTTCACTCACATCTTCACGGAGAAGAACACTTAGGTGGATCGATTCTCAAAGAAAGGGCTGACTAGGAGTTTTGGAGAAATGCAATACGATATCACAGATGCTTCTGGATGTGGAGCAAAAGGTGTTGTTAAATTTTCTGAACGTGTGACCCCTGAAGGTGACTAGGTGAACTAGTTTTGAGGGGAACGTTACATATGTAACAGAATACAATATGACAACATAAAGGCGAGAGTCACAGGGCACTGTTTCACACAGCGATACAACAAGAGTGTCAACAACTTGGACAATTATATATAATAGTGATATAAGCATGCGGAAGGCACCATTGTCTCCTTAAGTTTTTACATGGTAAAGTTAACTTTTTACATGGTAAAGTTAACAGTAAAAAGATTCTGAAGATGTAATTTTTTGACTACTGATAGTTTCTGATTTCTACTGGATATCATTATCTTTTTTGACTGCTGATAGTTTTGTTTTCTGGAAAAGAACATATATATGATGAAATCCAAGGTAATTAATTTTTGACTTATGTGCTGGTAATCAATATAAACCAGACGCTTTTTCTACTTAAAAAAATGAACTAGAAAATACAAGTTTAAAAATGTATTGAAATCTCTATTGAATGAGGTGTGAGCATGTTGAGAGACAAATATTATGGATTGATTTTGATGTTCTAGTTCTTGACACCACGTAGCCAATAAATATTGTAATAGTTTTGATCAATTGATCTGTCCAAGCACGATTAAAATTCCATCGTTCATTGTTAACTTTGTTTTACGTCTTTGTTGTGAACCGACTTCTTCCAAAAACTAAAACAAACTATCATATATTTGAACTCGAGCAGGTAGAATCTCTTTCAAAATGTGTCCTTAAACATCAAATGCTACATGGTTTCTCTGTAGAAGGCAACTGGGTTCAAATTTTGTCAACTGGGTTCTATATGAGGATCAATATTATGTCAATGTACTGTTATTATCAATATAATACAGATGTATTTTTTCTTCTGAAAAAAAACTGGGTTCAAATTTGTCACTAGTAGACTCATGAAATCAATATTTGTCAAAGTAAATCAAGGAGGTTGTTAACACAAGGCCTGTTGATTACTTGGATATGGACATCGTATTAGGCATAATCTTGGCTCGAAATTAATCGAGGGGTTGTCGTTCATGTATTGACATTGTTGCTACACAGTTGAAGAGTTTGTTGTGTTTTGGTTCCGATATCATACTAGTCGCTGTACACATTGCAATAGCGTGGAATCACTTTAAGCCTTCGAGGTTTCATATTTGGAAACATAAGGATATAGAATAAGATAAAAGTAAAAAAATTGATTGTGTTGTTTGTAGTTTTGATGTTGATGTAACACAATTGAATTATTTTGCAGTATAGAGGTGGAGCCCATTTAGTTTATGACCGATTTTGATGGAGACATGGTTCCTTTGTGACATAGTTTAAATGGGTGTGTTATGATATGAAGTTTTCTACAGAGCCCGTGAAATAGCTCGGACGGCAGAAAATTGCCGGAATCCGGTTAACTAAAACTCGAAAAATCATGTGCTTGGAGTGTTTAGAATCCATTTTTGTGCTGGAAATGGATTCAGCACTATCAAAAACCCTTAGGGCACTCAAAATATTAAATTTTAACAACTGTAAACAAGATTCTGGACAAATCTTTGCCAGATTTTCTAAAAATCATTGCTGAATTCTGGGTGAAAACGTGGCCTTTTTAGACTACGCATTATGATATAGTCTTCCAAATTTCCATGCACTTTGGATAATGACACATAAGATTTCCGAGGTTGATTATTGTGTGGTCACATCAGATCCCATAGTAAAATTTTGTGATCCTATTTTGATTTTGATTTCCCTGCATATATGAGTTTTCTATTGCATTTGATCACACGTTATAGTTTGCTGCTGCATAGATTAGGGGTCTGATGGATGTATGATGAGGCTCTTGTTACCTGAGTATATCCTTCCCAGTTTTGCATGCCAAGTTAGTATGTTGATGTATGTAATATAATGAACAAAGGTTGCGAGGACAAATTATACAAAGGTCGAACGTCGAGATACTATTAGCAATGTTCGTATGTTGGATGATTAAGTCATATTGCTATTTGCTTGAATTTCATATGCTAATTTCAACTGATCGGGTTTATAAAATGAGTTAATTTTTTAGTAGAAAATCTTTCGGTAATAATCACATGCAAAAGAACGTTGGCGTTTTGAACCAATCAGTGTGATTCATCATTAGAACTATGTGAGAGATCAGATCCAGACATTAAGTATAAATAGATGTAGAAATGGCTCTACTAGCCGTTACGATAACGACTAGTTTGACTTTGAAAAAGTAAAAATTCCATTATTTATTTATTTAATTAATTTTTATTTATTTATTTATTTATTATTATTTTATTTTATTTTAGTTTAACAAATCGTGGTGTATATATGTAAATATTTGATTAAATTATATAATAATCAATTATTATTATTAATTAATAAATATAATTAATTCTTATTCATATAATTTAATTATAACAAACTATCTATCAAATAGTCAAACAAAGAGTCAAAAATTAAAAAAAAATAAAAAATAAAAAAATAAAAAAAATCATAAAAAAAATAAAATAAAAATATTTTATTTTATTTTTAATTAATTATTATTATTATTATTAAATAAAAATAATTTAATAAATAAAGTATAAATAAATAAATAGATAAATAAAAATAAATAGATAAATAAATAAAAATAAAAATAAAAATAAAAATAAATAAATAAATAAATAAGACAATAAGGTCAAGAATATAAGGCAGGAATCCATCACCTGCTGATATTTCAACCGTCATCTCTATTGAGATTAACGGGCCTTTTTTCAATTTCAATAGCCTCTCTCAACTTAAGATGATGGAAATGGTCGATTTTAGCAATGACTTTAACATCTTCTATGCAAACATGATGGTTAGTCTTTTCTGCATGCTCAGCTAAGGCGGACGAGCAAGATCTTCTATGCCTGATATCAACAGCATGCTCACAGATCCTTTGATTAATAGACTGACCCGTCTCACCAATGTAAGGAGTCCCACAGGAACAGGGAATGATGTAAACACCTTTTCCATCCCTGGGGTCAATCGGATCTTTAACCGATTTTAGAGAACTACGAATTCTATTAAGGGGCTTGAAATAAGAGGATACCTTATGCTTTTTAAGGATTTTAGCAATCTTATCAGTGGTACCCTGGATGAACGGAAGGCTGACACTGCCATACCATTCACTAGGTTCTTTTTTATTTTTATTTTTAACAGAAGGACCTTTCTCCGTTTTGAGGAAAGCTTTGAGGCCCTGCGACATACTATAACCATTATTACAAAAGACAATCAACAGATGAGTCTTTTCCCCCTCAAGGTGAGACTCATCAGAGATTCTCAGCGCCCTTGTGGCTAAGGTGCTAAGGACGCCTAATTTTTGAGCAGGGAAATGGTGGGAGCTAGCATGAAGATATTGCTCAGTATGTGTTTTCTTTCGAAAAACTTGATGGGAGAAAGAACCATCATCATTTGTAGAGATAAGTACATCAAGGAAAGGAAGGCTACCATCCACCTCATGTTCCATGGTAAATTTTATGGAACTAGATTGGCTATTAAGATGAAGGAAAAATTGATCTAACTTATCTTTGCCATGAGGCCAGACAACACAAGTATCATCAACAAACCTTTTCCATAACTTTGGCTGGAAAAGAGCAGAGGAAAGTGCCCTAGATTCAAAGTCCTCCATAGACAGATTCGCAACAATCGGGGAAAGGGGAGAACCCATGGCAACACCACAAGTTTGCTCATAGAATTCACCTTCAAAACTAAATAAAGTGGAGGTTAAACAAAGTTTTACTAAATGGGCTGTGTCTGGATCAGTAATGCGATTAATAACGTCAATAGCCTCATTGATGGGGATATTGGTGTAAAGCGAATCAACATCAAAACTAACAAATCTATCACCAATATCCAACTTAACTTCCTTCAAATCCTTAACAAAAGAGTAGGAATCCTTAACAAAAGATTCTGTACGACCTACGAGGGGCTTAAGTTTAAGGGCTAAAAACTTGGTGAGAAGGTAAGTCGGACCCCCAATTGTATTAACAATAGGTCTGAGGGGAGCACCATCCTTATGGATTTTTGGAAGACCATATTAGATTCTTGGAGTAAGGGGGTTGCTTTCAATCAACTTCTTACTTAAGGAGCTCACCATGCTGTTTGATTTAAGAGCATCAACAACTGCCTTTGAGACCTTTTTCTCAAGGCTGAATATAATGCATTGCTGTTGTGTTTTGATAAGGTTGCTTGATGAACCAGGTTGCTGTATGATAGAGTATTTATCAATGTTGGGTGAATAAATAGTGGTGTTGCACATGATAGAGCGGCTACTACTAAGTTGTTCTAGTATGGTTGTATGGTTAAGTCTTATTTGAATTGGTATGTTTTAAAGACCACATTAATGCCATATGCTCCCTGATAAGTGAATGAGTTATTCGTGATAAAAAAGGCTCTTGTATCTTGTTATTGATGAGAAACTAAGGTATCAAACAAAGTGTTGTTAAGTGAAAGGTATTGTATAACTTAGTTTGCAGGTACAATGGTTTCACCTTAAAGACTTAATATGGATATATACCCTATGTTGCTAGGGTTTTTCATTGAGTACCTAAGCTTTGGCATCTTGATGTAAATATTGAGAAAAAATATTTCTTCTTGAGTTTGATAGAGTTGATTAACATGCCATTAAGGTTTGACAATGGTATTTCAGAAAGAGTATTGATGCCATGAGGAAAACAAGGATGTTAGCCAACTTTCTCATTGATGTCAATATGACATTGTTGAAGATGGATAAAACCTTAATAATATTCCTAACCCTAAGATGCACATTGGAACTCTACATAAAACCCTAGACCTAAACCTTAAACCTAACTCTTATCCTTATACCCTAGCTACCTATGGTAAAAATGTCCTAATACTAAATTCTCCCTTATCCATATTACATAATGTCCCTAAAACTAAAAACTCTAACTTCTTGAGTTTGATAGAGTTGATTAAGATGCCATTAGGGTTTGACAATAAGGATATTGATGCCACGAGGAAGATAAAGATGCTGGCCAAATTTGTCATTGATGTCAATATAACATTGTTGAAGATAGATAAAACCTTAATAATATTCCTAACCCTAAAATTCATATTGAAACTCTACATAAAACCCTAGCCCTAAAATCTTAAACCTAACTCTTATCCTTATACCCTAGCTACCTATGATAAAAATGTCCTAATCCTAAATTCTCCCTTATCCATATTTATCATGTCCCTAAAACTAAAAACTCTAACACCATATGTATTATTGAATACCATCCTCTCATAAAGCCTTATAATTATGATGTTCTTGCTTTATTAAAACAAACCCTATACCCTAAGTCGTTATATGAAATTCTAAATGCATACTCCATTACTTAAATCATATCATTCTAATAAGAGCCATTAACTCTATCTACAAAATCCTAATTCCTAATTCACTTAATTCCCAATTTAGTTGATACAATCTCATAATTAAACCCAAACCCATGATACCACTTCCAATCATATTGACAATAAAAAATTAGAGTAAGTAGAGTCTCTCCCAAAATCGACTATTTAATCCTAATTCCTAATTCACTTAATTCCCAATTTAGTTGATACAATCTCATAATTAAACCCAAACCCATGATACCACTTCCAATCATATTGACAATAAAAAATTAGAGTAAGTAGAGTCTCTCCCAAAATCGACTATCTATTATTAAATAGAAAGAAAAATAAACCTATTCTACAAGTCGACTTCAGTCATACAAGTCGGCTCCCCTATGTTACGCACTTCCCTAAAATAATTAATTTAAATGACTACATGCACAGGTTGGCTCCAACATGTCGTATCCAATGAACATACATGTCCTTTCATTGTGGAAAAATAGTATAAATAGGAGCCTATGCTCCTCACATTCGGTCAAGGGAATTTGGTGCATAAAAAGTACCAGAACAATGAAGAAAGTAAAAGAAAGTATAGAAGGAAGAAGGTAAGAGGTCTCAAATTTTTATATATATTTTTATTCTTGATTTCGGTGTACAAAACTCAACCCAAATTTGGATATGTGGCAAAATTAAATAAATATTGCAGACCTGTAGATAGATAAAAAATCACGGAGAAGTAAAAGAAGCTTGATTAGAAAGGAATATATATATATATATATATATATATATATATATATCTGTGTATTTCATGGAACAAGAAGTTGATTTCATATTTGTGACATACAATTGTGAGCAGACCTCGAATATATAATGATAATATCGGCCCTAATTATTATTATCGATTTCATATTTGTGACATACAATCGTGAGCAGACCTCCAATATAAAATGATAATCTCGGCCCTAAGGATTGTTATCTATGGAGGCTCGAATTGGTCTCTTATTCTGTGGTGATTTTTGAGTCATAAACAATCTCAGATCTGAAGAATAGAGAAATTATCAAAACTGTATCCTTGAATCTGTGTAGTTCAAACATATACCATCAATACTTGTAGTTACTAGTTGGTAATGATCAGTGAAAAATCAGTATTATATATCTATCCAACTATGGAAGAATGTTGTGAAGCTTCTCAGACCCAATGAGGGAATATTTCAGAGCTATATTGGTGTATTTGTTGATTTGAAGGGACTAATAAATTCAACCTCTACTAACCATTCTTATACCATCAGATCCGTGGGAAAAACTCACAGGAAGTTTGGACCTGTGGTGATAGTTCTTAACATCTATGGTGGTATCCTTTTTCACATGTAGTGGCAACACGATTGTCCTGCCAAAATATTTCAGCTCTCCGGTAAATGTTTTGTGAGGGACATATTTGTTGAAGTCCTCAGATTTAAAGAACAATGAAAAGACCTTGAAAAAAATACTTTTTGTAGACCGGGGCAATATTGGAACAAAATTAAACGATTAGTCAATTTGAGTTCGGGTTCAAACTGGAGGCATGTAGAGTTAACTCTAAGTTTTAGAGGGTCCAGTTACAATTTATTTAGAGTTGTAATTGTTTAACTTGATTATTTGAGTTCAAATCAGTTTAACTAGTTCTAATTGAGAAATGAGCTAGTGAGAGGTCCAGCGTATTAAATTTGATTTAATTCACATGCAATAACTAATTAGATAAATGATAATTCATATAAATAGCTGTTGCATGTCAGTTCTATGAGTGACCCAGTTGAAATTGGAGTTAAAGGGAAAATAACTATCATTTGTATAATTAGAAAATTGTACAGGTGATGCATGAGGTCAGCAAGACGTCTTAGATGAATTGCATAATTAATTATTGGGAATTCTCTAATTAATAGGGTCTCAATTCCTATAGGAATGCATAAGCCAAGCTGGTTAGTTAAGTGCAAGTTTTTGTTAAGTATTAGACTAAACTTTCTAGGATTAGAGTGAGACAATCAGAGATAGTGCACAAAATTCTCAAGCTTGAGAGAAGCATTATATTGTTTCATATTCTTGACTTAATTCCATAT
Organism: Pinus albicaulis; assembly: GCA_034641835.2. Taxonomy (NCBI): domain Eukaryota; kingdom Viridiplantae; phylum Streptophyta; class Pinopsida; order Pinales; family Pinaceae; genus Pinus; species Pinus albicaulis. The sequence goes on along the minus strand of CM076584.1, from coordinate 861,416,521 downwards.
ACAAATATCAAAGTTTTTAACTGAGACTTTCCCCATATACTTATTTGCGTTGTAAGATTGAAAATATTTCTCTTTATTGTTCAGGTGATTATGTGATCGTAATTGGTTTTTGCAATTTTAAGAATAGATTCAAGCATTTTTTTTTATCATATTACAAGATAAATTGAATCTATGTGGATTTTCTACATGGTATTTTCTATGTGGATGGTCTTAACATATATGTTTTAGAATAGTAGCGACCACAGGAAGCTGGCGCTGAAGGACAAGCTCAAAAAGATCAAGATGGAGAAGGGCGACACGATCCAAAAATAATAGACGAAGTTCACTTAATGTCGAGATGAGCTTGGGAGTGTTGGTGTGACAGTTTCCTAGGATGATTTGGTGAGGCTAGCACTTATAGGCTTTCCCAAGAGCTAGAAAAACTACCAGGACTTGGTGAATTAGAGGGAGAAGCTACCAGAGTGGGCGCGATTGTGGTATGACTTGGTACATGAAGAGATTTGGAGAAACACCAGAGATGGATCCTGATCAAAGATTGACGATGAGGATAATTGTGCCTTGGCTAGAAAGGCAAAGAAAGACAAAGGGAAGGCGTCCCATTCTAAATCAGATTCTGGATAGGCGGGAAAGAAGAGAGACTTTTCAAAGGTAAAATGTTTTCACTGTCATGAGCTTGGACACTATGCTACAAAGTGTCCGCACAAGAATATCGACAAGAAGGCCTCATGAGGAGTAGTAGGTGAAGCACTTGCTTCACAGTTCGAGTTAGATTTCACACTCACTGCAGGCATGGTGTCATAGATGATGGGTTTTGTGTGGTACTTAGATAGTGGAGATTTGTTCCATATGAACGGCAACAAAGAATTATTCATTATCTTGGAGGAGAAGGATCTCCAGATGCACATCAAGATGGGAGATGATGGGAGGTTTAGCACTACCGACATAGGTACAATTACCTTTAAGAGGGAGTCAACTACTCCTCTCACATTAATATATGTCATGTATGTTCCTGGTTTAAAGAAGAATTTGGTTTTTGTTGTTATGTTGGAAGACCATGGATATGATGTGATATTTAACGAAGGAAATGCGTTCCTTCATCAGAAAGCCACTAGAAAAATGAAGAATATTGGTGTTAAAGTAAAGAACCTCTACAAATTGGATGTAGAAGACTGTGTTGCCTTGAGCACGAAAGAAGAGAAGGTGGAGAGCCGAGACATCGGTCAGTTATGGCACAAAAGGTTGTGCCATCTACACCTTGGCGCTTTGAAGATCATGCAACATATTTCTATAGGACTTCCCGAGGGTGCACTTGAGCAGCGAGATACATGCAAAGGGTGTAAATTGGGGAAGTATATCAAAGCCACCTTTCACAATAGGGAAAGATGAGCAAAGGCGATACTTGAGAGAGTTCACTCAGACATGTGTGGATCGTTCTCGATAAATTCCACAACAAAAAAACATGTATTATGTGATTTTTTTAAATGATTTTTCATGCAAGTGTTGGATTTTATTCATGCAAAAGAAATATAAGATGTTCTAAAACTTTTGTCAGTTCATGAAACTTTTCAAGAAAGATAGAGGGAAGAAGGTGAGGGATCTAAGGAGCAACAATGGTGGATAATATGTCTCCAAGGAATTGGAGAACTTATGTGTTTCAAAAGGAATTCAAAGGGAATTTATAACACTTCATAACCCACAATAGAATGGGGTTACAGAAAGGAAGAACATAACTATTGTGGGAGCATCACGAGCGATGTTGCATGATTAGGGCCTATTGTTGCATCTGTGGGCGAAAGCGTGCGACACAACAATATTTGTGTAGAACAGAAGGCATCATCGGATACTTGGGATGAGTACACTAGAGGAATATTTTTTAGGTAAGAGACCAGATGTGTCGCATTTTAAAATTTTTCGTTCATCAGTTTATTGCCATGTAACCAAATATTCTAGGGAGAAGCTAGAGCCAACAACTAAGTTGGGGATATTTTTGGGTACATTGATACACCTCACAACTATCAGGTGTACTTTCCCGCACACATGATGCCAGTGGTTAGAAGAGATGTGAAATTCAATGAAGAGAAAGCCATGAAAATTTAACTTTACAGGGAGCTTCAGTTGCATGCAGTTGAGGAGATCTTGGCTAAAAAAGAAGAAACTATAGATGTGGAGTAACCATAAACAGAGGTGCAGAGAGTGGATGCACCCACTCATGCAAAGACATCCTGAGACAGAATGAAGCACACTAGAGAGGCTTTCAGGTCGATTCTTGATGCTAGAGAGAATGTGGGAGCACCCACATCACATCACAGGAGGAGAAGGTCCCTAGAGCGGTACACTGGCTACATGGCTCTTATGAGAGAATGTGTAGAGATAAAGTCGTCCTCTTTCAATGAAGTAGTGCAACAAATAATTTGGGTTTATGCCATGGTTGAGGAGTATGACTCCATTATCAAAAACAATGCATGGGAAGTTGTCCCAAGATCAGAGGGGAAGTCATTTGTAGGATTCAGGTGGATATACAAGGTGAAACATGAAGGATATGGGAGTGTGGAGAAATACAAGGCCATATTTGTGGCCAGAGGGTTTTGTCAAGTGGATGGGATTTATTATGATAAGACAACCTTACTTAATGGGGTGATTGAGGAATAGGTGTACATTGAGTACCCGAAATGTTTTGAGACCTTCGACATAGAGTCACATGTGTGCAGACTCAAGAGAGCACTATATGGGCTGAAGTAAGCACCTCGTGATTGGTACATCTGCTTCACTCTTGGTGAAGCCCAACCTAGACATCTTGTTGAAGGAATTATCAAGAAGCAAATTTGAGTTCCATAGAGGCAGGATAGGGTTAGTAGATAATCCCTTTCTTGTTGAGAGGAAGTGTTGAAATTGGCAACAAGAAGGGCTTTTAAGTTAACCAAGTTAATCGAGTCATGAAGACTTACTTAGAAGGAAATTGTAATTCCACATCACATGAAAGCTTGTATGAGTTAATCAAGTCATGAAGACTTAATTAGCTCAGTCAATTCGAGTTGGGGGTCAACTGGAGGCATGTCCAATTCACTCTAAGTTTTAGAGGGTCCATTTAAAATCTATTTAGAGTTGTAATTTTTTAACTTGATTATTTGAGTTAAAATCAGTTTAACTAGTTCTAACTAAGAGATGAGCTAGTGAGAGGTCTATTGAATTAAATATGATTTAATTCACATGCAATGATCAATCAGATAACTGATAATTCACTATAAATATTTTTTGCATGATAGTTTTAAGAGTGACCCAATTGAGATTAGAGTTAAAGGGAAGAGAAATATTAGTTGTATAATTAGAAAATTTTACAGGCCATGCATGAGGTCAATAGGATGCCTTAGATGACTTGGGCAATTAATTAATGGAATTTCCTAATTAATAGGGGCTCAATTCCTCTAGGAATGTGTAAGCTAGGCTGGTCAATCAAGTGCAAGTTTTTGTTTAAGTATTGGACCAAACTTGCCAGGATTAGAGTGAGACAATCATAGATAGTGCAGAGAGCTTTCAAGCCTGAGAGAAGATGAGGCTTTCCCTAGATACATCCTTGTGTTGTGTGATTAAAATTATTTCTCTTTCTTGTTCATGTGATTGTGCGGTTGTAATTGGTTTCCACAATTTGTAGAATATATTCAAGCATTTTGTTATAGCATATTACAAGATAAGTTGAATATATGTGGATTTTCTACAATTCTTGATAGAAGAATGGGAGACGTTGTTGAATATTTTCTATCAGCCTTGAAGTCACTTCAAAGCAGATTTGGTGTTGTTATTCGAGCACTCTTGTTGAAGCATCTTGAAGGACATGCGACAATAACAATGGAATTGTGTTCAGGACATCTAGTTGGGGAAAACATTGTTGAAGACGTTTTTTTTGGCATGGAGGCATTAATGGAGACCTCATAATTCTTTATTTGAAGTTCTCATGATGTGACCTTGAATAATATTGTTTGGGCATCCTGAAGAGTTTTGGAGGCACCTTCTGTAGTGGACAAAGTTGTAATTGATGAACTAAGTAGTCTGTTGAATACTTGTTAAGGATACGTTGGAGATGTGCTGAAGAAACTATCAAGACCTATTGTAGAAGTGTTAGGATAACCTTGAAGAACTATTTGAACCTGAAGAAGATTGAGATGGTTGGTGCCCTAGAGGTTGGTGCTTCATAAAACAAGGTTGGAGCCTTGTAAATATCAACAGTTTGAGCCTGTAATGCAGATAGGATTGAAGTCCTATAAAATAATAAGTTGGAGCTTGGTAAAGCACGAGGTTGGAGCCTTGAAGTGTAGGTTGAAGTATGATAGATTCAAAGATTGGTGTATTCATCTAGGGTTGGAGCCCTGATCTTTGTTTTATTGTAAAAATAGTACTGGTGTCCTCACCATATATTGATTAATAAAATTATTTATTCTATCATTGTTTATCCGGTGTTATATCTAAGTGATCTTAACTAGTAAAAAATAATAATTGTAAAATAAATACTGATTCACCTCCCCCTCTCACTATTTCCAATAATTAGTTTCAGATCTAGTACCTTCACTCATAACCCAACAACTTGAAGGTAGATCCTTAGAACACAAATGGAAAAGACAAGTAACAATGCTTGCAAACCCCTTGAAGGTGTCACCTCATTACTGGATAAGAAAATTGGGAAAGCTCCATTGTTCAAAGGAAACTTTGAAATATGGAAGGAAAGAAAGAAGAATTTATTAATTTCTCAAGGTTTTGAAGTCTAGGAATTAGTGGTTACCGGAAGCACAATAGAAGAAGAAGAACTAAAGCAAATAATGCAATAAAAATGAAGGCGGTTTTGAGTGGGATACCAAATCCTATAAAGGAAAAAAAGGAAAATTGTTCATCAACAAAAGAGCTTTTGGAAAAGATTCAAGATCTTCACTCTAAAGGATAATTTTTTTTAACCATAAATAATATATTTTATATATATTAAAAATGTGTCCGTTCACATGAAAAATGTGGGATTTTACATCAAAATTATGGGTATTTTCATGGCTATTGATGCTACAATGAGGTCAACTTGTTTATGAGTGGAATTTACAACCATTCCACAGTCAAAATTCTTAACTATCTACCTAATGCTAAATGCATTGTAGAATTATAATAACATGTATATACAAGCATGTTTTGACATATAACAAATTGATAAAAACTGAGGTGGTTCCTATTCCTCCATTGGGCTTGATTTTTGAGGTCTAGGGTCTTGCACTCCTCTTCCTCCTTGCTATTTTCTGCCAGCTTGAGTTTTAGCCCTTCGATTTCTTGCTTTATGGCTTCTACTTCATCCTCCAACCTTTAATTATGTTCTCTTTTCTCCAACTGTCGCTCTTCCATGTCAATTGCATCTTTATGTTGTTGTTGTATACACATATGCATAATTTTGATTATGTCCCTAAATTATCTATGTTCCTTATCATATAATTAGTAGTTGGTATTTCCATTTCCACTGTCCCGTGCCTAATTCCCACTCCCCCCCCCCCGATATAGGCCTTATAAGACCTTAGGAACATGAACCAGAGCTCTCCACAACCGAGATTCCTTTCCCACTCATGCAAACATACTCCGCGCACACACACTCTTCTAGGGGACTCCGAACAAGTCTAGCTAATCGGCAGTACCAGACCAAACGAGCACTCAGACCATTTCCCAAATCCTCCTAGGTGATGATAAGCCAAAAAAACAGATGAATTCCCAACCCCCAAGAGTTTTTAGAGCAGAATTGTAAGCCCCCAGAGTACACCGAGCAGAACAGTAAGCCCCCCAACAGCCTAGAAAATTAGAATTTCCCGAAAATTCTCAAACACCAACCATGACCACAAGAGTAGAGCAAAGGACTACTTAGCTGCGCCAAATAGAGGCTTCATGCCTCAGATCAAACCCTTATTTGTTATGAAGACCAACGTCACTGTATCCCATGCACTTCACTAGATCTTGTAAATATGTCACCAGGTTCCTCCCATGCTCAACTTGCAATTTTCAGAGTTTGGTGAGTAATTTCATATCCCACAAACTCACCATTCCCATGAGCCGAATGAAAAAACACCAACGTATGTAAGTAAAAATGGGACTAGATCTCTGTAAACACATGTCGGAGAAGCTGCAGACACCGGGTGTAGGATGCCCAGGACGAATGACACCACACTGGCGGCATGATCATTGGATTCATTATGCCACACTGGTTGTTAATATGAACAAAGGGAAACAAATTTCGATTTGAGAGAGGTTAAATTGGAATTCTTAGGGTCAGTTGTGACGTGGCTACACGAAGGACACAAGATGGATGTGACTGGGGGGGTTTCCTGGAGGGAATATGGGAGGGAGGAATGTGGGTGAGGGTAAGGGGATAAGGAGGGGGAGGGGGGGTTTGGGAGAGAGGAGATAAGGAAAGGAGGGGTAAGGGGAGAGTGGGGTGGACCATGTCACCAAGGGAAGGGGAATGCAGTGAGGGGAGGGAAGGCTAATGGGGGGGTTAAGAGAATGAGGGGGGTAAGAGAGGAATATGAACCCCCCCCCCCATTAATTACTAAACAATTTTCCTTATTCCAACCAACATGATCGGAGATATTCCCAACTTTAGGCTTTATATTAATTCTTATGGGATGCATAGGGTGTCTTCAATTCGATTCACCACTTTAGCTTCTTCTTTCATCCCTCAAGCCAAGTTTGCTTGTTTGTCTACCTCTAGGTTGTTTCCTCTTAATATATGGTAGAATGTTACTTTATCAAAGAGAGGGATCATTCCTTGGGCTCTCTTGATGACTTGATTTAGCATTGTATTCTCATCTGGAGTGTCATTCCTCATATGTTTTATGATCCACACAGAATATTTAATAATTTGGAGATTCTTAATGCCCTTAGTATTTACGAGTCAATCCTAGGAGAAACCCATAGGCCTCTGCATGATTATTTGTTATCCTTCCCAGAATCCAAGCATATCTATATTTGATGTTTCCATCGAGATTTATGAGAATCCCTCCCCCTCTTGCCACCCCAGGATTTCCTTTTGAGGCCCTATGAAATTGAAGAGTCCATTGTTTCAAATATTTTAGACACTCCTCCATTTATTCTGATGAGAGTCTGAGGATCCACTAGGCACGAGATATTTTATTGCCCCCAATTGGGCTGAGGGTATGATCATTTGGAAAATTTCCTTGTTCCTCATTGGCCAGATTTTCCAACATATATATTATGGGAGTGTTGGCCATATATTTTTAAAATTATATTTGGCTTGAAGGGTGCCCGAGTAAGATTTGGGCCAAATATTGAAAAACATGAGGATATCTGGCGGCCAAGTGACCCTACTAAAAAGAGGCTCTAGAGAAACAACCTAGACATTCTTTGTTATCTAGCAGTTTAGGAAGACGTGCTGGATGGATTCTTCATCCTGTTCACAAAAGGGGCATATTAAGGGGCCTATCTGGTTGCATTTTTGGAGGTTATCAAATGTTAGAATTTTATTGTGAGCCAAAACCCAACAAAACAATTAACTTTTTGTATAACATTAGGCTTCCGTATTTGATTCCAAATAGAAGCTTTCAGAGGCACCTGAGATTGGAAAAATAGATGTTCATATCCATATTTTACTAGGTAGATGCATTTTGCTAACTCCACATGTCTTCTGTAGAGAAATTTATTTGAGCACAACCTCTTAAATTCTTGATAAGATTTTCCCTTTGGTTGACTAGGTCTTCTGTAATGTTCTCAATCTTCCATCTCTTCCACCTTCCATTCTGATCCTAATCAGAGATTTGATCCAGTGAAATAACCCCTCTTTGCCTCAAGAGTTATTGAAGTCCCAACTTTGTGTGGTCTAGGTTTAGGGGTTGCAGGCCCAGAATCGAGTCTCGAAAAATGTTTATTGTATTGCCTTTACCTAGGACTTTGCTGAGGTTTTCAAGGTCCACCTCCACACAAATCTGAGCAAAGGAGAAGAGGAAATCCTTGGGCTCAGAAAAATTGGTATACTTACCAAGGGAGTTACCGATCAACCTGAAAGTTGCATCATTCTAGCAATGAAGGGGGAGGTATGGAAGTTTCACCCAAACTGGGACCGAGGAAGGAACATCACACTCCGGGTTGAAAATCAGGCTCCAACGGTCTAGATACAGCCCCTGGGCACCCATGAAGTAGGGGACATTGTGGAACGCCAGGTCACGATCCAACCTATTTTCGAAATAAAAATTGTAGAAGCGTTTTCTCTAGAAGGAGGAGATAACCACTCCTTTGATGAGAGGCTTCCAGTTCTTTTCCACCCAATATTTAACCGTCCTAGTGAAAGGCCAAAGGCCCATGAATTTTCCAATCAACCCCATGTACACCAGCTAAAGAGCGTGGGATCGAGCCTGAGGAACACATATCTCAATATTTGGTATTTCCTCAACACACTCAACAAATTCAGAAGCCTCCTACTTACTGAACCATGGAGAAACCACCACCAGTGAGTTAAACGCCACAATCTCAGCAAGAAGATGCTCTTCCGAGGTTGGCGTAGCCATGGAGACGACCAACCCAGCCCTAGAAGAGCAACAAAGACACTTGTAACTAGCAGAACACACATAAATCAAACAGTCTACTAGGAATCCAATGGTGCAAGCGCAACACATCGAGAACCCAGTCATGATTCTTGCTGAGCACCGACCACTCAAGGCCCAACTGGCAGAGGGCCAATACTGATAGTCACAAAAGATATTAAGTTGAAGCTTAGCATGGCACCTGCACTTCCAAGAACCATCTCTAGAGCTAGGTCAAAGTTTCCTCCAAACAAAACCTAAAGGATTATTAGTAATAACCTATGATCCAAAAAATGAACTAAAGAAGACAAATTAAATAAAAAATAAAGGGACCAATTGTATAAAGGAAGATGATGATGAAGAAATTATTGAAGTAGAATTTGGAATAGATCTTAAGGAAAAACTTGTAGCTTCCCTAAAAGAGATAAGCAATTTGAAAAAGGAAAATGAGGAGCTCAATAAGCAAGCACAAGATGGTGACCATGAAATTGACAAGACAAGGAAGGAATTTGACCTTTTCAAGCTTCAAGTACAATAAATATATGAGGATCTCACCAAGATAAAGGAGGAATTTCATCAAAACAAGAAAAGACATCATGAATAAGTCATATCCATGACCAATAATTTGGATAAAGAAAAGAGAAGGGAAGACATTTGTCAAGTCAACTTGAACAAAGACATGAGAACTTGAACAAACTTGAAGCAAAAATTGGTCAATACAAGGAAAATCTCTCTTCCCTTCATTCCCAGTTGGAATAAGCAAAGAAACAAATACAAGGATCTGAAAAGGTGATGGAAGTTTTGGCCTTCCTAAAAGGACAAGTAGATGAAAAAAAAGGGACATAAATTCCATAGCATGCCAACTAGAAGAAAAAGATGAACAAATATTAAGATTGAAATTAGATGTCCCCTTTCTCAAGGCCTAAACATGTGAAGCAACAAGGACATAGGAAGAAACGGAGAACCATATATAAAAGAAGGATGAATAATGAAATATGATGAAGGAAGAAATTATTACCCTAATAAAATAAGTTGATCAGTTGAATAAGAATATAAGGAGTTCACAAACCTTGGATGACACCCTAAGTCATAAAATATCCCCCCTTGATAAAATAGGCCTTGGTTATGCAAGTAAAATCTCAAGAAAAAGTGATGAAAACCACAATTCATCAGAGAACAAGGATGTAGCTTGAAATAAATGTTGATGCCCCTAGTTCCAGAAAAAGCAAGAAGTATCAATATAATATTAAAGGAAACCCTACTCCAAGAAGGTATAAAAAAGGTGTCAAGGATGCAAGAGGAAATGGATATCATCAAAGGATCTTGAGGCAAAGAGAGTTTAGAAGTACATCAAGACACACATCATACTTCAGGCACCAAAGTATATTTTTTGATTATTGCTATTATTGTACAAATTTTGGGTATATGGCAAAGGAATGTAGGGCAGACAAAAAGGATAAATATAATGGTCCATGTTACAGAGGTCCCCCCTGGGGTACATTTTTGGATATATTTTTGTATAATTTTTGTATATGCACACTACGTGGATAGTTCAAGGGGCTTTGGGGCAGGTCAAAGTCCTTATTTTATGTAAAATGGTTTTAAGGGTAAACTGTGGACCTCAAACCATGGTTTGAAACCATAGTATCTGCGCACTAAGATGTATATAAATATATAGATCGAGTCTAAGGAAGTGGTAATTATAATTCATGTATTGGATCTATGTGTTTATGCGTCTATAATACTTTTTAAAGGGTTTCAGTCTTGGTTTGGGTAGAAAGGCTCATGTTGGTTGTGTGCGTGGAGACCTAGTCCTGATTGTGTGCAGACTCCGTTGATTGTGTGAGTGGAAGGGTTAAGTGTAAGGGAAAGTCTGATGTACTAAATTGTTGGAACTTAATACAAATATTGTTTTGGAAAAACAACCGTGTTTTGCATTGTGTTATTGATTTATTGGTTCTATTTTGAGATCACTTTACTTCTGTTATATTGTGTCTGCACGAATACATCTGTAATTTATGCATTAATTTATATTGATGGTTGAATACGTGGATGAATATGCTTAAGTAATTACGCATTATATACATCTAGATCTGGTTCAGTTATTTTACATCTGCAATGATTTGATCTGCGATCTGTCTGTTAACTGCATTATCCATATTGGTCTCATAAGTATTGTTTTGTAATTACGTGCATATGTTTCTGATCTATATAAGTTATGCAATCAATCTGTTTAGGGCGACCACATTATTTTCCTCCTCAGGGTGTGGAAACCTACTTCCAACACCCCCCCATACTACTTCGGGTGAGACTTTGATCTGCGCAAGCAGGTCACTGTCAAAAGGGCCAATAGTTGGAGGGTTTGTTGGTTGCACAATAAAATATGAACCTAGGTCAAGACCCCTCAAGCCAACAAATGTTGTCATTTTCGGGACTAGGATCATTTTGAGGGGGATTTGATGTTGTGGCACCCTTCACAGAATGAATTGCAAGATTGGATGGATAGAAAGATCCTTGAATTCACGATCCAAGAGAATAGAAGCTCTAAGATATCTGCTGAAAAGTGTATTCAGAAGTACATATATACAAAATTTCAAGAGATATTCTTTTTCTCCTTTCCAATTGAGTAGCAGGATTGGTTTTCACGATTGATTGAATTCAATTACTACACGTAGGACGATGTAGTCATTGAGTGAAATGATTCAACAATTAGAGAAGATAGACAATAAGATTACCCGAAAGGTCATTGGATCGATCACCTTTTGGGGGGATTTGTGACTAATTTTCCATTGATCAATTTGTGTCATAATATGGAGCAGAAAGAAGATTTTTCAAGGGTCCTAGAGTTAAGTTCCTGTGCTCTTTGAATTTTTTGCTGAAGATGCTATTGTGTTAACATGGCTCTTTGTGTCAACATATTGCTTGAATGTCCCAAAGAGATCCGACTATGTGAAGTGGAAGACTTTACCGTGAAGACTCAGAGAAAGGATTCATTTATAGTCCTCTAAAGTGTAGATCTGATAGTGACGGTGAACCAGAAACTAGTATCTCTAGTGAATCTGCGCACTCTGAAGAAAAAGAAGTTTCATCAAACCAAAACGATCAGAGAGCCTTCATCCTCTTTCAGATCCCATCCACTCCAATTCCAAACTCATCTCACAAAGCACCCACTCCATCGCGCAGTCCATCTCCACCACCACCTCCACCTTCCCTAGGGGTAGATATGGCCACGTTGATGAAGCTACCTAATTTTAGAGGTATTGGAAATGAAGATACTAAGAACTTTTGGTTTGTGACTAATGCTGTATGGAGAGATCAACAGGTTAATAATGATGATATTAAGAAAGCATGGTTAGCCACTGTGTTCCAAGATCGTGCATTGGATTGGTATATCAGATATGTCCAAGCAAACCCTAATGCCACCTTTGATGAAGTGAAGGATGCCCTAAAAGAACAATTCAAGAAGCCTGATTCATATGCACAGTTGGTTACAAAAATGAAAGAGATTCATCAAGAGGTTAATGAATCTATGTGGGAGGCAGATCAGAGGCTGAAGCGCACTATTAGAGATAGTGGATTCACTATTGATGATACCCAACACAAGGAGTGGTTGATTGCTATGCTGTTCCCACATCTACGCCAACCCTTGGGCCAACAAAATATTGCCACACAGGCCTAGGATGTGGAGATTGCAATGCAATTAGAAGCTACCCCAACACCTATTGTGCTTAGAACTCAAAATATTCATAATCAATTGGAAGCAATACATTTAGAGATTCAAAATCTGCGCAAAGATAAGGCGAGGAGGTATGCACAGAGGTCTGGTGCATAAAACATAAAGTTTCTGGGAACCATAAGGATCAATGTCTTGTCTTCAATAATTATATGAATGCGGGAGGACGTAGCCCACTGAAGAGCACAATATGGTGCACAACCTGTTAAGTTTCGGGATTGCATGAAACCGATTTCTACCCAAGGATTGGAAATATCAACCCGAGTTGAAGCAATTGTTTTGTAGATTCTTTTCGTCACTCGGACATGATGAGCAGAACTGTCGAAATTATGATATGATGTTGGAAAAAGCTGAAATATATAGAATGTAGGTGGAAACTAACTCACTAGCATCCCCCTCTCGGCATGGTGGATTCCAGGGCCGAGGAAGAGGAATAGGAGGTGGATCAGCTGGTCGAGGAAGGGGGCAGGTTATCTGCTATAATTGCGGAGATGCTGGTCACTATGTGTGCGACTGTCCAAATCCAACACGACAATCATGCAGGTATTGTAGATAGTTTAACCATGTGATAAAAGATTTCCCTATTTTGATTGCTAAGATGCAGGAGAAAAATATAGACTCCAACGCAGGATCTCCAGATGGTCAGAGAAGAAACCCACGAAGAAGATCCTAGCGTGAATGTGGTCACTAGGAGTGGTGCATCCACTAATGAAGACAAGGGAAAACAGATAGATACTGACCTTTGGATTCATAAGGCCCATGAGAACAAAGAGGGATTTTATTTACAATGCGTAAAGGAGAATTTTGTTGAAGGTCAGAAAGGATTTGCAAAGGGAAGCGCATCAACATCAAGTAGACCAATGAAGGAAGTAAGAGTAGATGAAGAAATCAAACCATTTATACAAGCTTACATTAAGTTACTGCACAACAAAAAGGAAGTAGATAACCTTCAGGTTCTGATAGATAATTGCGTAGAGAAGGAACAACCGTTGGTAGAACAAAAAGCTATCAACAAAATCTATAAGAATAAGAAGAGGACAAGTCGAGAGATGCATATGACCCCGCATATCGGTGCTTATGAGATGGACCAGGTTATTCTAGATTTGGGGTCTGATGAAAATGTTTTGTTAGGGTCCTATATTTCATAGGATCTCAAGGTGACTGAGTTTATTCTATCTGTCAAATTTATTTTGTAAAATGATTTCCAATTTGAAAATAATTTTCAAAATAAAAAAAGAGATAACATAAAAAATCAAAAGAGGGTATATGTTATAAATAAAAAAAACTTAATGTGAACCTCATCAAAAAGAAGAAAAACAATAAATTCTGAAAGTTTTGCACCTCCAAATGCCACTACTCTTAGTTTAGCTTATTTATGAAAATAAATTTTGTGCAACTTGTTTAAAATTCCACAATAGTTCAATAAAATTCAATCATATAGTTTAAGCATGATTGAATTAGGTTTAAATTGCTTGTTAATAGGTAGTGAAAAATAATTTGTTAAACTGTTTAACCTTGATAGATTAATTAGTTAGGTAGAAAATAAAAATTGGTTCAATAATTTAATCTGAACAAAGGGAGGTGTTGTAACATTATTTGTTTTTGATAAGTTATCATAAGTAGTTAAATATTTTTGAAATGTTAAGGTAGGATATGGATGCAAAAGAATGAAAATTTAAAAAATGTTAGGAATTTTTTTTTTTTTTGTAGGCATCCATGTCAATAAATTGTTAGGTGTTAGATGCTCTAAATAAAGAAGGCAAAATAAAATGTTATGGAAGCAAGAAAGAAAAAAAATATTCATTCTGTTTTAAAATATTTGATTGGCTACTTGTCTAAATGCGCCTATGGAAAAGTTTTTTGTATGGTTGAAATCCCGATTATAAGTTCATATCCTAAAGTTTTAAACCATAGCAATATATCCCCAACATACTTCATTTCATTCCATTTCCCCTAAATCATTTAACCATACCATTTATCCCTTTTCATTTTCATTTTCTCGAAGGCATTCCCATTTTTTTCATTTCACACATATCTTAACTTTTCGCTCATCGCATTTCGCAAAATTTAAAGTTTAACCATATTCCCAAAACCTATCCAGTCCTGATTGCGATTTGCGATGTGGTTGGCCCCACCATAATGCTCCGCACCCCATCAAAAAACGGTGGCATATAACATTACACCATAAAAATTACCCCCCTCCTTACCTCTTCGCATTCGCACTCTTTATTGTTTCGCAACCAAGTTTGCCACCTTTCAACTCTGCCGACGCGATATAGTGGGACCCTTCCAACCACGTCACCCTTTTCCCTGCATCGCAACGCAAATACAATAACTTACTACATTTTTACCCGCCGTTAAATCCTGCAATCGCTGATGTGAGATAAAATTTAAATGTTGCGGTATGCGATAAACCCCAAAATCTATAGTATGTGATAAACCCCAAAATCTGCGGTATGCGATAAAATCTAAACTCTGCAATGTGCAATATAGGTGGGACCCAATCGCGTATCACATTTTTCAAGTTTAAGGGGTTAGTGCTAAGGAATATGGTAAAGTCTGTGATTTGCGGGTTGTGGGCGGGCCCACCTCTCTTTTCCACGTCGCCTCCATTCTCACCGCACGTCGCACTTCGCGAGGTTTAGCACTTGCCTCCTCCGCCCATAAAAAAACCTTTCGACTTGCGATTGCGATGTGGGTCGGGCCCACCTTACCTTCCACGTAACCTCCCTCTCCCCGCACTTTGCACTTCGCAAGTTTTAATGTTTACCTTCGCCGCTCATAGCAAAACATTTAGACTTGTGATTGAAATATGGATCGGGTCCCACCTTCCCTGCCACACCACCTCCACACTTCGCATCGCATCGCCAATTCCATTTCTCATATCATAAACTGTAAAACATGCGATGTGCGCTATTTCTATGGATGCGATGAAGTTCATAACTAAAGTCTACATAGTTTCAAGTCTGGGTATATGGGTTTTTTAAACTGTTTTGTTTAAAAAAGGGTTAAACACGACAGAAGGCACTCGGGTAGAAAATAGACACCACGAGTCAAGACAGGCAAAGGGCGTTCATACAACAGATTTTTCCAGCACAACACTCAGTTTTCCAGCATAGGACTAAAAAGGTGGTGACTCAGTAACATTATTCCAGCAGAACAGGGCCAGAAACACAGATGCACTCCTTTTAGATTGATTTATTTCCTTTTAGTTCATTCAGATAAATCATAGATTGCCTTGTCACACAGGCATTGATTGTAATTTGTTTTTATTTTTATATAAACACTTCAGTTTTGGAAGTATCAAGGGTCGATTGATTGAGATCAGAACTATTTTTGTCTATTGAAGTACTGTAAGCTTTTTCAAATCACTGGAGCATCAATAATAATCAGACCATTCACAGGATTCTTGTGGCTTAAACACTGGTGATGTTTTTCTTCTTTTATTATGTTTCATTATCATATTTCATTGTAATCATCTAAATTCCAATTATAAATCAGAAAGCATGATTAATATGATTTACTATTGAGTCCCTGCTGCGTTTACAATCATAATGTTTTCCATTGAAGGCTAAACTAAAGAATTCTTAATTTATCCTTAGTTCTGTTGAATTTTTTCATATTTCTATCATAATTCATTTATAAATTCGAAAGATCCAGTAAATATTCCTAGCTTTCCCTGTGTTTACTCTGTGAAAAATTGATGCAACTATTTAGTTATATTTTGACTCCATTTCCCAATAAACATTAATAAATTGAATATAATCAATTTTCCAAAATCCAAAACAAAACTCAAAAACCAAGTACAATCATAACTAGCCTAAAAACTTATCCAAACAAAGTTAAATATTAAAGAGAGAGCCCTCTCTGAAACTGGCAGGGCTAGATCCCAGTTTCCAAAGTTGGTTTCATGTTGGCCTATGTGATTAGTTCTCACAATCTCTAGTAAATTACAGAACACTAACATAGTGGCGACCATACTGGGGATGAATTGAAATCAATCATAATTTCTTTCAAATTCGATCTCTGGTTAAATAATATCTGTATACATATTTCATAGAGATTGCTATATTTTTGATTTTTTGTAAATACAATGTGCAATTTCAAAATTCAAAAGAATGGTGTGAGTTACATTTTATAGTGTGTGTTTTGATTTTCAAAGCTAGCTTCCAAGAGACCTTATAAAAGATCCCATCCTGATCCAAAGCCTCTCAAAATAGTGGATGATCCTCAAAGGATTGGAAAAAGAGTTAAGGATACTTCACAGAAATCAATCAAACAGATCAGTTCATCTCAAAGCCAGGGAAGTAACAATCCTCTCCCTAGAGCACAATCCTGCCCTAATAAGCTTGAAACCTTACAAGATATCGACTTTGACTTAAATTTTGAGCAAAGCCTTTTTAGAAGCAAATCCATAAATTGGGCAGATACATTAGTCATTGACCAATCTATTTTGCATCCAAATTCACTTAAAGATTTGCCTTCTTTAAAAAATCTGATCAAGAAATTTTCCAAGATTTTGAGATCCTTGAAGGTTTGGTATCAGACTTCACTTCAACAGTTACAAATGCTTATCTCCAACAATCAGTAGAATTTCCTGCATTTAATATTTCTGCTTCATCCTTTGCATCCTAGTCAATTCAACAAATATCTAAGAGTGTAGCCTCTTCTGAAAATTCTACTACTTATCCTCTCATAAAAACACAAAAACCACCATCTCCATCACTTCATCCATCCTCTCCTTCACATACAGTTCATCCTTTTCCACCTCCTCCACCACTTATTAATCCGCCACTTATTATTTTCAACCCTCCACCTCCAATCATGGCTGCACGTTATGCTCCCTTGGTTCTTCCTCAAAATCTAGAGGCTATTCCCTAAGACTATCAATCCAAAATACCCCAGTTCGATAACACCCAACCCATTACTGCTCAGCAACATGTAGACAAAATGAATGATTTCTTTGATCTCCATGAGATCTATGCTGATGATGTTATGATGAGGTTATTTGTTCAAACCCTTGGAGGTGAGGTCAGGAAATGGTTTAGAGCTTTACCAGCTGCTATCATTAATTCACTACCAGTCCTACAACGTCAGTTTCTAGATAGATGGCAAGTTAAAAATAACCCCCTCCAAATTCTATCAGAATATGAAAATATCAAAAGAGATAATGGAGAGAGTGTGCAGGATTATTGTGCTAGATTCAATTATATTTATAATGTTATTCCTGCTCACATAAAACCACATGAAGGACTAGTGCTGATTAAGTTTCCAGATGGTTTTGAACCAGACATAGCTTATCAGTTAAGAGAGAGGAATCTTGGCACCTTACAGGAAATGCAAAGCATATCAGTAAGTATAAATTCCAATTTGTTGGCCAAAAGAGCTAGAATGGGGGTTGAGAAGAGAGTTACCATAAAAGAAGAAGAATCAACCTCTAGCACTGATGCCAAGATAGATTCTTTAGTAAGGGAAATGGAACGAATGGTGATTTATAGAAACATCCCTAGGGAAAATCAAAACCCTCCCCAAAATCGTAATCAAAATAATAGGAGAAATAAAACACAGATTAAACAAAGGGAACCTGACCAACAAATTTGACCCCCTTTTCAAGATAATTATTTTGATGAAAATGAAGAGATCCCTCAAGAGGAAGAAGACAACCAAATAAATTTGTTGGGATTACATGATAATGACACTATTTTTCTCACAAAATAAGAACAAAATTTATTTTCATTAGCCCAAAAAAAGCTTGAGTCACAATAAACTGAAGAATATAAAAAGGGATTTGAAAACACTATTATGGAGGCTCACAAAAAATATAATCTTAGGAGCAGAAAAAATTCTGACAATACTCCTAAGAAGAACACTGATCATCCTGCCAAAATTACGTCTGATTCAGACCCTAAAAAAAAAATAGAAAAGTCTTCTAAGAAATCTATGAAACTCCTGGTAAGAAATCTTTAGAGGTTTCTACTAAAAAGAAGGTGATTTTGTTTCTAAACCAACTCAAACTGATGTTCCAACCACCAGTCAGAAAACCTTACTTAAATCTAAAGAAACTGTCGATGTACCTGACATTCCCAATATTGTAAAGATTCAATAATAATTTAATCTTGAAAACAAACTAGCCAAAGTCAAAATTCCCATCCCTTTGACACAGCTAATGAAAAAACAAACACACAAAACTCAAGTAATGGAAATACTAAATATAGGGGAAACTACAGACACTCTCAAACTTAATGATGATCAACCTGAATTTTTGTTTGGTCCAGAAGTAGATGGTAAGTTACATGAAGGAGCAGTCCCTCCTTTCTATGTAAGCTTAAACATACATGATAAAATTTTACATAATGCTATGATGGATTCAGATGCTTCACACAACTTAATGCCCAAAGCTGTAATGGAAAATTTAGGTCCTGACATCACTGGGCCCTACAAAGATCTATACTCATTTGATTCAAGTAAAGTGAAGTGTTTAGGTCTCATCAAGCACCTGTGTGTGACTTTGTCTCAAATCCCAGCCAAAAGCCTAGTTATGGACATTTTCGTAGTAGACATTCCTCTTAAATATGGCATGCTTTTATCACGTTCTTTGGGAGAAAAGTTACAAGGAACCCTTCAACTAGATATGACCTATGCTACAATACCAGTCTTTGGTCAACAAAGAATATTGTATAGGGAAAATATCATGAAATATATGGTAAGTAGTCAAGAAAAACCTCATAATTACCCTCTATATTATGTTCACACTGATTTCAATTTCTTCATATTATTCAATAATACTGTTATTGAAGCACAATTTGGAAATAATGTTGATACACCTGAAAACCCAACTCAACTTGAACAATTAGATCCTCCTCCAGAACTCTTCTGGAATATGAGCTTTAATGGATCCTGTAGTAAAGAAGGCTCTGGAGCAGGAATCTGGTTATCTAGTCCATCTAATAATCATTGTGAAGGAAATTCCTATAAACTTAATTTTCAGTGCACCAACAATATTGCAAAATATGAAGCTCTAATTTTAGGTCTACAGTTACTTAAGAAATTAGGTGCCAAAAGAATTACTGTGCAAGGAAATTTAGAATTAATCATCAAATAAATAAAAAGAGAATATGCTGCTAAACACCCTCGACTAAGAGCCTACATAAATGCAGTGTACCATTTCTTAGATACTTTTGTGGAATATGATCTAGTAGTAATTTCAAGGAGTCAAAATGTCATATCTGATAGCCTTGTTGTCTCTGCAAGCACTTGTAAAATACCTCACCCCAAAAAACCACACACAATTGAAATAAAACATCGATTTGCAATACCAGATAACATGTGATATTGGCAGGTTTTCAGAAATGACAAAAACATTGAAAATTCCTTATTGTCAAAAGATGAGTTTGAGGAAACTCAGTTAGATTTGGATAATCAAGAACAAAATTAAATAAAACCAGAAGATCACGTAGAAAATCAAATAGTTGTATATAATCCTTTGGTAAACCAGTGTGGTAGATTAGATGTTAATAATCATTTAGATGAAAGTGTGCCTAAATTAGAAATTCATGAAATAGATCCCGAAAAAGAAGATTTTGAAATGCTTCAACTAAAAGATAATATTTTTCCCCGGGGATTAGCTCCATTTGAAGACCTTTTTGACTTCAATGATGTAGCAAAGAAGCCTAAAATTGAGCCCACGAGAGGAGAAGTTGAGGAATGCAACATAGGTACTGAAAAAAACCCAAAGATGATCAAATTGTCAAAAACATTACCTACTGTCACCAAACAGAGATATATAGCCCTATTCAAAGAATACATTTATGTTTTCGCTTGGAATTATGAAGACCTGAAGGTTGATGATTCCAACATCAAAATTCCAATTAAAGAAGAACATAAAACTTTCAAACAAAAACTTCAGAGGATAAATCCTTTAGTTGAGAAAGAAGTTAAACGAATGTATGATGCTAAAATAATTGTCCCCCTCAGATATTCCAAATGGGTGTCAAACATAGTACCAACTAGAAATAAAACTGGAGAAATGAAGGTTGTGCATTGATTTCAGAAATCTGAATAAGGTTTCCTTGCAAGATAACTATCCCTTACCCAAAATGGACCATATCTTACAAAAAGTGATAGGATCAAGCAGGATATCATTACTAGATGGTTTCTCTGGCTATAACCAAGTATTGGTTGATCCAGAAGATCAAGATAAAACAACTTTCACCACTCCATGGGGCACTTTCATGTATGTGAAAATTCCTTTTTGACTGATGAATGTTGGGGCCACCTTCCAAAGAGCAATGGAAATTTATTTTTCAGAAGAGATTGGCCTCTTTATTGTAATATATCTAGATGATATAACTATGCATTCAAAATTTGATGAAGAACACTTGAGACATTTGAAACGAGTTTTTGAGAAATGCAGAAAATTTGGCATATCTTTAAATCCTAAGAAAACACTATTTGGTCTGGAAGAAGACAAAATTTTAGGACACATCATATCAAAATATGGAGTTATAATTGACCCTAAAAGAATTGAAGCAATCCTAAATACCATTCCCCCAAGAAACATTAAGGAACTTCAATCCTTCATAGGTAAAATAAATTTTATGAGAAGATTTATTCCTAATCTTGCTGAAATCCTTAGAAAAATAACCAATATGCTCAAGAAAGACTCTGAAATCAAATGGAGCATATAGGCTAGGAAATATTTTGACATGGTAAAACATGAATTAACTAAAGCATCAATGTTAATCATTCCATATTTCACTAAATATTTTATAATTTTTTCTTTCACTTCTGAGCACACCGTTGCAACTGTTTTACTGCAGAAAAATGGTGAAGGATTTGAGCAGCCAATAGCCTTCTTCAGCAAAGCTTTAAGAGATGCTTGTCTCAAGTACAACATCATGGAAAAATAGGCCTTTGCACTAGTCAACACAATTAAAAAATTTAGAGTTTATATTTTGCATTCACACGTAATTGCTTATGTACCTAATTATGTGGTAAAGTATATTTTAATGTAGAATGGACCAGATGGCATAAGAGGAAAATGGATTGCAGTTATTTTATAGTATGATCTCGAAATAAAACCTACCAAACTAATTAAAGGGCAAGGAATTGCACAACTTATGGCTGAGTCCAATTTTCAAGCTCTGGACATAAACTTGGTGGCAACTTTGGATGATCAAGAGGAGCAGGCGACTCCACAAATCAATGAAGAATTTTCAAATTCTCCCTGGTATGCAGACCTAAATTATGTAATTTTCAATTTAAATGCTCCTCTTGGTCTTACAAAAACTAAAGCTAGATTTTTGAAATTAAAGGCAATAAAATTTTGCATCATTGATTATGTCCTTTATTGGAAATATTTTGGTGGCCTATTAATCAAATGTTTGGTGAGGAATGATGCAGCTAAGATTATGCATGATTTTCATGAAGGATATTGTGGTGGCCACCTATATTGGAGGAATACTGCTAATAAAATTCTCAGGGTTGGTTTTTACTGGCCCACCCTTTTTTCTGATATCCATAAGAAAGTCACAACCTGCCACAAGTGTCAAATTTTTGAAGGTAAAAAGAAACTTCTACCCTTTCCATTAAAACCCATTTCTGTTGAAATCTCATTCCAACAATGGGGTTTGGATTTCATAGGTGAAATCCATCCTCCTTCCTCCGCCCAACACAAATGGATTTTAACAACTACAGATTACTTCATTAAGTGGATATAGGCCATCCCTTCCAGAAATTCCACTGCAACTATTATTACAAAGTTCCTTGAGACCAATATCCTATCTAGATTTGGCTGCTCAAGGAAAATCATCGCTGACAATGCAACAACCTTTAAGTCCAAAAAGATGATTGAATTCTGTGACAAATATCATATTTCTTTAGGAAATTCAACAACCTATTACCCACAAGGTAATGGAATGGCTGAATCATCCAATAAGATTTTGGTAAAAATCATCAATAATTTATTAGAATAGAATAAAAATTATTGGCATAATAAGTTAATCAGTGCACTTTGGGCTGATAGGCTTACTAGCAAGAAGTCGATTGGTATGTCACCATACCAACTTGTCTATGAGATGGATGCTGTTTTTCCATCTTCTCTGGCACAACCAGTGATGAAGATAATGCAAGAGTTACAAGTGGAACCAAATGATGCACTCAGAAGGATCCATCAAACCAATCAGTTGCAACAAACAAGAGAACATGTAATTTTCCCAATTTTTAGCCTCAAGCTAAAAGGAACATTATAGTTAGCAGTAGATGAATAAAATGGGTAGGGAGGTCCAATAACCTCTTTAGAAGAGAAAATAACATTCCTCATGTGAAAATGGGAAGAATAAAGTAGCTGGATTGAGCACCTATAGGTGTGAATAGGATTGGATCATGTTGATTCAGTCATATTTGACCAAGTCCACATGCACTGTCTAGATACATTGTATCTCCATGATGGAATGCCAAGTTTGAATGGAGGAAAAATTGCATGGGCTAGGTGGCACATATGGATGGGACCCATTGTGGAGAGGAGCACTTACTATATATGGAGAGAAGCATAGCCATTGTATTCATGCTTGGATTATTATTTGCTTTGGTTTGTTTAGAATTTGCTTCCTCTTGCTGTTTAGCAAGGTTGCAGTGCTGTTTAGCACAAGGGTGTTCCCGGTCAAGAATCCTTACCTCATCCTCAGGGAAAGAGAGGTTATTTGGGCTATATTTCCTCATTCTGACATTTTGGCCAAGCTACCTCCTTCAGCTACAACGCAGTTTCTGTTTAGAGCTGGGTTGTGTTGCAGGGTGCAGCAAATGAAGATCTCTTTGAGTCATTTCCGAGTTTATTTTTCAGTGGAGAGCTTTTCTAACCATTGGAAGATCAGCAAGAAGGACTCCCAAGAATATTTCAACATATTTGGAATCAGGCCAACCATATACGATCCCTCAAAGTGCAGTCACCATCTTGAACTGCATTATTTTTGGAGGCATTTGCTGGAAGGGTTCATTGAGCTCATCGGGAGGGTATATTTCTAAGTAGAGGGATCAACCTTCTGATTAGAATTACCATTGGAGGAGGACATCAGTATTTCAGATCTGTCATAGCCTCATTTCATATCTGATCCAGTTTGCAGTGGCACATTAAACCTAGGGTTATTTGTCACATTGTATGTTTTTCGGTATTTCTAGAAATCCTTTCCGGGTTGGCTAGAAATCCTGTATTGGAGCCCATATCTTCGTTATTGGGAATTTATTTTATTTCATTCAACCATATTTCATGTATGTACATCTATAGTAGCAACTAAACTAATATAGACTGCACAGTCACTGCTCTTCGGCATTCTATATAGTTGCAACATCTCATGTATCTATTACTTTGATCATTGGAGACTTGTTCTTATGGTTTAAGTGGCATGTACCTCATGATATTTTGTACATTGTTGCTGATCCATTAATAGAATGATGGCTGAATATTGTTATCTCTCATGACATGATCATATTTGCTGTGTTTACAATATTGTGTTCATGTATTGCTGTAGCCCCTGTTATCACCCTAGTAATTCTCAGGTTGTGGGATGAGGATTTTTGTAGTTAAGAAAACTAGGGGTAGCCAAGAACCACTTTGGGAATTCAGGATCTAGCCTTCCTGAGCTTCGAAGAGGGATCTCTCCTAAAGATTTAGCTTTGTTTTGGTAAATGGTTTTAGGCTAGCTATGAGTGAGCAATAGGACTGATTTTAGAAGTGTGGTAGGAATAAAAAGTGTTTCAAGGTAAACCAAAGGGATCTACTAGAACATTGGGCAATGAAGTCAACTCTCTAGGCAATCAGAGCTAGGAAACAAGACTTAAAGATGAAAATTTACTAAGGGTAGGGTAGATGACTTTCTAAGGCTTTGAATAGGCTTTGTTGATGGAATGGGTGAAATCTGAACAAAAGGGCACTTAAGAATCCTTAAGTTACAGATAAAGAGGATTGAAGGAGGGGATCAAACTGGGACCTAGAGCAATTAAGAATTCTATAGTCCGGTTATCAAGTAGAAAACATAAAAATGCCAACTAGTTTAAAACAGGGAGCTTGTTATCACTAATCCTGTTTAAATTCTCCTTAGTTGATCATTACAGAATATAAACACATTAAATGAATATATGTAATCTTTTAAATAAAAAAAATGAAAACAAGAAAAAGACGAGACTTATCTTGTCACCACGAGAATCCTTAGTTATGATGTCTCTAATCTAGTTTCCAGTCTGCTGCTTCGCTAATTGACTCACACCAACTTCAATATGTCCAGCAAAATGACTATAGTAGTCTTGGGAAATTTTATTCCACCCTGAATACTTCGAATAATGAAGTATTTATACAAATAAATTGTTTACAAAATATATTAAAGTTTGAGATAATGTTTTGAGGAAAAATAGGAAATGTAACATAAGAAGAGGGACAACAGCAAAACAGTTTGCAAGCTGTCCTCTTTTACAAGGAAAAATAGAATTGTTTATCTTATTTAAACTTATTTTTTGATTAGCTGGAAACGTTGCTAGCAAGTGAGACATTATCTCGTGGAAGATGACTTGTAGAATACTCTTCCTTTTCACCTTCTGTTATGATACTCTTTATCTCTGCTTTTCACTGTTTCACTGCTGTAATTGAAAAATGACCAGCAGTAACAATTTGATTTTACTGATACACTTTGACTCTGATACACTTTGACACTGATTTTTTGACCATAAGGTAACAGTAGAATGACTTTTTTTTATGTGATTTTATTGCACTTTACCTGTCAAATTCACATCAGATCTGTGAATTCTTGCCACTATTCAGTAGTGGGGATCTTCATATTCTTCAATTTCCTGTAGCTTTCATCAGCCTCTGTATATTTAGCAAAGTTTGGCTTTACTATGAACATATGCTTGATTTCATTTTACAAAAAGAATAAATTTTCAAAATATTGAAGTAGTATTTTGCCACTTGGAGATCCTTGAGGCAAAGGTTGTTTAGCTTGCTCCTTAGCATATGCCCTGATTTTGTTATCATAATCTTTTTGTGGCATTAACTTCTCATTCAATGCATGAATATTTGGTAAACCTTCTTCTGATATATATATATATATATCATGACCTTAGATTTGATTGATGCAAATCGCAAAAGCGTAATATCCTTTGACTAACTTTTAGTTCCTGATAAGATCGATAGTTGTGGAGATCGCAAATCGCAATTTCAACTGTGAAATTCACTAATCACACTTTTCACTTTTGCCTTTGATTCTCCAAATCCGCGATGCGATATCCGGACCCGATCTCCTTTTAAACTATTCTATAATTGATTGCATCTGTCTATTGTCTATCGATGTGATTAGTGAACTCCTTCCTAATCCAATGCAATGGTCTTACCGGACCCGATGGATCATAAAAAAATCAAAATATATTATAAATCCATTCCAAAGTTCTGAAAGGGTTTATTTCACAATTTTTCTGTGTTAATGACTTTCATACGCACAGACTCAACCATTTCAGATTTGTTTCAACACAACAATATTTGCAATTAAAATAAAACGTAGATCAATCTACTTCAACAACTTCAAAAGAAAACAAATGAATCAATCATTTATACTCGCAATACAGCGATGGATATAACAACGATTTTATTCATAATACAAGAAAACAGAGTTCGCCTTTGGTGAGTTTACAAAAGAAAATCTTTGTTACAAAACACAATTCTCACTCCATTCTGAGCTTTCGCTCCACACTACAAACCACACTAATTCTCTCTGAAAAATCTCCTTTCTTATTACCATTTTTTTTTCTTCCACTAATTCTTCTAACAAATAGATAACATAATCTTCTATTTTCAACAAAATCTCCTATCTTCTCACTCACGGTTACACCTATGTAACAAATCTTATCACTAAATCTCAAATAGAACAGTCGCATTTAATTCAATAACAACAAACTATTAATAAATCGACTTCCACAGTAAACTAAAATTGACCAATAGTAAATGAAATTCACTCTATCAAGCCACAACATGTGAACAAATTTTTCACATTGCTGGCCTATTCCGATGCTCCTACATCAGACTCCCGGGGAAGAAAAGATTTTTTCTTTAAACTTTCAAGATTTATTCCGTATCTCTGCAATTCAGCTGCTGTCAACCAACTGGAATCTTCCATTGGTTGCTCCTTCCACTTGACAAGATACTGGAAATATGTCTGCCCTCGAGTTTTCTTGGATATTCTTTGATCCAAGATATCTTCAAATTCCTTTTTAGATGCTTTTGGTACCTGTTCCTTCCAGTCTACAGTTTGAACTCCATCACCTGTAACTTCATTCTGTAATTCAGTCTCTGCCTCTCTGAATGGATATAAGTCTGCAACATTAAAAATGGGGGATATTCCGATTTCTTCCGGCAACTCAATTTCATATGCATTGGCTGAAAATTTCCTTTTAATTTTATAGGGTCCTATCTTCTTCATTTTCAGCTTGTTATAAGTTTTTGTAGGAAATCTCTCTTTCCTCAAATATGCCATGACCAAATCTCCTACCTGAAACTCCTTTTCTCTTCTTTTCAGATCTGCTCTCTGCTTGTATTTTTTGCTGCTTTCCTGCAATTTATCTTTGACTTCTTCCTGTAGCTTCTGCATTTGTTCAGCAAAATCTTCAACACTTGCACTCCTGGATTCCTGTTTTCCCAAGTCTCTAAGCTCATATACTCCTCTCGAATGTATTCCAAAGACAATTTGAAATGGACTCATTCTAGTGCTTCAGTTTGGTGTATCATTGTAAGCAAATTCATCTTGAGCTAATGCCAAATCCCACTATTTGGGATTCTGATGTACCAGACTTCTTAATATATTCCCCAAGCTCCTGTTTACTACTTCAGTTTTTCCATCTGTCTGAGGATGGTATGATGAACTAAAATTGAGTTTAGTTCCCAGCTTCTTCCAAAGTGTCCTCCAGAAATGCCCTACAAATTTAGTATCTCGATATGATACAATGCTTACAGGTAAACCATGCAATCTTACAATCTCTGAAAATAATAAATTTTCTATGTGTGTCGCATCATTAGTATTCTTACAAGCAATAAAATGGGCCATTTTTGAAAATCTGTCTACAACAACATAAATAGAATCATTTCCTCTCTGAGTTTTTGGTAAACCCAGAACAAAGTCCATACTCACTGCATCCCATGGTCGATCTGGTATGGGAAATGGCTGATATAGTCCAGTATTCTGACTCTTTCCTTTGGCATATTGACATACCCTGCATTTCTCAAATTTTTTTTTAACATCAGTTTGCATTTTGGGCCAATAATAAAAAGCATTCACCTGAGCAAAGGTTTTATCTTGTCCAAAATGGCCAGACAATCCTCCACTGTGCTTTTCTTTAATTATGTTCTCCCTCATTGAACATTTAGGAATACATAATTTTTTGCTTTTAAATAACAGGCCTCCTTGAATAAGGTAATCCATCCATTGACTTCTGTTATGGCTCACCGGATTCTGCACTGTTGTGTAGATGTCTTTAAAATCCTCATCATCCTTGTACATTTCTATCATTTCATCAAAACCTACAACACCCACTTTAAACTCTTGTAAAAGAAAAATTACCCTGCTCAATGCATCTGCCACTTTATTTGACTTACCAATTTTATGCTTTATTACAAAAGTGAAAATTTGTAGAAATTCCACCCATTTGGCATGCTTCTGATTTAATTTTGGCTGATTATTAATAAACTACAAAGCATGATTGTCTGAATATAAGATGAATTCCTTTAGCAGCAAGTAATGCCTCCATTTTTTTAATGCCTGCACAGTAGTGTAAAATTCTTTGTCATAGGAAGAATATTTCCTTTTCACATCATTTAACTTCTCACTGAAATATGCTATCGGCCTTTGCTCTTGGCTCAGCACCGCACCCACTGCTTCTCCACTTGCATCGGTTTCCACTTGAAAGACTTTCTCGAAATTTGGCAATTCTAGAATTGGCTTTTCTGTTATCTTCTTTTTCAGCAGATTAAAGTTCTTATCAGCTGCCTCTATCCATCGAAATGGCTGATTGACCTCCTTGATTGTCTCAAGGATTTGTGCACAAACTTGACTAAACCCCTTTATAAATTTTCGGTAAAAACTAGCAAGTCCATGGAAACTCCTTACCTCGAATACACTTATGGGAGTAGGCCAGTTTCTGATTGCTAGTACCTTCTCCGGATCCATTTTTAAACCTTCTCTGGAAATCACAAATCCCAAATATACCAACTCCTCTTTCATGAAACTACATTTCTTCAAATTGATTAATAGTTTTTCCTTCTGCAGAGTTTTCAAGACTAACTTCAAGTGTTCCAAATGCTCTTCTTTACTTTTGCTAAAAACCAGAATATCATCAAGGTAAACAACAACAAATTTACCTGTATACTCCTTCAAGACCTCGTTCATTAATCTCATGAATGTACTGGGTGCATTAGCAAGTCCAAAAGGCATCACTAACCACTCATACAGTCCACTATTTGTTTTGAACGCCGTTTTCCATTCATCGCCTTCCCGAATTCTAATTTGATTATACCCGCTTTTTAAATCTATCTTTGTAAAGTACCTGGATCCACTTAAACAGTCCATTAAATCATCCATTCTGGACAAAGGAAATCTGTACCTGACTGTTATTTTGTTGATAGCTCTAGAATCAGTGCACATGCGCCATTCTCCTCCCTTCTTCGGACTAAGCACCGTTGGCACAGCACACAGACTCAGACTTTCTCGAATCAGTCCCTTGTCCATCAACTCCTGAACTTGTGTTGCAACCTCTGCGTTTTCCTAGGGAGTTAATCTATATGCAACTTTATTAGGTAGACTTTCTCCTGGTATTAAGTCGATATGATGGCTTATACTTCTAATTGGCGGTAATTCATTTGGTAATTCATCCACTATGATATCCATGAAATTATTTAACACAGATTGAATTTCTTCAGGAAAATCATTTAAATTCGTAGAGGTTAAAATTACCTTTGGCCTCCCCACGATAGCAAAATGCACTTCCTCGCTTTTATCGACCTCCTGTAGTAGTTCTTTGCCACTTATCAGCATAATACTATTTTCAGGCAATCCTTTATCACCATCATCCTTCACTGGCAGCAACGTGTGTTTAATTCCGTTCTTTTCTATGGTGTATGTATTCCTTCTCCCATCATGAATCGCCTTCCGATCAAATTGCCATGGTCTACCCAATAACACATGACATACATCCATGGGCATTATGTCACATAAGATCACGTCTTTGTATGTGCCGATCTGCATTTCCACATTACACTGCTCTGTCATGATAACTTGATGACCCTTCTGAAGCCAAGATACTTTGTAAGGTGCAGGATGTGCTGTCCTTGTTACTCCGAGCTTTTCCACCATCTATGTAGACACAAGATTGTCAGTACTCCCACTATCAATTATAACTTTACAACACTTACCCTTTGATTTGCATGTAGTCCTGAACAAGTTCTTCCTTTGCGCAGGTTCTCCATTTTCCTTTTCTGATCTCAGCAAAGTTCTTCTAAGTAGCAATGATTCACCTTCTTTAGGTGGTTCCTCTTTTTCTACAAGTCGAGGTGGTTCTGACTCTGCCTCAACCACATTTGCACCCCTCTGGCTTGCTGATTTGTTATGAGGACAGTCCCTCGACATGTGTCCCCATTCTCCACAAGTATAACATCTAACATCTCTTCCTCGCCCTCTTCCTCTAGGCGTGAATCTTCCTCTACTAGATTCACCCATCTGTGGTGATCTGCCACTTGAACTTCCTGTTTCATGCTGATGCTGTGTTCCTCTAGATCTGCCAGATCCTCTACCTCTCGCTGAGCTCTTTCCTCTGTTTCTTTGACTCTGTTTTCTCAATATTTTCTCCTCTGCCTTCAGACTTGCTTGATAGGCATCCTCAACAGTTTTCAGACTTAACAGGCTAATCTCATCTTGTATTTCATACCTTAGTCCATTAACATATCTAGCTACTTTCTCCAAATCATCTTCTACATGCCCCGTTCTGATACTTAACCTGTAGAATTCTTCTGTGTACTCCTTAACATACATTCCTTTCTGCTTCAGATTTTGCATCTGCTTAAAAAGATTCAAATGATAGTCTTTAGGCAAAAACTTGGCTTTCAGTTTGCTGACCATTTTATCCCACTGCTTAATCTTAGATTTTCCTTTCCTCGTTCTTGATGTCTGTATCTCGTCCCACCAGATAGCTGCATGGCCCTTCAGTCTAGTGACGGAAAACTTCACCCTCTTATTCTCCTCAACCTCTTCATAATCAAAGTACTGATCTATGGATCTAATCCAATCCATAAGCTCCTCGGCATTAAGACTCCCTTCATACATAGGAGTCTCCAATTTGGGTTTGCTTCCAAATTTTTCCAGCATCTTGACGAATTTGACATTTTCATTTTCTTCTTCTGCTTCCTCATCTGCATCAGATTCTTCTGAAGAACTTTCAGCTCCATCATCAGGCGCTCTTCTTTGAGCTGTCTCCATTGTCTCCATTCGTGTACGCAGTCTTCGCACTTCTTCTATCAAGACTGCATTTGGTTCTGGTCTTCCTCGACCAATTCCCTTCTTGGCGGCATTCTCGCTGCAAACACCTGTCTCTTCTGCTCTGATACCAAAAATTTGACGCAGCAGCAGCGTTGGAATGAAACAAAACCCACAACGGAGATTTTACAATCCGTAATCACCTTTTATAAATATATCGGAACCGAAGCCCTTAAATGAATTAAAAAAAAATAATCAATTTTCAATTCTCCTTTCAATCCTGATATAATTCTTTTATAACATTAAACCCCTTTTATAAAAGTGTTTGGTGCTTTTTAAAACAGTTTCATATATATATATATATACCGCAACCTTAGATTTGATTGATCGCAAATCGCAAAACTGTAATATCACTTGACTAACACCCGTTCCACAATGCGATGCGATGGTTATTGGAGATCGCAGATCGCAATTTCAACTATGAAATTCACTAATCACACTTTTCACTTTTGCCTTTGATTCTCCAAATCTGCGATGCAATATCCGGACCCGATCTCCTTTTAAACTATTCTATAACTGATCGCATCCGTCTATTTTCTATCGATGTGATTAGTGAACTCCTTCCTAATCCAATGCAATGGTCTTACCGGACCCGATGGATCATAAAACAATCAAAATATATTATAAATCCATTCCAAAGTTCTGAAAGGGTTTATTTCACAATTTTTCTGTGTTAATGACTTTCATACGCACAGACTCAACTATTTCAGATTTGTTTCAACACAACAATCTTTGCAATTAAAATAAAACGCAGATCAATCTACTTTAACAACTTCAAAAGAAAACAACTGAATCAATCATTTATACTCGCAATATAGCGATGGATATAACAGTGATTTTATTCATAATACAAGAAAACAGAGTTCGCCTTTGGTGAGTTTACAAAAGAAAATCTGTGTTACAAAACACAATTCTCACTCCATTCTGAGCTTTCGCTCCACACTACAAACCACACTAATTCTCTCTGAAAAATCTCCTCGCTTATTACCATTTTTTTTTTCTTCCACTAATTCTTCTAACAAATAGATAACATAATCTTCTATTTTTAGCAAAATCTCCTATCTTCTCACTCACGGTTACACCTATGTAACAAATCTTATCACTAAATCTCAAATAGAACAGTCGCATTTATTTCAATAACAACAAACTATTAATAAATCGACTTCCACAGTAAACTAAAATTGACCAATAGTAAATGAAATTCACTCTATCAAGCCACAACATGTGAACAGATTTTTCACATTGCTGGCCTATTCCGATGCTCCTGCATCATTGTGGTGGCTTATTTTCAATTTCGTTCTTGGTTTTATCAATTTCTGCAGTTGTAGCATGTAGCAACTCTTTCTGCTCATATATTATCTGAATAGAAGGCCATTGTGAGTGAATGCCTTCAATTATTTTTGTCTATAAATGATTTTTTTATGTAGGCAACCTGATTTGTAAGATTCACCTGTTTTTGAAGAATTTTTACTTGTTCCTGTAATCTATCAGCCCGCTGTTCATGTCCTTTGGAAGTAATTAAGGCATCTCTTTTAGAAGTTTCCAGATTTTTAATGATGCCTTTCAAACTGAGTATTTCTTTGTCTTTTATAGACATATCTTCCATGGCTTTGATTATTGCAGCTTTTTCCTCTACTGTGTTTATTTGTGAGGTAGATGAAGAAGAGGCAGAGATGTCATGAGAAGTGATTGGCACTGCAGTTGCCAATACTCCTTGCGGTGCCAAGTATTCTGCCAATGTAGATGGAACAATTGTACTTACAGTTGGGATCACTATAGGAATGAAAACCTGTTGAGATTTCTTCAGATTTTCATTTTCTTGCATGAAAGATTCTATTTGGCTTTCCATTTCCTTTATCTGGGATGTCATATTTAGAACAAGTTGTTTTAGTTCATCATTTTCTATCTTCTACTGAAGGATTTCTTTTGCCTGGGGATTTTCACTTTGAGGCAATTTTAGTTGCTTTATGAGAGCAGCTATGTCTTCATTTTTCTGTTTGATTATAACCTTTGCCCCTTCAATGTTTGCTGGGTCAGCTCCTGCTTCAATTACTATATCCTCCAATGCTTTGATTCTTAAGTTATTGGCATACAATGAGGCTTTATCCAATTTCATTTGATTTTGAAGGTTTATCAATGTTTTCTCAAGCCTGATAGAATTCATAGTCTTATTGACTATTTTAGAGTAAAACATCTCTGTATTTCTCCTATGGAATTCTATTTGGTCCAATTCATGGACAGCATTTGCATCAACTTCCAGATCTTTCTTTGAATAACCTGCAATTGTTTTTGGATCAGCCACTGTAGGCTTGAGAAATGACATCACCAATTTGTTTGAAGAATAATCAAAAGCTGAAAGGAGTCTATCTTTATTCCCAGGATTTTTTTTAAGGAACTTGGAATATGTTTCACTTTTGATTTCTTCATTCTTTTCTTTGATTTGTCTGAACCTGATTTGAATATCTGACTCTGTGTTGTTAGGTTCTTTAGAAAAAGAGGGCATATCAACCTTTGTTTGTTTTTCCACCATGACTATATCTTTCTGCTGTGCTCCAAGTTTGACATTTTGAAGCTCTCTAAGAGTTTCAGTTACTATATTTGTTGCTTCATCATCAGTTTCATGCCCATTGTTATCTTCCACATTAATTGCTTTGTCCCTTTCTTCATCAGTCAATTTACTTTTCTTATTGTAGGGAATTCTGAATCTCTTATCTAGAATAGTTTCAGCTATGAAACTATCTTCCTTTCTGCTCCTTTTATGAAGAATTTCAGTTTCTTTGTTTACTGTAACCACCTGTGTTTGATCAACCTGTTTATCTTTTCCATTGTTTCTCTGCAGATTTTCCAAAACACCAATTATAGACATCAAGTAAATTGAACTCTACTGAAGGGTCCAATATTCTGTAATCAAGATCAACCAGAGGACTATTTTCTTGTGAAATAACTAGAGGTTGGACATGCCTGACAACTTTTGTGGAATCATCAGTGAGTGCATGGGTGGGTTTATCAAGTTTAGAAGACTCAGGCTGAGGGATTTTAGCAGAGGCCTTCTTCTGAGGTTTTGGGCCTCCTGATTTGGGGGTTACTTGTTTCTTTGTCATTTTTTAACTGAACAGAGCAAGCTTAGAATGTTTGCTGAGTTCTCCTGTTGGAAACAACGGACTTTTGGAGAATTTCTCTGGTAAAATAGGGTTATGAGCAGATTTTTAGATGTAAAGAGGGTTTTAATGCTTAGAAGAAAGGCTATGATCAATTCCAACAGTGAAAATGACTAGGGAATGGATAAAACTTGAAAAAATGGAAATGAGGGATTCTGGGGAAAATTTGACAGCGTTTCCCCTGTATTATGGATGTTTTTTGCAAGCTTTATATGGGTAATTAGGATAATTTCAGGAAATAACATAAAAATTGGTGCTTTTTGCTTTGAAATTGAAGTTTTGGTGGATAAGTTTGACGATAAATTCCTTTACAGGTATAATTGCTATCGTTTGAGTTGCAGGTGCTTCGAAAATCTTCAATTTCTGGAAATTTGGTCTACGAGAGGACACTGTGGCTCTTCGTGGTTGAATTGCAGGGAAAATGGCTTATTAACTGGTCATTGGTTCACTGGCAAGTTCGAAAATGGTGAAAAGGGCTCTGCACAGGCTCTCAAAGGTTTACTGGCGCGAATAGAAATGTTATGAAAACATTGGGTTTTAACGTATTAAACCATAGTTTAAACTATAGTTAAACTATATTAACTAAAGGTTAGGCGGGAGTGGTTTCAGAATACGACTGGGTGGTATTCGCATAGCTATAAAGCGGTAAGTGGTAAATCACTTTTCGAACGCGATTCAATCATTTTATGACACGTCAACGCAGGGTGGTTTGGGAAAACCACCCATATCGCGCGACTTTTCCAAAACATTGGTCGTTTACTTTATGGGCGCGATATGAGGTATCAGCCGTCGGATTTGGCTTTGACAAGCGAAGAGTCATGATTTAAAATGAAAGGAGTGGGGAAAATAAAGTCATCGGGTTCATTTTGGGCCATAGGATCTTTTAATGGATGAAGATTAGACGGTTATTATTCTACGCAATGGGGAAAGGGATGGAAATGTATTAAATTGTCGAGTTGATTTTTAACCGTTGGATTAAATGAATGGAGGGGATCGGAGGGCTGATATTAACCCCGATAATGAAATGGATTTGGTTAAATTTCATACAGAAAACCAACGTTTTCAATGAAAAAATGATCTAGGGAGGTTTTAAATTGGGATTTAATTGAGGTCAAGACTGGCAGTTAGGGGATATGGGGTATATATGGCGGATTTTAACTCAGATTAGGATTTTAACCTTAGGTTAGGGAGTTGGGCAAGGGAAAATATACAAGGAGATAGGGTTATTTCTTTTGAAGTTTAGTTTAAATGAAGCTTCGGGAAATTTTTTCTTTAAACACATATAAAACATGTTTAAAGGTTTTTCATATATTTTTTATTATATGGTTAATTAAACCAAGGTGATTTAACTAGCATAGGGGTGGGATATATATATATATAAGGATAGTTTTAGCCAAAGGGGGTATAATGTGGGTTTTTATTTAAACATGTGGGGATTAAATAACTTTGGCTAAAGTTATAATAAGTGGGTTTTTGGGTTTATTATATAAAAAGGAGTTATATATAATAGGAAAAGGTCATTTCTATAGGGAGTTAATATATAAGTTAAAGTTAATATGAGAATAGGACACGGTATACTAAAAACACATAAACATAACAAGTAAAATGAGTTTTAAAAGATAATTTGCATTGATCTTATCACTTAACTTATGATATAATGTTATTTTGAGGGCTTAATGTTTTCAAATGATGTAGGAAGTTAATCAAATGGGAATTATAATGCTTTTAAGTAAAAATGAAGTTTTACTTAGGATTATTTATGGGAATGAATGCATGAATGGTAATGATGTGATTCTAGGGATTAATATAGACATTCACACTTTCAACTGATCAGTCATAGAGCCTTGGGTCCGGTCCCAACAAAAGTCAAGGAAATGCCTTGAGCCTTTCTGACTGATAGTTTAGAATGTTTCATGACTATTGGAAGGGGAAGTTATTTATTTTGCAGCCCATAATGAATGATATTTACATTGAGAATTTTTTCACCTTCTTCTACCTACCCAGCTTACCATGCTAACATTTTTTCTTCCTTTGTAGTATGGTGAATTTAAGCTAGCAACCTTCACAGCATTATTCTTTCTGAAAGCAAGAAAAACTATCTAATTCTACACTTATTTCATCCATGAATCTAGATTAAACTGTTGGATTCACTTTATTTCTATACCTAACTACTGAATTGTCATGATTAAACAGTATGACAATTCATTATTCTCTATCTACAACAAGTGAAATTGAAACAATGACAAGTTAAGATTAAACTGTTTAACTCATCATGGACTATGGAATTTATTGACACTCTGCCACAGTCAAAAAGTAAAAATTAGTGGCATTTATGCTTGCTCACTTTCATGTTCTATTCATTTTTCTTTTGGGTTTTTTCTAAGTCCTTTGATTATTCTTTTAGGACTTTTTACCCTCTTTTTGATTTTTCTATTTTTTTGAATTTTTTTTTACAAAATGTATGGATACAACTTGCAGAAGGAAAAGCATGTACATATTTACAAGATTATCGATAGTCAAGTCAAAATTATTACCCCTATATTATAGGTTGCTAACATCGGCTTCACTTGGGGATGGCTTTTCCTTGTGAAATGCCAAGAATTCTGAGATCAGTAGCCTTATCCATTGACCTTGGTGATCCTGTAAATGTCTTATGTTTTCTACAAAAATCATATTTATGATATATTATACTGCAAAGCTCAGGGCCTTCTCTTCAGGCTTCAAATTTGTAGATAATATATCTAATCAAATCTGCACTCTGACTATGAATATTTACAATGATGAAGTAAATAGATCTAATTGTTAAGTGACTTGTGATGAATAGTAATGTTTCAACATCCTTCCGTTTACTGGTCCTTCTTGAAGCTCTGTACCATCCAAATTCCTGATAAAAAATGAATTATTGCCTTTGTAACCATATATTACATAGGGTCCCTGCCATAGAAAGTCAAATTTCCCATGTTTACCTTTATCCTCTCTTCTTGCATCCCATCTTAAAACTTGATCTCCTATGAAAAAGTCATCTTCCTTAACTCTTTTATCAAAAATATTTTTGATCTTGTCCTGTAAAACTTCTGACTTTTCATAAACTTCATCTTTGGTTTGTTGAAGGTGTATGGTTTCATTTATTCTTCTTTGAATATCATTAGTTTCAACCTGTGATTCCTGGATAATATTCATGACTGGGATACCCAAGGAAGAAGGAAAAACTGCATCTACACCATAAAAAATTTGATATGATGAAGTTCCTATGGAATTTTTTGTAGTAAGTCTATCGGCCCAAAGGACAAAGACCAACTTCTTGTTCCATGTATTTTTATTATCTTGGAGTAGTTTTTTGATGATGTTGACTAAACTTTTATTTGAGGATTCGACCAAACCATTACCTTGGGGGTAGTATGATGTGGAATGACCTAAGGTAATATGGTATTTATGACAGAAAGCAATCATCTTCTTAGATTTGAAAGCAGCAACATTGTCTGTGATAATTTTGTGTGGGCATCCAAATCTAGACAAAATATTACTTTCTATGAATGAGATAATAACTGAATCTGTAGCTTGCCTAGTGGGAATTTATTGAATCCATTTGGTAAAGTAATCAATAATAGTTAGAATCCATTTGTGTTGACCCGAAGATGGAGGATGAATTTCACCTATGAAATCTAACCCCCATAGTTGAAATGGTTTTTCAGTGGATATTGGTTTCAGAGGTAATGGTAACAATTTCTTTTTACCTTCGAAGATCTGGCATTGATGGAAAGAGGTAACAAACTTTTTAACATCTGAAAATAAAGATGGCCAATAAAAACTAGCTCTGAGTATCTTTATCAGCTGTGCTTTTCCAGTATAGATGGCATCCATAGTCACCTGCATGAAATTCCTCAAGGATCTTGTCAACCTCAGATTTCAATAAACAATTAAGTAAAATTCCAGTACTTTCTCTCCAATATAGTGCATTATTTAAGATACAGAATCTCATTGCTTTTTGCTTGATAAATCTTGCCTTGGTTTTTGTGAGTCCAGGAGGAGCTTGTAAGTTTGTTAGTACAAAGATTATATCAGAGTACCAGTGTGAGTCTTGATAGGCCTCACTGATCGATGGAGTCACCATCCCCTCCTGTTCATCTACTTGTGCAATGAAATTAATATCTAAGGCATTGCAATTTGATTCAGCCATCAGTTTGGCTAAACCCTGTCCTTTAATGAGTTTAGTTGGTTTAATTTCCAGGTCATATTCAAGAATTGTGGCTATCCACTTTCCTCTCCTACTGTCTAGTCCATCTTGAATCAAAATGTCTTTAACTACTACATTAGGGACATATGCAATTATATGTGAATGAAGTATATACACTCTGAAATATTTTATAGCTTTAACTAGAGCCAAAGCCTGTTTTTCAATTATGTTGTATTTCAGTGGTGCATCTCTGAGAGCTTTACTAAAAAATGCAATGGGCTGTTCAAAGCCTTGATCATTTTTCTGCAGAAGAACTGCAGCTATGGTGTGTTCGGATGCAAAGGAAAAGATTATAAAATCTTTTGTGTAATCTGGACTGATAAGGACTGGTGCTTTAGTTAAGGCATGTTTGATAGATTCAAAAGATTGTTTGGCTTTTATTGTTCATTTAATTTAGGAGTCCTTTTTAAGCATGTTATTAAGATCTTTTATAATATCAACCAGATTTGATATGAATCTTCATAGAAAATTGATCTTTCCCAAGAATGCTTGGAGTTCTTTGATGTTCCTTGGTGGTTGAATGTTTAGAATTGCTTCAATTCTTGCAGGGTCTATTCTAATGCCTTCTTTTGAAATGATATGACATAGAAATTTGCCTTCTTCTAGCCAAAAAATAGACTTTTTCGGATTAAGAGATATACCATATTTTCTGCATTTAATAAAAAATTGTCTCAGATGATCCAAGTGATCATCATTTGTTTTAGAAAACACAGTAATATCATCTAAATAAATGACTAAAAACTCATGGATCTCCTTGGGAAAGGCAATATCCATGGCCCTTTGAAATGTAGCTCCTGCATTTTTTAACCCAAAAGGCATTTTCACATACATGAAAGTGCCCCATGGAGTGGTAAAAGCAT
Source organism: Pinus albicaulis (assembly GCA_034641835.2). Lineage (NCBI taxonomy): Eukaryota > Viridiplantae > Streptophyta > Pinopsida > Pinales > Pinaceae > Pinus > Pinus albicaulis. The sequence goes on along the minus strand of CM076584.1, from coordinate 861,377,433 downwards.
TTTTGGCTTGGTCATCCTTGTGAACTAGAATCTGATTGTAACCAGAGAAACCATCTAATAAAGAGATTCTGGAAGAACCTGCTACCCTTTGTAAAATATGGTCCATTTTTGGCAAGGGGTAGTTATCCTTCAAGGATTCTTTATTAAGATTCCTAAAGTCTATGCATAGTCTAATTTCTCCTGTCTTTTTTCTGGTTGGCACTAAATTAGATATCCAGTCAGAAAATCTGACTGGTGCAATTATCTGTGCATCAAACATTCTTTTGACTTCTTTTTCAATTAATGGTAACAAAACTGGATTAATCCTTCTGAGCTTCTACTGATTTTTTTTTTCTTTCTTTCTTTTAAATGAATTTTATGTTGGATAATGTCTATGTTGTATGTTTTTAAGTCTTCATAGCTCCATGCAAAGACATCTTGAAATTATTTTAAAATTTCAATGTATTTAGCCCTTTCATCTGATGATAAGGATTTGGATAGTTTGATTATTCTTGGTTTTTCATATGTCCCTAAGTTATACTCTTCTATGTTAGATTTAACTGGCTCCATTTTTGGCCTTATGGGCACATCATTAGAGCCAAATAAATCTTCTAGAGGAGTTAAACCTCTGGGTAAAATGTTATTCTTTAAATCAATCAAATCTATTTCATCTTCAATCAATTCCTCTATTTCTATTTTTTCCATTTCATCAATGTCACTTTGAGTAAAAATAGTAGGCTTTTCAAACTTATGTACATCTAAATTATCTAAATCATCTATTTGACAGAAATTTAAATCTATATCACAAGGTGAATCTATGTTACTGTTGTTATCGATTTGACCATTTTGAAATTCATGCTCATTATTCAAAAAGTGATAAATTTTTTGATCCTCTGAATTTTTTTTCCAATATTTTACATTATCAGGAACAATGGGCCTATGTTTAATTTCAGCAGTGTATTTTTGCAATGGTGAAAAAGGAATTTTACAATTGCTGGCAAAATTTGCTAAGAAATGGGCTTGCATGTTCTGAACTCGAGGGATGATAGCAAAATTACCTTCTAACAATTCTTCAAGGAGTTACAATATTGTTTCTCTGTATCTTGCAAGTCTGGGGTTGTGAACTGAATACTCTGCGTTGATTTTTTTTATAACTAGTTCAGAATCACCCATAACCATTATTCTTTTTCCTCCCTTTTTTCTAATAATTTGTAGGCCTAAGATTAAAGCTTCGTATTCAGCCATGTTATTGGTGCATTTGAAGTTTAATATAAAAGTATGTCCTTCAGAATGGCTTGTTTCAATATTTGTAATCCAAACACCAGCTCCAGCTCCAAATTTATTAACAAATCCATCAAAATATAAATGCCACAAAGCTTCATGACCAATATAATCATCCATGATTTTAAGTTTATTATCAGTAAGTTTAGTTGAATTTTCATTTTGATCAGAGTTACTGAGAATAAAAGAATCAAGATCAGTGGAAGTAGCATAAATTGGATAATTCGTAGGTCTATCTGCAGTACTGATCATGTACTTCATAAAGGTTTCTCTGTAAAGCTTTTTAGGCTATCTAAATACCGAGATAGTTGCATAACTCATGTCCAGTTGTAGAGATCCCTGCAACTTTGCTCCCCATGAGTGAGAAAGAACCATGCCATACTTTGGCGGGATATCAGCTACTACAACATCCATGATCATACTCTTACCAGGATATTGGACTAGGTTAACACATAGATATTTAATCAAACCTATACATTGGACTTTGGATGAATCAAATGAAAACAGGTCCTTATAGGGTCTGGTTATGTCTAGATTGAGGGTTTCCATTATAGCTATAGGCATTAAGTTGTGGGAAGCCCCAGTATCTAGCATAGTATTATGTAATATTTGGTCATGCACAGTAAGAATTAAATAAAATGGGGGCACTGACCCATCTGAATGCTTTCCATCTACATTGGGACCAAAAATCAATTCAGGCCTATCTTCATTCATGTTAATTGTATCTTCATTCTCATTCACATTCAATGCATCAGAGATCATAGATTTATAAAAATCATTTTTAGCTAGTTTTACTAAGGGAACAACTATTTTTAACTTGGATATTTTAGACTGCATATTAAATGTTGGCTGAGATCTAATGGCTTGAATCACTTCTTCTTTGGGAACTGTGGTTTGTGATGAATTTTCTTGAGTTTCTACTGTTTTACCTTTGTTATGCACTTTTCTCTTAACTTCAGTCTGAGTTTCTTGGTTTCTGCTATCTTTAATTATTTTTTCAGGAATATTTTGAGGGTTAGCAGAAGTATTATCAGTTTTAGGATTCTCAACAGAAGGTTTAGGATCTGATATTTTAAAGTCAGTAAGATTCTTTCTTGGCTCAATGACTGTTGTTGAATTGGTGGCTTTGGGAGTGTTAGCTTTTTGAAAATCCTTAGAAGATTGAGCCACCTCGTCAGTAATATATACAATCTTTGGGCCTTGCTGCTTTTTTGGACTGGTTGGGTTTGAACTCTGTTTGTTATCTCTAGGAATAATCTGCAAGAATTTTGATTTAGAAGTATCAGTCTTCTTTTTGTTTTGTTCTTGTTGTTTTGGAGCATTACTCTTTATGGCAGGTTCATTGGTTTTCTTGCTCCTAAGGTTGTATTGACTGTGAATTTCGTTTATTATTGCAAAATCATAACCTTGTTTATAATCATAGGATTCTCCAGATTCTACTTTGAACTGTTGAAGTTCAAAGAGTTCTTGGTCCTCCTGGGTGAGGAAAATGGTATTCTTTTCATCAATCCCCATAACAATGTTGATGTCTTCCTCCTCGTCAACACTATTTTGTGAACTTTCTGCAAAGTTTTCTTGGAATGGGGTTCTTATATTTTGATCAGGGGAAGGTTATTTACCTTTCCCAGGGTTGCTGTTTTTTTTGTAATTGGGATTCCGGATCTGGGATTGATTCTCCCATTGTGGTTTTCTTTCAATTTGATCTAGTCTATCAACTACTTTTTCTAGTGCTTTAGTAATGAAATCAAACTTATCATCTAAGTGGGATGCTACTTCTTTAATAGTAACCCTTCTTTCGTTTCTCAGTCTGGCCTTCTTTGCAAGTATGTTGATTTCTACACCTACAAAGTTTTGTTGCATTTGTTCTAAAGTATCTGCATCCCTTTCCCTAAGTTTATAAGCCATGTCTACGTCAAAGAAATCAGGGAATTTTAGTATCACGAAATACAGGGTGGGTTTAAGGTCTGTAGGAATGGCATTGTAAACACTGTTATATCTTGTGTAGAAGTCTTGGACAGACTCATTTGGGGCTCTCTTAACCGCATCAAACTCAGATAGTATATGCATAGGATTTTTATTTTTCTCCCATTTATTTAGGAAGGCTATATGGAATGCAGCTAGGTCTGCTATACTACCAGCTCTTAAAATTTTAAACCAGGTTTTTACTTCTCCAATTAAGCTTTGAGCAAATAACCTCATTTGGACATCAGTTTCATCTATCTCATAGACTTCCTAGAAATATTCATTCTAGTAATATGTTGCTGTGCAGTAATCTGTGAAATATTATCAAACAGTGGAATATCTTTTTGATAGTTCTGGGGCATGTCATGAAGATTCTGAGGTAAGACTAAGGGAGCATATCGGGCTGCCATGGCTTGGATTTTAGCTGAACTGGGAGGTACAATTGTAGTGATAGGGATAGTGCTGGTTACTACAATGGATGTACTTTAAGAGCTCGGCAAAGGGGATGAAAAAGAAGTAGTATGGATAATGGTAGTTGTAATGGATTGAGTAAATGATGGATATACAACTTTGGGTTGTAAGGGCAGCTCAGGGATAAATGGATCGGTTGATGAAATAGTAGTGGATTGTGAATATGATGAGTATATGATTCTATGGGGCAGAGGCAACTCAGGGCTTATGGGCTCTTGAGGAGAACTGACAGTAGAATCTGTGAATGAGGCAGCAACATACAGAGTAGAATCTAATGCTGGAAAAACTACAGTATATAATTCAGAAACTGGGGGTTTGAATTGAGAAAAAAAATTAGCTGACTTAACAACTTCTTCTATGTCTTTAATTTTTGTAACATTTACCCTTTTCACTGTACTTTGACTTTCATTTTTTTTTTGATTTAGTAGGAACATAAATAATTTTGTGTTTTTCACTCACATAAGAAGTAAAAACGAGATCTAAAACAATTTCTTTTAAATCTGATTCAGATTTTGTTCTAAATAAATATTTTTAAAACTTTAAGTCAAAATCAATGTCTGATAAGCTTACCAATTCTTTGGGTAAAGAATCAACTCTTCTCAGAGGTATCTCAATTTCAGAACTATCAATTTGTTTTTTCTTCTTTTTTCCTATCTGGTCAGGATTATCTACTATCTCTGGAGGATTAGGATCGGGGTTGGATCTAGTGTAATAGAATTTTTTGGGAGCTAGAATGTTTATAGGGTAAATACCCACAACCTTTAAACTCAATCTTGAAGTAGAAAATATATAATTAAAAATCTTCCTTCAAGATTAAACTTAAAACTAGAGAGTGGTTAGATCCCCAGTATGGTCGCCAGTATGTTATCACCCTAGTAATTCTCAGGTTGTGGGATGGGGATTTTTGTAGTTAAGAAAACCAGGGGTAGCCAAGAACCGCTTTGGGAATTCACGATCTAGCCTTCCTGAGCTCCAGAGAGGGATCTCTCCTAAAGATTTAGCTTTGTTTTGGTAAAGGGTTTTAGGCTATCTATGAGTGAGCAATAGGACTGATTTTAGAAGTGTGGTAGGAATAAAAAGTGTTTCAAGGTAAACCAGAGGGATCTACCAGAACATTGGGCAATGGAGTCAACTCTCTAGGCAAGCAGAGCTAGGAAATAAGACTTAAAGATGCAAATGTACTAAGGGTAGGGTAGATGACCTTCTAAGGCTTTGAATAGGCTTTGTTGATGGAATGGGTGAAATATGAACAAAAGGGAACTTAAGAATCCTTAAGCTACAGATAAAGAGGATTGAAGGAGGGGATCAAATTGGGACCTAGATAAATTAAGAATTCTATAGTCCAGTTATCAAGTAGAAAACATAAAAATGCCAACTAGTTTAAAACATGGAGCTTGCTATCACTAATCCTGTTTAAATTCTCCTTAGTTGATCATTACATAATAGAAACAGATTAAATGAATATATGTAAAATTTTAAAGGAAAACTATGAAAACAGGAAAAAGACGAGACTTATCTTGTCACCACGAGAATCCTTAGTTATGTTGTCTCTAATCTCTTTTCCAGTCCGCTGCTTCGATAATTGACTCACACCAACTTCAATAGGTCCAGCAAAATGACTATAGTAGTCTTGAGAAATTTTATTCCACCCTGAATACTTCGAATAATGAAATATTTATACAAATAAATTGTTTAAAAAATATCTCAAAGTTTGAGATAATGTTTTAAGGAAAAATAGGAAATGTAACATCAGAAGAGGGACAACAGCAAAACAGTTTGCAAGCTGTCCTCTTTTACAAGGAAAAATAGAACTGTTTATCTTATTTAAACTGATTTTTTGATTAGCTGGAAACGTTGCTAACAAGTGAGTCATTATCTCGTGGAAGATTACTTGTAGAATACTCTTCCTTTTCACCTTCTGTTCTGATACTCTTTATCTCTGCTTTTCACTGTTTCACTGCTGTAATTGAAAAATGACCAACAGTAACAATTTGATTTTACTGATACACTTTGACCTTGATACACTTTGACACTGATTTTTTCACCATAAGGTAACAGTAGAATATGAATTTTTTAATGTGATTTTCTTGCACTTTACCTGTCAAATTCACATCAGATCTGTGAATTCTTGCCACTGTTCAGCAGTGGGGATCTGCATATTCTTCAATTTCCTGTAGCTTTCATCAGCCTCTATATATTTAGCAAAGTTTGGCTTTACTATGAACATATGCTTGATTTCATTTTCCAAAAAGAATAAATTTTCAAAATATTGAAGTAGTATTTTTCCACTTGGAGATCCTTGAGGCAAAGGTTGTTTAGCTTGTTCCTTAGCATATGCCCTGATTTTGTTATCATAATATTTTTGTGGCATTAACTTCTCATTCAATGCATGAATATCTGGTAAACTTTCTTCTGATAATACTTTGTATTTGACCCAAAATCTTGTGATGGCTAAGTTCATATCTTTACAACTGTCTTCCAAATTATTCATCATGTTTCTCTTATTCAGGACTTTCTTAATTTGAAGGATGGCCTCTGTTCTATCATAAATTTTCAACTCTTCTAATTCTTCCCTGTTTTTGCTATTAAAAAATGCTATGAGTTGAACTGCTTGTGGTGGCTTATTTTCAATTTCTTTCTTGGTTTTATCAATTTATGCAGTTGCAGCATGTAGCAACTCTTTCTGCTCATATATTATCTGAATAGAAGGCCATTGTGAGTGAATGCCTTCAATGATTTTTGTCCATAAATGATTTTTTATGTAGGCAACCTGATCTGTAAGATTCACCTACTGTTGAAGAATTTTTACTTGTTCCTGTAATCTATCAGCCCTCTGTTCATGTCCTTTGGAAGTAATTAAGGCATCTCTTTTAGAAGTTTCCAGATTTTTAATGATGCCTTTCAAACTGAGTATTTCTTTGTCTTTTATAGACATATCTTCCATGGCTTTGATTATTGCAGCTTTTTCCTCTACTGTGTTTATTTGTGAGGTAGATGAAGAAGAGGCAGATATGTCATGAGAAGTGATTGGCACTGCAGTTGCCAATACTCCTTGCGGTGCCAAGTATTCTGCCAATGTAGATGGAACAATTGTACTTACAGTTGGGATCACTATAGGAATGAAAACCTGTTGAGATTTCTTCAGATTTTCATTTTCTTGCATGAAAGCTTCTATTTGGCTTTCCATTTCCTTTATCTGGGCTGTCATCTTTAGAACAAGTTGTTTTAGTTCATCATTTTCTGTCTTCTGCTGAAGGATTTCTTTTTCCTAGGGATTTTCACTTTGAGGCAATTTTAGTTGCTTTCTGAGAGCAGCTATGTCTTCATTTTTCTGTTTGATTATAACCTTTGCCCCTTCAATGTTTACTGGGTCAGCTCTTGCTTCAATTACTATATCCTCCAATGCTTTGATTCTTAAGTTATTGGCATACAATGAGGCTTTATCCAATTTCATTTGATTTTGAAGGTTTATCAATGTTTTCTCAAGCCTGATAGAATTCATATTCTTATTGACTATTTTAGAATACAACATCTCTGTATTTCTCCTATGGAATTCTATTTGGTCCAATTCATGGACAACATCTGCATCAACTGCTAGATCTGTCTTTGAATAATCTGCAATTATTTTTGGATCAGCCACTGTAGGCTTGAGAAATGACATCACCAATTTGTTTGAAAAATAATCAAAAGCTGAAAGGAGTCTATCTTTATTCCCAGGTTTTTCTTTAAGGAACTTGGAATATGCTTCACTTTTGATTTCTTCATTCTTTTCTTTGATTTGTCTGAACCTGATTTGAATATTTGACTCTGTGTTGTCAGGTTCTTTAGAAGAAGAGGGCATATCAACCTTTGTTTGTTTTTCCACCATGACTGTATCTTTCTGCTGTGCTCCAAGTGTGAAATTTTGAAGCTCTCTAAGAGTTTTAATTACTATATTTGTTGCTTCATCATCAGTTTCATGTCCATTGTTATCTTCCACATTAATTTCTTTGTCCCTTTCTTCATTAGTCAATTTACTTTTCTTATTGTAGAGAATTCTGAATCTCTTATCTAGAATAGTTTCAGCTGTGAAACTATCTTCCTTTCTGCTCCTTTTATAAAGAATTTTAGTTTCTTTGTTCACTATAACCACCTGTGTTTGATCAACCTGTTTATCTTTTCCACTGTTTCTCTGCATATCTTCCAAAACACCAGTTATAGACATCAAGTAAATTGAACTCTACTGAAGGGTCCAATATTCTGTAATCAAGATCAACCAGAGGACTATTTTCTTGTGAAGTAACTGGAGGTTGGACATGCCTGACAACTTCTGTGGAATCATCAATGAGTGCAGGGGTGGGTTTATTAAGTTTAGAAGACTCAGGCTGAGGATTTTAGCAGAGGCCTTCTTCTGAGGTTTTGGGCCTCCTGATTTGGGGGTTACTTGTTTCTTTGTCATTTTTTAAATGAACAGAGTAAGCTTACACTGTTTGCTTAGTTCTTCTACTGGAAACAAGGGACTTTTGGAGAATTTCTTTGGTAAAATAGGGTTCTGAGCGGATTTTTAGATGGAAAGAGGGTTTTAATGCTTAGAAGAAAGGATATGATCAATTCCAACAGTGAAAATGACCAGGGAATGGATAAAACTTGAAAAAATGGAAATGAGGGATTCTAGGGAAAATTTGACAGCGTTTCCCCTGTATTATGGATGTTTTTTGCAAGCTTTATATGGGTAATTAGCATATTTTCAGGAAATAACAGAAAAATTGGTGCTTTTTCCTTTGTAATTGAAGTTTTTGTGGATAAGTTTGACGATAAATACCTTTAAAGGTATAATTGCGATCGTTTGAGTTGCAGGTGCTTCGAAAATCTTCAATTTCTGGAAATTTGGTCTACTAGAGGATACTGTGGCTCTCCGTGGTTGAATTGCAGGGAAAATGGCTTATTAACTGGTCACTGGTTCACTGGCAATTTTGAAAATGGTGAAAAGGGCTCTGCACAGGCTCTCAAAGGTTTACTGGCGTGAATAGAAGAAATATTATGAAAACATTAGGTTTTAACGTATTAAACCATAGTTTAAACTATAGTTAAAATACATTAACTAAAGGTTAGGAGAGAGTGGTTTCAGAATACAACTGTGTGGTATTCGCGTAGCTGTAAAGCGGTAAGTGGTAAATCACTTTTTGAACGCAATTCAATCATTTTATGACATGTCAACGCAGGGTGGCTTGGGAAAACCACCCATATCGCACGAATTTTCCAATACATTGGTTGTTTACTTTATGGGCGCGATATGAGGTATCGGCCGTTGGTTATGGCTTTGACAAGAGAAGGGTCATGATTTAAAAGGAAAGGAGCGGGGAAATGAAAGTCATCGGGTTCATTTTGGGCCACAGGGTCTTTTAATGGATGAAGATCAGATGGTTATTATTCTACGCGATGGGAAAGGGATGGAAATGTATTAAATTGTCGAGTTGATTTTTAACCGTTGGATTAAATGAATGGAGGGGATCAGAGGGCTGATATTAACCCCGATAATGAAAGGGATTTGGTTAAATTTCATACAGAAAACCGACTTTTTCAATGAAAAAATGATCTGGGGAGGTTTTAAATTGGGATTTAACTGAGGTTAGGACTGGCAGTTAGGGGATATGAGGTATATATGGTGGATTTTAACTCAGATTAGGATTTTAACCTTAGGTTAGGGAGTTGGGCAAGGGAAAATATACAAGGAGATAGGGTTATTTCTTTTGAATTTTAGTTTAAATGAAACGTCGAGAATTTTTTTCTTTAAACACATATAAAATATTTTAAAGGTTTATCATATATTTTTTATTATATGGTTAATTAAACCAAGGTGATTTAACTACCATATGGGCGTGATATATATATATATATATAGTTTTAGCCAAAGGGGGTATAATGTGGGTTTTTATTTAAACATGTGGGGATTAAATAACTTTGGCTAAAGTTATAATAAGTGGGTTTTTGAGTTTATTATATAAAAAGGAGTTATATATAATAGGAAAAGGTCATTTATATAGGGAGTTAATATATAAGTTAAAGTTAAAATGAAAATAGGACAAGGTATACTCAAAACACATAAACATAACAAGTAAAATGAGTTTTAAAAGATAATTTGCATTGATCTTATCACTTAACTTATGATATAATGTTATTTTGAGGGCTTAATGTTTTCAAATGATGTAGGAAGTTAATCAAATGGGAATTATAATGCCTTTAAGTAAAAATGGAGTTTTACTTAGGATTATTTAGGGGAATGAATGCGTGAATGGTAAATGATGTGACTTTAGGGATTTAATATAGACATTTTACACTTTCAACTGATCAGTCATAGAGCCTTGGGTCCGGTCCCAACAAAAGTCAAGGAAATGCCTTGAGCCTTTCTGACTGATAGTTTAGAATGTTTCATGACTATGGGAAGGGGAAGTTAGTTATTTTGCAGCCCATGATGAATGATATTTACATTGAGACTTTTCACCTTCTTCTACCTACCTAGCTTACCATGCTAACATTTTTTCTTCCTTTGTAGTAAGGTGCATTTAAGCTAGCAACCTTTACAACATTTATTGTTTTTGAAAACAAGTAAAACTATCTAATTCTACACTTATTTCATCTATGAATCCAGATTAAACTGTTGGATCCACTTTATTTATCTACCTAACTAATGAATTGTCATGATTAAACTGTATGATAACTCATTATTCTCTATCTACAACAAGTAAATTGAAAAATGACAAGTAAAGATTAGACTGTTTAACTGATCATGAACTATGGAATTTATTGACACTATGCCATAGTCAAAAAGTAAAAAGTAGTGGCATTTATGCTTGCACAGTTTCATGTTTTATTCATTTTTCTTTTGGGGTCTTTTATTTTTTCTAAGGTCTTTGATTTATCTTTTAGGACTTTTTACCCTTTTTTTATTTTTTTGATTTTTTACAAGATATGTGAATACAACTTGCAGAAGGAAAAGTATGTACAGATTTACAAGATTATCAACAGTCAAGTCAAAATTATGACCCCTATATTATACGTTGTTAACAACTCCAACTTTAGAATATCTTAAGATATTCTCATTGTTGCAGATTTTCCCTATTTTAGGATATTACAGTGGTATCAGAGCATCATCTTGGCTCAGTATGTGCATCCAAGACATCATGCCATTAGGAGGAGAAGCTTCTCAAAGAAGAGAGAAGTTGTGCAGAAGAAACAAAAGCATGAATCCATTACTTGGAGGAATGAAGGAAGATAGGGTCTCCCTGCTTCTTTTCTAAGCTATGAAGAACATCAAAGAAGATCTCAAGGAGATGAAAGGGGAGGAGTTTAGAAGATTTCTGAAAGGGTTTGAAGCAATCCCTAGCTATTCACATGATGGGTGTGAGCATTCAACCACACATGTAGATCCACAACACAGTCTATTGCCCACATTGGTTGTAAGAAGGATGGAGGAAGAAGGTGCACCAAGGGAGGAGACCTTGAGTGACTACCTTCAGGAGTATGAATCTCAATCATGGAGATTCAAAGAGCACTTGGACTTCCAAGGGTCTTGAAAACTCAAGGAGGCAAGATCCAGTAGCCACCAAAGAAGTAAGAGAGGTAGAATCTTCCTATCTCACTTTGATGGATCAACATAATGCATAGAAAAAGCTTGGGTAGGAGAGCTATATTCCTATTTTCAGCTACACCAAGTTTCATAGGAGGCATCCATCAGAGTAGCAGCACTGCACCTCAAAGGTATGGCCCATGATTGGTGGTTTAATTATTCCACTTCATTTTTTCATGCAAATGTAAAAACTTATGTTGAGTTCACTAAATAATTGGTGAGGAGATTTGATAAAGGACAGTGTGAACCATCATTTTTTAAAAACCAAAACTCAAACACTTTGCATGAGTTGGAGAGACCTATTGAACCAACTCCACTCCATATTTTTAAAGGGGATAAAAACATGCATGATAGTTTTCCAAGGGAAAGATCCCCATTTCTTGAAGAGAACTCTTCTATTTGTGAAGACATGGAGTCTTTTTCTTCAAGGGATGATTGAGATCAAGGGTCTCTCATTAAGGATGAGGCATTCTCATACATGGAAGAAGAGGAGAAGGATCAACATCAAGGGATGATGAGTATTCACCCTTATCTATTTCGGGAGGTTTCTGCACATAAGGAGAGGACTGCACTGCGCAGTGAACATAAGGACAACTCCATCCACTCATATACACAATCCACTTCAGATTTTGATGTTTCACTACATGGAGGCATTCCACCTGGGAGGCCACCAGATCTAGAGTTGATGAGAGACATCTTGTCTTTGGGTTCACCAATCTTGGATTTTGGAGAGGTGAAGAGTTTGGAGGAAGAATTTGGCATGGGGGATTTCAAAGTAGCAGGCAACATCATGAGGAGAGCTTCACATGCCATATCACCAGCGCTGTCTCTTAGGAGGATTGATCCATATTGGAGGTCTCAAATATTGGTAGAGTACTCCAAGGATATAGGTGCATGTATGATACTTGATGACCCGTATAGAGATGATGAGTATATGGTGGATGATATGGTAATCTATCTTATGACAGAGTCTTCTTGACTGGAGCTTCTAAGCTCAAGGAGAAGCTACTTCATACAGCACATGATGACTTCCTTTCCATGAATTATGATGCATATCTTTATTTGGAAGAGGAGTTCACTTGGGAATGCATCCAACATGACATATTACAGCATATGGAGAGATGCATAGCCCAAATGGTGATAGATAGAAGGTCAAAACCACTTCCCTACTCAGTGGAGGAGAGGGAAATATTCCAGTTGAGCCATTTCAACTCAATATCTCAAGTACATGATGGAGGAGGTATAATTTCACATTTTGTATTGTACTTCTTTTCCTTGTTTGAGCATCATGATGTATCAAGAAGAATTATCTCTTCTTGCATATTGTATGATGATGTACTTGCAGCTACTTGTAGCATTGATTTGGGCTATATTTTTGGTGGTTTTTGGGGGAAGCCACATGATTCTTGGTGTGCACCATTGACACCACATTGTATCTTCATGTTTCCATCTTATGAAATGACTGTTGCAGAAAACAAGTGGCTGGTGAAGCACTTGTTATTTTTTGTTTTGAGGCAGGCATGGAATGCATTGCGCTGGTTCCTTGTGTGGAACTTTGATTCACTCTCTGGTTGTCATTTGACAGCTTGTTTTCATAGTATTTTGCTTCCATATATTGCTGATATGTTTGTACTCATGGGAAGCTTTGTTTGGAGAGTGGAATTTGAGATGGAGATTCCCATTGGGAGTATGATTCTCCCTATTTTACATGTTGTATGTTTCAGGAGAAACAATGGGCACACCATGATTGCCACAACACACCTCTTTCCTTCATGTAGGAGGAGCCCTTCGGTGAACTTGCGTTCTTGGAGGAGGAACTTCATGGTTGATTTAACTTGTGGGGTATCTTGGGCCATTTTTGAAGGCCATGAAATTGTAGCCCAATATCAGCAACCCCCTCATACTTACCATAAATGGAGAGAGAAACTACTTGGATGGGAAAACATAAACTCTCCATTCAACCCCAACACATTACATAAAATCGGGGTTGTAGATTTCTTTGATGAGCTACCTAGGATGGCTCATTTCATTTGGATGATAGCATGGAATGATATTTCCCATGTGTATCATCACTCCTACCTTGAGGAGGCCATGAGACAACAAGAGGGTTTTCACTTACACCTTCCACCTTTTCATGATGTGAGCCATTTGGTCATGCATATTTGGGAGGAGACATTGGAGGGCATATTTGTTGCAGATTATCTTGAGAAGTGGTGGGGACTATTGATGAGGGGGCCATAAGAGGAGAAGGGGAGAATTTTTTCTCTCTCTATACAGTTGCTTGAGGACAAGCAACATTTTGGAGGGGAGGACTGTAATGTTCCCAATTTTTAGCCTCAAGCTAAAAGGAACATTATAGTTAGCAGTAGATGAATAAAATGGGTAGGGAGGCCCACTAACCTCTTTAGAAGAGAAAATAACATTCCTCATGTGAAAAGGGGAAGAATAAAGCAGCTGGATTGAGCACCTACAGGTGTGAACATGATTGGATCATGTTGATTCAGTCATATTTGACCAAGTCCACATGCACTGTCTAGATACATTGTATCTCCATGATGGACTGCGTAGTTTGAATGGAGGACAACTTTCATGGGCTAGGCGGAACATATGTATGGGACCCATTGTGGAGGGGAACAATTGCTATATATGGAGAGAAGCACAACCATTGTATTTATGCTTGGATTATTATTTTCTTTGGTTTGTTTAGACTTTGCTTCCTCTTGCTGTTTAGCATGGTTGCAGTGCTGTTTAGCACAAGGGTGTTCCCGGTCGGGAATCCATACCTCATCCTCAAGGAAGGAGAGGTTATTTGGGCTACATTTATTCATTCCAAAATTTTGGCCAAGTTACCTCCTTTATCTACATCACAGTTTCTATTTAGAGCAGGGTTGTGTTGTAGGGTGCAGCAAAGGAGGATCTCTTTGAGTCATTTCCAGGCTTGTTTTTCAGTGGAGAGCTTGTCTATCCATTGGAAGATAAGCACAAAGGACTCTAGAGCATATTTATAAATCTTTGGCATCAGGCTAACCATATGCTATCCCTCACAGCGTAGTCACCATCCTGAACTGCGTTATTTTTGGAGGCATTTGCTGGGAGGGTTCATTGAGCTCATCGAGAGGGTCTATTTCTAAGTAGAGGGATCAACCTTTTGATTAGAATTACCATTGTAGGAGGACATCAGTATTTCAGATCTTTCATAGCCTCATTTTATATCAAATCCAATTTGTAGTGGCACATTAACCCCAGGGTTATTTGTCACATTGTATGTTTTCCGGTATTTCTAGCAATCCTTTCCGGGTTGGCTAGAAATCTTGTATTGGAGCCCATATATTCATTATTGGGCATTTATTTTGTTTCCTTCAGCCATATTTCATGTATGTACATCTACAACATTAGCTACACTAATATATACTGCGTAGTCACTGCTCTCCGACATTCTATATAGTTTCAGCATCTCATGTATCTATTGCTTTGATCATTGGAGACTTGTTCTTATGGCTTGAGTGGCATGTCCCTCATGATATTTTGTACATTGTTTCTGATACATTAATAGAATGATGGCTGAATATTGTTCTCTCTCATGACATGATCATATTTTCTATGTTTACAATATTGTGTTCATGTATTGCTGTAGCTTCAACTTTAGAATATCTTAAGATATTCTCATTATTGCAGATTTTCCCTATTTTGGGATATTACAGAAGAGGTGTATAACATAACACACCTCATCCAAGAAAATATCAAGAAAATATTTGACAAAAGGACCAAGGCAGCTGATTTTTCTATTGGTGAGAAAGTTTTAAAATGGGATGCAAGGAGAGAATACAAGGGGAAGCATAACAATTTTGATAATCTATGGATGTGACCATATATTATAATTGCTTTTAGAGGTGACCATGCATTTTTTCTCACAGATATAGATGGAGCAGAGTTACCTAGTGGTCATGTAAATGGCAGGATGTTGAAGCATTATTTCTCCTAGTCTAAAGATTATTTTACATCATTGTAAATATCATAGTCAACATAGATTGGATTGGATGTTTTGCTGATTAAGGTTGAAGCCCGCAGAGAAGGCCCTAATCCATGATCAACATAATATCATAATATTTGAAACATAAAAGGAATCAGATTACAGATAGCTCAGACATGCAGAAGGATAAGGATACAAATCACAGGTTCTTGACACTTCAATGCATGGAAGTGTCATCCCCAGCTAGAGCCACTGTTAGGGTCTTATATTTCATAGGATCTCAAGGTGACTGAGTTTATTCTTTTTGTAAAATTTATTTTGTAAAATTATTTCCAATCTGCAAATAATTTTCAAAATAAAAAAGGAGATAACATAAAAGATCAAAAGAGGGTATATGTTACAAATAAAAAATACAGAATGTGAATCCCATCAAAAAGAAGAAAAAAAATAAATTCTGAAAGTGTTGCACCTCCAAATGCCACTACTCTTAGTTTAGCTTATTTCTGAAAATATATTGTGTGTGACTTGTTTAAAATGCCACAATAGTTCAATACAATTCAATCATATAATTTAAGCATGATTGAATTAGGTTTAAATTTATTGTTAATAGGTAGCGAAAAATAATTTGTCAAACTTTTTAGTTTTGACAGATTAATTAGTTAGGTAGAAAATAAAATTTGGTTCAATAATTTAATCTGAACCAAGGGAGGCGTTGTAACATTATTGGTTTTTTATAAGCTAGCATAAGTAGTTAAATATTTTTGAAAATGTTAAGGTAGGATATGGATGCAAAATAATGAAAATTTTAAAAATGTTAGGATTTTTTTGTTTTTTTGTAGGCATCCATGTCAATAAAATGTTAGGTGTTAGATGCTCTAAATAAAGAAGGCAAAATAAAATGTTAGGGAAGCAAGAAAGAAAAAGAAAGCTTTATTATGTTTTAAAAGATTTGATTGATGCGCCTATGGAAAAATTTATTTGTATGGTTTAAATCCTGATTATAAATTCATATCCTAAAGTTTTAAACCATAGCAATATATCCCCTCCATAATTTCATTTCATTCCATTTCCCCTAAATCATTAAACCGTACCATTTATCCATTTTCATTTTCATTTTCCCTAAGTCATTCCCTTTTTATTTCATTATCACACATATCTTAACTTTTCGCTCATCACATTTCACAAAATTTAAAGTTTAACCATATTCCCAAAACCTATTTGGTCCCGATTGTGATTTGCGATGTGGTTGGCCCCACCATAATGCTCCGGCCCTCCATCAAAAAACTATGGCATATAACATTACACCATAAGCCTTACCCCCCTCCTCACCTTTTTGCATTCGAACTCTTTATTTGTTCGTAGCCAATTTTGCCACCTTTCAACTCTGCCGACACGATATAGTGGGACCCTTCCAACCACATCACCCTTTTCCTCGCATCACATCGCAAAAAAAATAAGTTACCGGATTTCCACCCCCCGTTAAATCCTGCGATCGCCGATGTGTGATAAAATTTAAATGTTGCGGTATGCGATAAACCCCAAAATCTGTGGTATGTGATAAACCCCAAAATATGCTGTATGCGATAAAATCTAAAATCTGCGATGTGTGATACGGGTGGGACTCAATCGCATATCACACTTTGCAAGTTTAAAGGGTTAGCACTAAGGAATAATGTAAAGTCTGTGATCTGCGGGTAGGCCCATGTCTCTTTTCCATGTCACCTCCATTCTCACCACACGTCGCACTTCACGAGGTTTAGCACTTGCCTCCGCCGCCCATAACAATTCCGACTTGTGATTGCGACATGGGTTGGGTCCCACCTTGCCTGCCACATCACCTCCATCTCCCCGCACTTCGCACTTTGAAAGTTTTAAAGTTTACCTCTGTTGCTCATAGTAAAACCTTCCGACTTGAGATTGCGATGCGGGTCGGGTCCCACCTTCCCTGCCATGTCACCTCCACACTTTGCATCGCATCACCAATTCCATTTCTCATATCATAAATTGTAAAACATGCGATGTGTGATATTTCTGTGGATGCGATGAAGTTCATAACTAAATTCTACTGAATTTCAAGTCCGGTTATATGGGTTTTTTACGCTATTTAAAAAATAAGAAGGGTTAAACACGACATAAAAGACTCGGGTAGCAAATAGACACCACGGGTCAAGACATGCAAAGGGCGTTCATACAACATATTTCGCCAGTACAACACTTATTTTTCCAGCAGAGTACTAAAAAGGTGGTCATTCAGCAACAGTCTTCCAGCAGAATAGGTCCAGAAATGCAGATGCACTCCTTTTGGATCGATTTCTTTCCTTTCAGTTCATTTTGAGAAATCATAGATTTCCTTGTCACACAAACATTAATTGTAATTTCTGTTTATTTTTTATAAATACTTTAGTTTGGGAAGTATCAAGAGTCGATTGATTGAGATCAAAACTATTTTTTTCTATTGAAGTACTGTAAGCTTTTTCAAAGCACTGGAGCATTAATAATAATCGGATGATTCACACGATTCTTGTGGCTTAAATATTGGTGATGTTTTTCTTCTGTTATTATTTTTCATTGTCATCTTTCATTGTAATCATTTGAATTCCAATTGTAAAGAAGAAAGCGTGATGAATAGGATTTACTATTGAGTGCCTTATTCTGGCTGCGTTTACAATCATAATGTTTTCCACTGAAGGCAAAGAATTCTTAATTGCTCTTTAGTTCTGCTAATTCTTTTCATATTTATATGATAATTCATTCATAAATTTGAAAGATCCAGTAATTATTCCTAGCTTGTGTTGGACATTGGGTTCAACACTCCCCATGTGTTTCGCGACATGGACTAATAGCCTCTCGTGGATCTTAAATCTGGCGATTGTAGCGGAGACTAATGCTTGCGATTTTTGGTGTAAAAACAATCGTGATTCCATCAAGTGGTATCAGAGTGAAAGGTCTCGAGTTTGAAACTCACTTGGCTCACGTTGGGGGGAGATTTTTGGACATTGGGTTCAACGCTCCCCGTGTGTTTCGCGACATGGACTAACAACCTCTCGTGGATCTTAACTCTGGCGATTGTAGCGGAGACTAATGCCTATGGGTTTTGGTCTAACAAAAATCATGATTCCATCAACTTGCCCTGTGTTTACTCTGTGAAAAATTGATGCAACTATGTAGTTATATTTTAACTCCATTTCCCAATAGACATTAATAAATTGAATACAATCAATTTTCCAAAATCCAAAACAAAACTCAAAACCCAAGTACAATCATAACTAGCCTAAAATCTTATCCAAACAAAGTTAAATATTAAGGAGAGATCCCTCTCTGAAACTGGAATGGCTTGATCCCAGTTTCCAAAGTTGGTTTGATGTTGGCCTATGTGATTAGTTCTCACAATATCTAGTAAATTACAAAACGCTAACATGTTCTACCTAAGAAAACATGGCAATGCATGGGAGAGCCCAAGCTGGAATAGTCTACCATTCAACTACGCATGGAAAATCAATATAAAATCATTTCATTAGGAAGGTTATCACATGTTGTAGTCAATATTGAAGGTGTTAAGGTGCTCGTAGATTTTGAAGTGATCCAAATTGTAGATGATATCGATCCTTATCCTGCGTTGTTGGGATTAGAATGGGCTATTATTATGGACTGTTGAAAATGCAACAAGATGATGGAGCTTAGTGAAAAGAAGTCGCCTTCACTAAGTGGGCCCGCAGGCTATTTTTGGCGCAAAGTCTATTTTTAGACTATGTATATTTTTAGACATATGGATCATGGTCTATAAGTTGCAGGATGCTATTTCTTGGATGATTGGTCGAGTTGGTAAAAATATATGGGCCTCTATTTTTAGACATTGGGCGGAATCTATTTTTAGACTGCCGGGCTAAAAATAGAATAGTCAAATATTATTAACCCTTAATAATATTTAGACTATAAAAATTATCTTATCCTCTTGGAGCACTTCAGTTTGATGCTTGGATGTGGCACATGCAGCTGACAGAAGGAAATACGCTTTTCCTAAGGGTTAGTTGAGCTATTGCATGGTTGACTTCGGTTAGAACTCATGTGGCAGAGTTTGGTGGAGTTGATGAGACAGTTGGTGGAGTTGTGTTCGGTTTAACTTAGTTGAACTAGTTGTATTTAGTCTAACTGAAAAATACACAAGTGATGAGTGGTGTGAATTAATTATTAATTAATTCACTAATTATTAACTCATAAATCAACTAAAGAATACATCAGTTAACTGCAATGCATGGACAGTTCAGTGGAGACCAGTGTTAGAGGTGGGTGAAAGGGTGAGTCTACTATCGGTTGTGACTATAGCTGTGCATGAGATTTGCACACACATTGATTGAGATTGCCAATGAGGATTGCGCAGTACAAGCCAGTGGGATTCGAACTTGGATCTTATCATTATTCATCTTGGATTGCGCAGTAGAGGCAGGCAGACTTGTGGAGGAGATTTGAACCTGTGACTTGTTCATCTTCTGTGCTAGTTTGTGTGTAGCATGTAAGATAGTGCTGAGAGATGTGAGAGATTTGTGCTATGTATTGTTACATGTTCTCTATCATTATAATATACAGATAGTTGGGGGTTTTCAGCTATTAGCTTTCCCCATTACATACTGTGTTATATGTGTGCTTGATTATGTTTTAATGTGCGCATGCGACTGCTTCTATTTCCGCATATTGATGATCAATTGTAGAAGAGGTTATGTATTATGCATGAAGCTTAAATAGTGTATAATCAAGATAATATCGGTGAATAATTCAGATATTATTCAAATTTATACATGGTATCGGAGCGAGAATTGATCATCGGATCTATTACAGTGATTACAATTTATTTCGGTAGACAGAGTCTGTAATCGGGCCAGGTAGCCTCTGGATCCATCCTTTATTTGAAAGGTGATATATCCAGTAAATGCCCCTACAGTCGATATCTGTGCTAGAAATACTTTGTTCTCACGAATTTTAGATCGAGAAGCGGTTGAGTTTTGAGCTTGGAATTCGAATATGCAGCAATATTTGTTTTCTTGGTGCCGGAGTTGAAATGTCTTTCAACGGATTGCGACTGGAGTATGCCCTTGAGGGCAGTTCGAATTATGTTGCATGGAAGGACAGAATGGAGGCGGTATTAGATGATAACGGGCTGAAGGAGTTCATAGATGCTGAGGTCCCAAAGCCTACTGATGCTGCTCAAGTTGAGGCTTGGCAAAAGAAAATGGAAAAATGTCGAAGGATTTTGTTGGAGGGCGTGAAGGATAACATTGTATCCAGCCTGCATGGAAAAAACTCTCCATACTTGATGTGCAAAGCGTTGACAGATTTATTCCAAAGCAAGAGCAACCAGTGGAAGTTGGCGCTCAAGGATAAACTCAGAAACATAAAGATGGAGAAAGGCGACAACATACCCAAGTACCTCACGAAGTTCACCCAATGCAGGGATGAGCTGGGAAGTGTGGGGGTGACTGTCGATGAGGAGGACTTGGTGGAACTGGCTCTCCTTGGTCTTCTGAAGAGTTGGCATTCCTATCAGGACTCTGTCAATGGTCGGGAGAAGTTGCCAGGATGGGAGCGACTTTGGTCGGATCTCATGCAAGAGGAGATAAGGCGGAGTACCAGGGACGGACCTTCATCAAAGGCATATGATGAAGAAAATTGCGCTTTGGCTGCCAAAGCAAAGAAGGGGAAGAGCAATAAAGCTTCTCATTCCGGTGCGAAAGGAAAGAAGCAGGACATGTCCAAGGTGAGGTGCTTTCACTGTCACCAACACAGACATTATGCCACAAATTGTCCGCAGAAGAAGAAAAATAAGCATGCTGCTGGATCTGCAGCGGGAGAGACCTTAGCCTCGCAGTTTGAGCTGGATTTTTCGCTGATTGCATGCTTGGTCTCAAGTGTGATGGGATTAGTATGGTTCTTGGACAGTGGTGTGTCTTTTCACATGACAGGAGATCGAGATTTGTTTTCAAATCTGGATGAGAAAGATCTTGGAGTGCACATCGAGATAGGCGATGATGGTAGATACAGTGCGACCGGTATCGGTACCATTTCCTTTGAGAGGGAGTCTGGTAAACCCTTCGTATTGAAGGATGTGATGCATGTTCCAGGATTGAAGAAGAATCTGATCTCTATGGCGATGTTAGAAGACAAGGGGTACGATGTTTTCTTCAGCGAGGGAAAGGATTTTCTGCACAGTAAGACAATTGGAGAAACCCGGAAGATAGGGGTTCGAGTCAAGAACCTTTATCAGTTGCAAGTAGATGGCTGCGCAGCAATGGCATGCAAGGCGGAAGGAGTGGTGAGCCAGGATGATGGCGAGCTGTGGCATCGGAGATTGGGCCACCTTCACCATGGCGCTTTGAAGATACTGCAGCAGATTTCTACTGGGCTTCCTAAGGGCACTCTTGCGCAGTCAGATCAGTGCAAGGGGTGTACCTTGGGAAAGTATGTGAAAGCCACCTTTCACGAGAAGGATAGTCGCGCCACGACGATCCTTGAGAGAGTTCACACAGACGTGTGTGGTCCTTTCTCAGTAGCTTCAACAGCAAAGCACAAGTACTATGTGATCTTTGTTGATGATTTCTCTCGGAAGTGCTAGATCTTCTTCATGCAGAAGAAGAGCGAGACATACTCAAAGTTCTGTGAGTTCAAGGCACTGGTTGAGAAGGAATCGGGGAAGCATGTGAAGGCTCTTAGGAGCGACAATGGTGGTGAATTCATCTCTGTTGAATTCAAGGACTTTTGCAGTGCAGAAGGGATTCAGAGAGAGCTCATCGCACCCCATAACCCACAGCAGAACGGGGTTGCTGAGCGGAAGAATAGAACGATCGTGGGTGCTGCACGGGCGATGTTGCATGATCAGGGCCTACCCCTTCACTTGTGGGCGGAGGCATGCAATACTGTAGTATATGTGCAGAACCGTTTTCCTCACAAGATACTTGGCATGAGTACACCCGAGGAGGCGTTTTCTGGTAAGAGGCCTGATATTTCCCATTTGAGGATTTTTGGTTCACCTATCTACATGCATGTGACGAAGGATGCCAGGAAGAAGCTGGAGTCGACCGCAGAGGTTGGGATATTTGTGGGGTACACTGATACACCCCACAACTATCGTGTGTATTTTCCAGACAGTCGCAAGACTTTTGTGCGACAGGATATCAAATTTCAGGAGGAGAAAGCCATGAAGTGTTCGCTTGAGAGGGAGCCACACTTGCATGCAGATGAGGAGCTATTAGTTCCTAAGGATGAGCTTCAAGATGTGGATCAGCCACAAGAGGAAGTTCATGGAGTGGAAGAGACCACTCATGCAGCGCCAACCATCAGAGGGTGGAAGCGCACTACAGAAGCTGAGCGACTGGCTCAAGATGCAGAGAAGGTTGTAGGAGCACCTACATCACAGCGCAGACAGAGACAGTCACCTGACCGGTATAATGGATACATGGCTCTTATGAGCAAGTGTATCGTGACAGAGCCATCCTCTTTCGAGGAAGCTGTGGAGGATCCCGCATGGGTAGATGCCATGGTGGAAGAGTATGATTCGATTGTCAGAAACAGTGCATGGGAGATTGTCCCAAGGCCGGAAGGGAAATCAGTGGTGGGTTCGAGATGGATCTAAAAAGTGAAGCAGGCAGCTGACGGGAGTGTGGAGAAGTACAAGGCAAGATTTGTTGCCTGAGGCTTTTCACAGATAGAGGGGATCGATTATGAGGAGACCTTTGCACCTGTCGCAAGGTATTCTTCCATACGAATGATTCTTGCTCTCTCAGCGCAGATGGGGTGGCACATTCATCAGATGGATGTGAAGACTGCGTTCCTCAACGGAGTCATTGAGGAGGAGGTGTACATAGAGCAGCCCGAAGGTTTCAAGATCTTCAACAGTGAGTCGCATGTGTGCAGACTCAAGAGAGCACTGTATGGGTTGAAACAAGCACCTCGTGCTTGGTACACACGGATAGACAGTTATTTCACCGGACTTGGATTCTCCAAGAGTGAGGCGGATCCTAACTTGTACCACATTGTGGTGGAGGGGAAGTTGTTGATCATTGTACTGTATGTAGATGATCTGATTTTGACGGGTGATGAGCTGTTGATACTTTCATGCAAGGAGGATCTTGCAAGAGAGTTTGAGATGAAGGACTTGGGCCTCCTTCATTATTTCCTGGGATTGGAAATTTGGCAGCGCAGTGGTGGACTATTTGTTTCTCAAGGTAAGTATGCCCGGGAGATACTGGAGAAGTTCAACATGCATGGCTGCAAGCCTGTTGATACTCCTCTTCCTGGAGGTTGGAGGAAGGAGGATGCTACTTCGGCGGAGGTAGTGGATGCCACTGTTTATCGACAGTTGGTGGGGTCGCTTATGTATTTGGTCAATACACGACCCGATATATGCTATGCTGTTAACCAGCTTTCATAAGCTATGGTTAAGCCAACCAAGCTCTTCTGGAAGGCAGGCAAGCATGTATTGCGTCATCTTAGAGACACATCGGGATATGGCTTGTGGTACAGACAGGAGGATGAGGTGAAGCTATGTGGCTTCACGGATGCAGATTGGGCAGGGAGCCCAACGGATAGAAAGAACACATCTGGAGGGATCTTCAGTATCAGGTCGACAACAGTTTCTTGGTACAGTAGGAAGCAGAGATCCGTGGCACTCAGTTCAGTAGAGGCTGAGTATATGGCAGCAAGCTTGGCTGCATGCGAGGCCATATGGATGAGGAAGATCCTAGTCGGGTTGTTCGGGTCACACTTGGAGCCTACTGTGATTTATTGTGATAACCAGAGTTGCATTAAACTCTCGGCTAATCCAGTATTTCATGATAGATCCAAACACATCGACATCAGGTACCATCATATCAGAGATTGTGTGCGGCGGAGAATCATGTTACTTTCATACATTCCCACGGAGGATCAGGATGCTGATATCTTGACGAAGGCGCTCACCAGGAGAAAATTCGAATACCACAGAGGCAGGATAGGGGTTGCAGATAATCCATATCTTGTTGAGAGGGAGTGTTAAAAATGCAACAAGATGATGGAGCTTAGTGAAAAGAAGTCGCCTTCACTAAGTGGGCCCGCAGGCTATTTTTGGCGCAAAGTCTATTTTTAGACTATGTCTATTTTTAGACATATGGATCATGGTCTATGAGTTGCAGGATGCTATTTATGGATTATTGGCCGAGTTGGTAAAAATAGATGGACCTCTATTTTTAGACATTGGGCGGAATCTATTTTTAGACTACCGGGCTAAAAATAGAACAGTCAAATATTATTAACCCTTAATAATATTTAGACTATAAACATTATCTTATCCTCTTGGAGCACTTCAATTTGATGCTTGGATGTGGCACATGTAGCTGACAGAAGGAAATACTCTTTTCCTATGGGTTAGTTGAGCTATTGCATGGTTGACTTCAGTTAGAACTCATGTGGCAGAGTTTGGTGGAGTTGATGAGACAGTTGGTGGAGTTGTGTTCGGTTTAACTTAGTTGAACTAGTTGTATTTAGTCTAGCTGATAAATACACTAGTGATGAGTGGTGTGAATTAATTATTAATTAATTCACTAATTATTAACTCATAAATCAACTAAAGAATACATCAGTTAATTGCAATGCATGGACAGTTCAGTGGAGACCAGTGTTAGAGGTGGGTGAAAGGGTGAGTCTACTATCAGTTGTGACTATAGCTGTGCATGAGATTTGCACACACATTGATTGAGATTGTCAATGAGGATTGCGCAGTACAATCCAGTGGGATTCGAACTTGGATCTTATCATTATTCATCTTAGATTGCGCAGTAGAGGCAGGCAGACTTGTGGAGGAGATTTGAACCTGTGACTTGTTCATCTTCCGTGCTAGTTTGTGTGTAGCATGTAAGATAGTGTTGAGAGCTGTGAGAGATTTGTGCTATGTATTGTTACATGTTCTCTATCATTATAATATACAGATATTTGGGGGTTTTCAGCTATTAGCTTTCCCCATTACATACTGTGTTATATGTGTGCTTGATTATGTTTTAATGTGCGCATGCGACTGCTTCTATTTCCACATATTGATGATCAATTGTAGAAGAGGTTATGTATTATGCATGAAGCTTAAATAGTGTATAATCAGGATAATCTCGGTGAATAATTCAGCTATTATTCAAATTTCTACATGGAGGACATCATAAATATGAAGAAGCTAAGAATGGAGTTTGAAAGCAATGGAACCAAGGTCATAATTCCCTTAGACCTTGTAGAAGGACAAAGATACATAGAGCATGTGTGCACTGATGATGATATTGATCAGATCTATAAGCTGAATTTGCGTGAGGAATACTAGATCAACCCAATTATGAGAAAAGGAAAACTCTTGTTTCTCAGATTCTGATGAAGAATTAGAGAATTGGCAGAACCGGTTGCATGAAGTATCTGCACTGCACTGTAATCGTGTGACCCGATCCTTTCGATGTATAACATATGAGGTACACGAATTACTGCATTATTATGGTTTAATTGATGTAAATATGTTTTTAGGGGAGCTCGAAAGAACTGTACCAGAAGGACAGAGATTCCATGCTTTGGATCTTAGACTGCGCGTTACTCCAACACGATGGTGGGAGACTCATAAGAAAAATATGGGAAATTGGGATGAATGCGTGCGCATGACGAGGTTAAACATCCATCTATCAGAATGGAAGAAGTCTAATATGGGAAGGATGATCCACGCACACATTTGGCTAGATGGAATCAGGTATGGGGCATAGAACCGAGACCTGAATGGGTCCACATGTTCATTCATACATTAGGGAAGGTACATACTGAATGGTATTTGGAGACATAGCTATGCCAAGGTACTAGTGAATGGTCTGCGCTAACAGAGAGTTTCATTTTGACATTCAACTTTGAGAGTTGGTTTAATAAGATTAGAAAATAATTGCATAATATTTAAGAAGTTATCTTTGATACAACAAAGCCAATGATCGATTGCACTCAATCAGCATGGGATGCGCAGATGAAGGATATTCTGAATTAAAAAAATATTACAGTTGAAGAAAATGATGAAGATCCACGGAATATCATGATTTCAGAATTTGAGGGACAACGAGCAGTAGCTGGGCTCTCGATCACTTCACTAGATGTGAAAAAACCCCTAAAGATCTGACAGGTGAATATTCGATGTGAAGAGCAACCAAATTTGGAAAATATTGGACACTATTGGGATGATGAAATAGTAGGAAAGGTTGCTGAGTTTCTAATAGAATATCAAGACTTGTTCCCTACAAAGTACTCAGAATTGAAAGGAATAATTGGATAAATTGGAGTTATGAATATCACTTTGAAACCTGATGCGTGCCCAGTGAAGCAGCGCCCATACAGGTTGAATCCAAGATATCAGCAGAAGGTGAAGGAAGAGTTGGATAAGATGGTTGCTGCAGGCATCATAGAATCAGTTGAAGAGTCTGATTGGGTAAGTTCCATGGTAGTACAAGATAATAATACAAAAGGAGAATTAGAATCTATGTAGATCTGCACAAATTGAATGATGCTTGTGTGCATGATCCATTCCCAACTCCATTCTCTGATGAAATCTTAGATAATGTTGGAGGATAAGAAGCTTACTCATTCACATATGGGTTTTCAGGGTTGTTTAAATTTGCAACAAGAAACAATGAAATTGAAATCCACAAACAACATGACAACACACACACTAGTGTGGGACCACAGACCACATAGTGATGGGTCCTAGCGATACATTAGTGTGCAAGCCAATTTATTAAATAAATTGGAAATCTAATTTAATTTTCCCTTAATTAAATTGGACAATAAATTGTAATCTTATCTCATAAACACTTGTAATAGTTAACTGAGTGTGATAGACTAAGTTAGCTCATGAAATTCAAGATGAGGGTGGTTGGTGAGGCATGTAGAGTGATTCTAATTGTTTTAGAGTCCAAGTTACAGTTAGTGTATTAGTTAAATATTGCATGAGAAATTAGTTAACTCAATTAAGTGAGTTAAAGTTAGTCTAACTAGTTGTAACTGATTGTTGTACTAGTGAGAGGTCCAGTGAATTAAATCAGATTTAATTCACATGCAGTGATCTATCAATTGACTAATCATTTACTATTAATAGTTGAATGCATGTCAGTTATGATGAAGACCCAGTTGAGACAAAGGTTACAGGGAAGTTATCTATCAGTTTTATTTGTAGAAAATTGCCTGGGTGCAATTATATACACCATAGGTTTCCCATGATACTTGCGCAGTCAAGGAAAGATGAAATTCGTAAAGAATAGGGATTGCATTCCATAGGGATTGCGTCACCAAGACAGGATGAAATTCCTAAAGAATATGGATTTCACTCCACAGGGATTGTGTGAGCAAGGAACGCTGAGCAGAGGCTGAGAATTGGCTAAGTAATAGCCTGATTTAGTCTGGATCAATGTGAGACAGTTAGCAGAGTGCAACAAACTCTTGTGAGAAGAGTGCATTGTAATTGTTTCATGATTCCTTGGTTCCTTATACAATAGAGATAGAGGGTTTTTGAGCAGTATTCCTCAGGAAAAATATCTATGTTGTGGATTGATTTGCTTCTTTCTTTTACTTGGTGTGATTGTGCGATCGTGTTTATTTTTTGCAAATTAATTGTAGAAGGATTCAATATTTTTCTCTAGTATGTTGCATGATCAGATTGAATCCATTGGTATACATATTGTTTTTATAATTTATACATGGTATCAAAGTGCCAGAAATCACAATAGTGGAGAAGAAATTGAGTTTGTGTTGAACAATATTCAAACTTGTAGATACTTTCATTGGTGCGACAAGGGGATCAATATGGCTTTAAATGGATTAAGATCGGAGTATGCACTCGAGGGAAGTTCTAATTATATCACATGTAAATATAGAATGGAGGCAGTTCTGGAGGACAATGAGTTTAAAGAATTCATTGATAATGATATTCCTAAGCCCGCAACAGCAGAAACCACTCTTCTTGACGCTTGGAAAAATAACTTAGGTAGCAAGGGCGAGGAGGACCTTATTAGAGGGAGTTAAAAATCACATTATCTTGAGTCTCCATGGAAAGGCTACTCCATTTGAAATATGGAAGGCTTTGACATATCTGTTTCAGAAAAACATCGATCAAAGGAAGTTGGAACTGAAGGAAAAGCTTAGGAAAATAAAAAAGGAGAAAGTCACGCAATTGTCCATTGAGATGGAGATTGATTTGCATGCAGATGAGGAACTCTTAGTTCCAAAGGATGAACCTCAAGACGCAGAGCAACCACATGAGGAGGATCATGGAGTGGCAGAAACCACTCATGCAGAGACATCCACCAAACATGGTAGGAGGCACAAAACAGAGACCTTAAGGAGGGGGAAATTTTAAGCCAGATGGGTAGAGGGAGTACATGCAACTATACCTCCAGGCATGAGGTGGGGTGATGTGCTAAATTAATCCCAAGAAGATATTGGGCATGGTTCATTGAGATGGTGTGTCTCATGGATCGAACCTGGCTACAAGGAGCCCACAATACAATAGTAGTAGGAAGGATCAATTAGATTGATGCAGTCAGAAGTCAGGAAGATATAAATCAGAGTGACAGGTGTCGGATATTGGAGTGCTGATCAGAGTTGGCAGCAATGTAGAGTGCATGGATGTAGATGTCAACAACACAGAGAGTCCAGTAGACATGTGCAATAGCTAGCAATAGTAAGAATAATCTTATGATAGATGCATTATACTAATTCAATTTTGGAGGCTATTCAGTTTCAAAAGTGTTGCATGTGCGAACAACACTAGAGAAGTGTTGCATGCAAGAGTTTCATGTGGGAACCAAAATAGAGAAGTGTTTCATGAAAGAGTTGCATGTGAGAACAACATTAGAGAAGTGTTGCATGCAAGAGTTGCATGTGCAAACAACACTAGAGAAATGTTGCATGCAAGAACATTCCAAAGGTACCGGATCGGGAGAGATTGATTCCGTTCTTGTTGAGAGGGAGTGTTGAAATTTGCAACAAGAAACAATGAAATTGGCATCCAGAAACAACATGAAAACACACACACTCGTGTGGGACCAAGAAAATGCAAAGTGTGTCAAACTGTAGCAGGGAGAGAAAGGAAAGCAACATTTCCGCTACAATTAGTAAAAATCCAACAACCATTTGAACAATGGAGGTTAGATATCATAGGTGAAATAACTCCAAACTCTTCTAAACAACATAAGTATATTCTAATTGCAACATATTATTTCACAAAATGGGTAGAAGCTATCTCATTAAAGGTGGTTAATACATAAAGTATTACAGATTTTATTGATTAGTTCATAATCACTAGGTTTGGCCTCCCATCAGCTTTGATATTTGATAATGCATATTACTTTTTTGGAAATGCTATGATTGAATTTTCTTTGAAAATAGGTTTTAAATTAAAATACTCAGCTAACTATTATCCACAAGGTAATGGATTAGCTGAATCTACATATAAAAATCTTGTCAGAATCATCAAACGAACTATAGAACAAAATCATAAAAATTGGCACAAAGCACTATTATTTGCTCTTTGGGCAGATAGAATCACCCAGAAAGCCTTAGTGGGTGCTTCTCCATTTGTGTTAGTTTATGGGAAAGAAGTAGTTCTATCCACAAATATAACAATACCATCATTTGTTTTAGTGCAATTTATTGATGAAAATCCTTTGTCTTCCCTTCAACTTAAAAAAGATCAAATTTTTAAGATGGAATAACAAAGAGAAAAAACCAAAGCCATACATGCACATCATCAAAAAATAGTGAAAGCCTCATTTGACACAACATCCACCAGCTCAAAAGCTTTTGAAATTGGAGACCTTGTTTTGAAATGGGATAAGGCACATGAGGAAAAGGGTAAGTATACCAAATTCCAAAGATTATGGCTTGGTCCATTTCAAATCATTGAGAAAATAGGATTATCCACCTTTTTGCTGCAAGACTTATCATGTAAGAAATATTCCTTGCCTATGAATGGTCAAATTCTTAAAAAATATTTCTCTTAGATTAAGCTTTAAATTTTAATTTTTGCTTTAGGAAAATAAAAAGTTGAAAATAATATCATTTTTGGTTGATTCAAATTTTTAAAAATTTCTGATAAGTTATTTTGATTTTTCACTTCTATAAATAAGTGAAGTAAAAAGATGATTATAACTATGAGAATTGAATAATTTTTTTTTTTTTGAAATAATTTGAAATTTACTAAAGGAATTTACTTTCTGAAAAGACTCTTGATATCATAAAATATATTTGTTATGTATCATTCAAAAAAGGAAACTTTTAACTTAGTAAGGATTCTCTACAAAAAGGTATCTATCAACTCTATAATTATCATCCATAACACTTAAATGAGCTAATGATTCATCCCATCTGATAAAATTTCTTCTTCAAAGTATAATTCAAAAAAGAAAAAGAAATATATACGATGTACAAATTCAAAAGAAAATAAGTCTCATCACGAGCTTGTTTATCATGATCATAGAGAAATAATCTAGACTGATATTACCAATACTGCATACCACAATAGGGTAATAGCTAAATGATTATAAAAAATCAATAGACAAGGGGTCTCATTACGAGCCAGCTTGTTCAGTCTAAATTACTATCAGTGAATGACATTGTCACTATCAGGCCACCAAACCTGGACAATGATTTTGAAATGTGTCAAAGAAAACGAAATTCAATTACACATAAAAATTATATTTTGAAATAATAAATCAAATTAAAATGTGACCATGAATCATTATTGGTTAAAATATAACCCTGTCAAGGTTATAAACGCCTGCTGGCAACAGTGGCTCTATCTGTGATAAATGAGTAAAAATCTATGAAACCAATTTTAGAGAATACCTACTTTATCTTTTTAAATCTGAGTACTGACTGATACATATACCTATGTATTATCACTGAAAGGGTTTAATTAAGAAGAAATGAGATAGGTAAATAGATTATATTATGAAAAAAGCACTGTTTAATTCATGAATCATACTATTTTTATTCTTATATATTTTTCTTGTTTTCAAAGTTTAGAAATATCAAAATAAACCAATCAAAGATATCTGGTTCTCCCAAGTGAATTGCCAATAGTTGTGCTATGCAACAACTCCCCCCCCATTTTTTTGTTTTCAAAATAATCTAGACCTTTGATAAATAGAAATAGGGGCCCTTATTAAAAATATATTATTTTCATTTTAGATAAAAAATCAAACTCCAAAAAACATTATTGCTTTTATTTAATAAAAACATAAAAAAAAAGAAATTAATAAACATGCTTGAAAATACCTTATCGCAAATCACATCCCGCATAATATTTTTCATTAAAAGATAAGTAACAAAACAACAAAATCTTGATCTTGTGATCAACGATTGGAGTTTCGCAAGCAACAACATAAATCACACATCGCAAATAAATCTTTGAAACTTTAAGAAAACTTTATCAAAGTTTCAATATCGCAACAACTTCGATTTTGTGATATTCCGATACTGCGTTTTTGCGATTTCGCGATATTGCGAAATCGCATATCGCATAAAGAAAATGTAATGTGCTTCATAAAGATAGATTCAAAGGGCGTGATGCGATAGATTTGACATGTTTTAAATAAAGGTTTCACGTGAAATAAATCAGGTCAGAAACGATTAAGTGTGTTTTATCATCCCAATGCAAATAGTTATTGTTTGGTTATGGATAATTAATGGAACAGTTGCCTCCCGGATATTTTCTTTTCTAATTGGTCATTGCAAATATATCTTCCATCATTTGATCATTACTCTATTTTTATATGGATTTTCCTTCAAGATATGTCCATCTGCAAGGTAATGCAAAAGCACAGCAAACAGACTGTTGTAGAAGAATAATACACAGAAATGTCGCCAATAGTCTCAGATATAGTCTGCACTACTGATGGAGGTTCCACAAAGTGGCAAGCTATCTATACCATTCTTGAATACGAAGAACCTGAAGTAGTGGAGGTCAAAGCGACTCCTGATGATGCAAGACCCTCAAATTTACAGTTTAAAGATATTGCATGTTCCATCCTTCATAGGATAGCGAAAAGGGCTACTCTTTTACCATATACAGACCCTTTCAAGACAATTCAGGGTTGGAGGAAACTGGATAAAAAGTTCAAACATAAGAAATCAAGTATGTACCTTATCGCCTCACTGGAAAATCCCTACAATTTTGCAGCTACGATGCTATGCAGATTATATTTTCTCCCTGATAATACCAAATTCTCCATAAATTGGCTTCCCCTGATTGATTCCTGTGTTAATTCTCACATTATGAATTGGGCAACCATTCTTTCTAAAAATCTAGCTAAAGTGATTAATGAATATCGCCAAACAAGAGCTTCTTCCTCCAAGCTCGTCCCTCAATTTTTCATGAGTGCATATATTTTTTATGCTATCTGTTTTTCTATCAGTTTTCCAGTTATGGGTTGGAAATGGACTCTCGAGGATCCCACCCATATTCATTTGAATCATAAAGAGATATGGGAGCATAATTATGCACCACATTTTCATAGGCTATGTTATGGAGTTGTATTACCGTTACATCAATTTATGTTTGACAAAATGAGCCCTAGGTTCGATAAGGAAGCCCTTGCAGATGATAGGCATATGCTTTGTTGAAGAATAATTTTCATATATTAGAGTATTTGGAAGCTCCGCTCCCCCACATATTCTTCCTTTGTATGTTTCTGATAAATTAATGGCGAGAGAAGTCGCTTACCAAACTGTTGGTAATGGACTCACCAAATCTTTGAAGGATAGTAAAAAATCCTTATGGCCAAGTTTTCCAATTCAATGTGGTAAATTCACCCTCAGTAATTTCAATCATGCATTGAAAGAATGTCAGAAGATTGAGCTTTTGAAGCTCCCCATTTTACCCTCAAGACAATTCGACCCAGAGAATATTGCTAACAAGTTTACTGAGTCAGTTAAAGTCAAACCTATCATACACACTGATGATAGATTTGAAGACATTTTGCAATCAGTTGGGACTTTTGAAGAAGTCCAAAATTTTGTCAAATTGAACCTAAATCCAGAAGAAATACATAGATTCAATGAGTACAGAGAAAAAAGACTCAGACATATCCCTCAAAATGTCTTTGTTACCAGTTATACAACTAAAGCAAGCAAAGAAATCAAGACATAACAAAAAGATTCACAAAGTCAGAGTGAACAAGATAAAATCTAGACTCTAGTTAGCAACACATTGATAAATACCCCAGAGGTATCATATTCACAAAAAGATACAGAAATTCACACTCCAAAGGGACAAAAAGTTTTAGCAAAAGAAATCATTGAAAGTCCTAGGATAACCTCCCAAGATACAAAATTCATTCCCTTGTTTCCAACTGATGAGATTGTTCTGAAGGTAACTGATATCCCTCCACTGGATGTATTCTACAACCCTCTCCATAAATTTTTAGTAAGGAAACAAAGAAAAAGGAGAAGGATTGAAACACCTCCAGAAAATGAAGTAATGGAAGTTGTATGGAAAGACACTCCTTCAAATCCAATTGAAAATATGACTCGGCTATCACAATTTGCTGGAGCATACACTACTGAAATGATGGATAAGGCAGCCGAAGTATCCATTTTGGTTCAAGAAAAAGATGATAAGATCATGTAGCTACAATAGCAACTGGATGAAGAAAGGAGCAGTCTAGATTAGAAGGTAGAGCAAAAACTCCTCAAAATTAAGCAAGATATGGAAATGCTTAAGATAAGTCATGAAAATGACTTATGTAGCAAAAACACATGGATTAAAGAATTGAAATAAGATCTTACAAAATATGAAGGTATTCCTACGACAGAGGAATTCATAAAATAAGCATTGGAATTGAATGCCTTACTCTCAAAACAACAAAACTTGTTTATCTTACAGATGTAAGACATAATCCCACATTTGGAAATCAGTGAACAATTGACCAATACAGTCATTGACCAGAGAATGGAGTTTAATGAACTCAATACTAAAATTTTTGATTATATTGAATGGCAGGATTCAAAGGAAGGGAGAAAGTCAAGTTTCCCAAAGATCAAAGAAAATTTCAAAGATATCTTTTTTACTGATTGGGATGCACAAGTAAAGCAGGCAGAGTTGGCCATAGTGAGAGCAGCAGTTATATCAAAGAGTATGGTCAAAATGATTAACCACATGTTGCATACCTCTGGTTTGATTAAAGAAGGAAATCACAAATCATTTCATGATATCAGAAATTTAGAACAAAGTTGGAAAAACACAGGTCAACTCCGAGAAGAAACGCTTGCACAGCTAAAGAAGACTGATTGGGAATCATACTGGCAATTACTGGTTAAACCGCATAGTCAAGTAATGACATTGAGTTGCTCTCTTGATTCCATACAGAAAAATGCAGCCACTTTTATAAATGCTATGTTTGCTGGGCAAATGAAGACGCAGTTCAGGAAGCCTCCACAGGTTCAGCCGATGTCAGATATTTGTGAGTAGAAAAGCAGAGTTGGCAGTAATCTATCATCGCGCATGATTATAAGTTAGTTTGTTTTTAATAATTTCAATTTTAGCAAATAGGCACTAGGAATGAGGAAGGTTGTTTGAAACCACCTCATAGGATATTTTGTATAATTTATTGTTGTAAGTAGTTAATGTAGTATTTAAACCCTTCTCATGCATTTAGAGAAGGGTCCAAAATTTTATTGAGAACATTTACAAAGAATGATTTATTGTAAGTTTGTGGATGCCTTGATAAAATAATGGAACACAACCTTTTCAGTTATACATCATTTTTTTGATCACCGTTGATGCACTTTTGTATTCTTTGAAAGAATCATTGATAGAAGGATTGATTGTGGCCTATTATTGCTGATCAAATGAACAGGACAATATACATCTGGTACTATTATCATGTATGCTAAATTATATTTTAAACATTAGTGATAAGTTCATATTTCATGAATTATGTATGAAATCAATTGTTTCTGTTTGAAATATTAGTTGCACTATTGTACGATATAAAGATAGAAATTGATTTGTTTTATATATGATCATCAGAATATATGCGATATGTTTAACATTTTCTTTTTATTAACTATTTTTCAAAAGAACCATCTTACAAAGTATTAATTCTATTAAGTCTGTGATTGATCTAAATCATCACAGACTAAATAGATATCATTCTAAATCGTATAAAATTAATATTATCCCGGGTTAGATTAGATTATACTTAATTCAAAGTTTTGCATTCTAGAATAAATTTGTTTTATTTTTTTGTAATTCTTCGTGTAAATATTTTGAGAGAAATCCAACAATCATACAAAAACCCAAATCTAGGAAACTAGTCCCATTACACCCAGTCGGAGCCACTATCCCAAATGGAAAAGGAACTGCTTCAAGGTCTGGACCGGGTGGTTATCCCCCTTGTTGTTGCCACAGATTTCTGAGGCCTCAACAGAACCCTAAATCTTTAGAAACCATTGGTAACAAACTTGGGAAGTATATTGACAGAGCAGAAAGAAGAGATTAGTTCTCATGTGCTCGAATCTGTGTCAAAGTCAATTTGGAGGTCGGCGTCCCTAAGGCTATTAAGCTCACGGTGGCTGAATGGAATCACATCCAAGAGCTTGATTATGAAAAAATCCCTTTAAAATGCCTATTTTTCCATGGATATGGACACTTTGCCATATACTGCAAAAAGAAAACAGTGGAGGAGAATGAGACCTCCAAATAGGAACAATGGACTCAAGTCCAAAAAGGCGCCTCAAATAAACCGAGCATTAGAAACGAAACGAAAAGTAAGCCCACAGGGAATGCTGGCCCTTCCTTGGTAGCACAAGGAGCAAGTACCTCTGTCCCTGCAAGCACTAATGCAATTTCCAATCCCTTCGACATTCTAAGCACCCCTGAAGAACCTCAATCTGTGCCAAAAGTAGAAGTGACAGAACAACAACCAAAACTAGCAAAAGAAAATAAAATACAGCAAGAAACTGCCTCATCACCAACTGGATCTCCAAGAGGAGATTCCACATCCCCGACCTACGCAGAAATGATAAAGAAGAAGCCCCTTGAATCCTCTATATCTTTGGATGAAGAAACATTCGAAAGACCCTTAAAAAGTGTCGGGACAAATTCACACAGAGTGGCAAGAGAAGAAAAGGCTGAGAAGCAAAAAATGCAAGGCAACCAGTCCATGATTAAGATGTCCATAGGTAGATGCAATCGAAATAGGCCTCATAAAGTCCACCCCTTTGCAAGTAAATAATGTGTATTGTCTCTTGGAACTGCAGAGGCTTGGGGAACCCCACAAAAATGGAAGCAGTGAAGAACCTCCAGATATCTGATACCCCTGAGATCCTTTTGCTCCAAGAGACTAAAATTGAAGGGGTTTCCCTTTTAGAGATTAGTAAATAAAAATGGACAACAAAAGCTGGGAAAGCAGTCGGTGAAAGGGGTGCTTGTGGTGGGCTTTCCACTCTCTGGAAAGCTGATAAATTCCATCTAGTCAGCTCCTTCGAAACAAAACATTGTATTTTCAATGAGCTCCAACATAATATGAGTAAGACCTCCCTCGCTCTCTTTAATATTTATGTTCTAGTTCTCTACATCGAAAAAAAGGACTGTTGGAAAAGTCTTTCTGAATTCCTTGAATCCTACTCTCCCAAGAATATAGTCCTCGCGGGAGACCTCAATCTGGTTTTTGAACCTAAGGATAAAAGAGGAGGAAACTCTAGCAAAGAACCCATCCTCCCTCTTGTGGAAGAGCTGATCCTTGAATGGGACTTATTATATTTTAAACCAAAATCTGGGCTCTACACATGGTCAAACAACTGAACTGGGTGTGAGCACATCTCTGCCTGGCTTGACAGATTTCTTCTCCATAGCTCCCTTCTCTCTGAGAACAAAATAATCTCTTCCAAAATTCTACCTAAACAGTTTTATGATCATAAACCTATCTTACTGCAGCTAGAAGAAGTGGAAAAATTGGGCCCCATTCCAATCTGGTTCAACCCATTATGGATTGAAAGGGATGGGTTCCAGGAGACTATATTGAAAACATGGTCCACCCCAGTTTGTGGCTCAACTAGCCATGTGTGGGAACAAAAACTCAAAGCCACTAAATCAACACTGAAAGAATGGCTTAAAAATCCCTCTTTCTCTCCTACAAACCTTAGAAGGCAGGCCATCGAGAGGCTTCTGGATCTGCAAATGAATATGGAACAACACGGTATCACTTCGTTAGAAATTCAGCTAGAGAAAGTTGCCCAACAAAGCTCTTTCTAGGCCTTCAGAATTTAGGAAGAGTCCTTGAGTCTTAAATCTCGCAACCTTTGGTTCAAATCTGGAGATAAAAATACTGTTTTATTTCAAAAGAAAATCTACACCCGCCTCTTGAGAAATCACATTGTAGAAATCACCTCCTCGGACGGGACTATGTATAAATGAATAGTCGCGATTCGTGAGGCTGCTATCTCTCACTTTCAGCAGCTTTATATTGAAAGTGGAGATGTCGATATGGAGGAAAATTTAGAATTCCTCTCTCATATCCCAAGTCTGATTAAGGAGGAGGACAATCTCAGTATTCTGAGGCCCTTCACAGAAGAGGAAATCAACAAAGTTGTCTGGGCGATGGAGCCAGATAAAGCCCCCAGTCCGGACGGATTCTCCATTCACTTTTATAGAATTTGTTGGGATATTATAAAGGCTGATCTGATTAGAATGATAAAGGGATTCCAGCAGAAAGCCAAAGTGGGGGGATGCACAAACTAAACCTTCCTCGCTTTAATCCCCAAAGAAGCTAACCCTGTCTCTTTTGACCATTTTAGGCCAATTTCGCTTTGCAATGCTTCATATAAGATCATCTCCAAGCTCTTGGCGAACAAGATCAAGCCTTTGTTAGAAAAGCTTATCTCTCCTAACCAAGGTGGCTTTGTCAAAGGTAGGCACATCTTGGACAATGTGGCTTTGGTGCAGGAAACCATCCACTCTAGCATACAACGCCACAAAAAAGGGATGATAATCAAACTTGACATGGCGAAAGCCTTTGATCGGGTAAGACATTCCTTTCTTCTTCAAGTTCTTTCTGCTTTTGGTTTTAGCTCTACTTTCATTAGGCTAATCAGTGCTTGTATTGGAGAGTCATGGATTTCCCCCTTAATAAATGGCAGGCCATCCAGTTTCTTCAAGGCCTCACGGGGTATCATACAAGGTTGCCCTTTGTCCCCCTTCCTCTATATCTTGATGGCCGACTCCCTCAGTCGGAAGCTGACTGTTTAGAATACTAAAGGCTCTCTTCCTGGAATCAAGGCTGCAAGAGACATTGAGCCTATCAACAATTCGTTGTTTGTTGATGACTCCCTTCTTCTGGGGGGTGATTCCATTAATATTGCAAGGGCCTTTAAAGAGGTTATTCACATCTTATGCAGAGTATCTGGAGCCCTAGTCAACAGGAGAAAAAGTGTAGTTTACAGCTGGGAGATTGACCAGCACACCATGAACCGGATTTCCCATTTTCTTGGCTATGTGGGTTCTGCAAGCTGGGATAAAATTAAATATTTGGGCATGCCTTTTGTTATAGGTCAATTTGGGTATCATTCCAAATGACCTAGTTAACTAGGCATCATCTCAAGGACCAATGTATAGGGTCTATCATCCCCTAACATTTCAATTGATATATGCCCTAAGACAAAGAACAAGATAGATCAATCAAGGAATTTCATCAGCAAAGGTTTCCAAGATTTGAAGTTTATAATATATCATATGAGAGCTCATCAACGCTGCCTCTAAAGGGACTAAGTGCATTTCATATGCAGGTAGCCCCATGCAAGGCTGCTCTGCAAAGCACTTCCCGACATCTATGGCTGCGTTGGTCACATTGGGAGTGAAATTCTCATTGTTCCGGAATCTCCACTTGGCCAGTGCCTTCTAAAAGAGTTCACATGTGTCAAAATTCGAATCCATGTGTCCATTTGACATCTACAAGATTGGGAACATGTTTTTCTTATTATTGGAAAGTCATTGATTGTAAAAATACCTCAGCCTCTCTATAAATTGAGCACATATATTAGTGTTTGATAAGGAAGAATTTGTGTAGAGAAATGCTGGTGGATTTTTCATTGAGGAGATTGATTTGAGTGACAATTTGCTGGAGATATCTGCATTGTGATGAGGTTGGGATGCTACTGGAGATGGTGACACAAAATCAGTCATTTGGTTGTAACCTCCCCTTCTATCATTAATAAAGAATACAACTTAATTTTCCTTATATGCATCTGTATTGGCTTTGATTTTCCATATTGAAAGATCTTAGTTGATGTATATGGTTTATGCTTTACTGATTTAACAAAATAACTTGAATAAACATCTGTATTATTGCTATCTTTTTCTGTTTAGTGTTCATTCTTGCAGGAAATATTTTGCACAGTCAGCTAGAATTTGAAGCTACAATGGGAGCGATAGAAGGAATCATTTGGAAGCACTTGGATTCCAAGTAAGCATATAATCCATTCTGTGTGTCTCTTCTTAGTTAGGAAAAGTAGTCATATAGTCTTTAACCTGTTGTTCTAGATTAGCACCTGTCTAGGGAAGCGTATTTTATCCTTAATTCACAATTATGTCCAACAAATTGGCGACTCCAGTGGGGAAATGACTCTTTATCCTAGGTGTTTTAACCTCTGATTTTCTCTGTATATTCACCCAATAGTTGTAACTCACAAAGATTATGATTTTTAAGATCCAAATTTGCAAAAGAAGTGTGTTAAACAACTGTGTTTTTCCTTTGACATTGCACCCAACACACTCTTGGACAAGACACAATGCTTTGCATAGCACTGTCTCCCTTTCAAGCCTACGTTGCAAAGCAATCTCTCTCTTTAGAGACCGCGTTGCCTCTTGAAGCCATCCAAATTCCCTTGAATTTGTCTTTGCAGTTTGTTTTAGTTTGTTTGCTGATGTGTTTTGAGAATCCCGAGCCTCATATTGACCAGTGAATTCATCTACCTCTTCCTCCTTTGAAAGAAAATTTGTTCAATGTTTGTTTAAAGCATTTTTCTTTATCATTGGCAAGTTAATTTCAAAGTATTTTTATTGTCGCATTAGATCCATTTTCTTTGGAAAAAGGAAATTGTCATAAAATATTCGTTTCCTGATATGATAAATTGTTGTTTCATTCCTCATTTTTCCTTCAAAAGAGAAACAATTGTTTGTATTCCTCATTTCTCAAAAGTCAAAGGCATTTGATTTTGTTGATTTAGTGCACTTAGTTTCTTTTCTGCATTCATAACATTAAAGGAACTGAAAAGAAAAATCAACATTTGCATGTAGTGGTTTGTGTGTTTTGCAAAAAGGGACAATTAGGAAATCTGCATTTAGTTTGTGTTTTTTGATTTGTTTTCTCACAAATTGATTGCTCTTTCCCTCTAGTAGCTAGGATTTTCATTGAAAAACTAAAAGTGAAAGATTGCTTATCATTCTTAGTTGCATTTTAGGAATTTTCCAATACATCATCACGATGAACCTTTGAAAGGAAAACTGTTAAGCAAGATCAACATAAAATTAATCTCAATTTACCTAACAAAGCATTGGAACCATAACAATAACATTTAGAAGGTCTAGGCTAGAGACATGTTGCAGCGTCATAAAACATAGCAGCTGTCGTTAACTTGTTTGCGATACATTCCGAGTGTGATACCTCACTCCACGTACGTAAGTATATTGTAGCTCATCCACATACTTTTGGGTATATTGAGCGGTGTTATAGTACGATAAGTATAAAGGGGTGCTCTCACTTTGCGGTTTCGCATCAGATAGTGCTAATAAGGACTTGGGCCTCCACGTACCTTCAGGTATATTTGGGTGGAAAAATTTTGGGTGCTATCCATCCATAGTGAACTGAGTCGACCGCCTTGTAAATTGTGATACACCGAACACAACATTCGGGGAGATTTCCTGCCTGTACTTCTTGGTTCGCCAGGAGGTATTCTGCAGTTCACAATTTCTTGGTAAACCCTTTTGCCTAGCATTACCATTTTATTTTGTTTATTTGTTTTTGGTTAAAATAAATCAGTAATCATGGAAGAACAAAATCCTTTCCCTCGTCGTTCGTGTAGACTAGTGTTAAAACCACCTTTACCACCAGAAGTTACTTCTGGTAGGCAAAGGCGATCACGATCTGCCGAATCAAGTACAATTCATACCTCTGGTGAAACATCATCTTTCAATAAGCCAGAGTTATCTCAATTTGTTTCTACACATCCTGGTTCGTCTACTGTTGTCGAAACATAGTCTTCACAGCTACCCGTGGTCACGATCCATCCAATTAGTGAGACCATACCTCCTGGAACCGACGTTGTTCAACCGAAAATTGATCCAGATCCTGTCTCTTCTTTGCCAGAACATATGAATCCTGAAGTCGTACAACCGGAAGTTGTTCCTACCTTGGTCATCCCACAAAGTTTTGTAGCTATTGAATCTCCATATCACACAGTCAACCACCTGAAATATACTTTGGGCTTGAAGGTTAAATAATTCCCCTTGGTTTAATTGTGATTGAAGAAATCCCACAGACGATACACCTTTAACTCCAACCCATTTTGGGGAGGACCTTTACCTGTATGAATATTTTTCTCAATCGACACCATCTGATTTTGTTGATCCTGCTCCTTTTCAAACTCCCGTCGATTTAAAAGGGTATAAATTTGGTCAAGTAACCATACCTGAACCAACATCTTCGGTTGGGCCATCTGTTCCAATTACGTCAGCTCCCGCCCTAGCTACCCCGTCGATATTTACAACTTCACCATAGTCATATTTTCATGGTGGCCCTTCGGTCCTGTTACACAATAATTTGTCACCGTCCCTGCAATTCCCATCTCGCCCATTGGAGGGTCGTTTCTGTGATGAATAAGTAGTGTCATGCCTTACAAATACCATCATTGCATCCCTTACCATGAGGACAACATTCCTTCTGTTGATCATTTCCTGAGCAGACCCCTAAAAACACCTGTTTTTGCCTTGGCGCTGGTAGCCCGTTATGTCCTCGCGCCAATGAGGAAAATTAACACTGAGCCTGCGCCAATTGGCGCTTGGTCCCAGTTAAGCACCCGCGCCAATCTGCTTATGGAAAGTTAAAAAAAAAAGAGGCGAAGTTTCGATTACAACAACTTCGTGGATGAGTCATGAGGAGTGGTTTCGACTGAATAACCATGGCCTTCCTCCTTTGGCCTCTTGTTTCCACCTTATGGGGAACCTCCCAAGGGAGAAGGCCTCCCTTTCACTATTGTAGGGATCCCAACCTCCTCCTCTCCTCTATAAATATAGCCATCTTCCATTGATGAGGGGGCTGAATGGTTGAGCCTTAGTAGTCTTAGTAGCCTGAATAGAGCTGAATCAATTGTAAGGAGATTATCGTCAGACAGCCGAATAGAGAGAAACTTGTCCCATTCCCGACGATCTTTACCGAGATGTACTTCGCTGTCGACCTGCCGAAGGAAGATCTAGCGTCAAAGGTCAGGTTGTATATTTCTTTGTTCCGATTAATAATAAATGACTTCGATAATGGTTCCACTCATATGTTCATGTTTTATGTTGTGAGTTGTATCTTCTCTGACTGATCCATAGTTGCATGTATTAGGTTTTACGCTTGTGTGTTTGTTGTTTCTTCGTGTACGTGCAGGTGTTCGAATGTGCCTAGAGGGAGAATTGTGATCTGCCAGAGCGAGGGATAGATGCACCATCCTCTCCGCAAACGACGGCAGCGTAGGACTTAAGGTAGGCCTCTTGTCGCATCTTTGTATTTTGCAATTAAGAACTTGCGTCTTAGCGTGATTCGGTTATCGCTAGACCCGATCTGGGTTAGTAGGGATCGCCTCTGTCTGCATAGGGGATTTACCTCTCCAACAAACTGGCGACTCCGTTCGGGAATTTGATTGGAGTTTTTCTTGTCTTTTTGGTTGATTTTGGTCTTTATCTGCTTGATCAGCTCTTTTGGTTCGCTTTTTTCTAGTGTAAAACCTCTGTTCAGCCCCAGAGGATCAGATATAACCTCTGCTTTTATGAAATTTTCATCCTTTCATGGTTGGCTTGATTGGTGCGGTTTCCACCCTAACAGTCGCGCCCATTGGCGCAGGTTGCCAGTTCATCACTCGTGCCATCCCCTGTCTGGCGCGGATTACAGCCAGACAATCGCACGATCTCCTGTAGGTGCTAGGGTTTTCCCTTGTTCAGAAGTTTATTTTGGTTATTACTTTTCTTATGGGTTTGTTTTAGATTTTTCTTGAAGTGGCGAGTTTGGTCTTGGTTGGGAGGAATTATTTGTTTTTTCATTTTTAGGCGTTGGTGCTTGTTGTCAGTTAGAAACCCGCGCCAATTGGCCATTGGCACTAGCTGTCAGTGAGAAATTCGTGCTAGTTAGCGCTAGTTTCACCCACAAAAGCCATGCCAATTTCAGGGTGTGTGAAAATTGAGATTTTTTCCCTAAATCCTTCACCAGTGTGTCTTTCCCTTCCGGTCTTTTCTCTGTATGAGCATAGATTACATTGCTCATTGTTCAGCTGAAATGTCTTCTTGCCATGATTTCTTGATGTAAAAGGGAATGAATGCCTTGTTTTGAGCTCATGCTTTGGAAGTCCCTTTTTGTGCTTGACCTCATATGTCTTGTAGCCCTTTGAGGA
The DNA here is from genome assembly GCA_034641835.2 of Pinus albicaulis. NCBI lineage: Eukaryota > Viridiplantae > Streptophyta > Pinopsida > Pinales > Pinaceae > Pinus > Pinus albicaulis. Next base: position 861,333,499 of record CM076584.1, on the reverse strand, counting down.
ATTTCGTTATAAAGTGTTTAAAAAACGATTTCATTCTTAGTGTTTGTTTACGTATCTTTTGCATTCATCCTTCCATTAAGAAGATTTGCGTTTATTTAGTTTTCATCTCAAAGTTTGCTTTTGTTAAAATGCATTAGATCACATTGCATTGAAAAGTGTTTTTTGAGATCCATCATTGAACTTAGATTACATTGTTTAATGATTGAAAGCTAAAAGTCGCTTTGAGTGCATTCTCTTTCATTAAAAGCATGCATTAAGTAGATTCTCATTTCATCGAAAAATGCATTGAGTGCACTTTTATCATTTGAAAAGAAAAAGGAAATTGTACATAGATTACAATTGCATAGTTTTCGAAAAAAAGAATTTTGCGTAGATTACATTGCATTATTCGCATCGTTGAATGTTTTAGATTACTTTTGGATAGTGAAAGTCATCTAGTTTGGAAAAATTTTGTTTTCAGTATTGCTGTTTGTTGCATCATTGTTTGAAGTTCTTCCCTTAACTAGATAACATTCATCGAATTGAAAAGTTTTCTTTTCTCATATAGCTGCATATAGGAGATTGTCATATGACATGCGGTAGGGCCTTGAAATCGAGACATAATTGAAGATCAACATTAAAATTTATTCAATTTACCTAAGGCAACATTGAAACATTAACGAAACATTTAGAGGTCTAGGCTAGTGACGTGTTCCGGCGTCATTAAACCTAGTAGTTTTCATTCGCCTTTTGGCTTTAGACAGCACTAGTATGGACTTGTGCTCCCCGTACCATCGCGTATATAAGGGGAGACCCCACTAGGTTGCTATCATTTATCCGTAGGAAGTCGAGTCTGCCGCCTTATACCCGTGATACACCAGACACAACATTCGGGGAGATTGCCTGCACGTACGTCAAGTCCTTGGTTGATTTCTGTTTCATTTTGAAACCAAGGTGTATATTGCAGTTCACATATATCTGGTACACCCTTTGCCTAGAGTTCCAGAGTAGTCATTTCGATCTTTTCCGACTCATTAAAATTCAAAATATCATCAAGCGCTTGTCCTTTCACACTTGTTTCCAAACTGAAAGAGATAGAGTCACCTTTTGCCTGTTTCTCGACTCTTAAAAGATGAAACAACTGAGTTTTGTTTCAATAATTTAAAATTAACTGCCCATGAAATATTCTTGGTTAAAGTTAGTTTCCTTAGGGTGTTGTTTTGAGTTGTCTCCGATGGTGACTTTTTCGGAGTTCACCAACCAAGGAATACCCTCTGAAGGGAATCCTGGTCCTTTTCCTCCTTTTGGGAATGTTGGTGCTCCTTATATGGAAACGTTGTCCCTTCCTGGGTTAACTGTTGGGTTGCTTGTTTTGTTGTTCTCAACCTCTGTGGTCTCGAATGTCCCGGCTACTGGTCAATCAGTTCCTTTGCCTGAACAACATCATGTTGATTCCAAGGTGGACCTCTCCCCTTATACACCTGTTTCTGCGTCCTCCTCTTCTATTTCACTTGGTGAAGTCTGGATTCGAGTAACCAAGTGGCTAAGAAGAAGAAGAAGAAGACAAAGAAGAAGAATTCAGATAAAGGAGAGGCTAAAACTGCAGCTGTCAATTTGAAAGCATCTCCTCTTGATAAAACTTCCAAACCTTCGTGGAAAGTTAAGTTCCCTTGCATGTTGTGCCAGGGAAGCCATCTTCTTCAAGATTTCCCTGGCATTCCCAAGGTGCTCGAAGTATGGTCAAACGGTCATCCGCTGTTGCCTTTGGGTTCCGAGAGGCAGGTTGGGGGCACGTCTTCAGCTTGTGTTGGTAAAGGTCATAAGAATCAGGGTAAGCTTGCCAATCCCTGTAAGTTGTGTGAAGGGCACCATTCCATTCACCTTTGTTCATATATGGATGAAGCCAAGTGAGTTTTGGACAACTCGACTGTTTCTGCACCGTGCCTTTCGGCTGGTTACAAACAACTTTCTTTGATTCCTTCACCAGTTGATACATCGATTGGTCAAGAGTCATCCTTGGTCGATCTTGCTCCCCCGAAAATTCAAATTCATGGATCCATCCCTGACCAACCATTGGTCATGGGATCGGTTGAACTGGCCCCGTCTACAGTGCACCAGGTCTTTTCCGTTGAGAGTGGACCTCACAACCCTCAGGTTATTCTTGTTTCTTTAGATTCCTCAGACTTGGAGAAATATTCTCCTGTCCCTATATCTCAAGAAGCTACTCCTCCGTCTCCCGTGATGGAGGTCCTGGAGGATACCCCTTCTGCCTTCGAGATGGAGGTCGTGGAGGATGCTCCTTCTTCTTCCGTAACACCAAGGGAAGACCATCTCAGTTCGATGGTAGCCCCTCCGAGTAGTTTGGTCGCTTCCTTTGACTGGAGTCAATTTGCAGGATATTGCCTTCCGTCTCATGTGCCTTTCAAGATAACGGTACAGGCCTTTAGTCTGGTCGTACCCAACACCATTATAGATGAAGGTGCATTTGTTGGTATTTTATCCTCAACTACTTGGAAAGCTTTCGGTTCGCCTCCACTTGTGCCTGTTACATAGAATCTGTTGGTGTTTAATAGAAGAAATAGTCAACCATTAGGGATCCTTCCAAGGTTACCTATTACTTTGGGAGGTAAAACCATCCATATGGACGTGATGGTTGTTCCAGGCCCCTTGGATTTCAATCTGCTTTTGGGGCGCGATTACACCTATGCCATGGGAGCACTTGTCTCCTCCCTTTTTCATGTGGTCTGTTTTCCACATGAAGGACGGATCGTGACCATTGATCAACTTTCGTTCTTTGGTCCTGATGTGGCAACTGGCCTGCCATCATCCCGTCCTGGTTTTTATCCACCCGTTGTATCTTCCCCACCACAGGTCAACTATGTGGCTGCCTACCCTGTGCCTGTATTCAGTGATAGTGTCGTTGTGCATCAGGTGCTGGGGGCATTGGGTCGTTACTTCCAAGATGTTTTCCTTCCATTCGGTGCACAACTCTTGGAAGCTATGACTTCTTATTCATCATGATGAGGTCTGTCGGAGCAGAGTTCGTTTTCTTGTGTCAAGCTCCTTAAAAAATGAAACAAGCTCTTCGGAGCATGGTTCATATTATTGTGTCAAGCTCCTTAAACCATGAAACAAGCTCGTCGGAGCATATTTCATTTTCTTGTGTCAAGCTCCTTAAAAAATGAAACAAGCTCTTATGAGGATAGTTCTTTTAATGTGTCAACCTCGTTAAAACAATGAAACATCTTCCCATTCAATTCGAGTCTTTGTAAGATCTCATAAAATCCCAGTCGAGTCTTTCTCTTGATCTCGTTTTTGAACCTTCACTCCATTTCCTATGGATTGAAGCTTGGGGGGCATGTACCTTGAGTTGAGTCACCATGTTGGGGGCATGCTTACTTTTTCAAGCATAGTTTGTTTCCGCTTCAAGCTTGTGTAAAAATGAAACCGGTTCCAAGCATAGTTTATTTTTGTTTCAAGCTTGTGTAAAAATGAAACCAACTTCAAGCAGAGTTTCTTGATTTCAAGCTTGTGTAAAAATGAAACCATTCCCATTTTACCTCGCGTGATTGCCATATTATCAGCCTGTTTTTTCCAGATGAGCGTTGGTTTTCTCACTCCATCGTCACTATTTGCTTGGCTGATCATATGCCTTCACTTGGTTGTTTTACCCATTCCTGAGGAGCCGCTGTGATGAGTGGTCTTGTTAGCCAGCCTCTTAACCTTTATTTGTTCAGAGCAATTCCACCATTACTGGAACCAGTTGCTACCCTTTATACCACTCGTTCCTCCAGGTGGAGTAATCTTTCAGCGCTTTTATGACTCTATAAACATGAAAATATTGCCGAGTCGCTTGTCGTTTTGATCTCGTTAAAGTGGCTGCGAAATGAAATCTACCCAGTATACGTTTACCCCTTTTTCAGGCTGGGATAGATTATTTATGAAAAAGGAATACCCTAGCCTATCGTGACTAGGAGGCTTTCTCAGACACAATTTTCTACCTTTTCGGATCTGAGGAACTATCTACGAAAAGGGACTGTTGGAGTTTACTTTTCCACTGTTTCAAATTCTCTAAACATGAAAAGACGCCGAGTTCTTCCTTTGTCAGACTCGTTAAATCCTAATGACATCGGATTCAGTCGTAATGACGATATTTGAGTTCCTCCTTCCTAGGGCTCATTAAATGTATTAGGATGGATTCGTCCGAAGGACGAACTTATATTACAAGCATATGCTATCCCCTTCAAGCTTGTTTTCAAAAATAATTGGGGTACTCACCAGAAATGGTGGGGAAAAATGGAACCAGTGTCATCGTCGTGTCGGAAGTATGTCGCTCTTGAACATGGCACTTGTCTGCATTCGTGTTGGGTTGGGGACATCTCATCTCGTTTTTGCTTGCCTCCGTGGGTTTGGGTAATCCCTTTTGACCTCTCATCTAGTCTTTGCCTCGTCATCATGACCTATGATCTTTTGATGTCAAATACTGCTAAATCCACTGTCGTGCCACCGATATGTTCAAGAGAAGTTGACCTCTGCAGTTTCAACCTTCCTCTGATTCTCATCTGATCTTGATTCAAAAACATTATGTTCCTCTGTCTCGTGTCGATGATGTGGGAAACACTATGGCCCACCTTCGATCAAGGTCACTTCCTGTCGACTTCAGCTCATTATCCAGGAAGCTGATCTAGAGACTCCCTTCCGGTACCTTGGAGCCTGCATGCCTCAATGGCAGGTTCTTCACATTTGATGCAAGGTTTTCATCATTGGCCTTTGATCGTATGATTCTATGGGTGTTCGACGTCAACTCACTGTTCACATTCCGTGGATTGTACCTATAGTACCTTGAGAGCCATTGTCATTATTGGTGGTTCCTATCGTGTCTGTTAACATCTTTCATCATTGGTTGGTAATCAGACGATGTTCTTGCATGTTCGACTTCAGCTCACTTATTCACATGCTTGAACTTGTACTCTGTTCAGGTCGGGATGGAACGCAAGACCCTGGGTTTTGTCTGATGGAATCCAGGCTGCGGAATTTGTGGATTATTATGATTGGTTACATGACTCATTAATTGGATGGCTGCGACCATACCTGAGTCTATTTATCGATCCTTATTGGATGGCTGTGTCCATACCTTGGATCTTGATTATTGTATACTCTATTATGGATGGCTGTGCCCATACCATATATATCATGTATTTGAGATATCGGTTGTACTTGCCTACGCAAGTTTTTCGATGGCAGTGTTTTCAGTTGGACATGTTCTCGTAAAGAATTTCACCCCTCTCTCTCTTTTGGGCCTCATGCTTTAGGGGGCATCTGTTACATAGTAATTTGTCACCGTCCCTGCAATTCCCATCTCGCCCATTGGAGGGTCGTTTCTGTGACGAATAAGTAGTGTCATGCCTTGCAAATATCATCATTGCATTCCTTGCCATGAGGACAACATTCCTTCTGTTGATAATTTCCTGAGCAGACCCCTAAAAACACTTGTTTTTGCCTTGGCGCTGGTAGCCCGTTATGTCCTCGCGCCAATGAGGAAAATTAACACTGAGCCTGCACCAGTTGGTCCTCTGTCCCAGTTAAGAACCCACACCAATCTTCTTATAGAAAGTTTTTTAAAAAAAGAGGCGAAGTTTCAATTAAAACAACTTCGTGGATGAGTCATGAGGAGTGGTTTCGACTAAATAACCATGGGATTCCTCCTTTGGCCTCTTGTTTCCACCTTATGGGGAACCTCCCAAGGGATAAGGCCTCCCTTCCACTATTGTAGGGATCCCAACCTCCTCCTCTCCTCTATAAATATAGTCATCTTCCATTGATGAGGGGGCTGAATGGTTGAGCCTTAGTAGTATTAGTAGCCAGAATAGAGCTGAATCAATTGTAAGGAGATTATCGTCAGACAGCCGAAGAGAGAGAGAATTTTCCCATTCTCGACGAGATTTACCGAGACGTACGCTGCTGTCAACCCACCGAAGGAAGATCCAACGTCAGAGCTCAGGTTGTATCTTTCTTTGTTCTGATTAATAATAAACGACTTCGATTATGGTTCCACTTAGATGTTCACATTTTATGTTATGAGTTGTATCTTCTCTGACTGATACATAGTTGCATGTATTAGGTTTTACGCTATGAGTTGTATCTTCTCTGACTGATACATAGTTGCATGTATTAGGTTTTATGTTATGAGTTGTATCTTCTCTGACTGATACATTGTTGCATGTATTAGGTTTTATGCTTGTGTGTTTTTTGTTTCTTCGTGTACATGCAGGTGTTCGAACGCGCCTAGTGGGAGAATTGTGATCTGCCAGAGCGAGGGATGGAAGCACCATCCTCTCCGAAAATGACAACAGCGTAGGACTTAAGGTAGGCCTCTTATTGCATCTTGGTCTTTTGAAATTAGGAACTTGCGTCTTAGCGTGATTCAGTTGTTGCTAGACCTGATCTAGGCTAGTAGGGATCGCCTCTGTTCATAGAGGGGATTTACCTCTCCAATAGGTCCCATCAGGTTACAAATCATTTTTTGGAATCTTCTCTAGTGCATCTTCAAATCCATGGAATTTACAATTTCATCATCCGATATTTTAACTGGTAATTCTATAGTAAGTATTGAGCGACTTGATTCATTATACACATCTTCAGGGCAATATCAAGTCGGTCCTTTTGGGTCTATTCCTTCAAGTACCATATCAATTGGACTCCGAGCATTTGGAGAGCAATATTTTCTGTCTTATTATCCTCCTCATGCTAGGGGGCAACCTTTGGTCGCCCAATATGATATTACTCCATCACTTTTTGGTCAATCTAATGTTGAAATGAATGTTTGTTAATGGCAGCCCACTCTGCCTACCCAACCACAAAAATTATACAATCGTATCAACCAGTTCAACCTGTTACACTCACATCATTACCACTTGTTAATACATCTTTACCCCTGTTACAAAATCAAAATGTTGTACAACCTTATCAAGCAGGTCCTTCAACTCAATATCATCAAATTTTGGGTCCACAGACTCCAAATCCTTCGATTAATTTACAACAACCTGTATCCAAAATCATCTATTCACAAGCTGGTTTACCATTTTATGGGATGTCACAGCCGCAACCTGGTTATACCTATCAACCGAATCCAATTTATCCTAATTTCAGTTATAAAATTTGTGGATAGACCCCTTGGAAACCTCAGGCACAAATGCCTCAAACTTCATTTCAAAAAGTATCATATCCAGGTTTTGGTCAACAGAATCCTCAAGCGTTTTCTTCTCAAAAAAACCCATATCGAGGTTACCAACAACAGATTCCTTATGCTACTGCTCAAATGCCTATTGCTAAAGCAATTCCATCGTACCCTAGCTATGCTCAACTTGACCTTAATCAACAGTTTATTTTGTTGCAACTTTAGAGTTACCAGATTTAAATCGGCTAACTAATGATCCAATTAACTATGCTCCTTGGTGGTTAGTGATACCTCATAAATTACCCTCGGATATTCCTAAGTTCAATGGAAACCCTGGAGAAGATCCGTCGACTCATGTCATGACTTATCAATTATGGTGTTCATCAAACTCCCTGAATGATGATTCTGTTTGACTATGTATTTTCCAGCGTATGCTCATAGGTCTGGCTGCAAAATGGTACAATGAATTACCTAGAGCTTCTTTTGATAATTTCACAACCCTAGCTACTGTATTTTTGACTTATTTCCAGTTACCTATTAGATATGAAACTGGAACGAAACTCTTGACCAATTTCAAACAGATTAATGCTACTCACATCTCTGATCATATTCATGAGTGGCGTCGTCATCGTCGAATGATTAAGACCTTTGTTCTGGATCAGCTCCTTGCTGAATGGTTCATTAAGTCCCTGTTACCATTTATAACTGAGGATTTGGCTAAGGGTGGAATTGTCATAGAAGAGAAATTTATCGCTCGTGCCCAATATTTAGATCTGATTTATACTCAGTCTGGCACACTCTAGGAAAAAATTCCTAATGCACTGAGATCTAATTTTAATGTTCCTCCTCAATTAAAGGACTCTCATGCTAGAGGCGGCTTGATAGGCACTACAAGCACACATCACACTACTGCATCAGATCCTGCTCTTGCTTCCGAAATTAATGCCGTGTCATTTGACAAAGGAAAAATTGAAAAGCAACCCTGAAGTAAGAAATTTAAAGGGGAAATCTAAGAAAAATCAAACTTCTAACCTGCAGGAAATATCATCTGATCAATCATCTGGACCTAGGAAACTTCCTTATCCATGCATAATCTATAATGAGGAACACTTTGTTAGGGATTGTCCTCACCGCACTGAAGTCTCCAAAATCATCAATACTTCCCATGCATCAGCTGTGTTGAAAGAACCATTTCCAAATCCAGACACAAACATGGTTGCTACAGATCCAGCTCCTAGTTCCCAAGTTTTAATGTTATCTGTCACAAAACCTTCAACAGATATTTTGGTGTCAATGTGTAATAAATATTATGGTAGTCCGACCACTGATCAACCTATTACCTCGAAAATGAGTCCATCTGCGGAATCAGTACCGCCTACTACTATTCTTGAATTGAAAATCAAGCCACCAAAGGGAGTAATTCATAAATCGACATATAATCCTTGAGCAAGAGCTGCACAAAATTATAATAAAGTTGAAGATTTTGCTCAATCCCCTTCGGCTATGTCTACTCTTGAGGTTTTACAGAATTGTCCCTCCCAAAAATAGGCTTTATTTTCAGCTATTGGTAGAATTGATCCGATTGATTCTAATCTTGTTATCTTTAATCATATGATCTATGTGTCGCAATTACCAGCAGAATTGTCATTCTCCATACAAGAAAATGTTCTCAATCACCTTTTTCATCGCACTATTATTGATGAGGGAGCATCTACATGCATTATGTCTCTAAATTGTTGGAAGTCACTTGGTTCACCGTGCTTATCACAATCATCAACGACGTTGAAGGCATTTTATGGATGTACATATAAACCTTGTGGTATTATTAATAACCTGCATGTTGAACTAGGGGGAAAAACAATGAATATTGATGTTGAGGTTGTTGACGGACCCCTTGAATATAATATTTTACTTGGAAGGCCATGGGTATATGCAATGACTTCAATTGTTTCTACATAATTTAGAATGATTGCCTTTTCACATAAAGGTACAATCACAGTCATTAATCAAATATCCTTCTTTTCCTCTGCTTCGCAGGTAGCTGGAAGTGTTCTGTTTGTTCACATACCCCAACTAGAACTTCATAACATTAGTGTATGACTCTTAAATGATTCCACTTGTATGGAAACCTTTGCATTACCGCCGCCCGTGACGTCGGCAGAAATTTCAAGTATAGAGACCTGCTACATGATCTCTTCCACTCTATTTTCCTTAAGGGAGAGAACGTGTGATTATGATATTTCTACGTTGGATGAGTTTTTGTCGCCCAGCCCTATTGAGATGGCATAGCAATCAATCTATCTAGCTTGGGTGGAAAATCCGAAATCAGCGTCACTGAGTGTTTGGGTTGATCATTCCTTAGATTTTGGTACTCCATTTGATCCATTTTCCTCAATGTTCTTGACAGATGAGAATATTTTGGAAGCCATGATGTCAAAGGGAGAACCATGGGAAGATTATCATCATCGTTCCCATCTTCTTGATTATGAAGAAAATAATCTTAGTGAACTATATCACCCATCCATAAAAAATTTCTTTTCGAATTCTCTTCCCATTAATGCCATCGATTCCGAGCAAAATCTGTCAAATATTGAAGACACCATTTCTATTGGTATTTCGACCAAACCTGGCATTGTAGAAAATATTCATGTCGTTGTATCTTGTTCTCCATCAGAACTCGAATCATATTGCTCCCTCTTTCGTGATGTATTTGCTTGGTATTACGAGGAAATTCCAGGCATAGATACTAGTGTTGTTGAACACGCTATTAATATGTATCTTGATGTCAAACCAATGCGTCAACAACTTCATCCTGTTCATCTGAAGAAAGCCACTGCCATCAAAGTAGAAGTTGAAATTTTTGCGTGTGCTGGTTTCATATACCCTGTTCCACTAACTGAGTGAGTTTCCAATATTGTTCCTGTCATGAAAAAGCAAGGAACCATTAGAGTGTGCATCAATTATCGGGATGTCAACCTTACTTGTCTAAAAGACAACTATCCTACTCCATTTATCGACCAGATTATTGACGATTGTGCTGGATGTGAAATATTTTCGTTCATGGATGGATTTTCTGGTTACAATCAAATCAAAATTAGGGGAATTTTGAGGTCTAAAATGGGCCTCCTAAGAAAATTATAAAATAATAGTGGAAAAAATCAAATAAGATTTGATGACATCATCAAATTTTAGAGGGAAAAATGGAAAAACTACTTTTTCAACTCATATTTTCAACTTATCTCCCAATTTTTTTACTCAAATTTCGAGCAGGAGTACTCATTGGATGTGAAATTTAATTCCCCATCCAATGAGTACCCATGTTGCATACTTTCGATAGGTCCTACTACATGAAAAATGAGAAATACATAAAAAAACGTGATTACAATCACGTTTTTTACGTATTTATCATTTTTCATGTAGTAGAGTTCATCAAAAGTATGCAACATGGGTACTCCTTGGATGAGGAATTAAATTTCGCATCCAACGAGTACTCCCGCTTGAAATTTGATGCATCTTAGAGAATGGATATCTGAAGAAAAAAAACAATTTCTCTTACAATGTACTTTTTAATATTTTACCCCTTTTATTTAAAATGGTTGAATCATGTCCCTCATGGTTGTTTGAACATCATCATCTTGAATCCTATTGGTTGTTACTAAGTTTATTTTGTTGTACATTTTTCACCGCAAGGCCCATTTTAGACCTCAAAATTCCCCTAATGTCTCCGCCCAGATGATCAACATAAGACAACATTAATCTGTCCCTGGGGCACATTCGCTTATAGGAAAATTCTGTTTGGTTTAAAGAACGCTGGGGAAACTTTTCAGAGAGAAATGGATTATGCTCTCAATGACATCAGACACATTGTTCAACCATATCTAGATGATTTACCAGTGCATTCACGAAATCGAACTGATCACCCGATGCTTTTGAGAGCCATTTTCTCATGCTGCTGACACTACAAAATACACCTCAATCCACATAAATGTGTGTTTTGTGTTGGTTCTGGTCATTTTCTTGGATTCATAGTCTCAGAAGAAGGAATTCGAATCAACACATTGAAGGTTTAGGCCATTCTTGATTTGCCTACATCATCAAACTTACTTCAGATACAGAAACTTCAAGGAAAGTCTAACTTCCTAAGAAGGTTCATTCCAAACTACGCCAAAATGGCTAAAGGATTTACTCGACTACTGAAAAAAGGGGTTCCCTTCCATTGGGACCAAGTCGCGCAAGCTTCTTTTGATGCTATCAAGGACACACTTGTCCGAGCGTCATTAATGTATCCCCCTAATACACTATTGCGGCTGAAACGACTATTACTATGGTATTAGTCCAAGTGGAAAATGGAATTGAACATCCGATCTATTATTTGAGTCATAATTTCAATGATATGGAAGTTAAGTATTCATATGTAGAAAAGGTTGCCTTTGCAGCTGTTCAAGCTGTCCAAATATTTCGCCATTATATCCTACTCCGAAAAACAACTATAGTTTCGGATTGCAATCCAATGACTTAAATCTTATCATGTAAATTGTTTGGGGGGAAATATTCAAAATGGATTGTCATTTTGCAGGAATTTGATTTGGAATTCATCAAATCCAAGTCAAAGAAGTCTTTAGTATTGGCTGAGCTTCTCTGTGACCTTCCCTTTGATAGTACTGCAACTACGTCGGAACCATCAATTCCTGACGAGTCTCTATTTCTGATCAGATCATCTGATCCTTGGTATGGGGATTTCATCATTTATCTCCAAACCCAAACTTTTCGACCTAATACCTCTCGCTCTGAACAAAGACGTATTCGATACCAAGCCAAAGATTATTTGATCGTCGGCGATACGCTTTATCGTCATGGTGTTGATACTATTTTAAGGAGGTGCCTCACTCATGAGGAGGTCAAAAAAGTATTAAATGATTGTCATGTTGGGGCATGTGGTGGAAATTTATTTGCTTATGCTACCGTGAAGAAGATACTTAGCGCTGGTTACGTTTGGCCTACCATTTTTCGAAATTGCATCCTCGCGGTCATAAGTTATCATGCATGCCAGAATTTTTATTGTAAAATCTGCAAACCGCTAGTGCCAATGCATCCTGTTGTCTCTGTGGGACCATTTTAGAAATGGGGTATTGACTTCATGACCTGTAACCCTCATTCGTTTGGGGGGCATGGTTGTATTATTGTCGCAGTCGATTTTTTTACCAAATGGGCTGAAGCGATGCCTACATTCAACAACACGGGTGTTACACAGTAATTTGTCACCGTCCTTGAAATCCCTTGTCCCGCACATTGGAGGGCCTTTTCCGTGACCTGTGAGTAGTGACATAAGCTGAAACTACTTTCATGGCATCCCCCTTTACAAGGAAAATCATTCCTCTAAAGAAAGTTTCCTTGGAAAAACCCTAAAAACTGATCTTTTGGCCTTGGCGCGACTAGCCAGTTCAGCCCTCACGCCAATGGGGAAAATTCACCAAAGAGGGCATGCCAACTGGCACTCTATCCCAGTGTCTTGCTCGCGCCAAGCTTAATAAGGATTGTTTTTAAAAAATAAATGGCAAAATTTTGATTCCAACAAACTCCTAAACGAGTCTCTAAAATGAGTTAGGATGTTTGGCTCCGGAACTCCATGTAGGGGAGATGGTTTTACACCTATCATGGAAGCTTCCTTGAGGATAGGGCCAATCCCACAATTGTAGGGATATCAACTCCCCTTCTGCCATCTATATAAGCTTTCCATTTTCCCTTAGCATGCTAGTAGTCCTAATAGCACTAGAGAAGAGCTGAACTTATAGTAAGGAGACTATCGCTAGACAGTCTTTGAGAGCTAAGCCGAAGAGAGAGAGCTTTGTCCCATTTCCGATGAGCTTCATTGAGACGTGCTCCGCTGTCGACCTTGCTGAAGGAAGATCCAGTGTCAGAGCTTTGGGTTGTATCTTTCCTTTGTTATTATTAATAATAAGTGACTTTTATTATGGTTTCTTTCATGTGTCTTGTCTTTGATGCAATGAATTACATCCTCTCTGACTGATGTATGGTTACAAGATTTAGATTCTATGTTGTGTATCGTTGTGTTTCTTCACATGTGTGTAAGTGTTCGGACGTGTTAAGAGGAATGATTGTGATATGCCAAAGCGGAGGACGGGAAGTGTCATCCTTTCTTCGATGACCATTGCGTAGGACCTGAGGTAGGAAACTTGTTGTGTTTTGTCGTTTTTGTAATTAGAGACTTGCATCACTGCGTGTTTGATTGTTGCTAGACCCGATCTGGGCTAGTAGGGATCACCTCTATCCGTAGAGGGGATTTACCTCTCCAACAAATTGGCGACTCCGCTGGGGAGTCAGTTGGAGTTAGTCTTTCCTCTTTTAGTCATTTTTGGCTTTTGATTGATTTATTTTCTCTGCTGGTTTGCCTCCTTGGTCTTAGACCCCTGTTTAGCACTAGAGGATCAGATCTGACCTCTGCTTTTCCGAATTTTTTACCTTTTCATGGTTGGCTTGATTGGCGCGGTTTCCACCTTGACAGTCATGCCCATTGGCGCAAGTTTCTAGTTCATCACCCGTGCCATCCCCTGTCTGGCGCGTATTACAGCCAGACAGCCGCGCCATTTCCTATAGGTGCTAGGTTTTTCCCTTTTTCGAGAGTTTTTTTGGTCAGTACTTTTACTTCTGGGTTATTTTAGATTTTTCTTGAAGTGGTGAGTCTGGTCTTGGTTGGGAGAATTTTTTTTTTCATTTTCAGGCATTGGCGCTTGTTTTCAGTTAGAAACCCACGCCAATTGGCCATTGGCGCTAATTGTTAGTGAGAAAGTTGCGCCAGTTGGCGCTAGTTTCACCCACAAAAGTCGTGCCAATTTCAGGGTGTGTGAAAATAGAAATTTTTTCAATAAATCCTTCATCAGTGTGTCTTTCCCTTCCGATATTTTCTCTATATGAGCATATATTACATTGCTCATTGTTCAGCTGAAATGTCTTCTTTCTTTGATTGCTTGATGTAAAAGGGAATGAATGCCTTGTTTTGAGCTCATGCTTTGGAAGTCTTCTTTGTGTTTGACTTCATATGTCTTGTATCCTTTTGAGGAATTTCATTACAAAGTGTTTGAAACAACGATTGCATTCTTAGTGTTTGTTTGCATCCCTTTTTCCTTCATCCTTCCTTAAGAAGATTTGCGTTCATTTAGTTTTTGTCTCAAATTGTTATTTTTGTTAAAATGCATTAGATTGTTGGAAATATTGTCATTGATGGCAAAGGAGACACCATAGCAGCAGAGAGATAGCAAAAGAAAACTGACAAGGAGAACATTAGACATGAATAAAGGAAAAGAGAGATAGCAAAAGAGGTAGCAAAGATGTAGAGAGGTAGCAGAGAGGCAGTAGAGACCTGCATAAAGCTAGATAGATCTGAAGAGCTGCAGAGGTTCGAGCAGATGTGAAAAGGGTCATTTGAAGAAGCATCTTAGCAGAGACAGGGCCATTTGAAGAAGCAGCTCAGCAGAGACAGGGCCATTTGAAGAAGCAGGGCAACAAAAGAAGCAGCCCAGGCACCAAAATATACAGTGAATACAGAGAAACAGTCCTGCACTGACATGCACTGACATGCACTGCCTGTGCACTGTCATGCACAGTAGCTGAATGCAAAGAAACGGTCATGCCGAATAGGGTTGGAATGGTAGTGTGGTAGTCAAGTCACAGGCAGATAATTGTAAAACGAACTGCCTTCTGTGGGACAGAACTTGAGTTTAACTACACTGGGAATAACCGTGAAGAAATGCAGATTGTTCACATTTCAATACAACCAGAAAAATCGTGGATAGAGAATGGTTAATAGCATTAAAACCCTGTTTGTTTATATCAGTTGAAGCCATAGTATTATCGAAGGAAAGGAAGGCATAATTATAAATTGAGATGGAACCATGAATCAATGAGAAGGCGGAACCGTGAAAAGGATGAACAGTAAAAATGGAGGTTGAAAAACCAGCGGTCTCGCTCTTTGTAAAAGTGGTAAAGATTTTTTTGTGAAAAAATGCGATTCCATCAGATGGAGGACGCATGTCCTGGAGCGATATTTCAAAACCACAAATGTTGCGTGGTTTTGGGTTGTTAACTCACGGAGGTTGAAAAAATGCGATATACGCATTATTCGTCCGATCTTCCACTGTCCAGATCTAACGGTGATTCGTTGCACACGATGTACGAAGGTTAACGAGGTATGTATTTTAAGTTCCGTGGGCCCAGGTGCACTGTTAATGTGATGCGATGAGTTGTTTTGATAGCCGAATGTTAATATGTTGCATGGCTTAGTTTATGTTGTGAGTAGAAGTGTTAAATGAGCTATGGGGCCCGAAGATTTCACATATGTTAGCGCTTGGGTTTAAAATCCAAAGGCGTGGGTCTGTTATAATGTTCTAACATTTGGTTGGAGCATAATATATGTTGATATATATTATGGTTGGATATATAATAATGGAGTGAATGGCCGCAAGTCATATAAGCTGGAGTATTACACTGATAATTGGGGCTTTGAGTCAATGTCGGGATTTAATTGTGGTCCCATTATGTATTAAAAGAATCCATTTAAATTGGTGGATGGAGGACATTAAGCTGTGGGCTTGGATTGACAATTGTTGGCAATTGAGTTTTAATCAAAGTCAGAATTATGTATGAGCGATTATTCATAATGTGTTGGTACGTGGAGAGTTTGGTGAAGATTAATTGGAAATGTAAGATATGCCGGAACCATTATATAATATATACTTTGATATGCGATGAATGAATTGTGTGGGCCCAAATGAATCCCAAATGAGTTGAACAAAGACATTATTATTCTGTTTTCTCAGCATTTTTATGAAGGAGCATTATTATATGCGTGGAGTAAATGTTATAATATATGTCGAGGTATATATATATATATATATATATATATATAATTTTTATGATAAAGAGGAATCTTACATATGAGTTGTATAGTAGATGCGAAAGGTAAGCTTTGAGCATAGAATATATTGGGTTATGAAGCAGAGTTTTGAAGTCCGCATATGAATTCATGAAGTGGGTTTAGACCATGGTTTAAACAGATTATCATAACCATTGGATGTATTTTTATTAAAGCCTGAGTTACAATACAATGTTGAAAGTGAATTAATCCAAAGGTTTTATGATAAGACTATTAAACAATGCGTTCATGTGGAAATAAATTAAAGGTGGAGACTTTGGATTAAGTGGGTTCCTACGTTTGGCTTCATAATCAAAAAAATGAAGAAAAGTTCCTTCGCGTCAATGTTGTGAAATTTCTAGATTGTGAATTTATTTGGGTAGGAATTTGCATGCACTTTATATGCTGCTTTGAGATTTGGGAATGTGCGTATGAGTTATAACAAGATTTTAACATAGTGATGGAAAAAGAAAGCTTCAGCATTGATACAGCTGCCAGAGTTAGAAAATAAATCAGAAATGCATTTTTATATACACAGTGAACTTGGAGAATATGGGTCTGACAGGGGTACATGCATAGAAAGCAGGAGAGTAAGCAGAAACTAAAAAATCCAGTGACAGTAGCAGAAAAGAAAAACTCACAGTGAGCCAAAAATGAATGGGCTGAATAGAAATTCTTATTGTAACTGAAAATTTAAATGTTTTAATTGATTTTATATTGTTTGTGATGCAAAGGAAGGTCTCCGGAGGAAAATAAATATCCCACTGTAATATTGAAATTTGTACATATTGTTATATTTTTTCTGAACGAGTTGGACAAAGGAATGAGAAGGTAGAAGTCAAAGAGTCATGGCTGTTCACTCCAAATTCTCTATAGAATACAAACAGTCAAGAAGGGAACTCTATAAATTATATCACATTGATATGCATAGAGAGGTTAGAGAATGCATAATTGAGGCAGAGAAGATAAGAAGAAGGAGGAGCATAAAGAGATGCTGTGAAAATTCAGAGATGATATAATACAGATAAGAAAGCTGGAGGACAACAATGAAGAAGGTACATAACAGAGCTGATATCCAAGGTAAATCAGCAAGTATTTTTTTGAAAGAATGAGGAAGTTGGAGCTTCCCTATCAATTTGTAGCTTGATAGATGTCAGTTGTAGCTGACCGAGGTAGGAGCCTCCTGTAGGTTGTAGTCTGCAGAAAATAGAGGAAGTTGGTGCTTTCATATCAAGTTGTAGCTTGATAGAATTCAATTGTAGCTGGCTAAGGTTGGAGCCTCCTATAGGTTGGTGACTGCAGAAAATTGATGGGAGTTGGAGCTTCCTTGCAAGTTGTAAATTGTAGAATTGAGGTAGGAGCCTCATGTGGGTTGGAGCCTACAAAAAATCAGTGGTGAGAGGGAGTTGGAGCTTGCCTTTGCATCAAAACAATAATAAGATGTGGTTTTCTCCCTTATGGGTTTCCACTTATATCTGTTGTCCATATGCATGATGATTATGTGTTGATACTCTGTATTTATTCTGCTTAATACTTGCTGCTCATTTATTAAGATTGTTGTTCCATTGTATATAAAGAAGAAAGATTATATTTCCATTAAAATAAAATATAATAAGAAAATGATTGCATTAAACTTATTCACCCCCCCCCCCCCTCTCAATTTAACCAAGGGTCCAACAATTGGCATCAGAGCAGGTTCCTTCTGTATCAGTTTAACAACTGAAAGGAGATCCTAGGTCCCCAAGATGGCTAGTCAAGAAGGATGCTCAACCAATAAAGCCCCCTTTTTCACCGGTGCAAATTATGCCTTCTGGAAAATCAGAATGAGGACATACATAATGTCTCCAGGAATAGAATTTTGGGCTGCTGTGGAATTTGGATATGCCCCAAAGGTGACTGACTCAGATAAAGAAGCCAAACAAGATTTTGTAGCTAATGCAAAGGCCATGAATGCAATCTTAAATGGACTGTGTGAGGCAGAATTTATCTAAGTAATGCACAAAAAGACTGCCAAAGAAATATGGGATACACTAGCAAACATCCATGAGGGAGACAACAAGGTGAAGACAACCAAACTTCAAGTCTATAGAGCCCATTTTGAAAATATAAAAATGAATGATGATGAAGACGTTGCCAGCTTCTTTTTAAGGGTTTCAGAAATTGTAAATAACATGAAAGCTCTAGGAGAAACCATAAAAGAAGCTGTAATTGTTCAAAATATTATAAGATCTCTTCCATCCAACTATAATCCCAATGTTTCTGCCATAGAATAAACAACTGATTGGGAAACCTTGACCATGAACCAATTACTTGGAAATCTAACAGCCTATGAGATGAGACTGCCACAGAGGAAATCAAATGTGAGGGAGGAAACCTTTAATACAGAGAAGAAGAAAGAAGAAAAGGAAGATATATGCTCTTGCTCTGATGAAGAAGAGGCCAAATTTATCAGGAAATTGGATAAAGGCTCAGGTAAATATAAAGGTAAACTTCCATTTAAATGCTTTAACTGTGGAAGAGTTGGACATTATGCTGCTAAGTGTCTTCATAAGTAAACAAAGAATCAGACTCAAGAATCAGAGAAAACCATATCAAAGAACTGGCAGAAAGGGAAGAGATTCAATAGAAAGTCTTTCTATGCTCAGCAAGACAGTAGTGCATCTGAAGACTCAGATGAATCCTCAAGTGAAGAAGGAACCTTTGAATTTATATTGATGGCTATAGAAGAGCTTTAAGGATTCCTTCTAGAAGATGAGGAAGAAGGTGAAGTTGATCTTGAGGGGGAGCTAAGAAGTGCCTTGGAGGAAATTGACAGACTCAAATTGAAGTGCAGAAAACATAAAGACATTCTCCTCAAATATGTAAGAGAAGAACAAAATTCAGAAGTCCTCATTCAGTTGAAAGTAGAGCTTGAAGAAGCCAAGAAGGTAGAAGACATTTTACTTAATCAAATTAAGGATAAAATTCAGGAACAAGAGAAATTGGAAGAAGAGGTAGTATGCTTGAGGAAGAAATTAGAAAATTCCCAAAGGAAAGTTTCAATAAACACTCCTCAAATGAAAAGCTCTGATAAGTTGAATGAAATTCTAGATGCTCAAAGATCTCCTCTGATAGAAACTGGGATAGGCTATGAAGGAGAATCAAGAAAAGGAAAAGAAAAGGAAAACATAAATATCATTTTTGTAAAAGCTGATAAGGATAATGAAGCAGCTCAGAAGGTTCCTACAGAAGAAGAAACTTGCATTGAAGTAAATAGAAACCAGAAGAAACCTCAAATGACAAAGAATGAAACAAATAAAAAATCAACTGAAAAAGGCTCATATACTCCTGAATATGTCAAATTTGGAAGTCACCAAAGGAGATTCTTCCCCCCTCTAAAAAATGTCACTTGTTATTCCTGCCACCAACTGAGACATATTGCTGCATACTTTCATACAAGGAGAATCGATTCAAACCAGAAAAGGATGCAAACAGTGAAAAGAATACCTCAAGCAAACAAATGGAGAATACAACCCTTCATCAGGTATGCAAATTTTTTTTATGGATACTGTTTTTACTGTAAGGAATTTGGCCATAAAATCATAGAATGCAGAACATATGGACAAAGACTGATGTTCAAAACCTCAAGGAGATTTATGAATCATGGACAGTTTACTCGTACTCATAATTCTGCTAAAAATATGATCAAATGCTGTGTATGCCATAAAATTGGACATATGTCTTCCAAATGTCCTCTTGGAGAATATGGTCCATCATCTCAGAAAAGGTACCAAACAAAAGGAAGCATGCAGTGGAAAAAGAAGGTGAATAAATGTGACCTGGCTCTAATAGCTCAAGACCTGAAAAGCCAATGGTATTTGGACAGTGGATGCTCAAAGCATACGACTGGAGATAGAAGCAAGTTTATAACCTTTGATGAAAAGAAATCTAGAAATGTTACTTTTGGAAATGATAAAGCAGGGAAAATCAAAGGAAAAGGATCAATCAGTCTGGATAATGGCAGAGGAAAGGTCCAAGATGTACTATTTATGGATGGGCTGAAAGAAAATCTGCTGAGTGTCAGTCAAATGTGTGATAAAGGCTATGAAGTTATTTTTAGAGTATAATACTGTGAAGTAAGATCAAGCACAATAGGAAAGACCCTGATTAAAGGTGTTCGAACAGAAAGTAATGTATACATAGTGAAAGAAGAGAATGAAGCATGCCACCTTAGAAAACTTGAGGAGTCATGGTTATGGCGTAGAAGATTAGGACACCTAAACTTTGACCATATCATAAGTCTAAGCAAGAAGAATGCAGTCAGAGATATGCCAGTCATAAAGAAGCCTTCAAATGCCATATGTAAATCTTGTCAACTAGGTAAGCAGACCCGCACATCCTTCAAGACCAAAGAGAAACTGTCTACAAGCAGACCTCTCCAGCTTGTTCACATGGACCTGTGTGGACCTTCAAGAACTAAAAAACCAAGTGGAGAATCCTATTTCATGCTGATAATAGATGATTTTTCCAGAATGACTTGGGTTGCATTTCTCAAATATAAATCTGAAGCACTTGAGAAATTCAAGATATTCAAGGAATTGGCAGAAAATCAAACAGGATGCAAGCTAAAGTGCATCAAATAAGACAGAGGAGGTGAATTCACAAACTATTATTTTTCAGACCTATGCAATGAGCATGGGATAAAACAACAGTTTACAATTGCAGGTACACCTCAACAGAATGGAGTGGCATAGAGAAAAAACAGGTCAGTACAACAGATTGCCAGAGCTATGATGCAAGAAAGTAACATTCCCCAAACCTTTTGGGCAGAAGCAGTACACACAGTTGTTCACATTCTTAACAAATCTCATCTAAGACCAAACTGTGACAAGACTCCTTATGAACTATGGCATGGTAAACCAACATCAATCAAGTACTTTAGAGTCTTTGGAAGCAAGTGTTTCATAAAAAACAATGATGAAAATCTGGGAAATTTTGATGCAAGAGCAGATGAAGGAATCTTTCTAGGATATGAATCCAAGAGAAAGGGTTATAGGTGCTACAAAAAAACACTACATAAAATTGTGGAAAGCATTGATGTAAGATTTGATGAAGAACTACCAAACAAAACAAGAAGTACAAGTTGCAGCAAAACTCCAGAAGATCGTGAAGAAGAGAACCAAGATGATGATGAAATAAGAAAGACAACAGAAGATACTGAACTGAACTCAAAAGGTCCCTCAAGACACACTCAAAAGAATCATCCAGAAGATAAAATCATTGGGGACAAGAGTGTTGGAGTCCAGACAAGAAGACAACTAACTGAACAAACAGAAGAAGTATACCTGGCTAAGTTATCTCAAATAGAACCAAAGAAGTTTGAAGAAGCCAGCAAAGACAAATATTGGGTGAAAGCTATCAATGAAGAACTAGACCAGATTAAGAAGAATAATACATGGGATTTAATACCAAGACCCACAGGGAAAAATGTCATAGGCTCAAAATGGGTATTCAAGAATAAGATGAATGAACAAGGACAGATAATTATAAATAAAGCCAGACTTGTATGCAAGGGATATTCACAAATTGAAGGTCTTGATTATGATGAAACCTTTGCCCCTGTAGCTAGAATGGAAGCAATCAGAATGTTTTTGGCCTTTGCATGTTATCATGATTTCAAGGTATATCAAATGGATGTGAAGTCTGCCTTCCTGAATGGAGATTTAGAGGAAGAAGTCTACATGGAAAAACCCGAAGGATTCTCCTTAACAGATAAACCAAACTATGTGTGCAGATTAAAGAAAGCCTTATATGGGTTGAAACAAGCTCCTCGAGCATGGTATTCAAGGCTGGACAAATACTTGCAAAAACAAGGGTTCAAGAAAGGAGGAGTAGACAACAATTTGTATATGAAGGCTAATGAAAGTGAACTCTTAATTGTAGTAGTGTATGTAAATGATATCATGTTTGGAAGCAACAAAGATGAGTTAGCAAAAGGATTTGCTGAGGAAATGAAATCAAAATTTGAGATGTCTATGATTGGAGAGCTCACCTTCTATTTAGGACTTCAAATTCAACAAAAGAACACAGGCACATTCATCTCACAAGAAAAATACTTAAGAGAGATGCTGAAAAGGTTCAAAATGGAAGACTGCAAACTTGTGTCAACTCCCATGATCACTGGATGCAAACTTTGTGCAGATGATGGATCAACAGATGTAGATAAAAAACTTTACAGATCCATGGTTGGAAGTCTGCTATACCTAACATCTTCTAGACCAGACATTGTACTGGCTGTAGGACTTGTGGCAAGATACCAAGCAGCACCAAAACAAAATCACTTACTAGAAATCAAGAGAATATTCAGATATCTACAAGGAATTGCACATCATGGGCTATGGTATCCAAAAGGAAAAAACTTCACTTTGACAGCATATACAGATGCAGATTGGGCCAGCTGTGTGGATGACAAGAAAAGCACAAGTGGAGGAGCATTCTATTTGGGAAAAAGTCTTGTGGCATGGCTAAGCAAGAAGCAAACTTCCATCTCTCTATCTACAACAGAATTAGAATACATAGCAGCAGCAGCTTGTTGCACACAAGTAATGTGGATGAAACAAAGTCTCCAAGACATGAAGGTAAGCATTGATGAACCTATTTCTATCAAATGTGACAATACAAGTGCAATAAGTATATCAAAAAATCCTGTACTTCATTAAAAAAAAAAGCACATCCCAATAAAGTACCACTTCCTCAGAGAACAAGTAGCACAGAAAGTAGTAAAGCTGGAATATGTACCAACAAAGGAACACACAACAGACATATTCACAAAACCCCTTGCTAAAGAACCATTCGAATATCTAAGATACAAAATAGGAGTGGTATCTATAGATGTTACTCTCTGACATGAAAAGAAAGAATCATTCCAGGGGGAGAGCAGAAAAGAAAACATCATTCCAGGGGGAGATCAGTCACCAAATATTGTCACAAAAGAACCAAAGAAAGTGAGAAGAGCATGGAACAGGTCCTCAAGATTAGAATATTATGGACAAGATTTGGAAAGCACACTAGGAAATGTGCAACCCTTTGCCATTGATGTCAAAGGGGGATGAAAAGCAAGTAACAGAAGAAAGGGTCTTCTAAAAGGCAAGCAGAGGAAGTGTATTTCCATCAATGCCAAAGGAGGAGACTGTTGGAAATATTGTCATTGATGGCAAAGGAGACAACATAGAAGAAGAGAGATAGCAAAATAAAACTGACAAGGAGAACATTATACATGAAGAAAGGAAAAGAGAGATAGCAAAAGAGGCAACCAAGATGTATAGAGGTAGCAGAGAGGCTGCAGAGACCTGCATAGAGCTAGAGAGATCTGAAGAACTAGATAGGGTCGAGCAGTTGTGAAAAGGGTCATTTCTAGAAGCATCTTAGTAGAGACAGGGCCATTTGAAGAAGCAGGGCAACAAAAAGAAGCAGCCCAGGCAGCAGAATATACAGTGAATACAGAGAAACAATCTTGCACTGACATGCACTGACATGCACTGCCTATGCACTGTCATTCACAATAACTGAATGCAAAGAAACAATCATGCCAAATAGGGTTGGAATGGTAGTGTGGTAGTCAAGTCATAGGCAGAGAATTGTAAAACGAACTGCCTTCTGTGGGACAAAACCTGAGTTTAACTACACTGGGAATAGCCGTGAAGAAATGCAGATTGTTCACATTTCAATACAACCAGCAAAATCGTGGACAGAGAATGGTTAATAGCATTAAAACCCTATTTGTTTATATTAGTTGAAGCCACAGTATTATTGAAGGACAAGAAGGCAGAATTATAAATTGAGACGGAACCATGAATCAATGAGAAGGCGGAACCGTGAAAAGGATGAACAGTAAAACCAGAGGTTGAAAAACCAACGGTCTCACGCTTTGTAAAAGTGGTAAAGAGTTTTTTTGTGAAAAAATGCGATTCCATTAGATGGAGGACACGTGTCCTGGAGCGATATTTCAAAACCACAAATGTCGCGTGATTTTGGGTTGTTAACTCACGGAGGTTTAAAAAACGTGATATACGCGTCATTCGTCCAATCTTCCACTGTCAATATCTAACGGTGATTCGCTGCATGCGATGTACGAAGGTTAACGAGGTATGTATTTTAAGTTCCGTGGGCCCAGGTGCATTGTTAATGTGATGCAATGGGTTGTTTTGATAGCCGAATGTTAATATGTTGCATGGCTTAGTTTATGTTGTGAGCGGAAGTGTTAAATGAGTTGTGGGGCTCGAAGATTTCACATATGTTAGCGCTTGGGTTTGAAATACAAAGGCGTGGGTCTGTTATAATGTTCTAACATTTGGTTGGAGCATAATATATGTTGATATATATTATGGTTGGATATATAATAATGGAGTGAGTGGCCGTAAGTCATATAAGCTGGAGTATTACACTGATAATTGGGGCTTTGAGTCAATGTCAGGATTTAATTGTGGTCCCATTATGTATTAAAAGAATCCATTTAAACTGGTGAATGGTGGACATTAAGTTGTGGGCTCGGATCGACAATTGTTGGCAATTGAGTTTTAATCAAAGTTAGAATTATGTATGAGAGATTATTCATAATGTGTTGGTACGTGGAAAGTTTGGTGAAGATTTATTGGAAATGTAAGATATGCCGGAACCATTATATAATATAATTTGATATGCGATGAATGAATTGTGTGGGCCCAAATGAATCCCAAACAAGTTGAACAAAGACATTATTATTCTATTTTCTCAGCGTTTGTATGAAGGAGCATTGTTATATGCATGGAGTAAATGTTATAATATATGTTGATATATATATATATATATATATATATATCTATATATATATATATATATATATATATATATATATATATATATATATATATAATGTTTATGATAAAGCCAAATCTTACATATGAGTTGTATAGCAGATGCGAAACGTAAGCTTTGAGCATAGAATATATTGGGTTATGAAGCAGAGTCTTGAAGTCTGCATATGAATTCATGAAGTGGGTTTAAACCATGGTTTAAACATATTATCATAACCATTGGATGTATTTTTATTAAAGCCTGAGTTACAATACAATGCCGAAAGTGAATCAATCCAAAGGTTTTATGATAAGACTATTAAACAATGCGTTCATGTGGAAATAAGTTAAAGGTGGAGAATTTGGATTAAGTGGGTTCCTACGTTCAGTTTCATAATTAGAAATTGAAGAAAAGTGCCTCCGCGTCAATGTTGTGAAATTTCCAGATTGTGAATTTATTTGGGCAGGAATTTGCATGCACTTTATATGCAGCTTTGAGATTTGGGAATGTGTGTATGAGTTATAACAAGATTTTAACATAGTGATGGAAAAATAAAGCTTTAGCATTGATACAACTGCTAGAGTTAGAACATAAATCAGAAATGCATTTTTATATACACAGTGAACTTGGAGAATATGGGTCTAACAAGGGTACATGCACAGAAAGCAGGAGAGTAATAAGAAACTGAAAAATCCAGTGAAAGCAGCAGAAAAGACAAACTCACAGTGAGCCAAAACTGAATGGGATGAATATAAATTCTTATTGTAACTAAAAATGTAAATGTTTTAATTGATTTTATATTGTTTGTGATGAAAAGGAAAGTCTCCGGAGGAAAGGAAATATTCCACTGTAATATTGAAATTTGTACATATTGTTATATTTTTTCTGAATGAGTTGGACAAAGGAATGAGAAGGCAAAAGTCAAAGAGTCATGGCTGTTCACTCCAAATTCTTTGTAGAATACAAACAGTCAAGAAGGGTACTCTATAAATTATATCACATTGATATGCATAGAGAGGTTAGAGAATGCAAAATTGAGGCAGATAAGATAAGAAGAAGGAGGAGCAGAAAGAGATGCTGTGAAAAGTCAGAGATGATATAAGACAGATAAGAAAGATGGAGGACAGCAGTGAAGAAGGTACAGAACAGAGCTGATATCCAGGGTAAATCAACAAGTGTTTTTTTTTGAAAGAATGAGGAAGTTGAAGCTTCCCTATCAAGTTGTAGCTTGATAGATGTCAGTTGTAGCTAGATGAGGTAGGAGCCTCTTGTAGGTTGTAGCCTACAGAAAACAGAGGAAGTTGGTGCTTCCATATCAAGTTGTAGCTTGATAGAAGTCAGTTGTAGCTGGTTGAGATTGGAGCCTCTTGTAGGTTGGTGCCTGGAGAAAATTGATGGGAGTTGGAGCTTCCTTGCAAGTTGTAGCTTGCATAATTGAGGTAGGAGCCTCCTGTGGGTTGGAGCTTACAGAAAATCAGTGGTGAGAGGGAGTTGGAGCTTGCATTTGCATCACAACAATAATAAGATGTGGTTTTCTCCCTTATGGGTTTCCACTTATATCTGTTGTCCATATGCATGATGATTATGTGTTGACACTCTGTATTTATTCTGCTTAATACCTGCTGCTCATTTATTAAGATTGTTGTTCCATTGTATATAAAGAAGAAAGATTCTATTTCCATTAAAAGAAAGTATAATAAGAACATGATTGCATTAAACTGATTCACCTTCCCCTCTCAGTTTAAACAAGGGTCCAAAAATTTGTTGGACATTGGGTTCACCGCTCCCTATGTGTTTCGCGACATGGACTAACCGCCTCTCGTGGATCCTAACTTTGGCGATTGTAGCGGAGACTAATGCCTGCGGGTTTTGGTCTAACGGAAATCGTGATTCCAACATAGATCATATTGCATTGAAAAGTACTTTTGAGATTTATCATTGAACTTATATCACATTGTTTAATGATTGAAAGCTAAAAATCGCATCGAGTGTATTCTCTTTCATTAAAAACATGCATTAAGTAGATTCTCATTTCATCGAAAAATGCATTGAGATTGCATAGTTTTCAAAAAAGAGGATTTTGCATAGATTACATTGCATTATTTGCATCGTTGAATGTTTGAAATTACTTTTGAATAGTGAAAGTCATCTAGTTTGGAAAAATTTCATTTGCAGTGTTGTTGTTTGTTGCATCATTGTTTGAAACTCTTCCCTTAACTAGATAGCATTCATCGAATTGAAAGATTTATTTCGTCATATAGCTGCATATAGGAGATTGTCAGATGACATGCGGTAGGGCCTTGAAACCGAGACATAATTGAAGATCAACTTTAAAATTTATTGAATTAACCTAAGGAAGCATTGAAACCTAACGAAATATCTAAAAGTCTAGGCTAGTGATGTGTTCTGGCATCGTTAAACCTAGTAGCTATCGTTCACCTTTTGGCTTTAGATAGTGCTAGTACGGACTTGTGCTCCCCGTATCATCACGTATATAAAGTGAGACCCCACTAGGTTGCAATCCTCTTATCCATATGAAGCCGAGTCTGTCGCCTTTTACCCGTGATACACCAGACTCAACATTCAGGGAGATTACCTGCACGTATGTCAAGTCCTTGGTTGATTTCTCTTTCATTTTTTAACCAACGTGTATATGGCAGTTCACGGATATCTGGTACGCCCATCTGCCTATATTACCAGAGAAGTCAGTTTGATATTTACTGACTCCATAAATTTGAAAATATCATCAAGCGCTTGTCCTTTCATTCTTGTTTCCAAACTGAAAGAGATAGAGTCATCTTTTACTCGTTTCTTGACTCTTAAAATATGAAACAGTAGAGTTTTGTTTCAATGTTCTAAAAATTAACTGCCCACAAAATATTCCTGGTTAAAGTTAGTTTCCTTAGGGTGTTGTTTAGGGTCGTCTCCTATGGAAACTTTTCTGGAGTTCACCAACCAAGGAATCCCCTTTGAAGGGAATCCTGGTCCTTTTCCTCCTTTGGAAATTTTTGTGCTCCTTCTATGGCAACGTTATCCCTCCTTAGGTTAACTGTTGGGTTGCCTGTTTGGTTGTTTTCAACCTCTATGGTCCCGAATGTCCCGGCTACTGTTCAACCAGTTCCTCCACCTGAACAACATCATGTTGATTCTGAGGTGGACCTCTCTCCTTCTTTGCCTTTTTCTTCGTCCTCATCTTCTACTTCGCTTGGTGAAAGTTTGGATTCTAGTATCCAGGTGGCTAAGACGAAGAAGAAGAAGACAAAGGAGAAGAAGTCTGATAAGAGAGAGGCTAAAACTGCAGCTACTGCTTCTAAAACATCTCCTCTTGATGAACCACCCAACCCTCCATGGAAAGTCAAGTTCCCATGCATGGTGTGCACATGAGACCATCTTCTTCGAGATTTCCCTAGCATTCCCAAGGTGCTCAAAGTATGGTCCAACGGTCGCCCTCCCTTGCCTTTGGCCTCTAGGAGTCAAGTTTGGGGCACGTCTTCAACTAGTGCTGGTAAGGCTCCTAAGAAGCAGGGTAAGATTACCAATCCCTATAAGTTGTGTGAAGGGCACCATGCCATTCACCTTTGTCTATATATGGATGAAGCCAAGAGAATTTTGGACAACTCAACCATTTCTACACCATGCCTCCCAGCTGGTTATAAACGACTTTCTTTGAGTCCTCCACCAGATGATCCTACGATTGGTCAAGAGTCATCCTTGGTCAATCTCGCTCCCCTAGAAATTCAAACTCAGGAATCCATTCCCGACCAACCATTTGTCGTGGGATCGGTTGAGCTGGCCTCATCTGTAGTGCACCAGGTCTTTTCCGTTGAGAGTGGATCTCACACCCCTCATGTTCTTCTTGTTTCTTCGGATTCGTCGGACTTGGAGAAAGATTCTCCTGTCCCCATACCTCAAGAAGCTGCTCCTCCGCCTCCCGTGATGGAAGTCTGGGAGGATACCCTTCCCAAATCCATGATGTAGGTCATGGAGGATGCTCCTTCTTCTCCCATAACATCAGGGGAAGACCATCTCGATTTGATGGTAGCCCCTCCGAGTAGTTTGGTCCCTTCCTTTGATTGGAATCGATTTGCAGGATACTGCCTTCCATATTATGTGCCTTTTGAGATAATGGTACAGGCCTTTGGTTTGGTCGTACCCAGCACCATTATAGATGAAGGTGTGCCTATTAGTATTTTATCCTCAACTAATTGGCAAGCTTTCAGTTCACTGCCACTTGCGCCTGTTACACAGGATCTGTTGGCGTTTAACAGAAGAACTAGTCAACCGTTAGGGATCCTTCCAAAGTTACCTGTTACTTTGGGAGGTAAAACCATCCATATGGATGTGATGGTTGTTCCTGGCCCCTTGGACTTTAATTTACTCTTGGGCCGCGACTATACTTATGCCATCGGAGCGCTTGTCTCCTCCCTCTTTCGTGTGGTGTTTTCCACACCAAGTTCGAGTCATGACCATTGATCATCTTGCGTTCTTTGGTCCGAATATGGTAGCTAGTCCACCACCATCTCTGCCAGATCTTTATCCACCGGTTGTGTCATCCTCGCCGCATGTCAATTATGTGGCTACCTGTCCCACGCTCACATTCAGTGATAGTGTCGTTGTGCATCAGGTGCTGGGGGCATTGGGTCCAGACTTCCAAGATGTTTTCCTTCCATCGGACGGGAAACTCTTGGAAGCCATGACTTCATGTTCATTATGATGAGGTCCATCGACGCATGGTTAGTTTTCTTGTGTCAATCTCATTAAAAAATGAAACAAGGTGTCTGGAGCATAGTTCATTTTTCTTGTGTCAAGCTCCTTAAAAAATGAAACAAGCTGGTCGGAGCATAGTTCGTTTTCTTGTGTCAAGCTTGTTAAAAAATGAAACAAGGTCGTCGGAGTAGAGTTCGTTTTCTTATGTCAAGCTCGTTAAAAAATGAAACAAGGTGTCCTGAGGATAGTTCTTTTACTATGTCAACCTCGTTAAAAAAATGAATTAGGTCCTAAGGATAGTTCTTTTAATGTGTCAACCTCGTTAAAACAATGAAACACTTTCCTGTTCAATTAGAGTCTTTGATAAGATCTCGTAAAATCCCAGTTGAGTCTTTCTCTTGATCTCGTAATTTGAACCTTCAATCCATTTGCCTTTCATATGGATTGAAGCTTGGGGGGCATGTACCTCGAATTGAGTCACCATGCTGGGGGCATGCTTACTTTTTCAAGCATAGTTTGTTTCCGTTTCAAGTTTGTGTAAAAATGAAACTGGTTTCAAGCATAGTTTATCTTTGTTTCAAGCTTGTGTAAAAATGAAACCAACTTCAAGCAGAGTTTTTTATTTCAAGCTTGTGTAAAAATGAAATCATTCCCATTTTACTTCTCGTGATTTCCATTTTATCAGCCTATTTTTACAGATGAGCCTTGGTTTTCTCACTCCATCGTCATTATCTGCTTGGCTGATCATATGCCTTCACTTGGTTGTTTTACCCATTCCTGAGGAACCACTGCAATGAGTGGTCTTGTTAGCCATCCTCTCGACCTTTATTTTTTTAGAGTAGTTCCACCATTACCGGAACCAGTTGCTACCCTTTATACCACTTGTTCCTCCAAGAGTAGTCATATTTCAACTCTTTTCTAACTCTTGAAAACTGAAAATATTGTCGAGTCGCTTGTCGTTTTGAACTTGTTAAATTGGTTGCGAGGCGATATCTACCCAATATACGTTTATCCCTTTTTCGGGCTGGGATAGAATATTTACGAAAAAGGAATACCCTAGCCTATCGCAACTAGGAGGTTTTCTCAGACACAGTTTTCTACCTTTTTGGATTTGAGGAACTATTTACGAAAAGGGATTGTTGGAGTTTACTTTTCAGCTGTCTTTTCAAACTCTCTAAACATGAAAAGACGCTGAGTTCTTCCTTTGTCAGACTCGTTAAAACCTGATGACAACGGATTCTGTCGTAATGACGACACTCGAGTTCCTCCTTCCTAGGGCTCGTTAAATGTACTAGGTTGGATTTGTCCGAAGGAAAAACATATATCACAAGCATATGCTATCCCCTTCAAGCTTGTTTTCAAAAATAATTGGGGTACTCGCAAGAAATGGTGGGGAAAATGAAACCAGTATCATCGTCATGTCGACAGTATGTCACTCTTGAACATGGCACTTGTTTGCATTCGTGTCAGGTTGGGGACATCTCATCTCGTTTTTTTCTTGCCTCCATGGGTTTGGGTCATCGTTTTGACTAATCATCTGCTCTTTGCCTCGTCATCATGACCTCATAACCTTTGATATAAAATACTTCCAAATCCAGTGTCGTGCCGCCGATATTTTCAAGAGAAGTTGACCTCTGCAGTTTTCAACCCTCCTCTGATTCTCATCTGATCCTGATTCACAAAAATTATGTTCCTCTGTCTCATGTCGATGATGTGGGAAACACTATGGCCCACCTTCGATCAAGGTCACTTCCTGTCGACTTCAGCTCATTATCCAGGAAGCTGATCTAGAGACTCCTTCCTGGTACCTTGGAGCCTGCATGCCTCAATGGCAGGTTCTTCACATTCGACGTAAGGTTTTCATCATTGGCCTTCGATCGAATGATTCTGCGGGTTTTCGACGCAAACTCACTGTTCACATTCCGTGGATTGTACCTATAGTACCTTGAGGGACATTGTCATTATTGGTGGTTCCTCTTGCGTCTGTTAACGGCTTTCATCATTGGCTGGTAATCAGACAATGTTCTTGCATGTTTGACTTCAGCTCACATATTCACATGTTAGGACTTGTACTCTGTTCGGGTTGAGTTGGAGCGCAAGACCCTCTCAAGGATTCCAGGCTGCAAATTTTGTGGATTATCATGATTGGTTACATGACTCATTAATTGGATGGCTGCGACCATACCTGAGTCTACTTACTGATCCTTACTAGATGGCTGCGTCCATACCTTGGATCTTGATTATTTTATACTCTGTTATGGATGGCTGCGCCCATACCACATATCATGTATTTGAGATTTCAGTTGTATTTGTCTACGCAGGTATCTGATGGCATTGTTTTCAGTTGGGCATGTTCTCATAAAGCATTTCACCCCTCTCTCTCTCTCAGGCCTCATGCTTTAGGGGGCATCTGTTACACAATAATTTGTCATCGTCCTTGCAATCCCTCATCCCACACATTGGAGGGCCTTTTCCATGACCTGTCAGTAGTGACATAACCTAAAACCACTTTCATGGCATCCCCCTTTACAAGGACAATCATTCCTCTGAAGAAAGTTTCCTTGGAAAAACCCTAAAAAATGATCTTTTGGCCTTGGCGCGACTAGCCAGTTCAGCCCTCGCGTTAATGGGGAAATTCACCAAAGAGGGCGCGCCAACTGGCACTCTATCCCAGTGTCTTGCTCGCACCAAGCTTAATAAGGATTGTTTTTTAAAAATAAATGGCGGAATTTTGATTCCAAAAAACTCCTGAACGAGTCTCTAAAATGAGTTGGGAGGTTTGGCTCTGGATCTCCATGTAGGGGAGGTGGTTTTCCATCTATCATGGAAGCTTCCTTGAGGATAGGGCCAATCCCATAATTGTAGGGATCTCAACTCCCCTTCCACCATCTATGTAAGCTTGCCATTTTCCCTTAGCAAGCTAGTAGTCCTAATAGCACTAGAGAAGAGATGAACTTATAGCAAGGATACTATCGCCAGACAGCCTTTGAGAGCCAAGCCAAAGAGAGAGAGCTTTGTCCCATTCCCCATGAGCTTCATTGAGACGTGCTCTGTTGTCGACCCCGCTGAAGGAAGATCCAGCATCAAAGCTTTGGGTTGTATCTTTCCTTTGTTATTATTAATGATAAGAGACTTTGATTATGGTTTCATTCATGTGTCTTGTCTTTGATGCAATGAATTACATCCTCTCTGATTGATGTATGGTTACAAGATTTAGATTCTATGTTGTGTATCGTTGTGTTTCTTCGCATGTGTGTAGGTGTTCGGATGTGTTAAGTGGAAGGATTGTGATCTGCCAAAGCGGAGGATGGGAAGCATCATCCTTTCTTCAACTACCATTGCGTAGGACCTGAGGTAGGAAAATTGTTGTGTTTTGTCGTTTTTGTAACTAGAGACTCGCGTCACTATGTGTCTGATTGTTTCTAGACCCAATCTGGGCTAGTATGGATCACTTCTATCTGCAAAGGGGATTTACCTCTCCAACAACGGGACATAAAACTGCATTGTTTTTCTTTAATCATGTTATTGCACATTCGGGGTCCCATAGGCTTTAGTTACAGATCATGGGAAGCATTTTCTCAATCACATGATGGCTGAATTAATTGCCAAGTTAGGATTGTCACATGATAATTCTACTCCTTATTATCCACAATAAAATGGACAAGTTGAGGCTATCAACAAAATTCTTAAATGTATGCTTCAAAGAATGATAGGAGTTTGTAAAATAAACTGGCATTTGATCTTGTACTCCGCCTTGTGGGTGTATCGAACCTCGGTGAGAAACACAATTAGCTTTACTCATTTTCAATTGGTTTATGGTCTAGAAGCTATCTTACCAATCCAATGTGAAATATCGTCGTTACAACTCGCGATTGACTTGTTACCTGACACCTTAGAAGAATAAGCACGTCTCCTTAACCTCATCCATCTTGATGAAACGCGTCGTGAAGCCCAATTGGCCAACGAAGCGCACAAGAGACGTATAAAGGCGCAATATGACAAAAATGTCTAGCCTCGCATTTTCTCAGAGGGCGACTTGGTCCTTCTTTATGATCAAGAATTTTATGTAATAGGTACAGGAAAATTTGAGCCATTATGGCATAGTCCCTATATTATTAAAATAGTTCTTTCTAAGGGCGCCTATGAGTTGGTTGATTACGATGGAATCCCATTGGCGCAGCCTAGAAATGGGTTGTATTTGAAATGTTACTATGCTTAATCATGAGCGTAGTAATTTTTGTATTATATTGTATATATATGTTGTTGATTTGCATTCACTATCTTAATTTGTTTTTAGAGTTTTCTTGACGTTAGTAATCTGCTTTACATTTCATCGCAGATGTCTGAATCTTCAGAACCCTTTGTTGGATATACTGATGGTGCTAGTCGTAGTACGTATAATCTATCGTCTGCAGCATGGGCCATTTTCACTCCGAATGACGAGTTAGTGAGTTTTCAAGGGATTTGTATTGGTATATCAACGAAAAATATCGCTGAGTATAACGCGTTGATCAAAATTCTCTCTGATGCCATTTAATTTGGTATTAACCGTATCATCATAAGTTTAGACTCACAATTTGTGGTATTACATCTTACTAGTGTTTATATTGTTAGAAATCCAACATTGCATAGATTTTTCCTTAGAGTTCGACTTTTGGAAAGACGCTTTGGTTTTATTCAATATCAACACATTTCCAGAAATTTGAACACATTAAATGATTCATTATCTAATCAATTTTTAGACAGACATTTGTAACATATGTAAAGAAAACATTCACATCATTGAATAGGATTGCACAATAAACATAGGAAAACACTGAAATTATATAGATAGATAGTTATAGTTTTTTACAAAAATTTGTGCCCAAGACACATTCGTCATCTGACCTCAAAATGTATGCAAAATGTCACAAGTAAACTAGTGGTGCTCGTGGTAACATGTTATAGATCTAGCTATCCTCCGAAGTAATCGCATCCAGCGGTTAGGAACCCCAATAATGTGTCGCTGCAGTCGCATAGGAAGCTATTCGATCCGGCAATCCGGAATCCCGAAGGTCAAACCCTCTATGTGTTGCTGAAGCTCAGTCAGAGTCTTAGCCATATCAAGATCCTGAAGGATTTCTCTCTTGACAGCCCTATCTACTGGCACATCTGCTTCGCGCTCCGGTTCCACTACTGGTTGAACACGACCAACATCTGCATTACATCAAAATTTTAGTTTAGTCTTGGGAAAACATCAAAATACAAAAACATTGTATAAACCTTAGGAAAATAAAAAACATGGTCAAAACATTCTTACTTATTGCACCCCACTGAGCGCCTTCTAGTAATGCTAAATCTGGATCCCCTCGAAAATCGACGCTTGCGTATGCATACTCATCGATGGCGACAATCTGTCGCTGGAACTAGGCAAAGAATGTAGTCAAGAACACAACAGTAGATTGGCCTGCATGCCGACTCATGAGTTCTACCCATCTCTGCATTCGAGGATCTCTAGGACTAGCTATATCTAGTGTCACATGTTGTGGTTGCATCAGTGGAATCTGTTCCAAGGTGAAGGATATAAGGATAGAACCATAACTGAATTTTTTCTTCCTTCCGCCCTTTGCTTTATTTAGTTGTTCCTTTATCTGAGATAGAACAACTTCAGACCAGTTGAAGGCTATTAGTTCCATACACTCTAGCAGATACTGCATATACGATCTATTCGCTACATGTAGTGTAACGGTGCTGGCAAGTTTTGCGATCGTGAAAGGATAGTTCTCAAGGGAAAATATCTAACGTCTCGGATGTTTATCTTTCCATCTTTGCTTGGCTCTGACCCTGGATAAAAATGTTGCAAAACATAATCTCTCACTGTCTCTCCTCCAACAACAGACCCTGAGAGAGAAATGGGAAAACCTCTCCTTGAAAAACCTGTGAGAAAGTACACATCCTCGACTGTTATAGGAACCACTTGGTTCTTAATATGAAATGCCTCTATAGATGGATCCCATGCTCGAACTAATAACTCCAATAGTTCTATTTGTTGCCTCATCCTACATAACTTTAAGTACTTAAGTAGTCCACAATCTCTTAGGGCTCTTACTGTACTAGATCATTTAAGGCAATCATATCATGTTCTTCGTATTCTCTTTCCCTCCATGTAAGCCTCATTATAATCCGATGGAAACTTGAAGTACAACCATAATATCCATTAGATTCCATTCATTGCAAAAAACTTGGCCAATTTTGGGCAAAATGAGAAAATCAAAAACATGAATTGCGCCCAACGCACTCCCTAACAAGAGACAATGCATTCCATATGCAAGTACCCTTCACTGTACTTGCTATACAATGCAGGTTTCAACATTCAAGGGTGCGTTACCCTGTTTTTGGGAAAAATTTATCCTAGGGACCTTAAAACCCTAAAAATTTGCAGGAATTATAAATGAAATGAGTACTAAAGGAAAGAGGAGGTTCATATCACTAACCTGGATCAAACGACAACGAAAACTGTCCACAGAAACGATCACAATCAACAGCTAAATTTCGGGGGAAAAATCAGGTTCAAAGCTCCAAAATGAAAATGGTAACTATGGAATGGTAAAAATGAATAGTGAAACTACTTTTAATAGTCATTTAATTATTTGAAAATTGAATTTATTGCTATGACTATAGTTTTATTATGTTTCTTATCATGAAACAGGTATTTTTAATCCATTTGATGTTGTTATGAACATGATATACAAATGATGAACAGATTAGTCGTGCAGATTTATTTCAAAGAATGACTTGACCACAAAGCATACTTTTTCTCCTTATTTTTCGAGCTTTGTTAAAAACGAAAAATGATTTAAAGCACACTTTTATCTCTTTTTCGAGCTTCAATAACAGTGAAAAAGGAACCCTGGAGTCCTATTTCAACTCTTTTCAGACTCCAATAATGTGAAAAGATTGTCAAGCACTTGTCTTTTCGAGCTCGTAAAAGTAAATGAATTGGCATATGCTCAGTATAAGTTTAACCCTTTTCCGGACTGAGATAGATTATTTACGAAAAAGGAATACCTTGGTTAAACATGACTAAAGAGGTTCTCTCAGATATTATTTTACACTTTTTCGGATCTGAGTGACCAATTTATGAAAAAGTACTTATGGTGTTTTATTTCGTCCTCTTTTTCAAACTTTCTAAATATGAAAAAGGACCAGGCTATCACTGTTGTTAAGCTCGTTAAAACATAGAATAACGACGAGCTTGTCAATCATGGCAAGAATCGAGTTTCATTCATCGCTAGACTTGTTAAATTATTAAATAGTGATACTTTATTCTCTCGAAGGGTTGAATTATAGATCAAGCAAATGTTATCCTCCTCAAGCTTGTTAAAAAATAAAGAGGTACTGGTTGACAAATGACTGGGGAAGATGTGGGAAAAGTGAGAAAAAATTCTTTTTGGTAGCAAGTCGCTCTTGAACATGACACTTCCTTCACTCCATGTACATGACTATTTGGGTTGGGTAATCATCTTGACAGTTCATTCATACCTATGGTTCATCATACCTTCACTTCGATTTTGGGTCAATGTTGCCAACTCATCACAGTGTCGCTGATATGTTCAAGAGAAGTCATCCAGTGAATAAACTCATCCTTCTGCAATACTCGTAAACCGTTATTCTCATGACTGCCAACCCTAAAAATTACTATATCAATTCATACCCTTGTCTCTGAAATCAGTAACTCTTGTTTTGCAATAAGGTGACTTCATGTTGACAAAAAACCATTATCCAGGAAGTTCACTTAGAAACATCAGATTCCAGTACCATGAGGCTTGTTACAGCATCGACAAGATCCTCGCTTCCGGATTTTTGACCAAAAGATTTTTTTTGGCGTTCGACATCAAATCATCTATTCACGTCTTACGAAATGTAATGCACTACCTTGAGGACCATTTTCATTAATGGTGGTTCTCTCGCGTTTGTTAACAACTCACATCATTGGCTGGTAATCAAACGATGTCTTTCCATGTTCGAGGGCAAATCATATATTCGCATGGCTAGACTTGTACCTGATTGATCGAGTGAACGAGATAAGAGGACCCTGGATCTAGTTTCAGCCATCTGGGCTGTGATTTCAGGATTGTTGTACACATCATCTGTACGGTGACCTTACATACAGATCGTCATCCGAACATGGGCCTATATCTGTAGGCATGTCTGCATTAGGCAACATTCCAATGTCGACGACTTTCTGAATTATGTACATGTTATTAAATTGTTTATGTGTTGAACATGGGAATGCCTACCCTCAGAAATTATGATCAAGATGATATATCATGATGTAATGTATTGTAATATTGATGCAGGTCGCCACTCCGCTTCATCTCCAACTCATCACAGTGTAAAGCATATCAATCAAAATATTGTTGTTATTATTTTGAATTCATGCTTTAGGGGGAAATTGTTATAGGTCAATTTGGGCATCATTCCCAATGACCTAGTTAACTAGGCATCATCTCCAAGACCAATGTATAGGGTCTATCATCCTCTAACATTTCAATTTCTATATTTCCTAAGACAAAGAACAAGACAGATCAATCAAGGACTTTCATCTGCAAAGGTTTCCAAGGTGTGAAGTTTATAATATATCATATGAGAGCTCATCAACGCTGCTTATAAAGGGACTAAGTGCATTGCATATGCAAGTAGCCCCATGCAAGGCTGCTCTACAAAGCACTTCCCAACATCTTTGGGTGCATTGGTCACATTGGGAGCGAAATTATCATTGTTCCAGAATCTCCACTTGGCTAGTGCCTTCTAGAAGAGTTCACATGTGTCAAACTTCGAATCCATGTGTCCATTTGACATCTACAAGATTGGGAACATGTCTTGTCTATTATTGGAAATTCATTGATTGTAAAACTACCTCAGACCCTCTATAAATTGAGCACAAATATTAGTGTTTGATAAGGAAGAATTTGTGTAGAGAAATGTTGGTGGATTTTTCATTGAGGAGATTGATTTGAGTGACAATTTGTTGGAGATATCTAAATTGTGATGAGGTTGGGATGCTGCTGGAGATGGTGACACAAAATCAGTCATTTGGTTGTAACCTCCCCTTCTATCATTAATAAAGAATACAACTTAATTTTCCCTATATGCATTTTTATTGGGTTTGATTTTCCATATTGCAAGATCTTAGTTGATGTATATGGTTTATGCTTTACTGATTTAGCAAACTAACTTGAATAGACATTTGTATTATTGTTATCTTCTGTTGTTTAGTGTTCATTCTTGCAGGAAATATTTTTCACAACCGGCTGGAATTTGAAGCTACAACGGGAGCGACAGAAGGAATCATTTGGAAGCACTTGGATTCCGAGTAAGCATCTAATCCATTATGTGTGTTTGTTCTTATTTAGGAAAAGTAGTCATATAGTCTTTAACCTGTTGTTCTAGATTATCACTTGTCTAGGGAAGCATGTTTTATCCGTAATTAAAAATTTTGTCCAACACCTTTGAATCAGGGTTTTAATAAGGCCCTTCATTAGGCTGAGATCCTCAACAAAATCAAGAAAAAAATGAAATTTTGGGGCCGACAGTGGCTTACCATAGCTGGAAATCTTATCCTGGTGAAATCAGTCCTCTCCTCTCTCCCTTTATATCAGGCTACTTTCCTTTTGGCCCCTAAATCAATTGCTAACCATCTCTCAAAGCTCCTAAGAAACTTTCTTTGGCAAGGCGGTAAGGGAAATCAGAAGAAATTCCATCTAGTTAGCTAGGACATAGTGAAAAGAGCTCTCGCAGATGGGGGCCTGCAAGTAAGAGATCCCGCTTTGGCCAATCTAGCTTTGGGAGGGAAGATGCTTTGGAAAATCTTCTCGAATCCCCGGCACCCAATTAGTCAAGTACTTATTAAAAAATACATGCATGGTCTCTCTATGTTGCATATGGATGAAGGAATAGCTCGGAAGGGTACTACTCTCTAGAAACTTTGTTGCCGCAGTTGGGAGTTCTTCAAAGACCTTCTCTTCAGAATTTCGGGCAATGGAGAAAACATCCACCTTTGGGACGATAACATCATGGGCTACCCTCCACTCAACTCAGTCCATGAATTTGCTGACCTGCGTCAGTGGCTCACCAATCATGGGATAAACACTCTGCTAGAATTTCGTCCTGGGATGATGCTGGAAAATGGATTGCCTAGAATATATCGCGCCCCCCTGATTGGCTCCTCCCTCAACTTTCTATCCTCTTATCATCACTTGTTGGCCTCGCTCCTACCCATGGATGCTCCTAGGACAAATGGGGCTGGGGAAAAACCGGTCAATACTTTGCTGTGCTTGGATTTGCTTCCCTCCATCACAGCATTCCCCTCCATTCCCCTTCTCTGTGGAAACAAGTTTGGGATCAGGGCGGTCTCCCTAAGATGAATTTCTTCACCTGGCTTCTCATACACAAGCGTGTATTGACAGGGGAAAATTTTCTCAAGCGTGGTATCGAAGGCCCTCACCGATGCCCTCTTTGCTGCACATCATTGGATTCTATGGAACATTTGTTCCTAGAGTGTGATTTTTCCAAAAAATTTTGGGCGGATGCGTTGTTTGGGATAAATTTATAGCCCCCATCGACAGGCTCGATTTCTTATCTCTTCATTGCGTGGAAGGAGCATTCTTTGCATGAGCTGCACAATAAGTCCTTATGTAACTCTATCTAGTTCACAATCCCCAAATTCGTTTGTTAGCAGATCTGGCTGTATAGGAACAAGGCCTTTTTTAATAACAGATCCTGCTCCTCCATGGTGGTGGTTGCCAAGGCAAAAGCCTTGATTACTGAATCCTTGTCGAATCTCCCTTAAATGAAAGATAGTAATCTCTCCTTTGACGTGACAAACTGGATCAGTTCGCCTTTGAATTCTACTCTCAATATTAAATTCTGCTCTCGACCCAGTAATAATCCTGAATGGAGGCTACGAATTCCTGAGACTGAATTTAAAAATTGGTGGAAGTCCCATGATAAAGCCACAATATTTTTTGACAGAGCCTCTAAGGGTAATCTGGGTATCTCTGGAGTTGGGGGGGTCATCTATCCTCGGATTGGGCAAATCAGAATCAGTTTCAGTTGGGGTCTTGTACAGAATTCTAATAACTAAGCAGAAAAATTTTAGCTCTGCTCAAAGCCTACCAGATCACGCATGAGCATGGAGAAAAGGACATTCAATTTTTCGGAGATTCGGAAATATTGATCAAGATCATGAACACAAGAGACCAATTCAATAACCCTGCCCTCAATGAGACTTTGTGGAGACTCAGGAAAGTGTTACAAAAATACACCTCCAGCTCCTTCTTCCATATCCTCTGAAACTTAAACAAGGAAGCTGATGCAAGAGAAAATGTAGGTTGTCATCTGGCCCAAGGAGATCTCTCAAAAAACGGTGATGCTCCAATTTGGTCTCTGATACCTTAAGAATCCGCAACGAAAGAGCAAAATCCGTTTCAAGGGAATTTTGGAAAATCAAAATATGTATCATGGGTTGATTAGGTTGTGGCCCGACCTATTCTCATAAATAAAAATATACCCGTTCTTGTTAAAAAAAAAGAAAAAAAAAGAATTTGACGAAGAGGAAAGAGACAAAGATAGACCACACAAAGATGATAATAAAGCTCCACTCCATCAAGGATATTGTAGTAGAAACTTGTATCATCTCTGAGCATATTTTGGAAATGGGGTCAAGAGGTTGTTCGACTTTGGAAAAACAGTGATGGACCTATCCTAGATGGAAAAATAGGCTATGGAAGTGTGGGTTACATTTAAAGAAATTCATGAATGGCAAGGATTATCACATTTTATTTTCTAATATTGTATCTTTGAATGTTCCTCGCTACTTATTTCTAGAACAAGATCTTAATATGTAGAAAGGATGAGTATTTTTTTATTATCAAGAGAAATATTTTGACATTCCATAGTACACACAGGGTTGATAGAATGGGAACATGAGAAGATCAATAAATATGGTCAGTAATTTTTTGAAATATATCAATAACACCCCTAACTTTATACTCCCAATACACTTAAGTTAATATTGAAGCTTTGAGAACTGCTCATG
Organism: Pinus albicaulis; assembly: GCA_034641835.2. Classification (NCBI taxonomy): domain Eukaryota; kingdom Viridiplantae; phylum Streptophyta; class Pinopsida; order Pinales; family Pinaceae; genus Pinus; species Pinus albicaulis. Next base: position 861,291,817 of record CM076584.1, on the reverse strand, counting down.
CAATAGACCATTGCAAGGATCACTATCAACGTGAAGGTATGTTCTCACTTATATCAATTCATGTTCTAGTTTGAGCTCCATGTTTGTTTTCACTTCTGCAATTATTTTCTACATGTGATTGATTGCGCTAATCATTTCAAGGATGTAAAGGAGGCTTGCCGAAAGGTTTCTCCAACCAAGGTTTGATATACAACAAGATACATGCTTGGTGATGATATTTGTAAAAAAATATTTAATTTTCTTTGTAATATGGACATGAAATCTCCTGCATTTTATGGTATGACTTTTGAATTTTCCAAAATAATGTGGGATTTTTTTGGAGATGACCTACTAATGATGGCAGGGAGGTCATACTTTCTAGCAAGATGGGTGACTTCTAGAATCAAGCCTTGATCAATTTGATCCCTAGGAATGCGGAAAAATACGCTATTGGTAGCAGGTGGCTTATTGTTCTATTGAATGTATCTTACATGATTCTAGTAAATTACCTTGTATTTTGAGAGCCCGGAAGGTAGCTACACATATTTTTTGGTTTGATAAAGTCAAATTCATTCAAGAAAGATTTAATTTGGACATTATCATCATAGTGTTGGAATCCAAGGAGCTAGCTAGAGAAACTAGCCAGGAAACATCATTGTTGAATATTTATTATAATAAACCCTACAATAGGGTAGATTAGAAATTTATCCTCCATGTGTTCACAGGGCTTGGGTTTGGTAATTAGTTTGTTTAAACAGTCAAATCTCTATTCAGTAATGCGTCAAACACTATTTTTGTGATTGGGAAACAATTGAACATGATTGTATTAAACAAGTTAACCATACAAGGTTATGTCTTAGCTCCCTATTTATGTATCATTACAACACACACTTTGGAATTTATCCTAGATTTGACCAAGGCTCGGGATACGGTTCATATCATTCTCATGTGGGGTAGTAATGAAGTGATCATTAATCACTTTAAAACAAGTCCCTTCTCTACTACAACTTTATATGTAGTCGGTCAACCATATAGAACCATGGTGAGTGAGGCCAAATTGGATTTTTGGTTTTGTTGTTACCAATGCTTCTCCTTATTGGTTCAACCAATCTTGGAAAATAGTTTATCTATTGTTCAATACCTAGGGATCCCCTAGTTAGATAATGTCTTTACTTGTGATATTTTGGATTGGTGCAAAAGAAAGATTCGACTATAGAGTTGGTCCTTTCCTGTGATGAGTAAGATGGCACAAACCTTCAAAATCATTCAAGTTGACCATGTCTACTTCTCATCAACATGTTTTTTCATATATTATATGGAAACTTGGTAACTTGATGATGTAGTTTTTATGGGGCCAATTTAATGGGGAGAAGGCTCTTCCCATGGTTTCCTGGAAATTCTATACTTTAGCCAAAATAATGGAGGGGGAGTTGATTGGTTGGTATTCCTACTCATATGAAGATATTGGTACCAAGTGGATTTTCAAATATCCTTGAAGTGATGGACCAAGGAAAATATTACTTTGGCATGCTGTAGTCTAACTTTTATATGTTTTGGAGGTTTTTCAAGCATATATTTTCTAGTCAATTTTTCCTAAAATCTAATACATATTTGTTAGAATAAAAAGTTTGAGGTGTGTAATCTGAAAAAAATCCATGAATCACAAGTTTTCGTTGTTTCATTTGCATCGTCCTTGTACTCATTTGATAAGGGTGAAAATTTAACCATCGGTTCATAAAACCTAAACTTTGATTATATGAAAAAGGGTACCAATAAATCAAATGAGGAATTCTTTGACAACATAAGCATCACAAAATATGTAAATGCACTACAACAATGTCATGTCAATAAAGTACAAATTTTCAATTTATGAGCAACTTGAAATGGAATTCACTGCTAATTGCAACATATTACATTCTACTAGTTCTTGTATATTCTAACAAAATTTCTCCTTCTTGTTTGAAAGGATTCCTTACTTTTCATTCGCTTTCAACTATCATAAAATTAGGTATACGAGGCAGGATTACAAATATAAGCATTCAAAGAGATAGGACAACCCTGACAATGCAAGATCAATGAGCATATTTACACCGCTACATACTATAGTATATGGTGAAGCACAAACATGCCCAACAATTGTGGTTTAGTCCCACAATAATTCTATTTGAAAAGGCATTAATAAGCATAACCCTAAAAAAATTGCTAAAAATTATCACAAGGATTTAAGCACATGACAGAACCAACTTATAAGTGATGGGTTGAGGTCCCAAGCACGAGAAATTTTTATGTTTTGTCCTCTCCATAGTCGCATAATTCCATATACATAACTAATGTTGATTCAAAACTTAGTTCTTAAGTATACCATAACATAAAAAAATAACCTTACATTGAAAGATACCAAATAATAATTACAAATTAAAATAACTATAAAATTTCCTATTCAATTCAATATGACATCCATAAATCTAAGTTCATCCAATGAATTAATAAACTGGTAAATTATTTTGTAGCACTTACAACATGTCAATAAAATGGAGCTAATTCTATAGGGTTAAAATTGTGCAGTATAATCAAAACCAACTCATTCATGCTTACATTGGATTCATGCTTCCTAGATGGATCATGAACCATTACTTAACCATAGTTAAAACCCTACACATATGCTTGCCAACTAAATAAAATAAAGTCTATTATGAGAGTAGCAGTGCCATGTGGGGCAGAAATCTGGATGAAATGCTTGTTCTCTATAGGTTCCCACACATACCCAATGAATAAAATAACTATTTCCATTTAATTAATTCTCTCACATCCAAATATTAAAAATTAATATGTACACTCATGTTAGGACTACAAGCCCATTTCGAAGATGAATTCTACATCTTGGCCATCTGAGCATGCTTGCAAATAATACATAATACCTAGTCTAGCCAAGAAAGTGAATTGCCTTGGCATGTAAATAAATATTGGCCCAATTCATTTGAGCACGTTGTGGATCCTGATAAAACCCTTCTTGAGCACCAACAACTCAATAAATTCCCCCAATGTTTATGTTTGTTAAAATAATGGATGTGCGTTTGGAGTTGCCCCGAACCACGTAGGATGATATAACCTAACATATTTTGCATGTGTACCCGATGCATGTGATAATTACATGTGTTTCCCATGAGGTGGTGGAAAGTTATAATATGAATTTTATTGCATTATTGAAATATCTCTTGGTTCCTGAAAACATGCTATAAATCTTTCTCCCTACAAGTTATAACATAGTTCAATTCCTAGTGCATACACATAAATTTGCACAAAAAAAAAAGAGAAAAAAACTTTAAAAGGAAAAGGAATGCATACATTTTATGCCTTCTAGGACAGGTCTATCACTATTTTTCCAAATCCGAGAAATCTCTTCACCCCATCCTTTGCTAGTATATGCTCAAAGATATGAGTAGCATTAGCTCAGGGATATGAGGTTCCATCAGGAATTTGGGGAAAGGAACTATTCCCTATGATATTATACCTTGTTGGGGATGGAATAAAAAATGGTGTCAACAACAACAATTGAGGGATATGGTCTGCCGGCTGGAAGGTAGGAAATGTAGGTTTTAACCCTATACAAAAATTACCTGCAAACGAATTCTTCAAACAGAAAACTAAATAACAACGAGAATAAAAAATAAATATACGCAAATATTTTCCCCTAGATCCCAAAACTAGGACTATTAGATTTATTTTTCATTATATTCCTTTCAATGTTGCAATATATATATATATATATATATATATATACATGCCAAACAAATCGTAAACCCCAATCCATTAACCATGGATTAGAAAATAATTATAGTTCCCTTGACCGGATCTACAAAATACCATGGGAAGAAAATCATCTTTCCCAAAACCATGTGAAAAACCCATGTACAAAACCATGGGTAGGTTCGTTCACCATATTTGGGTCTTCTCCTCATCCTTGGGTGCTAGTTGTGGAAACAATATAACAGACACCGAACATTCTCCCACTTGTTGTTTTATTTCCATACAGGGGACCACAAGAAAGATTTTTCATTGGTCTAGGCCTACAACACTCATTATTTCTCTACACCAAGAAAAATCCTTAGTGCTCATAGACTTCGTTAATGCATTTGCAATATTCTTCAAAGTGTCTTCCTTTACCAACAATACCTTTTTGTCCTCAACCATATCCATCACAAAGTGATACTGGACATCAATGTTCTTTTTCTTCGAATGATAAGCAGAGTTTTTAGTAGAGAAAATTTCACTTTGGCTATCACAGTATATCCTTATAGCTCGTTGCACCAACCCCATACTCAAACACAATCTCTACTGTTAGGTAGCTAGCCCTACCAGGATCGGAGAGGGCTCTCTCAATGTCACTTTGTAGTCAATTAAATGTCTGAAGATTTAATGATCTTAGGCTAGGTATGTAAGCTCAGTAAATAGGCTTTTGTTTGGTGTTTCTTGTGTCAAATAGGAAATGACAGTTAGGAGACTAGGTCTAGGGTTTAGGTCAAATTTCAAGGTCAAGTTGCAGAAATATAGATGAGGCCAGGTAGGTAGCTTGAAATAATGCTTAGTTTTTCATTGTGTATAGGATGAAATGATAGAAAATCTAAATGAGCACTAAGATGAATTCATTCATTTAGAATAACATAGACATATAATGTAAATATTGTTAATACAAAGCATGAAAATGCATGATTTCTGCTTATAGAATGACAAGATAAACACATAGAAGAATGTATATGAAAGAGGAAAACATATCATTCAACATGATAAGATAAACATACAGAGAAAGAAAAATTCTCCAAGACATACCACAAGATTCTCAACACAAATTCTGCAACATTTTCTTTGATTTCATTCCAAAAGGCTTGTACAATAGCTCCACTGCAAAAAACAACTATCCAACCCAAGAAAATACGAAAGTGGGTCTACTTATAGAAAATATGAACAATGACACCTCATAGGGTCAAAATCCCATCCAAAATGCATCATAATTACATGATATGAGTCACTTCCTAGAATTTATGGAGGTTATAAACCATTCCCTCAAATTCAGTTAAAGACTAGGGGTGTGTGTCCCCACATTAAATTACATGTTTCCTCATGATAAGAGGCAAAAACCAACTCAATTACACCAATTCCAGCTCAAAGGACAACAAAACCTTGAAAATTTGACCTTTTCTGGGCTTTAAAAGTGTCATGAGGAATCCTATGTAGATGTGTAACACCTTTTTACAAATGTGTAACACATTTTTACAGATGCATGACACCTCTTTGAAACTGATTTAGAGATACGTTTAAGACTCCAAATCCAAATATGGAAGATAGGTCAACTAGCCATGTGTTTCTAGTTTCCAGAACATCTTGAATTTTGAAAAATTACCCATGGGAAGGGCTCCAAAATTTAATTCTGCCAAGCTTCCTCCATATGTGTAGAGCCATGTTAAAAACAGTGGCATAAGCATAGAAAACTGGTGGTTTTTTGGCTTTTTCTTCCAAACTAGAGCTTGTCATGCAAAAATGGTTCTTGATCTATGATTTAATCATCAAAATGCATCCAACCATGTAAGCCATTCATCATTTAGGCACCATAGGAAAAAGTGTAACACCTTGGCGCTACACATCTGTGGAGGCAGAATTTCCAAAATTGCCAAAAATCTAAAATTTTCCAACAAAAATCTGCAAAAATAGGGCTTAACGATGGATTAATGTATCTCTAAACATAAATCTTTTTGAAAAACTAAGAGATTTTTTTTCTTCTTTGGCATGTTATGAAAAAAAAACTCCTCCATGTTTTTAAAATACTTTCCCATTTTCTCAAAATCCAAGTTTGAAGTTGATTTCTCAAACTTTGGAAAAGCGTAGCGCCTGTTTGGATGCCTTCCTAGAGGTGTTTGGGGTTGAAAGTGGTAAGGTTGGAAAGCTTAGGATGTCGAATACAAAATGGACGCATCAAACACTGCAAACTCCTGCTCCAAAGCCTTGAAAATTTGACTTGAAGACAACCTATTCAAAAGTGCAGAAAATGACCTAGAGCAATTGTATTTTTGGCATTTCTTGAAAATAATAATACCTGTGCATAAATTGAATGAGTTTTTTTTTCTTTGGCCTATTCCTGAGAAAAACCACTTTCACTTTTGTAAAATCATCTCCATTACTTCATAAAGTGATTTTGAAGCAAAATTGTCCCTGTGTGCAATGTAAACCCTAGCAAATGATCACGAAGCTCTAAAAATGATGACATGGGTTTGAATTGTCTCAAACCTGGAATGGTAGTCTCCCTTATGAATCTTCTTTTCACCCTCCATAGTGCTTATGAACAGGATGAAACCCTAGCTAGATGGTGTGGGTAGGGAAAGTGGATTTTGGGAAAACAGGGGATAGGGATAGGGTGACTCTAGGGGTTGAGATGAGGTGTAAGGAAGCTAAGGAAAATTCCAAAAAAAAATTAGAAAATAGGGTAATGTGTTAGCTTAAGGATGCAGGTGGAATTAGTTGAAATGGGTATGGGGAAGTGGGTCAAAATAGGAAAACACTGAACTTTTCCAGTTTTTTTGTGAAAGTGTAGTGAGGAGTTAGGGTTTTGATGAAAGAAGGGTAAAGGGGACTGTGAGTGATAGGAGGTGTTGGGGTAGGGTTTATGACGGGTTTTTGAGGGGTGATTTAAGGTTTATATGGTAGGAAAAAGGGTATCCAATGGTTAAAACTAACCAAGGAAGGAGAAAACCTAGAAAGTAGGAGAGCAAAACCCTAATGATAGCACACACTCATATAATGATGAAATGACTTGAAGAAGGCTTTGGAATGTAAAATTACTGGTTTTTGAGGTCACAGGAGGTTTTCACAGCAGTTTTGAAGCTTGAGAAATTTATTTAGAAGCCAAATTCCAAAAGCATAACACACTTCCAGATGTGTAGCAAAGGTCTCTTTAGAGAAATTTTCTTGATTTTCTTCCAACCCTTGGAAATTATGGAGCAAGCTGAAGGTAAGAGAGGAGATCTACCAAACATGAAGAGACAAAATGAGTTGAATAAGCCTTATTTTCTCTTTATAACATCTTGAAATGACCTCTTTTGTCTTTTAGTGAAGCCAAAAACTTTGAGGAAAGTTTTTCCTTTTTGAAACAATTTGACAATGTAACAAGCTTTGAAATAAGACAAATTGTCTTGCTTTATTCCCCTACCTATGCTAAATCCCTTTAAATGACTTGTATTATGGAAATGAAGTATTTTTTTCTCTGTTTGATGACATAATTAGAGTTTTTAGTAGCGAAACAAGGATACTTAGACATAGACCTAGATGGAGATGGAGTGACTGATCTATGACCCTAGATGACAATGAATGACAGGACCTCTGAGATGATGATTGTCATAAATGAGATGAGGGGAGTAGCATCTTTACCTAGACCATATGAAGTGACCAAAATTTATTTGAAAACTTATTTGAAAAGACAAAATTTTGACCTAGGACTACTAAAAAGTAAATTGAAAGAGCATATTTGATCACTGAACATATTGACACTAACATAACATAGTCACCAATTAACTTAAAAATACACACAATGATCTTATTTGCTTCTGGTGAAGAAAAGTTCATGTATATAAGTATCAAATTTCTGATACCACATCCTTGGTGATTATTTTAATCCATACAAATATTTTTTTAACCTACATACCAGTATTTCTTACCCTTCACCCCAAACCTTTTAGGTTGCTTCATGTAGATATATTCTTCCAGAACCCCATGAAGAAATGTTGTCTTCACATCCGTCTGTTCTACCTCAAAATCAAAAGTAGCAACAATAGATAAAGTAATCTAATAGAAGATAACTTGGCAATGAGAGAAAAAATATCTCCAAAATCAATTCCCGACATCTGGGAATAAAATTTCATTACCAACCAAGCATTTTATTTCTCCACCTTGCCTTTTACATTCATATCCTTCTTAAACACCCATTTTCTACCTATTATCACTCTCCCCAACTTCCTAGGTAGAAAAATAGGAGTGAAGAAAGGTAACCACAGACCAACTTTTAGCTAGGTAGTTAGCCCTATCTAACCAGAGAGGGCTCTCTCTGTGTCACTTTTTAAAATATTCAATTTTAGGCTGAGTACTAGATTTTAGGCTAGATATGAGTTAATCTGTTTTGAAATTTGTTTAATAATTTTGTTTTCTGGATTAAAATAATGATAAATGAAACTAAAAGTTGATTTCAAAGACTGAATTGCAGAGAATGGAGTGAGGCAAGATAGGCAAACTATTTGAGCACAATTAAGTTGCCATTTATGTATAGTAGTAGAAAAAGGCAGGGGTTTGAATGGGCATTTTACTGAATTCATTCATCAGAAGAAAAGACACATTTGTAGAAATCTTAATAAAAAGAACATATAATTGATCTTTGTTTATAAACTGATAAGTTTTTACACAGAAACTGAAATGGAAATGAAATAATAGAGAGAAAATCATAGTGCTCAAAAGATATACCACATTAATCTCACAATATTTGTTGCAACTTCTTTGATTTCATTAATAATAGGTCCGGAATAATATACAGAGTCTCAAAAACTAGATTATCCAAGAATAATACTTCGTACAATGAAGTCTTTATAGAAAAGAAAAATTACAACAGATTACATTAAAGGTTGTCATAAAAGATAGCGCTTTATTCTAAACTAAACTCTAATTGCAACATGTAAATAAAGTTGATTTTTTTATGATGGAGTTGTTCTAACTGAAAACGATTGCTGAAAGGAGAGAATTATGGGATGCGTTGGCTATCAACTAACTGATGATCTAGTAGAAATTGGTGTTTCTTATTTTACCACTTACTCTTGATATTCACACAATTTTTCCCAGCGCTCTTCATCAGGGATGGCCAATTTTATTACCCTACGGTAAACTTAATCTGTTCCAATGGAACAAAATTTAAAGCTCGCGTCCAAAGAAGGAAATGAATTTGAGGATGCAACTAAGTACAAACATCTCGTAGGAAGTCTTAACTAGCTCACTACTACCAGACCAATCATTTCATTTGTTGTTGGAATCCTTTATAAGTTTACGCAAAAACATTGTGAGGTTCATTGGTTCGTTGCAAAAAGAGTTCTAAGGTACTTGAAGGGAACTCAAGACTTTGTAATCAAATATAAACATGTGGATGACTTTAGCGTGATTGGATAGTTTGATTCAAAATTTGATGGAGATAAAGAAAATGGAGTATCTACTTCATGGTATGTTGTGAGTCTTTGATCTGGCAAGATTTGCCTCCTAGAAGTCACAAAAACAATTAATCCCAACAGATTCCACAACAAAGACAGAATATGTGGTAGCTTCAAAAGCAACCAAGGAGATTGTGTGGCTTAGGAAAATTGTTGAATATTTACATGAGAAACAAGTGAATTCTACTCCTCTTTTGATTGAAAATACTTCTACAATAAAATTGGCCAAGAATCCAAAGTTCCATGATCGAACCAAGCATATCAATACAAATTATTATTTGATTCGAAATCATTTCGAGATCAATAATATTCACTCATGTCATTGTTCGACAAATGACAGATAGAAAACATCTTCACCAAATCACTTGGAAAAGAAAAGTTTGAAAGATTAAGGGGGGGATGTTGGCTCCTAATGCTTTGGGATTGGGAAAATATTTCATAAATATGTACATACAAAATGAATACGAAGTGATCTTCGAATATGAATTCCAAGAGTCTATCCTCTGTGTATATATTAAATTTATTCTTAATAGAAATCACAATTTCATGGAGTTATCCAATACATGGCCTGACAATTATGACAACATATACCAGAGTACATGGTTTTCACACACACACTTTCCGAGAAAGAAATCCCCTAAGAGATCTAGGCTAGAGAGGTGTTGTAGCATCTATATTAATAACAATAGGATTTGTTGTTATAAAGGTAAAAATGTATGTTATGATCCATACACGCAAATAAAATTTGTGATTTAAGGAGTTTAAAATTTGAGGAGATGTTTGCACCTCGAGAGATTTGATCCCTCTCGATGCTTGATACTGTTGATAATATGGGAGGCTTATCAATTTTACATTAGATTTCTCTTTCGTAGTAACTTCTTATGAATTATTTGGACTCTTATTAATATTTATTTGACATATTTCATCAAACAATTACTATAACATAAACAATAAGATCACAGAAACAAAAGAACACAAAATATAGGCTCTCAGCCAGGGCAAAACCCCTTTCCTAGGGGAAAACCTAGTCAAAATCTCTTCTTATAAATATCAAAGTGAGTGATATGAATTGGATCATTATATTGTTTTTCATCCATATTGATGCATTTGGAGTGGAAAAAGTGGAGGAAACATCTCATGGGTTGTTTTTACTGGCGAGACCCAGTTTGGCGAAACAAGGTATGAAACCTTCCGAGAGAGTTTTGAGGCATCAAATGACGCATTTTGGGGGTAAAAAATTGCCGCATTAGTGTCACACCCTTTCATACTATTCTACACTCATAAATATTTCCAACAACGCAAGAAGTGTGTCAATCATAGTTTGTATGCAAAATTTATGCCGCTCAGAAGTTGACTTTCTTGTTTTCACACCTATAGTTCAAGAGGATGTCGCGTCAGCCCCCATTATTCATGGAAAAGGTCCTAGCCATGTGTTTGTGATGTAAAAGAATCTATAAGAGTCTATTTTTTAACTCTAGTTAAGAGTTGATGCAGTCAAAATTAACCACTAGTAGGCTATCCATTTGTGTTATAATTGTGCCACTAGGAGGAAGAGACATTCCATTCTTTCGAGAGAATTTGGTTCCATAGATGAGAAAAGCTAAATAGGATAGATAGGAGGTAAAGAAAACAAATACTATATGTGCACTATAGTATCCCACGGGCCATAGACATTACTTCTTTGTATCTGTAGCCATATTTCCATATAGAGAAAGAGAGCAAAGCGAACTCACCTTCTATTTGGGTTTTCTCCTTAAAAGGGTTTCTTAGAGAAAATATCTTGTGTCTTATGTGTGTGTGAGCTTATTTTTTCATTCTCTATTTTTTTTCATGATTTCCATTCACATGCATGCACTAATTATAGTTAAACATACATATCTAGAAATTAAATAAAATTGTAATAGTGTAGAATCTCATATTTTTAATATAATATTATCATATTTTTTGTGGTGAACTTTCCAGTGGAATACCCACGGAATTTTACGGATCAATGACCCATGACCACAAAATAACTTCCACCTCTAGATTCCAAATCAAACCTTCCATTATGCTCAACAAATTCATCATCAATATATCAGCAACAAGAGAAGTACCATGGCAAAATTTCCACATATTCCATCTCAAGAAGAAACTCTTCTTTCATCTTAGACTTTGTCCCTCCACTTCATCTTTCTTCTTTTGCAAAATTTCATACCAAAAACACATCCAAGTGTGTATCCAAATGAGCTCATACCATATTCTATTTATATTTATAGAGGAGTGTGAATATACATGTCCATTGGGGCAGGGTCGATTTGTCATGTAGGCTAACTTGGCATCTAGCGGGGTTTTTGACCAAAAATTACATAATAAAAAATATTTTTGCTTTTTGCTTTCAAGAGATCCAAATAGGAATTTGACTCTTTGACTCAAAAAAACCTAGAAGCGGAGGAACATGCTTATCTAATAATAATAGTAATAACAATAATTATTTTGAGCGTGAAACCCATGCTTGAAAATATTTTTTATTTTTCACTTTATTTTTCTTTTTTTTTCTTTTTACATAAAATACACAGAGGTACAATTATGAAGACCGAAACTAGTTGCATCTTTCAACACTCCATCTTAACTAGGGAGGTATTCATAATTGTACAAATGGTACAAGGATGACCTCAAGTTGAAATGTTCTAAGAAGAGTATCACAATCAATATATACAATGCTAGAGATATCGATACCATCTAGGCTAACTGCCAAAGAATCAACCCATCAAGGGATCTAGGTATCATCTATGCTACCTACCAAGGTACCAATATAACAGGGATCTAGGCATCATCTAGGCTACCTTCCAAGGTACCAACCCAACAGGGATCTAGATGTCATCTAGCATACCTGCTAAGACACCAACCGTAACAGGTATCTAGTTATAGTCTAGTCTACCTGCCAAGATACCAACGCAACAGGGATCCAAGTATCATCTAGGATACCTTCCAAGACACCAACTCAACAGGGATCCAGGTGTCATCTAGGCTACCTTCCAAGACACCAACTCAACAGGGATCCAAGTGTCATTTAGGCTACCTTCCAAGACACCAACTTAACAGGGATCCAAGTGTCATTTAGGATATCTTCCAAGACACCAACTCAACCATGGATCCAAGTGTCATCTAGGCTACCTGCCATTGTTCCACAAATGATAGATTGTTGACATCTTCACCAAAGCGCTTGGAAGATAAAAGTTTGAAAGATTCATAATGATGTTTGGACTTAAAAACGCCACTTTATATTAACGGGGGAATGTTGGCACCTAATCCTTTGGGATTGGGAAAATATTTCATAAATATGTACATACAAAATGACAATACAAAGTGATCTTGGAATATGAATTCCAAGAGTCTCTCCTCTGTGTATATATTAAAGTTATTCTTAATAGAAATCACAATTTCATGGAGTTACCAAATACATGGCCTGACAATTATGACAACATATGCCAAAGAATATGAGTACATAGTTTTCACACACACACACACTTTCCGAGCAAGAAATCCCCTAAGAGATCTAGGCTAGAGAGGTTTTGCAACGTCTATATTAATAACAAGAAGATTTTTTGATAGAAAAGTAAAATTGTATTTTATGATCCATACACGTAAATAAAACTTACAATTTAAGGATTTCAAAATTTGAAGAGATGTTTGCACCTCAAGAGATTTGATCCCTCTCGATGCTTGATAGTGTTGAGAATTCGGGAGGCTTATCAATTTTACATTAGATTTCTGTTTCGTAGTAAATTCTTGTGAATTATTTGGATTCTTACTAATATTTATTTGAATTATTTCATCAAAAAATTACTATATCATAAGCATGGATATCACAAAAATAAAAGAACACAAAATATAGGCTCTCAGTCAGGGCAAAACCCCTCTCCTAGGGGAAAACCCAGTCAAAATGTCTTCTTAATATCAAAGTGAGTGATACGAATTGGATCACTATATTTTTTTCCATCCATCTCGATGCATTTGGAGTGGAAAAAGTGGAGGAATAATCTCATGGGACCATTTTTACCGACAGGGCCTAGTTTGGCGAAACGAGGTCTCAAACCTTCCAGGAGTGTTTTGAGGCATCAAGCGATGCTTTTTGGGCGTAAAAAATTGTCGCATTAATGCCACACTTTTCCATGCTATTATACACTCATAAAAATTTCCAATGGCGCAAGAACTGTGTCAATCAGAGTTTTTATGTAAAAGTTATGCCACTCAGAAGTTGACCTTCATGTTTTCACACCTATAGTTCAGGAGGATGTCACATCAACCCCCATTATTCATGGAAAATTTCCTAGCCACGTGTTTGTGATGTAAAAGACTCTAGAAGAGTCTATTTTGTAACTCTAGTTAAGAGTTGATGTAGTCAAAATTAACCATTAGTAGTGATGCAGGAGAATTTGGCTCGAAAAATCATTATATTTTGGTTGACTTAGGGGGTCTAATGTTTGATAAATAATTTAATTTATTAATAGGAATTTTGTATATTTTTAAATAATTTGAATAAGAAATAGGTGTGTGAGGTTTTAATGTAAACATTCTCACATAATTGATAATACGATAGATATTAATCTTGTAAAGATCTCATAAAGATCTTAGGGATTAGGGATCCTAGAATAGGGAACTAGTTGAGTCAAAATTGCATTAAGAGATTTTAGGAATTATTTGAGTGATCTATGGAGAAGATCATTTATCCATAATTATCCATAACTATGTAATTGTTCCTATAAATGTAAGCCTGCATATGGAGAGTGAGTGAGTGAGAGTGGATGTAAGTGTGTGGGAGTGTGATGAAATATGTAAGTGGCCAATTTAAATGAAGAAAACCAGGCTAGAGAGAGGGGAAGATTACTGAAAGTAATCAAGGTCAAGAAGGTATAGAATACCTTATGTAAATCTATGTAATTTATGTGTGCATTTGATTAATACATAAAATGAACATTCTGTGTTGAGTGTTATAAGAATAAATTGTGTGAAATTCCATTCATTATGTGATAATATATATCTTTGAATATTTTGTGAATTATGTGAGTACAGGAACCTAATGGAGTTAAAATGGTGAAATCGATGTTAGGGAAAGTGTTTTTAGAGAGATCACTATCAAAATCATCGTGTGCATAGGATGCTTATAAAAGACAGAGTTTAAGAACGCAATGAATTGAGGATTTGTTTGTGAGATGACTTCTCTGCGTTGAGCAATTTTGATGAAATCGTGTTTGGAGCTTTGTTTAGAAAATAAACATGAATTGTGTGATAGTATGTGTGGGAAATTAATGGAATGATATATCTCTGTGTTTTTAATTTCTGAACTTGTGTTCTGTCCTCCAAGCAAATCGAAGGTCGATAGTGAATGAGTGGACTGAAGCGTTTTCAACAGTGAACGATTAGATCTGAATGAGCTATGAAACTCTATTTCACACAATGTTGTAATTAAAGAAATTCGACATTTATGATAAGTTGTTAAATCAAGAATTAAATCTTTGTTACAAAGGAGTTATGAAAGGAGTTATTTGTGTATCTGGAGGAAGTCTGTTGCATTTAACGGACTGTGTATCCACTTTACGAGTATGAAATTGGGGTTTTTGAAATTGAGTTTTAAGGGCGTTTGTTGAAGACAAAAATGTTGTTCGATCATTTCAGGAATGAGTCGAATAGAACAGGTTTTAAAAGTTAGAGATTGAAGCCTGATTTAAGAATGCATAAATGAGGCAATGATGATCAAGTCGGAATTAAATCTCAGAGAATGTGTGGAGTGAACAAAGTATGGTGTGTGGTTGGAATGTTCTAAATTCTGAGCATCAAACCCAAACTTTGTTGCCATTTTGATTTCATTTCATTGCTGAGTCGAACTAATGAAGGACGCAGATCGAATTAGATATTGATCGAAGCCCTGTTCGAGATCCAATTAGTTGGTAGATCCATTAGGGAAAATTGAGGTATAAAATGGGTCTCCTAAGGAAAATGTACAATCAAAATTCACTTTATGAGAACCAACCAAATTTTAGGGGATGACACCATTCCTAATGGTTGAGGTGGCATTGCTTGAGTTAAAGGTACTTACTTGTCACATTCTCGATGGTGTATAAAAACTCATGGTTAATCATTGTAGTGCTCTAAGTATTTTTAAATTCATAAAGTAAAGTACTCATAATAAATGTCGTTTCACACTTTTTGAATAAAATATTATTATTTTCATTTCATATTTTTTGAAAGAAACAATGCATATATCTACACAATCTTCATATCTTTACACACTTTTGAATAAATATTATATTGGTATATTTTCTTATATGTATTTTTAAATTATATTTTCATCTCATTTTATTTAATATTACAATTTCAAATTAATTATAAGTTAATATCTATACATATATATATTATACATATGAAATCGAAATAAATAAAAATGTAACTTTTTAATTTTAAGATAAATCAAATCTATAAATAATATTATTATAATATTAATTACAATACAAAAATATTAAAATTAAAGAAAATAAAAAAATCTTAGTTTTGTATGATGAAAAAAGGTATATTAGTTTTGTATGTTGAAAAACGTTATGTTACGTTTAGTAGAGTTTGGAGCAAAAACAATCTAAATTTCAATGTATATAAATCTTATACTATACTTATAAATATAAATTAAATCTATTTCAATTTTTTCTCTTAATTTGATTTATAATTCAATTCATTTTATTATGATTATATTAATATTATATTATATTATGAAAAATAATCTAAATTATATAGAATATATATTATATTCCTTTTTATATTATATAATATAAAATTCATACATAAAATAATATATTATTGTTAGTATATTATATTATATTATTTTTATATAGTATATTAATTACATGTTATTATACAATTTAAATAATACAAATTTTAATTAATAAATAATTTATGAATTTATATTTATATTTTATTTTAAGTTATTTAAGTACAAAGGAAAATTGCATTAGTTGTTCAATGATAATGACTTTTTCTTGAAAAACTCATTCTTATTTATAGTCACATCAATACAAGTTTTTTATCAATTTTATTTTGGGACAACTTTTGAATTTAATTTAACCATGGTTACATGGATTGTTGTGCAAAAAGTGAATTGCAAATTCATAAATATTATTTTATTAGTTTAATTTCTATTTTATTATTTCATTTAGGAGACCCATTTTAGACCTCAAAATTTCCCTAATGGAAGTCTTGTTCGGGATTGAAGTTTGATTCCAGATTGATGGACGTGGCATGGAAGGTAAGTCTATTTAAAGGTTTATGTACAAAGTTTAAAATGAACAAAACTTAATAAACGCAACACTGCAAAATATTGCAAGAGCAGCACGACAATAGCAAGCAGATGAAGGGAATTCGTAAGGGAAAACCGTCATCAAACTTGCGGTTCAATTTATGATCAAAGGAAGACGAATTTTGAAATTTTTCAATTTGGGTTTTGTGCAGAGCAGGATCTATTTGGTAGGCTGTGAGCGATTTTCCGAAAAGGTCCCTGGTTGAGGAGTTCCAAAGTGATATTTAAACTATGTTTTTGCAGACTGCGTGAATGAAAACGACTTGTTATGTTTATAGAAGCGTAGCCTAGTGAATTAGGGCTACACATTGTGGAATATAGACCTGGTAGGTCATCAAGTGGTATCAGAGCTAGTAAAATCTATTTGGACTAAAACTAGAGTAGAGTTATGCTTTTGAAGTTGTATATACAGATATAATTGTGATTACAGGAAAAAATGATCAGATTTCAAGTCTAACAAGCAATAGGCACACAAAGATAAGGTGTGGAAGAATATGGGGAGTAGTTGATACTCTTAAGGAGAATTTGCAGAGGCAAATGAATAGGGAATAGTCCATTCAAAGTGCAAATGAATGGTGGAACAAGATCATGCAGAGATCTTGAAGGTGATATAGTATGTCTTTATTTTTAACTTTAGGTTTGAGGATTGTGTTTGCAGATTTCAAGTTGCAGACAAAGAGGGAATATCCCAGCAAAGGAACAAGAAGAGGAGTTGTAAGAAGAAGAACCAGTTGTGTTCTTGAAGGCAGAGTAGGTGGATACTCTGAAGGAAAGTGGCGGAGAACCTAAACGTTCCAATTGAAGGTTGGACAGAGAGAACAAGAGTGTTCTCAAAGGAAGTGGAAGCTGCAGAAGCAAAGAGGAGCAAGAGAGTTGCTCAGAAGATAGTTCCAAGACAGAGAACCAAAAGATTCCAAGAGGTCAAGCGCAGAGAGAGAGCTTGCATTCTTGGATGGAAAGTATGAAGGCTTGCTGAAAAGGGAGGCTTAGGTGCAGTCCACAAGTGAACAGATGGAGTTCACAGAGGAGGAGAAGATGACTATTGAAAGTCATAACAGAGGTTTAGATAGATGCCACAGAAAGGAGAAGATATATGCCAACGCAAATGGCATGAGAAAGAATCAAGAAGAGATTGACACAGAGAAAGCTGAGATAAAATTCCATCTTGGGTTATTGATGGAGATGTTATAGAGGAATAATGAAGACTAGAGGTATGGTTGGATTATGAGAAGAAAATTCAAATGGCATATATTGTAAGTGAAGTGGGAGCATAGATTGAATGCTCCACTGAAGGAAGAGTTACTCAAAGTAAATGAGTATGAGGAAGGAGTTTTGGTATGTGAACTAGAACATGGCCCATTGTTTTTTGAAAGAAATGAAGACACAGAGGAGAGATCTACAAAGGATCTTCTAAATCATATGAAGGATTCAAAGCAACAAGAAGGCCTGATCGTTAAAGCATCAAGTGAGACCACAAGGTCTTGTGTTTTTAAAACTGATCATTTGTGTATATGATTGCAGGCATTCCAGGAGATAGGAAACCTTTTGAAGATGTCTTCAGGATGGATGAAGATCTTGAAGTAAAATATGATGAAGAACAATTGCAGGAGAATGCTAACGCAGAAAACGAGGCAGGGATAGCTCTTGAAGAGGGCTTGCAGAAAGACAGTAATGAAAAATGTATTGAAGAAGAAGGTGAGGTAGATGTGTCTCAAGACAAAGAGAAGACAATCATAGGATTGAATGAAGAGGAAGGGGAACGACCGAAAGATGTTAAGAAAGAAGAAGAAGATATTGAAGACTATAAACATCATCATGATGGAGTACTTGTGAGGTGTCAAAGAGAAATTGAGTTGTTGGAGTATTTGCTGAAAGAACCAGAGTATGAGAGTGCGATTGCAGTTAGAAATGAACGAGTATCTCAAGCTTGGATTGGGACATAGATATGTGTTAGTTGCCAAGTTTCTGATGTATTCGTTGATAGAGAAGAAAAGGTGGATGAGTATGCAGTCAAAAAGATGACCGGAAATTTACTTCTTGAAAGTAAGAAGAAACAAATGGAAATTGCAGAGGATGATGTTAAGGATGTGGTGAAGGAAGAATTGCCTTGTCAAGGGCATATTAAAAATTTTGTTTTGCGAGGAACAACAGAAATTTATTGTATGATTGATGAATTGTGGAACTTAATGATGAACCAGTTCAAATGGAGAAAGCTGACAGTAGAAGGAATGACCAATCAGAATTTGGAGCTGATTGAAGGAAAGAAAATGAACCAAAAGATAGCAGACATTCAACAACAGCAAAGGTGTAGAGCGTTTGGGACCCTGGAGGTTTTCATCAGCATATGAAACACATGATCAGGAGATTATGAATGTTTTCAACTTTGGGAGTCTGATGCAGGAGAATTTGGCTCAAAAAATCATTGTATTTCGGTTGACTTAGGGGTCTAATGTTTGATAAATAATTTAATTTATTAATATGACTTTTGTATATTTTTAAATAATTTGAATGAGAAATAGGTGTGAGGGGTTTTAATGTAAATATTCTCACATAATTGAGAATACAAGATATATTAGCCTTGTAAAGATCTCATAAATATCTTAGGGATTAGGGATCCTAGAATTGGGAATTAGTTGAGTCAAAATTGGATTAAGAGATTTTAGGAATTAGTTGAGTGATCTATGGAGAAGATCATGGATCTAGAATGATCCATAACTATGTAATTGTCCCTGTAAATATAAGCTTGCATATGGAGAGTGAGAGTTTGAGAGTGAAAGTAATCAAGGTCAAAAAGGTATAGAATACCTTATGTAAATCTATGTAATTTATGTGCGCATTTGATTAAAAAAAAAGGAACATTTTGTTTTGAGTGTTATATGAATAGACTGTGTGAAATTCTATTCATTATATGATACTATATATATTTGCATATTGGGTGAATTGTGCGAGTATAGGAACCTGATGGTGTTCGAATGGTGAAATCGATGTTAGGGAAAGTGTTTTTAGAGAGATCACTATCAAAATCATTGTGCACATAGAATGCTTGTAAAAGACAGAGTTTAAGAATGCAACAAATTGAGGATTTGTTTGTGAGATGACTGCTCTGCGTTGAGCAATTTTGATGAAATCGTGTTCAAGGTTTGTTTAGAAAATAAACATTAATTGTGTGATAGTATGTGTGGGCAATTAATGTGATGATAAATCTATGTTTTTAATTTTTAAAGCTTTGTTCTGTCCTTCAAGCAAATCTAGGTTGATAGTGGATGACTTGACTGAAGCATTTTCAACAGTCAACGATTAGATCTAAATGAGCTGTGAAACTCTGTTTTACACATTGTTGTAATTAAAAAAATTCGACAATTATGGAAAGTTGTTAAATCAAGAATTAAATCTCTGTTACAGAGGAGTTACGAAAGGAGTTCTTTACGTATCTAGAGGAAGTCTGTTGCATTTAACGGATTGTGAATCCACTTTACGAGTATGCAATTTGGTTTGTTGAAATTGAGTTTTAAGGGCGTTTGTTGAAGACAAAAATGTTCTCCGGTCATCTCAAGAATGAGTCGAATAGAACAGGTTTTAAAAGTTAGAGATTGAACCCTGATTTAAGAATGCGTAAATGAGGCAATGATGATCAAGTCAGAATTAAATCTCAGAGAATGTGTGGAGTGAACAGAGTATGGTGTGTAGTTGGAATGTGCTAAAACCTGAGCATTAAACCCAAACTCTATTGCCATTCCGATTTAGTTTTGTTGTTGAGTCGAACTAATGAAGGATGCAAATCGAATTAGATATTGATCGAAGTCATGTTCGAGATCCAATTAGGAGGTGGATCGAAGTCATGTTCGGGATTGAAGCTTGATTCCAGATTGTTGGACATGGCATGGAAGGTAAGTCTATTTAAAGTTTTATGTACAAAGTTTAAAAGTGAACAAAACTTAATAAACGCAGCATTGAAAAATATAGCAAGAGTGGCACGACAATAGCAAGCATATGGAGTAGTAGATGAAGGGAATTCGTAAGGGAAAACCGTCATTAAACTTGCGGTTCAATTTTTGATCAAATGAAGACGAATTTTGAAATTCTTCCATCTGAGTTTTGTGCAGAGCAGGGTCTATTTGGTAACTCACAGGCCATTTTCCAAAAACGTCCTTGGTTGAGGAGTTCTAAAGTGATCTTTAAACTGTGTTTTTGCAAACTGCGTGACTGAAAACGACTTACTGTGTTTACAGAAGTGTAGCCTAGTGAATTAAGGCTACCTATTGTAGAATATAGACCTAGTACGTCATCAAGTAGGCTACTAGGTTATGTCATAATCAGGTCACTAGGAGGAAGAGGCATTCCATTATTTCAAGAGAATTTTGTTCCATAGATGAGCAAAGATAGCCAAGAGAGATAGGAGGTAGAGCAAACAGAGACAATATATGCACTATAGTAGCCCATGGGCTATGGGCATTACTTCTTTGTACTTGCAGCCATATTTCCAGAGAGCGAAGTAGACTCACCTTCCAGTTGGATTTTCTCCTAAAAAGGGTTTCCTAGAGAAAATATCTTGTGCCTTATGTGTGTGTGAGCTTATTTTGTCGTTATCTATTTTCCTGCATGATTTCCATTTACATGCATGCACTAATTACAGTTAAATATACATATCTATAAATTAAGTAAAATTGTAATAGTGTAGAATCTCATATTTTAAATATAATATTATCATATTTGTTGTGATGAACTTTCCAGTGGAATATCCACGGAAGTCTACGAATAAGTGAGACATTCAAGATCCATGACCACAGAAGAACTTCCACCTCTAGATGCCAAGTCAAACCTTCCATTATGCTCAACATATCAGCGACAAGAGAAGTACCAAGGCAGAATTTCCACATATTCCATCTCAATAAGAATCTCTTCTTTCATTTTAGACTTTGTCCCTCCACTTCATCTTTCTTCTTCCGCGAAATTTCATATCAAAAACACATCCAAGTGTGTTTCCAAATGAGCTCATATCATATTCTACTTATACTTTCTAGAGGAGTGTGAATAGACATGTCCATTGGGGCAAGGTCGACTTGTCATGTAGGGAAACTTGACATCTAGAGGGGTTTTTGACCCAAAATTACATAATAAAAAATATTTTTCCTTTTTGCTTTCAAGAGGTCCAAATAGGACTTTGACTCTTTGACTCAACAGAACCTAGAAGCGTGAAGAACATGCTTATCTAATAATAATAATAATATTTTTTTTTAGCATGAAACCCATGCTTGAAAATATTTTTTCTTTTTCTTCTTTTATATTTTTACATAAAATACAGATGTACAATTATGAAGACTGAAACTAGTTGCATCTTTCAACACTCCCTCTTAACTAGGGAGGTATTCATAATTGTACAAATGGTACAAGGATGAACTAAAGTTGAAATGTTCCAAGAAGAGTATCAAATCGACATATACAATGCTATAGATCACGATACCATCTAGGCTAACTACCAAGGAATCAACCCATCAAGGGATCTGGGTACCATCTATGCTACCTACCAAGGTACCAACCTAATAGGGATCTAGATACCATCTAGGCTACCTTCCAAGGTACCAACCCAAAAGGGATATAGATTTCATCTAGGATACCTACTAAGACACCAACCCTAAAAGGGATCTAGGTATAGTTTAGGCTACTTGCTAAGATACCAACCCAACAGGGATATAATTATCATCTAGGATACCTTCCAAGGAACCAACTCAATAGGGATCCAGGTGTCATCTAGGTTACCTTCCAAGACACCAAATCAACAGGGATCCAGGTGTCATTTAGGCTACCTTCCAAGACACTAGCTTAACAGGGATCCAAGTGTCATCTAGGATACCTTCCAAGACACCAACTCAACCAGGGATCCAAGTGTCATCTAGGCTATCTACCAAGACACGAACCCTAATATGGATCTCAGTATTTCTAGGCTATCTTCCAAGATACCAACCCTAAGTACCATCATATGGGATAATTAGCCTAAGGTACAACAACTCATCATGATGATTTGGTCGACGCCTCAACCTTATGGTATACATATTAGTACAAATTTTCCATCACCAAGGTCAAACTTCTTGGAAAATCTATTCTCAAGGAGTACTAGTTTCTATCTTCCAAGATACCAACCCTAAGTACCATCATATGGGATAATTAACCTAAGGTACAACAACTCATCATGATGATTTGGTCGACACCTCAACCTTATGGTATACATATTAGTACAAATTTTCCATCACCAAGGTCAAACTTCTGGGAAAATCTATTCTCAAGTAGTACTAGTCTCAGATTCTTTACCCAATCATTCGGTCCCCATTCTCTCGCCATGGCCTTCACTAGACGTATGGTTGTTAATCTTAGCTTGGTGCATGACACATGAAGTAGAGAATCATGTCCATCATCACTACCTCTTAATTAGGGAGGATATACACTTTCCTCCACACACAAAGGGAATATATCCAAGCTCCCTCTTAACTTGGGATTTGTGTTCAACATTAGCTACTTTGTTCTTCCATTGGAGATCATAGTAGTAGTAGCAACACAAGCTCCTTCTTTAGCATCATCATGTCATCAGAGAAGTGAACATCATGGAGCCATCCTCTAACACTTGGGACCTTAAAACTTAAAGACATGCCTTAAAACTTGAGTTAAATTGTTCCCTCAAAATCCACAACCCTTTCAAGATTCAAGGCCACCTTTGAAGTCATCATTCCTTTTCTTTTTCTTCATATGGCAACAAAGTTCAGCTTCAACTTTCAATTGTAAACTTCAATATCATTAGGGTTTTTGCAACTCCCTCTTTCCATCATGCTTATTATGAAGTCATCATCAAGCACGATATTTGATTTGTTCTTTCCTTTCGTCCTTCTCATCTTGCTTTCACAATTTTAATAGCCTTTATCATGTACCTGTAATTCCTTAACAACAAGTACAACCAAGCAAAATATACAAATACAATAGTATGGTGTCAATTTTGTCAATCTGGGGTTTCTATGATTTTTTAAAAGAGTTCTTCTAGGGTTTTTCTTGCAAACCCTTAGTTATCTCATGAAATAACCCTTATAAGGGTTTTTACTTTCAGCAGGAACATTTATCCCTAGTGTTTTGATTTCAAGCCCTAGGTTTTCTCAATTCAACCCTTGCTAGGCATTTTACCACATACCCTAGATTTTTTCTATAAACCCTAGGCATCATTACCCAAGTAAGAGGGAACACGCAATAAGGGTTAGCATTCCCTAGGTTTTTTCAATTCAACCCTTGCTAGGGTTTTTACCACATGCCCTAGATTTTTTCTATAAACCCTAGGCGTCATTACCCAAGTAAGAGGGAACACGCAATAAGGGTTAGCGTTTTCACTATTTTAGGGTTTTCCATTCTAAGTCCAATCTAGGGTTTACGAACCCTACAAAAAAAAATGTTTCAAACATATAAGATCTTCAAAAAACTCGAATTTGAGGAAAAGATAAGTATAAAGAGCAGAAAAGGACGGAATTTGGTTGGGAAAAATCTTGTTTGACTTTCCTTGATTGGTGTTTGGGTTATTTGTCCTCTTATTACAGGGTTCCTTCACTTTATAGCTTGGAACTATGGACAGATCTTAGATCTGAAGAGGAAAATGCCTCACACCTGTGGAGACACAATATTACGAAAATATTCAGATCTATGGAGGCACATTACAGAGATCATCAAGGAGCAACATGATTAAAGTTTTGATGTAGCCACTTTAAATAACTTGATAGGGTATCATGAAGAGTTTGGAATACACTTTTTGCAGTAAACAAAGTTGTCATTGATGAACTAACAGTCTGTTAAAGACTTGTTGAAGATACCTTGGAGCTGTGTTGAAGAAACTATCAAGGCTTGTTGCCAAAGACATTGGGAGCCTTGAAGAACTATTGAACCCATCATGAAGAACAAAAGCATAGGGTTGGAGCCCTATGTTGAACCCTTAGTTAAACTAAGAGAGGGGGGGGGGGGGTGAATCAGTTTAACACATTCATGGACTTTCAAAACTTTTCATTAAAACTTATTTACACCTTCATTTCATGTCCAAATTAATATGTGAGTAATCTTAGAATGTGAGCAGCAAGTGTTAATATAATATAACAATAGACTTAATATGAGAGCAGCAGTAATTAAGCAGAAGATATAAATCAGATCAACACATAAACATCATGCACAGAGACACCAGATATAAGTGGAAACCCATAAAGGGAGAAAACCACATCTTATTATTGTTGTGATGCAAAGGCAAGCTCCAACTCCCTCTCACCACTGATTTTCTGTAGGCACCAACCTACAGGAGGCTCCAACCTCAATTCCGCAAGCTACAACTTGCAAGGCAGCACCAAATCCCTTCAATTTTCTTGTAGGCACCAACCTACAGGAGGCTCCAACCTCAGTTAGCTACAACTGACAGCTATCAAGTTGCAACTTGATAGGGAAGCTCCCGACTTCTTCCAATTTATCAAATTAGTGTAACAGTTTGCCACCCACCTCGGATATCGGCCTCACGTTCGCCTTCTCTGCAGCACATTTCTTAATCTTCTCTATGTCTATCTATATACTTCTTCTCTATATTTACTCTCTCTAACCTCACTTATGCATATCAATTGATATTATTTATGGAAGTTCCTCACCACTTGTTGTTTGTATTTCACAAGGTGGTGAACAATCGCAATAATACACAATAACATTTCCTTTATCAACTCAATTTAAAATTATAATAATGTATTGCAAATTTTCTACACCTACCATGTCTGGGTGGGATTTTCTTTTCATATGATATTTTATATGCATCCTAAGCAGTAGAAGAATTTAATTACCTTGTTACATTGATTTCGATTTACACACTTGATTTCACTAGAAAGCTTCTTTTAGTTTTGGCTTGGTAGATTTGTTTGTACCTTGTTCTCTCTTTCGTTCTTGTAGGCTCTCTTCTTCATTGCAGTTGTATAATTGTTGTCCATATAACTGTCTTTTGATATCACTGCTAGGCAATTTCAATACTTTTAATTTCTGCAGTGGCAACCTTTACATGTTGAATCTTTTTCAATACACTTGTAAGGATTCGGGTCAACCTTCGACCTTTATAATAAAATTCAACCTTTGTGTAAAATACATTCAAAGTTCTTTGCCCAACCAACCCATAATTCGAATAGTTCAATATCCCGGTTTGTTCTTTTAATTCAATAAGGGAGCCTTCTTGATCCTTTCTTCAGGTTCAATTATCGAATTCATAGAATTAGATTAAGGAATGTGTTGACGGGCTTAGTACCAATTGATATAATAGACAGCCCTTATGTGACCCAATACCTTTGATATTTAAATAAACCCGACAGTTATTATTTCATTTCGGGGGCTTCCTTCACACCTCATAACTAAATGTTCGAACCTTATAACTATGACCCCAAAGATTAATAAATCCGCAAATCTTAACAATAATCAACACATTCGTATGCATGGGCCCCACTATACAATCGACTGAATCAATCGAATACACATGCCCGTGCCTTAAGTTAACCTTCGCGCATCTTCCCAATATGATCACCGTCAGATCGCTTCCCTCCAGATCGATGGCTTGTGTCAATATCGCACCGAGTATTTGGTCGATGGTTAATGCGCAATGGCGCGCAGTGGAAGCGGTTTTTCAACCTCGCCCCATGCCACGTGTCGAGCTTTCTATGGAATCGCTCACGAATGGGGAAAACCGCTTGCTCCACAAAAGAGATGCGATGTAAACCAGAAACCGTCGTCACTGTTCACTCCAAACCATGCTCACTATTCCTCTCGGTCACGGTTCCGCTTCTCCACTCCAGGTTCCACTCAGCTTCCGCTACAAGGTTCCACCTGTTTTATTGGAAGAGGTTCTCCTCTTCGCGTAGTCACGGTGTTTCTTCACATTACAGCCTCTTTCCTCGGCGTTCCTTTCATCCATCTACTCCGACGCATAGCTCCACCATACATAACCCTTGCGACTATGTTTTACAGTGCTCACAAGCATTGGGTAATTAACCACCATTCCACAATAACTTCAATCGATCCAGACGGACATGATCAATCACTGGGTTCTTAATTGCTATAGAATTTGATACTCTCATCAAGAACACATGGGATTATTCATATCGATAACCCAACAATCCTCCACACATAAATTCATTCAAAGCATTTCCCATACAATTATTACTGTGCCATCACCTAATTTCATAGTTTCCTTTGCGGGTTCACTGTGTTATGATTGTAATTTCCTTAGTATCTACATAACCTCACACACTATACTCCACAGTAAATACATGTACAGAGTTAATCATAATTTCACATAGGAGCCATATATACTTCGAATTACAGAGCCATACCCATGCAATGTTGAACACTTAAAGATACCCACTCTGCACCTTGAATAGTTTTCTGCTTCTTTGCTATCCTCTGCTCCTTGACTGATGCTTCTCCTTACTTCTCTTTTTGCTATCTCCTTTGCCTTTCTTTTGCTATCTCTCTTTGTCTCTGTTTCCTCTGATGTCTCTGCTGCCTTTCTGCCCCTTGAATGATGTTTCAAGTGCTCCTCCTTTGTCATCTCCTTTGCCATCAATGACAACAATTCCAACAGTATCCCCCTTTGGCATTGATGGCAACACATCCACCAATAATCCAATGCTTCCTCTGCCTATCTGCTTTTCCTCCCCCTTTGACATTAATGGCAAAGGGTTGCACATTTCCTAGTTTGCTTTCTGCATTTCCCCTCTCTGAGATCTTCTGACTTTGTACCATGCTGCTCCAAACTTTGGATTAAATCTAAAATTCTAATCCTTTAGCCTTTTCATTGACTCCTGTATGCTGGATGTATTCTTTCCATAAGCCTTTGATCCTGAGGACCTGTTTCATGGTTTCCTTGTTGGCTGATCTCCCCCTGGAATGATATTTTCGTTTCTGTTCTCCCCCTGAAACTGTGATTTCTCTTTATATCATAGAGTAGCATCTACAGATACTACCCCTAGTCTGTCTCTCAAATATTCAAATGGTTCTCTAGCAAGAGGTTTGGTAAATATATCTGTTGTTTATTCTTTTGTTGGCACATACTCTAGCTTTACTATCTTCGTATGTTCTGGAAAAATGATACTTGATTCAAGTTTTAGTTTTAGGTAAACCTGGATTTTCTGATACTTATAGCACTTATGTCACATTTGGTGGGCCAAGTTCATCAATACTTACATATCTTGGAAAGTGTGTTTCATCACATGACTTGTGTACAACATCTTTGTTCTTGCCATATGTTCTGTATCTTTTATGAGTAGAAGATAGATATTTGTTTCACCTTGTATGCCTGAGACTTTCTCCTAGATAGGGAATGCCTCACTTGTGCTTTTTCTGTCATCTGTTGTGTCTGTCTGTATCTTTGCTTTGTCAAAGTGAAGTTTTTGCTTTTATGATACCAAAGTCCATATTGTGTTGTTCCTTGTAGATATCTGAATATTCTTTTTACTGCCAAAAGATGGTTTTGTTTAGGTGTTGCTTGATATCTAGCCACTAGTCCTACTGCTAGCATGATGTTTGGTCTTGATGTAGTCAGATACAACAGACTTCCTATCATGGATCTATAGAGTTTTTGATCTATATCAGCAGACCCATCATCAGCACACAGCTTGCATCCCGTGATCATGGGAGTTGACACAGGTTTGCAGTCCTCCATTTTGAACTTTTTCAACATTTATTTTAAGTATTTTTCCTGTGAGATGAACGTACATTTGTTCTTTTGCTGAATTTGAAGTCCTAAGTAGAAACTGAGCTCTCCAATCATAGACATCTCAAACTCTGTTTTCATCTCATCAACAAACCCTTTTTCTATTTCTTCTCTGTTTCTTCCAAACATAATGTCATAAACATATACTACAACAATTAGGAGTTCATTTTCATGGGCTTTTATGTATAGATTGTTGTCTACTCCACCTCTCTTAAAGCCTTGTTTTTGCAAATAGTTATCTAGTCTTGAGTACCAAGCACGAGGAGCCTGTTTCAGTCCATAAAGAGCCTTTTTCAGAAGCCTTCTGGTTTGTAGAGACTCAAATCTATATTTTACTAGAATGCTAGGCTTAAACACAACGAACTCTGACCAGAGATTGACTGGGAGGGCATTTACCAGATATGTCACCTCCTAAAGAGGATGAGATCTGGAGGCTACCTGGCCCTGTCCAGGATCTGTCTAAGAGTACAATAGAACACGACAAATGACACCGAGGCTGTCCAAGAAGGGGTGTGACTAACTGCCAATTTAAACCATAGTCATACAAGTTTATGAAAACTTAGTAAAAATTTAACTATTCATACCATAAGCATACAAATTTGAACACAAGAATTTGCATCAGTTATATCCAAGTTCATAAAATTTGACTTCATACACATACATCCATTTAACTTGTGAATTCTAGGCACACAGAAATCATCATAAATAAAAGCGATACAAATAAACGTGTACCGTACACCCTGAAACGAGAGCCAAACTGGACCTGCTGCTTGGCGAGCTCCTTTGATGTCGTCTACCTCCACGGCTGAATGTGTCGTGCTCAAGCCGAATGCAGTGACTCACCGGTTAACCTCCCAGCCTACTCCTTGGGTACTCTCCTTCCCCGCGGACCCCCGAGCTGCAATGGGGTTGTACAAACAAAGGAAAATGCTAGCTGACAGAGCTGAGCCTCTCTTGGCTCAAGAGTCCCCTCTCTATAACACTCTGTCTCACCAAACTCACTATAGCTCATAACCACTCAATTTTGACATAGTCTCCTCCATCCAACAATAGGGTAAAACCAAAAGTCCCCCTTTTTCCCTTCCCTTTCCATTTCTTTTATAGAATGTTTCATAGGTGACACTTGGAACTTCATGCATAAATAATTATTTTTTATTAACCCAAAATTTGATTATTCACCCACCCACGTGTCATCCTCTCATCAAGACTCTCCAAAATAATTTACTTAATTATTCATTTAAAATAGTAATTTTCCTCAACCCAATAAGACTTCCTATTTCTTCTCCTAGTTGTCTCTTGATTCCCCTTTTCTACTCCTTAATTTGTGTTTATTACTGCAGTTAATTAATAAGTCTAAGATTTGGTCCCCTAAACTACCTCAATTTGCATTTATGATGAATATTCTTATGTTGGCTCTTGCCACATGGAAGTTCTCTAATTTATCAAATTTTAATTTATTAATTTTATTATAATTCACCACCCTCTTCTCTTAATGAAGTTTTTAATAAATTTTTATACTTAACTCTATGTCCCTCTTTTCCCCTTTTTGCCTAATTAAGTTACTCATATACATTATCCATTTAATATTTTGTTTTAACAAGGAAATAGTAGAGTTATCATGGTAATTAATTTATCTCTTCCTATTCCTCCCTTACCCTAAGTTTAATTCTTGATTTAATTCTTTTGGTTGTGACCTCATATATCATTTGTTATGAATTAGTAGGATTTCATATATTGATTATATTTATTAGTTTATTTAATGATGTCGAGGGTCGAGTTTATTCATGCCCTTCAAGAACTTCCATTCGAAGTTCCAAGGGTGCCATGCCTAAGAATTATTTTTGATGCCAAGGGTGCCAAGTCGGTCGTGCCCTTCAAGAATTTCTCTTGAAATTCCAAGGGTGCCACACCACTTTCCCTTCAAGCATCCAGTGGTTATGAGGGGAAAATATATGTGCAACTACAGAGACCCTTATCATCTCGTATGTTGCCTGCTATAGTGAGACTAATGGTGCTAGGGATCAAGGAGTTCGCCTTGATGCGCGCCCCCCACAAATCCTCGTGAGCGAACCCAATTTGGGACCTGCCCCCACAACATCATGATCTTCAAGGCGAAGGTGTTTCGACCTTTCCAGCCTAAGTCATGGCGGGAGTGCTATTAGGTGAGATCAGGGACACTGTCCTACCCCTCCCATGAAGTTCCATCCAATTGTACAACCCCATCACCCATATGTGAGTCATTCGGCCAAGCAACTAACATGTTCCTGCAACCACTGACATATCATCAGAGTATATATATATCAAGTTTCAAACTGAACTTATAATTTCAAGAAAAATATTTATTCCAATCAAACCAGATGTTGTCAGCTCATCATATGCGAGTGCCTCTAGCGGTTTCCTGTAATACTCAATAATCATCAGTCAACAAGTTTCTTAGTGTTAGTCATTTCATAAAAAAAATCATCAACATGACATAGTCATCCACATCATTGTTCATCGTGAACCAGAAGTAATGTAAGTAGACACATTCATCACAACTATCATCATCATAACGTCAATAGAAAATACATATCCATCAAAGCCACCATCATCCTGACACCGACTAGGAAATAACACATCAACTAATAGTAGAGTGAAGTGTCAGTATCCTCCACCTGAGGTCCCCAAATAATAATGTGTGAGCCTTAAGGCTAAATCATTGTAAATGTCATTTCAAGGTCATAAATCTAGAGTGGGGCACTACATACACCCCCCCTTAAATTAAACTTCATCCCGAAGTTTCAAACCATGGAAGTGGTGACATATCCATCCAAGGCATCATCATCGTAGCCTCAATAGAAAACATATCTATCCATAAAATCTATCATCATCATGATATCAATAGAGAACATGCATATCCATTAATGCTACAATCATCATAGTATGAATAAAGACATACATAACCATCAAATCCACTAATAATAGAGTCATGTGTTTGGATCCTCAACCTGAGGTCCTCAAAGAATAAATTATGAAGGATCAGTGTCCATCAACCAAAGTGGGGCACTACATTCACCCCCTCTTAATAATGGACTTCGCCCTGAAGTCCTTAGATTAGGAAAGGAAATTAAAACAGGGAATGCATATCCTTAATATCCTCTATTAAAATGTTGCTATCCTCATTGTGACATTAATCCTCAATTTTTAAATCAAGCAATTTCTCCCTGATTTTTGTACATTAAGGAATACCGAAATATTTGAGGGTCATACTTAAAACATCTTCCATCTTCTTTATGGTTCCCCTTTACGCAAGTAATATAAACATCATATTTACTTGTTAACTTTGATCACTTCCCTTATATAGTGTTTTAATGGTCTTGGGTGATTATGTGTCGTATGCTTTGACGATCAATCCTCACAATTATATTTTATCATTCTTGATGCCAATGCTTTTAGGGTACAAAACGTCATTCAACAATGTATAATAAGTGTATGGATATGCCTAATACATTACATCAATATTCATTTTGTAACAAATGTGGACTACTTGGGAGCCATTAGTTTGTATAAACACCATCCCCAAGTAAGTTAACAAAATATCTACAACTTATATGTTTATTTCTCATATATTGACACAATTGATTTCATATGAAATTAAAATAATCATAGTTATATATGTTTAACATCTATCACCATAAAATATCTCACAAGAGGATCTACAATTTGTGAGTGACCATTAATTCAAACCATATGTGTAATGAACCTACGTCAAGGTGCATCAATTCTTCTTCTCAACTACATCACTCACACCACTTAGGTTTAATTCATAAAAATGACTTTTAGGCTAGGAATCGTCACATAGTAGATATCCTTTAACATGATATCATTAATATCGTTATATGATAAAGCTCCAACAAAAATAAATAAAACTTACAAGTATATGATAGGCTCCAAAAACTAGCACTCAAAATCAACCTATATCAAATTAGTAATAATCCTTTTTAATTTCTTGGTTGTCACTTATTTGAACCTAAGAGTATTGTAATTATCAATTTCAATGTGTCTAGTCATCATTGTCTCAACAATCACCTAAGCTAAACTCCTTCATGTATCACATGCATGGCACATCTCTACCGTGCAATTGTTGAATAATAAGCAATTGCATGTTCCCTCTTCTTCTCCCATAAAGGAATCGACATGAAAACTTTATTCAATACATATGACACGTGTGTATATATATATCTATATATGTATGTATGTATGTATGTATGTATGTATGTATAATGTAAATAATCTCCGAGTCATTATTGGATCCATCAACATGTCCCTACGTGTTCCAAATCACTTGTGATGGCTAAGCATTCCAAAAATCACTATATCATGAATCACATTCTTTTATAGTAAAGGGGTATGATCATATGAGATTGACTAACTAGGTGAATAACCACGCACACGAACACATACTTATGGCCTTCCTTAGGCAAAGTTTTTTGGTAAACTATATAAATACTAAAAACCTAATATAAGAAAAGTGATAAACTGTCATCCAGGATTTCTCAAGATGAAAGGATGAAACACGCTTGTTACTGTTCTAGTCATTATTTTGTCCCAGATATGAATTGAAACGCTAACCCTCGAGAGTTCTTGTTTAAATTTAAGGTGGATGATTCATCCTAGAAGGAGTCACCTCTAAGTAATCCTTAGGTTGACACACTTTCCATCCATATTCTTAGGTCATCATATTCTATTTCCATGGGCTCTAGATTCAATAATTGCTTCAATATTATCTATAGCTATCAATCTATTGGTATTGGATTTCTGTGTGAATGACCATCTTGTTGCATTGACTCTTATCAATTGTATAAAGGATCTTGATTCACTTGCAAAGAGTGAAAAGTTTTCTTGCCCTGATTTAGGAAGCCAACATTCTTATCAACGTAAACATCAATTTACACTCTAGTATTCATATCTCATAAGGATTTTACTACTTTAGTATTAAAATAACATAACTTATTTATTAAGTATCACAATATGTATAATTTACTAAATTTTAAGGCTACATTTAATATGCATGTACACTCCATTCTAACTTTCAGATATGCACTAGCCATGATGCAAATATATTAGCTTGAAGTATGTGTTTCAATATATCACTTTGTCTAACCTTAGATTATGGATAGAGTGTTATAAGACTTTCCACTTTAATTTAAGTGAACCTATAATTACTTTGAAATCCATTTTTATGTTTCATTTTTTTTAAACTTTTACAATATTTATTCTATAACAATGTTGTTCCTTGTCATTTAATTTAGGAATTAAGATATGGAAAAATTGCTTATAACTTATAACCTATATTGACCAATGTCAAATTAATAATGGTCAATAGTAAAATCCAATCTTGCAGTTTTGATTACACATAAAATAATAAATTGATATGTGAAGTAGATAGATCAATTAATTTTCTCACATACAAGTACTTGCATAAATTTTGGTGGGTAATAAACACTAAGTCTACAGGTTTAATCCTATTTGAGTATTGGGGAAAACATAACTAATGGATATTGGGGAAAACATAAATAATGGAGGGAAGTAACTCCTATATATATATTACTTCTTAATTCTATAAAATTTCCTTCTTGAGCACAAATTTGAGTAAGTAATAGTGAACATGTTATCTACTAGAGTATGAACGATTTTCAAGGATTTTTTTTTTTTAAGAATCATGCACGCTTTAAAGATATAAAAATTAACTTCATATTAAAATCATTAACTTATAAATTCTATCCTTAATTTGTAATTCAAAACCTTATTTCATTACAATCTTAATAATATAAAAATATAGATATGAAAAGGTTCCATCCCACTTTTCATTATATAAATCACAAATTAAAACAATTAATTTGCTTCTTTTCCAATTTCACTAAGTAAGTAACTTTTGCAATATGTAAAAAGTGTAATTTAAAATTATAGAAAGAATGTAATTTTAAATTAACTTATAAATTTAGATATATTCAATATATTCAAAAACCACATCCCTAATATAAGAAAACATAATTAAATATATATAATAACACATATTTTTAAACTTTAAATATATAGCAGCTAGGCCACTAATTAAATATTTAATAATGTTCATTAAATACCTTTCACTTATTATGACATTATATAATGAGGAAAAAGTGTTACAATTCAAAACCATTAACATGATAAAAATGCAACTCACTCTTTTAGAAAGCAACGGCTACATGCATGTCCACCCAACTTTTGCATGTTTAAACACGAATATTAATAAATATGTGCATGTCCATCAAGATTTTTGCATGCTTAAACGTGAATTTTTTTTATTTTATTTTTTTATAAATTTACTTTTGATAAACCGTAAATAAAGATTTAACTCACCAAGCTATCACCAAGCTGGCAAGCCACTTTTGACTTTTCAAAATGCCATTAACTTTAGGCCAATCAAACTTTCTTAATGTATTTGCTAGTTGGTTGAACTTTCATGTATATTTTTAATTTAGAAAATTTCAATAATTTGACACTATTAGTCGATATATGGCAGTTAATCCTTCCCAACTATTGGAGGGTTTAAGGAAATATTTGGAAATTTTTATAACAGGAGAGAATTTAATTATTTGATCTTAATCAATTTTTTATTTTTTATTTTTTTAATAATATTTTCTATATTATCCCTTGTATCTTGGTCTTTAATAAAAACATTACTTTTCTTTTTGACCTTGTATAATTTGTTTTCCCTAAAAACATGATATTGGGTAATCGTCTTCCCAAATTTAATAAGAAACTCTCCTTTCATAAAATTATCCCTTTAAATATCTTGAATTGAAACTTAGGAACCATTATAATTTATTATACATGGAGGCAGATTAAAGGATCTCACTAAATTTACGGTACGAGTTAAACCTCACCTGTTATAAATTTTATTTGCGTCACTAATACACTATATATCAAATTGTTATAAGCTTCAAATTATCCTAAATTTAGTAACCTTCATTAACCATATATCAAAATTAATGCGGTAAGTATTGATATGTCACCAGTGGTTATAGTAACAGTCACACTAGTCCACACAAAAACTTTTGAAATTAAATTTCAACACCTTCCAATGAATTTAGTGAAATAATTATCTATGCATGGAGATAACGCATATGTTTTCAATTATACATGACAATAATACATTCATTTCCCCAAAATCAGCGATATCAGTGAATCTGTGGGGTCAATGAGCAGCACATGAGACACCGGGACAACTCGGCATAAATTCTCCGGCTTCGGATGGCATTAATTCTGGAACACGATCCACTCGTAGATACTCCCGACTCCACTCTTCTCTTTTATTTTATTTTTTTTATGTTTTAGCGCGCATTTAGAGTTAGAGGAAATGGCGGAAGAGATATGATAGAGTCCATCCATTTGCTCTGCTCCCCGTCATACCCGGAGATGGAGCTAGCAAGTTGTCAGTGTTAATGTTACATTCAAATTTTAAATAGTTATCTAGGCTTTAAAATGACCGGAAATTTCAACACTATTTCTATAATTCTATAAAATTTGGTCCAATTTTTTGAAAATCTGAATTTAACTGATATCGCATGGTCATTACTAAATTGCACTCTCACTCCAACATGAAAAAGGAATTGACGGATGTATGGAATGGACCAAGAAAAGAGTGGCAACAAAGAAAACGTTAAAAGAGGCGATTGCACAGAATTCGAAGAAATAACTACTAACAAGGAGGAACAACCCGATCCCTTTGAATCCGGCGATCATCCTTTGAAATTGAAACCCAACGACAAAAATTTAAGGCAACTGCGTGTTCAGAAATCCAGAGACTGTGAGTTTGCTGTCAAGCTCTGCGTTTTATGATTTGAACTGTTCATACTCCATGACAATCACAATATTATAGCAATATTCGTAAAAGTAAGTTTTGTATTGTTAATCTGACATCGTGAGGCTTCTGTTTCTGTGTTGTACATTGTGTATATTAACAATCGGCTGTGTTGTTGGAGATCATGCACAGCAAAACAATTAAATACGCAGCGAATAAATCATGCACAAGAAGACACAGTGATTTTACCGTGGTTCACCCAAACCTCCTGGGCTACGTCCACACAACAGGGCATTGGCAATCTTATTAATTCAAACAGGAGATTACATAATTCACACACCCACACACACTCTCCAAAACAAACGTATGGAGACCTGTTATATAGCAGAAGAATCTAACAGCCTCATAAATCCTCTCAACTCAAATTTAGGATGCATTAACTCCCTCCCCAACAACCTGGAGCTAATCTAGGAACTAATTCCTAATTTTTGTCACCTACTGAGATTTTGCCTATTTTATCCAAAACAGAAAATCTCAACAATCTCCACCTTGACAAAAATTAGCCTGATGCCCTGTTCTTTTATTATTTTATCTCTTCTGCAAGCCAAGAGAAGCCAAACACCAGCGTAGCTTCTCCAACAAAACTGGTTTCGTGAACATGTCTGCACAGTTTTCCTTTGTATGCACCTTTTCAAGAGAGACTCCCCTTTCAGTGATAACCTGTCTTACAAAATGGTACTTAATCGGAATATGCTTTGATTTACTATGATAGGCCGGATTCTTAGCCAAATGTATTGCACTTTGACTATCACAAAGTAACCTAATGTTGTCCTGTAACCTACCAAACTCACCAAGCAAACCTTTCAACCAAACCGCCTCTTTGCAAGCATGAGAAGCAGCAATGTATTCTGCTTCAGTAGTGGATAAAGCAACAATGTTTTGTAGCTTTGACATCCAGCTAATAGCTCCACCTGCAAGAGTAAAGACATACCCTGAAGTTGACATTCTCTTATCCAAATCACCTGCAAAATCAGAATCAACATATCCACAAACATATTCACTGCTTCTGTTATAAGTGATACAATAATCACTTGTGCCTCTCAAGTACCGAAGCACCCATTTCACTGCTGACCAGTGTTCTTTACCCGGATTTTCCATATACCTGCTGACAACCCCAACTGCATGTGAAATATCTGGTCGAGTACAAACCATCGCATACATCAAACATCCTACTACATTGGCATATGGAATTTGAGACATATAATCCTTTTCTTCATCTGTATTAGGACATAAACTGGAAGAAAGCTTAAAATGGGAAGCTAAAGGGACTGACACAGGCTTCACATTATTCATACCAAACCTCAAAAGTATCTTCTCAATATACTTTTTTTGTGATAGCCACAGCTTACCATTGCTCCTGTCTCTGAAAATCTCCATGCCCAAAATCTGTCTTGCTGCTCCTAGATCTTTCATATCAAATGTCCTTGCCATCTGAGTCTTCAACCTGTTGATTTCATCAATGATTTTGCTTGCTAAAAGCATATCGTCAACATACAACACTAAGATAATGAACATGCCATTTTTCAATTGCTTGAAATACACACAATGATCATATTCACCTCTAACATATTTCTGACTCAACATGAAAGAATCAAACTTCTTATACCACTGCCGAGGCGACTGCTTCAAGCCATATAATGACTTCTTGAGCCTGCAGACAAATTTCTTATTGCGATGCTGAACAAACCCTTCTGGTTGTTCCATATAAATTTCCTCATCTAGATCTCCATGTAGAAAAGCAGTCTTAACATCTAGTTGTTGTAACTCTAAATCAAACAAAGCAACTAAAGCTAACACAATTCGAATTGAAACTATTTTAACAACTGGTGAAAAAATCTCATGAAAGTCAATGCTTGCTTTCTGAGAAAACCCTTTTGCAACCAGTCGCGCTTTGTACCTGTCTTCCGTATCATTCACACCCCGTTTCAGCTTGAAAACCCATTTACACCCCACAGTTTTCCTGTCTTTCGGAAGCTCAACCAGATCCCATGTGCCATTCTTACCTAAGGCCATCATTTCTTCCTTCATGGTTGCTTTCCACTTGTCACTATTCGAACCTTCTATTGCTTCCTGATAGCACAGAGGTTCATTGTCATTAGCGGTCAAAGCAACTGAAGTAACATAATCATCATACCTTCTCGGTGGCCGTTTGATTCTTGTCGACCTCCTTAAGGATGTTTTTGGTGCTTCCTCGATTGGCTGACTACCACCTGTAGGAACTTCTTGCCGACCAGTATCTGAGACCTGTTCATGATCTAAACCTGAACCCTGTTCATGTTCTGAAACCTGTTCATTACTAGTATCTGAACTATGGTCATCATGACTATCATTAGAAGTGCTATCAAATTGAATGTGCTGAAAATCAGATACATCATCTTGTTTCAATCTACTATCTACATCTAACCGTACAAGAGAGGATTCATCAAACTTTACATCTCTGTTGATGATGATTTTGCGGGTAGTAGGATCCCACAATCTATATCCCTTTGTTCCAACACCATACCCAACAAAGACATACATTTTAGACTTTGGATCTAACTTAGTTCGCTGATGTTTAGGCACTAGAGCATATGCATCACAACCAAACACTCTGAGTTTAGAATAATCACAAGGGTGTCCTTTCCATACCTCTTGCGGAATCTTGCAGTCTATGGCCGTCGATGGAGATCGGTTTATCACATAACAATTTGTTGCCACTGCTTCCGTCCACAACTCCTTTTGCAACCCGGCGTTACTCAGCATACTCCTTGCTCTCTCTAGAAGAGTCATGTTCATGCGTTCAGCAACTCCATTTTGCTGAGGAGTATAAACCGTGGTCTTATGTCTCTCGATCCCTGCATCCTTGCAATAGTTGTCAAACTCCTTGGAAGTAAACTCACCACCATTGTCAGTTCTTAAACACTTTATTGTTCTACCAGTGCTGTTTTCTACCAATGCTCTAAACTGTTTGAAAATTGTAAAAACATCAGACTTCTTTTTCATCATGTAGACCCACACCTTCCTAGAAAAGTCATCAATGAACGATACAAAATACGACGAACCACCATATGAAGCTGTAGGGGCTGGACCCCAAACATCTGAATGAATATAATCAAGTATCCCTTTACTAGTATGTTTGCCTGTTTTAAATTTTTGTTTACTTTGTTTTCCAAACAAGCAATGTTTACATAAATCTAACTTTCCAGACCTTAGATTAGGAAGTAACTTGCGATCAGCCAAAATCTTTAACCCTCTTTCGCTCATATGGCCCAACCTTTGATGCCATAGGCGAATGGAACTAATGTCATGTTCAGACACCGTAGACACATGAACTGACGCTGTTCTTCCTTCTAACTGAAACAGATTTCCTACTTTCTTAGCTTTCATTACTAGTAAAATACCTTTATAGATTTTCATAACTCCACCTTGAATTACAGTTTTATATCCATTCGTATCCAATGCTCCTAAAGAAATTAGATTTTTTCTTAATTCTGGAACATGTCTCACATCTGTTAACAATTTAGTTGTGCCATCAAACATTTGCAGTTGTATACTTCCTATCCCAACAATATTAGATGTGACATCATTACCCATGTACACGACTCCATCATTAACTGATCTATTCGTCTTAAACCATTCTCTATGAATACACATGTGGTTTGATGCACCGGAATCTAACAACCAATGTTGATCATGATTTGACATATTAACAGACAACACTTCGTTGCTCATACCTGAACCAGATGCCGAACCTGTATCTGTCGCATTTGCCTCCTTCTTCTCTGTCGAAGAGTCTCCTTTCTTCTCTGTTTGCTGTCTCTTCCAGCAGTCTTTCTTCAAGTGCCCCGATTTGCCACAAAACCAGCACTTCACTTTTCTCTTCTTCCCTTTCGACTTTGAACGCGAATCGCTGCGCTTACCTGAGCGTCTTTCTCTAGAACGACCTCTAGCCATCATTGCCTCTGATGTAGAGGTGTCAGCATTCGACTTCTTCCTCGTCTCCTCGGACAACATGGCTCCAACCACATCGTCAAACTCAAGAACAGCTGCATTACTGAAGCTTATGGAAGTAACAAAGTGATCCCACGATTCAGGCAATGGACACAATAGAGTTATTGCCTTATCCTCTGAATCAAATTTTACATCTAGACTTTGTAATTGTACCAATAGAGTATTGAAAACATTCAGATGGTTAGTAACCGAGGTACCTTCCTTCATCCGCAAACTGTATAGCTGCCGCTTCAGGAGAATCCGATTTGTCAAGGATTTCGTCATGTAGAGCTTCTCAAGCTTGATCCACAAGCCTGCAGCGGTCTTCTCTGACACAATGTTGAACAGAACGTCATTTGCGAGACATAACCGAATTGCGCTCAGAGCTCTGTTATCCAACTCATCCCATTCATCCTCCGTCATGGAAGAAGGCCTTTTGCTCCTCCCCAACAGCGCTTTCGCCACGCCTTGTTGAACCAGCATATCGTGCATCTTAAGTGGTGACATATCCATCCAAGGCATCATCATCGTAGC
This sequence comes from Pinus albicaulis, assembly GCA_034641835.2. NCBI lineage: Eukaryota > Viridiplantae > Streptophyta > Pinopsida > Pinales > Pinaceae > Pinus > Pinus albicaulis. Next base: position 861,251,153 of record CM076584.1, on the reverse strand, counting down.
CTCAATAGAAAACATATATATCCATAAAATCTATCATCATCATGATATCAATAGAGAACATGCATATCCATTAATGCTATAATCATCATAGTATGAATAAAGACATACATAACCATCAAATCCACTAATAATAGAGTCATGTGTTTGGATCCTCAACCGGAGGTCCTCAAAGAATAAATTGTAAAGGATCAGTGTCCATCAACCAAAGTGGGGCACTACATATCTGAACTCTGAGAAAAGGTGGTCCCAATGCTTTAAGTAATTCAGCACTTGACGATACATGCACAAATGCATGTGCATTGTCATCTTGTTTTTTAGAGGGCCAATTGTTGCAGTTATTAGAGTCACCATTACCACCAGGCTTATCACTATCTGCAGGAATAACAGAAATCTTGCCAATGCCAGGCAGGAAACTTTATGAAAATTATTTGTCAGTGTTCAACCTATGAACACTGTTAGTCTAAATTGCAGTTATCAAAGTCACCATTACCATCGGGCTTATCACTATCTACAGGAATAACATAAATCTTGTCGATGCTAGGAAGGAAAATTTCTGAACATTCTTTGTCAGTGTTCAACCTATGAACACTGTTAGTCTGAATTGAAGTTATCAAAGTCACCATTACCACCAAACTTATCACTATCTGTAGGAATAAAAAAAACCTTGACGATGCTAGGTATGAAACTTTCTGACCATTCTTTGTCAGTGTTCAACCTATGAACATTGTTAGTTTGAATTAGCCCAGGAAAATATGATAAGAACTCTTTATGCCAATGTTGGTAATTTATTCCAATCATGATTTGGTGATTTACTACAAGTGTGTTAGATGTTGAAAGCACATCATCCCCAAGAGAACACATAAAACTCTTACCTAAACCCTATAGTGGCTTTGTTTCAATATGACCAACTATAAGACTCCAAGATGCATCAGAGGACTCTCTAGGATCATAGACAGATTTTTTGATATTTGCAGAACATGAAAATGTATTAGGTACATATATCGATGGGTTTGGGAACGTGGTTCACATGAAAAGTAATAGGGAATGGATTTAGTGGAAACCTTTTATAGGATCAGGACTGAAACAATGAGAGAGAGAAAACCTTTTATATTCAATGTAAAACACATGCATTAACTTATAATTGTGATATTTTCCCTTCTTTCCAACTTAGTCCATCCTTCTAGAAAAATACCTTTTAATGAAGCAGATATATCCATAGTGATCCAATGATATTTGTTCACCAACAACTATTCCATTTTGGACTTATATATCTCAATACTACGTTCATTTAATTTATGTATCTATATATTTAAACTACTCAACTATTTTATTACACCATAGGAATAATTTCGATATATCTCCCATTTTAATGGGGTCTATCACATTTAGAGAAAAAACACCTTAGCCATAAAAATTTCCCATTGAAACCAAAAGTGGTTTGATACAAAACATAGGTTTTAACCTTATATAGGTAATTGTTTCAAATAGATTCTTAATAAAATGAAAAATATTCAATGTAAAACACATATATTAACATATAATTGTGATATTTTCCTTTCTTTCCAACTTAGTGGACATCCTTCTAGAAAAATCCCTTTTAATGAAGCAGATATATCCATAGTGATCCACTGATATTTTTTCACAAACATATATTCCATTTTGGACTTTTATATCTCAAAACTATGCTCATTGAATTTATGCATCTATATTTTTAAACTACTTGAAACTATTTTAGTACACCATAGGAATCATTTCGATATATCTCCCATTTTAATGGGGTCTATCACATTTCGAGAAAAACACATTAGCCATAAAAGTTTCCCATTGAAACGAAAAGTAATTTGATACAAAACATAGGTTTTAACTAAGTATATAGTTAATTGTCTCAAATAGATTCTTAATAAAATGAAAAATATTCAATGTAAAACACATGCACGTTAACATATAATTGTGATATTTTCCTTTCTTTCCAACTTAGTCCATCCTTCTAGAAAAATCCCTTTTAATGAAGCAGATATATCCATAGTGATCCACTGATATTTGTTCACCAACAACTATTCCATTTTGGACTTATATATCTCAAAACTATGCTCGTTGAATTTATGCATCTATATCTTTAAACTACTCAACTATTTTATTACACCATAGGAATCATTTCGATATATCTCTCATTTTAATGGGGTCTATCACATTTCGAGAAAAACACATTAGCCATAAAAGTTTCCCATTGAAACCAAAAGTGATTTGATACAAAACATAGGTTTTAACCTTATATAGTTAATTGTTTCAAATAGATTCTTAATAAAATGAAAAATATTCAATGTAAAACACATGCATCAACATATAATTGTGATATTTTCCCTTATTTCCAACTTAGTGGACATCCTTCTAGAAAAATCCCTTTTAATGAAGCATATTTATCCATAGTGATCCATTGATATTTGTTCACCAACAACTATTGCATTTTGGACTTGTATATCTCAAAACTATGCTCATTGAATTTATGCACCTATATCTTTAAACTACTCAACTATTTTATTAAACAATAGGAATCATTTCGATATATCTCCCATTTTAATGGGGTCTATCACATTTCAAGAAAAAACACATTAGCCATAAAAGTTTCCCATTGAAACCAAAAGTGATTTGGTACAAAACATAGGTTTTAACCTTATATAGGTAGTTGTTTCAAATAGATTCTTAATAAAATGAAAAATATTCAATGTAAAACACATGCATTAACATATAATTGTGATATTTTCCCTTCTTTCCAACTTAGTGGACATATTCTAGAAAAATTCCTCCCTTTTAATGAAGTAGATATATCCATAGTGATCCACTGATATTTTTTCACAAACAACTATTCCATTCTGGACTTTTATATCTCAAAACTATGCTCATTGAATTTATGCATCTATATTTTTAAACTACTTGAAACTATTTTATTACACCATAGGAATCATTTAGATATATTTCCCATTTTAATTGGGTTTATCACATTTCGAGAAAAACACATTAGCCATAAAAGTTTCCCATGGAAACCAAAAGTAATTTGATACAAAAAGAAAAAACACATTAGCCATAAAATTTTCCCATTGAAAACAAAAGTGATTTGATACAAAACATAGGTTTTAACCAAGTATATAGTTAATTGTTTCAAATAGATTCTTAATAAAATGAAAAATATTCAATGTAAAACACATGCATTAACATATAATTGTTATATTTTCCCTTCTTTCCAACTTAGTGGACATCCTTCTAGAAAAATCCCTTTTAATGAAGCAAATATATCCATAGTGATCCACTGATATTTGTTCACAAACAACAATTCCATTTTGGACTTTTATATCTCAAAACTATGCTCATTGAATTTATGCATCTATATTTTTAAACTACTTGAAACTATTTTATTACACCATAGGAATCATTTCGATATATCTCCCATTTTAATGGGGTCTATCAATTTTCGAGGAAAACACATTAGCCATAAAAGTTTCCCATTGAAACCAAAAGTAATTTGTTACAAAACATAGGTTTTAACCTTATATAGTTAATTGTTTCAAATAGATTCTTAATAAAATGAAACATATTCAATGTAAAACACATGCACATTAACATATAATTGTGATATTTTCTCTTCTTTCCAACTTAGTGGACGTCCTTCTAGAAAAATCCCTTTTAGTGAAGCAGATATATCCATATTTATCCACTAATATTTGTTCACCAACAACTATTCCATTTTGGACTTATATATCTCAAAACTATGCTCATTTTTTCCCAAAAACGTTTTTTTGGGGCACTACCCTTGAACACCTGTGTGTGGGGAATTTTTCATCTATATGAAACCTTAAGTGGGGGTTCTTTCCACCCATTTTATTCCCACCACTATGCTTATAAAAATATATAGTGCATGGAGGTATTCACATAAAGAATATAACAAATGTACCAAACATCCAGTAATTCTCCTTAATGTGACCATCAATGTTGCAATGGTTAGAATTATTTCTACTACCCTTTCATGGAGGTGTAGTGGCTATTTTATTCTTATCCTCCTATTTCCAGTTCTTATTCCCCTCCTTCAAAGCTTCTTGGTGCTATTTTTTCTTCAAACCACTGAAGTGCCATTTATTTTGGCCTATGGTTTCTAGATAATGTGCGTATACACATGGCTCATACATTATATTAGCTTGGAAAGAATCACTTGTCTTTGTAGATGGTTATATAGACCCCACATATACTTAAGGAGAAAATTTGGGCTCTTGGGAAAGATATCCAATAATATGACCATATTTTTGAACTTAGTACACTCTTATACACCCTTATGTCTACGTAAAGTAGTGTGAGTGATTCCATGGGTCCTCTACACACTTCATAGAGTATAATTGGGACATATAGTGTTAACTTCTACAAGTTCTATAGGCAGAGTCTGTAAAGCGCCAAGTAGCCTCTAGATCTCATCTTTTATGAAAGGTGAAATATCTAGTAAATGCCCCTACAGTCAATCTCTGGAATAAATCTAAATAGAAGTTCTTCATTTTAATATCCATAAACTACAACCACTTTAAGGAAAGCTGTGTACATGTGTCATTTCCCCCATAAATTCTTAGGCAAAGTTTTTAAAGCATACATGTCATGTTGGCTTTCTCCCATTAACTTTAAAGCATGTTTTGTGTAAGTGCATAAAATAATTTTGGCAAACCATGTAAATTTTCATTTCTCTCAAACTTTAAGGCCTAAAAATTGAACCTAAAGTGGTTGAAATCTCATAGGATTTTGAACTTCCATAGGATTTTAGTCTATCTGTTGAGTGTTAACTTCTACAAGTTCTAAAGGCAAAGTCTGTAAAGGGCCAGGTAGCCTCTGGATCTCATATTTTTTCAAAGGTAACATATCTAGTAAATGTCCCTCCAGTCAATCTCTGTAACGTATCTAAATAGAAGTTATTATTTTTAATATCCATAAACCACTACCACTCTAAGGAAAACCTTGTACATGTGTTATTTCTCCCTTCTCCCATAAACTTTTAGGCAAAATTTAAGGCATGTGTCATTTCTACTTCATTTCTCCCACAAACTCATAAAGGTGTGACTTTTGACATAACCATTTGTTTTAGTAAGTACATAAAATAATTTTGCAAACCATGTAAATGTCATTTCTCCCACAAACTAAAGGCTTCCTCCCATTAATTCTAGATGTGAATTACACCATAAACTTTTTAAGTCAAACTTTAAGAAAAACCATGCACATGTCATTTATCTCATGCACATGTGTCATTTCTCCCATGCATTTGCAATAAATGTAAATTTAATATATATTTTTATTGAATTTGTTTTTTTTTCAGGGATAAAAAAACCACTAAATGTGGTTGAAAAATGGAAATTATGCATAGATGTTTCTTGCTATCCCAATCCAGGGAAAGTAGTGATTACATATGTGATTTCCAATATTGTGACTAGAAAATTCGTCCAAAGGAAAATGAGTATACCGGGAAGAACAAAAAACAACGAGGCATATTATATTGGATTGATAGAAGGCTTGGGAACAACTATGAAGTATGGATCAAATGGAATTGTAGTTTTAACCAATTCTGAACTTGTGTGCAACCAGATGAATGGCGTGTACCAAGTTAAGAAGGAGAGGCTAAAAGAACTGCATGGAATAGCAAAAAATATTGTTAGCCAATTTCAATTTTTTAGTATAAGAAATTGTACAAATGTGAATAAGATGTTTGTTGATCTATTGCGTAGGGAAATGCCAATTCAAGATTCATCTATAAAAGATGAATTAAAATTATATGGGGCAATTCCAATGCAAGATTCATCTCTCAAAGATGAATTTGTTTTGAGACGCTCTTCTTCAAAAATTCAAGATTCATCTCTTAAAGATGAATTAGTGTTGGGGCACTCTCCTTCAAAATTTATTGATGGAAATTGTAACATATCTTGGATATGTGTGTGTTTTGTACTTATAAATATGTCTTTTTTAATGACCATGTGTTTTTTTTCAATTATATACCAAGTGTGCTCCCACCACACCATGTAAAGCACAACTTGGTGAACTGCACATTTGCAACAAGTGGTGAACTTCACATTTTTATAAAATTAAAATGAGAGGACTTCAACAAATTTTTGTGTAAATGGAGTTTCACGCTTCTTTTTTAATGACCATGTGTTTTTTTCAATTTTATACCAAGTGTGCTCCTACCATGTAAAGCACAATTTGGTGAACTTGACATTTTTATAAAAAAAAATTCTTAAATTGAGTTTCACACATCAATTATTGCTTTGAAAGTTGTGTTTTACATAATTTGTGTACACTAAATTACATTGATTTTCTGAAATTTATTTTGAATTTATTTTAAATAGTAATTTAAAAAAATAATTGTAAATGTCCACTGTAGATATATATATCATGGAGGATGAACGACAAATATCAACAGAATCCCATATCTCTACGAGAAAGGGGGATCAGGGATCAAGGGATTTTCATGGTACTTAAATATAATCTTAAATCTCCATACATATACATACATGTGTGTACATATGGAATTTATTTTTTTATCAACTTTGTGAGTTAAATTAGTTGTTAATAAGTTTCAATTTTTATTTTTTAGGAGCTAAGAGGAGAAAGGTCTCTACTCCATCAATGGAACATGCTCATGGTTCACCCAGTCGTGGTATGGTTCATGCAATTTAATCAATGAATATGTACATGTATTTATATGTATGAATGTATTTTTAAATTGATTATAAATTCATATTTGTTTATGAAGCTTCTCTCTCGTCTCGAGAGGTTGGTGGTGGTTCAAATCCCCTTAGAGGGCCATCAATAAGTGCTAGCAGGTTGCATGAAGGTGGTGATATTTATTCCCCCAGAGGCCGATCAACGGATGGTCGTTATGGTTCTCAACAGTCTCAGGGTGCGCAAGATGCTAGCCAACCACATTGAGGTGGCCATCAATTTGAATATTTTTTTAATTCAATTTGTACAAATTTGGTTACATGTGTTTTTTCTAATATACAAAATTTTATATAATGATGTAGAGGCTGAAAATTCTCCAAATGTTAGTCAAAAAAGATGTAGGGTGGAACGCTTCATTCAAAAAGAAGGTTGTCCACCCACCACGACTTATCTGGCCGACATTTCTAATATACCTTGGGAAATAAACATGCAACAATGCACCTTAGAAAGGTGTCAACATCTTCATGCAAAATTGCAGAGAGATCTCATGGCTTTGACTCTACATGTTGAGAGTCGACAAAGCTTAGAAATAGTTACACACTCTCTAGGAGAACTAGAAGATGTGTACCGAAATCTTGGGCCAACCAATGATACCTTTGTAGAAGTCATGAGAAAAATAAAGGAAATAGTGATGGGCCTCGATAAATGGGAGGTTGTTAAAGAAAGAGTTACAACAGCAATGGAAAAGTCTATGTTTAATTTCAAAGAAGGGCCGAAAAAAAAGATGTTGAAGGTGCAATATTTCAAGTACCCTAATATAGCTCATTATTTGTATGATAGACACATTGCGGCCTATGGAAGACTCCCATGGAACGACAAGGTTCCGCTTTATTTTGCAAAATTATTTTATGCAGAATTGTTTTTGCAAATGAAACCCAATTATAATGACCTTCCCTCTGAATTTTTTGGTCCTGGAAAAGGTCGATTGTGTGACCGTAGGGGCACTAAGCGTGATGTTGAGTTGCTTCGTCCTAAGCCAGCATTGGTTAGTCGACCTTTTCGTGTCGAAAATTTGCGGTCAGATATGGAAGCCACTTCTCAAATTAGACGAGAAGCAAGGGATGCCATCATCGATAATGTTCACAGTGGATTAGGTGGAGTCAATGTTTGTCTGAATCGACAAAGAGCACGTGAGAATGCACACACTAATTTTTTGTATTATAAAGATGAAGAGATTGACAACATGAGTGTTGAATATCTCAAAACATATGCAAAGAATTGTCACAATGGTTGGGATGAACTAATTGTTCATGACGAAGAGGGCATGGGAACAATATGTGTTAATGGTTAGGGTTGAATTATTACGCCGATAGGCATAACCCCCTGTTGGAATTGGCTTCTTTAATTCTTTTGCTAATTAGTATTTTTCATCTGATGGTCCAGATTGAAAGATGCTAGTAGATTTTGGTCATCGCCACTCAATCAATGAATGAAATTAAAAGCCATAACCTACTTGGATGTCTAAATCAACTGTTTAAACCCTACTTAAATTATTTTTTTACCAAATTATCATTAAAAATTTACTGTACCTCTTATTCATCTCCACATGTGAGGGTATGAGGGATTAGAGCGAAATAAGGACATGTTTCAGGTGAGAAAGTTCTATCGTGGAAGACGCATGGCATGTGGTTAGCTTAACGTATCAGGTTTAATCATGGGATTTGTATGGAGGCGGCCATCTCTGTAAATAAAAAGCGGGAACCATTAAGGGAAGATGAACTAGAGCGTCGACCAACCATATGGTGGACATCGTTGAGGTGGAAATATTTGTGTTCGGCGTGGGCGGAGGGTACGAACAAACAGAGTGGTTCCATGGAGTTGTTCCACTACGACGCGTGGGAGTAATTGCACCAATTTTGGTTTTTGATCAGCCTGTTTGCTGTGATGGTTGACATTCTGTAACGCTCAATTTCTTTCAGAACATAAGGCCACCCCATTTAGAGCATCTGAGACATTTGGAGGCAGAGAACCGAGGTTGGTCGGATCGAAGTAAGAAATCCTTCTGAGGAGCTTCACAGCTGTAGAACGCACGCTTTGGACGATAAGCTTTCAAATACTTCTTTTTTTCATCCTCTTTTCTATTCTCTCTAGGTTCTTCCTCCATCTCAACATGGTAAGGTATTATGAAATATAAATCGACTTACTATTCATAAATTCCATTATTGACGCACGACGTTTACTATTCAATATTTTTTTTTATTGTTCATTTTTTCTTTGGTGTGAGATTGTTTTTTTTTTAACTATATGATCACGTAGTGAAAGGATTATGTAACGAAAACCATCCCCCAAAGATATTTTGATTCATAAAATCGAAATGAACTACAAAAATCAATTTCAAAATTAAAAAATTCAACCACAAAGACGAAATCTAAAAATTGACATTTGCCATCATAATATCATTAGTCCAGTTTTAATGAGAGTAGAGATTTGGATTCTAAGAAAAAAGGTTATATAGACTAGTCAGGTCTAACAAAAAGTTTAAAGAAAAACATAACCCAAGAAAAATATTATGATGTGGATAAGTTAAAGGACGCTCATGGCCGCGACTGCAGATATAACATGGATTAGTATACGGTTTTTTTTTTTTTCTTTGAGAATGGAAACACTAATTCAATTGTTCTGGTTCCTATTCATTTTCTGTTTCTCCACCTTACAACACTAAAATGAATAGAAAAAATAAGAAGTAGGGCTGAAAACCATGACCTATTTTCTTTTTTCATTGATGTCCTATACATTTGCTTTCCTTTAGTGCTATTCCTAGTAGCCACAGACTACAAATCTGTTGAGATTTAGAGAACGGAATAATGTTTCTCAGAAAACCATTAGTTTTGGGAGACAAAACATGCATTTATGTAGAAACTCGTTTATGATCTCAGAAAAAAAAATGTCGTATCCCCAAAGTGAATAAAGGGTTGCATAAAGCTTGGATTTTTTCTTAAAGTTTTGTTCTCGCGTTGCAAAATTTTCTCAAATCCATAGGAAAACTCCAAAATTTTCTCAAATATTTCATATGAAAACCTAATTTGAATAATATATTCATCATAATGGCAAGCCTATGTTGGAACAGATACCAAATCTCTTCTCATACAACTCTCCCACGCAAATTGCAAGGGATTTTGTGGCAGTTTCTTGATCTAAAATGGAAATTGGTGGAAATTCTTGGGAGATATTTAGATGCAATGGGACCATTTTCATTTCTGGGAAAACCCACGTTCCAAATTTTCAAAATAGTAGATTAGAATGTATTGTATTTTCTTTGATTTCGTCTTTCCCTTTAAAAATACAAAATTAATTATTAAAATTCAGGCATCAAACCATAGAATCCATTTAGCATCGAACCAAACCTATTCCATTGAAAAAATTTACAGTCTTCATAATGTCTCGAGCACCCCTATGTCTTTATGCTCAAACATAATAGCATTGCGATGGATTTGAGCGAGGGAAAAACAAAGATGGTTTTCAAAAACCATGAACAGGTTTTGTGCGGCCTCAGGATGGTAAGTGGTAAGTTGTCAAATGAATGCGATAACCCTCTGAGAGTGACACGTAGCAATGGGCGGTATTCAAATACAACCTATTTCACATGTGTTTTTGTCATTAAAGTTTGAAGGCTATTTGAACATGATATCCGTTCGATGATAACCATCGAATGATCGATGGTGTTTGCGTAATCAAGCTGCTTGGAGATTGATGGAGAGGTATGTTATTAAGGTTGTGGGAACCGAACAAATATTATGTTAATATTTGAGTTTTAAATGTTAAATAGGGTCATACTTTTGAATTTAACACCCACACTTATTAAATAGCCTATAACATGTGAAATATGTGTTTCCATGTATAGCACTTATTTGGTACAAATTTAAATTCAACACCCACCAGTATTAAATAAACTAACCTAAATATGTGTTGCCATTCGTAGTGGGTACTTGGTAGAGTTTGAACGGAATAAATAGAAAGGCTATGCTCAGCAGAGTCATAGGCAGATAGCTACCAAAGGTATGTCCTTGGGTATGTGTGAGAGAATAAGTAAGCATGCCAAGTCAACTTGTCTCTTTTAAATGTGCTTCACCCAAAGCTTTATGTTTATGTGCAAGAATTTCATAAGATCATTTCATTTTACTAAATATAAATAATATGATATGTTTGTCTTCCTTTTATTTTTTTAATAAAATAATTAAGTTAATTTAAAAAGAGAATAGAAGTCATATCAGAAGCAGGAATTTCTAATTTAACATTATACTATTAATTTTTAAATATAAATATGAAATGAAATTGACAATGATATCATCCAATTAAATGATTTTTATTATCCAGTTCTATATATATATATATATATATATATATATATATATATATATATATATATATATATATATATATATATATATATATATATATATATATATATATATATATTTGTGTGTTATTGTAGGGTTTATCTCCAAAAATTATTGTGTATTATATTTAGATGGATGAATTTTATTATCGAGTTCATTTGTATTTTGATATATTATTTTTCTTATATTTCAGTGTGTTATTGCAGGTTTATCTCTGGAAATGAAATGATTGTGGATTATATTTAGTTGGTTATTGCAGATTTATTTTGAAAAATAGTATTGGATTATATCTTACTTCCATAGAAGCATCCAAATGTCTAGGTTAATTTTTTTCTTAATTGGAAATTTTATGAAAAGATTATATACATAAAATTATTAATAAAATTATTTTTTTTCATGAAAGAGGTAAAACCTCTACCAAATATTTTGAGGAGAATGGAGTCATTCTTCTTAGAGTAGTGAAATATTTGCTTATGCTTTTTCTTAGTCCCATTCTTCTTATAGTAGTGTAGGGTTTTTTTTTTAATGCCTTCTCTTAAATTTACACACACCAAAATACATTTTAAGTAGACACATTTATTTTTGTAAAATTTACATTTACAATATAAATTTTAATTATTATCATATTCATGAAACAACATTAAACATAATCACATTCAAAGTGTTTGATTTTTTATTTTAATTTCAAAAAAAGACACATTTAAATTACCACTAAATAATCTTAAATAATCTTAATATATGCATAGGATTTTTAATTTTAATCTTAATCATGTGTGTTCTTTGTTTGAGATTGTGAAAATACATGAATATTTGTGTGGCTTAGACCAGGTGCTATATTTGTTTAATTAAAATATATAATTAATATTTCTTAAGCCACAAATCAAGTTTGATTTGTGGCTTAAGAAATATGGACATTCATACAGACATAAGAAAAATACTTATTAAGATTAATAGTAAATTTGTGAGTTCTTTTTAACTATTGTAATAATGTTATTTTGGCTCATATGGTTTTATACATTATGTATATGCGCATTTTACTATATTTGTAGATGGAAAAGTTCTTATCTATATTTCTTATTCTGTTCACCATTAATTGAAAGTTGTTTTGTTGATATCATGTTTCTTTTCTTTTATGTTAGGTGATTTCCCTGTTCTATCATGGATCCATCTATTTGGAGTTGTATTCCATTTGAAATTCTTGAAATTGTCTTCGTTTGGCTCCCTTTATCGATTGTGATAAAGTTTAGCACTGTTTGTTAGCAATGGAAGACTGTTTTGCAAAATCCTTCTTTCTTATTGCGTTGCAAGCATATCTGTACAAATGAATTTGGATTTATGGTTCCTTTCCTGAATGATGAAGACAATTATTTTTCTACCGAATACCTTAATCAAAATGGGCACATATCTCGTTTTCATTTGCAATTCATAGATTCAAGATACAAAGTGGAGTCTACTATTGGACCAATGGTAGTTTTATCCTTACCAAAATAATTCTCCCATTAACGAAACTATTTTGTGATGAATCCATTTACAAAGACCTTAAAAAACATTGGGTGAATATGAATTAGAGAGTGGGGATTCTTTTTGTTATTGCAAAATGTGAGCAACAAAAAATATGACTGGGTTGTTCTAAAACATATCTATGATAGAATGCAGTCTAAATTTTATGTTTATAGTAGTCTTGATAGGGTTTGGCGAAGGGCTGATCTTCCATTTGGTGGCACTTCACCCCCTCAAAATGGAGTGTTTTATAGAAGTAAATTTTTTTGGCTCTATCTCGACACAAAGTATGAAGATTATCCTCGATATGGGTATACAATCTACTGGTTTTATGTAATAAAAAATGAATGGGGATTTTCATTTGTTCCAATCACTGACATATGGTGTATGTCATTGGCAATATGCAAGAATCAGTTGATAAGTATTATCAATGATGGCTCCACTTCTGTATGGTCGATTGAAGAAATAGATAATTTTCAATTTCGTCACTCGTGTATTGAATGAAGAATTGACTATTTTGAGGATGATTGAGGATTCAGATGGAAGTTGTTGGAAGAAATGTATATAGATATAAATATGAAATGTCTTGGTTATCTTCCATTTAAAACAGTCCAAGGTGTGGTTCTTATGTGCAATTGTAGTGAAGTTGCTTTCATATTATATGACATGATGACTGGCCTCTCCTTCCCAATAGATATTGATAATTCAACTAATCAACAGATGCATGGATTTTGGTCTTCAGCATTATAGGATTGCAATGATTTTATTGAGTCTGGAAATGTTTTTGCAATTGATCCGCGTATGGATTCTATTGATGAGATTCCACCATTATATATCGACATGGAGTCTTAGGCTATTAGTCGTTTTATATTCTCTCTGTTCTCGTGGAATTTTAATTTTTTTTTACTTTACATACTTTTGGGTATGTATGCTAAGACTATGGATATTTATATGGCTCCATTATGAGGGGGTGTCTTCTATATGTGTATGTAGCGGACGTTAGATACTGAATTCCATTGCAATTTTCTCGAAAATATTTTTTTGTGTCCCGTTTAGTTCTCTTAATTGCATTTGAATGTGTTTGGATGTTATCCGTTTTTATTTGTTTTTATAATTAAAATTACTATGACTTATTTTATACATGGTGTTTCCATTAGTTTTTTCTCATTGACTCTTAAAACAATGTTATATCTTTAGGTTATTTTGATGGTATATAGTTCCAAATATTTAGATATATTTCAAATTCATATAATTCTCTTAGAATTTTTTTCCATTTCTATGGGTTTCCGATTACAATTATAATATGAGACCTGAAATTTTATCCTTTTTTTTCTTGGCCATTTGAAAAAATCCATTTTTATTTTTAGCCATTTGGAAAATTCATTTTATGTTTTCATAACTTTATATGGTTGGAAAAATAACGTATATGATTTTAATTTTTTTATGTTGTTGGAAAAAAAAATGTGTTCCTTTTTCATTCTTTTCTGTTAATGTATATTGGATATATTATATTTGTTCCATGTTTATTGTTCTATAATAAATATGTTATTATTCATTGTAGACATGTCATCTGAAGGTACAAGCAAGCCTACAAGAAAAATGAATCAGTCACCAGCATCACGTGACAAGTATAATGAAAGTCATTGTTTACGGTATCAAGATGGAATTCCATATCACTGTGACATGTAACTAATAGTATTCTGACATATTTATAGAATTTTTTTTTATTTTCTTTTATTTTCGTCTCTTTTTTCATCTAGTATAACAATTATTTTCATGTATTAATTAAATGAATATATTCATGATATGCAATATAGTAATATATGATAAATTTCTTACATCGTTTTTCGTGTTGTTAAATTTACCTCCTTTTTTTAGTCACTGTTGTTCTTTTGTTTACAATAAACCATTCAGACATATACAACTAGTTATATTAGCCAATCATTAAAAATCAAGATTGAAGTCCATATCCTTATTTCATGAAACTAAAAATATTTATGAATGTGGTTTTCTAAATATTTTGTGGTTTGGTTCAATGACAGTATATTTATATTTGATAATAATATTAAACTAAAATTAATATATACATTGACATTAATTTAAATACAAATATTGAATTACTAACATGATTAATATTTCATTTTTAACATTCAGTTTAAAATTTTGTGCTTTCTTGTTGATTATTGTAATAGGGGTCATATCACTCATTTAATTTTATCACCCATTTCATGTGTGCAATATGTATTTCTAATGAGGTTTATATTATTTCTAATGAGGTTTATAGCATGACGTTTTAAAGACTAATTTTTTTAACAACAATACAAATGGGGTGTTCTATATATATATATATATATATATATATATATATATATATATATATATATATATATATATATATATATATATATATATATATATATATATATATATAGATGTTTCTATCTCTTTGTGTATTAATTTTTATTTTGTCGTTTTTCCTTTCAAATGCAGGTATGGATAATAATGAAGGCATCTATTATAATCAACCGGTGGCAAATATTTCTAGACTCATTAGTTTTGTTTCTTATATTCAGAACAAGCTCGATAGAAAAAATGGCTTCCATCCTACTTTTATTGATGAGCATCTTCGTGTGCTAGATGAAATGAAAATGAATGTAAAATACTTGTTGCATGTGCACATGAGGGAGGCTTGGGAGAAAAACAAGAAGGGATTGGTTAGAAGGCGTTAAGTATCGTGATCATTATCCTGTTGATTTGAATTGGTGTTCATTTTGTGGTCGGTCTAGTTGTGTTCTTGAAGAGGCTATTTGATAAATGAATTTCGATGGATAGTTTTGAGTCCATTTTTGTGGTGGGATTTCTTTATGTAAAGACAACAAAAAACGTATGTTAATTTCAATGTTTTTTTTGTTTGTAATATGAATAATCGATCAATGTATTCGCGTCAAATGTCACACATTAAAATAAATATTGTCTCAATGTAAAATCACCCATGGCCAACCATGATCATGGTTGTTCAAACATGCAAAGTGATAGCAAATTGTCTCAAGCCTTTAAATCAATTATTGGTTCCACCAATTCCTTTGGTTTATATTAACCAAACACTTAGTTATTAGTTCTTTTGGTTTGTAATATGAATAATCGATCAATTTCATCCATGATCAAATGTCACATTCTGACAAATATTGTCTCAATATGAAAATCACCCATGGCCAACCATGGTCATAGTTGGTCCAATGTCGCATTGTGACAACAATTGTCTGAATGTTTAAATCAATTCCCTTGGGTTCACCAATTCCTTTGGTTTATAATATTAAAACCTTGGGTTTATTAGTTTTTTTGGTTTATAATATGAATAATCGATCAATGTCATCCATGGTCAAATTTCACATTCTAACAAATCTTGTCTCAATATGAAAATCACCCATGGCCAACCATGGTCATAGTTGGTCCAATGTCGCATTGTGACAACAATTGTCTCAATGTTTAAATCAATTCCATTGGGTTCACCAATTCATTTGGTTTATAATATTAAACCCTTGGGTTTATTAGTTCTTTTGGTTTATAATATGAATAATCGATCAATGTCATCCATGA